>CM060919.1:198103320-200503320 GCA_030737875.1 Allium sativum
TTTCTATTATTCGTTAATGAAAAATGAATTTATATACAATGATTATTTGTTAGATCCTAATTTTAAGCGGTATTAAGACTTGTTAATATTTATAGATGATTGATTTGAATTTGTAAATAAATTTAGGTGTAAGAATATATTTTTTAAGCGATATTATAATCTATATTTTAAACAGGAGGAGTATATTTGTAGATTGACATGTTGAATTAGCAAGTAAAATTTATTGTAGGATCATCCTATATTTTAATAATAATAAGCTTATAATATATATAAGGGCATTTTTGATAGTTCACATTTACATCAAAGAAGTGTGACACTAAAAGTTTTCCAACTATTATTAAAGATGGAAGCGCGAAACTCTAGGTCGTCAAAATTTTAAACAGGAGTATAGAAAATTGAAAGAAGTACAGAAAAGAAGAAACTTGTAAATGAGTGTGTGTCAGTGTGTAGAATTATGCAACCTGATAAAGATTTTATGCTACAGAAAACTAGCAAGTATAGCTCATGAACAAGCATAACGATGTTTTAGCTACAACTCTAGTACAAACAAACAAATAATAAATGTTCACATTTTACAAATATGTTGAAGTATTCTAGTATTTCTACTATGGCGAGTTCATAAAAATCCTTTAGTGTTATTTTGATCACCAACTCATATTTACAATACAATTAGTGTTGAGAAACCCGTGTGGGTCTGGACCCAGGTTTAGTGTCCTTTGACGAACAATGTATTTTAGTAGATCCAGTTCTGCTAAAGTGCATCAGTGGTTAAAGCCTCTTATCTTGATGTTTTTCTAATTTGAGTACAGCCGCAGAAGCGAATGCTAAACAAGCTATGCTTACACTAGGGCTGTTATGGTAATGGTAAATTTACCATTACCATACCAATACCAAGTAATTGGTAAGAAAAATTAAGCCACTTTGGTTTACCAATGTTATCGGTATGGTAACGGTAAATTTACCATTGTTAACGGTAAATATAGCGGTAAAGAAAAGTCGAAACCAGTGGTAACGGTAAATTTACCAATCATATTAAATTTATTTTTCACTATTAGATCAAACCTTAACCATAGACACTTTTAACGATACTTCGTGGTTTTTAAGAATATTTTGTAGTATTATTTATGATGATTCTTTTTAAGTTTTATTAGGCTCAAAGTTTGAGATTATAAATGTTATTATCTCATATTATTATAAATAGGCTGTGATGAATTAAGAAATACTTAGATGTCAACTAAAACATGTCGTAATACTGATATAAATATCACAGAGTAATAATAAAAAACAAGATAATTGGCTTTTTTCCAAATTTTAGTGCAACAAAATTTGAATGTTTGTTGTACTGGTAAATTTCCCATTACCAGCCAATGGTATACCAGTTTATCGGTATACCAATGAATATTTTACCATTGGTAACGGTAAATTATCGGTAGCTATTTTTGACTTACCAGTAGTACCGGTACGGTAATGGTTCTCATGTATCGGTAACGGTTACCATTACCAAAACAGCCCTAGCTTACACATACTGACGGAGATCTTAGCATTTTTCAAACAAAGATGCGTATAGCTCAAAGAACAAAAGAAAAGAATGAAATAGTGAGACCATAACCAACATAAACAACAATAAAGATGTTCACTTCTCTTCCAATAAAGATGCATCCAGAAGGAGGAAACCCAGCAGCGATATCAATTTCTTAAAAAATAACGAACAAATAAAAGTGCAAAAATTAAGCAAGAGGGAAACCAGTTTCTATTATATTTGACGTTTTATGTCCAGTTCACTAGCCACAGAATTGAATTGAACCATACGCAGATCACTGAACAAGTCTTATCTAATTGTGTTGTGTCTAGTTCAGTTCATTGAACAAGTGATACCTGGTTGTGATGTGGCTTCTTCTGTTTATTTTTCAAGCCACCGTTGGTTGTGATTTGATAAAACAATATTTTATTTGTCACAGGAGCTACTATAAATGCACAGGTCCAGGCTGCACGGTCCGTAAACACGTAGAAAGAGCATCCCAGGACTTAAAATCAGTGATTACAACTTACGAAGGAAAGCATAACCACGAAGTGCCAGCAGCCAGAAGTAATGCCAGCAACACTGTACCAGGAGAATCAAACAACACACCATCACTTCTAACCAACCATTTCACTGCACCAGGATCTCATCCTCTACCCCGAGGCATCGTACCCCAAGAAAGGGTCTCGAATTTTCCTTATGCAATTGGATTGGCTTCTGCTTCGGGTCTTGCCATGCCTGACTTCATGGCCCTGCCGCTGCCATTGCCTTCGATCAGTGGGCTCATGGCCCATCAGTATAACAGGCTTCCGAGCGATGTGGGTTTTGTGCAGCCCATAACAGAGAAGGCGAAGGAGGATAACGAGCTGAATTTGGATGTTTTGAATAGGTCTTCGGATGCATATTATTGTGAGCTGATGAGAAGGATGGTTTAGGACCTCGTATTGAATTTTGTACAAGAGCAGAATCCTAATTGTTGGTCAAATCTTCAAATTTTGTTCTTTTTTTTTTTTTTCATTTTTTTTTCATTTTTTTTTCATATAGATGATTAAAATTTCAATAGTTTTGTTTTTCTACTGAAGGTTATTTATTTGCATTTCATGTGAACTGATAATGTTAACCGTACAATGTGATGTAAAGACCTTTAAACATTGTGCAGCATGCAATTCATCGTATTTTCTCAAGTATAATACCATGTAAGTTCAAGGATGTGCCGCAATGAAGAGGGTAAAAATATAGCACTTGAGGAATGCAAGTGCTAGGGAGTTGAAGTGGACAAACATAGTTCTTTTCAACCACTCACTAGTCCATCGGGTTCTCCTACAACATATTTAGAAGAAAAAATGTATATACCTCATAAAATTACATTTGACTCTAAATTTGGAACACATCCTTCTTTTGCAAACTTATTTGTTTTAAATCCCTACGTTTTAAAAACTATTTTCTATTTTCCACAATTTTGAATTTACTTTTTCTCAATTTGATCTCGTTTCCAAATTTAAAAGCGGCAACTTTGATGCTAATTACGACATTATGAGTTATGATTGTATACCTTACAACCCAAATTTTAATATGAAATGATCAACTAATAAAGTATGATAAGTTGTAAAACTACGAGGAAATTGATTACGGGATTTGCGCAATTATGTCCGTTACGATTTTCTGGTTCAGATAGATATTTGGTTTGCGTAAAACGAACTTAAAACGAACAAGTTATTACAAATAGAAGTTTGAAATTCAAATTTAAGATCTAATATAAACAAACTCACACATATAAATGAATATATATTAATAAATTTTTCACTGGGACGACCCAGTCCCTGGCCAAATCGACCCATGGTTCGACCCATGCCATACATGGGTCGACCCCAGTGTCAAGCCATTTGGGTAATGAGTCGACCTAGTAAAACAAGCCAGGCACGATGGCGGTTTTAGGAGTTGCTGATATGACTAGATTGATCTAAAGATAAAGCAGTTCAATTGAAAGTTTAATATCTAATGACTGAGGGTCTTCAACTCCAACTATAAATAAATCTTCACCTCTTCCCCTATACCTCACAACTTTTCTCTTCTCCCCTATGCTATACGTAATATTCTTTTTGAAAATAATGGAGTTTTAAAATAAAACACTTGTATACAATTTATGCATATAATTTTAAAGGAATTTTTACATACGTATTTCAGAGGATTGTTTACATATATTCTAGAGTTCTACCGAGGCCATATAGCAAGCAATGTTGATGAGATTGCTGTGATTATATAGATTTTTGATAAAGTAAAGTAAAATTTGTACAACAGTAGTTGTAGATGTTTTTAGATCCAAATTATTTTCAAATTATTTTCAGATCTGAATTATTTACAGGTTATTTTCATATTCAAATTGTCTACAATTTACTTACAAATCCAGTTTGTTCATATTTCTTTTTTGTAAATCTTTCTGTCTATTTCTACAGGTTTTGTGGAGTTAATATTGAAATTTCTGTAAATTGTTATGTTCAGGTTTATTTTCTCTTTTTTATTTTCTAGTTTTGCAGTTTGTTATGACTATACACAAATATGTCTAAATGCCAAATGAATACAATTGAATTAGGCATAAATCTATATGTCTAATTATTTTTCTTTTTCTTTTTCTGTGCTTGGTTGGGGTAAATCTAATTGATTTAGAATAATTGAATTGGGGCTAAATTGGACATATTGAAAACTGTAACTAAAAATGGAATAATTGGATAAAATATGACTTGAACTGTATAAATGCCTATAGAGCAAATTATGACAGAAATTGGACTGTAATTAGTATTTGCATAAATATGACAATTGAAAAATCATAATAAACATATGAATATAATGGTAGCTTGTTTAAGTTTCAGTGGGATCGCCAAGCTTCTTTTTAATGATGTGATAAGTTTTGTTTTCTGAAGTCAATCCTAATTGATTATAAACTGAATAAATTATTAGTTTATTAAGAATGTTTTTAATTGTTATTTAAATTGACAATGGTTTAGAAGTTAATTATTATTTAATTAATAATGGTTTAGAAGTTAATTATTATTTAATTAACAATGACTTAGAAGAAATGCTTTGGAAATAAATTGTTATTAAATTAATAAGTATATATAAGTTAATTATTATTTTGAATTAATAGTAAATTACATAATTAACTTTTAATTTGTTATTAATTTATGTTAATTAATTTAGTAATAACGATGGTTTGAATGTTTATAATTATTTTAGATAAATTATTTAGGATAACTAATTATTAATTTGACAATGTGTAATTTGATTATTATTTTTGTTAAAGGTGTTTCTATATTGATTAATTATTCTTAAAAGATTTCTAAACTTAATTAATCATTTTTATAGCAATGTGTAAATAAATTATTCTAATTTACTAATGACATGTACGTTAATCAAATTAACTTAAGATGTGCTTTAATAACCATTATAAGCAAAGGATTTTTGTTTTATAAAAGAGGTTTACTTAATAATTAAATTAAGTAAAGGGGCTATATGATCAGAGAGAGATTTGAGAAATCAATTAGTTTATAAAACTTTGGTTAAAAAGGAATTGTATATAAAACTGATAAAATCATTTATTTGATACCTAGATTAGGATAACAAGTTTTTATCCATTTTGAAGATAAGAATGTTATCAGTCAAGGTCTAAGTGGTAATAATACTCTTACTTGAACGACTTCAATATTATATTATGGATGGTATTAGTTTGATATCGAGATTAATATTTTGGAATTAAATATAATTCCATCAACAAATGTGTGAACTTAAGAGAGTCAAATTTAATGGCTTGGATTTATGGTATCAATGTTTTAAAATGACATCTGTTTGACCCGTTTAATTAAATTTTTAATGAGAACTTCTTAATTGTTTGTTAATGTATACTTATCGGAGAGTTAAGTATATGAATTATTTTGAGGGATTTAATTAAAAAGAGATCGATTTTATGGGGCTTAGTAATTTTCTTGTGAAATTGTATATGATGGTTTAGGTCAATCTGATAGTTATGAACCAACTATCGTATTTAGTTAAAAATAAATAATTTTTCAGTTACATAAGTATTCTCGTGCTGGTTTCCCAACCTGACTAAGGCTTTATTTTGTGATAATGCTCGGGCCAGATCGTGCATATTTTAAAATTAGGTTTAGGATTGCCTTGGAGCTTCAAGAGAGGAGCTGGAGATTCAATATTGTTCTCGTATTCTGTATTAATTTATTAGTAAATGTCATTGATTGAGATTTTGATGCTATAGGGACAAGTTGTTATAATTGTCCAGATTTGATTTGTAAGTTGTACTATGATATGACTATATAAAATTCTAGTTTTTTTGTATAAATATTGTAGGTCATTATATATCATCCATTCTACTAATGTCACGCCCCGAACTCGCCCTGCCTCCAAGGAGACGGGAGAACGCAGTTTGTAATGAGAACACGACGCATCAGAACACAAATAAGAGAACATTTCATTACTATTACAATAATTTGCATCAGAGTACAAGATATCAGAGTTCAAATAAATAATACATAGTGGAAAATTATCAGAGATTAAAATACATAAATTAAAATGTATTAATATAATGTACAACGGAAATACATCAATTAACACAGCTAAAGGGAATAAACAGATACAAATCTTTCTTAATATAGCTCCAGCTGTAATCCAGGATCCTATGAAAAGAAATATCTGCAAAATACAAAACTACTAGCTGCCCGTGTGGAAAATATGGGCACCTTGAGTTTAGGTAGAGACAATAAACTCCGAGTGAGTCAAGGGACTGGTGTGAGAACTCAAAACAATTATTAAACTTTTACTTTAAAATAGGGTACTTCACGGGACCACGCCGTATGTCATAGAACGGGTTTACTCCCATGAATACTCTAAAACAAACAATTTATAAACAACGCTAAGCCTTTTGAAAAATGAGCTATTATAAGACTCAGGTCCTATCACACAATGCAACTCAAGTCGGAGGATAGAGTTTTATCTTATAATAGCCTAACATGCTCGATACGTTTTAAAACAAATCATTGGATATTACTATAAGTGCATAGTGTCAAAACAACTTCAAATATAAATGTATCAATCATAAACGACATAGTACCCCATCCTACTATGTCGCCATATAGGTTTACAACTAAAACCGAAGAGTCACGTATTGGAAGTTGGATTTCCATCATGAGTCAAGGCAAGGGATGGTCTCTTTACCGATTCAGGCCATCTCTAGCGGGATGCCCAGGACTCGGACGCTGGCGAGCCCTTGGATCCTGCAGTGCCGGTCGACACTTACTTTTGTGAATTTGGTATTCCTGAACAATACGTTTCCCGGTCCTATCAGACCTATCACTTGGCCATTGGAGACCAATCATATCTGAGGCGCCTCGCAATCCATCATCCACATAAGTAAAAATGTCTAGGCTCCATACCATGATACAACTTCTAGCTAGAAGGAAACGTATGCACTCACTGCATCCCTTATCCCGTTTCTGACTCATACCGAGGTGTGAGTCTCGCGAATTAATGCTATACACAAAGCTATGCTACTTAAAGCTTGCTTTGATCATCATCCACAAGGCCCTGATTTTCAACAAAAGCCTTGATCATTTGCATCTTAGCAAGCCACATTGTCAATCTATACCATACCATTGGTTTCTGCCAATATATAACCTCTAAGCTCGTATGTCTCAGTGAAGGGTGTTAAGCAAGAGAATAAATTCTCCATCACCAAATAGATATATATTTAGCAGAGATCATTGAATATAGCACAAAATACAATGTCATACATAATCCATTCACAAGTCCGTTCTGGGTCTGAACGAAACCTAAGGCACCTTATTCCTCATCCCATATGTCCAATACACGAGAGAGGTCCTCGCATATCCGATCGATCTCCAAGTATGTCTGAAACGATCACCACTTATTACCTCGTCTTGGGTGTACAGCCCAATCAAGACATCAGTAATCATCCAAACGATGTGAAGATCTCTGGTCTTCAACCACCGTCTTCTTCATCCACTTTCAATCGTCGTATTAATTATTCAGAATGGGTTAAACCTGGTCTTTTCAAATAATTCACGTATCTCATAATCAAGTGCTATAAAAACACATCATACACCTCATTTCAATCCAGAATATTCTTTTATTCAAATATTCACATTTTTAGGGAAAGGTTCCCATCAATTTTATCAAAGATAAGTTCATTTAAACTATTCCTTTAATCTTCCTTTGGATATCATTTCAAAAGATTTTATTTTATCTTTCCACAACTTAAACCAAATTAAGGTTTATCAACTAGTCGGGATTAGCGAATCTTACCGAAGTGATCATTTACTTTTATTATTCCAATCCCAACCTATTCATCCCATGGAGCAAAACTGGTAGTACTCCATATTTAACACCCATTGTGTTATCGGTAAAATTAATTACCATTTCCCGTTTCAAATCTAATTAAAGATTTAACTATCGCATGGAGTAAAACTGGTGGTACTCCATTCTCGATCATTTCTTGAATTCGGTAAATTTAGTTACCTTATTCACATTTCAATCTAATTAAAGATTCATTAAAACTCCACTTAGTTTTAATCTCAAAAATCATTATTTAATGATTATTCAACTTAGGGAATAAAACTCGTCTTTACTTGGGTTAAAGAACCAATGTCATGTAAAACATAATTCACGATAAACCCAAAATCATCTTCCATTAAAATGGAACCTTCACGGAAATCATAACAATATATAATCGATATAAATTTCCATATCAGACTAATACTATAGGTGGAATAATGGCATAGCCTTTTAAATTTCATATATAGTAACAGTCTTCCTTCACATAAGCTCTTTTCGATTATCACTAAATCGAGTTCCACTCAATTCCAATTTAATATATTAAATTGGAAAAACTTTAGTTTGGAAAAATTCTGTTAAATCTTAATTAAAAGATTTATAAAATTCGAATAATATCTTCACGGTTAATTGGGTTTAAGAATTAGTCATTTAAAACACAGTTCACAACGAACCCCAAAACCAACTACTATTTAATTCCAATTATATTTGTTAATTGGAAAACTTCATTAAATCTCTGTTAAAAGATTTATTCTTTTCTCAACTGGGTTTAAGAAGAGTTTTATTAAAGACACCATTCACGAAAAACCCAAAATCCCATTTGATATCAAATACAAGGCTTTGAATAGAAATCATGTCGACTTATATTCAATATCAAATTCTAAAACCAACAGATATCGTATTGGGAATAACAATATCTATATCTTCCAAATTCCTTAACAATATCCATGTAATCACGGAATCCAATATCAAAATATTCTGAAGATTATTTCCATTCCAATTCATAAGTTGGAAAACTCTGGTTAGATTAAAACCATTTTAATTCCTTTCAGTTCTTTATTCTAGTTGTTAGCTAGTTCATTTGAATAAAAATATCCTTTATCTTTTCAAACGGGGTATTTCAATATTTCGTGTCCATCCAAAGTCGGACATCAAAGTCATATTTTGATTCTTCACTGAATATTATTTTAAGATATTCGTTATTTCTGAATTGGAATCAGTCTCAATCAATTACCATATAATTTTATTTATATGGATTCTATACATTGCATGTATTCAAAAATAGTGATAAACAACTATTAAACATTCAATTCACATCAAAGTGCAATTTGCAACTGTATAAGCATTAAACAATTAAATAACGCTTATAACAGTCTATCAATCAATCGGTTGACATACAACTAAACACAAGGGAGATGTGTGAAGTTATTATCATCCCCAGACCCGTGTGGGGTTTTCAATCAACATACAATGATCATTATTTGAATACTTGGGTAATGTGTAAAATTATCGTCCCAATACCCATTTGGGGTTTAAATCACAATTCATGTGAATTTATCTACAGTTTAATAATAATAGCATTAAAACTGTAAATATCCATCAATCATCAAACAAATATTGCAATCACAGGTAATAAATATATACTCAGTTATAAAAATAAATAACTGTACAACGTTTGAGTGAGAGAGTTCTCACCATTGGTTTCCACTCCGTTATTCTTTAATTGACGGTTCTAGCGTCGTTAAATAACGATGAACTTTCGATTGTTTACATCGGACGTTTTTTTCCACCAAAAATTTCCATTAGCTCCTAATCACTTCCAATTAGTTTCATTGCAAAGCTATAGTCAAACAATTCTAACGGATCCAGTTTTGCTGAATTCTGATAACGTATGAAAAAGTTATGATCGTTTAAATTAATTATTCCACCCTTTATTTTTCCCTGTTCAATTGTTTACATTGGATGTTTTCCTCCACCAAAAATTATTATTAAATCCAAATCATTCGAAAATTAGTTTCATTGCAAAGCACTCGTCGATATGGTTCCAACGCATCTTGTTTCGTTGAATTTCGAGTTCGTATGAAAAAGTTATCGCTGTCTTAAAATTGATTTTTTTTCTTTTTCTCTGTTCGGCCATTAATGGCTGAACATGAGCCATTTGCTCGGCCATTAATGGCCGAACGGCTGTTTTTCCCCTAAAATTTTTGCATTTTCACCTTCCAAATGTTACAGGCCAATGCCCGAAGGTTTGTGATGTTATATACATGCAAATGAGGCTTCTATAACTCACCGGAGCAACTCATGACACCAAATTCACATGCACAAACATTCATACAAGAGATTTGCAATAATCCTTGATTATAAACTGTAAAATGAACATAGCATCAAACCAAGGTAATCAAATACGATTTAAGCGAATTGTGAAGTCTTAGAACTTGCTGGTGCAACAACGGAGCTTCACAATACCACCAAATCAACTAGTAGCATATGAATTAGATTGTGTGGACAATTCTAATCAAAATTTCCAATTAAATGAAGCTCACACGAATGAACCGCAAAGTCTATACATCTCTAACCAATTCATATTCATATACACAAATCTAAATGAACCTAAATGGCACTATACAAGTTAATAGCTTGAGGTATATACATGAAGAACTCACAAAGATCTCACCTTTGCTTGCTAGAAGCAAGAAATCAATCCAATGACAAGCTAGAACAACCTCTCTTCGATAAAAACACTAGAATCAACAACCTATGATCATATAAACATGTTTCCTAAGAACTAGGTCATAGGAATCCTCACAATTCAAAGAGAGTAAGCTAGAGAAGATGGATAAGATGAAGAGGAGGATATATAAGCTTATCTAAGTCTTTACACTTGATTTCCTGAAGAATTGGAGCTCCAAGATCAAGTTAGGGCTTAGGGAATTTTAATTTCCCTTTCCCAATCCCCATTTATATTTTTCTAAGTGTTGGAATGAGATGAGGAAGAGAGGGACTGATTTGGTTATATGAAGCAGGCTTGGTTTAGCCAAACCAAGACCCAACCAATGTGTCAAAACTCCGAAGCTCGGAATATATTGAAGTTTATACTTTTGACCCCCTAAATGACATTTTGAACCTAATGGAAGTGGTTTCATCGACAATGGAGGTCGTTTGCAAAATGACTATTTTTTAAGGGCTATATATAATATTAAAATATATATAAATTCCATAGCGACTATTCTAAATTTTAATTTAGATATAACTTACAATTTATAAAACGAAATCTCAATTTCTTACATTTGTTAGGAAATTACAATTCAAAATATTCCAATGTTTCTTGTTTTATCAAATTCCGATTTATATTGAATTATATACATTCATTCAAAGTTTAAAATCGAATTTTCAAACTACCGCGCCATTTCGAGTTCGTTTTAATTAAATTTTAAATTTATATGTTCTAACTTCGATTAAAATAAATCTTAAATTGTTTATTCTCAAAATAACTGATATAAGATATTTAATTTCTATGAAAATCAATTAAACATAAATTTTAAATTGGTTCTAAAAATATGGGTTGTTACAACTAAGATATTCTATTCTACCTTTTCTTTCTTTTCCCTTAACTATTTGACTTTCCAGCACTTAGTTATTTGACATGTGGATACCATGGACGTATTTATGTCGATTTCTAAGGGTCTAAAAGCCGGGTATTACGAAGGATGACCCAAAGGGTCATGTCAAAGAATCAATGCCTTTGTATTTATGAGCTTTTGGCTCATGTTTATAGAATGAGATTTGACTATGCCTATTTCTATTAAGTATAATCCAGCTAAAATTTTACTAAAATTTTCTAAAATAATCTTCTTCTTTCAATTCTAGAAATAACACAAAGATACTCTTTGTAGCGACCCGCAAATCCGTGCTATCTGAGTTGATTAATAACACTACACGTCCAACTCAAATAACACAGAAATACGAACCATTATTAGAAAGAAGTTAGAGGGTGAGAATTAGAAAGATAGAAATATTAGAATAGAAGAAAAAGGAAGATCACAAACTCACAGCGAAACGAATAAAATATATTATATAACATAACTTTTGAAATACAAATCAGTAACTTTAAATACATACCATCGTCAGAGTACAACAGTCATTTCTGGAACAGTTATAAACACCTGTTTCCAGATACAAACAAAGTCCACAGCGGAACATATGATAGCCTATAGCTAACTGGTGAAGCCTCCTGCTTCCAGCTCCTCAAATTGAATCTGTGAAATCCCGACTACTTGACTGCCCGTACAAATTTGGGCACCCAAGAGTTTAGGGAAACAAACAAAATAAACTCTGGGTCAGTCATGGGACTGGTGTGAGTAAACTCCAACCACTTGTTTAACTTTAAAAAAAAATTCTTTCAAAAGAAAAGATAATAGTAAGACCAGCCCACACATAAACATGGACGGTTTTTACCTTACTATAACCCAAAACACTTTGATATGAAAATCCAGTGATATTATAATAATGTCTACATCAAGTAAATAACCAAATAGCAGAACGCTTGCATCTCACGCTCCACATATATAGTATAAAATCAAAAACCGCATGGCGCTTATTGGAGATTGGATTTCCAACATGACAAGGTATGGAACCACCTTCCGCTAGTGTATCTCTAGAGGCGAATACACCTGGGTTCAACAAGAACATCTTGCAACCCGGCCCACACATGACCGACCACTCATTTCGCTTGAGTGTATCGAATGTATATCACCAACGGTTGGACTCAAACCACCGTTTCCCGAATGGGCAGAATCGATAGATTTAGAAACAAAAGGAATTTCTCTAGATAGGTGATTATACACCCTAATGGGTGCGACCCACATAGCCATGCTGCCTGCCCGATTTTTGTCCTTTCCCGGTTGTTGAGGCTTGAGGCTACGATTACTTACCATTCATCGATAACGCAATCACTTTGAATGCCACATTATCAGATCCGTTAATCACTAGTTGAGTTTGCAAAAATATTCTGGATATTATGCTAAGGGATAAATCCGTTGCAACCATATATATTCATACAGACCAACCCATTTGATCATTGGAAATACTCTGTCAGACATTCGTCCATATACGTTCGTTCTGGGACTGAACGAAACCGAAGGCACTATTTCTATAAATAGAAAAGCCCTTGCACTTCACTCCGTCTTCAATATATCCAGCATACTTGGTTCGCAACGCTTATGCCGATACGGAGTGGTTCTTCGGATAATAATCCAACCGGTCTCTCCATATTGACAACGAGGGTCAAAAACTTCGATAGTCTGTGATTTAACTATCGAATAAAAACAAGTGTTCATCCAACATATCAAACAAATCACTGGGCTCTTTAATTAATATTCCATTAATTAAATCACTTCTCCATTTCCTTATCAATATTTGTTACCCAAATATTCTCAATAACCATATTGGCCCTTTACGCTATTTTTGATTCCGTTTCCTTATCGAATTCTATATATATATATCGATATATAGATTTCTAATTGTCAAATTTCTTAAAAATATTCTAACTCCTTAAATTTCCGGAAAATTTCGCCATAACCTCCCCTGTATCGGGAGCATCGGGAAATTTCAAATAGCTTCCCGGTATCTTCCCCAATCAAAAGAAAAAGGAAAAAGCCAAGCGGCCTGCCGATACGGCGCATAAAACCCATATATGAATTTAAACATGTACCTTTTTGTCGGGCACATAAATTAAAATTCTTCATATACTTCATTCCATACCTGCTTACACATGTTCACCTGTTTTCAATTCAATTCAACACCATCTAATCATTTGAATTCAGTTTCGCCCATTTATTCTTTAATCAGTCATTTTGCCTATTTCACTTCCTTGTTGAACATAACATGTTCAAACAATATATTTAACTCGTTCATAACCAAATTGAATTTCAATTTCAATTCTAGTCCTCTTTTCCATTTCGAATATAAATTTCAAATCGAATTTACTCATTCAAACCCCAATATCCTTTTGAAATCTCATTAACTAATTCCATTTTAGTTAATTCTATTCAATAAATCAAAAATCTGGTTTCTGTTTCAAAAATCATATTCATTTACACAACTTGAATTCGCATATATTTTGCAACTCAACTCGGAGATTTTCTAAATAGAAAATTCGGATTCTTTTTTTTTTCCGCTTAAAATCCTTTTATAACATTAAATAAACCATTATGGTTTTAAAACGATTCTGGCGCTGTTTTTATGAAAATTTGATTTTGACGTATCTCAAAATCTATACGACGAAATCCAGATTTTTCTCCTTCATTAGAAAGCTATTACCAACTGTAGCGACCCGCAAATCCGTGCTATCTGAGTTGACTAATAACACTACACGTCCAACTCAAATAACACAGAAATACGAACCATTATTAGAAAGAAGTTAGAGGGTGAGAATTAGAAAGATAGAAATATTAGAATAGAAGAAAAAGGAAGATCACAAACTCACAGCGAAACGAATAAAATATATTATATAACATAACTTTTGAAATACAAATCAGTAACTTTAAATACATACCATCGTCAGAGTACAACAGTCATTTCTGGAACAGTTATAAACACCTGTTTCCAGATACAAACAAATTCCACAGCGGAACATATGATAGCCTATAGCTAACTGGTGAAGCCTCCTGCTTCCAGCTCCTCAAATTGAATCTGTGAAATCCCGACTACTTGACTGCCCGTACAAATTTGGGCACCCAAGAGTTTAGGGAAACAAACAAAATAAACTCTGGGTCAGTCATGGGACTGGTGTGAGTAAACTCCAACCACTTGTTTAACTTTAAAAAAAAATTCTTTCAAAAGAAAAGATAATAGTAAGACCAGCCCACACATAAACATGGACGGTTTTTACCTTACTATAACCCAAAACACTTTGATATGAAAATCCAATGATATTATAATAATGTCTACATCAAGTAAATAACCAAATAGCAGAACGCTTGCATCTCACGCTCCACATATATAGTATAAAATCAAAAACCGCATGGCGCTTATTGGAGATTGGATTTCCAACATGACAAGGTATGGAACCACCTTCCGCTAGTGTATCTCTAGAGGCGAATACACCTGGGTTCAACAAGAGCATCTTGCAACCCGGCCCACACATGACCGACCACTCATTTCGCTTGAGTGTATCGAATGTATATCACCAACGGTTGGACTCAAACCACCGTTTCCCGAATGGGCAGAATCGATAGATTTAGAAACAAAAGGAATTTCTCTAGATAGGTGATTATACACCCTAATGGGTGCGACCCACATAGCCATGCTGCCTGCCCGATTTTTGTCCTTTCCCGGTTGTTGAGGCCTGAGGCTACGATTACTTACCATTCATCGATAACGCAATCACTTTGAATGCCACATTATCAGATCCGTTAATCACTAGTTGAGTTTGCAAAAATATTCTGGATATTATGCTAAGGGATAAATCCGTTGCAACCATATATATTCATACAGACCAACCCATTTGATCATTGGAAATACTGTGACGACCCGCAACTTCCCCGTAGAGGAAAGCGTCGGATAGTTCGAGAACAAGCCACAACAGAACGCATACAGAAGAACATTTCACTGTATATTACAACAATGCATCAGATTACAAGAATATACAGAGTATAAATGAATATTACACAGAAATATCAGAGATTTAAATTACATTTAAATACATCGCAGCGGAAAATAATACAATACACAACTAGAATGAGATATACGGATACAAAGCTTTCCGGATATCGTTCCAGCTGTAAACCAGGATCCTGTGAATATAAATCTGCAAAACCAAAACTACTAGCTGCCCGTGTCAAAATAGGGGCACCCAGAGTTTAGGTTAAAACAATAAACTCCAGGTCAGTCATGGGACTGGTGTGAGAACTAAAACAGTTATTAATCTTTATTTTAAAGTTAGGTAAATCAAGGGACCACGCCGTATAACACGGAACGGGTTTCCTCCCAAGAATACCAGTGCATAAAACAACAGCGCAATGCTAAATAAAGAAGAATGAAGCTGTTATAAGACCCAGGTCCCATCACACAATGCAACGCAGCCGAGGATAGGGTTTTCCCTTATAACAGCCAAAGAATGCTTGATACGGTTAAAACAAATCGTTTGATACTATTATAAGTGCATAGTGTATAAAACAACTTCAAATCATAAGTATCAATCATAGGCGGCATGAGCGCCCCATCCCACTATGTCACCATACTAGGTTCTACAATTAAAACCGCAAATGTCACGTATTTGGAAATTGGATTTCCGTCTATGAACCGAGGCAAAAGATAGTCCTCAACCGATTCGAGACGCTCTAGCCCGCCCCTCAGGAACAACCGCAACTGCCCCTTGGATCGTCAGGGCCGGTCCACCGATGTGGATTATTATGCCTGAACACTACGTTTCCCCACCCTATGGGGTGTAAGTCTGGTCCGTCCGCCGACCAGAATGCATCGGCCGAAACCGATATAACCGAGGCGCCTCGCAACAGCAACAACCACATAAGTCAAACTCGTCAGGGCGTGTAAAACCACTGACGCCACTTCTAGCTAGAAAGAAACGCAAGTCCTCCCTGAGGTCCGTCTCCCGTTTTTGGTTCATACCGGGTGTGAAACTCACGAATTCACGTTACACAAAGCTGTGCCACACAGGCTGTGCTTTGATCATCACCACGAGACTTTGCTTTTCAACAGAAGCCTCGATCAATTGCCACTCAGGCATGCCACACATGCAATTCACTCCATGCGTTTGATATCCATCAATATATAACCCCTGAGCTCGTACGTCTCAGAGAAGGGCGTTAAGCAAGAGAATAAATTCTCCGCCGCCAAACAGATATATATTTAATAGAGATCAATCACACAGACTAAAATCCAATGTCAGACATACAGTCCATTTACAAGTCCGTTCTGGGTCTGAACGAAACCGGAGGCACCTAGTACCTCGCATATCCATCGATCTCCAAGTACGTCTGGACGATCACAAACTGTTTCCATCTTCTTGGGTGTACAGCCCAATCAAGATCATCAGTAATCACCCAAACGACGTGAAGACTTCCGGTCTTCGACCATCGTCTTCATCTTCGACACCACGTCGAATCAGTTATTCAGAATGGGATAAACCCGGTCTTTCTGAATAACTCGCGTATATATTATAAAAGTGTTACACAAACACAACATACGCCTCATTCCAATTCAGAATATTCTTTTATTCAAATATTCCTATACTTTGGGAAAAGTTCCCATTAATTTTATCCAAGATAAATTCTTTGAATTTATTCTTTAATCTCCTTTGAATATCAATTCAAACTAGTCGGGATTAGCGAACCACACCGAAGTAATCATTTATTTTATTTCTCAATCCCAACCTATTCATCCCATGAAGTAAAACTGGTAGTACTTCATATCTAACACCACAGTGTTATCGGTAATTCAATTACCATTTCACGTTCAAATCTAATTAAAGATTTAACTATCGCCTGGAGTAAAACTGGTGATACTCCATTCTCGATCTTTTCAATCTAATTAAAGATTCATTAAAACTCCACTTAGTTTTAATCTTCGGCTGGGTTAAAGAATCAGTTTCATTTAAAACACGGTTCACGATAAACCCAAAATCACATTCCATTAATTATCGGGTTAAAGAACGAGTGTTATTTAAAACACGGTTCACGATAAACCCAAAAATCAATATCACTTCCATTCCAATTAAATATCATTCAATTGGTACACTTCATTAAATCTAACTAAAAAGATTTAATCTTTTCTCAACTGGGTTCAAGAACAGTGTTAGTGAAGACACCATTCACGACAAACCCAAATCACATTCGATATTCAATACAAGGCTCTGAATAGAAAATATATCGGCTTATATTCAATATCAAATTCTACGACTAACAAATGTCGTATTGGAAATAACGATATAAATATATATCTTTCAAATTTCCATAACAACACCTGTATAATCACGAATTCCAACATCGAAATATTCCGAAGACAATTTCGATTCAAATCCACTCCAATGCAATCATTGGAAATTTTGGTTATTTTCAAAACCCTTTTCAAATTCAATTTATTTACTTAAAAATAAATAGAATTATCATTCTAGTTCAAAACTAGCTTATTTCGATAAAAATCTATTTTTATCTTTTCAAACATGCAGTTTTTCATCCCAAATCTTCACAAATCATTTCTTATGATTTTACACAAATTATTACTATTTTTAATAATTTTATCAAGGCCTGTACAGTCGATTTCCATCAATGGCCATCGAACTGCACTTACAGCGACCTTTTTCCAATTTGATTTGGACATAATTCCAAATCCAACCGTTAGATTTCAAATTTATCACATTCGTTAGAAAGCTCTTTTCGATACGAACCCAACGGTTCCGGTTTCAGGAGAATCCGACGGTCGGATCTCCCGCAATGTCCGTTTGAAATAAATGGTCGAAATTCACGAACTGCTGCGGCGCGGCGCGTTCTATTCAGGCCATTATATTATATATATAATATATATAATATATATTTCGTCGATTTCTATTTAAAACGAATTATATAAATAGTTTTAAAATTCGTTTCAAAATCTATTTCTACTTCCATTTCAATTCAAAGCAAAATTGAATTCTTCTTTATAAATTCGTTTCAAAGTTCATTTCTATTCAATTCAAATTTCAATTCAATTTGAATTCATTTCAATCCACTTTCAATTCAATTTGAATTCGTTTTCAATTCAATTCATTTCGAAATCACTTTCAATTCAATTCATTTCGAAAACACTTTCAATTCAATTCACTTCGAAATCACTTTCAATTCAATTCATTTCGAAATCACTTTCAATTCAATTCACTTTGAATTCGTTTTCAATTCAATTCACTTTGAATTCGTTTTCAATTCAATTCATTTCGAAATCACTTTTAAAATCAATATAAATATCGTTCACGTCAAAATGGCGTCAATCTAATCAACACGGCTTCATATATTCCTTTATTTTCAAATATTCTATTTCAAATATTTCTTTTTCAAATATTTCTTTTTCAAAACTGGAATGAGGCCCAATCAATTACCATATAAAATTAATTATATGGATTTTCATACAACACATGTATATAATAGCATTGAAAATAATCAACCATCAACCAAAGTGCACTACACTGTATAAGCATCAAATATAGATATTCAACGCTTATAACAGCCTGTCAATCAATCGATCGACATATTTAATCAATCAGGATGAGTGAACTTCAAATTTCATCCCAACACCCGTGTGGGGTTTCAAACAATCAAACACATATTTTATTTGTGCTGTTGGGCGATGTGTAAAATTTATCGACCCAATCAATGTCCTTCAAATAGGTGTACATAAACAAACCGTCTGGTTTGTAAATGAATATTTTATTTTATTCACTTCACGTTAAAAATTATATTTTTAACGATAAAACATTTTATTTCAATCTATGAATTTCTATTCAATTCATTCACACAATAAAATGATATTTTTATTTTTCTAACTTATTTTAGAAAATTTTGGCGGCATAACGGCACGATACTAGAAACGGGACGAGGCCTAGCCTTATCCCCGGTCTAGTGAAGGCCCACGCCATTCACACATCAATCAAATCAATTCGTTATGCAAACCACAAAATTTGGAGTAAGAGTCTAACCTAGCCTTACTCCTTCGCCTTATAACGGCGCACGTCTAATCCTAACCAATTTATCGATTCGATTTTTCACACCACAAACCACATTCAAACCAATATCGCAATCAATAACCAAACAGCCAAACAAACAAGTCCATGGTCTGTGGACGATTGTGTCGGGTGCTACTAAGCATCGTCTGCATCCTAGTATATATATAACTAGAAAAGAAATTGAAGAGTGAGAAATTCTCACCTATAGCTATCCTAGCTCCACGACACTTCATTGATAGAAATCTTCATCGCTATCGCATCTTCGTCATCTTCGTTGCCCGTAGCCACTACATGTGTAAAAATCGAATTTTTACTTCGCTATTCCATATATAAAAATCGAATTTTTATTTCAAAGTTCAATATATAAAAATCGAATTTTTATTTCGAAGTTCTATATATAAAAATCATATTTTTATCTCGAAGTTCTATATATAAAAATCATATTTTTATCTCGAAGTTCTATATATAAAAATCATATTTTTATCTCGAAGTTCTATATATAAAAATCCTATTTTTATCCTCATAAAAATATTTCAATTCCAAGAAAATCTAATCTTTCATTTCAAAGAAAATCTCTTTTTCAATTCTAGGGAAAATCCATTTTCCACTTCAAAGAAAATCTATATTCGAAATCAAAGAAAATCTATTCTTTAAGCGAAGAAAAATCTAATCTTCTCATGATAGAAATTCAATCTTTTTCTTTATAAAAATTCAATCCTTTTCTTTATAACATTCAATCCTTTTCTTTATAAAAATTAAAAATCTATCCTAACTAATAAAAATCAAATTTTTATTGCCAAAAAAACTGAGAATAAATTCCATGATTCATACATATAAATAAGGTTTTTTTTTCTTTTACTACCTAAGACTGAAATAAAATAAATAAGAAAATAGGAAAACTTACTTCTCGGTTAACAGGGGGGGTTCAGTGCATCGCAACGGTCAGGGGGGGGGGGGTTCACCGTTCGTCGGAGGGTGATGATGGCGTCAACGCCTGGTGCTGGTGGAGGAGGATGCCTCGACGTCAAGCTAGCGTGGGACTGGGGCTGTGGGGTCTTCGCGTCTCGTGTGGAGGGAGGAAGGGGTGAAGAGGAAGTGGGAGCGGAGGATGGCCAGCGCCAGTGGCGCGACGGCGCCTGGCGGAGGAGAGGGAAGCACGACGCGATTTCGATCGCCCGTGTATTTTTTTTTTTTTTTTTTGTATTTTTTTTTGATTTCTGTCGATTCTGAATCGGGGGGGGGGGGGGGCCTGGAGGAGTTTTAAGGGGAGAAAGGTTTTTTATTTATTTATTTAATTATTTTATTTTTCACTTAAAAGCAACTTTTATTTTCGACCTCAAAACGAGGCCCACCGCCTGTCGCCCATAGCGTTTCACCCCCATTCCGAACACAATGGGATATGTATCGCAAGCTGATTCGATCGTTACAATCAGTTTCTTTTGAATTTACATTTAAATCACTATATTGAATTTTAAACGTACATTTCAAATTACTGGGGTCACATACTAACTAGAAAAATTCCCAAAAAATATTTTCTAGCTTCTTATTGACGATACGGTCCTAACAAAACTAGTTTCGCCGAATTCTGAGACCGTATGAAAAATGGCCATTTTCCAGTCGATTAAAATCAACTGAAACTGGTCAAACGCGTTTTCCTTTGCCACGCTCACATATTGATTCGAAAAATTATGAAATTTGGAATCTAGCAATAACTTAACATCACGGACCCAACAAAACTGGTTTCGTCGAAATCCGAGGTCGTTTGCAAAATTGCTATTTTTAAGGGCCTTATATATATAAAAATATATATAAATTCCACAGCGACTATTTCTAATTTTAAACTGGACATATCTTATCATTTCTAAGATGAAATCTCAGTTGTTAACTTCGTTACAAAGATATAGTTATACAGATTCAAATATTTCTTGTTTCGTTCAATTCTGACTTATATTGAATTCTGTATATTCATTTGAAATTAGAAATCGAATTTTCGAACTACCGCGCCATTTTCAATTCCTTTTATAATTATATATAATTATTATATATTCTAACGACGACGTTTATAATATATACGTTCTAATTATATTCAAAATAAGTTTCTCGTCGATATTATTTAAAATAATTCATTTTAAATAATCAAAATACGCAAAAATTGCCAAAATAAAAATTTTAAACTGGCCCAGATTTTCCGGGTTGTTACAATCTCCCCCACTTAAAACTTTTCGTCCCCGAAAAGGAACAAAGTCGAAAGCAGTTTGATCAATCAACTCTACGTTCGATCTGGCTTCCATTCTCCAACTTTTTAGTTTCTGAGAATTTTCAAAATTTCAAAAATTTGGCTAACACCCTAAATTTTCGAAAAATTTCGCCATAACCTCCCCTGCACCGGGAGCATCGGGGAATTTCAAATAGCTTCCCCGGTCCTTCAGATCTCAAAAAGAAAAAGAAAAAGCCAAGCGGCTAGCCAATAGGCTCATAAAATCATCATCACCCAAACAAAACAGTAAATTATGTAGTAAACATGTACCTATTTGTCGGGCAAACAAATTTTATTCTCCACTCTAGCCTCCTTGCTATGACCTGTTCAATGATATATATGTATATGCAAGCATATGCGACCAATTTTCAATACAATTCAATATTTGGTTCAATTGGCTAAATGGTTCAAAATTAGCAAACAAATAAACAATCAACACAAACATCAATCAATTAGTGAATTAGAGTTTCAAATTCATAATTTTGATACATATACAAAAATCAGATTTTTGATGCCAAATCACAACAATAAGCCCTATCTAATTTTGGTTCTCACACCAGTCAATAGGAAATATATAGATATTACACGTTCGTCACTCGAATATAAATTCTAATGATGGAGCTCCATCGTCAAAATCATCTCCGGGCGATTAGAGTGTAATTCTATATCTATCCAATATATCAAAACTTCGAATACACGCTAGCTAGGCGCATACGCAAAAATCTTTATATTTTGGATTGTCCTAATCAATATAAATAAATAATCAAATACGAATAATTGATTTAAATTTTCAAATCAAAAATTTGTTTTCATTTTAAAAATATACTCTTCACACTCGTTCTAGGATACTACTGATCCACTCTCTAACGAGTCATTCTAATTGGATATTACTAATCCAATATCTGATGAATTCTTTCGTATGGTTCTAATGTGCCATGTTCTCTAGCTTTGTAAACCAAAGCTCTGATACCACGTGTGACGACCCGCAACTTCCCCGTAGAGGAAAGCGTCGGATAGTTCGAGAACAAGCCACAACAGAACGCATACAGAAGAACATTTCACTGTATATTACAACAATGCATCAGATTACAAGAATATACAGAGTATAAATGAATATTACACAGAAATATCAGAGATTTAAATTACATTTAAATACATCGCAGCGGAAAATAATACAATACACAACTAGAATGAGATATACGGATACAAAGCTTTCCGGATATCGTTCCAGCTGTAAACCAGGATCCTGTGAATATAAATCTGCAAAACCAAAACTACTAGCTGCCCGTGTCAAAATAGGGGCACCCAGAGTTTAGGTTAAAACAATAAACTCCAGGTCAGTCATGGGACTGGTGTGAGAACTAAAACAGTTATTAATCTTTATTTTAAAGTTAGGTAAATCAAGGGACCACGCCGTATAACACGGAACGGGTTTCCTCCCAAGAATACCAGTGCATAAAACAACAGCGCAATGCTAAATAAAGAAGAATGAAGCTGTTATAAGACCCAGGTCCCATCACACAATGCAACGCAGCCGAGGATAGGGTTTTCCCTTATAACATCCAAAGAATGCTTGATACGGTTAAAACAAATCGTTTGATACTATTATAAGTGCATAGTGTATAAAACAACTTCAAATCATAAGTATCAATCATAGGCGGCATGAGCGCCCCATCCCACTATGTCACCATACTAGGTTCTACAATTAAAACCGCAAATGTCACGTATTTGGAAATTGGATTTCCGTCTATGAACCGAGGCAAAAGATAGTCCTCAACCGATTCGAGACGCTCTAGCCCGCCCCTCAGGAACAGCCGCAACTGCCCCTTGGATCGTCAGGGCCGGTCCACCGATGAGGATTATTATGCCTGAACACTACGTTTCCCCACCCTATGGGGTGTAAGTCTGGTCCGTCCGCCGACCAGAATGCATCGGCCGAAACCGATATAACCGAGGCGCCTCGCAACAGCAACAACCACATAAGTCAAACTCGTCAGGGCGTGTAAAACCACTGACGCCACTTCTAGCTAGAAAGAAACGCAAGTCCTCCCTGAGGTCCGTCTCCCGTTTTTGGTTCATACCGGGTGTGAAACTCGCGAATTCACGTTACACAAAGCTGTGCCACACAGGCTGTGCTTTGATCATCACCACGAGACTTTGCTTTTCAACAGAAGCCTCGATCAATTGCCACTCAGGCATGCCACACATGCAATTCACTCCATGCGTTTGATATCCATCAATATATAACCCCTGAGCTCGTACGTCTCAGAGAAGGGCGTTAAGCAAGAGAATAAATTCTCCGCCGCCAAACAGATATATATTTAATAGAGATCAATCACACAGACTAAAATCCAATGTCAGACATACAGTCCATTTACAAGTCCGTTCTGGGTCTGAACGAAACCGGAGGCACCTAGTACCTCGCATATCCATCGATCTCCAAGTACGTCTGGACGATCACAAACTGTTTCCATCTTCTTGGGTGTACAGCCCAATCAAGATCATCAGTAATCACCCAAACGACGTGAAGACTTCCGGTCTTCGACCATCGTCTTCATCTTCGACACCACGTCGAATCAGTTATTCAGAATGGGATAAACCCGGTCTTTCTGAATAACTCGCGTATATATTATAAAAGTGTTACACAAACACAACATACGCCTCATTCCAATTCAGAATATTCTTTTATTCAAATATTCCTATACTTTGGGAAAAGTTCCCATTAATTTTATCCAAGATAAATTCTTTGAATTTATTCTTTAATCTCCTTTGAATATCAATTCAAACTAGTCGGGATTAGCGAACCACACCGAAGTAATCATTTATTTTATTTCTCAATCCCAACCTATTCATCCCATGAAGTAAAACTGGTAGTACTTCATATCTAACACCACAGTGTTATCGGTAATTCAATTACCATTTCACGTTCAAATCTAATTAAAGATTTAACTATCGCCTGGAGTAAAACTGGTGATACTCCATTCTCGATCTTTTCAATCTAATTAAAGATTCATTAAAACTCCACTTAGTTTTAATCTTCGGCTGGGTTAAAGAATCAGTGTCATTTAAAACACGGTTCACGATAAACCCAAAATCACATTCCATTAATTATCGGGTTAAAGAACGAGTGTTATTTAAAACACGGTTCACGATAAACCCAAAAATCAATATCACTTCCATTCCAATTAAATATCATTCAATTGGTACACTTCATTAAATCTAACTAAAAAGATTTAATCTTTTCTCAACTGGGTTCAAGAACAGTGTTAGTGAAGACACCATTCACGACAAACCCAAATCACATTCGATATTCAATACAAGGCTCTGAATAGAAAATATATCGGCTTATATTCAATATCAAATTCTACGACTAACAAATGTCGTATTGGAAATAACGATATAAATATATATCTTTCAAATTTCCATAACAACACCTGTATAATCACGAATTCCAACATCGAAATATTCCGAAGACAATTTCGATTCAAATCCACTCCAATGCAATCATTGGAAATTTTGGTTATTTTCAAAACCCTTTTCAAATTCAATTTATTTACTTAAAAATAAATAGAATTATCATTCTAGTTCAAAACTAGCTTATTTCGATAAAAATCTATTTTTATCTTTTCAAACATGCAGTTTTTCATCCCAAATCTTCACAAATCATTTCTTATGATTTTACACAAATTATTACTATTTTTAATAATTTTATCAAGGCCTGTACAGTCGATTTCCATCAATGGCCATCGAACTGCACTTACAGCGACCTTTTTCCAATTTGATTTGGACATAATTCCAAATCCAACCGTTAGATTTCAAATTTATCACATTCGTTAGAAAGCTCTTTTCGATACGAACCCAACGGTTCCGGTTTCAGGAGAATCCGACGGTCGGATCTCCCGCAATGTCCGTTTGAAATAAATGGTCGAAATTCACGAACTGCTGCGGCGCGACGCGTTCTATTCAGGCCATTATATTATATATATAATATATATAATATATATTTCGTCGATTTCTATTTAAAACGAATTATATAAATAGTTTTAAAATTCGTTTCAAAATCTATTTCTACTTCCATTTCAATTCAAAGCAAAATTGAATTCTTCTTTATAAATTCGTTTCAAAGTTCATTTCTATTCAATTCAAATTTCAATTCAATTTGAATTCATTTCAATCCACTTTCAATTCAATTTGAATTCGTTTTCAATTCAATTCATTTCGAAATCACTTTCAATTCAATTCATTTCGAAAACACTTTCAATTCAATTCACTTCGAAATCACTTTCAATTCAATTCATTTCGAAATCACTTTCAATTCAATTCACTTTGAATTCGTTTTCAATTCAATTCACTTTGAATTCGTTTTCAATTCAATTCATTTCGAAATCACTTTTAAAATCAATATAAATATCGTTCACGTCAAAATGGCGTCAATCTAATCAACACGGCTTCATATATTCCTTTATTTTCAAATATTCTATTTCAAATATTTCTTTTTCAAATATTTCTTTTTCAAAACTGGAATGAGGCCCAATCAATTACCATATAAAATTAATTATATGGATTTTCATACAACACATGTATATAATAGCATTGAAAATAATCAACCATCAACCAAAGTGCACTACACTGTATAAGCATCAAATATAGATATTCAACGCTTATAACAGCCTGTCAATCAATCGATCGACATATTTAATCAATCAGGATGAGTGAACTTCAAATTTCATCCCAACACCCGTGTGGGGTTTCAAACAATCAAACACATATTTTATTTGTGCTGTTGGGCGATGTGTAAAATTTATCGACCCAATCAATGTCCTTCAAATAGGTGTACATAAACAAACCGTCTGGTTTGTAAATGAATATTTTATTTTATTCACTTCACGTTAAAAATTATATTTTTAACGATAAAACATTTTATTTCAATCTATGAATTTCTATTCAATTCATTCACACAATAAAATGATATTTTTATTTTTCTAACTTATTTTAGAAAATTTTGGCGGCATAACGGCACGATACTAGAAACGGGACGAGGCCTAGCCTTATCCCCGGTCTAGTGAAGGCCCACGCCATTCACACATCAATCAAATCAATTCGTTATGCAAACCACAAAATTTGGAGTAAGAGTCTAACCTAGCCTTACTCCTTCGCCTTATAACGGCGCACGTCTAATCCTAACCAATTTATCGATTCGATTTTTCACACCACAAACCACATTCAAACCAATATCGCAATCAATAACCAAACAGCCAAACAAACAAGTCCATGGTCTGTGGACGATTGTGTCGGGTGCTACTAAGCACCGTCTGCATCCTAGTATATATATAACTAGAAAAGAAATTGAAGAGTGAGAAATTCTCACCTATAGCTATCCTAGCTCCACGACACTTCATTGATAGAAATCTTCATCGCTATCGCATCTTCGTCATCTTCGTTGCCCGTAGCCACTACATGTGTAAAAATCGAATTTTTACTTCGCTATTCCATATATAAAAATCGAATTTTTATTTCAAAGTTCAATATATAAAAATCGAATTTTTATTTCGAAGTTCTATATATAAAAATCATATTTTTATCTCGAAGTTCTATATATAAAAATCATATTTTTATCTCGAAGTTCTATATATAAAAATCATATTTTTATCTCGAAGTTCTATATATAAAAATCCTATTTTTATCCTCATAAAAATATTTCAATTCCAAGAAAATCTAATCTTTCATTTCAAAGAAAATCTCTTTTTCAATTCTAGGGAAAATCCATTTTCCACTTCAAAGAAAATCTATATTCGAAATCAAAGAAAATCTATATTCGAAATCAAAGAAAATCTATTCTTTAAGCGAAGAAAAATCTAATCTTCTCATGATAGAAATTCAATCTTTTTCTTTATAAAAATTCAATCCTTTTCTTTATAACATTCAATCCTTTTCTTTATAAAAATTAAAAATCTATCCTAACTAATAAAAATCAAATTTTTATTGCCAAAAAAACTGAGAATAAATTCCATGATTCATACATATAAATAAGGTTTTTTTTTCTTTTACTACCTAAGACTGAAATAAAATAAATAAGAAAATAGGAAAACTTACTTCTCGGTTAACAGGGGGGGTTCAGTGCATCGCAACGGTCAGGGGGGGGGGGGGGGGTTCACCGTTCGTCGGAGGGTGATGATGGCGTCAGCGCCTGGTGCTGGTGGAGGAGGATGCCTCGACGTCGGGCTAGCGTGGGACTGGGGCTGTGGGGTCTTCGCGTCTCATGTGGAGGGAGGAAGGGGTGAAGAGGAAGTGGGAGCGGAGGATGGCCAGCGCCAGTGGCGCGACGGCGCCTGGCGGAGGAGAGGGAAGCACGACGCGATTTCGATCGCCCGTGTATTTTCTTTTTTTCTTTTTTTTTGTTTTTTTTTTATTTCTGTCGATTCTGAATCGGGGGGGGGGGGGCCTGGAGGAGTTTTAAGGGGAGAAAGTTTTTTTTTTTATTTAATTATTTTATTTTTCACTTAAAAGCAACTTTTATTTTCGACCTCAAAACGAGGCCCACCGCCTGTCGCCCATAGCGTTTCACCCCCATTCCGAACACAATGGGATATGTATCGCAAGCTGATTCGATCGTTACAATCAGTTTCTTTTGAATTTACATTTAAATCACTATATTGAATTTTAAACGTACATTTCAAATTACTGGGGTCACATACTAACTAGAAAAATTCCCAAAAAATATTTTCTAGCTTCTTATTGACGATACGGTCCTAACAAAACTAGTTTCGCCGAATTCTGAGACCGTATGAAAAATGGCCATTTTCCAGTCGATTAAAATCAACTGAAACTGGTCAAACGCGTTTTCCTTTGCCACGCTCACATATTGATTCGAAAAATTATGAAATTTGGAATCTAGCAATAGTTTAACATCACGGACCCAACAAAACTGGTTTCGTCGAAATCCGAGGTCGTTTGCAAAATTGCTATTTTTAAGGGCCTTATATATATAAAAATATATATAAATTCCACAGCGACTATTTCTAATTTTAAACTGGACATATCTTATCATTTCTAAGATGAAATCTCAGTTTGTTAACTTCGTTACAAAGATATAGTTATACAGATTCAAATATTTCTTGTTTCGTTCAATTCTGACTTATATTGAATTCTGTATATTCATTTGAAATTAGAAATCGAATTTTCGAACTACCGCGCCATTTTCAATTCCTTTTATAATTATATATAATTATTATATATTCTAACGACGACGTATATAATATATACGTTCTAATTATATTCAAAATAAGTTTCTCGTCGATATTATTTAAAATAATTCATTTTAAATAATCAAAATACGCAAAAATTGCCAAAATAAAAATTTTAAACTGGCCCAGATTTTCCGGGTTGTTACAAATACTCTGTCAGACATTCGTCCATATACGTTCGTTCTGGGACTGAACGAAACCGAAGGCACTATTTCTATAAATAGAAAAGCCCTTGCACTTCACTCCGTCTTCAATATATCCAGCATACTTGGTTCGCAACGCTTATGCCGATACGGAGTGGTTCTTCGGATAATAATCCAACCGGTCTCTCCATATTGACAACGAGGGTGAAAAACTTCGATAGTCTGTGATTTAACTATCGAATAAAAACAAGTGTTCATCCAACATATCAAACAAATCACTGGGCTCTTTAATTAATATTCCATTAATTAAATCACTTCTCCATTTCCTTATCAATATTTGTTACCCAAATATTCTCAATAACCATATTGGCCCTTTACGCTATTTTTGATTCCGTTTCCTTATCGAATTCTATATATATATATCGATATATAGATTTCTAATTGTCAAATTTCTTAAAAATATTCTAACTCCTTAAATTTCCGGAAAATTTCGCCATAACCTCCCCTGTATCGGGAGCATCGGGAAATTTCAAATAGCTTCCCGGTATCTTCCCCAATCAAAAGAAAAAGGAAAAAGCCAAGCGGCCTGCCGATACGGCGCATAAAACCCATATATGAATTTAAACATGTACCTTTTTGTCGGGCACATAAATTAAAATTCTTCATATACTTCATTCCATACCTGCTTACACATGTTCACCTGTTTTCAATTCAATTCAACACCATCTAATCATTTGAATTCAGTTTCGCCCATTTATTCTTTAATCAGTCATTTTGCCTATTTCACTTCCTTGTTGAACATAACATGTTCAAACAATATATTTAACTCGTTCATAACCAAATTGAATTTCAATTTCAATTCTAGTCCTCTTTTCCATTTCGAATATAAATTTCAAATCGAATTTACTCATTCAAACCCCAATATCCTTTTGAAATCTCATTAACTAATTCCATTTTAGTTAATTCTATTCAATAAATCAAAAATCTGGTTTCTGTTTCAAAAATCATATTCATTTACACAACTTGAATTCGCATATATTTTGCAACTCAACTCGGAGATTTTCTAGATAGAAAATTCGGATTCTTTTTTTTTTCCGCTTAAAATCCTTTTATAACATTAAATAAACCATTATGGTTTTAAAACGATTCTGGCGCTGTTTTTCTGAAAATTTGATTTTGACGTATCTCAAAATCTATACGACGAAATCCAGATTTTTCTCCTTCATTAGAAAGCTATTATCAAATCGGTCCTGACGTTTCTTGTTCCAAAGAATTTCGACTTCAATTGAGTTCTGTATATTCAATTGAAGTTCGAAACGCCAATTTACGAACTGCAGCGCTGTGGCCCGTTTGGTTTAATTATATATATATATAAACTTTGTTTAAATAAAATTCAACTCCCTTTCTGATATATCTATATCATATATTCAAATCCATAATTTAAATTCCATTTGAATTCTATATTCAAATCTATTTTCATTCCAAATCCCATATTAAACTCCACTTTGAATTCAAATGCCATATTTAATTTTCTCTTGAATTCAAATTCAATATTTATATCTCTTTGGATTCAAATTCTATTTTGTATCTCTTGGATTCCAATTCGGGATTTAAACTCCATTTTCAAATCCGTTAGCAATGCCTATATTTAAAGTCTATTTGAATTCTCGAATATCCCAACTCCATTTTAATTCTATTTGAAATTCAAATATTCAAACTCCATTCTATCTAAATGTTTTCAAATTCCAATTTCTCTTATTTGAAATTCCCAATATTTCAATTTACATTTTCTTTTATTTGAAATTCCATTTTTGAATTTCCTTTATTCCAATCCCATTTGAATTCCTTTGAATTCAAATTCTATTTCAAAACTATTTGGATTTCCTATTTTGAAATCCTATTTCCAAAGTTTATTTCAAATTCTATTTTGAAATCTTATATTCAAATTTCTACTTGAATTTCTATATTCAAATCTCTATTCAAATTTCATATTTAAATTCCATTCAAATCTCTATTCAAATTTCACATTTGAATTCTTCTTTGAAATACTATATTTCAAATTCTATTCAATTCTTCTTTGAAATTCTATATTTCAAATTCTATTTTGAAATTCTACATTCAAATCTCTATTTGAATTTCTTTGAATTTAAATTTTATTTTAATTCCTTGAATTCAAATTCTATTTTTCCATTCTAATTTCGTCTATTCAAATTCTATTTGAACTTCTATTTGAATTTCTAATATTCAATCTCCTTTTAAAATTCAAATATTTAAACCCCCTTTAAAATTCAAATGTTATACTCAAATTTCATTTGAGTCATATATTTAAAAATTCCATTTTCACATTCTATTTTGAAATTTCATTTCAAATCCCAATTTCACGCTTGTATTTCTATTTCTGAATTATCAAATGATAATTCTTTTCACTTCATTTATAACTTCGTTATAAAAGAACCATTTATAAACTTCGTTTAAAAAGAAACTACTTGTTTTTATTTTTCAAAACAAGTTTATATTTTTATTTCCTTTTAAAATTCAAATCCTATTTAAAAATAGAATTTTCCCTTTTAAATCTCAAATATCCTTCCATGATATTTTAGCCCAGTGATAATTAAACACACAAAGCAACGAATTATTTATTTTTCTAACACATCATATATAAAATATATATGCAAACAAATAAACAAACAGATAATATATTTTTGAGGAATCCAGTTGGATTCCTCCAACCTGTTTTCCTGCATCCACAGATGTTAGCACATAAATAATACCAATTCTGCTTCGTGGCAGAATATCGCGGTATAGAAGGTCATCCACTAATCATAGCGTGGGGCGTATAGGGTAATCATCCGCTATGAAACTGCGGGCATCCGCTAATGAGACTGCGGGAATCCAACCAATCAATCAACCCAATATATATATATAGCCTATATAACTAATATATATAAAACAACCAGAAAACAACACAAGCAGCAAACAATTATTTTTAACGAATAAAAATAATTCTAAAGGTGAGTGAGATTTACTCACCGAGATTTTTATTTGACGAATATCCAATTAAATGTTGTATCGACTCGGCTATGCACCTACTTGAATCGTTCAAATGAATCCATCACCTCATTGCTCTCGACCTATTGTCGAAGCATACCCTCAAAGCAGCCGATCCACATTCACTGAAATCAGCCCTAAAAACTGCTCCATTTCATTTCGGCATACCCTCAAACACTTGGTAGACCATTCCCCAAACAGATCGAATATCACTTCCGATCCCCTGCTCATAGCTGTACGGCTTCAACTCCATTCAGCCATCCATAGATCGAACTCCCTCCCACTTTCCTACTGCCGAACCTAATAGCGATCTCCCTAAAAAAAACAGTGCCCTACTGATAATCGCACACCTCAATCAATGCCTGTTCTAGTCACCCCGTTCGTTCCTCAGACAGCCGAACCCAATAGCCCATTCGAACGCATCCAGACCCTACTTTGTTCCTAATCGTGAGCATCTAGATCGACCTCGAGCTTCGTGGGATTCGGTGGTGTAACTCACGATTCCTATTTTGATATATAGATGAGAACGGTTTCGATTGATTTAGGGGAAAATGAAAAAGGAGTTGGATTTATTTTCGTTCCTCTGGAAAATGAAGGTGACGGCTTCAATTTATAGAAGTGCGACAGGGGACAGGAGGTACAAAGCCATAAAAATCTTGTTTTACTTTGCCAAGAAGAAGGGAGACCATTCTAACTGCTCGAAGAAAACTAGGTCTGCGTTGTAGAAATTTAGGTCGGCCTGAAGAACGTATGCGGGGTTAAGTACAGACAGTAATTAAATTTTGATTTTGAATTTTTAATTAGTTTTCTATTCCAAGGTATTTTACGGTTCCCAACCTCAACCACAAACTCTTATTTTAACTTAACGAATGACATCTTCAAGTCATACTGCTATTCTGAATTTAATGGATCTGGTTTTGAAATTTTATTTCGACTGTATAGAAGAGAGAACTATTTTAAATTAACGAATTATATTAAATACGATTTAAAATATAACTTGATTTTAAACATTAAATTCATCGATGAAAATCTATTATTATCGTTCTATTCGATATTAAATCATATAATGATTTTTAAACTGATAAATTCTAAAAAAAAAAAAATCCGTTTATTTTTGAATCAATATTTAAAACTATATTAAATATTTAAAATTAATCGACGAAAAATCTGGGTCGTTACACTCTTTGTTGTTTTCGTTTATTGCTTCAATATTGTAACAAATCGTTCTTATATTTTTAAAACTTTGCAAATTTAATTTGGATTGCTTGAATATAATGCATATTCAATGAAGATATGTGTATCATTTGGTAATACTATATGAGCTCTTCCAGAACCTTCAATTATATTAGTAGATCCACCTATAGCGGAAACCTTAGCTGTAGCATCTCGGGAATTTCGACACTTGAATCTAGACACTAACACATCCCGTATCCAAACTTAGGTATCAAAACCCTGAAAGCTAATAGAAAGAAATTAGAGGGTGAGAGAAGAAAGAAAGAAATATTAGAATAGAAGAATAAGAAGACCAGGGTCTCATAGCGGAATGGAAAAAATATAATAATAAATAATACTTTATACAAAAAGAACTATATATATCTAATTAAAACATTAGAGTATACATTCATATCAATCAATACACGCAACGGAAATATACCAGTACCAGTAAATATATGGAATACGTCTCGACTTCAACTCCTCTTCTGAAACTCCAAGCGATTCCTAACCTGATAATATACTCAGTCTGAGCCGAGCACATTTGAAGCATAGCAAAATTCATCCGGATCAGTCTGGAATACTTTCAGTGATAAATTCATACAACAACCAACTTGTTTAGCTTTAGAAATCTCTTTGAAAGAAAAGAATAATAGTAAGACCAGCCCACACATAAACACGGACGGTTTTTACCTTACTATAACCCAAAACGTTTTGATATATCAAAATGTAGTGATATTATAATAGTGTCTATCAATTCACAAATAAATAACCATCTAGTAGAACGCTTGCATCTCACGCTCTACATATTTATTATAAAATCGAAAACCGCAAGGCGCTTATTGGATTCCGACTATGACAAGGTATTGGATCACCTTCCGATCTGTGTACTCTAAAGGGTATGCACTGGGGTTCAGCAAGAACATCTTGTAACCCGGCCACACATGACCGACCACTCATTTAACTTGAGTGTATCGAATATATTGTCACCCATTACGGCTGCGCAGCTACCGTTTCCCGGGCGATACATAAATGAAAAGAAGAACAAAAACGAATTTTCTCTAGATCGGTGACAATACACCCTGCTTGGGTATGACCCACCTAGCCATGCTGCCTGCCCGATTTTTGTCATATCCCGGTTGTGAGGCTAGAGGCTATGTTTATCCATTTAGAACACCTGGCCATCATTCACTTTGAATGCCACATCGTCGGATCCGTCAAATCACTAATTAACACACACAAATATACTCTGGGTGTTTAAGCTAGAGAATTTCTCTGCCACCAAACTTGGTACATTTGTAAACATCAACGTACGTGAGTTCTTAGGAAATATTCGTTAGACATTCGTCCATACAAGTCACCCAGGAATAAGATGAACCGAAGGCACCCTCCTACCGCATCCTAGGAATCACCCTATAGATCAGTAGCGAGTAGTCCTTGCAAATCCGTAGATTCCAATCACGACAAATCACTGCCGAAATATCTCTAGGGATCAGTTAGAGAAATTCAACAAGTAATTCTTACGTTCATGAAGATTTACGTTCTTCAATGCTCTATCTATATACATATCCCTGCAAATTAGTTTCGAATCGCAACGTTGATTCGAAGTGATTTTGGGTTTAGTCCCCATCCCGGTCTCTTCGAACAACATGTCAAAACGGTCCAATATTATTTCATTGATAGTCGGTGTTTTAACTATCAATTATAACAATATGGTCAAGTATATTGGCAACTCAGGCTCATATTATTTCAAATCACTTTTAAAACTCTCATCGATCTTAGGAATCATTTCATCGATTAAAATTGATTCCAATTACTTATCTCGCTAAACTATTCTCTTAATCCTTAATAATATACATACCAGTCCCCTTTTTACTTCTTTTTACTTGAAAATATTATCACATTCCTTAACTCTTCTAATTCCTAGAAATATTGCATTGCATTCTTAACCCTGCCTTATTATTCCTTAAGTTTGAATAACTCGATATATAGATCATAACTAAATGGTATAAAATCAATTATCGATTCATATATGCCCAACAAGTTCAAATTATTTACTTTAAACCCAAATGGTCTTATTTCATTTTTAAAGATCTTGGCCATATTACTTACATCTCAAAATCACGCGACTATCATTGCAATTATATTTCAAAATTTCCAATTATCGTTGCAATATTCTCGTATGGAAATTATAACCACCTTCATTAATTCTTATCCATCATCAACTATTATTATTCTTCGATAATAGTGAAGTCGTCCAAGTTGGGGTATTTTATTTACCTCTCAGACCTTGATCGACAACGTTCTTATCTTAAAAAAAATAGTAGTTCGTAATTAAAACCCATTTTACTTAAAATATAAGTCATATCTTATTACATATTTGATTATCTTATACTTAAGAAGTAATCACCTTAAATACCATTACTTCCTTATTTATCGAAATGAAAACAGTTAAATATTAACCAATGCTTAATTAGTACAAAAATGGTTAATTAAAAGGTAAATTTGGTTTGAGAATCGTATTAGATATTCGTTAATAATACTTGCGATTAAAAACAGTTGACTCAGTCAATTTTTATATCATCGGTAAATTTGTTAATCGATTTCGATTACCTCTTCATATTAGATTAATAAAATTAATCTAATAATATTTCTTAATTATTTACTTTAAGTATAATTATTCAAAATATTAACCTGAAGATTAACTATAACTTATTTTGCTTACAAACATTTTTAAACATCGTCAAATAATCTTTCATGATATTTTATAAAACCGATTTATAAACATCGTTCATTTTTAAAACTTCATTACAACTCAAGATATAATTGAAAACTTGTTTCAGTTATAAAATAAATTTCATAACTTAAGTTCGTTAATTCGTCTAGTGATAAATCAACGTTTAAACGAAAAGTGGATTTTAGGCCATTCGCTGCCAATCCCTCAATCAATACTGTCTATTGATTCCATTGACATCAACGTTGAAAAAATAAAATAGGGTTTAACAATAATGGGGTTCAATCCATTCATGTATAAACAATAACAATATACATAATATTTGAGGAATCCGGTTAGATCCCTCCAACCTGTTCTTCCCTGCATCACAGTTTGTTATAACTGTTTATAATAATAAAATTGGAGATTTCATCCAATACACTTCAAATGATGTGAATGTATTTAACGTCAACCAATACCAGACAAATAACATCCAAGGCAATCAATCAACCAATTATACTATCAAAATTTAACTATAATTTTATGAATTTATCACATCATAGAATTCCAGAAATGTGTAAGAGTTAACTCACCTTTATTTTTCGATTAACGGTTCGCGTTGGTTCTTTTAAACAAGCGCTTAAAATTATACGAAATTCCGGTAGCTTATGTTCCTTTTCGAATCATCTTAGTAGTGTAGTATTCCTTACTGTGACTCCAATGAACCCAATTTCACGTGATTCTGTAATCGTATGAACTTCGTTCCGATCATTTTAATTTTAACCTAAATTAAAATGATATTACTAACTAAATTTTTATAACTAAATGTTAATTACTAATTATTACCATAAACATGTCAGGACCTGTTTACCCCGCGCACTGTAGCTCAAACGTTATCTTCCATCTGAAATCCTGAAGTCCGATTCCTTCTGGCATCCTTGAGCAAAATGGCATTTACCCAAAGCCCAGTTTTTAAACCAACCGTGAATAATCTCCACGTCATCATGGTATAACCCCTACTGCCCTTCACGTGGTTTGTACCAATCTGCTTGTACGTGATACCATATTCTTCTTGATAAAACTACACCCATCTTTCTTTTCACTTTGTTCCTTTTTTTTTTGTTTAAAGCCCAAAGGCCCAAAATTTGCATGCACAGTCCAAGCCTTCTTCCTCCCCAATGTTATAACTGCTTTAGTAAAAATCATGGTATCAGGTCCAAAAGGAAACCAAACTTTTCCAACCCTTTTCTCACGTTAAAACTCGGCTTCTTCTACTCCTCCGCATAATCTCGTTACTCCCCAATACATCTTTCCCAGTTCTGCACTTGATTTCCACTAAAACTCCTATAATCCGTCAACTAGCTCTCCGCTTCACCGAGATCCCTGCGCCACCTATCTCTCATACAACTCCTCGTTCTGTTGAACCCGCGAAGTACGAAAAATTCCTCCTTCCCACCAGCGGTCCGACCACCCTCCTCGATGCAAAGACCATCAGCGAGTTGCGGACCCCACTCTGTCCTTGGCTACCGCTGCAGCACCAACTTAGACACACTCAAAACTCCCCTTTGTCACCTCCAATACCTCATTATCCATGCTTCTCTTCCTTTAACTCGTGTATGGAATTTTTCCTTCCCCAATAACCAAACACTCCCGTTCTATTATCACTTCAACATCGCACTGTTGACTAGAGCTCCGCCCCTCCGTACTCCGCGCCAGCCTCTGCTCTGCACAGTAAACAGTACCCAGGCGTTCAATTCACTACAGTGTTACTTCCAGCAGCATTCTTGCCTTGAAACTGTGCTTCACCGCTATCCGCTCTCCCCACCCGCAACAGTTCGCTACTAGCAACACAAAAGTAGGCCATCACCTCCTCAGCAGCTTGGTCGTCACCTCCCTTGCTTCATCGTCCATGGCGACTCCAACGCACAGCGAGTGTTTTGGTTTTGCAGGAAATACAAAAGATGAAAGCTTTGTTCGTTTAAAATTATTCCTGAAGTTGCTGTTTTAATGCTCAAGCTGGGTTTATAAAGAGGGAAGAAATGAAGTTTTCGCATGGCTTAGCTGTTGGGTTTGTAAGGAGAAGCAGCGCTCTATTCTATATATAGGCAAGAAGAAGAGTGGGTTGGCATATGGCTACAGTTGAATTCGTATGAAAAATGGATAGAAGGTATGGTATAAAACATGCTGTATTAAATGGGTATGGCTTCGCATGGTACCAGACATGTTCATATTAAATAGGTATGGCTTCGCATGGTACCAGACTTGTCCATATTAAATAGATATAGTGTGTATGTTTGAAGGAATAGTCACGGTATGGATAGGTAGATTTTGTACTTATTTGGTACCCCATTACATAGAATTCCATTCAATCCACGGACAAAATAAAATAAAATACGATCGTGTTGAGCGATGTGCCATGATCCCAATAATATAATAAAATAGACTAGTTAACTTATTTTGTGAAACCCCAAAATGTTGATATAGGGTGTAAAATACTCCAAATAAAAAGTAGCTTATTTTCCAAATTAAAAATTACAGTAAAATTCTAAAATTTAAATTATAACTACTTCAAAAATCTTATCCAAATTCGAAACCAATATTTAATTATATTAAATAAATCGCTATGATTTATAAACGATTCCACAACGACTATTTTGAATTTTGATTTGGACATAACTTACAATATATAAGCTGAAATTCCTATTTTCCTCTTTCATTAGAAAATTATAATCAAATAGATTCAAACGTTTCTTGTTTCGTAGAATTCCGACTTAAAACGGATTCTGTATATTCATTTGAAGTTCAAAGCTCAATATTACAAACTACCGCGACGTTTCGAGTTTGTTTTATAATTTAAATATAAATATATATTCAAACTTCATTTTAATAAACGAAATAAATATTATAAATCCATTTATAAATTCCAGTTCAATATTTAATATAATAAAATATATTAAATACCATACCACTAAAAATACGGAGCGTTACATTGCTTTCTCCTTAAAAGAATTTCGTCCCCGAAATTACTAAGTAAGAAGAACGCTCCAAACCCGATTAATTTTAAAATAATTAATTAACAATATTATAAAAAATATTCTAAGTTTTGAAAAATTGGTTAGCACCTTCTCTGTACTGTTTGATCTACAATTCGCCACTCTGCGTCTCACATTAATCAAAATAAAAATAAAAGCCAAGCGGCAACCCAATTCAGCGATATAAAATCAATCACCTCATCAATATATTAAGGTTTACCTATTTGTCGAGCAACTCAATTCCAATTTCGAAGCAAATCAAGTAACTGCTTTATGTCTTCCAATCTGTGTACCCAAACCGACTCCATAGCCTTCTAAAATCTATACTTAATTCCATTTACAATGCGAGTAACAATCCAAGGTTAAATAATTCAGTTTCATTTCATAACCGATTTTATTCCCAACTCATTATACTGGGATTTATTTTCTTGCTTCCAATTCATTAAATTTCTTATTAACTTGTTGTCGAACTTAATTTAACCAACTAACATCCAATACACAATACAATGAAATCATCCCATATTTAACTTAGTTTTAAGTTAGATCATGATTTATTTAATTCTATATTAAATCTCATATTCATAAATTCTTCTGGTTATATTAAACAATCCCCAATCTTATTTGAATTCCATAATCAAGTTGAACTCTAATTCAAATCAACACTAGTAGTATTATAAGAAAATTAAAACTTACCTTCTTTATAAAATATCTTAGCAAAAATAATTAAAAAATAATTTTACATCAAATTACAAATACACGCTCTCGTATATATATTCAAACTCAATCTAGGGTTTTACTAACCCAATCCCTGTTGAGTTATGCCACAGATTTTTGCAATTTATATCTTATTATACGTATATTCGAAATTTATAAAAACAAATTTTGTTTTGAAATTTATATCTTATTATACGTATTTGAGTATTTTATTTTATATTGAATTTGGACGATCGAGTATAAAAAGATTTTGCATATACACCTTGCAAACGTATATTCGAAGTCTCAAATATAGTGGGTAGATATAGAATCACACTTAAGTTGCCCGGATATGATTCTGATGATCGCTATAGCATCATGAACATTTATGTTCGAGTTTCTAAAGTGGATATCTATATATTTTCAATTGACTGGGGTGAGAACCAAAACCTAGTTAGATTTTACTGTTTGTGTTTTGGCATTGAAAATATGATTTTTGAGTATATAAAAGTTATATGTTTGAAAATTTAATTAACAAATTGATTGGTTGTGTTGTATGATTATTAATTTAACTAATAAAAATATTGGAATGATAATTAATTTAACCAATATGAGAATGAATGATTAAGTTAAACCAAACCAAATATAATATAGAGCTTAAAAGAAAATTTAGTTCGAATTGGATTTATATATTAGATAGATATGCATATACACACACACACATACATACATGCTGAGCAGGTTATGGATTTACTGTTGAGTAGAGAAATATATTGCGTGCCCGACAAACAGGTGCACCTTAATGAGTTGGTTGCACAATTTTATTTATTATGGAAACTACTATGAGTGTTTGTGGATGCACTGTGATGGTTGTTCTATGTGAAATTAAAACGTACGCCATAGGATAGCAACAAATAAATTATGAACTACACAGCATAACATACATCATGAAGCCAACATATCATATCATATTCCATATAAGCGTTTGGTGCTTATATGACGAGGTTTGGATTACCATACGAGCGAGACGCTTGTACGACAATGACCGAATTACAGGTTGAATAGAAGACTGATTATGTACTTAATAAAATATAACATATAAAGGTGCTTGGGGCAGGATTTAATAAAAACCCTACACAGGTCTGGAGATGACAAAAATTCACGTCTCTCTTGTATTTAATTACGGCACATGGTTATGTAATTTCCAACACTGGGGCAAGGTATGAAATTTCGACTTTTTACGCATCTCCCTTAGGCATAGATAGGTCACAAAAATTGTGTATGCTTTTTATGATTTATTGGGTGCCTAATACAGACCAATAAATTTTTCAGACCCCCCCCCGGTGCGGTCAAAGGAGGTTATGGCGAAATTTTAGGGTGCTAGCCAAATTTTTGAGAAATTAGAAAGTTTTTAGAAACTGAAAAGTTGAAGAACATGAGTCAAGCGAAGGTTGAGTTGATGAAGTAAAACAACCTTCTATTCTACCTTCCTTTTCGAGGACAAGAAGATTTTAAGTGGGGGAGATTATAACATCCCAGATTTTGGAACCAATTTAAAATTTTATTTTTAACTGATTTAATGGATTTTAAGAATTTAAAATGTTTTATTTTGAGAATTAACGATTTAAAATTTATTTAAATCAAAGTAAGAACGTATAAATTTAATTAAAACAAACTTGAAATGACGCGGTAGTTTGAAAATTTGGTTTTAAACTTCAATTGAAAATATAGAATTCAATATAAGTCAGAATTTGATGAAACAAGAAACGTTAGAAACTATTTAACTATATCTTTCTAATGAATGTAAGAAACTGAGATTTCGCTTTATAAATTATAAGTTATATCCAGTTCAAAATTTAAAATAGTCGCTATGGAATTTATATATATTTTAATAATATATATATATATAGCCCTTAAAAATAGCCATTTTGCAAACGACCTCCGTTTTTTATGAAACCCCTTTTGTTGGATCTGGAATGTCAAATTATAGTCAGGTTTAAAATTTCATAATTTTTGGAATTAATATGTGAGCGTGATAAATTTAAACGTGTTTTGTAATTTAAGTTTAAATTTAATCGACTAGAAAAATGCCATTTTTCAAACAGTCTCCAAATTTTACGAAATTAGTTTTGTTAGGACCATATCGTCAAAACATAGCTAGATTTCAATCTTCATAATTTTTGGAGTTGTAAAGACCCGTAACTTCCCCGGTAAGGAAAGCCCGGATTGAGTCGAGGACAACACACAAAAGAACGCAGACAGAAGAACATTTCATTGTTTATTACAACAATTCCATCAGAATACAAGAATATACAGAGTATGAATAAATATTACACAGAAAATAACATAGATTTAAATTACATTTAAATACATCGAAGCGGAAAATTATACAAAATACAACTAGAAGGAGATATACGGATACAAAGCTTTCCGGATATCGTTCCAGCTGTAAACCAGAATCCTGCGAATATAAATCTGCAAAACCAAAACTACTAGCTGCCCATGTCAAAATTAGGGCACCCAGAGTTTAGGTTAAAACAATAAACTCCAGGTCAGTCATGTGACTGGTGTGAGAACTAAAACAATTATTAATCTTTATTTTAAAGTTAGGTAAATCAAGGGACCACGCCGTATAACCCGGAACAGGTTTCTTTCTAAGAATACCAGTGCATAAAACAAACAGCGCAATGCTAAATAAACAAAAATGAAGCTATTATAAGACCCAGGTCCCATCACACAATGCAACGCAAGCCGGAGGATAGGGTTTTACCTTATAATAGCCAAAGAATGCTTGATACGCTAAAAACAAATCATTTGATACTATAATAAGTGCATAGTATATAAAACAATTTCAATCATAAGTATCAATCATAGACTGCATGAGCGCCCCATCCCACTATGTCGCCATACTAGGCTCTACAAATAAAACCGCAAAATCACGTATTGGAAGCTGGATTTCCATCTGTGAACCGAGGCAAAAGATAGTCCTCACCGAATTCGAGACTCTCTAGCCCGAGCCTCAGGCAAACGCGCAGGCAAGCCTTGGATCGTCAGGGTTGGTCCACCGATGTGGATTATTATGCCTGAACACTACGTTTCCCCGCCCTTTGGGGGCACAAATGAGCCAACGAATGACTCCATCGGCTTCACATAGTCACCGATATATCCGAGGCGCCTCGCAACAGCAACAACCACATAAGTCAAACTCATCAGGGCGTGTAAAACCACTGACGCCACTTCTAACTAGAAAGAAACGCATGTCCTCCCTGAGGTCCTCTCCCGTTTCTTGTTCACAACCGGGGTGTGAGGCTCGCAAATTAACGCTACACAAAGCTATGCCACAAAGGCCGTGCTTTGATCATCAACCACAAGACTTTGCTTTTCAACAAAAGCCTTGATCATTTGCCACTTAGGCATGCCACACAGGCAATTCACCCCATGCGTTTGATATCCATTAATATATAACCTCTGAGCTCGTACGTCTCATAGATGGGCGTTAAGCAAGAGAATAAATTCTCCGCTGCCAAACAGATATATATTTAATAGAAATCAACCACACAGAATAAAATCCAATGTCAGACACACAGTCCATTTAAAAGTTCGTTCTGGGTCTGAACGAAACCAGAGGCACCTAGTACCCCGCCTATCCATCGATCTCCAAGTACGTCTGGACGATCACCAACTGTTTCCAACTTCTTGGGTGTATAGCCCAATCAAGATCATCAGTAATCACCCAAACGATGTGAAGACTTCCGGTCTTCAACCACCGTCTTCATCTTCGACTTATCGTCGTATCAGTTATCCAGAATGGGATAAACCCGGTCTTTTCGAATAACTCGCGTATATAATAAACAAGTGTTACACAAACACAACATACGCCTCATTCCAATTCATCAGTCACTAACCGTAAATTAATCAAGAGAATAATTCCCCAAATATTAACCCCGAAGGCCGAAACCAACATCAGATCAATACCCAGGAAGCCATTTTGCTTAGCTAACCTACAGTTAGTTTCTAAATTTCACATTCTTAGGGAGAGGTTCCCATTAATTTTATCAAAGATAAATTCTTTTAAATTTATTCTTTAATCTTCCTTTGAATATCACTTCAAACTAGTCGGGATTAACGAACCTTACCGAAGTAATCGTCTGTTTTCATTTCCCAATCCCAACCTATTCATCCCATGAAGTAAAACTGGTAATACTTCATATTTAACACCACGGTGTTATCGGTAAATTCAATTACCATTTCACGTTTAAATCTAATTAAAGATTTAACTATCGCCTGGAGCAAAACTGGTGATACTCCATTCTCGATCTTTTCAATCTAATTAAAGATTCATTAAAACTCCACTTAGTTTTAATCTTTGACTGGGTTAAAGAATTAGTGTCATTTAAAACACGATTCACGATAAACCCCAAAATCACATCACATTTCAATCAGTCCCTAACCGTAAATTAGCAAGTGAGCAGTTCCCTAAGTATTAACCCCGAAGGCCGAAACCAACATCAGATCAATACCCCAGAAACCATTCAACTTAACTAACCTCCAGTTAGTTTCTGATTTTCTTAACTCCTTTTTGGGTCTAAGAACAATATTATTGAAGATACCGTTCACGACAACCCAAAATCACATTTCATTAATTATCGGGTTAAAGAACAAGTGTTTTAAAACACTGTTCACGATAAACCCAAAAATCAGCCAATTCAATTCCAATTAAATATTATTTAATTGGTACACTTCATTAAATCTAAATAAAAAGATTTAATCATTTTCTCAACTGGGCTTAAGAACAATGTTAATGAAGACACCATTCACGACAAACCCAAATCACATTTGATATTAAATACAAGGCTCTGAATAGAAAATATATCGGCTTATATTCAATATCAAATTCTACGACCAACAAATATCGTATTGGAAATAACGATATATATATCTTTCAAATTTCCATAACAACATCTGTATAATCACGAAATCCAACATCGAAATATTCCGAAGACAATTTTGATTCAAATCCATTCCAATGCAATTATTGGAAATTCTGGTTATTTTCAAAACCATTTCAAATCCAATTTATTAATTTTAAAAATAAATAAATTATTATTCTAGTTCAAAACTAGTTCATTTCGATAAAAATCTATTTTTATCTTTTCAAATATGGAGATTTTCATCCCAATTCTTCACAAATCATTTCTTATGATTTTACACAAATTATTGATATTTTTAATAATTTTATCAAGGCCCGTACAGTCGATTTCCATCAACGGCCATCGAACTGCACTTACACCGACCTTTTTCAAATTTGATTTGGACATAATTCCAAATCCAACCGTTAGATTTCAAATTTCTAATATTCGTTAGAAATCTCTTTTCGATACGAACCCAACGGTTCCGGTTTCAAGAGAATCCGACGGTCGGATCTCCCGCAATATCCATTCGAAGTCAATGGTCGAAATTCACGAACTGCCGCGGCGCGTTCTATTCAGGCCATTATATTATATATATAATATATACTTCGTCGATTTCCTTTTAAACATATATTATAAATCGTTTTAAATTCGTTTTCGAAATGATTTCAACTTCATTTCAAATTCAAATCAAAGTTGAATTTTTCCTTATAAATTCGTATTAAATTCCTTTCAAATTGATTTCAATTCAAATCGATTTTTAATTAAATTTCAGTTCGTTTTCAATTCAATTTGAATTTCAAATTAATTCAATTCCAATTCGAATTCAATTCTATTCAATTTCAATTCGAATTCAATTCTATTCAATTTCAATTCGAATTCAATTTCAATTCGAATTCAATTTCAGTTCGAATTCAATTTGAATTCAATTCTTTTCAATATAATTCGAATTTCGATTATTTTCAATATAATTCAAATTTCGAAATCACTTCCAATATACATTGAAAATTGAATAAAATCGATATAAATATCGTTCACGTCAAAATGGCGTCAATCAAATCAACACGGCTTCATATATTTCTATTTTCAAATATTCTATTTCAAATATTTCTTTTTCAAATATTTCTATTTCAAAACTGGAATGAGGCCCAATCATTTACGATATAATGTTAATTATATGGATTTTCTACAACACATGTATAAATCAACAATGAAAAATAATCAACCATCATCCAAAGTGCATTCTACACTGTATAAGCATCAAATATAAATATTTAACGCTTATAACAGTCTGTCAATCAATCGATCGACATACAACTAATTATTGGGATTAGTGTATGTCATATATCATCCCAATACCCGCGTGGGGTTTCAAACAATCAAACACAGATTTTATTTGTGCAGTTGGGCGATGTGTAAAATTTATCGTCCCAATCAATATCAGTAAAATGTGTGTATATAAACAAATCTCCGATTTGTTTATATTAATTTATTTCATTTCATATACACACTAAAAAATTCTATTTTTAACTATAAAATATTTTCTAACTGCATAAATATTTTATTTCATTTCACATCACATCACACAATCAACTACACATCAAAATCAAACAAACAAGCATACAAGCCGTCCATGGTCTGTGGACGACGGGTGTCGTGTAATGACCGGGATTTTGAGCGACTTTGGTTATCGACATAAACACGATGTCGATAACCAAACATCGAAAAATCCTGGTAATTAGTGAAAGAAATTAGAGGGTGAGGAAAGATAAGATAGAACTTAGAATAGAAGAAGAAGAAGAACACAACATCAGAGTAACACGAATCTCACAGCGGAACGAATAACATATAATATATATAACATAACTTGAAATATACATCTGTACTTGAACATACATCATTATCACAGTACAACACTTACAACACAGCGGAAATAAATATAGCTATATGATCCTGAAGCCTCCTGCTCCAGCTCTTCAAGTGTATCTGTAAAATCCCGACTACTTGACTGCTCGTACAAATTTAGGCACCCAAGAGTTTAGGGAAACAAACAAATAAACTCCGGGTCAGTCATGGGACTGGTATGAGTAAAACAGTTTAAAAACAGTTCGAACAAGTAAACGATATCTCATAAGACCACGCCGCATAACGGAACGGGTTTTTCCCTTGTGAGAATCCAAAATATCTTTATATCAAAAACCTTTTGATATTATAATAATGTCTATCAACCACAGTATATATAATCTTCTAGCAGAAATGCTTTCATCTCACGTTCTACATATATAGTATACAATCAAAACCGCAAGCACGTATTGGGTAATGGATTTCCAACTATGACAAGGTATGGAACCACCTTTCGCTAGTGTACCTCTAGAAAGGAATACACTGGGTTCAACAAGAACATCTTGCAACCCGACCACACATGACCGACCACTCATTTCGCTTGAATGTATCGAATGTATATCACCAACGGTTGGGATCAGCAACCATTTCCCGAATGGGACAGCATTAAATGAAACTCTAGATCAGGTGATTATACACCCTAATAGGTGCGACCTACAAAGCCATGCTGCCTGCCCGATTTCTGTCATTTACCAGTTGATGAGGCTAGAAGCTACGCTTTATCATCACACCAGATTCGCTTTGAATGTCACATCGTCACATCCATCAAATCACCGATTGGCGTCTACAACGATACATTATGTGTTAGCTAAAAGAAGTTTCCTTCTCTGCTTCCACTCTTGGTACGGTTGGAGAAATCAATATACGTGATCATCTGGAAATACTCTGTCAGACATCCATCCATACAAGTCATCCAGGAACAGGATGAACCGAAGGCACTATTCAGTACATCCATCTTAGGTAGTGTTATCTAAGACTTATACAATAGCCCTTGCACTTTACTCCGTCTTCAATTATCTTTGGCATATATGATTCACAACGCTTATGCCAATACAAAGTGGTTCTTTGGATAATAATCCAACTGGCCTCTCCATATTAACAACGTTAAAATGGTCAAAACCTCGATAGTCTGTGATTTAACTATCGAAGAAAAACAGGTGTGCAAACAACGATATCATTTCCAAATGGAAATTTATATCGATCAAACATCATTCAACATTTATCTCTTTATTTCATTAATTTACTTATCTCCTGTTTCCCTATATTCAATATTTCTTATTTTCTAAATTTGGAAAATATACGTTATTAACAATGGAAAACATTTTCATTTCTTGTTTTCTTTATTAGAAAAAATTTCTGGTTTCTTATTTGGAAAACATTTCCAAAGCTTCTTCATTGGACTTAGACAGATGTTTTAAACAAACCATCGCGATGCCAACTCAAACCATTTCCTTTAATAACTAAATTCACTTAACCATCCCTTACTATCGAACCTTAACCATTCCTTAGTTAAAAATGAAGTCAATCAAGTTGGGGTAATACTACCTCTCAGACCTTAACTGAACCGTTTCTAACCTTGAAATAGACAAAGTTTACCCTTCTAATTCTTTAACAAACTTCCTTACGTAACTCTCTTTCAAATCTTTTCTATTCGATAATTCTTTCCTTCGATAAGGTATATTCGATAACTCTATTTCAATTTATTCTATTCACTTAACTCTTTTGATTTAACTCTAAATCTATTCACTTAACTCCTATCGAATAAACTATATTTGATAACTCTTTTAATTCTATTTGAATAAACTATATATTCGATTAACTCCTTTATTCTATTCGAATAAACTATATATTCGATTAACTCCTTTATTCTATTCGAATAAACTATATATTCGATTAACTCCTTTATTCTATTCGAATAAACTATATCCGATTAACTCCTTTTACTTTATTATCGAATAAACTATATTCGATTAACTCATTTGCTTTAACTCTAATCGATTAAACTAACATCGATTAACTCCTTTCGATTAAACTAACATCGATTAACTCCTTTAAACTCGATTAAACTATTCATTTATAAGGATTTACTTTTAGTAACGGTTATTCACTTTACAAATGATTTCCCTATTATAAAACTCTATTCGTTTTATAAACATTTCCCCTTTTATTTACTTTTGAAATATTTCCTTTTTATGAAATCTATTGACTTTATAAAAACCCTTTTTATTTCAATATACATTGAAATAATTCTTTTTACATCCCAGGGTCTTTTATGATATTTAAAATATCGAATAACAATGTCAACATCATTCTAACACACATAATCCATAACAAATATACATCACATCATATATCAAAATATATGAAAACAGTAAATAAATGTTGAGGAATCCAGGCGGATTCCTCCAACCTGTCTCCCTGCATCCACAGATGTTATACAATATAAAATCAACATCACTTCCAGTTCCATATGATATATTCTATTAAACAGAATCAAATATAGAAATTTAACTAACTGACTAGCAGTTCAATCAAACAGTCAACACACAGTTAATCAGCCAATATTTAACAGTTCTAGAAATACAACATGAAATTATAAACTGTTCAGAGTTAGTGAGATTTACTCACTTTGGAAGTTCATCGTTAAAGAACGATAAACTGTTGTTTGATTTTAAACAAATAGTTTATTTCGCCACAAATTCAAACGAGCTCAACTCCACTCCCAGTCAGTTCCATTGGGTAGTGTCCGTCCATACGATCCCATTGGATCTTGTTTCACTCAATTCTGATATCGTTTCACCAAGTTATGAGGTTTACAATCTAAGACATTATTTTAAATTAAAATATAAGCTTTAATTTAAATTGAATAGTGGGCCTTACTTCAGCCCAACTCCATTTGAATTTGGCCCAAAAGAAATCCAACCCGCACCGATTTACACAGTAGTCTTCTTCCTCAAAACTGCCGTGACCTCCTCCCTGTATTTCTCGTGCACCATTCCTATTGATTCCGAGCTACCGTGCCCCATTCGACAAACGGTCTTCACCAAACGAATTCTCATCCCAATCTCGACTTGTTTCACACCATCACCTCGCCTCCGTTGCCCCTTACTAATTTCCATCATTGACTAGCAACAGTTCTCCCCCCCTAATCGTGCGACATCATTCAACACAAATATCCATAAAAATAACAATACTGAAGCTTCTTCCTACGAAGAGTTCAAATCCAGTTTCCATTTTTCCTAAAACTTGACCCATCGAAGATAAATGGCAACCCTAGACTCGCTGTTGCAAAATGTCGAACTCCCCAAACTCAATCGCAACAGATTTTTAGCCCACCGAAATGAAGCCTCTTCGTATACGATCTCAACGAACCCATTGCCTTCTGATTTCGTGGAGAATCGATGTTGATTTAATTTGGAGGAAGAAATTTAAGTGGCGGCCCCTTTTTTTCTGATGTTGACGATGGTTTTTAGGTCTTAAGGGAAAGAAGATAAAGGGTATTTATAGAGAATAGGATTTAGATATTTTGTGGAGATATTTTCCTTTAGATATTTTGTTTTTGCCTTCTAAAATTCGTGTGATCACACACGACACCCAAAAATCATGAAAATTGACATACAACTAGAGTTTGACACTACGGACCCAACGAAACTGGTTTCGTCGAATTCTGACTCCGTTTGCTCACACAGCGTATTTTTAACCGTCGAAATATCGACTGTATTTCACATTAAAATCCCGTACGGCCACATACTGACCCTAAAAATCACGGAACTTGGAATCTAGCAATAATTTGATGTTCCGGATCCAACAAAATTAGTTTCGTCGAATTCCGACTTCGTTTGCAAAAGTGACTATTTTTAAAGCTCTGAATAACCCATTTAAATATATAAATATATTTAAATATAATTAAATTAAATATTTATAAATAAATATTATCGTATATATTCACAGTGGAATACCATCCAGTTCAAGAATATTCCTATATGAATTTCTAACTTGATATTTCAAATCTGGGTCAACCCGATATTCGATTTATATTGAAATTCCTTTTTAAAATATAAATAATTCCTTTATAAATTATAAAGGAATTCCACAGCGACTTTTCTAAAATTTGATTTGGACGTAAATCAAAATCTACACAACGAAATCCTGATTTTTCTCTTCCACTAGAAAGATATACTCCACCAGCTCCACACGTTTCTTGTTTCATAGAAATCCGGCCTAAAACGAATCCTGTACATTCAGTTGAAGTTCGAATCGCCAATTTACGAACTGCAGCGCCATTTCGAGCTCGATTTTAATTATATTATAACTCTACGTTTCAAACTGTCATTTATATAATATATTCGTTATTCAAATTCAATTCTAAACTGAATTAAATATCACAGATGATCCAGTTCACACCATATCGCCATTTCAGCCAATTCTGATTATTTCAGAATTAAATATATTATTTAATTTATTATTTTAATTAAATATTCATCATTATTTTATTCCACGACCATTAAATCCTTTTAATCACCTTTTCAATAATTAAATACATTAATTATTATACCGCTGAAGATGCAGGTCATTACATTCTTCCCTACTTAAAATAATTTCGTCCTCGAAATTGCTAAGGTAGGAAACAAACCCTATCGACTGGTCAGAACTTATTTGTTCACTTCTTACTTTCAGTTTCAACTGAACCAATTTAATTTCAATTAAATTATTAATTTATTCTGATTAACGAAAATTTTCAAAAATCCTGAAAATTTTCCAACGCCTTAACTTTTCGAATTTTTTTTGCCATAACCTCCTTTGTACAGCCCTATCAGTAAAACCCCAACTCGCCTCTCTAGGCCATCTCCATCCCAAAAGAAAACCAAACAGCCAAGCGGCTTGCCAATTCGGCTCATAAATCTTATATCCAATAGAAATATAAACTTGTACCTTTTGTAGGCATATCATTATATCCTTTCCACATGTTATCAATTCAGCGGATACAAGGGTCATCCCAATCAAATTCCAATCTGCTTTTATCCACAACACAACCATTCGCTTATATCCGAGCCAAATATCATTTCAACTCGAGTTTCTTCTCGATTCCCAACTCTTAACTTGATTATCACATTACACTTCAAATTTGAATCTCACAATCCAATTTGTCTTGAAATCATTCTAGTTCAATCTCAGTTACCACTTTACTGGCTTTACTTTAATTCAATTTTGCTTTCACAAATTTCTATTAAATTTGTTTTTAATTCAAACAGTCTTTCCCTGGGAGTTTTCAAACAGTTTACTCTTTTCAAAAATCAAATTTTCCTTTTGAACATGTCACTGAGCCCTTAATTAATATTCCATTAGTTAAATCACTTCTCTATTTCTTTATCAATATTTGTTAACCAAATATTTTCAATAACCATATTGGCCTTTTATGTTATTTGGAAAACATTTCCGAATATCGCCTTCCTTTATTTTCTAAACTTTAGAAAATATAGGCTATTTATAATTGGAAAATATTCCAATTACTTATCTCTTTTCCGATCTCGTTTATTTCTATACTTAGGAAATATTCTTTATTATATTTCCAAGCTTACACTTATTTGGGTTAAAACGGATGTTGTGTAAAACATCGTTACGACAACCCAAATACTATATTCAACTAACTCTTATTCAACCTTGATCTTCGAGCCTGAAATCTTACTATTTATTTGTTAATAATGAAATCAACCAAGTTGGGGTATAACTACCTCTCAGACCTTAACTGAATAACATTTATAACATCAAAATAGATATGACTACTTACTCGAATAATCGATACCATACAACTACATATTCACTTTTAAACACGTATACGCTTCCTCTTTCTATTCTTACTAGATTTTATTCTTAGTCTTCCTTTTTGATTTTACTATTCTATTTTTAAGTTCGTTTCCTTATCGACTTCTATATATATATCGATACGTTGATTTCTAACTATCAAATTATCTTAAAAATATTCTAACTCATTAAATTCCCGGAAAAATTCGCCATAACCTCCTTTGTACCAGGAGCATCGGGATATTTCAAATAGCCTCCCATGGCCCTCAACAATCCAAAAGAAAAAGAAGAAGCCAAGCGGTTTGCCGATACGGCGCATAAAATCTCATATATGAGTTAAATACATACCTTTTTGTCGAGCATTCTATTTCTATACCTTCATACCTTATCCATACCTATCTCATGTATATCTATACCTGTCCAATTTAATTCAACTATACCCGATCGTTTTACTCAATTCGTTAATTAATTTGTTAATTAACTCTTTAGTCTATTCCACTTTTATATTTGAACATGAGATGTTCAAATATATTTTAACTTGCTTATTAACTAATTTGAATCCAAATTTCAAATTTAAGTTCTATATTCGATTTCGAGTATCCATTTACAAATCCAATCCACCTTTCAAAGTTCAACTTCAAATTCAAATTCAAAACTCGATTAACTAATTTCTCTTCGACTTAGTTAATTCTATTCAATTTCTATTCAAATTTTATATTATAAATCCCATTTGAATTTCTATATTCAAATTCCATATATTCAAATTCTATATTTGAATTCCTTTATATTTTCTATATTAAACCCCATTTGAATTCCTATATTCAAATTCTATATCACTTCCATTGAATTTCATATATTCAAACTCCCTTTGAATTTCTATATTCAATTCCATTGAATTTCATATATTCAAACTCCCTTTGAATTTCTATATTCAATTTCTATTTCAATCTCTCTTATTTCAAATTCTACTATTATAAATCCCATTTTGAAATTCAACACAACTTGTCTTTCCCAAAACAAATTCAAAACAGTATCTCTGGTAGTAATTCGTCACTTACAACTCGAAAATGAATACTGATGATGCAGCTTTCATCATCAGAATCTATTTTCCAGCGATCGAAGCGAGTTCAATACTATAAAACCATTTCTAAACATTTCTACTTTGAAACTTTTTTCCAAAATATAATTCACACTGCTTGTAAAACAATTTAAAATCTCCCAGGATCTTAAATTTTCCTTATTTTTAAACCAAATTCATTTACAAACACTTATCCAATTCTCCAGAGTTTTAACTCAATTTCTGGTTTAAAATTTCAGATTCAACTCATCTGATTTCACGTATTTCACTTATATGAATTCTGATTGGCTATTTACATAACCATTTAATTTATAATCTTACTCGATTATAATAACAACCAATATATCCAATATATTATCATCATTTCAATATAAATCCTTTATATCAAAAATATAATTTGGGTAAAATTATTTTGCTTACCCTCTTTTCAAAACATATCATGACGGTTCATCGTATTCAAGTGTTTTCCAACTCCTACCGATACAGTGGATCAAACTGATCGACCAGAATTCATAAACTACTCAACCAATAAATCTCCACAATATAAAATTATTTTTATATCAACTACAAATACGTTCACTCGTATATATACACTCAAACTCAATCTAGGGTATTGCTAACCCTGTCTCTACCGAGTCACGCCACATAGCCAAGTTAATCAATTAACCTTCTGCTCTGATACCAACTGTAATGACCCGGATTTTGAGCGACTTTGGTTATCGACATAAACACGATGTCGATAACCAAACATCAAAAAATCCTGGTAATTAGTGAAAGAAATTAGAGGGTGAGGAAAGATAAGATAGAACTTAGAATAGAAGAAGAAGAAGAACACAACATCAGAGTAACACGAATCTCACAACGGAACGAATAACGTATAATATATATAACATAACTTGCAATATACATCTTTACTTGAATATACATCATTATCACAGTACAACACTTACAACACAGCGGAAATAACTATAGCTATATGATCCTGAAGCCTCCTTCTCCAACTCTTCAAGTGTATCTGTAAAATCCCGACTACTTGACTGCCCATACAAATTTAGGCACCCAAGAGTTTAGGGAAACAAACAAATAAACTTCGGGTCAGTCATGGGACTGGTATGAGTAAAACAGTTTAAAAATAGTTCGAACAAGTAAACGATATCTCATAAGACCACGCCGCATAACGGAACGGGTTTTTCCCTTATGAGAATCCAAAATATCTTTATATCAAAAACCTTTTGATATTATAATAATGTCTATCAACCACAGTATATATAATCATCTAGCAGAAACGCTTTCATCTCACGTTCTACATATATAGTATACAATCAAAACCGCAAGCACGTATTGGGTAATGGATTTCCAACTATGACAAGGTATGGAACCACCTTTCGCTAGTGTACCTCTAGAAAGGAATACACTGGGTTCAACAAGAACATCTTGCAACCCGGCCACACATGATCGACCACTCATTTCGCTTGAGTGTATCGAATGTATATCACCAACAGTTGAGATCAGCAACCATTTCCCGAATGGGACAGCATCAACAATAGATTTTTAGAAGTAAATGAAACTCTAGATCAGGTGATTATACACCCTAATAGGTGCGACCTACATAGCCATGCTGTCTGCCCGATTTCTGTCATTTACCAGTTGATGAGGCTAGAAGCTACGCTTTATCATCACACCAGATTTGCTTTGAATGTCACATCGTCACATCCATCAAATAACCGATTGACGTCTACAACAATACATTATGTGTCAGCTAAAAGAAGTTTCCTTCTCCACTTCCACTCTTGGTACGGTTGGAGAAATCAATATACGTGATCATCTGGAAATACTCTGTCAGACATCCGTCCATACAAGTCATCCAGGAACAGGATGAACCGAAGGCACTATTCAGTACATCCATCTTAGGTAGTGTTATCTAAAACTTATACAATAGCCCTTGCACTTTACTCCGTCTTCAATTATCCTTGGCATATATGATTCGCAACGCTTATGCCAATACAGAGTGGTTCTTTGGATAATAATCCAACCGGTCTCTCCATATTAACAACGTTAAAATGGTCAAAACCTCGATAGTCTGTGATTTAACTATCGAAGAAAAACAGGTGTGCAAACAACGATATCATTTCCAAATGGAAATTTATATCGATCAAACATCATTCAACATTTATCTCTTTATTTCATTAATTTACTTATCTCCTGTTTCCCTATATTCAATATTTCTTATTTTCTAAATTTGGAAAATATACGTTATTAACAATGGAAAACATTTCCATTTCTTGTTTTCTTTATTAGAAAACATTTCTGGTTTCTTATTTGGAAAACATTTCCAAAGCTTCTTCATTGGACTTAGACAGATTTTTAAACAAACCATCGCGATGCCAACTCAAACCATTTCCTTTAATTACTAAATTCACTTAACCATCCCTTACTATCGAACCTTAACCATTCCTTAGTTAAAAATGAAGTCAATCAAGTTGGGGTAATACTACCTCTCAGACCTTAACTAAACAACATTTCTAACCTTGAAATAGACAAAGTTCACCCTTCTAATTCTTTAACAAACTTCCTTACGTAATTCTCTTTCAAATCTTTTCTATTCGATAATTCTTTCCTTCGATAAGGTATATTCGATAACTCTATTTCAATTTATTCTATTCACTTAACACTTTTGATATAACTCTAACTCTATTCACTTAACTCCTATCGAATAAACTATATTCAATAACTCTTTTAATTCTATTTGAATAAACTATATATTCGATTAACTCCTTTATTCTATTCGAATAAACTATATATTCGATTAACTCCTTTATTCTATTCGAATAAACTATATATTCGATTAACTCCTTTATTCTATTCGAATAAACTATATCCAATTAACTCCTTTTACTTTATTATCGAATAAACTATATTTGATTAACTCATTTGCTTTAACTCTAATCGATTAAACTAACATCGATTAACTCCTTTCGATTAAACTAACATCGATTAACTCCTTTTAACTCGATTAAACTATTCATTTATAAAGATTTACTTTTAGTAACGGTTCTTCACTTTACAAATGATTTCCCTTTTATAAAACTCTATTCGTTTTATAAACATTTCCCCTTTTATTTACTTTCGAAATATTTCCTTTTTATGAAATCTATTGACTTTATAAAAACCCCTTTTATTTCAATATACATTGAAATAATTCTTTTTACATCCCAGGGTCTTTTATGATATTTAAAATATCGAATAACAATGATCAACATCATTCTAACACACATAATCCATAACAAATATACATCACATCATATATCACAATATATGAAAACAGTAAATAAATGTTGAGGAATCCAGGCGGATTCCTCCAACCTGTCTCCCTACATCCACAGATGTTGTACAATATAAAATCAACATCACTTCTAGTTCCATATGATATATTCTGTTAAACAGAATCAAATATAGAAATTTAACTAACTGACTAGCAGTGCAATCAAACAGTCAACACACAGTTAATCAGCCAATATTTAACAGTTCTAAAAGTACAACATGAAATTATAAACTGTTCAGAGTTAGTGAGATTTACTCACTTTGGCAGTTCATCGTTAAAGAACGATAAACTGTTGTTTGATTTGAACCAAATAGTTTATTTTGCCATAAATTCAAACGAGCTCCACTCCACTCCCAGTCTGTTTCATTGGGTAGTGTCCATCCATACGATCCCATTGGATCTTGTTTCGCTCAATTCTGATATCGTATCACCAAGTTCTGAGGTTTACAATCTAAGACATTATTTTAAATTAAAATATAAGCTTTAATTTAAATTGAATAGTGGGCCTTATTTCAGCCCAACTCCATTTGAATTTGGCCCAAAAGAAATCCAACCCGCACCAATTTACACAGTAGTCTTCTTCCTCAAAAATGCCGTGACCTCCTCCCTGTATTTCTCGTGCACCATTCCCGTTGATTCCGAGCTACCGTGCCCCATTCGACAAACGGTCTTCACCAAACGGCTTCTCATCCCAATCTCAACTTGCTTCACACCATCACCTTGCCTCCGTTGCCCCCTACTAATTTCCATCATCGACTAGCAGCAGTTCTCCCCCCTAATCGTGCGACATCATTCAACACAAATATCCATAAAATAACAATACTGAAGCTTCTTCCTATGAAGAGTTCAAATCCAGTTTCCATTTTTCCTAAAACTCGACCCATCGAAGATAAATGGCAACCCTAGACTCGCTGTTGCAAAATGTCGAACTCCCCAAACTCAATCGCAACAGATTTTTAGCCCACCGAAATGAAGCCTCTTCGTATACGATCTCAACGAACCCATTGCCTTCTGATTTCGTGGAGAATCGATGTTGATTTAATTTGGAGGAAGAAATTTAAGTGGCGGCCCTTTTTTTTCTGAAGTTGACGATGGTTTTTAGGTCTTAAGGGAAAGAAGATAAAGGGTATTTATAGAGAATAGGATTTAGATATTTTATGGAGATATTTTCCTTTAGATATTTTGTTTTTGCCTTCTAAAATTCGTGTGATCACACACGACACCCAAAAATCATGAAAATTGACATACAACTAGAGTTTGACACTACGGACCCAATGAAATAGGTTTCGTCGAATTCTGACTCCGTTTGCTCACACAGCGTATTTTTAACCGTCGAAATATCGACTGTATTTCACATTAAAATCCCGTACGGCAACATACTGACCCTAAAAATCACGGAACTTGGAATCTAGCAATAATTTGATGTTATGGATCCAACAAAATTAGTTTCGTCGAATTCCGACTTCGTTTGCAAAAGTGACTATTTCTAAAGCTGCGAATAACCCATTTAAATATATAAATATATTTAAATATAATTAAATTAAATATTTATAAATTAATATTATTGTATATATTCACAGTGGAATACCATACAGTTCAAGAATATTCCTATATGAATTTCTAACTTGATATTTCAAATCTGGGTCAACCCGATATTCGATTTATATTGAAATTCCTTTTTAAAATATAAATAATTCCTTTATAAATTATAAAGGAATTCCACAGCGACTTTTCTGAAATTTGATTTGGACGTAAATCAAAATCTACACGACGAAATCCCGATTTTTCTCTTTCACTAGAAAGATATACTCCATCAGCTCCACACGTTTCTTGTTTCACAGAAATCCAGCCTAAAACGAATCCTGTACATTCAGTTGAAGTTCGAATCGCCAATTTACGAACTGCAGCGCCATTTCGAGCTCGATTTTAATTATATTATAACTCTACGTTTCAAACTGTCATTTATATAATATATTCGTTATTCAAATTCAATTCTAAACTGAATTAAATATCACAGATGATCCAGTTCACACCATATTGCCATTTCAGCCAATTCTGATTATTTCAAAATTAAATATATTATTTAATTTATTATTTTAATTAAATATTCATCATTATTTTATTCCACGACCATTAAATCCTTTTAATCACCTTTTCAATAATTAAATACATTAATTATTATACCGCTGAAGATGCGGGTCATTACATGTCGGGTGTTACTAAACACCGTCTGCATCCTAGTATATATTTTAACTAAAAAATTAAATTAAATTCGTTTTAAATTCCTTTCAAATTGATTTCAATTCAAATCGATTTTTAATTCAATTTCAGTTCGTTTTCAATTCAATTTGAATTTCAAATTAATTCAATTCCAATTCGAATTCAATTCTATTCAATTTCAATTCGAATTCAATTCTATTCAATTTTAATTCGAATTCAATTCTATTCAATTTCAATTCGAATTCAATTCTATTCAATTTCAATTCGAATTCAATTCTTTTCAATATAATTCGAATTCCGATTATTTTCAATATAATTCAAATTTCGAAATCACTTTCAATATACATTGAAAATTGAATAAAATCGATATAAATATCGTTCACGTCAAAATTGCGTCAATCAAATCAACACGGCTTTGTATATTTCTATTTTCAAATATTCTATTTCAAATATTTCTTTTTCAAATATTTCTATTTCAAAACTGGAATGAGGCCCAATCAATTACCATATAATGTTAATTATATGGATTTTCTACAACACATGTATAAATCAACAATGACAAATAATCAACCATCATTCAAAGTGCATTCTACACTGTATAAGCATCAAATATAAAAATTTAATGCTTATAATAGTCTGTCAATCAATCGATCGACATACAACTAATTATTGGGATTAGTGTATGTCATATATCATCCCAATACCCATGTGGGGTTTCAAACAATTAAACACATATTTTATTTGTGCAGTTGGGCGATGTGAAAAATTTATCGTCCCAATCAATATCAATCAAATGTGTGTATATAAACAAATCTCCGATTTGTTTATATTAATTTATTTCATTTCATATACACGTTAAAAAATTCTATTTTTAACTATAAAATATTTTCTAACTGCATAAATATTTTATTTTATTTCACATCACATCACACAATCAACTACACATCAAAATCAAACAAACAAGCATACAAGCCGTCCATGGTCTGTGGACGACGGGTGTCGGGTGCTACTAAACACCGTCTGCATCCTAGTATATATTTTAACTAGAAAATTAAATTAAAAGTGAGAAGTTCTCACCGACTAGATAATCCAAACGCCACGACTCTTCTTATGTAGAAAATCTCCGCCGTTTCTTCTTTCATCACTTTCGTCATCCGTATTCACTACATATATAAAAATCGAATTTTTACTTTGCTATTCAATATATAAAAATTGAATTTTTACTTTGCTATTCAATATATAAAAATCGAATTTTTTACTTTGCTATTCAATATATAAAAATCGAATTTTTACTTTGCTATTTAATATTAAAATTTATATTTTTATTTCGCTAGTTTCACAATAAAAATAACACCTTTTTATGTTTAAAAAATCTCCTCTTTTCATGAACAAAAATCATAACTTTTCTAATCAAAGATCTAAGCTTTATAACGCCTCTTATATGATAAAAATCCGATTTTTATCACATTAATATAAGGGAAAAATCCTAGCTTTTCTAAGTTAAAAATCCCATCTTTTCTGTTTTAAAAGGGCAAATCTTTTCATTTTCAAAACTCTAATCTTTTTATTTATAAACAACGCATCTTCCCCCGATCAAAATCATATCTTTACATAATGAAAAATCACCCCTTTGCCTTAATAAAAATCTAAACTTTTTATTTTTCAAGAATTCATATTTTTCAACTCCGCATTTATATAAATAAAAACTGAAAATAAAAACAAAAAGCAAAAACTTACTTTGATTTACAGCGGAGAGGGGGGTGCTGTCTTCAACGTAGGTGGAAGGAGGGGGTGAAAGAATAGAAGGTCGGAGTAGGAGGAGGGGTCAGGGAGGTAGTGGGCGGTCGGTGGAGAGGGTAGGGTCGGCGCAGGGGGCTCCGGTGTTGTCTGCGGTGGAAAGGGGGAGTACTCGCGGGATGGGCGCGGGCTTTGGGGTCTTCGTTCTTGGGAGGGTGACTGGAGAAGGTGGATCGGAAGGGGAGGGGTGCGGTGGTGGCGAACTGATCGGGGGGGGGGGGGGGACGCGGTCATCGACGAGGGAGGGTGCTCGATCGTTTAGGTTTTTTTTATTTCGGTTTGACTGAGGGTAGAGAGAGGGGAGAGGATATGAGGGAAAGAATATATAATTACATATATTTTATTATTTTTAATTTCAAAAAGTAACTTTTTATTTCAACCTCTAAACGAGGCCCACCGACTGTCGTCCATAGCTAATTACCCCCATTCCGAACACAATGAGATATGTATCGCAGGCTGATTCGACTTTTTCGATTAGTTTTCATCAAAATCAAAATATAACTCTATATATTGAATTTGAACGCGCGTTTCAATTTACCGGGGTCACATGCTAACTAAAAAAATTCCCAAATTTTTTTTTCTAACTTCGAATTGACGATACGGTCCTAACAAAACTAGTTTCGTCAAATTCAGAGACCGTTTGAGAAATGGCCATTTTCCAGTCAATTAAAATCAACTAAAACTGGTCAAAGCGTTTTCCTTTGCCACGCTCACATATTGATTCGTAAAATTATGAAAATTGGAATCTAGCAATAACTTGACATCACGGATCCAACAAAAGTGGTTTCGTCGAAATCCGAGGTCATTTGCAAAATTCCCATTTTTAAGGGCCAGAATTCCATAGCGACTATTCCGAATTTTCAACTGGGCATATCTTTTGATTCCCGCTATGAAATTTCGATTTTTCGGATTCGTTGGAAAAGATATTATCAAATAGATTCTATTATTTTTGGTTTCGCTAAAATCCGGATTATTTTGAATCCTGTACATTCATTTGAAGTTTTAAATCGAATTAACGAACTACCACGCCATCTTCAATTCCTTTTATAATTATAAATAATTATTTATATTCTAACGACGATCTATATAAATATATACGTTCAGATTCTATTCAAAATAAATTTATCGTCATTATTATTTAAAATAATTCATTTTAAATATTCAAAATTCATCAAAATTGTCAAAATAAAAATTTTAAACTGGCTCAGAATTTCCGGGTTGTTACAATCTCCCCCACTTAAAACTTTTCGTCCCCGAAAAGGAACAAAGCCGAAAGTTGTTTAACAAATCAACTCAACTTCCAATATTTTCGTTACGGCTTAAGTTCTTCAACTTTTCAGTTTCTAAGAACTTTTCAAATTTTTCAAAAATTTGGTTAACACCCTAAATTTCCGAAAAATTTCGCCATAACCTCCCCTGCACCGGGGACTTCGGGATATTTCATATAGCCTCCTATGGCCTTCTTCAATCCAAAAGAAAAAGAAAAATCCAAGCGGCTAGCCAATCGGCTCACAAAATCATCCAAACCCAAAGAAATACAATAAACATGTACCTATTTGTCGGGCAAACAATTTTATTCCTCTTCTCTAGCCTCCTTGCTATGACCTGTTCAATGTAAGTACATGTATATGCATGCAAATGCGACAATTTCCAATACAACTCACTATTTGATTCCATTAGGCTAAATGGTTAAAAATTTAATTAATCAACCAATAATCAAACAACACAATCAACAATCAATTAGTGAATTATCATTTCAAATTCATAACTTTGATATATAGTCAAAAATCACATTTTTGATGCCAATTCACAACAATAAGCCCTATCTAATTTTGGTTCTCACACCAGCCAATAGGAAATATATAGAAATCTCACTTTCGTCACTCGAAAATAAATTCTGATGATGTTTCGAACCACCATCGGAACATCCACGGGTGACTAGAGTGTGATTCTATGCCTACCCAGTATATTAAAACTTCGAATACACGCGGATCAGACGTATAGGCAAAATTTTTATATACTGGATTGTCCAAAATAATTTAAAATAAATATTCAAATATGAATAATTAATTTAAATTTCAACTCAAAACTTGTTTTCATTTTAAAAATATACTCTTCACACTCGTTCTAGGATACTACTGATCCTATCTCTAACGAGTCATCCTCATTGGATATTACTAATCCAATTTCTGATGAATTCTTTCGTTCGGTTCTAACGTGTCTTGTTCTCTGAGCTTTGTAAACCAAAGCTCTGATACCAAATGTAAAGACCCGTAACTTCCCCGGTAAGGAAAGCCCGGATTGATTCGAGGACAACACACAAAAGAACGCAGACAGAAGAACATTTCATTGTTTATTACACAATTCCATCAGAATACAAGAATATACAGAGTGTGATTAAATATTACACAGAAAATAATAGGGATTTAAATTACATTTAAATACATCGCAGCGGAAAATAATACAAAATACAACTAGAAGGAGATATACGGATACAAAGCTTTCCGAATATCGTTCCAGCTGTAAACCAGAATCCTACGAATATAAATCTGCAAAACCAAAACTACTAGCTGCCCGTGTCAAAATAAGGGCACCCAGAGTTTAGGTTAAAACAATAAACTCCAGGTCAGTCATGTGACTGGTGTGAGAACTAAAACAGTTATTAATCTTTATTTTAAAGTTAGGTAAATCAAGGGACCACACCGTATAACACGGAACGGGTTTCCTTCCAAGAATACCAGTGCATAAAACAAACAGCGCAATGCTAAATAAACAAAAATGAAGCTATTATAAGACCCAGGTCCCATCACACAATGCAACGCAAGCCGGAGGATAGGGTTTTTACCTTATAATAGCCAAAGAATGCTTGATACGCTAAAAACAAATCATTTGATATTATAATAAGTGCATAAAACAATTTCAATCATAAGTATCAATCATAGACGGCATGAGCACCCCATCCCACTATGTCGCCATACTAGGCTCTACAAATAAAACCGCAAAATCACGTATTGGAAGCTGGATTTCCATCTGTGAACCGAGGCAAAAGATAGTCCTCACCGAATTCGAGACTCTCTAGCCCGAGCCTCAGGCAAGCGCGCAGGCAAGCCTTGGATCGTCAGGGTCAGTCCACCGATGTGGATTATTATGCCTGAACACTACGTTTCCCCGCCCTTTGGGGCGTAAATGAGCCAACGAATGACTCCATCGGCTTCACATAGTCACCGGTATATCTGAGGCGCCTCGCAACAGCAACAACCACATAAGTCAAACTCGTCAGGGCGTGTAAAACCACTGACGCCACTTCTAACTAGAAAGAAACGCATGTCCTCCCTGAGGTCCTCTCTCGTTTCTGGTTCACAACCGGGGTGTAAGGCTCGCGAATTAACGCTACACAAAGCTACGCCACAAAGGCCGTGCTTTGGTCATCAACCACAAAACTTTGCTTTTCAACAAAAGCCTTGATCATTTGCCACTTAGGCATGCCACACAGGCAATTCACACCATGCGTATGATATCCATCAATATATAACCTCTGAGCTCGTACGTCTCAGAGAAGGGCGTTAAGCAAGAGAATAAATTCTCCGCCGCCAAACAGATATATATTTAATAGAAATCAACCATACAGAATAAAATCCAATGTCAGACACACAGTCCATTTACAAGTTCGTTCTGGGTCTGAACGAAACCGGAGGCACCTAGTACCCCGCCTATCCATCGATCTCCAAGTATGTCTGGACGATCACCAACTGTTTCCATCTTCTTGGGTGTACAGCCCAATCAATATCATCAGTAATCACTCAAACGATGTGAAGACTTCCGGTCTTCAACCACCGTCTTCATCTTCGACTTATCGTCGTATCAGTTATTCAAAATGGGATAAACCCGGTCTTTCTGAATAACTCGTGTATATAATAAACAAGTGTTACATAAACACAACATACACCTCATTCCAATTCATCAGTCACTAACCGTAAATTAATCAAGAGAATAATTCCCCAAATATTAACCCCGAAGGCCGAAACCAACATCAAATCAACACCCAGGAAGCCATTCTGCTTAGCTAACCTACAGTTAGTTTCTAAATTTCACATTCTTAGGGAGAGGTTCCCATTAATTTTATCAAAGATAAATTCTTTTAAATTTATTCTTTAATCTTCCTTTGAATATCACTTCAAACTAGTCATGATTAACGAACCTTACCGAAGTAATCGTTTGTTTTAATTTCCCAATCCCACCCTATTCATCGCATGAAGTAAAACTGGTAATACTTCATATCTAACACCACGGTGTTATCGGTAAATTCAATTACCATTTCACGTTTAAATCTAATTAAAGATTTAACTATCGCCTGGAGCAAAACTGGTGATACTCCATTCTCGATCTTTTCAATCTAATTAAAGATCCATTAAAACTCCACTTAGTTTTAATCTTTGACTACGTTAAAGAATTAGTGTCATTTAAAACACGATTCACGATAAACCCCAAAATCACATCACATTTCAATCAGTCCCTAACCGTAAATTAGCAAGTGAGCAGTTCCCTAAGTATTAACCCCGAAGGCCGAAACCAACATCAGATCAATACCCCAGAAACCATTCAACTTAACTAACCTCCAGTTAGTTTCTGATTTTCTTAACTCCTTTTTGGGTCTAAGAACAGTATTATTGAAGATACCGTTCATGACAACCCAAAATCACATTTCATTCATTATTGGGTTAAAGAACAAGTGTTATTTAAAACACTGTTCACGATAAACCCAAAAATCAGCACCAATTCAATTCCAATTAAATATTATTTAATTGGTACACTTCATTAAATCTAAATAAAAAGATTTAATCATTTTCTCAACTGGGCTTAAGAACAGTGTTAATGAAGACACTATTCACGACAAACCCAAATCACATTTGATATTAAATACAAGGCTCTAAATAGAAAATATATTGGCTTATATTCAATATCAAATTCTATGACCAACAAATATCGTATTGGAAATAACGATATATATATATATCTTTCAAATTTCCATAACAACATCTGTATAATCACGAAATCCAACATCGAAATATTCCGAAGACAATTTCGATTCAAATCCATTCCAATGCAATTATTGGAAATTCTGGTTATTTTTAAAACCATTTCAAATCCAATTTATTTATTTTAAAAATAAATAAATTATTATTCTAGTTCAAAACTAGTTCATTTCGATAAAAATCTATTTTTATCTTTTCAAATATGGAGTTTTTCATCCCAATTCTTCACAAATCATTTCTTATGATTTTACACAAATTTTTGATATTTTTAATAATTTTATCAAGGCCCGTACAGTCGATTTCCATCAACGGCCATCGAACTGCACTTACAACGACCTTTTTCAAATTTGATTTGGACATAATTCCAAATCCAACCGTTAGATTTCAAATTTCTAATATTCGTTAGAAAGCTCTTTTCGATACGAACCCAACGGTTCCGGTTTTAGGAGAATCCAACGGTCGGATCTCCCGCAATATCCATTCGAAGTTAATGGTCGAAATTCACGAACTGCCGCGGCGCGGCGCGTTCTATTCAGGCCATTATATAATATATATAATATATACTTCATCTATTTCCTTTTAAACGTATATTATAAATCGTTTTAAATTCATTTTCGAAATGATTTCAACTTCATTTCAAATTCAAATCAAAGTTGAATTTTTCCTTATAAATTCGTTTTAAATTCCTTTCAAATTGATTTCAATTCAAATCGATTTTTAATTCAATTTCAGTTCGTTTTCAATTCAATTTGAATTTCAAATTAATTCAATTCCAATTCGAATTCAATTCTATTCAATTTCAATTCGAATTCAATTCTATTCAATTTTAATTCGAATTCAATTCTATTCAATTTCAATTCGAATTCAATTCTATTCAATTTCAATTCGAATTCAATTCTTTTCAATATAATTCGAATTCCGATTATTTTCAATATAATTCAAATTTCGAAATCACTTTCAATATACATTGAAAATTGAATAAAATCGATATAAATATCATTCACGTCAAAATGGCGTCAATCAAATCAACACGGCTTTGTATATTTCTATTTTCAAATATTCTATTTCAAATATTTCTTTTTCAAATATTTCTATTTCAAAACTGGAATGAGGCCCAATCAATTACCATATAATGTTAATTATATGGATTTTCTACAACACATGTATAAATCAACAATGACAAATAATCAACCATCATTCAAAGTGCATTCTACACTGTATAAGCATCAAATATAAAAATTTAATGCTTATAATAGTCTGTCAATCAATCGATCGACATACAACTAATTATTGGGATTAGTGTATGTCATATATCATCCCAATACCCATGTGGGGTTTCAAACAATTAAACACATATTTTATTTGTGCAGTTGGGCGATGTGAAAAATTTATCGTCCCAATCAATATCAATCAAATGTGTGTATATAAACAAATCTCCGATTTGTTTATATTAATTTATTTCATTTCATATACACGTTAAAAAAATTCTATTTTTAACTATAAAATATTTTCTAACTGCATAAATATTTTATTTTATTTCACATCACATCACACAATCAACTACACATCAAAATCAAACAAACAAGCATACAAGCCGTCCATGGTCTGTGGACGACGGGTGTCGGGTGCTACTAAACACCGTCTGCATCCTAGTATATATTTTAACTAGAAAATTAAATTAAAAGTGAGAAGTTCTCACCGACTAGATAATCCAAACGCCACGACTCTTCTTATGTAGAAAATCTCCGCCGTTTCTTCTTTCATCACTTTCGTCATCCGTATTCACTACATATATAAAAATCGAATTTTTACTTTGCTATTCAATATATAAAAATTGAATTTTTACTTTGCTATTCAATATATAAAAATCGAATTTTTTACTTTGCTATTCAATATATAAAAATCGAATTTTTACTTTGCTATTTAATATTAAAATTTATATTTTTATTTCGCTAGTTTCACAATAAAAATAACACCTTTTTATGTTTAAAAAATCTCCTCTTTTCATGAACAAAAATCATAACTTTTCTAATCAAAGATCTAAGCTTTATAACGCCTCTCATATGATAAAAATCCAATTTTTATCACGTCAATATAAGGGAAAAGTCCTAGCTTTTCTAAGTTAAAAATCCCACCTTTTCTGTTTTAAAAAGGCAAATCTTTTCATTTTCAAAACTCTAATCTTTTTATTTATAAACAACGCATCTTCCCCCAATCAAAATCATATCTTTACATAACGAAAAATCACCCCTTTGCCTTAATAAAAAACTAAACTTTTTATTTTTCAAGAATTCATATTTTTTAACTCCGCATTTATATAAATAAAAACTGAAAATAAAAACAAAAAGCAAAAACTTACTTTGATTTACAACGGAGAGGGGGGTGCTTTCTTCAACGCAGGTGGAAGGAGGGGGTGAAAGAAAATAAGGTCGGAGTAGGAGGAGGGGCCAGGGAGGTAGTGGGCGGTCGGTGGAGGGGGTAGGGTCGGCGCAGGGGGCTCCGGTGCTGTATGCGGTGGAAAGGGGGAGTCCTCGCGAGATGGGCGCGGGATTTGGGGTCTTCGTTCGTGGGAGGGTGACTGGAGAAGGTGGATCGGAAGGGTAGGGGTGCGGTGGTGGCGAACTGATCAGGGGGGCGGCGGCGCGGTCATCGACGGAGGGGGGTGCTCGATCGTTTAGGGTTTTTTTCTTTATTTTATTTTATTTTATTTCGGTTTGACTGAGATTAGAGAGAGGGGAGAGGATATGAGGGAAAGAATATATAATTATATATATATATTATTATTTTTAATTTCAAAAAGTAACTTTTTATTTCGACCTCTAAACGAGGCCCACCGACTGTCGTCCATAGCTAATTACCCCCATTCCGAACACAATGGGATATGTATCGCAGGCTGATTCGACTGTTTCAATTAGTTTTCGCCAAAATCAAAATTTAACTCTATATATTGAATTTGAACGCGCATTTCAATTTACCGGGGCCACATACTAAATAGAAAAATTCCCGAAAAATATTTTCTAACTTCGAATTGACGATACGGTCCTAACAAAACTAGTTTCATCAAATTTTGAGACCATTTGAAAAATGGCCATTTTCCAGTCGATTAAAATCAACTAAAACTGGTCAAACGCGTTTTCCTTTGCCACGCTCACATATTGATTCGAAAAATTATGAAAATTGGAATCTAGCAATAACTTGACATCACAGATCCAACAAAAGTGGTTTCGTAGAAATCCGAGGTCGTTTGCAAAATTCCCATTTTTAAGGGCCAGAATTCCATAGCGACTATTCCGAATTTTCAACTGGGCATATCTTTTGATTCCCGCTATGAAATTTTGATTTTTCAGATTCGTTGGAAAGATATTATCAAATAGATTCTATTATTTTTGGTTTCGCTAAAATCCGGATTATTTTGAATCCTGTACATTCATTTGAAGTTTGAAATTGAATTAACGAACTACCGCGCCATTTTCAATTCCTTTTATAATTATAAATAATTATTTATATTCTAACGACGATCTATATAAATATATACGTTCAGATTCTATTCAAAATAAATTTCTCGTCATTATTATTTAAAATAATTCATTTTAAATATTCAAAATTCATCAAAATTGTCAAAATAAAATTTTTAAACTGGCTCAGAATTTCCGGGTTGTTACAGGAGTCAATATGTGGCCCTGGTAAATTAAAATGTACGTTCGAATTCAGTATTGATCGTTATATTAATTTATATTTTAATTTTGAGGAAAACTGATTAAAACAGTCTAATTGGTTTTCGAAACATATCCCATTGTGTCCGGAATAGGTGTATTTTGTTGGGAATGACAGTCGTTGGGTTTGATTTGGAGTTCGAATGAAAAATCTAACCTTTTGGAATTAAATAATATTAAAAATATATACAAATATAAACTATAACCTAATTTTCCCATTCGATCATAAATACGCCGCTGCTTTCGTTCGAACGGCGGAAAATGTTGATTCCTTCTTGCCCAATTTTCTCCAAATCTCGATCGAATTAGCTTATGATTTTCAAGCGAAAATTGAAGAGTTTTCCCTGCTCTTCGAATCCATACTAGATTGATGTTCTATCGTGAAGTAAATCACGAGTTCTATGGGCCAAATTGGCGTCGTTCGCAGCCGTTTCTGGAGGAAGGGGGACCACTGAGTGGTGCATCACCACAGGCGCAGATGGAGGGCGAGGCAGCGGTCGACATGGGCCCCTCCAATCGGGTCCAAGCATGGCGTAGCGGCGGCGATTTGCAACCCTAGGTTGCGAGCTTCAAAGAAAAACGTCAGTTGAAGGTTGATAACGGTGGAAGATGAATTACTTAAGTTCATTATAATTTTAATTATCATTAGTTATTAATTAGTGTAATTAATGTTTAAACAACCATATCATTTTCATACGGCAACCGAATTGCGCGAAACCACTTGCGTTGTAACCGTGATGTCGAGCTCTACATTTCAGAACTGACTGGGAGGAATTTGGAAGCAGTTAGAATTTTTGACTAAATTAAACATCTGGTTTAATTTAATTAAAACCATCGCAAATAAAAGAATGGCGGAGTGGAAATCAAAGTGAGAATTCTCTTACACAAAATTTTGTACAGTTATTTATTTTTATAACTGAATATATGTTGACTGCCTGTACTTGCAATATTTGTTTGTTGAGTAATGGATGTTAGTTTTAATGTTATCATTATTAAACTGTGAAAAATATACGTTGTTAAATAAAACATTATACTATGAATTCTGTTCACATGGACTGCGATGTAAACCCAACACGGGTACATCGCCCAAGTGTACAAATAATAATATTTGTTCGATGATTGAAAATCCCATACGGGCCTAGGGATGATAATTGACTCACATCTCCCTTGGATTTGACTATATGTCAACCGATTGATTGATAGGCTGTGATAAGCGTTATTTACTTATTTAATGCTGATACAGTTGTAAATTGCACCTTGGATGTGAATTGAATGTTTAATAGTATTTATCACTATTTTTGAACACATGCGATGTATGGAATCCATATAAATAAAATTATATGGTAATTGAATGAGTCTGATTCCAATTCAGAAATACCGAATATTTTAAAATAATATTTAGTAAAGAATCAAAATATGATTTTGATGTCCGATTTTTGATGGACACGAAAATATAGAAATATACGAAACCGAGTTAAGTAGATATTCACCATTTTAACTCGAATGGAATTTTCTGTTGATTTTATTTATTTTATAATGAATATTGAAAAGAATTGATTTCAAAATCTAATATTTTGAAAATATTATCAATTTTAATATTATAACGGTATAGAACATTCAATTTTGATTTAAAATTGAAAATTAAGTTGAAGTCATTTTAAATGAATTAAAAACTATTTATAAAATATGTTTTGAACGGAAAATCGATGATATATATATATATATATATATTACATATATATTATATGGTTTGAATAGAACGCGCAGCGACCGCTCACGAATTTCAACCATTAACTTCGAATTGGCATAACGGGAGATCCGACCATCGGATTCTCCTAAAATCAGAACCATTGGGTTCATATCGAAAAGAGATTTCAAATGATAATAAGAGATTTGAAATCTAACGGTTATATTTTAAAATATGTCCAAATTAGTTTTGGAAAAGGTCGCTGTAAACGTAGTTCGATGGCCGTATATGGAAATCGGTTGTAAGGGCCTTATTAAATTATTAAAAATATGAACAAATTATGTAAAATCATAATAAATGATTTGAAATGATTTTATATGGAAAATTCCATGTTTATAAAGATAAAAGATATTTTTATCAGAATAAGTTGTTTATCAACTTAAGTAAAGAACTAAAAAGGAATTGAAATGGTTTTAATATAACCAGAATTTTTCCAATGTATGAATTGGAAAGGATTTGAATGGAAATAATCTTTGGAATACCTCGATAAGGGATTCCGTGATTATACGGATATTGTTGAGGAATTTGGAAGATACAGATATCGTTATTCCCAATACGATATCCGTTGGTTTCAGAATTTGATATCGAATATAAGCCGATATTATTTTCTATTCAGGGCCTTGTATTTAATATCAAATTGGATTTGAGTTTATCGTGAACGGTGTCTTAAATAACACTGTTCTTAAACCCTGTTGAAAAAGGAATAAATCTTTTAATTAATATTAGTGAAGTTTTCCAATTTATAATTATAAATTGGAACTAAATGGAAGATGATTTTGGGTTCATTGAGAACGATGTTTTAAATAACATTTGTTCTTAAAACCCAATTAACAATGAAGATATGATTTGGAATTTATAAAACTTTTTATTAAGATTTAATGGAAATTTTCCAAAGTAAAGTTTTCCAATTTAATATATTAAATTGGAATTGAATGGAATTCGATTTGGTAATAATCGAGATGAGCTTATGTAGAGGAAGATCGTTACTATATATGGAATTTAAAAGGTTTGTCGTTACTCCATTTATATTATTAGTCTAATACGGAAATTTATATCGATTATATATCAATTTGTCTTCCATGAAGATTCCATAGTTTATGGAGGCTGATTTGGGTTTATTGTGAATGGTGTTTAAAATAACATTAGTTCTTTAACCCAGTTAAAGACAGGATTTATTTCCTAAATTTGGAATAATCATTAAGTAATGATTTTTGAGATTGAAACTGAAATAGAGTTTTATTGAATCTTTAAGTAGACTAAAATGAGAATGGAATAATTAAATTTATCGAATTCATGAAATGATCAAGAATGGAGTACCGCCAGTTTTACTCCAAGGATAGTTAAATCTTTAAATAGATTTGAACGTGAAATGTTAATTAAAATTTAGCGATAACACCGTGGGTGCTAGATAAGGAGTACTACCAGTTTTGCTCCATGGGATGAATAGGTTGGGATTGGGATAATAAAATAAATGATTACTTCGGTAAGGCTCGATAATCCCGACTAGTTTTATAAACCTTGAATGGGTTTAGAATTGTTAAAGGATAAAATAAAATCTTTTGAAATGGATATCCAAAGGAAGAATAAAGAATAAGTTTAAACGAACTTATCTTTGATAAAATTAATGGGAACCTTTCCCCTAAGACGTGAATATTTGAATAAAAGAATATTTCCGAATTGGAATGAGGCGTATGATGTGTTTTTATAGCACTTGATTATTAATTATAAAATACGCGAGTTATTTGGAAAGACCGGGTTTATCCCATTCTGAATAACTGATACGATGACTAAAAGTCTATGATATGAAGACGATGGTTGAAGACCGAAGATATTCACATCGTTTGGATGATTGCTGATGTCTTGATTGGGCTGTACATCCAAGATAAGGTAATAAGTGGTGATCATCTAGATGTACTTGGAGATCGATCGGATATTCAAGACCTCTCTCCTGTATTGGACATATGGGACGAGGAATAAGGTGCTCCGGTTTCGTTCAAACCCAGAATGGACTTGCAAATGGATGTTATGTCTGACATTGTATTCCTTTATACTGTATTTGTTGATCTCTGCTAAATATATATCTGTTTGGTGGCGGAGAATTTATTTTCTTGCTTAACACACTTCTCTAAGACGTATGAGCTTAGAGGTTATATATTGGTGGAAATCAGTGGTACGGTATGGATTGACAATGTAGCATGCTAAGATGTAAATGATCAAGGCTTTTTTTGAAAAGCAAAGTTTTGTGGATGATGATCAAAGAACAGTTTTAATTAGCATAGCTTTGTGTATAGCGTTAATTCACGAGACTCACACCCCGGTATGAGTCAGAAATGAGATAAGGGACCCAAGGAGTGCATAATGTTTCTTTCTGGCTAGAAGTTGTGTCATGGTATGGAGCCCATACATTTTACGTATGTGAATGATGGAATGAGGCGCCTCGAATATCGGATCTCTTATGGCTCATACATAGGTCCGATAGGACCGGGAAACGTGTGTTCAGGAATAACCAATCCTCAAAAGTAAGGGAGGACCGGCCTTGGAGGATCCAAGGGTTGCCCAGAGTATGTAATCCTGGGTCATCTTGCTAGAGGTGATCCGAATCGGTAAGGATCCCATCCCTTTCCTTGACTCATGATGGAAATCCAATTTCCAATACGTGACTTTTTGGTTTTCATTGTAAACCTATGTATGGCGACATAATATATGGTACCTATGCCGTCTATGATTGATACATTTATATTTGAAGTTGATTTTGATGCTATGCACTTATAGTAATATCAAAATGATTTGTTTTGAAGCGTATCAAGCATGTTTTGCTATTATAAGGGAAAAATCTATCCTCCAATTTGCGTTGCATTGTGTGATGGGACCTGAGTCTTGTAATAGCTTCATTTTTCAAAAAGCATTTCGTTGTTTATAAATTGCTTTATTTCTGAGTATTCATGGGAGTGAACCCGTTCCATGTTATACGGCATGGTCCCTTGATTTACCCAATTTTAGAGTGAAAGTTTAATAACTGTTTTAGTTCTCACACCAGTCCCATGACTGACTCGGAAAATGCAGCTTCCTCTTCTTCAAGCCCGAATCGGGGAAATTCCATTCAAGAGGTCACGGATCCTAACGGTCCTCGACAGGAAGCAAAGCTCCAAACATGCGACCGTTCCAATAAAGCGACTTCTCAACAAGCGCTTGGTGCCACCAAAGGAGCACCTCCCCAAGAGGGAGGAAAAGGGCCCCGAATTCCAGACCGTGATCGTTTGCTTAGGCAAACATCCAGTAAGGATGAAGGTGTCCGCTCCGTGGGCCAACTCAATGAAGAAGAACGCGTAACGGAAATGGTGCGCAAAATTATGGAAAAGAGCTCGAGGAAGCCAGGTGAAGAGCAGGACTGGGGATTTGCCCCCACCAAAACCCCACTTACAGAAAGGATAAAGATGGCACCATACCCGAACAAATTTAAGCAACCAACAGTCCAGGCTTACAATGGAAAAATTGACCTCAACATATTTCTGTTCAAATATGATCAGCATATGGACGGGGCACGGGCCATCGATGAGTTGAAGTGCTTGTATTTTACGACTTACCTCGAGGTTGTAGCATCACTTTGGTTTACAAAGCTAACACCCAGATCTGTGGATGACTTTGTCACCTTGGCCAAATTGTTTCGAGAACAATTCAGGCTTCTAGTGACGAAAGTGATCTCATGGAGTTGAATGAACTTGAGCAAAGACCTGGGGAATCCATAAGGGCTTTTCTCACCTACTTCAACACTGCCGCTGCTGAAGTTGGAAACTACGAGCCTCGTTTGGTTCTAATGGCTTTGAAGGGAGCCATAAGTAAGAAAACCAAGCTCGAACGGTGGATTAAGAAAAAGAAACCAAGTACTCTGGATAAACTATTCGATAAAGCCAAGGAGTATATAGGCGTGGATGAGGATCCAGCCTATACTATAGATGTCCTTGAAAGCAGTGCATGACCCGAGAAGAAGAATGATGGTGTAGAAGGTGGCCAGAAGAATCCCGGTAATCAGAAAAGAGGGAATGATGAAAGAGACAACTGACCGAATAAAAAGCTTCGTTTCTTTAAGAAATCGAAGTTGACTCCTTTGAATGATACTATTGAAAACATCTTCATGGAAACCAAAGATACTGAAGATTACCCAGTACCAAAACAAGTGAAGGTTAATGATGCAGCAATCAAGTCAGGAAGGTTCTGTCGGTTTCATAAACAGCCAAGCCACAATACAAACGAGCGTAGGCACCTTAAGAGTTTGATCGAGGAACTGATAAGGAAAAACAGACTCCAGCAGTATACAAAGAGCCCGTAGAATACCCAGAATGCTCAAGGCCAAGGAACCTCTGCAGGATAACCTAAGCAGAATGAGAATGCTTTGGTTGTTGCTATTCCTAGGTAGATTGTCAATACTATATCAGGTGAACCGCATCCTACTGGGAAATGATGAGGGGGGACATTGTGAAATATTATAATGAAACGAAGAACCTTCCGAAAGAGGTAGAGCTTATGATCATGAATGAGGCCTTGTCAGCAAAGATGCCAAGAATTCCATGGGATGACATTGTGTTCAAAGATGAGGATGAAAACGGACTCATAACTCCAACAGAAGATCCCATTGTGGTAACCATTGGTTTGGGTCCAGCTATTGTTAGAAGGGTCTTAGTTGACAGTAGGGAAGCGGCCAACGTCCTCTTCATCAGTGCATTTCATAGAATGAAACTCTCCATGGATGATGTGAAAGCTTGCCAGAATAAAATTCATAGATTAACGGGGCAAGCTGTTCAACCAATTGATGTCATCACTTTACTCATCGAGCTTGGAGAAGGAGAGTGTAAGGCGACGCTAAAACAAGATTTTGTCATAATAGACGAGTCCTCTTCTTACAATGCCTTCCTTGGGAAGCCAGCCCTTGCAGCATTTAGAATAATGATGGCTCTGTGGTGTCTCATAATGAAATTCCCTACTGAAAACGGAATTGGTATAGTCAAGGGCGACCAACAAACAGCAAGGGAGTGCTATCTGGTTGAGCTTGCCAAGGCAAGGAAGAAAGAAGTAAAAAAGGATGTGGAGCTTCCACTCCGCATCCGCGATCCCCCCTTATAGAAATTAAGGAGGGGCCCTCATAGTGGTGAGCATAGTGGAGCCCAAAAAGAAATCGATCCAAGAAAGACCAGTATGGGGGAAAATAGAGCGGCACTGGCTGAGGACACCATATCTGTTCTAGTATACGATAAAGATCTTGACCGAGTCCTAAAGACAGGTTCTCAGTTGGGCCTAAAATTGCAGAAGGATTTGATATTGTTTTTAAAGCAAACTTAGAAGTTTTTGCTTGGACGCACCCTGACATGTGCAGAATATCACCAGATGTAATTGTTCACAAGCTGAATATTAATCCTAGTTTGACTCCTGTAAAACAAAAAAGACGAATGCAAGGACCCGAAAGATCTGTGGCACTAAAAGAAGAAGCAGATAGATTGTTCAAAAATAATTTTATAAGAGAATCTATGTATCATGCCTGGGTTTCCAATCCGATCCTTGTTAAAAAATCCAATGGCAAATGGAGAGTGTGCATATATTACTCGGACCTTAACAAAGCATGCCCCAAAGATAGTTTTCCATTACCAAGAATTGACCAACTTGTAGACGCAACTACGGGGTATGAGTTATTATCATTCATGGACACATACTATGGGTATAATCATATCATGATGCATAAGCCAGACGAGGAAAACACGAGTTTCATAACTGACAGATGCTTATATTGCTACAAAGTTATGCCGTTTGGACTAAAGAATGCGAAAGCAACTTACCAGCGCCTCGTGAATTCCATGTTCAAATCCCAAATCGGGAAAACTATGGAGGTCTACGTAGGTGATATGCTGGTAAAATCCAGAAAGGCAGAAAATCATCTTGAGAATCTAGCTGAGATGTTTCATATCCTTAGAAAGTACGATATGAAGTTAAATCCTCTAAAATACTCATTCAGAGTCTCATCAGGGAAATTTCTCAGATTTATAGTCAATGCTAAGGGCATTGAGGCGAACCCTTCCCAAGTCACAGCATTACGGGAAATGCGAGATCCAAGAACAAAGAAAGAGCTTCAAAGTTTGAATGGGAAAGTTGCTGGCCTTAACCGGTTCATCTCCAAAGCAACCGTTCGGTGCATCCCACTTTTCGATGCCTTGAAAAAGGGAAAGAAAGGCTTCCAGTGGACTTCAGAATGTCAAACAGCTTTTGAGGAATTGATTAAGCATACGGAGTCACCACCGATGCTTTCCAAGCCTAGAGATAGAGGGGAACTTTTCTTGTATTTAGCCGTCTCCTCACATGCCTTAAGCGCCGCACTTGTCCGAGAGGATGCTAAAGTCCAGTGGTCGGTTTATTACATTAGTAAGCAGCTCGCAGGAGCAGAATTAAACTAACCTAAGATGGAAAAACTTGCATACTGTTAGCTTATTGCATCAAAAAAGTTACGACCATATTTCCAATCCCATCCGATAAAAGTTCTTATCGATCAACCGCAAAGACAAGTTCTATTTCGTCCAGAAACTTTGGGAAGGTTACTGAAGTGGAACATTGAGCTCAGCCAATATGACATTACTTATCACCCTCAAAGAGCTATTAATGGACAAGCCTTAGCGAATTTTATCGCCGAATTCATAGACAGGGCAGAGGAGAATGAAGAACAAGCAGAGACAGTGGCGAGCTGGAAGCTATACTTTGATGGGTCCAAGAATGATTACTGTTCAGGGGCCGGAATTGTCTTAGAAACACCAGATGGCCATTCTCTATGTTATGCCTTTGGATTGGAATTCCCATCAACAAATAATGAGGCCAAATATGAAGCATTAATAACAGGGCTGAAGTTAGAAAAGGAGCTGAATCTAAAAACTCTGCAAATATTCGGTGATTCTCAACTGGTAGTGTGTCAGGTTCTTGGAGAATTCCAGACCAAAGTTGGAAACCTCCCTTCTTAACTCGTCAATGCCATGGAACTTCTCAACAACCTCGACCACTACACTATATCCCACATTCCGAGGGAAGAAAATTCAAAGGCGAATCCCCTTGCCAAGTATGCCAGTTCTTCAGATGCACAGTTGCTGAGTCTTATTCCTGTAGAAGTCCTTACAACTCCCGCCATTGAGGAAGCGTTGACTGGATCATGGAGACGATTGAAGAGCCCATGTCATGGATGACTCCGATCAAAGAATATATACTCAAGGGGACCCTCCCCGAAGAGCCAAAAAAGCGAAGAAAGATATTACGCAAGGCTCCATTATATATTATTCAGGATGGAAGGTTATATAGACGAGGATTCTCTATGCCATTGCTCCAATGTGTAACAAAGGAGGAATCAAAAGCGATCTTGGTAGAATTACATGGAGGAGATTGCGGAGGTCACATGGGCGATCAAACACTGGCCAAGAAAATTATGCGATATGGCTACTTTTGGCCTGTTGTGAACCTAGATGCGATGACCTATGTTAAAAAGTGCGACAGATGCCAAAGATTTGCAAAAATTCCAAGAGAGCCTCCTACTAAACTTACTCAAATGGTCAGCCCGTGGCCATTTTCCGTCTGGGGCATAGACTCTATCGGAGCATTACCTACAACTAAATTGAATATGAAGTACGCAATAGTGGCAGTTGACTATTTCACTAAATGGGCTGAAGCCGAACCGCTAGCTACTATTACTTCAAAGAAGGTGATCAATTTTGTCTTGAAGAACATCATCTGTAGGTTTGGTGTACCACAGAAAATAATCACCGACAATGGAACTCAATTTGAGAGCGGTGAGTTTCTAAATTTTTTGCACCAAGTACATAAGAAGAGCTTTGCAGCTGTCGCCCATCCGTAGGCCAATGGGAAAGTCGAAGCGATCAACAAAATCTTGAAGTCTATCATTAAAAAGCGACTTTAAAAAGCTAAGGGTGCTTGGGTAGACGAGCTTCCGCTTGTACTATAGGCATACCGTACCACTCATAAAACTACAACAGGGCACACCCCATTCTCTCAGGCATTTGGGTCTGAGGCTATGATTCCAGTGGAGCTGGAGGTTCCAACTCAAAGGAGAATCCATTTCCACCAAGAGGAGAATGAGAAACTACAGCTCGAGGCACTCGATTTTCTTGAATAGAAAAGAAGAGAAGCAGAACTCAGGGTTATGGCACATCAAAGAAGAATAGCTTGCCATTTCAATGCTAAAGTAAAGCGCAGAACCTTCCAAGTTGGGGACCTTGTTCTGAAAAGAATTATGACAGGAACGGGGGTATTTGGACCCAACTGGGAGGGACCATATATGATTAGCCAAAAATTCTCCAATGGTACTTTTGAGTTGAAAAAAACAGACGGAATCCAAGTTCCGAGAGCATGGAATGCCATACACCTCCGTCACTACTTCACTTAATGTTTCTTTTATATGATTTGACAAAGTTGTAAATATCATGCATTGTAAATACCATGCAACATCATTTCAAGCTTTGTACACACTAATGAAAGAAATTTCTTTACTTGCCTAAATCATATGATTTGCAAACAGTTTGCTATGATTCGATTTTGATTGCAGGTCCCTTAAAAAGAACGTTGACGCCATATGGCCTAATGAGACCTGGTGACCATTACAGCACACCCCGATTGGGATAGCTCAAGTATCCATTGATCAATGCTTAGAACATCATTCGAAACTAACTCGAAGATGTAGAGCATATCAGAGCAAGGAGAGGACACCAAGGACTAAATGGTCAAATGGCGTGGCGTTCGAAGTTACAGGTAAAGCTTCAAGTTTCACGAAAGGGGCACCTTCTTAATTGCAAGGCTCCAAGCCCTAGCTCTAGCAAATCGTGGTAAAAGCCCGATAAATGAACTGGTGGCCGCCCCGTGAAATAACGCAACTCCGAAACCAAAGACCTCCCCGAGGGGCACCCGGTTGATCGTCGAAGCCATTAATACATGGCCGGATAACGATATAAACACTGGACTTTAAAACCAAAGACCTCTCCAAGGGGCACCCGGTTGATCGTCGAAGCCATTAATACATGGCCGGATAACGGTATAAACACTAGGCTTTAAAACCAAAGACCTCCCCGAGGGGCACTTGGTTAATCGTTGAAGCCATTAATACATGGCTGGACAACTATACAAACACCGGGTTCTAAAAGACCCCCTTTAGGGGGTATTTGATCAGATGCTGGGTCTTCCAAATCCAGCTATAGATTCCGCGTGTTTCAAATCCAGTTACTGGCAGACCCAAAGCCCTTTTCGAAGGCGCCCTGCAAATTCAAAAATGGCCGAATCATTCGATCACAATGAATAACGGGTTCATAGGCAAACCTCCTCAGAGGAACGAAGTGTAAGACCTCTTCGGGGACATATGTTCAAATCGAATCTCCGAAAGGCCTGGATTACCGGGCTAGCAAGGAATATGATTGAATGTACAATAAGACCAACCAAACTGGAAACCTTCGATTGGTTTCATGCCAAAAGTCCAACATTGGCAAGAACACATGGTTTAAGGATTCCAAAATTATAAAGTCTATAACGAATTTTGGTATGGGGGCATCACCACCACGTTAAAGAGGTTTAACCATACTCACCTCTTAAGACATACCACAAACTCTTTACAGCTTTAAATTAAGGGTTAAGCATTTGTTAGAACTAACTCAACCAATAAAGTGGAACTTCCAAATGACAAGGGCGAAATTGATAACCCCGATGTTATGACAAACATAAAGGTGGTTATTCATATAAAACCCAAAATTGCCATAGTCAAAATCAAGGGAATCTAGCAAAATTAGTCGAATTAGATCCAACCAATAATGATTCGTGGTTATAATTGGAAAATCAATTTTCAAAAATGCACCACGAAATCATTTCAATATCAACTATTGATAGCAAATGACTTGAAATGTAAAAAAAATTGTGTTGTAAGCATAAAAAGAAAACAAGTGTGGAATGCAAAGCAGCAAAATACGACAAAGCTTAATGTACAACCAGCATAACATTACCATCATAGTAACACAGAGTCAAAGTCACAAACCCACTACAAAAGTGTCAGGAACATAGGCGGGGACCGACACCCGCATATACAACCGGTCTAGAACAAGAGTACATAAAAGAAGATAATAAAAGTCAGACAAGAGGATTTCATCACTAGACCATTTCCCAGCATGAGCAGAAGGAGAAGTACTGGTTGGGCCTGTTTTGTTCCCAGAACTTGATAATTCAGTAACAATCTCATCCTGGGACTTGAGAGCCTGGATAAGCGTTGCTTTGTCTTTCTCCAAAGTAATGATACGTTCGATATTCTCCCTATTCAATCTTTGGAGGTCGCAAGCAAGGGTATTCCAAGCGCCTAATTTGCATGCATGACACTGTCCAATTTCTTCCAAGTGCTTGTCCATCCAAGTCTTGGTTGTTTCGAGTTGCATCACAAAATTATTCTTTAGAACGTCTAGATCCTCGGGAATTGATCGCTTATCGGACGGATATATTTCTAGGTCGAACTGATCATAATTCAACCCTTGAAGGCACCAGCCCTCAAACCGAATAGCCTGTTCAGACATATGCGGTGTAGGAGTATAGCGAGGTCTGTCGATGATGGATTGGAGTTCGGATAAAGTTGGGGCACCAGAGGAAGTCTGAATATCAGACATGGGAAGTTTACTCGACCGATGGCGCTTTCGAGAGCTATCTTGATCTGAGGTCCCCTTTATTCTTATGCGACTAACAGACATCATGCAAAAGTAAAGTATTATAGCATACATTGTAAAGGTTGCATAACAGGGAGAAAACATGGAAAAAAGTTGTTCACAAAAACCCTAGGCGTGGAAAGCCAGCTCTGAACCAGGAAAAGATTAGTCATACATAACCCAAAATGGGTCATGATTGGTCCATAAATGGATCGGCCGCAGCTAATCCATGGGTCGGCCTTGACCGATCCAAAATTGGATCGGCCATAACCGATCCAGGATTGGATCGGTCATGACCAACCCAGAACTGGGTCGGCCATAACCAATCCAGGATTGGATCGGTCATGGCCAACCCAGAACTGGATCGGCCATGATCGATCCAGAATTGGGTCGGCCGTAGCCGATCTAGAATTGGATCGACCATGACCAGTCCAAAGCTGGATCAGGCTTGACCACCCATAGTGGATTAGTCAACGTCGACCACAACTGTTTCATTAATGGCTAAAACTCCATATTTTGGACAGTGAACGTGATCGAAACTACAAGTGAAGCATGACATGAATGAAATGCAGGCATGTCGACCACAACTTTTTCATTAATGGATAAAACTCCATATTTTGGAAAGCGAACGTGATCGAAACGACAAGTGAAGCACGGCATGAATCAAATTCAAGCATGATTGTGACAGCAAAAAGAGGTACAAAAGCATAAATTTTCAACATGATCTTAATGCCACAGGCATTTCTACAAACACATGATAGGCGTCGAGCCAAAACAAGGTCCAACAAGGAATTTGTGAAAATCAAACTCATCATCCACACACAAATGCTTCACAAATAACTCCAAGACCATTCTTGAACACGTCAACACCAAGAATTCTAAATCCCTAATCCAGTTCTCAATCCCAAGCCGCACCAATTCAAAACCCGAACACAAAAATTCTCAAATGAAATGCAAATTTCAAAGATTCAATACCTGCGATTGGTTGGGTTTGACCGTCGTAGAATTGGTTTGGACTCAAGAAAAACCGGATAGGCACGGATTGGGAAGATCTGGATCGTCGGCTCGAGTTAATTGAAGTATGAAAAGCAGTTTAAGTATGGATCGAAGTGGAGAGTTGAACAAAATGTAAGTTGGGTGGATTCACCTTAGAGGGATTCTGCCGCCATTAAAATTCGTCAGGTAGGGGATTAAGAAATTGAAGAAATGGAAGAGAAAGGGGCATTTTGTGCCTCTAAAAAGGCTAAAAGGTTATGGGACAAGCTGAACTGATAAGGGCCCGTCACGACCAATCCACTACAGTTAAACATATCTGATCCAAAGTGCAAAGGGCATGCCGACCTGTACAATCAAAAAATAAATCGACCTGTCACTAATCCACTATGCATGTGTTTCGAAGCTCATACTGTTTTGTGAATCAAAACATTATGAACTTCGAGGGGAAAATGTTAGCACTCTAAAAATCAAAGCTTAAGTGATGAGTCGATTGTATAGTAAAACAATGGATCGGGTCGGCCTACTGCACTGGATCGGATCAGACTTAAGAGTGGGCCTGGTCGGTCTTGTCCATCCGTCATCGGATCGGTTTGTTCAACTCAGGATGGATTGGGTCGGTGTATCCATTGTTAAGCAAGTTAACCCGATCGGGTCAGTCTAATCTCTTCGAGTATCAGCGGATCGTTCTGGTTATAAAGGAGCGGGTCGGCCAGATCCAGTGACACCAGATCGATTTGTCCAATAGAGAATGGGTTGGACTATTCATATGGATCGGATCGGGACACTTCTGGGTCGGTCGGGTCTGTTCTGGATCGGTCTGGTACATGAAAACTGGCAATTAGCTAGCGACAGTTGGTAGTGGCATTTTCGTAAATACTCAATAGCCCGACCCAAAACCTGAAAGCTATATTCCAGCCATCCCACACTTCTATAAATAGTGGTTCAGGTCCACTTTAGTGGGGGAGGATTTTTCAGGACCCCAAAGGGCTGCCCAATTCAATTCTCAATCTTTCTCAAAGGATTTAATCATTTCCAACCACTTCCAATTGAAGATAAAACTCCAAGTTCATCAAGAAATCATGGGAATTCATCGAAGATGGTGAGAATGTCTAGATCCAGCCGATCACTTGCCATATTTGAAGAATTCTGTCATGTCTCTTCCTAACCATTCGTAATAAATCTAAAGAGAGGTAGAGAAGTTAATGATGAATGTAATGAGAGGATATCCTGCTTTGTAAATCTAGAAGTGATAATGGAATTATTCCTTAAAGTGGATGTAGACCACGCTTGATCGAACCACTATAAAACATTGTGTTCTCTATTTGCATTCCTACTATTGTGTGGCTCCATTTCTTCAATTTTCTACATTTTGTAAAGTATTTGTAATACTCTTGGTGTTGATTCTAATTTCGGGATCAACATGCACATTATGTTTATGTATTTAAATTTAATTTAAATCTCTGAAATTTTCCGCTTTATATTATTTATTCTTACTCTGATATATTCTTGTATTTTGATGTAAATTGTTGTAATTACAATTAAATGTTTTAATGTTTCTGTTCTGATGTGTCGTGTTCTCAAGGCAATCTGCCTTTTCCCATCTCTTCGGGGATTGGGGAAGTCCAAGTCGTTACAATTGTTAACTTCAAAATGGACAAGACTACTTATCTCGAATAATCAACATCATATAAACCAATTACTCATCTTTAAAACGTGTACATGTTTCTCTTTCTATTTTTATTAGATTTAATTATAGATTTCCTTTTCGTTTATAATATTCTATTTTAAGTTTGTTTCTTATCGAATTCTATATATATATATCGATATATTGATTTCTAGTTATCAAATTTTCTTAAAAATATTATAACTCCTTAAATTTCCGGAAAATTTCGTCAGCACCTCCTTTGTACCGATCAATAGCTCAAACCTAAACTCGCCTCTCTAGGCCCTTTCCATTCAAAAAGAAATCCAAAAGGCCAATTGGCTTGCCGATTCGACGCATAAAAACTCATAAGGAAATTAAACGTGTACCTTTTTGTTGGGTACACGAATTATAATCTTCATACACTTCATTCCATACATGTCTAACCAATATACGTCCATTCCCAATTTATCCTAACTCAAGTCAATCATTTTTAACTCAATTCGCTAATTTATTCTTTAATTAGCTCTTTGGCCCATTTCACTTTTTATGTGGACATAACACATTCAGATATATTTTTAATTTACTTAAAACTCAATCTAATTCCATTTCAACTCGAGTTTCATATTCGATTTCGAATATAAATTCATAAACCCCATTCACTTATCCAACGCCCAATTTCGATTCAAAACACTATTAACTAATTATTCTTCAAATTAGTCAATTCTATTCAATAATTAAAAATCTGATTTTTGTTTCAAAAATCAGTTCACTTACTCCACTTGAGTTCATATTTATTTTATATCTCAAATTTGGATTTTTCTAATGGAAGATTTTATTTACTTAAAATCCTTTTACTTATTTAAATAAACCGTTATGGTTTTATAATGGTTATGGCACTGTTTTTCTGAAAAATTGATTTTGACATAACTCAAAATCTCTAAGACGAAATCCAACATTTTCTTTTCCATTAGAAAACAATATTCAATCAGTCATGACGATTCTTGTTTCAAAGAATTCCGACTTAAATTGAGTTCTATATACTCAATTGAAGTTCGAAACACCAATTTTCGAACTACCGCGCTGTAGTGAGTTCGTTTTAATTATATTTAAATATAAACGTTTTAAACTTCGTTTATAAATAAGTTTCACTTCCATTCTTATATATTTTGAATATATATTAGATTTTGCTTTCCAAATTTAACTTAACATTTTGTTTTCTCTAAATTGACGATTTTTCCATAATTTAGCTAAAATTATTTGCAACTCAATATTATATATATAATATTCCAATTCTTTTGGAGATAAATTATAAATCCTTTGGATTTATTTCAATTTTGTTTATAATCTTAATTCTGAAATATATTCCATCGTTCCTATTTCGAAATGATTCCAAAATTTATTTTCAAATTCATACTTGAATTTAACCCTCTAAATTATCTAATGATAATTTATTTCACCAGATTTATAAATATCGTTTATAAATCCAACTTCATTGTTTTATATAATGAAACAAGTTCCATTTCAAAATCTGTTTGAAACCCAAAATCTTATTTTGGAATATTATATTTATCATAACTTATATAAATAACACAGAGTTTATTTTCATATTTAATTTTTAGTTCTGTCTAATATAATTCCAATATCTTTTCTGAAAAATATTTTATTTAAATAAATTTGATCTAAACGATTCAAATCACAGATTTATTCTAATTCAATTTTCATTCTGAACATCAGAATAGATTTTATCGTTTCCTTTTGAAATTAAATTTCAAATTCCCTTTTTATATTCACACTGGAATTTTGACTTCCCAATTTATCCAAATGATAATTTTCCATTTCATTTATAAACCCTGTTTATAAATTCACCTCAATTCCCTACATTATTTAATTTATAAACATCGTTTACAATTTCTTTTCAATTCCAGCATTAGTTAATTTATAAACATCGTTTAAAATTTATTACTTGTTTTTATTATTCAAAACAAGTTAATATTTCTCTACCCATTCGAAAGTCAAATTCTATTTTAGAAAAATAGTTTTTCCATTTTAAATCTCAAAACCTCTTTTCACGATATTTTTATAATCAACATTTTGGGCTAGTGATATTCAACCAATCAAAAACACACAATTACCGACCACAGGTTTTCTAACACATCATATATGATAATATATATATATATATATATGAAAACAAATAAATAATAAATTTTGAGGAACCCAGTTGGATTCCTCCAACCTGTTTTCCTGCATCCACAAACGTTAGCCAACTTAAACAATGCCTATCCTGCTTCAAGGCAGGATATCGCGTGTGACACCCCACGTCCGTTAATGTCACTCACTAAGGGAATGCATTAAGTTTTGTGAAGCGTTATAGGTAAATAAGAACATAATAGCACAAGACAGACATATAAAATAGCAGTGGAATTAAAAACTTTATTTAAATCAAAACATCATGGTCCCAAATACCGAGTTTACATCATAAGTAACTAATTACATTAATAATCTGTCTTGCCAAAAATATCAGAGTACAAAATCATAAAACCATATTTCCCTTGCAAAGCCATGAAAGAGTTGACAAGAAGTCAAAGCAGTACATCTACGTCCAAAATCCAAGCTACGCAGAAAGAATCCAAATCAACTCTAAGCACTTCCACCCTGAGAACCGAGGGGGGGGGAGGGGGGAGGGGAACGGAAGAGAGAGAAGAGGAAACAAAAAGGGTCATACATAAAGTCTGGCGAGTTCAGTTACTTTTAAATATAAATAAATAAAAGTATTATGGCAGGTATATAAAACTGGAGGAACAAGATAACAGTAACAATAACAAGTGTGAAGTGATCAAGATAAGATGAACATGATATATTGCGCTTTTTAAATACATTTCTCTATACCGTGCAGATACTAGTATATCAGAAATAGAATGATCCCTACTAATACTGTTCCATTACATTTTCTTGATTATTAGGTTACTTGGGTTAATAGCACTCAAGACTTATACGCGCATCGTACCCATTTACTTTCCCATGGATTCACCTAATACAATATATGTAGCTATCTCTCAGTATTGAGATACACCCCATGGTACCCTAGTCGCACGGTCTCCACCCTAATGGATGCAGTCCCTCATCCTACACCGGAGTGATGTACGGATCTCTATATAAAAATGTTACGTTCCGCATATATCTATCATTACTATGCTACGTAAGCATATGGACTGCCATGATCGATCGAATCAGATTCCTTATCGGAATAATGCCCTCTAGTCTACGATACACCACCCGGAGCAGATATGCATGTATTTAGACTGTCCCATGTATGTACGGTAATTGTAGCTCGATGCCTTAATCTCACGTCCTCTTATGTGCACCGAGTTCCGCTTCAGGGCTATACAGGAAACACAGAATTCGGTCGGGAGCTTTTCCATATCTGTACAGGCCCATCTTTGAAGAGCCTCTATATACAGATAATCCTAGGGTATGTTTTCCAGGGTGGCTATGGCCCCACCTCGGCCCCTCCCTCAACTAGTAAAGACTACAGAGCTAAGCGATCGCCCCTAATAACAACCAATCTAAACATCCATGTGGCGTCTACCCACAACCCCGTACCTCGATAGTGAAAGGTGAAATGGTATCTTGGGTTTAGGTCTAGTCTTTTCACATCCCGCAGGAAGCCGATGATGGATATCCGACGATCTACTATCCTTGTTGGTTGTGACCCTCTCTAACTCCTCGTGAGGCAACCGCCGAACCACCCTTGTGTCACCTCATCACAGCATTCTGACTGCATAGGTACATCTGCAGTCAAGGCCCACCCACCTAGTAGTTACGCACAGACCCAACCCTTACGAGTACAACCTAAGACATCTGTCACCGCACAGAGGACTACTAGGAGCACCTTACGTAATTCAGGAAGCCGCGTGCTTCCCCTTCCAGTCCTTTGAACCCATCAAACAATCAGATGAATGTGCACTCCCCTCGTGCCTTATAACACCTCTATGATCCACCCCGTTGGGTTATTCACCCTCAAATGTGCGAACTGGTCCAAGCGCCTAGCTTTAATATGTTGTTAGAACCTATGTCTAAATATTCTTTTACGCGCTTGCCTTACCTCACCAGGTTCCCATTTAACTTGGTTATTCCCGTTCATATTGAATTCTTATTCCAATTTACAAGTTTCTCTTTATTATTAATTTCAATCATATAATTTAATCCATTTAAGTTTATTAATAAGCCCACAACATGTTATTCTTTAGATTGTGGCCCAAGGTCTGTAATCCATAATCTATTTTATATTCTTGCTTGGTTACATTATCACAATAACATGCTCTCCTTAATACGTTGTTAAGTATATCTCAATTCACATGTTTCCTAATTAACATGTCACTTACGATTTATGATTAAATATAACTTATTTATTTTACAAGTTTTCCTCATTCTTTCTCATTTAATCATAAATTCAATTTACACCGTCATTACAACTTATCGTTATTTACTTAGCAGATTATTACGCATATCTAATTCTATCATTTCTATAAGTTATGCTTAACTTACAAGGGTGTATTTAATTACATTACTTTATTATATTTTCCACCGGTTATGTATACCACTAGGTGTCTTTAATTACATAACCTTATTGGGTTAAGTTCGTGGGCCTATATGTAAATATTACCCACCCCCTCTGTTTTACTTTACCCACCCACTACCCATCCAATTTTACTTAACCCTAACTTAAGTTCATAATCATACAATCATTATGGATCAAATTAGGTTAAGTAGTCCAATTCATTACCATGTCCAATTATGGTTATAATGAGCTAGACCTCCCACATTAGGCCTACAACGTGTGGATGCTGGATATGCCGGTCGGGTCCGGGCAGTCTTATTCCACAGTTAGGTCTAACCTCGTGTGTTAGCCCGATTCGTATTTGCACACTTAGACCTCTCACATTAGGTTCAACATTAGTGCTTGCTGTATATGCTGGTCGGGTCCGAACAGACTTCCACCACTAATGCAACCTAACATCGTGTCATAAGTGCAATTACAATTCCTAATTGTAATTACTAGACATTCCATTTTTATCCAAATCTACCTATGTCATTATAGGTGAATATTTCTCTTTTTCCCCATATTTAATTATATCCCCAATTCACTATTCAAATCATAAACTTTTATACCCCTTTTCAATTCACCTTTTAATTATGCACCATATGCTCTTTTTCCCAAGTTATAAGTCAAGGCATATACATGTATATATACACACACACACACACACACATATATATATATATATATATATATATATATATCTGTGTGTGTGTGTGTTATGCACAAACCCAAATCTACATATTTTCCTATTTATGTCCCTAGCCCATATTCCCTCACTTCAATACAAGTTATACCTAAATCCATATTCGCATATTTTCCAATGTATGCCTAAAATTCATATTCACATACGCCCCAATTTATGCTCAAATTATACTTTCCAACGTATGCCTAAATTCATATTCATATTATCCAACACAATATATGCCTCCAAATTCATATTCGTATATCTCCAAATTTTATGCCCAAATTTAGATCCATATTTTGCAATACCTATTATGCCCAAAATTACGCCTTTCTCAATCGTTCCCAATTTCGCATGTTCGCATTTTTCAGCGATAGAACTAGGCTCGAAGGTAGCCTGGCTATATAAAATAAAAAGGGAAAAAGAGGGAGAGAAGAGAATCAAGAATAGGCATAATAACGAATCAATAATAAACCGATAGAAATTGGCATAAACTGAATAGGCATGTTATGACAAGATTTAACATGGTGGCGATATGAACATATAAAAGCAGATCTGATAATTATGTCATAATAGAACTGATTAGGCACCGATTCAAGATCCATTTTTTATATACATATCAAGATTACTATTTAAATATTCAGATCTAAAAATAACATGAACTCACAGTGAATAGATCTAAGGAAATGGATCCAAATTACTGTGAATAACATGTTGAATAAGTTGTTGTAGCAATCGCTAAATTTGTATAATGCTTGCTGAATAGATTTGGAGTAGATTAGGCCATTCAATCTTTGTTGCAGCAGAGCTCCGTCGTCGTCACTATTTTTAGATGAATAAAACCTAGGTCTAGGGTCCTTTATATAGTCTAGGGTTCATGAATCTTGCTCCAAAGTCTTCCAGGTTCAGAAAAGAAGTTTCCAGAGCCACGGGTGGGTCGACCCCCCTTCAGGTGGGTCGACCCCTAGGTCGACCCCCATGAGCCTGAGTCGACCCATGGGTTGACCCAGCTGGGTCTCAAGTCGACCTCATACGGTCGGCCCTTCCTTGATTTGCGCGCCAGATTTCTGGTTTTGCTGATTTTTGAATATTTTTGAATTTTTATATATGTCTTCCTTATATGCATAAAAACTTCAAACCTTAATAACTCGCCATACAGTGTCCGATTTACGCAAACCAAATGTCTATCTTGACCAGAATTTCGAAACGGACGCAGTGGCGCAGTCCGTTTTACTCAATTCTGAATATTTAATTAAGTTTTCCTTAAATTCATTGTTAACAGTGTATTTCACACTAATTATTCTTTAATTCATCATCTTTAGCGTCGTTAAAATTTCGGGGTGTTACATTCTCCCCTACTCAAAGGATTTCGTCCCCGAAATCTCTAAGTTAAGAAGAACGCATATCCTAACATCCAACAATCGTACATCCATCTAGCAATCACAGGCATCCATTGTCCTTAAGGAATTCCTAATGCTTTTATGATCAAAAGCAATAATGTGTGTAAATGTCCTAAACTAATGCGAAAGATCAGGCGGTCCACTGATTTAGTTGACCTCCTTAATGCAATGTATGTTTGTGCCATGTAACCAAAATGTATGCAAATTATCTTAATACATGTAAGTTCTATAAGTGTGCACAATCATCCATCCAAATGCAACATCAATGTAACGATAAGCCCATTTTCATCCATAAAAATTTAAAATGTACACAAATCAATATGCAATATGTAAGTGATTGAGCCGATCTAGTGCCTGTTGTGTGTGTATATGCATCCATGAACAATCACTAGTAACCACTTGCATCCATCAAACATAACATGTCTCAAACACATGTTTACATTCATTATCTTTCTACCTAAAGACTCGATCGATAGGAGATATTGAAACGATAGATACAAGTATTAATTTGAAGCTTGGAAAAATAAGTTAAGGACATATTCTCGAAAAGGAAAGGATATGAAGCGCGAATCTTATCTTCAGCCTCCCAAGTAGCGTTATCGCGGCCCTTTCCCCATTGCATTCTTACAAGCTTCACTTCTTTGCTGCACAATTTCTTAACCTCCGATCCAAGTATGCAAGTCGGAACTTGTCCTATCATTGCTTCCTTCTCTACCTTCACTTCTTCTCGCAAGTTTGGCTTCGCTACCTCGAACTCTATACATTTTATTGCCTCTTGAATGAATAGTCGTCTTAGAATGACGGGCTTCCTCAAGGACTGTCTTCAATAGGTTTCTCATTCCGATATAATTCACCTATCAAAACTTTTCTCAAGTAGCTCCCCTACTTGCTTATCAAGTTCCCTCTTTTCTTTTAGGAGTCACATGTCGCAAATCATCGATAGATATATCAAGAGGTTCTAGGAGACTAAGCATGACAGACCCTTTTGGGGTCATAAGAAATCTCGAGAGTCTTTCTATAGCAAGTCAGAAGTCTAACTACCCTCCTTTCACAATCTAGAATGGTTCCATATATGGTTAACCCATCCATCCTAGAATCAAACCGTATCTTATGAAATCAAGAACATACGCGTCGCAATCAAACTCGACATCTAACACAAAGATTCTCAAACCCCGACAAATCATCAATAAATGAGCCATACCTCTACTGGGGTTTGAGGCAATAACGGGATCCAAAACCATACTAGTATCTAGGTGCAGAGACTCAACTAAAAGTTCAGATACAAAAGAATGCGAAGTGCCAGAAAAAGAATCCTAATAGGATGATCAGAAATAGAAATCAATCCTTTGATGGAAACTTTCCTACCCATATCCTATCCACCAGCTATGAGAACATTATCTTGCCCCTTAAAAGTTCCTGCCCACTAGCCTTGTCATTGTCTCTTCGGGCACTCCTTAATGAGGTGTCCTTTCTTACCAAAGTGGTAACAAATGCCTTTTCTCTTTCTACAATCCTTTTCCAGATAACCCACCATTCCGAAATTATGGTATTTCCTCTTTCCTTCTTTGGGCTGTGCTCCTTATCCCTAATTCCCTTATTCTACTTTTTACCATCTTTGTGCAACATGATAACAAGTCTCTTGAAAGCGGCCTCCATCACACGGAAATCCTTTCGAGGCTTGAAAGAAAATAAGACGCAGGTGAAACCACTGCGGCTAAAGATGGAGGTTGGTCAATTCTTTTCCCTTCGACATGTACCGTAGTTTTAACATGCCTACAGAACCATGCCGATACCCTTTCGAGAGGAAACAATTCCCCGATCAAAAAGGGAAAGAAATCAAGCGGAGAATCGAAAAGATATTTATGGTTTTGGGAAATATGCTTTTCAAAAACAGACTTTTTATTTAAAATACTTTATTTTTGAGACCTTTTTGCAAACCATTTTCAAAATACTTTATCCGATCTTATAACCATATGCTCTGATACCAAATGTGACACCCCACGTCCGTTAATGTCACTAACTAAGGGAATGCATTAAGTTCCACGAAGCATTATAGGTAAATAAGAACATAATAGCACAAGACAGACATGTAAAATAGCAGCGAAATTAAAAACTTTATTTAAATCAAAACATCATGGTCCCAAATACTGAGTTTACATCATAAGTAACTAATTACATTAATAATCCGTCTTGCCAAAAATATCAGAGTACAAAAGCATAAAACCATATTTCCCTTGCAAAGCCATGAGAGAGTTGACAAGAAGTCAAAGCAGTACATCTATATCCAAAATCCAAGCTAAGCTGAAAGAATCCAAATCAACTCTAAGCACTTGTATCCTGAGAACCTGAGGGAGGGGGGGGGACAGAAGAGAGAGAAGAGGAAACAATAAGGATCAGACATAAAGTCTGGCGAGTCCAGTTACTTTTAAATATAAATAAATAAAAGTATTATGGCAGGTATATAAAACTGGAGGAACAAGATAACAGTAACAATAACAAGTGTGAACTGAGCAAGATAAGATGAACATGATATATTGCGCTTCTTAAATACATTTCTCTGCACCGCGCAGATACTAGTATATCAGAAATAGAATGATCCCTACTAATACTGTTCCATTACATTTTCTTGATTATTAGGTTACTTGGGTTAATAGCACTCAAGGCTTATACGCGCATCATACCTGTAACACCCCACGCCCGCTATGGTCACTCACTAAGGGAATGCCATAGCATCGGTGGAGTATTTTAGTGAATATAGAACAGAAAAATTACACCAAGACAGATATAAATAGTACTTGAAATTTAAAACATCATCTCATAACAGCGGAAATAAACATGTCTGGTTACATCATAAAACCATGATAAAAGTCAAGTACAATATCCGTCAAAATAAAGAAGTACATAATCCCACTCTCTCATACAATAGCCATGACAAAAGAAAAGATAACTGGATAACTGGAGCTTTACATCTACCCAAGCTCCCAAAGACTGGAACAACAATCCGATCAAGCTCTACTACCGCTAGGATCCACCGTAGGACCTGAGGGTTGGGAAAAAGATAAAAACAACGGGGTCAGACATAAGTCTGAGTGAGTCCTATAACTTTAACAATACAATCATTAAAGTAACCAGAGAAGACATAAACTTGACCTACGGTAATATCTGGGGATGAATGGCTACACTAAGCAGCTTGGTAGACTTAGGATAAACTAAGATAACCGTCAGGACGCATCTACCCACCCAAGGATAATTACTAACTGCACCACACCAGTCATTCCCACTTAAAGGTTGATCCCTTCCAAGGACTTAGAAAATTTCCCTAGTAGTTTCATGTACTCCTAGCCCACTACATAGGTGCCGTCTGCCCCTATCTCCACTAGGTGTACTCAGTAATTCTTACCCAGTAGTTTCGTGTACTCCTACATAGGTGCCGTCTGCCCCTATTTTTATTAGGTGTACCCACTACTCCCCATCGATCGGCTCCCTACCGTAGATACCCGTGCTGGTCCCACAGTGGGGTGTATCACTCCCCTAAAGTGGCTACCCAATACTATCAACGGTGCACGGCTTTATATCTACACGATGCAACAACGGCTTATCTACCAGCCCGGGCCCACACACGCATATGAAACCCGTTGGACTTGCGTTGCCACCGCTAACCCGTTTGGCCTCTTATAATCAAGCCCAATATGCGTGTCCCGTCACTCGACATGGGTCGAGCCCACAAAGATACGTTTGGGATATTGGTTGAAATGGGCCCCCAACAAGCTACCCACCTAAGCTTGTCATATATCTAGTGTATCCCACTTAACCCTTTAATCATGTTTAATTACATGTTTTCACTTGGTTAAGTATTCTAATCGTATTCTCTATTGCCACCCAAGGCAACCCACTAGATTCCACATGCCACCCAAGGCAACCTCAAAATTTCCTCATGCCACCCAAGGCACCCACTTAACCCCTCATGTCCCACTACATGCTAATATGGTTAAGTGTTTCTTAATTAATTAAGACCGTGATCTCCCATAAAGACCTCCCACATTAGACTGACTTTTATGACCGCCTGGTTAAGCCGGTAGAGTCCGGGCAGTCTTACGTCATAACAGAGTCTAACCTCGTGTCTTTACCTTAATCACGTATTTAATTCATGGCTAAGACCTCTCACATTGGGCTGACATTTGTAGCAACTGGTTAAGCCGGTCGGGTCCGGGCAGTTTTACACTACAAACGAGTCCAACCTCGTGTCTTAGTCGATTAATTACACCTAATTAATCACCCCCATATTAATTATCCCTAATTAATATCAAGTTTTCCATAACATGGGTAGACCTAACTCAATAGGTAAATTCCCATGGGGTAGACCTAACTCAATAGGTAAATTCCCACTTATGGTAATTTATTTTTATGGTATGCTTAATCATACCCAATCATTCATTTATTAACATATTTACCAACCCCATCGTTCCCCACGTAAATCGTTCTCATTTCATGACATAACAAAAGGGGAAGATCCATCACAAATATCATGGGTTTAGCATATAACTTTGTCATGGGTTAAGAGGATGTCAACTTGCATATATGAACACATATTAACCCAACCACATTTAACCCAAACTTGCATATTATCATACACATGATTTGCATAACATGTTGCATATGAGCTTGCATATTATCATACACATATTTTGCATAACATGTTGAACTTGCATATAAGCATTCTCATGACTTGCATAACATGTTAAACATGCATTTAGGCATACACATAACTTGCATAAGCATTCACATACTTGCATAAACATTCACATACTTGCATAAACATGCATAACTTGCATATCATGTCATTTAAGCATATACATATCTTGCATAAGCATTCATATACTCGCATAAGCATGCATAACTTGCATATCACATAAATCTTGCATTTAAACATATACATGACTTGCATAAGCATCCATATACTTGCATAAGCATGCATAACTTGCATATCACATTAAACTTGCATTTAAACATATACTTAACTTGCATAACTCACTTTGTTAAACATGCATAATTCCACTCATTAAATATGCATAAATCCACTTGTTAAACATGCATATATCAACTTGTTAAACATGCAAAAATCAACTTATTAAGCATGCATAAACCAACTTATCAAATATGCATAAACATAGAACAACATAGAGTAACATATCATTATACATGATTCAAACTCACTAATCCGCATTTAAGACCATAAGTCTCATTACACCCAATCTACTTACTTTAACAATTGATGTTAAAGTGATAGAAACTCACCAAACTCAAGATTAGCAACCTTATGAAGTAGAATTAGTTGCTAACTATGAAGATAATGATGATTAGAGAATGATTTGAGAGGGATTAGCTTGAAACTTCCTTCTTAGATTAGTGGAGGCTCCTCTTAGGATTTAATTTGGCGGCATGAGGCCATCATTTCTATTTTTGGTAAGGATTAAGGGGGGTTTAGGGTGTATTTATAGATTAGGTGAGTGTTTTAGGCCCTTAGATTAACCCTAGATTAATTTAGGTCCGTTAGATTTAGGAAACCTCTAGAACCAAGCCCAGCCCTAGCCAGAAAACCAGATCTGGTGCACCCAAGCACCCTGGTTCGACACGCCATGTCGACAGGCAAGTCGACAGGCAAGTCGACACCCCCCTGTCGACAGGCCTGTCGACAGCCCTGTCGACATGCTTAGGGCGGGAATCTTCCCGCCTGGCCCCGCTGGTTCTAATTTAAAATCTAAATTTAAATTCCTAAATCTGTTTTTAGCTCTAATTTTTCTGCAAACTTCTTTGGGCCATAACCGGGCCATACGGACTCCGATTCTCGAAAACTCGGACTCTATTTCGCGTATTTTTCCGAGACGAACGCAATAACGCAGCCCGTTACCCCCAATTCCCACGTCTGAGATTATTTATCCTGTAATTAGTGAATTTTAGTATTAACTAAAATTCGGGGTGTTACATTCTCCCCTCCTTAAAGGATTTCGTCCCCGAAATCTCTAAGCTAAGGAGAATGCATATCCTACCATCCAAACAACCATCTACTCAAATCATCAACCACGGGCATCCATTGTCCTTAAACAGTTTCTAATGATGTATGAGCATATGCAAAAAGTGTGTGTATATGTCCCCTATCTAATGTATGAACATATGCAAACCATGATAGTGCCATGCATCCATTATGTATGCGAGAAAACCCTATCGACACATACAATATCTACATGAGTGCACAATCATTCACCAAAATGCATCATCCATGTGATAACACAACCATTATACATCCATAAATATTTTCCTACACACAATTTTATGCAATATGCAATATGAAGTGACTGAGCCGATCTAGTGCCTAGAGTGTGTGTATATGCATCCACGAGCAACCACTAGCAAACACTTGCATCCACTTGCATCCATCAACCATAACATGTCTCAAACACATGTTTCAACCATAGGTTTACCCTATCTAAAGGTCAAAGGTACTAACGAGAGGACATACCAAAGATAAGATAAGTACTAGACAAGCGATAAAAGACATACCCTCAAAAAGAAATGGGTATAATGAACGCATCTTCGCTTCCGTCTCCCAAGTTGCGTTGCTCTCATCTTCTCCCCATTGCACTTTGACTAGCTGAACCTCTCTGTTTCTCAACTTCCTAGTCTCTGACCCAAGGATGCGAGTAGGGGCTCGTCGAATAGTCGCATCACGCTCTACCTCTACATCTCTAAGCAAGCTTGGCTCTACCACCTCTGCGGTCTCATGTAAGCACTTCCTCAAATGGGACACATGGAATACATCATGAACACCACTAAGTCTGTCGGGCAACTCCACCCTATATGCCATCCGTCCAATCCTTTCCTTAATAGGAAACGGCCCAACAAACCTCGGTGCTAACTTCCCAACGGATCCGAAGCGAACAACATTTCTCAACGGAGATACCTTAACAGAAACCATATCCCTAACCTCAAACTCAAGATCCGTCCTTCTCTTGTCCGCATAAGATTTTTGCCTATCCTGCGCTGCTTTCATCCTTCTTCGAATCAAGTCAATCTTCTCAGAAGTCTCCCTAACCATATCGGGCCCAAGCAAGATCTTATCCGTAGATTCCCACCAACATGTAGGTGATCGACAAGGCCTTCCATAGAGAGCTTCGAAAGGAGCCATACCAATACTGGACTGAAAGCTGTTATTATATGCGAACTCCACCAATGGAAGATGCTCTTCCCATGTACCTCCAAAATCTAAGATACAAAGCCTCAAAAGGTCTTCTAGAACACGATTCACCCTCTCAGTCTGGCCGTCCGTCTGAGGATGATATGCGGTGCTCAGACACAATTGAGTCCCCACTGCTTCTTGCAAACTTCTCCAGAACTCGCTAGTGAAGATAGGATCTCGATCACTAACTATGTTAGAGGGTACCCCATGTAATCGAACTATCTCTCGAAGATATACTGAAGCTAGCCATGGAGCAGTCCTCTTACTCTTCACAGGTATGAAATGGGCGCTCTTAGTAAGTCTATCTACCACCACCCAAATTCCTGTATTACCCTTCCTCGACCTAGGTAACCCGTCAATAAAATCCATCGAGACGCTATCCCACTTCCATTGCGGAACCTCCAATGGGTGAAGCAACCCACCTGGTTTCCTTTGCTCCGCCTTCACTTGCTGGCACACCAAACATCGAGCTACATATTCGGCCACATCTTTCTTCATACCGGCCCAGAAGAAAACCCTCTTCATATCTTGGTACATCTTGTCCCCACCGGGATGAATGGTCATCCTAGAACGGTGTGCATCATCAAGAATAACCTTCCTCAACCCTTCATCTTGCGGTACACAAAGTCTACCGTCTCTACGCAAGCACCCCTTATCGTCTAGGGTGTACCTACTCAAATGGCTGGACGACTCCCCCCTTATGAGCTTTTCTACCAACTCGACCAACTGTGGGTCGTCCCTATGGGCTTCTCCAATCCGCCCCAAAAGAGTAGGTCTAACTTCCAAGGAAGCTAGCAAACCGGGTACATAATCAATGGAAGGTCTGAAATCAAACATCGAGATAAATTCCAAGCTTCGTCGTTCCACGAACAATGGACTCAAGGACAACCTCTTCCTACTCAAGGCGTCCGCCACCACGTTACCCTTGCCAGGGGTATACGCTATCTCGAAATCATAGGATGCTAAGAACTCCATCCACCTTTGCTGTCTCAGATTCAAATCCTTCTGAGAAAACAAGTACTTCAATGATTTGTGGTCAGTGAACAACTCGAATCTCTCACCGAGAAGATAATGGCGCCAGATCTTAAGCGCAAAAACAATAGCGGCCAGCTCTAGATCATGGGTAGGGTAATTTTTCTCATGTGGCCTTAACTGCCTTCCACCATAGGCTATTACCCTTCCCTCTTGCATTAAGACTGCGCCAAGTCCTGTCCCACAGGCATCGGTATAGACAACAAATGGCTTGCTCCCATCTGGCAACACTAAAACTGGAGCCGTGGTTAAAGCTCTCTTTAACCGTCGGAACGCATCATCACAATCTACGTCCCATGTGAAAACAAGATTCTTCTTCGTTAAGCGGGTTAATGGGGCTGATATCTTCGCGAAGTCTTTGATAAACTTCCTATAATAACCCGCCAACCCCAAGAAACTTCTTGCTTCGGTAGCATTCTTCGGAACCTTCCAATCCTGAATTGATACTACCTTCGCGGGATCCACAGCTATCCCTTCCTTGGAGACCACGTGCCCCAAGAACCGTACATCCTTCCTCCAGAAGTGACATTTTGAGAATTTAGCCTTAAGGCTATGTGCTCGAAGAGTCCTCAACACTTCCCCAAGATGTAGGGCATGCTCTTCCTCACTCTTAGAAAATACTAAGATATCATCCACAAAGACCACCACGAATTTATTAAGGAACTCCCTGAACACCCTACTCATCAAATCAACAAAGTATGCAGGGGCGTTCGTCAACCCAAATGGCATCACCAGCCACTCATAGAAACCATCCGGAGTTCTAAAGGCAGTCTTGTCTATGCTATCCTCAGCCACCCTCAACTGATGAAACCCCGTGGCCAAGTCCAACTGAGAAAATACTGAAGCGCCAACCAACTGATCGAAAAGATCATCTATTCTCGGCAATGGGTGTCTATTCTTCTTTGTGAGCTTGTTGAGTTCTCTATAGTCTACACAAAGTCTGAGGGACCCATCCGCCTTTGTAGCAAATACTACTGGAGCACCCCACTCCGATATGCTCCGTCTTATGAACCCCTTCTCAAGCAACTCCCCTACTTGCTTATGGAGTTCCCTCCTCTCACGAGGAGCCATGTGGCGCACTGGTAAAGATACCGGTTTAGCATTATCCACCAAATATATTCGGAAGTCAATCTCCCGTTTCGGAGGTAAGCCCTTCACCTCCTCAAACACATCCGGATATTCCCGGACCACTCTAACAGATTGCATACTCTCGACCGAAGCGTCAAGCGATTCAAGATAACTTAGCATAACAGAGTCCATGGGATTACAAGAAATCTCGAGAGTGTTACCCAAACGGGTCATGAGCCTAACAACTCTCCTTTCGAAATCAAGAACGGCACCATTACTGGATAACCAGTCCATGCCCAAAATCAACCCATAGCCCGTGAAGCCCAATACAAAAGCATCACATCTAAACTCAATGCTAAGTATAGAAATCTTCAAACCCAAACATATCATGGACAAATAAGTGGAGCCCCCAATTGGGTTTGAAACAACCAAGGGATCATCTACCAGACTGGTGTCTAAGTGCAGTGACTCAACTAATGATGATGAGATAAACGAATGCGATGCGCCCGAATCAAACAATGTACGGACAGGATGATCAAATAGAAAAACCAGACTTTCAACGGAGATAGTTCTACCTCTTCCCTGAGTCGGTGGAACCGCGAGAGCCTGTACTTGCCCCCTAGCCTGACCTGGTGCCATAAGAGCTTGCACCTATCCTCCTGAGGTAGACCCCGTCCTTTGCCCTTTCTTAGGGCAATCCTTCACTAAATGCCCTGCTTCGCCACAGTGGAAGCAGCCAGTCTTCTTCTTCTTGCGACAATCTTTGCTTAGGTGGCCAGGTGTCCCACAATTGAAACACTTCTTCTTCTTATCCTTGCCACCGTTGCCCTTCCCACCTTTGTTTTGTTGTTGTTGCTGAGGTCTCTTTTGATCTCCCTTCTTCTCGGGTGCCCTATTAGCATTAGGACCCTTCTCTTCCTCATACATGAGTGCCATGTCAACTAGCTTCTCAAAGGTGGCCCCCATAGGGATATGAGTCATAGCCAACCCATGCATAGGTTCATTCAAGCCTTTCACGAACCGCAAAGCCTTCTTCTCCGGTGTATTCACCATATCTAGGCCAAACCTTGCCAATTGATTAAACTTGTTAACATATTCCTTCACCGAAAGATTTCCTTGCTTTAGAGTCAAGAATCTTTCCATATACAAGTTTTCCTCCGCCCTTGAGAGAAACTTTTCCACAAATCTTTGCCTAAAATCCTCCCAAGAGTCAACGGGGCGTTCTCCATTAGTGACCTCCCACCAGAATGAGGCCTCTCCCTTCATTAACCAAGCAGCCAACTTGACTTTCTTCCCTTCTTCCATCTCAAAGATATCTATCAACTCTTCCACCTCCTTAAGCCAATCTCTAGCCTCCACAAAGGTTTCAGATCCTTGAAAAGGTTTCCCTCCCATAGCTTTGAATTCCTTGCAAGTCTTAGCAAAAGTATCCGTGCGAGGAGGAGGGGGAGGAGGAAGATCGGGTGCTACGGTTGGTGGAGGAACATTTGCTGGACCCGCCGTGGTGGCCCTAGCCTCCATCAATCTCCTATACCATACTGGTACCGTCACACCCTCCGGAAAATTAAGATTCTCGGCCATGCTGAAACGAAAAAGGAAGGATTCAGAACGGAGAATTCGAAGGATATAGATATGGCTATTGGGGATTATGCTTTTCTTTCAAAAACTTTTTCTCTTAAAAGACATGTTTTTAAAAATATCTTTTCCAAAAATGTTTTAGAAAAATAGTTTTCTAAAAATTTTATCTGTTCCGGTAACCTTTGCTCTGATACCACGTGTAACACCCCACGCCCGCTATGGTCACTCACTAAGGGAATGTCATAGCATCGGTGGAGTATTTTAGTGAATATAGAACAGAAAAATTACACCAAGACAGATATAAATAGTACTTGAAATTTAAAACATCATCTCATAACAGCGGAAATAAACATGTCTGGTTACATCATAAAACCATGATAAAAGTCAAGTACAATATCCGTCAAAATAAAGAAGTACATAATCCCACTCTCTCATACAATAGCCATGACAAAAGAAAAGATAACTGGATAACTGGAGCTTTACATCTACCCAAGCTCCCAAAGACTGGAACAGCAATCCGATCAAGCTCTACTACCGCTAGGATCCACCGTAGGACCTGAGGGTTGGGAAAAAGATAAAAACAACGGGGTCAGACATAAGTCTGAGTGAGTCCTATAACTTTAACAATACAATCATTAAAGTAACCAGAGAAGACATAAACTTGACCTACGGTAATATCTGGGGATGAATGGCTACACTAAGCAGCTTGGTAGACTTAGGATAAACTAAGATAACCGTCAGGACGCATCTACCCACCCAAGGATAATTACTAACTGCACCACACCAGTCATTCCCACTTAAAGGTTGATCCCTTCCAAGGACTTAGAAAATTTCCCTAGTAGTTTCATGTACTCCTAGCCCACTACATAGGTGCCGTCTGCCCCTATCTCCACTAGGTGTACTCAGTAATTCTTACCCAGTAGTTTCGTGTACTCCTACATAGGTGCCGTCTGCCCCTATTTTTATTAGGTGTACCCACTACTCCCCATCGATCGGCTCCCTACCGTAGATACCCGTGCTGGTCCCACAGTGGGGTGTATCACTCCCCTAAAGTGGCTACCCAATACTATCAACGGTGCACGGCTTTATATCTACACGATGCAACAACGACTTATCTACCAGCCCGGGCCCACACACGCATATGAAACCCGTTGGACTTGCGTTGCCACCGCTAACCCGTTTGGCCTCTTATAATTAAGCCCAATATGTGTGTCCCGTCACTCGACATGGGTCGAGCCCACAAAGATACGTTTGGGATATTGGTTGAAATGGGCCCCCAACAAGCTACCCACCTAAGCTTGTCATATATCTAGTGTATCCCACTTAACCCTTTAATCATGTTTAATTACATGTTTTCACTTGGTTAAGTATTCTAATCGTATTCTCTATTGCCACCCAAGGCAACCCACTAGATTCCACATGCCACCCAAGGCAACCTCAAAATTTCCTCATGCCACCCAAGGCACCCACTTAACCCCTCATGTCCCACTACATGCTAATATGGTTAAGTGTTTCTTAATTAATTAAGACTGTGATCTCCCATAAAGACCTCCCACATTAGACTGACTGTTATGACCGCCTGGTTAAGCCGGTAGAGTCCGGGCAGTCTTACGTCATAACAGAGTCTAACCTCGTGTCTTTACCTTAATCACGTATTTAATTCATGGCTAAGACCTCTCACATTGGGCTGACATTTGTAGCAACTGGTTAAGCCGGTCGGGTCCGGGCAGTTTTACACTACAAATGAGTCCAACCTCGTGTCTTAGTCGATTAATTACACCTAATTAATCACCCCCATATTAATTATCCCTAATTAATATCAAGTTTTCCATAACATGGGTAGACCTAACTCAATAGGTAAATTCCCATGGGGTAGACCTAACTCAATAGGTAAATTCCCACTTATGGTAATTTATTTTTATGGTATGCTTAATCATACCCAATCATTCATTTATTAACATATTTACCAACCCCATCGTTCCCCACGTAAATCGTTCTCATTTCATGACATAATAAAAGGGGAAGATCCATCACAAATATCATGGGTTTAGCATATAACTTTGTCATGGGTTAAGAGGATGTCAACTTGCATATATGAACACATATTAACCCAACCACATTTAACCCAAACTTGCATATTATCATACACATGATTTGCATAACATGTTGCATATGAGCTTGCATATTATCATACACATATTTTGCATAACATGTTGAACTTGCATATAAGCATTCTCATGACTTGCATAACATGTTAAACATGCATTTAGGCATACACATAACTTGCATAAGCATTCACATACTTGCATAAACATTCACATACTTGCATAAACATGCATAACTTGCATATCATGTCATTTAAGCATATACATATCTTGCATAAGCATTCATATACTCGCATAAGCATGCATAACTTGCATATCACATAAATCTTGCATTTAAACATATACATGACTTGCATAAGCATCCATATACTTGCATAAGCATGCATAACTTGCATATCACATTAAACTTGCATTTAAACATATACTTAACTTGCATAACTCACTTTGTTAAACATGCATAATTCCACTCATTAAATATGCATAAATCCACTTGTTAAACATGCATATATCAACTTGTTAAACATGCAAAAATCAACTTATTAAGCATGCATAAACCAACTTATCAAATATGCATAAACATAGAACAACATAGAGTAACATATCATTATACATGATTCAAACTCACTAATCCGCATTTAAGACCATAAGTCTCATTACACCCAATCTACTTACTTTAACAATTGATGTTAAAGTGATAGAAACTCACCAAACTCAAGATTAGCAACCTTATGAAGTAGAATTAGTTGCTAACTATGAAGATAATGATGATTAGAGAATGATTTGAGAGGGATTAGCTTGAAACTTCCTTCTTAGATTAGTGGAGGCTCCTCTTAGGATTTAATTTGGCGGCATGAGGCCATCATTTCTATTTTTGGTAAGGATTAAGGGGGGTTTAGGGTGTATTTATAGATTAGGTGAGTGTTTTAGGCCCTTAGATTAACCCTAGATTAATTTAGGTCCGTTAGATTTAGGAAACCTCTAGAACCAAGCCCAGCCCTAGCCAGAAAACCAGATCTGGTGCACCCAAGCACCCTGGTTCGACACGCCATGTCGACAGGCAAGTCGACAGGCAAGTCGACACCCCCCTGTCGACAGGCCTGTCGACAGCCCTGTCGACATGCTTAGGGAGGGAATCTTCCCGCCTGGCCCCGCTGGTTCTAATTTAAAATCTAAATTTAAATTCCTAAATCTGTTTTTAGCTCTATTTTTTCTGCAAACTTCTTTGGGCCATAACCGGGCCATACGGACTCCGATTCTCGAAAACTCGGACTCTATTTCGCGTATTTTTCCGAGACGAACGCAATAACGCAGCCCGTTACCCCCAATTCCCACATCTGAGATTATTTATCCTGTAATTAGTGAATTTTAGTATTAACTAAAATTCGGGGTGTTACAATACCCATTTACTTTCCCATGGATTCACCTAATACAATATATGTAGCTATCTCTCAATATTGAGATACACCCCATGGTACCCCAGTCGCACGGTCTCCACCGTAATGGACGCAGTCCCTCATCCTACGCCGGAGTGACGTACGTATCTCTATATAAAAATGTTACGTTCCGCATATATCTATCATTACTATGCTACGTAAGCGTATGGACTGCCACCATCGATCGAATCAAATTCCTTGTCGGAATAATGCCCTCTAGTCTACAATACACCACCCAGAGCAGATATGCATGTATCTAGATTGTCCCACGTATGTACGATAATTATAGCTCATTGCCTTAATCGCACATCCTCTAATGTGCACCAAGTTCCGTGGTAGGGTGATACAAGAAACTCGGTCGGGAGCTTTTCCATATCTGTACAGGCCCGTCTTTAAAGAGCCTCTATATATAGATAATCCTAGGGTCTTTTTTCCACGGTGGCTATGGCTCCACCTCGGCCCCTCCCTCAACTAGTAAAGACTACAGAGCTAAGCGACCGCCCCTAATAACAACCAATCTAAACATCCATGTGGCATTTACCCTCAACCCCGTACCTCAATAGTGAAAGGTGAAATGATATCTTGGGTTTAGCTCTAGTATTTTCGCATCCCGCTGGCTGCCGATGACGGATATCCGACGGTCTACTATCCTTGTTGGTCGTGACCCTCTCTACCTCCTCGTGAGGCAACTGCCGAACCACCCTTGTGTCACCTCGTCACAGCATTCTGACTGCATAACTACATCTGCAGTTAAGGCCCACCCACCTAGTAGTTACGTGCAGACCCAACCGCTACGAGTACAGCCTAAGACATCTGTCACCGCACAGAGGACTACTAGGAGCATCTTACGTACTTCAGGAAGCTGCATGCTTCCCATACCAGTCCTTTGGAGTCGTCAAACAATCATATGAATGTGCGCTCCCCTCGTGCCTTATAAAACCTCTATGATCTATCCCGTTGGGTTATTCACCCTCAAATATGCGGACTGGTCCAAGCGCCTCACTTTAATATGTTGTTAGACCCTATGTCTAAACATTCTTTTATGCACTTTCCTTACCTCACCAGCTTCCATTTGAACTTGGTTATTCCCATTCATATTGAATTCTTATTCCAATTTACCAAGTTTCACTTGCTTATTAATTTCAATCATATATATTAATCCATTTAAGTTTATTAATAAGCCCACTACATGTTATTCTTTAGATTGTGGCCCAAGGTCTGTAATCCACAATCTATTTTATATTCTTGCTTGGTTACATCATTACAATAACATGTTCTCCTTAATACATTATTAAGTATATCTCAAGTCACATGTTTCCTAATCAACATGTCACTTACCATGTATGATCAAATATAACTTATTTATTTTACAATTTTTCCTCATTCTTTCTCATTTAATCATAAATTCAATTTCCATCGTCGCTACAACTTATCGTTGTTTACTTAGCAGATTATTATGCATATCCAATTCTATCATTTCTACAAGTTATGCTTACCCTACAAGGGTGTCTTTAATTACATTACTTTATTATATTTTCCACCGTTTATGTATACTACTAGGTGTCTTTAACTACATAACCTTATTGGGTTAAGTTCGTGGGCCTATATGTAAATATTACCCACCTCCTCTATTTTACTTAACCCACCCACTACCCATCAGTTTCATTTAACCTTAACTTAAGTTCATAATCATAAAATCCTTATGGATCAAATTTGGTTAAGTAGTCCAATTCATTACCATGCCCAATTATGGTTATAATAGGCCAGACCTCCTACATAGGCCTACAACGTGTGGATGCTGGATATGCCGGTCGGGTCCGGGCGGTCTTATTCCGTAGTTGGATCTAACCTCGTGTCTTAGCCTGATTCGTATTTGCACACTTAGACCTCTCACATTAGGTTCAACATTAGTGGCTGCTGGATATGCCGGTCGGGTCCGGGCAGACTTCCACCACTAATGCAACCTAACCTCGTGTCATAAGTGCAATTACAATTCCTATTTGTAATTACTAGACATTCCATTTTTATCCAAACCGACCTATATCATTATAAGTGATTATTTCTCTTTTTCCCAATATTTAATTATATGCCCAATTCATTATTCAAATCATAGACTTTTACACCCATTTTCAATTCATCTTTTAATTATGCACCATATGCTCTTTTTTCCAAGTTATAAGTCAAGGCATATGCATATATATATATATATATATATATATATGTTATGCACAAACCCAAATCTACATATTTTCCAATTTATGTCCCTAGTCCATATTCGTCCATTTCAATACAAGTTATACCCAAATCCATATTCGCATATTTTCCAATGTATGCCTAAAATTCATATTCACATACGTCCCAATTTATACTCAAATTATACTTTCCAATGTATGCCTAAATTCATATTCAAATTATCCAACACAATATATGCCCCCAAATTCATATTCGTATCTTTCTAAATTTTATGCCCAAATTTAGATCCATATTTTCCAATACCAATTTTGCCCCAATTTATGTCTTTCCCAATTGTCCCCAATTTTGCATGTTCGCATTTTTCAGAGTTAGGCCTAGGCCGAAGGTAACCTGGCTATATAAAAATAAAAAGGGAAAAAGAGGGAGAGAAGAGAATCAAGAATAGGCATAATAACGAATAAATAATAAACTGATAGAAATAGGCATAAACTGAATAGGCATATTATGACAAGATTTAACATGGTGGCGATATGAACATATAAAAGCAGATCTGATAATTATGTCATAATAGAACTGATTAGGCACTGATTCAAGATCCAGTTTTTATATACATATTAAGATCACTGTTTAAATATTCAGATCTAAAAATAACATGAACTTACAGTGAATAGATCTAAGGAAATAGATCCAAATTACTGTGAATAACATGTTGAATAAGTTGTTGTAGCAATCGCTGAATTTGTATAATGCTTGTTGAATAGATTTGGAGTAGATTAGACCATTCAATCTTTGTTGCAGCAGAGCTCCGTCGTCGTCACTATTTTTAGATGAATAAAACTTAGGTCTAGGGTCCTTTATATGGCCTAGGGTTCCTGAATCTAACTCCAAAGTCGTCCAGGTTCAGAAAAGAAGTTTCTAGAGCCACGGGTGGGTCGACCCCCCTTCAGGTGGGTCAAACCCTAGGTCGACTCCCCTTCATGGGTGTTGACCCCGGGGTCGACCCCCATGAGCCTGAGTCGACCCATGGGTTGACCCAACTGGGACTCGGGTCAACGTCAAACGGTCGGCCCTTCCTTGATTTACGCGCCGAATTTCTGTTTTTGCTGATTTTTGAATATTTTTGAATTTATATGTATATATATCTTCCTTATATGCATACAAACTTCAAACCTTAATAACTTCTTCATACGGTGTCCGATTTATGCAAACCAAATGTCTATCTTAACCATAATTTCGAAATAGACACAATGGCGCAGTCCGTTTTACTCAATTATGAATATTTAATTAAGTTTTCCTTAAATTCATTGTTAACAGTTTATTTCACACTAATTATTCTTTAATTCATCATCTTTAGCATCGTTAAAATTTCGGGGTGTTACATCACGGAATAGAAGGTCATCCACTATCATATTGTGGGGCGCATAGGGTCATCCACTAATGATACTGCGGGCATCCGCTAATGGTACTGTGGGAAATATCCAACCACCAATATATATATATATATATATATATATATATAATAGCGACAAACACCAAGCCTAAATAACTAATATATATATATATACATATACATATATATATAAGCCAACACTGATAAACAATTTATAAACGCATCCAAGCAGTCAACAATTTATTTATAACGATTAAAATAAATTTCAATAAATTCTAAGTGAGAATTACTCACCTTAATTTTAATCTGCACTTGTACCAATTTCAATTTCCTTTCATTGATTTCTGAGTCTTCGAACTCCACATGAATGATTTTCTTTGATTTATCCTCTCCTAAGAAAAATCCGAGTTTTAAAAATTAGCTACTGAATTTCCTAAAAAAAATATGTCAAGCATCTAATAAAATTTTATTTTCCTTTCCTGACTTCCTGGTTTTGAACTGTTAATGATTTCACTCATCTAATTTAATATTTATATAATGATTCCCTTAATAAATATTCTTTTCAATTTCCAAATTTCAGATTAGTAGTTAATGACATTTTCTTTCCTGACAGTATACATATATTTTCATGCCTTAATTTAATTATCACAATTTACTTAAATTAAATAAAATAAATTTTACCTTAGCCCTTAATCCATGCTCTAGCCTAAATTCTTTAAAACCAGTCTGCTTCCATATGCCTTAAACAAGATCGTGACCCCTTCTGAATCAATACAAACATCTTCAGGTTTACATCATCACTGCTCATATCAACGGAGGCGTGACTCCCCACGGCTATTATCGAGCACCAGGTTATTTCCAACCCATCGCGATATACCTAAATTACAAATCGCACTTCCCTAATTCACTATTTCGAACTCCTCACTCATCAACCCATCCAAGACGCAGTGTCCAATTCCAAACATATACCTCAAAAACTCCTCAGCTTCCTACTGTCCAGACCCCTTCTTTGATAGTCCATTTCCAGTCTACCATTCCAACGTCGCATCCTTCCCCAATCCATCCCAATCGCTAAACAAGCTTCACCTGATCCCCAAGGTCATCGCAACCTCACACTAGCCAAGCAAACGCGCACCTTTTCAAAACCCCCAAATCTGCTTCGAAACCTTACTCATGTCTTGCCTTATTTCTGATTACAGGAGGACCTCACCGTCGCCATTTGTTTGAGTTTCGAACCACCGGATTCCATCGCGCGATTTGCGATTCACTTTTTTATTTATTTGTTGACCTCACTGATTTCGATTTTTGATTTTGAGCTGGAGAATTAAATTCGAGAGAAAGGAAAATAAATGAACGAAGAGGAGTGATTTTACATTTACAGAGGAATGATTTATGCGAGAAATAAAAGAAGATAAAGTGGGTTTAGCCGCGTTATTTATAGATGGAGAAGCCTTCAACATTAAGGAATTTAGGTCTGTGAAAGGTACAAAGGGAGGTGGTAGGTTAAGTACAATATAATAAATTTTGATATGATTTGATTTAACTGCGATTTGAGTTCGAGCTTATCCACCATATATTAAAATAATATATTTTTCGGTTCTGAACTCCTATTTGAACGTAACAACCGACGTTTCTAGGGTTTAACCACTATTCTGAACATACTGGGGCAGGTTTCAAAGCCTTTTTTGTTCATATGGAGAAGATATTAATTTAAACCGATATAAATTAAAATCAAAACAATTAATTCCTTGATAATAAATTAATATTATTATTCTAGTTCAAAAAGAATTTTGTATTGATCATCTAAACTATTTTCAATTCAGTTTTAACTTTGAATTCAAGTAAATTCATTTTCGTACTACAATAATTAAATATATTCGAAATGAATTGTATTTCTAATATTAAATCAATAACTCAATAAAAAAACCGATTTATAATATCAACTCAATATTTAAAACCATATTAAATATAAAAATAAATCGAACAAAAATCTGGGTCATTACATTCTTTCCCCTTAAAAGAATCTCGTCCTCGAAATTACTAAGGTAAGAAAAATGCTATAAACCCATTAACTTTTAAAAACTCATTTGTGTTGAAACTCCACTCTTCATATTTAAACAAATTTAGTTCTACCAAAACTTTTGGTTTCCATTCATATTGAATTTCAATTATGCTTATATTCATTTTATCTGAATGATTTACAATCAATTCATATTCCATTCAAATTGATTCTGATCAATTTATTCACCTCGATCCATTTAACTTGCTTAAGTTAAATTTAAATTTCAGAACTGAAATACCCGGGTTTTCATTTCAAATCCTTTTGAAATCACATATATATATACATATATATATATATCCACATAATTATTTTTATCTCAAATTCAAAGCATTTACTCCATTTCGCTAAGCGACATCACATCCCTTACTTTGGTAGTTTGTAGGGTCTTGGAACCTTTTCTCCAAATCAGCAAATTGATCAACACATTTAGGCGGTAGCCTAGTAAACCACAGTGAAGCTACACCTTCTAGGCACATAGGGAAGTATAAGAACTTTATTTCTTAGTGGCCCTGGCTCTGTTCATGTGATGATCATATTTGAACAAGAAGATGTTCGGATCTCCAGTTCCACTATAAGGTGCTATTATTGGGGGTGTGAACTTTTTAGGGAACTTCGCATGACAGATTCTTTCCGTGAATGGATTCTTGCTCGGTTAAAACTCCCATTCTTTCTCATCATCTTGACGAGCCATATTTTCCTTCATTATTCATTGGATCATGTCTAAAATATGCTTCTCATCACCGGTTCGTTCCACAGAGCAGGCACCTGTCCTTTTACCGGAATGATCACGGTTCAAGTCCTAGGGCCCTGAACCCCCTTGAGAGGTGCCCCTTTGGTGGGACTAGTGGCGCTTCGAGTCGCACGTTTTTCAGCATAATGTCGTGTTTTGACTTTGGAGTCTTCAACGTCGACCTCCCCCTTGTCTTCCACTAAGAAGTGAGAATGACTAGGGTCTGAGGCAGAAGAGTCCTCCTTTTCGTCAACATTGACCATGACTTTTGGAGGCGGAAGATTTGCTTGAGCGTTAAGCAAAGCATCAAGATTTTCCATTAGCATTTTAGTAATAGCATCCATCTTTGTATTTAGATCAGTTATGACCACTTTCAGCTCTTCTCGAGTCACGGATGGTCTCGAGCTTTCTCCAACTTCTCGGTTTAGAGTTTGTGGCATAATTATTTTATTATCAGCATTTTAATTTTCTGTAGCAGGTCTAGCAGATTTGCTGTTCTTGTTAGAAGCAGCCATGACTTCTGACAATTTTTTGAATCTCGAAGCAAATTCTTCAATGGGCCCACTTCTTAAGCTTTGAGAGCCTATCGTAGCAAGCAGGCTTTAGCACAACACTCTACCAAACCCCCACCAAGGCTCTTAACCTTATGGTCATGGGTTCGAGCCCCACGGTGGGCGCCAAAAATGTTGATATCAAATTCGGTACCAACACCCCAAAGATGCAATCAACACTTTAAAGTAATAATAATCACAAAATCAAGAGTAAAGGATGGGGAAAGAATAAAGTGCACACGGAAAGTAGAGTGGTTTGGCCTAACAATAGCCTACGTCCACTATGAAGAATGCTTTCATTGTGATCATGACGGTTACAAAATACACTGATCTTCGATTCATACACATTTCTTCTCTCTTACAATATATTCACTCAAATCTCCCAAAGAAGTAGCTTGAATTAACCAAGTACAAAGATTATGAACACTTTAGTGGATTCAGATGGATTCCATATTAGATTCAGAGTTAGATCCTTGATTGATGATGATTGAAGGTGTTAGAATTGCTTGAAGTTGCTTAGAAAATAATTGAACAGCCCTTCGGGATCATAAAATTCGACCCCCATTAAAGTGGAGTTCATCCCCTATTTATAGGAGTGAGGAGGAGCCAAAATGTAGTGTACAGGCCACCGATCAGCCTAGAACTTATTTACAGAGAATACCATTGGCCAGCTGTATACAACTGTCAATAGCTGGCAGCAGGACCGATCTACCTATATGCAGATCCGACAGATCGGTCGTGCTTTCCTCTTTGCTAATGTAGCCGCCCACTCTGAAACTCTGGAACACGACCGATCTGCCCCGTATCTTTTCGACTGATCGGTGTGATAGTACTTAAGCATGTGGCCCTAGTACTGATTGACCTGTAGGTATTGTTCCTTCTCTGCTTCCTGAAACTGATACCGATCGGGCCTGGCCTTAGTAACACGACCGATTGGCTACACTTCGCCATGGTCAATTGGAGCGATGAGATATCAAAGCGAGTTGTTCCTGGCTTGACCGATCAGTATGATGATATCATGTTATTGCTTAGCCGATCGGGGTATCTCTTACTTATGCAATCACTAGCTTAGTATCCGACCAATCAGTGGAGTTGAATGTACATTGAACTAGAGGACTTCGAAGATAATGCTGACCGATCGGTACACATGCTCCAGACCGATCGATTGGGCTAGATGCAAGTTGAACCTAAGAACTTCTGGTCTTCCCTTATGTCTTGATTCATCAGTATGTGTACGATCTTAGGGAGTAAACACTTTGTTTCTCCATTGTGTATAGATGTTTATTCTTCAGTATTTGTTAGGGTAGACTGTTGTTTATTCTTTAGTATTTGTTAGGGTAGACTGTTTGTTTATTCTTTAGTATTTGTTAGGGTAGACTGTTACAACTGTCCATGTTGACTTATGTTGACTTATAACTTGATTCTCTGAGTATCTATCAAATTTTAAGTTTTTATTTGTGTATAGATATTGCTATATTATAAAATTTTAATTCCACTGTGAGATTCTGTTTTGTGTCTTCTTTCTTCACTACTAATGATCTATCTTTCAGACGACTAGATGATTACCACACGAATATTGAAGATGTATTAAGTGATAAGAAATGCAGTTCATCACAAAATTACTAACTTACGTGTTCCAATAAAATCATAAATAAAAAGAATATTATGTTAAAAATAATTAATAACATATGCATTTTTACTACACATTGTGCAGTAAAGTGTCAGACATCGCACATGACAATGTCTACTGGGTTTTATGCTAAATCATTATTGCAACCGAATTAACACTTGTATTAGGGATTAACATTCAGACATAAAACTAGTTTTATGATGTGTGAGATACTTCAAATTAATTTTTTTATATGTTTGGAGACGCTCTTTGTAGGTTTTTGAATATGATAATGTTTTATAGTTTCAAACTAAGAAAGAACTGCTCTACCAAATTTCAAGACCTTAAACAAAATTTATTTAGACATTTTATTGGCTCATGTCCTTTTTTCAAAATAGTTAGATGCATATCTAGGGCTATCAATTTCTAACACGACCTGAAACACGACTCGTAACCCGCACGGAAAAACCCGACCCATTTATAAACAGGTCAATTTTGGGTTAACCTGCTCTGATCCATTTAATAAACGGGTGAGTTTCGGGTTGACCCGTGGACCGTTTTTGACCAGCCATGACCAGTTTAATATAAAATATATTTTTATTCAACATATGGCATATGAAATTATGCATACATGGACCAAGCTGAGCCTGTTAGACTTAGTGTTGTTACTTTTATGCACTATCTTTGTGAATTCTGCGTACAAACACAATTACAAATTACCATAGTTTACACTTTACACCAAGCCGCCACTACCTTCAGACTTCAGAGTTTCCACTTTCCTTGTCTTTCTGTTTTCGTTGTCAACTATCTGTAACAAACCAGAAATTTTGAGCTAATTTTAAAAAATTATTTTAGCTATTTTAATGGATTTGGAATATTTAAAATGATTTATTTTAAATAATAACGACTAAAATTTATTTAAATCGAAGTTAGAACATATAAATTTATTTTAATTATAAAACGAGCCTGAAATGGTGCGGTAGTTTGAAAATTCGATTTCTAATTTCAATTGAATATATAGAATTCAATATAAGTCAGAATTGGGCGAAATAAGAAACGTTAGAGTCTATTTACCTATATCTTTCTAACGAATGTAAGAAATTATTATTTCACTTTATAAATTGAAAGTTATGTCCAATTTAAAATTCAAAATAGTCGCTGTGGAATATATATATATTTTAAATAATATACAACCTTTAAAAATATCCATTTTGCAAACGACCTCCATTTTCAACGAAACCACTTTTGTTGGATCCGGAATGTCAAATTATTGCTAGATTCCAATTTTCATAATTTTTGGAATTAATATGTGAGCATGGTGAATTTAAACGTGTTTTGTCAATTCAGTTTAAATTTAATCAACTGGGAAAAAGGACATTTTTCAAATGGTCTCCAAATTCGACAAAATTAGTTTTGATAGGACCGTATCGTTAAAACATAGCCAGATTTAATTTTTTTTTTTTGTAATTTCAAGAGTCAGTATGTGGCCTCGGTAAATTAAAATGTACGTTTAAAATTCAATATATTGATTTATATTTTAATAAAAAGAAAAACTGATCGAAACTGCCGAATTGGCTTACGAAACATATCCCATTATGTCCGGAATGGGGGTATTTAGCTAGGTATGACAGTCGTTGGGTCTCATTTGGAGTTCGGATACAAAAACTACAAAATTAAATGAAATAGAATAAAATAATAATAAAATAAACCTATATATTCCAAAAATCGGGGAAACCCTCGTCCATTTCATTTCCACGCCGCCACTTATCCAATGAACGACAGATTTTCTCCAAATTTTTCCTCATTCAATTTCCCAATCCACTCAGTATTCTTGAAAACTTTTTGAAGGAAAATCGACGAGCTAATTGAGATGCACATGCTGAATGGTCGTGATGGGATTTAGTTTCCTAAATCGAGAGAAATCTCTCCTCAAAGGTGGATCGTTCGCGCTGGCTTTTAAAGCGCCGAAAGCATGCCAGTTTGCCGGCATTGCTAGTTATGGATGGCGTCACGTCGGAGCTTCCTGGGGCGGCGATGGATCATCGGCCGACGGCCTGTAGGGTGGAACGACGACGAAAATTCAGATCGACAATGTGTTTTCCTGTAGTTGAAGAATGACATGACTAAAGAAATGATTAAGGGTTAAGTGTTAGTTATTATATTAATTAAATGTTTATTATTCTAAATGTGTAATTAACGTGTATTTGGTCATATCTTATCTAAACCAAAACAGAATTCGACGAGGTCGGAATCCGATGATTTCAGTTGCGTTGGATTCGCAACAAAGAACACTACACGATGGAACTGACCAAAAAAGAAACGAAGCATGTTAGAATTTCAGACAAATTCAAATCCAAATAGAACTGAAATCATCAAATAAAGAATGACGTATTGGAAACCAAATGTGAGAACTCCTTCTCACTCAAAATTATTTTATCATGTTATTGTATTCATGTATAAAAAATATAAAATTACCAATGAAGATTTTTATCAGTTTTAATTATTATAAATTGTATACGGTGCTTATTAGCTCACCTCCATCGTCCATAGAGCATGGACGATTTGATTGATTGTATTGTGTTTTGATTGCGATGCTGAAATGATTAACATATTAAAATAATATTAATATTATTGTGGTAGTTGAAATAAAAATTATAAATATCCATTTATAATTTAAACAGTAAAATTAGAATAAATATCCATTTACAAGTCGGACGACTTGTTTATGTACACCGATTTAAATGATATTGATTGGGATGATAAATTTTTACATATCGCCCAAGTGCACAAATAATAACCAGTATTTGTTGTTAAAAAACCCCACACGGGTATTGGGATGATATTTGACATACACTAATCCCAATATTTAGTTGTATGTCGATCGATTGATTGATAGGCTGTTGTAAGCGTTATTTATTTATTTTAATGCTTATACAGTTGTAGAATGCACTCTGTATGATGTTTGAATGTTAAATGATTATTTATCATTATTGTCGTATACATGCGATGTATGGAATCCATATAAATGAAATTATATGGTAATTGATTGAGTCGCATTCCGATTCAGAATATGAACAAATATTTTAAAATAATATTAAGTAAAGAATCAAAATATGATTTTTATGTTCGATTTTGGATGGACACGAAAATATTGAAATGGGAAGCTGAGTTAAGTAGTTAAATGCCATTTTAACTCGAACGGATTTGTTTATCTATTTTATTCATTTTATAATGAATATCGAAAAGGTTTGATTTCAAAATCTGATATTTTGAAAATATTATCATATTAATATTATAATGATATGGAATATTCAATTTTGATTTAAAATTGAAAATGAAGTGGGATAGTTAACTCTTTAATTAGAATTGAACGTGAAATGGTAATTAAATTTACCGATAGCACCGTGGGTGTTAGATATGGGGTACCACCAGTTTTGCTCCATGGGATAAATAGGTTAAGATTGGGATAATAAAAGAAATGATTACTTTGGTATAGCTCGATAATCCTGACTAGTTTTATAAACCTTAATTTGGTTTAGAATTGTTAAAGGATGATATAGAATCTTTTGCAATATTTTTTAAAAGAAGATTAAAGAATAAATTTAAAAGAATTTATCTTTGATTAAATTAATGGGAACCTTTCCCTAGAGATGTGAATATTTGAATAAAAGAATATTCTGAATTGGAATAAGGCGCATGATGTGTTTTTATAGCACTTGATTATTGATTATAAAATACGCGAATTATGCGAAAAGACCGGGTTTATCCCATTTTGAATAATGAATACAACGACTAAAAGTCGACGATGAAGACAGTGATCTACGCTTTCCTAAGAACTAGAAAAGCGTGAATTTTTTTGATAATACTGCAAGTGCACATATCGTGTAATATGCAGGTCGAATACATGGAGGAATTTCAAATTTTATTATTTATATATTTCTTGGGCGAGTTAGACAAATCATAGAGGTTGATTTTGAAACAAACAAAATTGAAACTGCAAATAAAACTATTATTGAATTGAATCAGATCTGAATCTAATCAAATCTATATTTAATCCAATATGACCTACGAAAGTAATAAAAAGAACAGAAATTAAAATAATAAACAGGAAATAAAATTAGGATTACCGCTGAATCTAATCAGACGGTCAATCACTAATATAAATAAGTGCAAAATAGAAATAGTGCTCTACCAAATCTAATTGTGCAGACAACACTAATTGCTAAGAAAATAAAAAATGCAGAAAAGAGAAAAAGAAGAAAACTTTATTAATTCCCGTATCAAAGTTTACAATGAGATTACATGGATATTTATAGGGAATAGATAGCCAACCTAAAACCCTAATCCAATATATGCATATATAGCCCTCTTAATTAGCAATTATTCCTCCCATCTTAATTAACAATTATTCCTCCTCTCTTAATTAACAATTGTTCCTCCCCTCTTAATTAGTAATTATTCCTCCCATATCTTCCTTGTTTGGCATGTGACTAATTGAAGAGAGATAAGACGTAAGGAGATTTCTTCTACCAAAGATGAAGATATCTTAAACTCTAAAAGAAACAAAATGCGAAGTCTTCATCTACACATCTTCATATGTATATGCACAGCATTTTGATCTTTATTTTTTATTTTTCTGGCCGTATGTGGCTTAGTTGGCATATCTGTAAAAGTGACAAAATAATACCCAAGTAATATTTATTTATATACGAAAGATAAGATATAAGAGCATAAAATAAACACATTTCTATGTTAATCATATAGACATCTTCCCTTTGATGTTACAAAAACCATTGTTTATCTATTTTACTTAACTTAGTAAGCCGGGCAGAAGCATCTTTCAGATGTGGCAACAGGCTTTCGGCCGCTTTGCAACTTTCGGTTCTGGTAATTGTGGTTTCAGCTGCTTATCTTTCTACTTAACATTGTTACTGGGTCCAATATGGCTTTTGGAGTGTCGATCTTTGCTTAGGATCTTAACCTTGATGCTGCTTTTCATATGAATCGATACCAAGTCCTTTGGTGTAGATAGCTTCAGGAGTTGCTTTCGGTCTTCAACGATAGGCTCTCGTTTCGGCTTTGAACCTTCGTAGCATTGTTCTTGTGCAACTGTTTATTATGACCTCAGAACTTTCATCTCTTTTTGTATCGACACTAAGAAAATTAGTGTAGATAGCTTCTTTTCTTATAAGCTTTGGTCAACTTTCGGTGAGTCTTTGGAGTTTGTTTTGATCTTGCGACAGCGTGCTTTCAGTATGTCTCCTGATAACTTTTGAAGCTTTGTCTCGGTGTTCGTATTGATACCAAAAAAATTGGTAACAATATCTCCTTGCTCCATCCAGCTTACGTTTCAGATCATATACTTTCCTTTCTTGGTTTCGGGTCCTAGACCATATGCTTTTGGCTCTAGCTCCTTTTTGTTTACTTTCGGTTTCACGTGTTATACTTCCAAAACTGAATCCATGCTGATTTCCTTCGGTAATGACACTGTTTTTTCGTTATCTCCTTTCGTATCCATTCCAAGCACCTTCCTCTAATGTTGGCACTGATATCCCATTAACCAAATCTTCCTCTTTTTGCTTTCGGCCTTAATTATCTTAGTGCTTGATGCCAGTTTCATGCTTCCGCATCATTCTCTTTGAGTTGATTGCGATCTAATATGCCTTAAGCTATAGCTGGTTTCGGTGTTGAATTTGGTAGTAACAGGTGTCATCCAATCATTCCCGTTGTTGCTTTCGGAAATGTCTTTCGTTCCAATTGGAAATTCTTACCTTATTTCGTTATCAATATCCGTTTGGGCCTTTGCCTGATATTTGGTTAATACCAAGGATTCTTTTCCTTTCTCAATTTCCTTTTCCTCAATGCTGGGTGTCGCCTGATATCCAATAAGGACTATTCAGTTTTTCGGAGGTCCTCTTGAGCTAGCTAATTTGGCAAACGAGTCGGCTTGGGAGTTTTACCCTCTCGGGATTCAATGTGTCGAGGTGTTTGAAGGCTACTAGCATTCCAAATATCTTTTTAACATATTAAGATAGTTTGGAATTCTTTGTTTGATATGTTTTTGAGCTGGTTCATTGTTAATTGACCACCACCAAAGATTTGTGTCCATGGTATCTTAAGCTGTTTTGCTAATTTTAAGCCTATAACCATAGACTCATAATTTGCTAATTTTTTTATTGCAGGGAAGTCCAATTTCATGCATAATGTTGCAGGTGACAATCTGGTGTTATAATAACATATCCTGCCCCTTCACCTTGCTTATTAGATGCTCCATCGATAAACCGTTTCCATTTTGGTTTAAACCCTTTTCCCTTTCGAAATGTTGTTCGATGAATCTTGTACATTCATTTACAGTGTCTGCTAGGGCTTGGCCCTTGATTACATGTAATAACCCGAAAATCTGGGCCAGTTTAAAATTTTTATTTTGGCAATTTTAGCGAATTTTGATTATTTAAAATAGATTATTTTAAATAATATCGACGTGAAATTTATTTAGAATATAATTCGAACGTATATATTATATACGTCGTCGTTAGAATATATAATAATTATATATAATTATAAATAGAATTGAAAATGGCGCGGTAGTTCGATAATTCGATTTCAAACTTCAATTGAATGTACCGGGTGTAAAACAATCCAGATTTTAGTGAAACCAAAAATAATGGAATCTAATAGTGAATATCTTTCTATCGAATCCGACAAATCGAAATTTCATGGCGTGAATCAAAAGATATGTCCAGTTGAAAATTCTGAATAGTCGCTATGGAATTCAGGCCCTTAAAAATGGGAATTTTGCAAACGACCTCGGATTTCGACGAAACCAGTTTTGTTGGGTCCGTGGTGTCAAGTTATTGCTAGGTTTCAAATTTCATAATTTTTCGAATCAATATGTGAGTGTGGCAAGGGAAAACGTGTTTTGACCATTTCAGTTGATTTTAATCGACTGGAAATTGGCCATTTTTCTAACGGTCTCAGAATTCGACGAAACTAGTTTTGTTAGGACCGTATCGTCAATACAAAGCTAGAAAATATTTTTCTGCAATTTATAGGGTTAGTATGTGACCCCGGTAATTTGAAATGTACGTTTAAAATTCAATATAGCGATTTAAGTGTAAATTTAACAGAAACAGATTCAAACAGTCGAATCAGCTTACGATACATATCCCATTGTGTTCGGAATGGGGGTAAAACGCTATGGACGACAGTCGGCGGGTTCAAATCTGAGTTGAAACGAAAAGTCAACATTAGGGTTTTAAAGGAAAAAAAATATATAATTATTATATATATATTTACATAACCCCCCCTCTCTCTCAGTTCAGAATCGAAATCAAATTAAAAAAAAAAAAAAAAAACCCACGCGCCTCGATCTCTGCCCCAGGCCGCCGCCGACGCCCCCTTCACCTCTGCCAGGCCTCACGTCGCCCCCTTTTTTCTCTCCCGTTCAAGACCCCTAAAATCCCATCGCGATGGTCACCCCCAACGCCATCGAAGTAGCACCGCTCCACCCCGCCGAAGCCGCCTCCATCGAGCCAGCCGCCTCCGTCGAACCAATCGCCATCCTCTCTCGCCGCAACCTTTCCCCTACGCCTGAATTCGAACTGTGAGCATCCCTTTGTTTTTATTATTTATTTTATTTATTTTATTTTATTTATTTTATTTATTTTAAAACTGAATTTTATTTTAGTATAAAACTGAATTTTATTTTAGTATAAAACTGAATTTTATTTTAGTATAAAACTGAATTTTATTTTAGTATAAAACTGATTTATAAAGAAAATGAAAACTGATTTTATTTTAAGGTTTAAAATAGGAAAAGGTTTTAACTTTAAAAGGAAAAAGATTTGATCTTTATTAGAAAAAAAGGAAAACTTTTTATTAGAAAAAAGGAAAACTTTTTATTAGAAAAGGCGAAAACTTTTTATTAGAAAAGGCGAAGTCTATATTTTTGAAATGGAATTTTTATCTATATGGCATCGCAATAAAAATAGAATTTTTATATATTGAACTTTGAACTAAAAATTCGATTTTTATATATTGAACTTTGAACTAAAAATTCGATTTTTATATATTGAACTTTGAACTAAAAATTCGATTTTTATATATTGAACTTTGAACTAAAAATTCGATTTTTATATATTGAGAAGCAAAATAAAAATTCGATTTTTATATATCGAATAGTGAAATAAAAATTCGATTTTTATATATTGAACTTTGAACTAAAAATAGAATTTTTATATATTGAACTTTGAACTAAAAATATGATTTTTATATATTGAACTTCGATAGAAAAATCAGATTTTTATATATTGAATAGCATAGTAAAAATTCGATTTTTACATATGTAGTGAAAGCGGACAACGAAAGCGACAAAAGGCGGGTTGGCGAAGATTTCCTGCATTAGAAGTGCCGTGGAGCTAGGATAGCTATATGTGAGAATTTCTCACCTTTCAATTTCGTTTCTAGTTATATATATATATACTAGGATGCAGACGGTGCTTAGTAGCACCCGACACAATCGTCCACAGACCATGGACTTGTTTGTTTGGTTGCATAGATTAGTTGAATTATTTGTTTGAATTGAATTGTTTGGTGAGATGAGATTGATTTGATTGATGTGTGAATGGCGTGGGCCTTCACTAGACCGGGGATAAGGCTAGGCCTCGTCCCGTTTCTAGTATCGTGCCGTTATGCCGCCGAAATTTTCTAAAATATGTTAGAAAATAAAAATATCATTTTATTTGTGTAAATGAATAATAGAAATTCATATGTTGGAATAAAATGTTTTATCGTTAAAAATATAATTTTTAACGTGAATATGAATATGGTGAAAGTGAATAAAATAAATATTCATTTACAAACCAGACGGTTTGTTTATGTACACCTATTTGAAGTACATTGATTGGGTCGATAAATTTTACACGTCGCCCAACAGCACAAATAAAATATGTGTTTGATTGTTTGAAACCCCACACGGGTGTTAGGATGAAATTTGAAGTTCACTCATCCTGATTGATTAAATATGTCGATCGATTGATTGACATGCTGTTATAAGCGTTAGATATCTTTATTTGATGCTTATACAGTGTAGTGCACTTTGGTTGATGGTTGATTATTTTTCAATGCTATTATATACATGTGTTGTATGAAAATCCATATAATTAACTTTATATGGTAATTGATTGGGCCTCATTCCAATTTGAAAAATAAAGAATATTATAAAATAAAAGTTCATGTGTTGACAGTACTCATTCATTGAGATTGGTCATGTGTTGAACGAAATATTTTAGTAATAAAATTTGCACCTTTAATATTATAAAATAAAAGTTCATGTGTTGACAGTACTCATTCATTGAGATTGGTCATGTGTTGAACGAAATATTTTAGTAATAAAATTTGCACCTTTAATATTATAAAATAAAAGTTCATGTGTTGACAGTACTCATTCATTGAGATTGGTCATGTGTTGAACGTAATATTTTGATAATAACAACTATTTTGAATAAAGAAACATTTGAAATAGAATATTTGAAAATAGAAATATATGAAGCCGTGTTGGTTAGATTGACGCCATTTTGACGTGAACGATATTTTTATCGATTTTAAACGATTTCGAAATGAATTGAATATATAACGATTTCGAAATGAATTGAATATATAGCGATTTCGAAATGAATTGAATATATAACGATTTCGAAATGAATTGAATATATAACGATTTCGAAATGAATTGAATATATAACGATTTCGAAATGAATTGAATATATAACGATTTCGAAATGAATTGAATATATAGCGATTTCGAAATGAATTGAATATATAACGATTTCGAAATGAATTGAATATATAACGATTTCGAAATGAATTGAATATATAACGATTTCGAAATGAATTGAATATATAGCGATTTCGAAATGAATTGAATATATAACGATTTCGAAATGAATTGAATATATAACGATTTCGAAATGAAGTGAATATATAACTATTTCGAAATGAATTGAATTGAAAACGAATTGAAATGAATTCAAATTGAATTGAAATTTGAATTGAATAGAAATGAACTTTGAAACGAATTTATAAAGAAGAATTCAATTTTGCTTTGAATTGAAATGGAAGTTGAAATAGATTTTGAAACGAATTTTAAAACTATTTATATAATTCGTTTTAAATAGAAATCGACGAAATATATATTATATATATTATATATATAATATAATGGCCTGAATAGAACGCGCTGCGCCGCGGCAGTTCGCGAATTTCGACCATTGACTTCGAATGGACAGTACGGGAGATCCGACCGTCGGATTCTCCTAAAACCGGAACCGTTGGGTTCGTATCGAAAAGAGCTTTCTAGCGAAGGTTAGAAATTTGAAATCTAACGGTTGGATTTGGAATTATGTCCAAATCAAATTTGAAAAAGGTCGCTGTAAGTGCAGTTCGATGGCCGTTGATGGAAATCGACTGTACGGGCCTTGATAAAATTATTAAAAATAGTAATAATTTGTGTAAAATCATAAGAAATGATTTGAGAAGAATTGGGATGAAAAACTCCATATTTGAAAAGATAAAAATAGATTTTTATCGAAATGAACTAGTTTTGAACTAGAATTATAATTCTATTTATTTTTAAATAAACAAATTGAATTCGAAAAGGGTTTTGAAAATAACCAAAATTTCCAATGATTGCATTGGAGTGGATTTGAATCGAAATTGTCTTCGGAATATTTCGATGTTGGAATTCGTGATTATACAGGTGTTGTTATGGAAATTTGAAAGATATATATTTATATCGTTATTTCCAATACGACATTTGTTAATCGTAGAATTTGATATTGAATATAGGCCGATATATTTTCTATTCAGAGTCTTGTATTGAATATCGAATGTGATTTGGGTTTGTCGTGAATGGTGTCTTCACTAACACTGTTCTTGAACCCAGTTGAGAAATGATTAAATCTTTTTATTTAGATTTAATGAAGTGTACCAATTAAATAATATTTAATTGGAATTGAATCGATATTGATTTTTGGGTTTATCGTGGACAGTGTTTTAAATAACACTCATTCTTTAACCCGATCATTGATGAAATGTGATTTTGGGTTGTCGTGAACGGTATCTTCAATAATACAGTTCTTAGACCTAAAGGAGTTAAGAAAATTAGAAACTAACTGGAGATTAGTTAAGTTGAATAGTTTCCGAGGCATTGATCTGATGTTGGTTTCGGCCTTCGGGATTAATACTTAGGGAATTGCTCACTTGCTAATTTACAATTAGGGACTGATTGAAATGTGATGTGATTTTGGGTCTATCGTGAACCGTGTTTTAAATGACACTGATTCTTTAACCCAGTCACAGATTAAAACTAAGTGGAGTTTTAATGAATCTTTAATTAGATTGAAATAATCGAAATGGAGTATCACCAGTTTTGCTCCAGGCGATAGTTAAATCTTTAATTAGATTTGAACGTGAAATGGTAATTGAATTTACCGATAACACTGTGGTGTTAGATATGAAGTATTACCAGTTTTACTTCATGGGATAAATAGGTTGGGATTGGGAAATTAAAACCAATGATTACTTCGGTAAGGTTCGTTAATCTCGACTAGTTGAATCGAAATTCAAAAGAAGAATAAATTCAAGAAATTTATCTTGGATAAAATTAATGGGAACCTTTCCCTATGAATGTGAAGTCAGAAACTAACTGTCGGTTAGCTAGGCAGAATGGTTTTCTGGATATTGATCTGATGTTGGTTTCGGCCTTCGGGGTTAATATTTGGGGAATTATTCTCTTGATTAATTTACGGTTAGTGACTAATGAATTGGAATGAGGCGTATGTTGTGTTTGTGTAACACTTATTTAAAATATACGCGAGTTATTCGGGAAGACCGGGTTTATCCCATTCTGAATAACTGATACGACGATAAGTCGAAGATGAAGACGATGGTCGAAGACCGGAGGTCTTCACGTCGTTTGGGTGATAACTGATGATCTTGATTGGGCTGTACACCCAAGAAGATGGAAACAGTTGGTGATCGTCCAGACGTACTTGGAGATCGATGGATGTGCGGGGTACTAGGTGCCTCCGGTTTCGTTCAGACCCAGAACGGACTTGTAAATGGACTGTGTGTCTGACATTGGATTTTAGTCCGTGTGATTGATCTCTATTAAATATATATCTGTTTGGCGGCGGAGAATTTATTCTCTTGCTTAACGCCCTTCTCTGAGACGTACGAGCTCAGGGGTTATATATTGATGGATATCAAACGCATGGAGTGAATTGCCTGTGTGGCATGCCTAAGTGGCAATTGATCGAGGCTTCTGTTGAAAAGCAAAGTCTTGTGGTGATGATCAAAGCACGGCCTTTGTGGCGTAGCTTTGTGTAACGTTTACCTCGCGTGTTTCACACCCGGTATGAACCAAAAACGGGAGACGGACCTCAGGGAGGACTTGCGTTTCTTTCTAGCTAAAAGTGGCGTCAGTGGTTTTACACGCCCTGATGAGTTTGACTTATGTGGTTGTTGCTGTTGCGAGGCGCCTCGGATTGATCGGTCGTTCTCGAACCGATGGAGTCATTTAGTTGGCTCGTTTACGCCCCAAAGGGCGGAGAGACGTATTGTTCAGGCACTATAATCCACATCGGTGGACCGGCCCTGACGATCCAAGGGGCAGTTGCGGCTGTTCCGGAGACATGGGCTAGATTGTCTCGAATCGGAAGAGGACTATCTTTTGCCTCGGTTCATAGATGGAAATCCAATTTCCAAATACGTGACTTTGCGGTTTTAGTTGTAATCCTATATATGGCGACATAGTGGGATGGGGCGCTCATGCCGCCTATGATTGATACTTATGATTTGAAGTTGTTTTATACACTATGCACTTATAATAGTATCAAACGATTTGTTTTAACCGTATCAAGCATTCTTTGGCTATTATAAGGGAAAACCCTATCCTCGGCTGCGTTGCATTGTGTGATGGGACCTGGGTCTTATAACAGCTTCATTTTTTCTTATTTACCATTGCGCTGTTTGTTTTATGCACTGGTATTCTTGGGAGGAAACCCGTTCCGTGTTATACGGCGTGGTCCCTTGATTTACCGAACTTTAAAATAAAGATTAATAACTGTTTTAGTTCTCACACCAGTCACATGACTGACCTGGAGTTTATTGTTTTAACCTAAACTCTGGGTGCCCCTATTTTCGACACGGGCAGCTAGTAGTTTTGGTTTTGCAGATTTATATTCACAGGATCCTGGTTTACAGCTGGAACGATATCCGGAAAGCTTTGTATCCGTATATCTCATTCTAGTTGTGTATTGTATTATTTTCCGCTGCGATGTATTTAAATGTAATTTAAATCTCTGATAATTTCTGTGTAATATTTATTTGTTTATACTCTGTATATCCTTGTAATCTGATGCATTGTTGTAAAATACAATGAAATGTTCTTCTGTATGCGTTCTGTTTTGTCGTGTTCTCAAACGATAGGGCGTTCCGAACGGCCTGGATCGGTTTAGCGACTGGTTCAGACCGAGCGAAATTCCTTGCCGTCACAGTTGGTATCAGAGCTTTGGTTTACAAAGCTCAGAGAACAAGACACATTAGAACCGTACGAAAGAATTCATCAGATATTGGATTAGTAGTATCCAACGGGAATGACTCGTTAGAGATAGGATCAGTAGTATCCTAGAACGAGTGTGAAGAGTAAATTTTTAAAATAAAAGTGAAAACAAATTTTTTGTTTTGAAAATTTAAATCAATTATTCGTATTTGGTTATTTATTTATATTGATGTGGACAATCCAGTATATATAGATTTTGCGTATACGTCTGATCCGCGTGTATTCGAAGTTTTAATATATTGGATAGATATGGCATCACACTCTAGTCGCCCGAAGATGATATTGATGATAGCGATCGCATCATCAACATTTATGTTCGAGTTTCGAAGGTGTGATTTTCTATATATTTCCATTAGACTGGTGTGAGAACCAAAGCTTATATAGTTAGGATACATTGTTGTGATTTGGCATCAAAAATCTGATTTTTGACTATGTATCAAAGTTATGGATTTGAAACTCTAATTCACTAATTGATTGATGTTTGCGTTGTTTGTTTATTTGTTTGCTAATTTTTAGCCATTATGCCTAATTGAACCAAATATTGAACTATATTGAAAATTGGTCGCATCTGCTTGCATATACATGTATATCATTGAACAGGTCATAGCAAGGAGGCTAGGGCCAGAGAATAAAATTTGTTTGCCCGATAAATAGGTACATGTTTACTACATAATTTACTGTTTTGTTTGGGTGATGATGATTTTATGAGCCTATTGGCTAGCCGCTTGGCTTTTTCTTTTTGAGATCTGAAGGACCGGGGAAGCTATTTGAAATTCCCCGATGCTCCCGGTGCAGGGGAGGTTATGGCGAAATTTTTCGAAAATTTAGGGTGTTAGCCAAATTTTTTTTGAAATTTTGAAAATTCTCAGAAACTAAAGAGTTGGAGAATAGAAGCCAGATCGAACGTAGAGTTGAATGATCAAACCACTTTCGACTTTGTTCCTTTTCGGGGACGAAAAGTTTTAAGTGGGGGAGATTGTAATAACCCGAAAATCTGGGCCAGTTTAAAAATTTTATTTTGGCAATTTTAGCGAATTTTGATTATTTAAAATAGATTATTTTAAATAATATCGACGTGAAATTTATTTAGAATATAATTCGAACGTATATATTATATACGTCGTCGTTAGAATATATAATAATTATATATAATTATAAATAGAATTGAAAATGGCGCGGTAGTTCGATAATTCGATTTCAAACTTCAATTGAATGTACCGGGTGTAAAACAATCCGGATTTTAGTGAAACCAAAAATAATGGAATCTAATAGTGAATATCTTTCTATCGAATCCGACAAATCGAAATTTCATGGCGTGAATCAAAAGATATGTCCAGTTGAAAATTCTGAATAGTCGCTATGGAATTCAGGCCCTTAAAAATGGGAATTTTGCAAACGACCTCGGATTTCGACGAAACCAGTTTTGTTGGGTCCGTGGTGTCAAGTTATTGCTAGGTTTCAAATTTCATAATTTTTCGAATCAATATGTGAGCGTGGCAAGGGAAAACCTGTTTTGACCATTTCAGTTGATTTTAATCGACTGGAAATTGGCCATTTTTCTAACGGTCTCAGAATTCGACGAAACTAGTTTTGTTAGGACCGTATCGTCAATACAAAGCTAGAAAATATTTTTCTGCAATTTATAGGGTTAGTATGTGACCCCGGTAATTTGAAATGTACGTTTAAAATTCAATATAGCGATTTAAGTGTAAATTTAACAGAAACGGATTCAAACAGTCGAATCAGCTTACGATACATATCCCATTGTGTTCGGAATGGGGGTAAAACGCTATGGACGACAGTCGGCGGGTTCAAATCTGAGTTGAAACGAAAAGTCAACATTAGGGTTTTAAAGGAAAAAAAAATATAATTATTATATATATATTTACATAACCCCCCCTCTCTCTCAGTTCAGAATCGAAATCAAATTAAAAAAAAAAAAAAACCCACGCGCCTCGATCTCTGCCCCAGGCCGCCGCCGACGCCCCCTTCACCTCTGCCAGGCCTCACGTCGCCCCCTTTTTTCTCTCCCGTTCAAGACCCCTAAAATCCCATCGCGATGGTCACCCCCAACGCCATCGAAGTAGCACCGCTCCACCCCGCCGAAGCCGCCTCCATCGAGCCAGCCGCCTCCGTCGAACCAATCGCCATCCTCTCTCGCCGCAGCCTTTCCCCTACGCCTGAATTCGAACTGTGAGCATCCCTTTGTTTTTATTACTTATTTTATTTATTTTATTTTATTTATTTTAAAACTGAATTTTATTTTAGTATAAAACTGAATTTTATTTTAGTATAAAACTGAATTTTATTTTAGTATAAAACTGAATTTTATTTTAGTATAAAACTGATTTATAAAGAAAATGAAAACTGATTTTATTTTAAGGTTTAAAATAGGAAAAGGTTTTAACTTTAAAAGGAAAAAGATTTGATCTTTATTAGAAAAAAAGGAAAACTTTTTATTAGAAAAAAGGAAAACTTTTTATTAGAAAAGGCGAAAACTTTTTATTAGAAAAGGCGAAGTCTATATTTTTGAAATGGAATTTTTATCTATATGGCATCGCAATAAAAATAGAATTTTTATATATTGAACTTTGAACTAAAAATTCGATTTTTATATATTGAACTTTGAACTAAAAATTCGATTTTTATATATTGAACTTTGAACTAAAAATTCGATTTTTATATATTGAACTTTGAACTAAAAATTCGATTTTTATATATTGAGAAGCAAAATAAAAATTCGATTTTTATATATCGAATAGTGAAATAAAAATTCGATTTTTATATATTGAACTTTGAACTAAAAATAGAATTTTTATATATTGAACTTTGAACTAAAAATATGATTTTTATATATTGAACTTCGATAGAAAAATCAGATTTTTATATATTGAATAGCATAGTAAAAATTCGATTTTTACATATGTAGTGAAAGCGGACAACGAAAGCGACAAAAGGCGGGTTGGCGAAGATTTCCTGCATTAGAAGTGCCGTGGAGCTAGGATAGCTATATGTGAGAATTTCTCACCTTTCAATTTCGTTTCTAGTTATATATATATATACTAGGATGCAGACGGTGCTTAGTAGCACCCGACACAATCGTCCACAGACCATGGACTTGTTTGTTTGGTTGCATATATTAGTTGAATTATTTGTTTGAATTGAATTGTTTGGTGAGATGAGATTGATTTGATTGATGTGTGAATGGCGTGGGCCTTCACTAGACCGGGGATAAGGCTAGGCCTCGTCCCGTTTCTAGTATCGTGCCGTTATGCCGCCGAAATTTTCTAAAATATGTTAGAAAATAAAAATATCATTTTATTTGTGTAAATGAATAATAGAAATTCATATGTTGGAATAAAATGTTTTATCGTTAAAAATATAATTTTTAACGTGAATATGAATATGGTGAAAGTGAATAAAATAAATATTCATTTACAAACCAAACGGTTTGTTTATGTACACCTATTTGAAGGACATTGATTGGGTCGATAAATTTTACACATCGCCCAACAGCACAAATAAAATATGTGTTTGATTGTTTGAAACCCCACACGGGTGTTAGGATGAAATTTGAAGTTCACTCATCCTGATTGATTAAATATGTCGATCGATTGATTGACATGCTGTTATAAGCGTTAGATATCTTTATTTGATGCTTATACAGTGTAGTGCACTTTGGTTGATGGTTGATTATTTTTCAATGCTATTATATACATGTGTTGTATGAAAATCCATATAATTAACTTTATATGGTAATTGATTGGGCCTCATTCCAATTTGAAAAATAAAGAATATTATAAAATAAAAGTTCATGTGTTGACAGTACTCATTCATTGAGATTGGTCATGTGTTGAACGAAATATTTTAGTAATAAAATTTGCACCTTTAATATTATAAAATAAAAGTTCATGTGTTGACAGTACTCATTCATTGAGATTGGTCATGTGTTGAACGAAATATTTTAGTAATAAAATTTGCACCTTTAATATTATAAAATAAAAGTTCATGTGTTGACAGTACTCATTCATTGAGATTGGTCATGTGTTGAACGTAATATTTTGATAATAACAACTATTTTGAATAAAGAAACATTTGAAATAGAATATTTGAAAATAGAAATATATGAAGCCGTGTTGGTTAGATTGACGCCATTTTGACGTGAACGATATTTTTATCGATTTTAAACGATTTCGAAATGAATTGAATATATAACGATTTCGAAATGAATTGAATATATAGCGATTTCGAAATGAATTGAATATATAACGATTTCGAAATGAATTGAATATATAACGATTTCGAAATGAATTGAATATATAACGATTTCGAAATGAATTGAATATATAACGATTTCGAAATGAATTGAATATATAGCGATTTCGAAATGAATTGAATATATAACGATTTCGAAATGAATTGAATATATAACGATTTCGAAATGAATTGAATATATAACGATTTCGAAATGAATTGAATATATAGCGATTTCGAAATGAATTGAATATATAACGATTTCGAAATGAATTGAATATATAACGATTTCGAAATGAAGTGAATATATAACTATTTCGAAATGAATTGAATTGAAAACGAATTGAAATGAATTCAAATTGAATTGAAATTTGAATTGAATAGAAATGAACTTTGAAACGAATTTATAAAGAAGAATTCAATTTTGCTTTGAATTGAAATGGAAGTTGAAATAGATTTTGAAACGAATTTTAAAACTATTTATATAATTCGTTTTAAATAGAAATCGACGAAATATATATTATATATATTATATATATAATATAATGGCCTGAATAGAACGCGCCGCGCCGCGGCAGTTCGCGAATTTCGACCATTGACTTCGAATGGACAGTACGGGAGATCCGACCGTCGGATTCTCCTAAAACCGGAACCGTTGGGTTCGTATCGAAAAGAGCTTTCTAGCGAAGGTTAGAAATTTGAAATCTAACGGTTGGATTTGGAATTATGTCCAAATCAAATTTGAAAAAGGTCGCTGTAAGTGCAGTTCGATGGCCGTTGATGGAAATCGACTGTACGGGCCTTGATAAAATTATTAAAAATAGTAATAATTTGTGTAAAATCATAAGAAATGATTTGAGAAGAATTGGGATGAAAAACTCCATATTTGAAAAGATAAAAATAGATTTTTATCGAAATGAACTAGTTTTGAACTAGAATTATAATTCTATTTATTTTTAAATAAATAAATTGAATTCGAAAAGGGTTTTGAAAATAACCAAAATTTCCAATGATTGCATTGGAGTGGATTTGAATCGAAATTGTCTTCGGAATATTTCGATGTTGGAATTCGTGATTATACATGTGTTGTTATGGAAATTTGAAAGATATATATTTATATCGTTATTTCCAATACGACATTTGTTAATCGTAGAATTTGATATTGAATATAGGCCGATATATTTTCTATTCAGAGTCTTGTATTGAATATCGAATGTGATTTGGGTTTGTCGTGAATGGTGTCTTCACTAACACTGTTCTTGAACCCAGTTGAGAAATGATTAAATCTTTTTATTTAGATTTAATGAAGTGTACCAATTAAATAATATTTAATTGGAATTGAATCGATATTGATTTTTGGGTTTATCGTGGACAGTGTTTTAAATAACACTCGTTCTTTAACCCGATCATTGATGAAATGTGATTTTGGGTTGTCGTGAACGGTATCTTCAATAATACAGTTCTTAGACCTAAAGGAGTTAAGAAAATTAGAAACTAACTGGAGATTAGTTAAGTTGAATAGTTTCCGAGGCATTGATCTGATGTTGGTTTCGGCCTTCGGGATTAATACTTAGGGAATTGCTCACTTGCTAATTTACAATTAGGGACTGATTGAAATGTGATGTGATTTTGGGTCTATCGTGAACCGTGTTTTAAATGACACTGATTCTTTAACCCAGTCACAGATTAAAACTAAGTGGAGTTTTAATGAATCTTTAATTAGATTGAAATAATCGAAATGGAGTATCACCAGTTTTGCTCCAGGCGATAGTTAAATCTTTAATTAGATTTGAACGTGAAATGGTAATTGAATTTACCGATAACACTGTGGTGTTAGATATGAAGTATTACCAGTTTTACTTCATGGGATAAATAGGTTGGGATTGGGAAATTAAAACCAATGATTACTTCGGTAAGGTTCGTTAATCTCGACTAGTTGAATCGAAATTCAAAAGAAGAATAAATTCAAGAAATTTATCTTGGATAAAATTAATGGGAACCGTTCCCTATGAATGTGAAGTCAGAAACTAACTGTCGGTTAGCTAGGCAGAATGGTTTTCTGGATATTGATCTGATGTTGGTTTCGGCCTTCGGGGTTAATATTTGGGGAATTATTCTCTTGATTAATTTACGGTTAGTGACTAATGAATTGGAATGAGGCGTATGTTGTGTTTGTGTAACACTTATTTAAAATATACGCGAGTTATTCGGGAAGACCGGGTTTATCCCATTCTGAATAACTGATACGACGATAAGTCGAAGATGAAGACGATGGTCGAAGACCGGAGGTCTTCACGTCGTTTGGGTGATAACTGATGATCTTGATTGGGCTGTACACCCAAGAAGATGGAAACAGTTGGTGATCGTCCAGACGTACTTAGAGATCGATGGATGTGCGGGGTACTAGGTGCCTCCGGTTTCGTTCAGACCCAGAACGGACTTGTAAATGGACTGTGTGTCTGACATTGGATTTTAGTCCGTGTGATTGATCTCTATTAAATATATATCTGTTTGGCGGCGGAGAATTTATTCTCTTGCTTAACGCCCTTCTCTGAGACATACGAGCTCAGGGGTTATATATTGATGGATATCAAACGCATGGAGTGAATTGCCTGTGTGGCATGCCTAAGTGGCAATTGATCGAGGCTTCTGTTGAAAAGCAAAGTCTTATGGTGATGATCAAAGCACGGCCTTTGTGGCGTAGCTTTGTGTAACAATTACCTCGCGTGTTTCACACCCGGTATGAACCAAAAACGGGAGACGGACCTCAGGGAGGACTTGCGTTTCTTTCTAGCTAAAAGTGGCATCAGTGGTTTTACACGCCCTGACGAGTTTGACTTATGTGGTTGTTGCTGTTGCGAGGCGCCTCAGATTGATCGGTCGTTCTCGAACCGATGGAGTCATTTAGTTGGCTCGTTTACGCCCCAAAGGGCGGAGAGACGTATTGTTCAGGCACTATAATCCACATCGGTGGACCGGCCCTGACGATCCAAGGGGCAGTTGCGGCTGTTCCGGAGACATGGGCTAGATTGTCTCGAATCGGAAGAGGACTATCTTTTGCCTCGGTTCATAGATGGAAATCCAATTTCCAAATACGTGACTTTGCGGTTTTAGTTGTAATCCTATATATGGCGACATAGTGGGATGGGGCGCTCATGCCGCCTATGATTGATACTTATGATTTGAAGTTGTTTTATACACTATGCACTTATAATAGTATCAAACGATTTGTTTTAACCGTATCAAGCATTCTTTGGCTGTTATAAGGGAAAACCCTATCCTCGGCTGCGTTGCATTGTGTGATGGGACCTGGGTCTTATAACAGCTTCATTTTTTCTTATTTACCATTGCGCTGTTTGTTTTATGCACTGGTATTCTTGGGAGGAAACCCGTTCCGTGTTATACGGCGTGGTCCCTTGATTTACCGAACTTTAAAATAAAGATTAATAACTGTTTTAGTTCTCACACCAGTCACATGACTGACCTGGAGTTTATTGTTTTAACCTAAACTCTGGGTGCCCCTATTTTCGACACGGGCAGCTAGTAGTTTTGGTTTTGCAGATTTATATTCACAGGATCCTGGTTTACAGCTGGAACGATATCCGGAAAGCTTTGTATCCGTATATCTCATTCTAGTTGTGTATTGTATTATTTTCCGCTGCGATGTATTTAAATGTAATTTAAATCTCTGATAATTTCTGTGTAATATTTATTTGTTTATACTCTGTATATCCTTGTAATCTGATGCATTGTTGTAAAATACAATGAAATGTTCTTCTGTATGCGTTCTGTTTTGTCGTGTTCTCAAACGATAGGGCGTTCCGAACGGCCTGGATCGGTTTAGCGACTGGTTCGGACCGAGCGAAATTCCTTGCCGTCACATTACAGTCTAAGGTTTATACTCAATGTTTTATTGACTTAGCTCAATCCCACAAGAAGTGCCTGGCTTATTAAAAACTATCTTTGAGGGTAAGTTAGTTAAAACCATAATTGGATGTGCTTGGAAGTATAACCGTAACTTTCGGGCAATTAAGATCATTCCGTAGGGAAGCTTCTCAATTACTGGATAACGAGTTTCGACATTCTTTATCTTTCAGCTTAGTTAATAAGTAGTAAGCTAGGTTCCGTCTTCTTCTCATATTAAGAATGAGCTTAAGACATGTTTCGATACTTCCATATAAAGGTATAAGGTTTCACCATCTTTCGGGCTTGACATTATGGGAGGTTTTTACAGATGGACTTTTAACACCTGAAATGCCCATTGGCATTCTTCTCCCAATTCAAAGTTTTTCTTCTTTTTAATTACATCGAATAATAGCATACATTTATTAGTAGCCAACAAAATGAATGTACTTAAAGCTGGCACCTTTTCATTAAGGCTTATTACATCCTTACCTGCTTATGTTCAACCATTTCTCTTATTGCCTTGATTTGTGCAGGACTGGACTCTATCTCTTTCTCACTTATAAAGTAACCCAGAAACTTCCTTGAGTGTGGCATTTTAAGGATTTAGGTTCATTTATATTTTCTCATAACCCTGACCTTTTCCTAAAGATCCTTTCGGTGGCTTTCCACCTCTAATGACTAGACTAACATATCATCCACGTAAACTTCCATGCTCCTTCCAGTTTGACCATAAAACATTCTATTGACTAGCCTTTGGTATGTTGCTCCGGTGTTCTTTAGATCGAAAGGATTGATTCTATAGCTATATGTTCTGTTGTCAGTGATGAAACTTGTATGCTCTGCATTTGGTTTGAACATGGGTATGTGATTGTATCTCGAATAGGAATCCATAAGAGATAATAACTTATGCCAACTGGTGGTATCTATTAGTTGATCTATACTTGGAAAGGGTTAATAATCCTTCGAGCAAACTTTGATTAGGTCTATGTAATCGAGACTCGTTCTTAACTTTCCATTTGATTTCTTTACCAAAAAGGGGTTCGCTAACCACTTGGGGTAAAAAAAACTCGTTGATCAACTTATTCTCAAGTAGTCTCCTTACTTCTTCCTTTCAGGTTGCATACCGAACCGGTCAAAATGCCTTTTCTTTAATCGTACCGGTGTTATATTAGGATCAATGTTAAGTGAGTGGTACATAATCGAGGGGTTGATTCCTATCATATCGGAGTATGTCCAAGTAAATATATCCTTACTATCCCAGAGGAAATGGATTAACTCATTCTTTATTTTCGGTTCCATGGTTTTATCACTTTGATGGTTTTTCCTGGATCAGTAGGATCCACGCTAATTCCTTTAATTTCTTTGGACGGTTCTATCTGTAACACCCCATAATTTAATACATCATAACTATATAGTAAGGACAATAAAATAAATATTATATAATTAAATATAAAAATTAAGTAAAACTGACTTTTCCGTTGCGTTCATATCAGAATTCTGGTTCAAAATGTGTAAAACAGATAACATATGAAGAAGTTATGAGCTTTTAATGTGAATGTAATTTTGAATTCCAATATATATATATATATATATATATATATATGTATGTATATATGTACATATGTATATATAAATGTAAAACGAGCGCAAGAACCAATTGTCATAGGACGACCCACCCCATACTTGGGTCGACCACTGGGTCGACCCATGCCGAAGCGGGGTCGACCCATCGGTCGACACGGTTGGTAGGGGTCAACCCATCTGCATGCAGGTCCGATTCTGAACTACGTATTTGGACTATATTTATATATTAGGTTCGTTGGATGAGTTGTATGGTGTAACATCCCGTATTTTTTTTACAATTGAATAATTAATTAATTTAATTATTTAAAAATTGATTTGGCGATATTGATAACTTGAGTTAAATAATTTTTATTATTTAATTATTTTATATAGTGGAATAATGAATTTCCGAAACAGTCAGAAATAAGTTGAATTGGTAATATTGTGTAAACTAGATAATATAAGGTATTTAACTGAATTTATATTCGAGTTATAATAACGAATATATTATTTAAACAACAGTTGAACGTATTAATTATAATCGAGCTCGTAACGTCGCGGTAGATCATAATATTATGATTTGAACTTCAACTGAGTGTACATGATTCGTTATTAGTCGGATTTCTTTAAAACAAAAAATGCTTGAATCTGTTGAGCTATATTTTTCTAATGGAAGTAAAAAATCAAAATTTCGTCTTATAGACGGTAAGTTATGCTCAAATCAAATTTTCATAAATTCGCTATGGAATCATTTATAAACCATAACGATTTATTAATTATAATTAAATATTGGTTCCGAATTTAGACAAGATCTTTGAGACACAGTTATAATTTAATTTTTAGAATTTTACTGTAATTTTTAATTTGGAAAATAAGAAACTTTTTATTTGAAGTGTTTAACACCCTATATCAGCACTTTTGAAATTTCACAGGATTAGATAACTTTTTTATTTTATTATATTTTTGGAATAATGACACATCACTCGACATGATTATATTTTTATTTTCATCCATAATAGCTTGTATGGGAACGAAGTTCTACACAATTGGGTACATGAAATTTTAACGGAGAGTACTTTAATGAAATAATTATCCCGCATTTTAACGGTATTATATATATGTGCATGGAATGGATTCCGAGAACAAACACCAAATTCTGCATTGTGACAAATTATAGATTTTATTGCCCTTTACTTGGCAAATTTGTTACCCGGTAAGTTGGAAAATTTGTTTAAATACTAAATTAGTTTGCCTAAATAACAAAGGCTCCTAATTACATAGGATCAAACAGTAAGTGTATGCTGACTTATTAAACTATAAACTATTTTTTTTGGTACACTTAAATTTTTCTTGTTATTATCCATGCATATGCTATTCATACAATTGCCTGTAGCAAGGTGTATCATTAGTATGTTTTGCTTTTAACACATTGTTTAATCATGTGTATAACGTTTAATGTCATAATGAGAACGTTTCTGTTCTGTTTGGACCAATCTGAGATTATAGCAACTTAATATGAATTGAAATAATAAATTGATGTATTTTAATTCATGGTCTCCAGATTCAAGTATTGTTTGATTTATGGTAGGTTCAGTGTATCGATGCCAGCAAGTTAGTAAACTCATACATGGTAATAATATGATATTATTAATACCGCATAAACCACTGTGCTATGAAATATCAAATCATATAAGTTACTTCTGCCAACACAAAACATTTGATCGACCAACCATAAGCAAGGCAATGCACTCCTCAACAAATTTCACACCAAAGTAAATGAGTACCATTGTGTTTTCAAATAAACGTACACATGCGCGCAGACTGGCATTTACTTAAGACTTCACGCTTAAGTTTTGATCTAGGATAGCTAAGCTACACTGTATTATTTACGCAGGCCTAAGGAATGTGTTGTACGTTTACTTAAAGGTTAAGGGTCCTCGCTTATAAATAAACCTAAAAATATACACTGTCGTTCTTTTACCTTCTTCCAGGAATTTTGCCAAAACCATTCATGGCATTCGAAAATGAATTTCAACACCTTTTCTCCACTTTAAAATACAACGTTGTTATATACAAGATCAGTGAACCGTTCTCAGCATTCTTGTATTATTCTTGTACGCGACATTGTTTTAAACTTGTTAACAGTTTCTGGAGCTTGCGGTAGAACTACTGGAGCGAAGCGGATGTTGTGTATAGGAGGAGGCGAGGTTGTTATTGTGAAGTATGAGGTTAACATGAGGAGTTTTGTTAGAGGGAGCTTGTGTGTTTAACAGGAGGGTTGCTCGGCTTAAATAGGTTGGAGACGGGCTTTGCGTGTGTGTGCAGTAGAAGGCCATGCGGGTTTCCAGTTAAGTAACCATGCATAAAGGGTCACGCATAGCGTGCTGAGCAGGAGAACACGAGAAGGGGATGGCGTCGAACTAGAGGAGGAGATAGGGAGATGGAGATTTCAGTGTCGAGCTTACTGGTGGCAACTGTTTGAGGCTTTGTTGAGTAAGGAAGGGATGGGGAAGTTCGAACAGGAAGCTACGGTTTGTTAAGAAAGAAGATACTAGAGAGTGGAGTTCATTTTGTGGATGGAGGAAGAACGGTTGAAACTGATTTATGGGCCGATGAGAATTATAAAAGTGAAGCCCATAATAATATGAAAAAAAAGAGAACGTTGTGGCCATGAAAAATAGTACTGGTGTCGTTCATTGTATAATGGACATGAAGTACTGGGTTAATGTGGGTCTTACTTTAGTGGAGAACGCGGACTGTCGCATGGAGATACAAAAGATGTGTGTGAAGGTGGAGTCGAACAGTTGAAGAAATTGTGGTGGCATGCGAAAATATGGAGACGAAGAAGATACGGTATAATGAACAAAGGTGATGAGCATCAAGATTAATAAGTTTAAGTAAGGGTTTTAAATTAATTATTTATTTATTTAATTATGTTATAAATCAATAAATCGTAACCCTATAACTTATTCGTTCATAGACAGAATTCGATAAACCATGAACTGTCGGGATCGTAGGATCGCAGGCTACACATTGGGACTAGTCTGGAGTGATTTTGAGTTCATTTCAATTTACGGTGAAATTAAACGCTTGACCAGACCATTGACATTAATCGTTATTTAACGAATAACTTCCAATGCGAGTAATCTCACTAACTCTGTCCAGTTTTATAATTTTACAAACATTATTTAATATTGATAAAAATGATTGAATAATGTGTGTGATGGTTGTTTGGATGATTTGCTAATTAATTATTTGAAATTATATATACCATTGTATATATAAAACATTGCTTAAACATTAATTCTATTTATTTTAATATTTCATATTTATATGAAATTAGTATTATTATTGTGATTTAACATCTGTGGATGCTGGGAAACAGGTTGGAGGGATCCAACTGGATTCCTCAACAATTATATTGTTGTTTTTCGTATATTGATTGTATGATGTGACAAATAATCTATGATCGATTATTGTGTGTTTGGGATGTTGATTAACATTGATGTGAAATAATTGGTATTTATATACCGTAAAATATATTCGAATATATGGGAAAAGAAATTGGGGTTTTAAAAAGGATAATCTATTTTTAAATAGAAATTGAATGTCGAATGGAGTAGAATATAATAACTTGTTTTAATTATATTAAAACAACCAGTTTTACTTATAAACTAATGTTAGAAATAAAAATGGATTAATTATTATTAAATAATTTGAAAATATAAGACGAACTTAAAAGGGCAGATTGGTTAATCATTTCAAACGGAAACGATGAAATATATTTAGATGTTCGAAGTGTAAAGATAATTGAAATAAACACATAAGGAATTATAATTTGATTTCGACTATGTCGAATATTATAAAGATAATTTATTGTAGAAATTATAGATTACAAAAGCTTAGAAATTAACGAGATAGTCCATATTAAGTTTAAAAATCAATAGTTTATAATTGAATGTAAAATCGAGATTTAGTTATAAACTTGATATATAATTAACAAGAAACTGATTTATAAATGGAGTTCATAAAGTGAAATAAAAATATGAATTTATAAAAGAACTAGAGAGATATAATTTTAAACTGTAATGATACTTATTTAAATCAAGATCTGATTTAATAAACTGAGACCAGATTTCTATAGAAAAGTAGTATTCACGTTATAAAGTGAATAATGATTTTAGAGCAAACGTTTTGCAAGATTTAAATGGTTATAAAAGGAAATGATTTTTGTAAATAAGAAGTTAATAATGGAGTTAAAGAAATTAGAAACTGACTGGAGACTATTTATGTTGAATGGCTTTCTGAGTATCGATCTGATGTTGGTTTCGGCCTTCGAGGTTAACACTTAGGGAGTTGTTCTCTTACTGGTTTACGGTTAGGGACTGGTGGATAGTGATGCATGAATAAGGTATGGAAATGTTTTTTAGTGTTAATGACGTGTATTTCGAAATAGGAGAATAAAAAGAGTTGTGAATATATGGAAACGTTCTCCAAGAAAATCGTGAGAAGTAAAATCGGTTTTTAGAAATAAATGGGAAATTGGGAAATGAAACGATTATTGATAAATCCATTTAAAGTGGCTTAGTGTTGATTGATAGTTGATCGGTAAGATTTCCACTTGGAAATAAGATCGTTGTTTATACACATGTTTTCCTTTGATAGTTAAATAACTGACTATCAAAGTTTTTGACCATTTCTGTTGTCAATACGAAGAGACCGGGATCAGATTTATTATCTATAAACCACTCCATATGGGCATTATCGTTTCAAATCAAATATATCGAAGACAATTGAAGACAGAGTTTATGCAAGGGTTATTCTGGCGATCCTAGGTAGAAATTGCCTAAGATGGATTTACAGAATAGTGCCTTCGGTTTGTCTAGTCCCAGGACAACGTGTATGGACAAATGCCTGACATAGTATATCTTATAGATTGTGTAAGTTGATCTCTTCAAAGGTATTTATGTTTGGTGGCAGAGGAATTCATTCCTCTTAGCTTTATACCCGCGATATTTTTAGGGAAATCAATTTGTGATTTGGCGGGTATGACGGTGTGGCATTCAAAGTAAATATAGATGTGATCTGTATAATTGTACATTATGACCTCAAGCCTCATCAACTAGGAAATGACAAAAATTGGGCAGGCAGCTTGGCTAAGTGGGTCGCACCCAATTAGGGTATATTGTCACCATCTAGCGAATATTAATATTTGTTACTTCTTTCGCTTCTGTATCTCCCGAGAATGGTTATGTTGGTATACCAACCGTACGGTGATAATATATTCGGAACATTCAAGCGAAATGAATGGCCGGTCATGTGTGGCTGAGTTACAAGATGTTCTTATTGAACTCCAGCATATCGCTTCTAGAGTACACTGATCGGAAGGTTGTTCCATACCATGTCATAGTTGGGAATTCATTCCCTAGTGAGAGCCTGCGGTTTTTGATTTGATATTATATATGTAGAGCGTGAGATGAAAGCATTCTGCTAGATTATTATTTACTTGTATTAGTCACTATTATAATATGAGAATAGTATGGATTTTGGAAATGTTTCGGGTTATCGTAAGGTAAAAACCCTCCGTGTTTATTTGTGGATCGGTCTTACGATTATCATTTCCTTGAAAAGGATTTTAGAAAAGTTAAACCGAATTGATTAGAGTTTACTCACACCGGTCACATGACTGACCCAGAGTTTATTTTGTTTTGTTTTCCCTAAACTCTTGGGTGCCCAAATTTGTACGGACAGTCAAGTAGTTGGGATTTACATATACTTGGAGAGCTTAGAGCAGGGGGCTTCAACATTTGAGATATATAGAGTTTATTTCCGCTGTGATATTATATGTAGTACTCTGATAATGATATGTAAGTACAAACACAGTTTTGTATTTCAAAGTTATGTTATAAAATATATTTTATTTGTTCCGCTGTAAGATTCGTGTTTACTCTGATTCTGTTCAGTTGTGTTCTTCTTTCTTCTATTCTAATCTTCTTTCTTTCTATTTCTCTCCCTATAACTTCTTTCTATTAATGGTCAGGTATTTACAATTCTTGAATAGTCAACATAGTGTTTTGTGTCGATTTCCAGGGTCTAAAATGCTTGGGTCGTTACAGCGGTATCAGAGCTGAAGGTTAAGTAATTACCTTGGCTCTATGGCGTAACTCAATAGAGATGGGGTTAGTAGTACCCTAGATTGAGTTTGAGTGTATATATACGAGAGAGCGTATTTGTAGATTTTATAAAAAAATGGTTTTATATTGTGGAGATTTATTGGTTGAGTGGCTTATGAATTCTGAACGATGGTAGGGGCACCATAACATCGATAGGGATTTCTAAACACTCGAATACAAGGAACTGACACGATATGTTTTGAAGGAGGGTAAATGAAATAATTTTACCCAAATTATATTTTGATATAAAGAAGTATATATCTTGGAATTTTTATAGTATAGGACATGTTGGTTGTTATTATAATCATATATGATTATAAGTAAAATGGTTAATAACCAATAAGAATTCATATATGAGTATATATAAATCAGATGGATTAAAGCTGAAATTTTAAACCAGAATTGAGATTAAAACTCTGGAAATTTGAAAAAGTATTTTTAAATGCATGTGGATTAAATATATATGAATTTTAAAATCTTGGGAGATTTGGAAATATTCTCCAAGTATGGTAAAGGATATTTTGAAGTGATTTCAAAATGGGGTGTTTGAAAACAAGTTTTGAAAGTGATATAGTATTGAACTCACTTTGGTCGCTGGAAAATAATTCCGATGATGATCCGAACATCATCAGTGTGATTTTCGAGTTTCTAAGTGATGGATTACTACCAAAAATTTTGTTCTGAATTGTTTGAGAAAAACAAGTTGGCGGAATTTCGAAAAGGAATATTCGGTTTTAGAGAAAAAGGGTAGATTGTTTATAACTCCCACGAAAAGATTTTTGAATTAAGAATAGAATAATGTTGAAATAAAAATCAGATTTTGAATTTTAAATAATCAATTTGAGAAATAAATTAGTGAATGGAATATGAAATAGAACTTAACTCGGTTAAGGAATTGGATTTGTAAGATAAGATTTGAAATGGTACTCGATTGTTGAGTAAGAGTTGAGATTGAGAATGAAACTAGAGTTTGAAATGGATGTAGCTTGGATATAAGTGAAATGGATTTGAATTGATTGGAAATCAATTGGGAACGCATTGGTATATGCTGAATTGGGTAACATATTGAAGAGAAGAGTTGAATGCCCAACAAAAAGGTACAAATTTATATTATATTTGAGTATGATATTTAGGAGCCTGTTTGGCAAGCTGCTTGGCTGTTTGATTTTTCTTTTGGGTTGGAGATGGCCTATAGGGGCGAGTTGTAGTTGTACCGATTGAGTCGTACAAAGGAGACGGTGGTGAAATTTTTCGAAAATTTAAAGTATTAGAAAATTTTCAAAATTTTCATTAATAATAATAATTTAATATTTAATTGAAATTTAATTGGTTTAGTTGAAACTGATGATTTAGAAATAACACAAGTGATTTTTAACCTTGTTATAATATGGTTTGTAGCATTTTCTTACCTTAGTAATTTCGGGGACGAAATTCTTTTAAGGGGGAAGGAATGTAACGTCCCGTATTTTTTTTACAATTGAATAATTAATCAATTTAATTATTTAAAAATCAATTCGGCGATATCGATAACTTGAGTTAAATAATTTTTATTATTTAATTATTTTTAATAGTGGAATAATAAATTTCCGAAACAGTCAGAAATAAGTTGAATCGGTAATATTGTGTAAACTAGATAATATAAGACATTTAACTGAATTTATATACGAGTTATAATAACGAATATATTATTTAAACAATAGTTGAATGTATTAATTATAATATAAATTATAATTGTAACACCCCGTATTTTAACTACATTAAAGAGGATAAATTAAAGAATAATTAATTTAGTATTCAAAATTAAGGGAAAAGGACTACGTCACTGCATCCATCTCGAAATTTTGGTCAACATAGACACCTGGTTTGCGTAAAACGTATAGCGTATGAAGAAGTTATGGACGGTAGAAGTTTGACGATGAGGGCAGGATAAATTGGCGCACTTGACAAGTGCACCAAGGTATTTTTACACTGGCGCACCTGTAAAGTGCGCCCATGTAAGTTTTTGGGCATCCGGACCCAAGTGGGTGTCGACCCGTGGCCCGATTCCCTTAGGGCTAAGGTGGCAGTCGAATTCTGGAGGCTGGCAGCTATAAATATACCCTTATTTCTCTTGTTTTCTCATGCTGAAAACAATGGAGGCCAAATGCTGTCAGTACCTGAACTGAATCTAATCCTTTCTTCTTCTACAAATCAAATTTAAAAGATTCAAGTGTTTCAAGTATAGATCTGAGATTCAACACCAATGATTTCTTTTCTATCTTCTAAAATCCAAACACTGTGAGTTAGTTACTTTTAGATTTAAATGATTAAAAGTAAACGTGATATGACTGTGATTTGGATTTGTTATAAATTGTGAATCTATGACAATTGTGGATCTTAAAATTTATCATGCTAGATCTACCTTTATAGATCTTATTCACTTGTGGTTAATTTATCATGTAACATTTGTGGACCTTAAACTTTATCATGCTAGATCTACCTTTATAGATCTAATTTACTTGCGGTTAATTTATCATGTCACTTTTGTGGACCTTAAACTTTATCATGCTAGATCTACCTTTATAGATCTAATTCACTTGCAGTTAATTTATCGTGTCGCATTTGTGGACCTTAAACTTTATCATGCTAGATCTACCTTTATAGATCTAATTCACTTGCGGTTAATTTATCATGTCACATTTGGGGATCTTAAACTTTATCATGCTAGATCTACCTTTATAGATCTAATTCAGTTGCGGTTAATTTATCATGTCACATTTGTGGATCTTAAACTTTATCATGCTAGATCTACATTTATAGATCTAATTCACCTTTGGTTAATTTATCATGTCACATTTGTGGATCTTAAACTTTAGAATGTTAGATCTACTTCTAATTATGGATCTAATTCTTTTTAGATCATTTTGTACCTATCATATTGTAGTTGATTTGGATCTTAACCGTTATCATGTTAGATCTACTTCTGATTATGGATCTAATTCTATTTAGACCATTTTGTACCTATCGTGTTGTAGTTGATTTGGATCTTAACCGTTATCATGTTCACTAGATCTGTTCATATATGTCCATCTTGTTAGGATAATCATTTCCGTCACCTTGTCTCTTTTATTTTAGACTGGCTACTTTCTAGCCTAATCATGACGTTAAATTATGCGAATACGTTAAAATGGGAACGAGGAGAAAAATGGTATAAAATTGGACGTAATTTGTAAATGGAAAGTTTGGCATAACTTAATGTTCATGAACATGAATTTGGGCATATAATTAATTATGAACATAATTGGGGGAAAAGAGGCATGAACACCTATAAAGACATAGGTATAATTGATTAAATAGAAAAATGCCTACGATTACAATAATTAGAAACTGTAATGGAACTTATGACACGAGGTTAGATTGCACTTATGGTGGAAGTCTGCCCGTAACTGACCAGCATATCCAGCGACCACAAGTGGAGAATCTAATGTGAGAGGTCTAAGTGCACAAATATGAGGCGCGCTAAGACACAAGGTTAAGCTCGATTTGTGGAATAAGTCTGTTCGGACCCGCCCGACATATTCAGCATCCACAAGTTGTAGGCTTAATGTGGGAGGTCTAGCATATTATAACCATAAATGGATAAATGGTAATGAATTGGAATAAACAAGGAATGATGGTAACCTATTATCATTAATTACTTTAATGTTATATAATAGGTAGGCTTGTCCTAGGGACAAGTGGAAATTATAAAAAATGTTAAAATAAAAAGGAAAGAATGCTTATTAGAAAACCTTAGTTCAGAAAACTAAGTTAATAAGTAAACAACGTCAAGTTGTAGTGATATGTTAAAAAGTAAACAGGTGAACTGAGAAGGAGTATATTTAATTAAATATTAAGTAAAACATGTTATTGCAATTATGGAATCAGACAATGAATAACACAAAAGGGATTGTAAGATTACTTTCGTTAGTTACAATCCAAGGGTGAAAAATTGTAAGATTACTTCTGTTAATTACAATCTAAAGAATAATATGTAATGGGGCTTATTAATGAACTTAAATGGATTAAGTTATATTTATATGAAATTAATAAACAAGTGAAACTTTGGCAAGTGAAAAGCAGTCAATGTGAATGGGGATAACCTGTTAGTCTGTAATACTTAACCTAGTTGAATCCATAGGGATTCTATGAATATGAACTAAAGTTGGGGTTAAGTAAATTTGGCTGAATAGTGGGTAGGTTAAGTAAATCTGAGGGGGTGGGTAATATTTACATATAGGCCTACAAACTTAACCAGATAAGGTAATGTAATTAAAGACACCTAGTGGTATATATAACCAGTGGGAATAGTAGAGTTATGTAATTTAAGACACCCTTTAGGGTAAGCATAACTTGTAGAAATGACAGGGTTATGTAATTAAAGACACCTAGTGGTATACATAGCCAATGAAAACCTAGTGGGGGATACAAGACAAAGAGGAGAGTTTGTATCATATTGTGTTGGACCCGTTTCAGCCAGTAACTCGGAGTAGGTATCAAACATGCACTACACCAAAAATGCCAATTTAGCATAGCGGGATGAGGGGATTTGATATGGCTTAAAGCCGTATCAAATTTGATTGTGCTCATACCCGTATTAAATTCACTTGGCACAACCGATTGCGATCTGCACCACCTCAACAATTAGAATCTAGCCCTCCATCTTAAAGCTGCGGATCACTACATTTTTGACAAGGTTTTTACCCGTATTAAAATTTTCATCTCCCACCACAGCTAAAACCTATTTTCACACCCCGCTGTTTTTTCATTTCCTGCAATCCCTAATATTATACAATCCCTAAATCCACTCGCTCCCCTTCCTTCGTGGATTTTTATTGTAACACCCCACCTCCGTTAAGGTCACTCACTAAGGGAATTGCTTAACTTTGGTGGAGCATTTTAGTAAACAGAACAGAAACTTACAAGACAGATAAAACAGTACTTGGAAAAATTTATAACTTTATTACAACAGAAACCGAAATAAGCTTGGTTACATCCTTTCAAATCAGAATTCAAGTGCAAAATATCAGTGTTGTACAAAAGCCTTAAGAATGTATCATAATCCCTACAGAAGAAGGCAAGCCATACTTTGAGCACTTCAAGCGGAAGAAATCTGGATCAAGCTAGAGTATTCCCTTCTACAAAACCTGGGGGAACGGAAGAAAGGAGGCGAAACAACAAGGGTCAGACAAAAGTCTGGCAAGTCCAGTGATTTTCAGTTATGAACAGATAATAATAACATGACATGAAAATAAAACTGGATGAGAGATAACTGTAACAGGTGTAACAGATATAACAGAAGAACAGAATGATATAAGCTATTGCTTTACACTTCCCTGCACTAATACTAGTATAACCGAATTAGGTGTCACCCTAATGTCTAAACTGAAACAGAAATGGGTACAGAATAATTTAACAGAAACAGAATGGTAATAATGGGCCTTTACTACTCGATCAGAAACAGACAGAAGCAAAAACAGATTAATCCCTACGGAAACAGAATGTAGAATTAGGTGTACACTAGTAATGGGCCTTTACCACCCGAACAGACGGTACCACGCAGAAACAGACAGGTGTTACCACCCAACAGAAACAGACGGTACCAACAGAAACAGACAGAACTAAGTGTACCCTAAAACCCTACCCCAAGCGATCGGCTCCCTAATACATAAATATCCTGTGTCGGCCCCACAGAAGGGTGTATCACTCCCTAAAGTGACAACCAATTGGCACAGACCTATTTACAGATGTCACGGCGTCTTACTTCCTCAGAGGCAGACCGGGATCCATGCACGCACATGACCCGGTTGGAACGCACCATCAACACCCCTCGCCATTATCAGAATGAACCACTTATAATTAGTTCAGTAAGCGTGCCCGGACCCTACCTACTGTTGGGTCAAAGTTTTGATACCAGAAAGGGTTACTGACTAATATGGGTCTCAAACAACAGATGACACAAGTAATTCCCCTCCTAACCTTGTGTCCCCAGACTAACAGATTTTCAGATTAACTTGTTACAAATTCAGACATACAGAATTCAGATCAACTAGTTCACAAACAAGTTTTCAGACTAACGGATTAGATATATAGATTAACAGTCTTACAGATTAACTGGTTACAGATTTTCTAACTTTGTATTGGGCCTACCGATTCACGAAACGGGTTTATCAGATTCATTGGTCCAATTGGTTTAACCTTACCCACCCAACACGCTTTAGACATCATATTTATCTCATATTTTCATTAATTAAATATTAATGCCCAGACCTCTCACATTAGACTGACAGTTTGCGGCTACTGGTTAGGCCGGTTGGTTCCGGGCAGATTTCTACCGCAAACTGAGTCTAACCTCGGGTTTCAAGCACGTTATGACTAACTTCTCACATTAGAACCTATTGTTTGCGGCCACTGGAATATGCCAGGCGGTTCCGGGCAGAATTACGCCGCAAACTCATTATAACCTCGAGTTAGCCATGTTTATCTTTGCGGCCAATTAATTAATTATTTACCATTTATACCCACGCCTAATATACATGTCAATTACTCATAACTAATTCAGATTATGTCAATAACAGACTAATTATATCAACTCAACAGATATTGCAAATAACAGATTTTTCAGATTAGGCGACTTAACGGATTCAGCAGATTAAGAAAACTAGCAGATTTAGCGGATAACAGATTAGGCATCTCAACAGATTTAGTTTAGCAGATTTGGCATTTTCAACAGACTTAGCAGATGACGGATTTGGCAGATGAACAGATCTAACAGACTAGGCAGTAGAGCAGAACTAGCAGATTAGGCAATATAACAAAACTAGCAAATTAGGCAAATATAGCAAAACTAGCAAATTAGGCAAATATAACAGATTTAATAATTCCTTAAAGTTTCACAACATATCTTGCCTAATTATAAATCTTGCCTAAGTTCACATGCATAAATAATAGTCATGATTCACAATATGTTCATATACCCCATGTTTGCATTAAATTCGCATGTCAAAGATTATGGTCATAATTTACATGTCCCAATTTAGTTCAACTTGCCTAGTACAAAAGATTCACATATAAATTATACCAAATATAGCTATTGACAAAAATCTCCTACTTAGGTATTATTCACATTTGATAGATATCCTACTTTAATGTAAATCTTTATACCTAAACCATATTCTCCTTATCTCAAGTCATATGTTAACATACCATGGTTCCTCTTCTTCCAATTCACAGAATATGCATAGATCTAAATCTAGTTTACAACCTATGTCCTTTTTCTTAAATTAGTCACAGATTAACCAACTTCTCAAGTCGTATGTTCAATAGTCTTTATGCCACAAACTCAAGTCATAGGTTCAATTATATGCCTTAGATTTATGTTCTAAGTTCCAAGTTCAACCTATGTTCTTTCCTCAAATCAGTCACATATCGGTCATGCCCATTTCATGCATTATTCATTATAATTATCCCAAATATTTTAGCGTATGTTAATCTCTTAGGAGATTGGCGCAGGCTCGTAGTAGCCTGGCTATAGAACAGAGAGAAGAAGAGATACAGAATAAAATAGATCGGAATAGAACATACACAATCTCAAATTCAGATTTACAATCATGTCACAATTATGATTAAAGTTTATATCGGAAAATAACTGCACTTGTCTTGGTTGGATTCTAAAAGAAAAAGGTGTTGTAGCTGTTCTCTTTTAATCCTAATCAGAATTGGAGGAAGAAGAAGCACAAGTCCTAGCTTAAGTTTCAGCAGAGTAGAGACGCCATTGATTTATTTATTTTTAGAGAGGAAGAGAGCAATGGAGGCTAGAGAATTGTATATGAGATTTAGGTTTAGGTTAGGGATGTATATATAGGTGTAGGAAGTTATTTAGGAACATTAGATTAACCCTGAATCATGAGAACCATTCAAATGCAAAATCTGCATTTGAGCGAATCAGCCCACGGGATGACAGCCAAACACCCTGGATTAACCCCTAGTAGACCCAGCGAGGATCGGGTCGACCTCAAAAATGGGCCGGTTCGGTTATTCCCCCTCCCAATTTGCTGTTTTGAACCTTTTTTGCATGTTTATTTATTTAATTTTTATATATATCTATATATATTTCTCTCATATGCATATAAACTTCAAGGCTTAATAACTTCTTCATAATTAACCATTTTTTTTTAATATTATCAGAAAATACGGGGTGTTGCATTCTCCCCTCCTTAAAGGATTTCGTCCCCGAAATCTTCAAGTTAAGAAGAATGTATCCTAACATCCAACATCTATCTACTCAACCATTCAATCACAGGCATCCATTGTCCTTAAAAGGTTTCTAATGTCGTATGAACATATGCAAAGTGTGTGTATATGTTTCTTATCTAATGCAAAATCAGGCGGTCTACTGATCCAGTTAACCTCCTTAATGCGAATCATGTTAGTGTCATGAGTCCAAATATGTATGCAAGAAATCCTATTTGATACACATCATTTCTATAAGAGTGCATAACCATTCATCCAAATGCAACATCCATGTGCTGAGTCAATCATTTTGCATCCACAAAAATTGAAAATGCTCACACATCCATATGCAGTATGAGAGTGTTTTCGAGCCGATCTAGTGCCTAGTGTGTGTATATGCATCCACGAGAAACCACTAGCAACCACTTGCATCCACTTGCAACCATCAAACATAACATGTCTCAAACACATGTTTACACCCATTTGTTTCTACCTAAAGTTCGAAGATTCGATCGATAGGATACAGTCGAATGATGGAAGCGAGTACAGATAAGACAAAGACTTGGTTCCCATTAGACATTGGTTGAGAAAATAATTCCCCTAAGTATCAACCCCAAAGACCGAAATCAACATCAGATTGACACCTAGAGGATTACCTCCTTTAGACAACGTCAAAACTGGAAAGCAGAATTATTCAAATATTTATAGACTACTGGTACAGATCAGGTTCCCTAATGATTCTTAGGAAGCTAAGCATGATAAAATCATATCCCACAAAAACTCAGAATGTATGCGTCATACTTGACGTCTAACACAGATATCCTCAAACCCCAACCTATCACCAGCAGATGAGTTGTAACCCCTATGGGGTTTGAGACTATAACCAGATCAGAAACAAGACTGGTATTAAAGTGCAGAGACCCGACTACAAAATCAAAATGCCATAATCGGAAAGAGTTCTAACTCAATAATCAGATAAGGAAACTAAACTCTCTACGAAAATTTTCCTACTTCTATCCTATCCACCAACTATGAGAGCATTCACCTGCATTCCCGAAGTAGGTCATGTCCTCTGTCCTTCCTCTTGAGTCAAGCTTCCATAAATAAAGCACTTTTCTCCTCATTTATCTTCAGGCTTTTCTTCCTTCTTTTGTGTTTCCTTTTTGCCTCCTTTGTGAACCAAGTCCATGTCCATGAGTTTCTCATCCTTGGGTTGTGCTCCTTAGCCAATCTCCCTCATTCTCATCTTTACTATCTGTGTGTAACACGTGGACAAGTCCCTCGAAAGCTGCCTCCATCGCCCGGAAAATCCGACAAAGCTCGAAAGAAAATTAGCCGTAGGCGAGACTACTGCGGCTACAGATGGAAGTCGGGCGTTTATTTGCCCTTTGACTAGTCTCGTAGTCTTATCAAGCCTACAGAACCATGCCACGATGAGGTTACCTCCCAGAAAGCCGGGAGCCCCGGAGAAAGAAGGAAACAAAGATTCAAACGGAGGATCAAAAGACAGATATATGGATTTCGGGGATTATGTTTTTCAAAAATAGGATTTTACTTTCGAAAATACTTCCTTTTTAAAATCTTTTTGAAAATAGTTTTCAAAAACTTTTATCTAATCTGGTAACCTTTAGCTCTGATACCAAGTGTAACACCCCACCTCCGTTAAGGTCACTCACAAAGGGAATGCCTTAACTTTGGTGGAGCATTTTAGTAAACAGAACAGAAACTTACAAGACAGATAAAATAGTACTTGAAAAATTTATAACTTTATTACAACAGAAACCGAAATAAGCTTGGTTACATCCTTTCAAATCAGAATTCAAGTACAAAATATCAGTCTTGTACAAAAGCCTTAAGAATGTATCATAATCCCCACAGAAGAAGGCAAGCCATACTTTGAGCACTTCAAGCGGAAGAAATCTGGATCAAGCTAGAGTATTCCCTTCTACAAAACCTGGGGGGGGAACATAAGAAAGGAGGCGAAACAACAAGGGTCAGACAAAAGTCTGGCCAGTCCAGTGATTTTCAGTTATGAACAGATAATAATAACATGACATGAAAATAAAACTGGATGAGATATAACTGTAACAGGTGTAACAGATATAACAGAAGAACAGAATGGTATAAGCTATTGCTTTACACTTCCCTGCACTAATACTAGTATAACCGAATTAGGTGTCACCCTAATGTCTAAACTGAAACAGAAACGGGTACAGAATAATTTAACAAAAACAGAATGCTAATAATGGGCCTTTACTACCCGATCAGAAACAGACAGAAGCAGAAACAGATTAATCCCTACGGAAACAAAATGTAGAATTAGGTGTACACTAGTAATGGGCCTTTACCACCCGAACAGACGGTACCACGCAGAAACAGACAGGTGTTACCACCCAACAGAAACAGACGGTACCAACAGAAACAGACAGAACTAAGTGTACCCTAAAACCCTACCCCAAGCGATCGGCTCCCTAATACATAAATATCCTGTGTCGGCCCCACAGTAGGGTGTATCACTCCCTAAAGTGACAACCAATTGGCACAGACCTATTTACAGATGTCACGGCGTCTTACATCCTCAGAGGCAGACCGGGATCCATGCACGCACATGACCCGGTTGGAACGCACCATCAACACCCCTCGCCATTATCAGAATGAACCACTTATAATTAGTTCAGTAAGCGTGCCCGGACCCTACCTACTGTTGGGTCAAAGTTTTGATACCAGAAAGGGTTACTGACTAATATAGGTCCCAAACAACAGATGACACAAGTAATTCCCCTCCTAACCTTGTGTTCCCAGACTAACAGATTTTCAGATTAACTTGTTTACAAGTTCATACATACATAATTCAGATCAACTAGTTCACAAACAAGTTTTCAGACTAACGGATCGGATATATAGATTAACAGTCTTACAGATTAACTGGTTACAGATTGCCTAACTTTGTATTGGGCCTACCGATTCACAAAACAGGTTTATCAGATTCATCGGTCCAATTGGTTTAACCTTACCCACCCAACACGCTTTAGACATCATATTTATCTCAGATTTTCATTAATTAAATATTAATGCCCAGACCTCTCACATTAGACTGACAGTTTGCGGCTACTGGTTAGGCCGGTTGGTTCCGGGAAGATTTCTGCCGCAAACTGAGTCTAACCTCGGGTTTCAAGCACGTAATGACTAACTTCTCACATTAGAACCTATTGTTTGCGGCTACTGGAATATGCCGGGCAGTTCCAGGCAGAATTACGCCGCAAACTCATTCTAACCTCGAGTTAGCCATGTTTATCTTTGCGGCCAATTAATTAATGATTTACCATTTATACCCACGCCTAATATACATGTCAATTATTCATAACTAATTCAGATTATGTCAATAGCGGACTAATTATATCAACTCAACAGATATTGCAGATAACAGATTTTTCAGATTAGGCGACTTAACGGATTCAGCAGATTAAGCAAACTAGCAGATTTAGCGGATAACAAATTAGGCATCTCAACAGATTTAGTTTAGCGAATTTGGCATTTTCAACAGACTTAGCAGATGACGGATTTGGCAGATGAACAGATCTAACAGACTAGGCAGTAGAGCAGAACTAGCAGATTAGGTAATATAACAAAACTAGCAAATTAGGCAAATATAGCAGAACTAGCAAATTAGACAAATATAACAAATTTAATCATTCCTTAAAGTTTCACAACATATCTTGCCTAATTATAAATCTTGCCTAAGTTCACATGCATAAATAATAGTCATGATTCACAATATGTTCATATACCCCATGTTTGCATTAAATTTGCATGTCACAGATTATGGCCATAATTTACATGTCCCAATTTAGTTCAACTTGCCTAGTACAAAAGATTCACATATAAATTATACCAAATATAGCTATTGACAAAAATTTCCTACTTAGGTATTATTCACATTTGATAGATATCCTACTTTAATGTAAATCTTTATACCTAAACCATATTCTCCTTATCTCAAGTCATATGTTAACATACCATGGTTCCTCTTCTTCCAATTCACAGAATATTCATAGATCTAAATCTAGTTTACAACCTATGTCCTTTTTCTTAAATTAGTCACAGATTAACCAACTTCTCAAGTCGTATGTTCAATAGTCTTTATGCCACAAACTCAAGTCATAGGTTCAATTATATGCCTTAGATTTATGTCCTAAGTTCCAAGTTCAACCTATGTTATTTCCTCAAATCAGTCACATATCGGTCATGCCCATTTCATGCATTATTCATTATAATTGTCCCAAATATTTTAGCGTATGTTAATCTCTTAGGAGATTGGCGCAGGCTCGTAGTAGCCTGGCTATAGAACAGAGAGAAGAAGAGATACAGAATAAAATAGATCGGAATAGAACATACACAATCTCAAATTCAGATTTACAATCATGTCACAATTATGATTAAAGTTTATATCGGAAAATAACTGCACTTGCCTTGGTTGGATTCTAAAAGAAAAAGGTGTTGTAGCTGTTCTCTTTTAATCCTAATCAGAATTGGAGGAAGAAGAAGCACAAGTCCTAGCTTAGGTTTCAGCAGAGTAGAGACGCCATTGATTTATTTATTTTTAGAGAGGAAGAGAGCAATGGAGGCTAGAGAATTGTATATGAGATTTAGGTTTAAGTTAGGGATGTATATATAGGTGTAGGAAGTTATTTAGGACCATTAGATTAACCCTGAATCATGAGAACCATTCAAATGCAAAATCTGCATTTGAGCGAATCGGCCCACGGGATGACAGCCAAACACCCTGGATTAACCCCTAGTCGACCCAGCAGGGCTCGGGTCGACCTCAAAAATGGGCCAGTTCGGTTATCCCCCCTCCCAATTTGCTGTTTTGAACCTTTTTTGCATGTTTATTTATTTAATTTGTATATATATCTATATATATTTCTCTCATATGCATATAAACTTCAAGGCTTAATAACTTCTTCATAATTAACCATTTTTTTTAATATTCTCAGAAAATACGGGGTGTTACAATGATTGCCTCGCACGCTCCCGTTCATCAGCCGTCCGCAACATCCTGTTTCTGTTCTCCTTCTATTATTTGTCTATTTCTCTCGTTTACTTCTCTTCCTAATTTCCTATTGATTAAGAAATCTTGATTCGAGAAATCAGCTAAGGAATTTGAATTATTAGTGATAGGGGAGCCTGAAAGGTATAAATCTTTTATTTATGTTTCAATCTTTTTTTAAACCTTTACTTCTAGTTAGTTTCATTCTATATGGAAAGATTAGGGTTTTATGCTATGACCTAAAATTTTGATGATTTTGGAGATATCTGACCTGATTTTCTAATGCGTTTCGTAGATTAGTGACATCAAGCATGCTTAATTCAGTGTGTGTTTTTGATTGATTAGGAGAGTTTGGGTTGACAATAGCTTATGAATTTTTATTTGAGGATTAATCCCCAATGCACTCTTTAGAATTCATTGATCTAATATTTTTTTTGTTTTTATAATCACATTAAGTAATTATTACTCTATGAAACAAAGAAGCAGTAGATTTCGAAATATCAAAAATTAAGAGAAATTTTTTATCGTTGAAATTCTTTTCTACAAGTGTTCATGATATTGCAGGTTAGAATATTAGGAAGGTGAATTAAAATATTAAAAGCTTGGTCAATTGAAGTTTTTTGTTGCTAATGTAAAGTTGATAAATTGGATGATAATGAATTTCAGCAGTTAATTGTTCTCTTAGAAAACACAGGTAGACATTGCAAGTTTGTTCGTAGATAGAAACTTACATTAATGTGAATGTGAATTCATATTAGCACTAACCTATTAAACTCTGTGAATATTAACCATGTACAAGGTCTTTCAAGTCGGTATCTTCTAATTTGTACCAAATTCTCATGCAATATGGTTTTCAATTTACAAGAAACAGGTTTGCATTTACGTGCACGGCTCGTAGTACTAATTTGAGAGGGTTTAGTAGTCTTTGGTGGTAATAATATCTTACTTATTTTGCAAGCACATTGAGACCCAATATATTAATATGTTTTTATGTACAAACGCATATGTTCATTATTCTTGTAAATTGACGCAGAAATTTGGCTATCAAGAAAAGGACAAGTCATCAAAGGGAATCCTTCCATTAACCTCTGGTGGACCGACAAAAGACGATTCTCAATTGCACTTGGTAAGAACATCCAACAATGCTACTAGAAGATGGGGTACATCGTCTGTTCCTGATAACAGATGTAAGTCATAGTTCTACGTCGTTTGATAGTGTTAATTGTTTTTAAAAAAAACTTAACCACGGCTGTCTTTTTCATTCTTTTGCCATATGTAATCTGTAAAGAGGTATGGTTTCCACCTCTTCCAATAACTAATAATACACCAATGAATTTGACGTTGATTTGTTTGCTGGTTCAAGTGAGCGAACAAATCGAAAACCGTACAAGACAGATGGAGGGCTCTATAAGTAGACTGGGAATGATATTCGAATATGTCCAAAATGATGTGATCCAAGTTAACAGAATTGTGAAACAGAGTAAGTATAGGCAACAAAACATATTCATTTTCCAAAAACAAATAGAAAATCCACGCGATATTAATATATAGTATCTATGTTACTTATTATACTTTTCCATTGTACATGCATTCATTTTACATACTAAACTACCCGATTATTGTGTTTGAACTCAGTGGAAGGTGTTAGCCAGAAAATCTCCTCCACTCGACCAGTGATGCGGTATTAATGCCCATAGCTTATTGATTTTGTATCCCTATAGTCTAAGGATTAATTACACTGTAACTGTACTCAACTACAGATCAAGGAGGACAGACTTAAAGCCTCTGTTGATACAAGCCTGAAGTCTATCTCCGAGAAAATTGTGGAGTCCAACGAAAAGAAAAGAAACGAAATTGTCACTTCAATTTCCTCTTTACCAATGCTGATTAATCACAGTTAGTGAAATTCCACACCCAAGTCTGCATAATCGTCACTAATAAGATAGAGGTCAGCGTTTTAGTTTTGCACACTTATAATGATTTTTAGAGGTTTATGTTTTTATGATGTAAATTTTATTATATGCCTTATTTGTCAGAGAACCTTTTCCTTATGGTTCATGACGAAAATGTCTTAATAGTTAATACTCCCTTTTTGGGAACAAAACTATACTTTGGATAATTTATAACAATACTTTTCTTTATGGTGGATTAAAATGAAGGAAATAATGTCAAGATTTTTCAGTTTTTTATGTATAGTACTCATAGATCTCATTCGCTTGTTACATGTATCAGCTTAAGTATGTTCGTATAGCCATTCAATCCCCCCCTTCTCCCTTCCATTTTATATGAGTTAACACATCTGGGGGTGGAAGACTGTTTAATCACACATCTAGGTAATTTTTCATCTATTATCATGTGATCTTCGATCCTTTGTGTTCATCCTTCATACCTTTTTTCCACTTTAGCAATCAGTATGATTGAATTATGTTTTTGCCCGTTATTACGACATTTAAATTCAAAGCAATTTTGAATTATCTTAATGAGCCAGATCAGTTCGAAACTGAGTTTGCAAACTCGTCTGAAATTGAGTTTGCAAACTCGTTCCGGAACTGAGTTTATACAAGTTGCATTGTTACTTAATTCTAGAGTATGAGTAAATGTTTTCTATGTTTCATTGAGTTTACATGCTGTGTTTCAACTTTGGAATATTAAGAAACAAATCTGGAAGTTTCACAACAAAAGCAATGTAAAAAGGTTGTTTAAAAAAAATCTCTATCATGTGTCCAACAGCAAGAGTTTGCTGAAACAGCAAGCTCGAGTTTTTCAGCAAGCTCGAACTTTTACAGCAAGCTCAAGCTTGTTGTTTTACATATAGGATGAATGTATATGTAAAGAACTCTAGTTATGATCTATACCTTCATTTTAATTTCCATCATTATTTAAAGTAGAACATTATTATTCTTGTAATTTTCTTATGTTTTACTTTTGCAATCATGAACTAAAATTGTAATGACCCGGGTATTCCGTCGGTTAGATTTCAATACTTAATACGGTTTTAAATATTAATTTGATAAATTAAATGAATATTTATTTTTAAGTTATCAATGTAATAATCAGTTTCGATTTAATATCGAATATATCAAGTTATCAGAATACGAAGTTGATTGAATTAAAATTTAATTCTGAATTAAATTACAGTTCAAATGATCAATAGAAAATTCTGTTTGAATTCGAATAATAATATCAATTTATTTCCGCAGAATTTATTGTTTTAAAATTGGATTTATATCAATTTAAAGAAATATCTCCTTTAGATGGTAAAATTAGACTTCGTGACATATCCCATTTTGTTCGGAATAGGGGTATTACCCTAGAGATGCCATTTACCGTGTTTAATAAGGAGTTCGAAATCAACAGGATAATTTAATTGGTTTAAAAACATATTGGTTAATTCAAAATAAAAGGGACCCGTGCCTCATTTGTCTTCCACAAACAAAAGCCACCCGTGCCTCATTTGTCTTCCACAAACAAAATCCACCCGTGCCTTCACTTATCACCACAAACAGAAAAATGTCGTGCTCCTTTTATAACCACAATCAAAATGGCCATCCCTGTATAAAAGTCGCGCTCCCACTTCCATTTCTTTTGCTGAGAAACCAAAACCAGAACTTCCGATAAATGAGAGATCGAGTTGAAACCTGCTATGCGATTCAGGGTTCTAGCGCAAGAACGAGACCTGAGGGGGGAGGCGTTCGACTGTTTTAGTATCGAGCTAGGGTTGGGGCTCGGTTTTAATGGAAGACAGGGTACTGCGATTGGGGATGTCGAGTAGAGATTCGAGGGGGAGCCGCTTGGGTCTGCAAGAGGTCCGAAGTCGAGTGAGTGGTCTGGTGTAGGATGCGATGAGGTGGAGGGCGTCGAAGCTTGTTCATGGAAGAAGGGGAAATCGCGGTTGGTCCCTGGTTAAGTACAATCGAAGGGGGGGTTCACTGTAGTTCAAGAAGAAGACCAGTAGGTGAACCAGGTGGCTGCAAGACGAGGTCAAAGTCTGGTCAAAAAGGGGAATGGAAAGCGACTGTGTGGTGTTCGGTGAAATGCCGAAATGAAGACTGCAGTTCTATGGTTGTATGCAGTTGTTTGGAGCTGTCAAGGGATTTGTTTTGTGGAGTGGTCGAGTAGATTTCAGAAGCGGGAAGGTACAAAACAAATTAATTAGAGATAAATTCATTTGAGTTGATTCGAGTAGAGGCATAGCCAAGACGATACGACATTTAATTGGATATTCGACAAATACAAATCACGGTGAGTAAACCTCACTCACCATTTAATTAGAATTATTTCTAGTTGTTAAAAATAATTGCTATGCTTGTTTGAATATTGTTTGGTTGATATAAATATATATTAGTTATTTAGGACTATTATATATATATATATTGGGTTGATGATTGGTTGGATTCCCGCAGTATCATTAGCGGATGCCCGCGGTACCATAGCGGATGATTACCCTATACGCCCCACGCTATGATTAGTGGATGACCTTCTATACCGCGATATCCTGCCTCGAAGCAGGATGGGTATTACTATGTTGACTGACGTCTGTGGATGCAGGAAAACAGGTTGGAGGAATCCAACTGGATTCCTCAAAAATATATATATATATATATATATATATATTTTGTTTGTTTGTTTGTTTGTTTGATTTCATATATATTCCTATATGATGTGTTAAAATCAAGTGATTGAAAATTGGTTGATTTGATTGTTGAAAATACCACTAGAGCTTGAATATTGATTTATAAAAATATCAAAAAGGGTATTTGAAATTAAAAAGGGGGAATTCTATTTTTATAAATAGAATTTGAATTTTAAATGAACTATAGAAAACATTAACTTGTTTTGAATATATAAAACAAGTAATTGAATATATAAAACAAGTAATTGAATTTATAAACTTTGTTTATAAACGAGAAGATGGAATTTGAATTGAATTTATAAACTTTGTTTATAAACGAGAAGATGGAATTTGAATCGAATTTATAAACTTTGTTTATAAATAGAAATATGGGATTTGAATCGAATTTATAAACTTTGTTTATAAATGGAAATATGGGATTTGAATCGAATTTATAAACTTTGTTTATAAATGGAAATATGGGATTTGAATTGAATTTATAAACGTTGTTTATAAATGAAAAGGTGGGATTTGAATTGAAGTTATAAACGTTGTTTATAAATAATGCAGAGAATTCAAATAGATTTGAATATGGAAATTCAAATGGACCTTTAACTATAGAATTTGAATATAGAATTCAAATAGACTTTAAACTATAGATTTAAATATAGAAATTCAAATGGACTTTTAACTATAGAATTTGAATATAGAATTCAAATGGACTTTAAATAAAGAGAATTCAAATAGACTTGAATTGGAATTTGAATAAGAAGTCGATAAGGAAACGAGAGTATAAGCATAATTAGAATTTGTTAATATGCAGTTAAAATATATTTGAACATGTCATGTTCAAATATGAAGGTGAAATAGACTGAAAAGTTAACTAACAGATTTAATTAACAAATTGAGTTAAAACGATTGGTATAGTTAAAATAGATTGGACAGGTATAGACATACAGGGGACAGGTATGGAATAAAGTATAGAAGTGAAATAAATAGAATGCCCGACAAAAAGGTACGTATTTAATTTCCATATGAGATTTTATGCGCCGTATCGGCAAGCCGCTTGGCTTTTTCTTTTTCTTTTTGAGATAAGAAGGACTGGGAAAGCTATTTGAAATTTCCCGATGCTCCCGGTACAAAGGAGGTTATGGCGAATTTTTCCGGGAATTTAAGGAGATAGAATATTTTTAAGATAATTTAATAGTTAGAAATCAACGTATCAAAATATATAGAAGTCGATAAGAAAACGATCTTAGAAATAGAATAGTATAATAAAAAAGGAGGGATAAGAATAAAACCTCGTAAGGATAAAAGAGAAAGTATATATGTGTTTTAAAGGTGAAAAAGTAGTGGTATGGTATTGGTTATTCGAGTAAGTAGTCTTGTCTGTTTTGACGTTAAATGTTATTCAGTCAAGGTCTGAGAGGTAATTATACCCCAACTTGGTTGATTTCCTGATATACCGATAAGTAGCAAGATTCAGGCTCGAAGATCAATGTGGAATGAGAATTAGTTAAATACTGTGTTTGGGTTGTCGTAACGATGTTTTACACAACATTTGTTTTAACCCAAATATGTGCAAAGCTTGGAAATGGAATAATGAATATTTCTAAAGCTAGAAATTTAAGGAAGGCGATATATGGAAATGTTTTCCAAATAACGTATAAGGCCAATACGGTTATTGAAAATATTTGGTTGACAAATATTGATAAAGAAATAGAGAAGAGATTTAATTAATGGAATATTAATTAAAGGCTCAGTGATTGTTGGATGTTTGGATGAACACTTGTTTTATTCGATAGTTAAATCATCGACTATCAAAACACTTGTTTTTATTCGATAGTTAAATCACAGACTATCGAAGTTTTGACCATCGTTGTCGATATGGAGAGACCGGTTGGATTATTATCCGAAGAACCACTCCGTATCGGCAGTAGCGTGCGAATCAGATTATATAAAGATAATCGAAGACGGAGTAGAGTGCAAGGACTTTTTCTATTAATAGAAATAGTACCTTCAGTTCATCCTGTTCCTGGGTGACGTGTATGGATGAATGTCTGACAGAGTATTTCCAGAAAGGTCACGTACATTGATTTCTTCAACCGTACCAAGAGTGGAAGCGGAGAAGGAAACTTCTTTTAGCTAACACGTAATGTACTGTTGAGGATGTCAATCGGTGATTTGATGGATTTGACGATGTGGCATTCGAAGTAAATCTGGTGTGATGATAAAGCGTAGCTTCTAGCCTCATCAACCGGTAAATGACAGAAATCGGGCAAGCAGCATGGCTATGTAGGTCGCACCTATTAGGGTGTACAATCACCTGATCTAGAGTTTCATTTACTTCTAAAAATCTATTGTCGATGCTGTCCCATTCGGGAAACGGTTGCTGATCCCAATCGTTGGTGATATACATTCGATACACTCAAGCGAAATGAGTGGTCGGTCATGTGTGGCTGAGTTGCAAGATGTTCTTGTTGAACTCGGTGTATTCTCCTCTAGAGATATACCAGCGGAAGGTGGTTCCATACCTTGTCATAGTTGGAAATCCATTACCCAATACGTGCTTGCGGTTTTGATTGTATATATTTGTGGAACGTGAGATGCAAACGTTCCACTAGATTGTTATTTACTTGATTTAGACATTATTATAATATCAAAAGAGTTTTGATATAAAGATAAGTCAAGTGTTTGGATTTTCATAAGGGAAAAACCCGTTCCGTGTTATACGGCGTGGTCTTATGAGATATCATTTAGTTTTCTGAAACTGTTTTTAAACTGTTTACTCATACCAGTCCCATGACTGACCCGGAGTTTATTTTGTTGTTTCCCTAAACTCTTGGGTGCCTAAATTTGTATGGGCAGTCAAGTAGTCAGGATTTACAGATATACTGGAAGAGCTGGAGCAGGAGGCTTCAGGATCATATAGCTATAGTTATTTCCGTTGTGTTGTAAGTGCTGTACTTTGATAATGACATGTATATTCAAGTACAAATTTGTATTTCAAAGTTATGTTATGAAATATATTTATTCGTTCCGCTGTGAGATTCGTGTTACTCTGATGTTGTGTTCTTCTTCTTCTTCTATTCTAAGTTTCTATCTTATCTTTCCTCACCCTCTAATTTCTTTCACTAATTGCCAGGATTTTTCGATGTTTTGGTTATCGACATCGAGCTTATGTCGATAACCAAAGTCGCTAAAAATCCGGGTCGTTACAGTTGGTATCAGAGCTTAAGTTAAGAATTACTTGGCTCTGTGGCGTGACTCGGTAGAGATAGGGTTAGTAATACCCTAGATTGAGTTTGAGTGTATATGTATATACGAGAGAGCGTACTTGTTATTTGATATAAAAACTATTTTATATTGTGTTGACTAGTCTGTTGAGTGGATTATAAATTTTGGTCGAATCATGGGACGGCACGATGTCGATAGGAGTTTATAAACACTTGAACAGAAGATTGGACACGATATTGTTTTTAAATAGTTAAGTTGATTGTTAGGATTATAATCGAATTAGATTATAAAACAGAAATAGTTATATATATAACCAATGGAATTTGTATATGAAATCAAATATACAAATGTGATAAATTGAATTGAATTCTAACATGAATTCAGAATTTAAAATCCTGGGAGTTTGGAGAATATTTTTCTAAATGGGTTTTGAAAGAAATATAGTACTGAACTCATTCAGTAGCTGGGAAATAATTCTGATGATGGTCGCAACATCATCAGTGTTCATTTTCGAGTTTCTAAGTGATGAATTGCTGCCTTAGAAAAGTTTTGATGGAAATTTGTTTGAAAAAAGAAACCAATTGTTTGAAAATTCAAATGTTTTGAATTTGAGATAGATATAAATATATGTATATATTTATATAACTTCAAAAGGAATTTTGAAATGGGAAATGGGAACATAGATTTCAAATAGAAGTAAAATAAAGGAATTTGAATATATATATAATTCAAATAGAAGTGAAATAGAATTTGAATTCAAAGGAATTCAAATGAGTTTGAATAAAGGAAAAATTCAAATAGAAATTGTATAAGAAAAATTGAAATGGAATTTGAATTCAAAAGGAATTCAAAGGAATTCAAATAGAAATATATGGCTTTGTTGTTGTTGTTGTAGAATTTGAATTCAAAGGAATTCAAATGGTTTTGAATAAAGAAAAGTCAAATAGGGATTTGAATATTAGAATTCAAATGGAATTTGGTTAAATAGAATTTCGAAGAGAATATAAAGTGGAGGTTGAATATTTGAATTCAAAGAAAATTTAAAGTTTGAAATAGAAATTGAATAAAGGAGTTAAAATAGAATTTAAATTCAAAGGATTTCAAATAGGAATTTGAATAAGGAATTTAAATAGAAATTGAATAAAGGATTTCAAATGGAATTTGAATAAGGGATTTGAAATGGGTTTTGAATAAAGGATTTCAAATAGAAATTGAAAATAAGAAATTCAAATAGAATTTGAATAGAAGAAATTCAAATAGAAATTGAATAGAAGGAAATTCAAATATAGAGTTTGAATAAAGAAATTCAAATGGAATTTGAATATTGTAGATGTAGAGGACTTGAATATTAGAAGTAAAATAGATCGGGAATATTATGTTGAAATGGAAAAATGGATTGGATATATATTAAAAATATATCAGAATGGAGATTGAATTTAGTATAAACGAAGTTAAAACGTTTATATTTATAAATATAATTAAAACGAGCTCGCCATAGCGCGGCAGTTCGTAAATTGGCGATTCGAACTTCAATTTAGTATACAGAACTCAATTGAAGTCGGAATTCTTTGAAACAAGAATCGTCGGGACCGGTTGAACAATAGTTTTCTAATGAAAGAGAAAAATCAGGATTTCGTCGTATAGATTTTGAGATAGGTCAAAATCAAATTTCAAAAAAATGCAGCGCCAGAAACCATTTAAAACCATAATGGTTTATATATATATAAGTAAAAGGATTTTTTTAAAGTAAATAAAATCCGAATGGCCATGAGAAAAATATAGACTTGAGTTATAAAATGAATGTGAACTCAAGTGAAGTAGATAAAATGATTTGGGAAACAATGATCATATTTCTGATTATTGAGTAGAATTAACTAAGTAAAAGAGAAATTAGTTAATCAAAGTTGAATCGAAATTGGGTTTTTGGATAAGTGAAAGAGATTGAGAATTTATATTCGAAATCGAATATATAACTCGAGTTGAAATTATAATTAGATTAGTTTATAATTAAGTTGACGTATATTTGAATAAGTTATATCCAAAAAAAAGGTGAAATCGGCAAAACGGTTAATTAGCAACTAGTTAATGGGAATTTGAATGATTGAAATTGAATTTAACTTAAGTAAGTTAAATAGATCGAAATGAATAAATTGAGTAAAATCAATGTGAATGAAATATGAATTGGGTGTGAATAAAGGGAAAACCAAAAGAGTTAAAAAGGAAATATATTTGTAAAACCAAATACAAAGGAAGTTATGTGTAAACAAATAGAAGGAGAAATATTTGTAGAAACATTTACAAATAGAATTTAGAAGGGAATATTTGTAAAAACATTTACAAATAGATTAAATGGAAATATTTATTTATTTGTTAAATAAATAGAATGTTATAAATGAGATATTTATTTGTTAAATAAATAGAATTTAATCAAAGGAATATTCAGAAGATGAATAGAAAATGGAAATCTGTTTTTAACAGATAAATAGAAAAGATTAATTTATAAATAACAGTTTATGAATTAAATTAAATATATATCATTCGATAAATGAAATATATAAGTCTGTGCTTATATAGAGAAGAGATATTGGTTTTTAACACCGATAGTTTTAAATAGAAGGTGTACACAACACTTGTATAAGTGAAGTAACGTTATTAAGGTAAACATTTATAAAGTGAAGAACCGTTACCAAAAGTAAATCTTTATAAATGAAGAAACGTTATCCAATAGGAGTTATTCGAATAGAAGAAGTCGATTAGAGTTTGAAATAAATCAATTAGAGTAAGAATTAACCAGTTAGAGTTAATCAGTTAGGGTTAATCCGTAGAGTTAATTGAATGTCAGTTATTCAATTAGAATTTATCGAATATTTGTTATAAAATTAAGAGTTAACCAGATAGAGTTAATTGAACGTAGTTAATCGAACTAGGATTTAATTGAATGTTAGTTATTCAATTAAAGTAAATCGAATATAGTTTATTCGAAGAAAGGTTTTCGAATCTAGTTATTCGAAAGAGAGAATATCGAATATAGTTATTCGAAGGGAGAAGTTATCGAATAGGGATTTATTCGAAAGAGAGTTACGAAAGGGAATTTGAAATGTTGAGTATCAACATAAATAAGTTTTGAATGGATAAATGGGTTTGTAGCACTTTTCCTACCTTAGCAATTTCGAGGACGAAATTATTTTAAGTGGGGAAGAATGTAATGACCCGGGTATTCCGTCGGTTAGATTTCAATACTTAATACGGTTTTAAATATTAATTTGATAAATTAAATGAATATTTATTTTTAAGTTATCAATGTAATAATCAGTTTCGATTTAATATCGAATATATCAAGTTATCAGAATACGAAGTTGATTGAATTAAAATTTAATTCTGAATTAAATTACAGTTCAAATGATCAATAGAAAATTCTGTTTGAATTCGAATAATAATATCAATTTATTTCCGCAGAATTTATTGTTTTAAAATTGGATTTATATCAATTTAAAGAAATATCTCCTTTAGATGGTAAAATTAGACTTCGTGACATATCCCATTTTGTTCGGAATAGGGGTATTACCCTAGAGATGCCAGTTACCGTGTTTAATAAGGAGTTCGAAATCAACAGGATAATTTAATTGGTTTAAAAACATATTGGTTAATTCAAAATAAAAGGGACCCGTGCCTCATTTGTCTTCCACAAACAAAAGCCACCCGTGCCTCATTTGTCTTCCACAAACAAAATCCACCCGTGCCTTCACTTATCACCACAAACAGAAAAATGTCGTGCTCCTTTTATAACCACAATCAAAATGGCCATCCCTGTATAAAAGTCGCGCTCCCACTTCCATTTCTTTTGCTGAGAAACCAAAACCAGAACTTCCGATAAATGAGAGATCGAGTTGAAACCTGCTATGCGATTCAGGGTTCTAGCGCAAGAACGAGACCTGAGGGGGGAGGCGTTCGACTGTTTTAGTATCGAGCTAGGGTTGGGGCTCGGTTTTAATGGAAGACAGGGTACTGCGATTGGGGATGTCGAGTAGAGATTCGAGGGGGAGCCGCTTGGGTCTGCAAGAGGTCCGAAGTCGAGTGAGTGGTCTGGTGTAGGATGCGATGAGGTGGAGGGCATCGAAGCTTGTTCATGGAAGAAGGGGAAATCGCGGTTGGTCCCTGGTTAAGTACAATCGAAGGGGGGGGTTCACTGTAGTTCAAGAAGAAGACCAGTAGGTGAACCAGGTGGCTGCAAGACGAGGTCAAAGTCTGGTCAAAAAGGGGAATGGAAAGCGACTGTGTGGTGTTCGGTGAAATGCCGAAATGAAGACTGCAGTTCTATGGTTGTATGCAGTTGTTTGGAGCTGTCAAGGGATTTGTTTTGTGGAGTGGTCGAGTAGATTTCAGAAGCGGGAAGGTACAAAACAAATTGATTAGAGATAAATTCATTTGAGTTGATTCGAGTAGAGGCATAGCCAAGACGATACGACATTTAATTGGATATTCGACAAATACAAATCACGGTGAGTAAACCTCACTCACCATTTAATTAGAATTATTTCTAGTTGTTAAAAATAATTGCTATGCTTGTTTGAATATTGTTTGGTTGATATAAATATATATTAGTTATTTAGGACTATTATATATATATATTGGGTTGATGATTGGTTGGATTCCCGCAGTATCATTAGCGGATGCCCGCGGTACCATAGCGGATGATTACCCTATACGCCCCACGCTATGATTAGTGGATGACCTTCTATACCGCGATATCCTGCCTCGAAGCAGGATGGGTATTACTATGTTGACTAACGTCTGTGGATGCAGGAAAACAGGTTGGAGGAATCCAACTGGATTCCTCAAAAATATATATATATATATATATATTTTGTTTGTTTGTTTGTTTGTTTGATTTCATATATATTCCTATATGATGTGTTAAAATCAAGTGATTGAAAATTGGTTGATTTGATTGTTGAAAATACCACTAGAGCTTGAATATTGATTTATAAAAATATCAAAAAGGGTATTTGAAATTAAAAAGGGGGAATTCTATTTTTATAAATAGAATTTGAATTTTAAATGAACTATAGAAAACATTAACTTGTTTTGAATATATAAAACAAGTAATTGAATTTATAAACTTTGTTTATAAACGAGAAGATGGAATTTGAATTGAATTTATAAACTTTGTTTATAAACGAGAAGATGGAATTTGAATCGAATTTATAAACTTTGTTTATAAATAGAAATATGGGATTTGAATCGAATTTATAAACTTTGTTTATAAATGGAAATATGGGATTTGAATCGAATTTATAAACTTTGTTTATAAATGGAAATATGGGATTTGAATTGAATTTATAAACGTTGTTTATAAATGAAAAGGTGGGATTTGAATTGAAGTTATAAACGTTGTTTATAAATAATGCAGAGAATTCAAATAGATTTGAATATGGAAATTCAAATGGACCTTTAACTATAGAATTTGAATATAGAATTCAAATAGACTTTAAACTATAGATTTGAATATAGAAATTCAAATGGACTTTTAACTATAGAATTTGAATATAGAATTCAAATGGACTTTAAATAAAGAGAATTCAAATAGACTTGAATTGGAATTTGAATAAGAAGTCGATAAGGAAACGAGAGTATAAGCATAATTAGAATTTGTTAATATGCAGTTAAAATATATTTGAACATGTCATGTTCAAATATGAAGGTGAAATAGACTGAAAAGTTAACTAATAGATTTAATTAACAAATTGAGTTAAAACGATTGGTATAGTTAAAATAGATTGGACAGGTATAGACATACAGGGGACAGGTATGGAATAAAGTATAGAAGTGAAATAAATAGAATGCCCGACAAAAAGGTACGTATTTAATTTCCATATGAGATTTTATGCGCCGTATTGGCAAGCCGCTTGGCTTTTTCTTTTTCTTTTTGAGATAAGAAGGACCGGGAAAGCTATTTGAAATTTCCCGATGCTCCCGGTAAAAAGGAGGTTATGGCGAATTTTTCCGGGAATTTAAGGAGATAGAATATTTTTAAGATAATTTGATAGTTAGAAATCAACGTATCAAAATATATAGAAGTCGATAAGAAAACGATCTTAGAAATAGAATAGTATAATAAAAAAAGGAGGGATAAGAATAAAACCTCGTAAGGATAAAAGAGAAAGTATATATGTGTTTTAAAGGTGAAAAAGTAGTGGTATGGTATTGGTTATTCGAGTAAGTAGTCTTGTCTGTTTTGACGTTAAATGTTATTCAGTCAAGGTCTGAGAGGTAATTATACCCCAACTTGGTTGATTTCATGATATACCGATAAGTAGCAAGATTCAGGCTCGAAGATCAATGTGGAATGAGAATTAGTTAAATACTGTGTTTGGGTTGTCGAAACGATGTTTTACACAACATTTGTTTTAACCCAAATATGTGCAAAGCTTGGAAATGGAATAATGAATATTTCTAAAGCTAGAAATTTAAGGAAGGCGATATATGGAAATGTTTTCCAAATAACGTATAAGGCCAATACGGTTATTGAAAATATTTGGTTGACAAATATTGATAAAGAAATAGAGAAGAGATTTAATTAATGGAATATTAATTAAAGGCTCAGTGATTGTTGGATGTTTGGATGAACACTTGTTTTATTCGATAGTTAAATCATCGACTATCAAAACACTTGTTTTTATTCGATAGTTAAATCACAGACTATCGAAGTTTTGACCATCGTTGTCGATATGGAGAGACCGGTTGGATTATTATCCGAAGAACCACTCCGTATCGGCAGTAGCGTGCGAATCAGATTATATAAAGATAATCGAAGATGGAGTACAGTGCAAGGACTTTTTCTATTAATAGAAATAGTACCTTCAGTTCATCCTGTTCCTGGGTGACGTGTATGGATGAATGTCTGACAGAGTATTTCCAGAAAGGTCACGTACATTGATTTCTTCAACCGTACCAAGAGTGGAAGCGGAGAAGGAAACTTCTTTTAGCTAACACGTAATGTACTGTTGAGGATGTCAATCGGTGATTTGATGGATTTGACGATGTGGCATTCGAAGTAAATCTGGTGTGATGATAAAGCGTAGCTTCTAGCCTCATCAACCGGTAAATGACAGAAATCGGGCAAGCAGCATGGCTATGTAGGTCGCACCTATTAGGGTGTATAATCACCTGATCTAGAGTTTCATTTACTTCTAAAAATCTATTGTCGATGCTGTCCCATTCGGGAAACGGTTGCTGATCCCAATCGTTGGTGATATACATTCGATACACTCAAGCGAAATGAGTGGTCGGTCATGTGTGGCTGAGTTGCAAGATGTTCTTGTTGAACTCGGTGTATTCTCCTCTAGAGATATACCAGCGGAAGGTGGTTCCATACCTTGTCATAGTTGGAAATCCATTACCCAATACGTGCTTGCGGTTTTGATTGTATATATATGTGGAACGTGAGATGCAAACGTTCCACTAGATTGTTATTTACTTGATTTAGACATTATTATAATATCAAAAGAGTTTTGATATAAAGATAAGTCAAGTGTTTGGATTTTCATAAGGGAAAAACCCGTTCCGTGTTATACGGCGTGGTCTTATGAGATATCATTTAGTTTTCTGAAACTGTTTTTAAACTGTTTACTCATACCAGTCCCATGACTGACCCGGAGTTTATTTTGTTGTTTCCCTAAACTCTTGGGTGCCTAAATTTGTATGGGCAGTCAAGTAGTCAGGATTTACAGATATACTGGAAGAGCTGGAGCAGGAGGCTTCAGGATCATATAGCTATAGTTATTTCCGTTGTGTTGTAAGTGCTGTACTTTGATAATGACATGTATATTCAAGTACAAATTTGTATTTCAAAGTTATGTTATGAAATATATTTATTCGTTCCGCTGTGAGATTCGTGTTACTCTGATGTTGTGTTCTTCTTCTTCTTCTATTCTAAGTTTCTATCTTATCTTTCCTCACCCTCTAATTTCTTTCACTAATTGCCAGGATTTTTCGATGTTTTGGTTATCGACATCGAGCTTATGTCGATAACCAAAGTCGCTAAAAATCCGGGTCGTTACAAAAATGCACCATTTCCCCTCTGATCATGAACTAAAATCCTCATTGCATGCAAGAGCAGAAAAGCTTAAAGCTGCATCTTCAAAAATATTTGGAGGTGATAAAACAAGAACCAATAGATTGGAGGACCTGAAAGAAACTATAAGGAACACAGAGTCCATCTAGTGCTTTTGCAATGGACGACATACAAGGTATGAATGCATTTATTTTTTAGTTGACACATAGCATAAACCTATTTTTCGAATGCCTAATGCTTTTATAGTTTAATTGCGGATAAATGCACTAGCTAATAAGGGACTCTCTAACCATTGGTATCTTACTGTAAGTGTTAATTGCTCAACATGATAAATAAATTGGTGTAAAACCCACAATTATAGTGAAATGTGAACACAATGAATATGGTATGAGTCCATTGATTTTGCAGTTATCTCTTTTTTCGCTATGAACACCCATATGCATATATGTGAACGATAACACATGCCGATTAATTGCTTGCTGTCCGAACAGCAAACTCTTGGGATTGTTGTCTCGGAACAGCAAGCCTGCACTTGCTGTTCTGAACATCAAGCTCTTGTAATTTCATTTGTTATTCAATAAGTTTGTATTTGTATCATTTTTTGCAGTTTCCTCCATTTCAAATTTGGGTAATACTGTAGTAGTTTAGGCTTGTGGTAAAGTCTGGTTTAATTTGTTTAATAAGCCTTTTCTTCTGTTTCAGGGAAATCTGTGGGGAGAGGAGGGGGACGAGGACGTGGACGAGGCCGTGGCCGTTAACTTTGTAGTTTATTTTATTTTCCTTCGAGAATTGTAGTAGTAACTAAAGATTTCTGAAATTGTTTAACTAAAGATTTCTGAAATTGTTTATCAGGCCATGGTCAGTGTTATTTTGAACAAGATTTAGTTGGTTTGTCAATGTTGTCAGCAAGATATAGTAGCACAATGTATTTTTTTGTATTTTTTTTATTTAAATTAGATACGGCTCAAAGGCGTAGCAAATTTATGAATTGATATGGTTCAAAGCCGTATCAAATTCATGAATTGATACGGCTTTGTGCCTTATTAATTCATATATTTGATACGACTTTGAGCCGTATCAATTCATGCATTTGATACAGTTTTAAGCCGTATCAATATATGATTTTGATACGGCTTGAACCATATCAAAGCAACAGAGATGCCATTTTTTGATACGGCTTAAAACTGTATCAAATCGATTTTAATACGGTCATGAGTACTGCCAAATTGGCATTTTTAGTGTAGTGATGTACTCCGAACTAGGTCGGAGAAGGGGCACGCTTACTGGACTGATTGCAAGAGATCCAAATGTGGAGAACGGTGTGGGCAATGTAAACCGACCGATCCATGTGCGTGCATGAGCCAGGCAGAGGGGGATAAGACGACCGTGACACCTGTAGATATGAGGCTGTGCATATCAGTGAAGGGTTTCCACTTTAGGACGTGATACATCCTACGGTGGAACCAGCACAGAATATCTACGCGAATTAGGGATCCAATCGATTAGGGTAGTAGTTAGGGTACATTTGGACGTATGCCTAAATCTACCACCTTATAGTGGAAGGGATCATCTCATTCTGGATATACTAGTAGTAGTGCAGAGTAATCATTAGAAGCGTATACACCCTATCATGTTTATCTTGTCATACCTGCCTTTTATGTAGTTGTCTCTCTCTTTTCCACTTTATATGCCTGTCATGCTACTTTTATTTATTTACTTGCTAAAAGTAACCAGACTCGACAGACTTTATGTCTGGCCCTTTTTGTTCCTCTTCTTTCTTCCGTCCCTCCCCCTAGGTTCTCAGGGCAGGAACACTCAGGCTTGATCGTGGTTCTACTTACATTTTTCTGGAGCTACTTAGATGTATGGCTCAAGCGCCAATCCTTGTTGCTTTGGCTATATTTTGATTGGGGAATTTTGCTTCTTTAATGTACTCTGATGTTTTGAAGTACAAAACAGTAGTTTTTATGATGTAATGATTTATGTGTATTTCAGACATGTGCTGTTTTTGAACCACGATGCTTTATTATAAATAAAGTTCTAATTCCGCTATTATTTTATGTATGTCTTGTAATATTTCTATTTTTGTTTACCTATAACGCTTCACGAAACTTAATGCATTCCCTTTGTGAGTGACATTAACGGACGTGGGGTGTCACACTTGGTATCAGAGCTGAAGGTTGCCAGATTGGATAAAAGATTTTGAAAATTATTTTATAAAAGATTTTAAAAGAAAGCATTTTCAAAAAAGAAAAGTCTGTTTTGAAAAACATAATCCCTAAAGCCATATGTAATATCTCTCGATTCTCCGCTTGATTCCTTTTTCCTTTTTTCTCTGAGGAAACCGATTCTTCCCAAAAGGTGTCCCCATTGCGGCATGATGCCATAGGCATGTTTAAACTACGACACATGTCGAAGGGCAATGAAGTGCGTAACCTCCATCTGTAGCCGCAGTTGTTTCACTTGCGGCTAATTTTCTCGAGCTTCGTAAGTATATTCGTGCGATTGAGGAAACTTTTGAGAGACTTGTTAGCTTGTTACAATGGAAGTTTAAAAGGAGAACAAGGGAGTTAGGGCTAAGGAGCACAACCCAAGGATGAGAAGAATGATGGCCCAGGAAGGGAACATAAATAAAGTTCAAATAAATCTGAAAAGAAAGAATTTAAGGTTAAGGAAACACAAAACAAGAAAGGACAACAACAACAACAACAGCAATAGCAGCAGAAGAAAGGCGGAAAGAATGATAAGGCTAATGATAAGAGGAAGTGCCATAGTTGTGGGCGAGAGAGTCACTTGGCCAAGGACTGTAGGAAAAGGAAGAATGCTTGCTTCGTTTGTGGAGGGGTTGGACACTTTGCTAGGGAGTGCCCGAAGAAACAGGGACAAGGTCAAAGGGTAGGAGCTTCTGGAGGGCAGGTGCGTGCTCTTGTGATTAGTGCTCCAGATATAGGTAGGAAAATTTCTTTGGAAGGTTTAATTTCTCTTTCAAATCGTCCTATTAGAATACTTTTTGATTCTGGCACTTCACATTCATTTATATATAGTTCTGTGGTTGGATCTCTGCACTTAGATACTAGTATGGTAGTGGATCCCGAAGTTGTATCAAAACACATTGGTGGTTCGGCTCATTTATCTATGATTTGTCGGGGTTTGAGAATATCTGTGTTAGGCATCGAGTTTGAATGTGATGCGTTTGTGCATGGTTTTATGGGATATGGTTTGATTCTAGGGATGGATTGGCTAGCCATGTATGGTGCCATTCTGGATTGAGAGAGGATGGTTGTTAGGCTTTTGACTTGTCATGGGAGGATCCTCGAGATTTTTCTTGACCCACAAGGGTCTGTCATGCTTAGTGTCCTAGAGTCTCTTGATGCATCTATCGATGATCTGCGATCGGTACCAGTAGCCCGTGAGTATCCTGATGTCTTTGATGAGGTTCGGGGTTTACCCCCGAGGAACGAGATTGATTTCCGTATATACTTGGCGGACAATGCAAAGCCAGTTGCATTGCTTGTGCGCCATGTGGCTCCAAGAGAAAGAAGGGAGCTCAGCAAACAAGTAGGGAGCTACACGAGAAAGGGTTTTCTTTTGGGATGGGATGAAGAAAGATGTAGCAGAGTTTGTTTCTCAATGTCTGATTTGCCAAGAAGTCAAAGCTGAGCAAAGGAAGCCCAGTGGTTTACTTCATCATTTAGAGGTCCCGCAGTGGAAGTGGGTGAGCGTCTCCATGGATTTCATAGATGGTTTTCCTAGATCAACGAAGGGAAACACCAGCACTTGGGTGGTAGTAGATAGACTTACTAAGAGCACCCATTTCATTCCCGTTAAGAGCAAGAAGACGACAGCATGGTTGGCAGCACTTTATGTTTGTGAGATAGTTCGTCTTCATGGAGTACCTTCCAGCATTGTAAGCGATCATGACCCCATCTTTACTAGTGAATTTTGGAGGAGCTTGCAAGAAGCATTAGCTACCCAGTTATGTTTGAGCACCGCTTATCATCCTCAGATCGATGGACAGACGGAGAGGGTGAATAGAGTTCTTGAGGATCTTTTAAGGCTATGTATCCTAGACTTCGGAGGGACTTGGGAAGAGCATCTTCCTTTAGTAGAGTTTGCCTACAACAACAGTTATCAAGCTAGCATCGGCATGGCACCCTTCGAAGCATTGTACGGACGACCCTATAGATCACCAACTTGTTGGTGGGAATCTACAGAAAGATTATTATTTGGACCAGATATGGTTAGAGAAACGTCCGAGAAAATTGATCTTATTCGATGACGAATGAAGACAACTCAAGATAGGCATAAATCCTATGCAGACAAGAGGAGGACTGACATCGAATTTGAAGTGGGAGACTTAGTTTTCATTAAAGTATCACCTTTGAGGAATGTGGTTCGCTTCGAGCCTGTAGGGAAGTTGGCACCCAGATTTGTGGGACCATTTCCCATAACCGAAAGGATCGGCCAAATGGCCTATAGACTAAAGCTACCAGAAAATCTATCCGACGTTCATAATGTTTTCCATGTTTCTCATTTGCGGAAGTGCTTGCATGACACCATGGAAGTTGTTGAGTCAAGTATATTGGAGGAAGTGGAAGTAGAATGGGAGGCGAAAGTCAGACGAGTCTCTCGTATTCTTGGATCATAGGTTAAGAAGCTACGTGATAAAGAAATCAAGCTGATAAAGGTTCAGTGGGGAGATAACCCAGAGGATGTGACTTGGGAGACTGAAGATAAGATTCGTGCTTCGTACCCTTTCTTTTTCGAGGGTATGTTCGTAACTCCTTTTCCAAAGTTTTATCTATGCTTGTTTCTATCATTCGAGTATGTCCTATCAATAGTATTTTCGACCTTTAGATAAGAACTCTATGGATGTAAACATGTGTTTGAGACATGGTATATTTGATGGATGCAAGTGGATGCGAGTGGTTGCTAGTGGTTGCCTGTGGATGCATATACACACACATTAGGCACTAGATCGGCTCAATCACTCTCATACTGCTTATGGATGTGTGTGCTTTTTTCTTTTTCTTCATGGATGAAAATGGATATATCATCATATGGATGTTGCATTTGGACGGATGATTGTGCACACATATAGAACTTACATGTTATAATAGGAGTATATGCATACATGTTGGATTCATGACACTAACATATATTGCATTAAGGAGGTCAACTGAATCAATGGACTGCCTGATCTTTCACATTAGTGTTGGGACATATACACACACCTTTGCATATGTTCATATAAGAATTGGAAAATTTTAAGGACAATGGATGCCTATGATTGGTGGATGAGTAGATGGATGATGGATGGTAGGATACATTCTTCTTAACTTGGATATTTCAGGGACGAAATCCTTCGAGTAGGGGAGAATGTAACACCCCGTCTTTTAACTACACTAAAGAGGATAAATTAAAGAATAATTAATTTAATATTCAGAATTAAGGGAAATAGACTATGTCATTGCATCCGTCTCGAAATTCTGGTCAAGATAGACAACTGTTTTGCGTAAAATGGACAACGTATGAAGAAGTTATGGACGGTAGAAGTTTGACGATGAGAGCAGGATAAACTGGCGCAATTGACAAGTGCGCCAAGGTACACTGGTGCACCTGTAAAGTGCGCCCATGTAAGTTTTTGGGCATACGGACCCAAGTGGGTATCGACCCATGGCCTGATTCCCCCTAGGGCTAAGGTGGAAGTCGAATTCTGGAGGCTGGCAGCTATAAATATACCCTCATTTCTCTTGTTTTCTCATACTGAAAAAATGGAGGCCAAATGATGTCAGTACCTGAACTGAATCTATTCCTTTCTTCTTCTACAAATCAAGTTTAAAAGATTCAAGTGTTTCAAGTATAGATCTGAGATTCAAGAGCAATGATTTCTTTTCTATCTTCTAAAATCCAAACACCGTGAATTAGTTACTTTTAGATTTAAATGATTAAAAGTAAAAGAGATATGACTGTGATTTGGATTTGTTATAAATTGTGAATCTATGACATTTGTGGATCTTAAATTTTATCATGCTAGATCTACCTTTATAGATCTAATTCGCTTGTGGTTAATTTATCATGTCACATTTGTGGACCTTAAACTTTATCATGTTAGATCTACCTTTATAGATCTAATTCACTTGCGGTTAATTTATCATGTCACGTTTGTGGTCCTTAAACTTTATCATGCTAGATCTACCTTCATAGATCTAATTCACTTGTGGTTAATTTATCATGTCACATTTGTGGACCTAAAACTTTATCAAGCTAGATCTACCTTTATAGATTTAATTCACTTGCGGTTAATTTATCATGTCACATTTGTGGATCTTAAACTTTATCATGCTAGATCTACCTTTATAGATCTAATTCACTTGCGGTTAATTTATCATGTCACATTTGTGGATCTTAAACTTTATCATGCTAGATCTAACTTTATAGGTCTAATTCACCTTTGGTTAATTTATCATGTCATATTTGTGGATCTTAAACTTTAGAATTTTAGATCTACTTCTGATTATGGATCTAATTCTTTTTAGATCATTTTGTACCTATCATATTGTAGTTGATTTGAATCTTAACCGTTATCATGTTAGATCTACTTCTGATTATGGATCTAATTCTATTTAGATCATTTTGTACCTATCATGTTGTAGTTGATTTGGATCTTAACCGTTATCATGTTCACTAGATCTGTTCATATATGTCTATCTTATCATTATGTCGTTATATGATTATGCCACCACATGTTTTTGTCAATCTTGTTAGGATAATCATTTCTGTCACCCTGTCCCTTTTATTTTAGCCTGGCTACTTTCTAGCCTAGGCATGACGTTAAATTATGCGAATACGTTAAAATGGGAACAAGGAGAAAAACGATATAAAATTGGACATAATTTGTAAATGGAAAGTTTGGCATAACTTAATGTTTATGAACATGAATTTGGGAAAATAATTAATTATGAACATAATTGGGGGAAAAGAGGCATGAGCACTTATAAAGACATAGGTATAATTGATTAAATAGAAAGATGCCTAGGATTACAGTAATTAGAAACTGTAATGGCACTTATGACATGAAGTTAGATTGCACTTGCGGTGGAAGTCTGCCCGGAACCGACCGGCATATCCAGCGACCGCAAGTGGAGAATATAATGTGAGAGGTCTAAGTGAACAAATATGAGACATGCTAAGATACAAGGTTAAGCCCGATTTGTGGAATAAGTCTGCCCGTACCCGCCCGGCATATCCAGCATCCACAAGTTATAGGCTTAATGTGAGAGGTCTTGCATATTATAACCATAAATGGATAAATGGTAATGAATTGGAATAAACAAGGAATAATGGTAACCTATTATCATTAATTACTTTAATGTTATATAATAGGTAGGCTTGTCCTAGGGACAAGTGGAAATTATAACAAATGTTATAATAAAAAGGAAAGATAACTTATTAGAAAACCTTAGTTAAGAAAACTAAGTTAATAAGTAAACAACGTCAAGTTGTAGTGATATGTTAAACAGGAAACAGGTGAACTGAGAAGGAGTATGCTTAATTAAATATTAAGTAAAACATGTTATTGTAATTATGGAATCAAACAATGAATAATACAAAAAGGATTGTATGATTACTTCCGTTAATTCCAATCCAGAGGTGAAAGATTGTAAGATTACTTCTGTTAATTACAATCTAAAGAATAACATGTAATGAGGCTTATTAATGAACTTAAATGGATTAAGTTATATTTATATGAAATTAATAAGCAAGTGAAACTTTGGTAAGTGAAAAGCAGTCAATGTGAATGGGGATAACCTGTTAGTCTGTAATACTTAACCTAGTTGAATCCATAGGGATTCTATGAATATGAACTAAAGTTGGAGTTAAGTAATTTTGGTTGAACAATGGGTCTGTTAAGTAAATCTGAGGGGGTAGGTAATATTTACATATAGGTCCACAAACTTAACCTGATAAGATTATGTAATTAAAGACACCTAGTGGTATACATAACCGGTGGAAATAATAAAGTTATGTAATTAAAGACACCTTTTAGGTTAAGCATAACTTGTAGAAATGATAGGGTTATGTAATTAAAGACACCTAGTGGTATACGTAGCCAATGAAAACCTAGTAGGGGATACAAGACAAAGGGGAGAGCTTGTATCATATTGTGTGGGATCCGTTTCAGCCAGTAACCCGGAGTAGGTATCAAACATGTACTCTAAACTAGGTCGGAGAAAGGGCACGCTTACTGGATTGATTATAAGAGATCCAAACGTGGAGGACGGTGTGGGAGGCGCAAACCGACCGGGCCATGTGCGTGCATGAGCCGGGCGAAGGGGGATAAGACGACCGTGACACCTGTAGATATGGGTCTGTGCATTTCAGTGAAGGGTTGCCACTTTAGGACGTGATACATCCTACGGTGGGGCCGGCATAGAGTATCTACGCGGATTAGGGAGCCGATCGATTAGGGTAGTATTTAGGGTACATTTGGACATATGCCTAAGTCTACCCCCTTATAGTGGAAGTGATCATCCCATTCTGGATATACTAGTAGTATTGCAGAGTAATCATTAGAAGCGTATATACCCTATCATGTTTACCTTGTCAAACCTGCCTTTTATGTAGTTGTCTCTCTCTTATCCACTTTATATGCCTGTCATGCTACTTTTATTTATTTACTTGCTAAAAGTAACTAGACTCACCAAACTTTATGTCTGACCCTTTTTGTTTTCTCTTCTTTCTTCCGCCCCCCCCCTCGGGTTCTCATGGCGGGAACACTCAGGCTTGACCGTGATTCTGCTTACATTTTTCTGGAGCAGCTTAGATGTATGGCTCAAGCGCCTATCCTTGTTGCTATGGCTATATTTTGATTGGGGAATTTTGCTTCTTTCATGTACTATGATGTTTTAAAGTACAAGACAATAGTTTTTATGATGTAATGTTCATGTGTATTTTAGACATGTGATTTTTTTGAACCATAATGCTTTATTATAAATAAAATTTTAATTCTGCTGTTATTTTATGTCTGTCTTGTAATATTTCTATTTATGTTTACCTATAACGCTTCACGAAACTTAATGCATTCCCTTTGTGAGTGACATTAACAGACGTGGGGTGTCATAATAATCGAGGTCGTAACGTCGCGGCAGTTCATAATATTATGATTTGAACTTCAAATGAGTGTACAAGATTCGTTATTAGTCTGATTTCTTCAAAACAAGAAATGCTCGAATATGTTGAGTTATTTTTTTCTAATGGAAGTGAAAAATCGAAATTTCGTCTTATAGATGGTAAGTTATGCCCAAATCAAATTTTCAGAAAGTCGCTATGGAATCATTTATAAACCTTAACAGTTTATTAATTATGACTAAATATTGGTTTCGAATTTAGACAAGATCATTGAGACGTAGTTATAATTCAATTTTTAAAATTTTACTGTAATTTTTAGTTTGGAAAATAAGCAACTTTTTATTTGAAGTGTTTTACACCTTATATCAGCACTTTTGAAATTTCATAGGATTAGTTAACTTGTTTATTTTATTATATTTTTGGAATAATGACACATCACTCGACATGATTATATTTTTATTTTAGTCCGTAAAATCTTGTAAGGGAACGAAGTTCTACACAATTGGGTACATGAAATTTTAACGGGGAGTACTTTAATGAAATAGTTATCCCACATTTTAACGGTATTATATATATGTGCATGGAATGGATTCTGAGAACAAACACCAAATTCTGCATTGTGACAAATTATAGATTTTGTTGCCCTTTACTTGGAAAATTTGTTACCCAGTAAGTTGGAAAGTTTGCTTTAAATACTAAATTAGTTTGCCTAAATAACAAAGGCTCCTGATTACATAGTATTAAACAGTAAGTGTGTGCTGACTTATTAAACTGTAAACTATTTTTTTTGGCACACTTAAATTTTTCTTGTTATTATCCATTCATATGCAGTTCATACAATTTCCTGTAGCAAGGTGTATCATTAGTATGTTTTGCTTATGACACATTATTTAATCATGTGTATAACGTTTAATGTCATAATGAGAACGTTTCTGTTCTGTTTGGACCAATATGAGAATATAGCAACTTAACATGAATTGAAATAATAAATTGATGTATTTTACTTCGTGGTCTACAGATTCAATTATTGTTTAGTTAATGGTATGTTCAGTGTATCCATGCCAGCAAGTTAGTAAACCCATACATGGTAATAATATGATATTATTGATACCACATAAACCACTGTGCTGTGAAATATCAAATCATATAAGGTACTTATGCCAACACAAAACATTTGATTGACCAACCATAAGCCAGGCACTGCACTCCTCAACAAATTTCACGCCAAAGTAAATGAGTACCATTGTGTTTTCAAATCAACGTACACATGCGCGCAGACTGGCATTTACTTAAGACTTCACGCTTAAGTTTTGATCTAGGATAGCTAAGCTACACTGTATTATTTACGCAGGCCTAAGGACTGTGTTGTATGTTTACTTAAAGGTTAAGGGTCCTCACTTATAAATATACCCAAAAATATACACTGTCATTCTTTTACCTTCTTCTAGGAATTTTGCTAAAACCGTTCATAGCATTCGAAAATGAATTTCAACACTTTTTCTCCACTTTAAAATACAACACTGTTATATACAAGATCATCGAACCGTTCTCAGCATTCTTGTATTATTCTTGTACGCGACACTGTTTTAAACTAGTTAACAGTTTCTGGAGCTTGCGGTAGAACTACTGGAGCAAAGCAGTTATTTTGTATTGGAGGAGATGAAGTTGTTATTGTGAAGTATGGGGTCAACGTAAGGAGTTTTGTTAGAGGGAGCTTGTGTGTTTAACAGGAGGGTTGCTCGGCTTCAATGGGTTGGAGATGGGCTTTGCGTGTGTGTGTGCAGTAGGAGGCCATGCGGCTTTCCAGTGAAGTAACCATGCAAAAAGGGTCATGCACAGCGTGCTGAGCAGGAGAATGCTAGAGTGGGAGGGCGTCGAACTGGAGGAGGAGGAGATAGGGAGATGGAGATTTCAGTGTTGAGCTTACTGGTGGCAACTGTTTGAGGCTTTGTTAAGTAAGGAAGGGATGGGGGATTTCATATAGGAAGCTACGGTTTGTTAAGAAAGAAGATACTAGAGAGCGGAGTTTCATTTTGTGGATGGAGGAAGAATGGTTGAAACTAATTTATGGGCTGACGAGAATTATAAAAGTGAAGCCCATAATAATATAATGAAAAAAGAGAAAGTTGTGGGCATGAAATAAAGTACTAGTGTCATTCAATGTATCATGGACATGAAGTGCTGGATTCATGTGGGTCTTACTTGAGTGGAAAACGAGGACTGTCGCATGGAGATACAAAAGATGTGTGTGAAGGTGGAGTCGAACTACTGAAGAAATTGTGGTGGCGCGCGAAAATATGGAGACGAAGAAGATATATTATCATGAACAAAGGTGATGAGCATCAGGATTAATAAGTTTAAGTAAGGGTTTTAATTCAATTAATTATTTAATTGTGTTATAAATAAATAACTCGTAACCCTATAACTTATTCGTTCATGGACAGAATTCAATAAATCATGAACTGTCGGGATCGCAGGCTACACATTAGGACCAGTCTCGAGTGATTTGGAGATCAGTTCAATTTACGGTAAAATTAAACGCCTGACCAGACCACGGACATTAATCATTATTTAACGATTAACGACCAATGTGAGTAATCTCACTAACTCTGTCCAGTTTTATAATTTTATAAACGTTATTTAATGTTGATAAAAATGATTGAATGCTGTGTGTGATGGTTGTTTGGAAGATTTGCTAATTAATTGTATGAAATTATATATACCGTTGTATATATAAAACGTTGCTTAAACATTGATTCTATTTATTTTAATATTTCATATTTATATGAAATTAGTATTATTATTGTGATTTAACATCTGTGGATGCTGGGAAACAGGTTGGAGGGATCCAACTGGATTCCTCAACAATTATATTGTTGTTTTTCGTATATTGATTATATGATGTGACATATAATTTGTGATTGATTATTGTGTGTTCGGGATGTTGATTAACATTGACCTGAAATAATTGGTAATTAAATACCGTAAAATATATTCGAATATATAGGAAAAGAAATTGGGGTTTTAAAAAGGATAATCTATTTTTAAATAGAAATTGAATGTCGAATGGAGTAGAATATAATAACTTGTTTTAATTATATTAAAACAACCAGTTTGACTTATAAACTAATGTTAGAAATAAATATGGATTAATTATTATTAAATAATTTGAAAATATAAGACGAACTTAAAAGGGCAGATTGGTTAATCATTTCAAACGGAAACGATGAAATAATTTAGATGTTCGAAGTGTAAAGATAATTGAAATAAACACATAAGGAATTATAATTTGATTTAGACTATGTTGAATATTATAAAGATAATTTATTGTAGAAATTATAGATTACAAAAGCTTAGAAATTAACAAGATAGTCAATATTAAGTTTAAAAACCAATAGTTTATAATTGAATGTAAAATCGAGATTTAGTTATAAACTTGATATATAATTAACAAGAAACTGATTTATAAATGGAGTTTATAAAGTGAAATAAGAATATGAATTTATAAAAGAACTAGAGAGATAGGATTTTAAACTGTAATGATACTTATTTAAATCAAGATCTGATTTAATAAACTGAGACCAGATTTCTATAGAAAAGTAGTATTCACGTTATAAAGTGAATAATGATTTTAGGGCAAACGTTTTGCAAGATTTAAATGGTTATAAAAGGAAATTATTTTTGTAAATAAGAAGTTAATAATGGAGTTAAGGAAATTAGAAATTGACTGGAGAATAGTTATGTTGAATGGATTTCTGAGTATCGATCTGATGTTGGTTTCGGCCTTCAGGGTTAACACTTAGGGAGTTGTTCTCTTACTGGTTTACGGTTAGGGACTGATGGATAGTGATGCATGAATAAGGTCTGAAAATGTTTTCCAGTGTTAATGACGTGTATTTCGAAATAGGGGAATAAAAAGAGTTGTGAATATATGGAAACGTTCTCCAAGAAAATCGTGGGAAGTAAAATGGGTTTTTAGAAATAAATGGGAAATTGGGAAATGAAATGATTATTGATAAATCCATTTAAAGTGGCTCACTGTTGATTGATAGTTGATCGGTAAGATTTCCACTTGGAAATAAGGTCGTTGTTTGAACACATGTTTTCTTTGATTGTTAAATAACCGACTATCAAAGTTTTTGACCATTTCTGTTGTCAATACGGAGAGACCGGGATCAGATTTATTATCGAAAACCACTCTGTATGGGCATTATCGTTTTGAATCAAATATATTGAAGACAATTGAAGACAGAGTTTATGCAAGGGTTATTCTGGCGATCCTAGCTAGAAATTGCCTAAGATGGATTTACAGAATAGTGTCTTTGGTTTATCTAGTCCTAGGACAGCGTGTTTGGACGAATGCCTAACAGAGTATATCTAATCGATCGCGTAAGTTGATCTCTTCAAATGCATTTACGTTTGGTAGTGGAGGAATTCGTTCCTCTTAGCTGTATACCCGTGGTATTTTTGGGGAAATCAGTTTGTGATTTAGTGGGTATGATAGTGTGGCATTCAAAGTAAATATAGATGTGATATGTATAATAGTACGTTATGACCTCAAGCCTCATCAACTAGGAAATGAATAAAATTGGGCAGGCAGCATGGCTAAGTGGGTCGCACCCAATTAGGGTATATTGTCACCATCTAGAGAATATTCATATTTGTTACTTCTTTCGCTTCTGTATCTTCCGGGGACGGCTATTATGGTATACCAAACATACGGTGTTAATATATTCAGAACATTCAAACGAAATGAATGGTCGGTCATGTGTGGCTGAGTTACAAGATGTTCTTGTTGAACTCCAATGTATCGCTTCTAGAGTACACTAATCGGAAACTGGTTCCATACGTTGTCATAGTTGGGAATTCATTCTCCAGTAAGAGCCCGCGGTTTTTGATTTGATATTATATATGCAGAGCGTGAGATGAAAGCGTTCTGTTAGATTATTATTTACTTGTATTAGACACTATTATAATATCAGAATATTATGGATTTTGGAAATGTTTTGGGTTATCGTAAGGTAAAAACACTCCGTGTTTATTTGTGGATCGGTTTTACGATTATCATTTCCTCGAAAAGGATTTTGGAAAAGTTAAACCGAATTGATTAGAGTTTACTCATACCGGTCACATGACTGACCCAGAGTTTATTTTGTTTTGTTTTCCCTAAACTCTTGGGTGCCCAAATTTGTACGGGCAGTCAAGTAGTCAGGATTTACAGATACTTGTAGAGCTTCGAGCAAGGGGCTTCAACATTTGAGATATATAGAGTTTATTTCCGCTGTGATATTATATGTGGTACTCTGATAATTATATGTAAGTACAAACACGGTTTTGTATTTCAAAGTTATGTTATATAATATATTTTATTCGTTCTGCTGTGAGATTCGTGTTTACTCTGATTCAGTTCAGTTGTGTTCTTCTTCTTCTTCTATTCTAATCTTCTTTCTTTCTATTTATAACCCTCTAACTTCTTTCTATTAATGGTCTGGTATTTCCAATTCTTGAACAGTCAACATAGTGTTTTGTGTCGATTTCCAGGGTCTATAATGCTTGGGTCGTTACATATGGTTAGATTTAATAACCTAAACTTTAACGGTTAAGAATTAGCTCAGTTAATCTATAAATAGGGTGGCTCTCTCTCATTTATCTGCACACAACTATTCTTCATTTGTCACTTCCTCATGGCTATATTCTAAATTAATTAATAAAATGGGGAGATGCTGCTAAAAGGTAGATCAACAGAGATAATTAAAGATCTGCAATCAACGAAAAACCTTTTTTCTCAAGAACTATTTCTGAACCTAATTCCTAGCATTGTGAGGTCAAATTATTTTTAGATCTGACATCTAAAAAGTATTACGACAGTAAATAGCTTTGTAATCTAGAACATACAATACTTATAAGTTATTTTCTATGCTGTTCTTTAACTATTATTCATCTATACCATTTTACTGTAATGTATATGTTCTTTTACTGTCAACTGGTTTTTTGTTCACCTTCCTTATCCCTATTACATTGTTAATTAATTTGCAGTCTTGTTTATATGCCTATTTTTATACAGTTAATTTGATTATGTTCTTCTTCTTCTCTTTTTCTATTTGTATTTACGCTGACCCTAGGCCACCGAGAGCCTAGGCCATTCTCGTTTAAGGTTGCATATAATTGAATTTGGCACAACATGAAATGACAGTGAAAAAGGAGAATTTGGGGCATATTATAAATTGAGGACTATTGACTGTAATTTGGGAATATAATTAAAAGGAAGAATACGCAAATATGTATACATGTTAGGTTAGACTTAATACAAAGATTAAGTAAAGAACATGTTGTGAATATATAAGCATCATATGTAAGTAAACCGAATTACTATAATTTATATTTATATCTGGGCAGTACTTGTTTTAGGGAATGGGTTGTACACATAATAACATTTACAGAAAAATGTCATTTTACAACCATGCTTATTAATGAACTTAAACCTGCTAAGTTAATCTGGATAATTAATAAGCTAAGATGTCCCTCGCTCTACTGTTGTATCGAGTTTTAGGACTCTTAAATCCTAGTTACTTGGGGGCACAATCGTAGGGGTCTTACTTGTCAATCTTGTTGTATGGAACTCATATTAGTCAGTATCCCCGTGGGTATCTTGTTAAGGGGCCTTGCACTAGGTAGGGGTCAGGGCACACTTTAATGATGTACATAGTAAGAGGTTCAAAAGAGTATTGTGAGTACGGGCGCGTTCTGGTGGAGTCATGAGCGTGCATGGGTCCGAATGGGGAAACTAAGTCGCAATAACACCAGTAAATAGGTCTGTGCCCTATATGTTGCCGCTTTAGGGAGTGTTGCGCCCTACTATGGGGCTATCACAAGGTATTTACATAGTAGGGAGTCAATCGCATGAGTAGTAATTAGGGTAACACCTAATCCTGATATACTAGTAGTGGTGCAGAGAAAACTTGTTCTCGGGATATAAATGAGAAGCTTACTCGATCCTTGTTTTGTCTTGTTTACCTTGTACTTATATGCTACTGTACTTTCTCATCCAGTCTTATTCATCTGTCTTGATACCTTTATTTCATACATATACTGAGAATCACTGGAACTCGCCATACTTTATGTCTGACCTATTATGTTTTTTTCCTCTCTCTCTTCCTTTGCCCCCTCGGGTTCTCAGGGTTCTGATCAGCAGTGACCGTGATATTCAGCTTGGATTCTTGCATTTTCTAAATCTTTATGTATTACTTCGATTTTTGCTCTACTTTGATATGGCTATGGAAGAGGGATATGTGTAACAACCGGAATTTTAGAACCAATTTAAATTTTTTGATTTAAACTATTTTAAGGAATATGGGAATATAAGTTGGCTATTTTTGCTAAATAAAATTTGAGAATAATTTTAAAATTAGTTTTTATATTTTATTTGACTTAAAACAGGCCCAGTAAAATTATTAAATTGATTTATAAGCCTTGTAATTGAGAATTTTGAAAAATCGATTTTTAAAATCATTGCATAGCCCTTAAAAAGTGAAATTTTGCTAGCGAGCTCAAAATTCGACGAGACCAATTTTATTGGATTCGGAATAATAACTCATGGCTAGATTTCAAATTTCACGCAAAACGAAGATATTATCTGACCGTGAGAGGCAAACCTGTTTGGGGTAAAACTGACAGTCGGTTTACAAAGGAACGTTTTTGAGGCGATCTCAGAATTCAATTACACTTTTCTTCCCAGATTCGTATCATCAAATTATGGTAAAATGCAAAATTTCATGATTTCTGGAATCAGTATGTGGGCGTACAAGAAGAAAAGGTACGCTAAAACCGAATTTTTGAAGCTAATTTAAGCATGATTGAGAAATTAAACGGAAGGTCAAACGAACTCGGAATTCAACGAAACTTAGTTTGTTGGATTCATAATTCCGTATATTATCTTATGCTGAAATTTCATGGCGAACGGAGATCATTTACAGACAAGCAATCAAAGAGAAAGGGAGAAGAAATCTCTTACTTAAATTCACTTTCTCCTTTCTGTCTCCATTATTCCTCCTTCTTTCCTCAAAAAATTGTCCTCCTCCCTCAACCCCTTGTTGCCGCTGCCGCACCCCCACCTGCATCGCTTCCTCCTCCACCGGCCGCCACCTCCTCCTCTCTCTCTTCCTTTAAAACCCTAAACCCTCAAACTCCACCAACCACCTCCACGGGCCCCACCACCTCCCTTCTGACCTACACCGCCTGCCCCGCTACTTGCAGCCACCCTCGTCCAACCGTGGACCCTAGCTTGGCCAAAACCCCCTCTTATACAAAAATTCCCATTTGCAAATACACCCCTCTCCTTCTTCACTCAATAACTCTCGATCCGCGCATTTCTGGACAAGGCCCTATAAACGAAAGTCGTAGATCTCATTTTTTTCTATGAAATGCACATGTCAAAATCGAATTTTGGAATTTAGAGCTGCTCTAAAAATGCGACAGAAGTTCGCGGGCCTGGAGCTGTTTTCGATGATTTCTAGCGAATCTGAGCGTTTTCGGAAAAAATGCACTAGGGAAAAGTTGTCCGGAATGGCATTTACGTGTTGGTGCCCATGTTTGGTGAAGATTGGAAGTCGTATGCAGTCTTTAGAGCTAGAATTGTGAATTCGAGTTGCAGAGAGCGATAACGGCGAGTGCGCGGCGAAAATTTTACACAAGAAGTGTCATGGCGTTTAGTTTAGATATTTGGTGAGAACTCGCTCACTAAATTATTATTTTTAGATTATTACGTCATATATTGTTATACGGTGCCTGGTAGCCTACATCACAGTTGTTTGCAAACCCATGGATGAATTGTTGATTTGTTGTGTTATGATTTGATTATGAATTTGAAATATTTAACATGTTAAAAAAATGTTAATATTATTGTGGTGGTTGAAATTTGGTATAAATACCCATTTATAATTTAAATAGCGAAAAATAGTTAGTTTGAAAATTTATTCGAATCGGATTAGAAATGATTAAATTCATGAATCAGTAATGAATTTAAATTGCTTGTTGTTGGTTGAAAACCCCTCACGGGTCTTGGGATGATATTTGACTCAATCATCTCCCTTGTGTGAAATTGCAATTAATCAGTTGATTGACGGATTTATGTAAGCATCAATTATTTGATTTAAGCTCATATGAAAATAAAAATATGGATGTTGATAGTTGTTTACAACTGCTATTGGATATATATATATATATGATGAATGTAATCCATATAAATTTATTTATATGGATATTGGTTGAAATTTTATTCCAATCCAGAATAAATGTGAATATTTTTATAATGTAATGTTGAATGAAGATTATAAGTTTTTTATAATGTCCGATTTTGAATGGACAAGAAATATAAAAATACGAAGTCGAGTTAACTATATAAACGCTATTTTAACTTGAATAGATTTTTATATCAATTTTTTTTTTAAAATGAATATCGAGAAGGCTGAATTACGAAATCTGACATTTTGAAAATATTATCATTTTGAGATCATAATAAGTCGCATGTTCAATTTTGATTTAAAATTGAAATGAAAGTTGGAATCGCTTTTAAACGAATTTACAAACGTTTTATAAAATACGTTTTGAATGGAAATCGACGAAATATAATATATATATATATATATATGGTTTGAATAGAACGCGTCGTACAAGGACTGTTCACCAATTTCGACCCTTAACTTTGAATTGACGTAACGGAAGATCCGACGGTCGGATTCTTCTAAAACCAGAACCGTTGGGTTCGTTTCGAAAATATCTTTCAAATGAATATAAGAGTTTTAAATTTTAACGGTTGGATTTTAAAATATTTCCAAATCAGTTTTGGAAAAGGTCGCTATGGATGCAGTTCAGTGGCCGATATTGGAAACCGACTGTAACGGCCTTAATAAAATTATTAAAAACTTGAATAAATTACGTAAAATAATAATAAATGATTTGGAAAGCTTTTAGATGAAATATTCCACATTTGAAAAGATAAAAAAATATTTTTATCAGAATAAACTAGTTAATAACTAGAATAATTATACAATGATTTTTAGAAATAAAATATTAGATTTGTTAACGGTTTTGTCATAACTATAAATTTCCAACATGTAAATTGGAATTAAATGGAGAATGGGATTTGGGTTTGTCGTGAATGGTATCTTCATTAATACCGTTATTAAACCCAGTTATGAATGGAACAAATCTTTTAATTAAGTTTAGAGAAGTTTTCCAATCTATTTAATTAAATTGAAATTGAATGGAATTCGAGTTAATAATAATAACCGGGATGAGTTTCTGTGAAGGAAGGCGTTTACTATTTATGGAATTTAAAAGGCTTCGCCGCTATTCCTTTATCGTATTAGTCTGATACGGAAATTTATATCGATTATAAATGGTTCAGATTTCCGTGAAGATTCCATATAAAATGGAAGATGATTTTGGGTTTATCGTGAATGGAGTTTATACATGACATTTGTTCTTTAACCCAAGTAAATACAAGATTAATTTCCAGAGGTTGAATAATCATTAAGTAATGATTTTTGAAAATTAGAACTAAGTTGGAGTTTTAACGAATCGTTGATTAGACTGTAATGTAAAAATAAGTAATTAAATTTACCAAATACAAGAAGTATACGAAATGAAGTACCACTAGTTTTACTCCATACGATAGTTAAATCTTTAATTAGATTTGAAAAGTTAAGTGGTAATTAAATTTACCGATAACACTATGGGTATTAAATATGGAGTACTACCAGTTTTCTCCATGGGATGAATAGGTAAGGACTGGGATAAATGAAATAAATGATTAATTCAGTAAGGCTCGATAATCCCGACTAGTTATATAAACCTTAATTTGATTTAAGTGGAAAAAGGATATAATAAAATCTTTTGCAATGGTTTTCAAAGAAAGATTTAAACAGGAGGTTTAAATGAATTAAAATCTTTGATAAAATTAATAGGAACCTTTCCCAGAGTTATGAATATTTGAATAAAAGAATATTCTAAATTGGAATGAGGCGTATGAGGTGTTTATATATCACTTGATTATAAGATGCACAAGTTATTCGGAAAAACCACGTTTAACCCATTCTGAATAACTGTTACGATGATTAAAAGTCGAATATATTGAAAACGGTGCAAGACCGACAATCTTCACATTGAAGGGATTACTACTGATGCCCTGGATGGAGTTGCAGCTTTGAAGGGGTTATAGTGGTAGTTTCCTAGACGTACTTGTTGATTGTGCGTATATGCGAGGGCCTCTCTCCTATATTGGACTTATGGGATGAGGAATAAGGTGCCTCCAGTTTCGTTCAGACCCAAAACGGACTTGTAAATGAATTGTATGTTTGACATTGTATTGTGTGTTATATTAGTTGATATCTGCTAAATATATATATGCTTTGTGACGAAGAATTTATTCTCTTGCTTAACACCCTTCTCTGAGACGTACGAGCTTAGAGGTCATGTATTGGTGGAAACCAATGGTATGGTATGGATTGACAATGTGGCATGCTAAGATGTAATGATCAAGACTTTTGTTGAAAAGCAGGGCCTTGTGGATGATGATCAAAGCATATCTTTAAGAAGCATAGCTTTTTTGTATAGCGTTAATTCCCTCGCACCCCGGTATGAGACAAAAACAGGATAAGGGACGCAGGGAGTGCATACGTTTCTTTCTAGCTAGAAGTCGTGCCGTGATATGGTCCCATATATTTTTACTTATGTGGATGATGGATTACAAGGTGCTTGGATATAGAGTCGACTAAAATGCTCAAGTGATAGGTCTGATAGGACTAGGAAACGTATTGTTCAAGAATAACCAATCCACTTAGGTGTAGACCGGCCCTGCAGGATCCAAGGGTTGCCCATAGGTGTGATCCTGGATCATCTTCTTTGAGGTGATCCGACTCAGTAAGGAGACCATCCCTTTCCTTGACTCATGATGGAAATCCAATTTCCAATACGCGACCTTTCGGTTTTAGTTGTAAACCTATATGGCGACATTGTAGGATCGGGTACTATGCGGTCTATTATTGATACATTTATATTTGAAGATTGTTTTCTACACTGTGCACCTATATTAATATCAAAATGATTTGTTTTTAAAGCGTATCAAGAATGTTTGGCTATCATATGGTAAAACTCTATCTTCCGGCTTGCGTTGCATTATGTGATGGGACCTGAGTCTTATAATAGCTTCATTTTTCAAAAAGCATCGCGTTGTTTTGTTTCAAACTGATATTCATGTGGAGTAAACCCATTCCGTGTCATACAGTGTGGTCCCATGATTTTCCAACCTTTAAAGTAAGTTTTATTAACTGTCTTAGTTCTCACACCAGTCCCATGACTGACCTAGTGAAACAACCCACCTCCGTTAAGGTCACTCACAAAGGGAATTCCTTAATTTCGGTGGAGCATTATAGGTAAAAGATGCAGATAAATTACAAGACAGACAATTAAAGCAACGACTAATAAATAAAACTTTATTTCATTGATAAACAGCTTGTACAAAGATTGTTTTACAATACCAAAGTATCCTGTCTTGTTTAACAAAAATAAACAAGCATAAAACGATTTCCCCAAATAAAGCATGAGCTAGCCATAGCAGTAGAAGAGAGAGTCCAAGGCAACACGTCAAAGAGTCTTCAAGCTTGGAAAGAGTAACGGTCCAAACAAACCTGAGCTATTCCCTCCCTGACTACCTTGGGGGAGGGGGGGGGAAATGGAAGAAAAGAAGACGAGAGAAAACGGGTCAGACAATAAGTCTGGTAAGTTCAGTGATTACTAGCATTTAAACAAGGAAAAGGGATCATGACAGGAGTAATAGAACATAGGACAACACCCTAATATAAGACAAGATATGTTGAACATGTGATCGCACCCATTACTATAATCTCTGCACCACCTAACTAGTGTCTCAACTAGTAATCTGTATAATACGATCCCAATCCCCGCAGTTGTGGCAGCCTTCAGGTGTACATCTATATTTGAGGATTCCACCTCAATCAGCCCAATTGCCATGAATATGTTAGATGTACCCTTACTACCCTATCGATCGACTCCCTACCTGAGTTGACTTGCCATGTGTCTGTGTCAATCGACCCTCTCTTGCGTGTAGCTACCCTGTGCTGGTCCCACCATAAGGTGTATCAATCCTTATGATAGCGACCCCGACATGATTCAAGAATGTACAGTGTAAAACTACTGGTACCCTGTGCCTGCTTTTTCCACTCCGGAGTACGTGCACGCCCATAATCCGCCGGAACCTACACTGACGTACCCCCAGCCGCTATGTTAACCGCTTATAATCAGCCCGGTAATTGTGCCCCACCCTGCCTAGCTTAGGGTACCATGATACATCTAAGTGGGTTATTGCTGAAATGGGTCCCCGTTACAAGGGTTTCCTACTGGTTAAGTTTATGGGCCTATATTTACTAATATTACCCACTAAACTGATATGTACTTAACCTTCCCACCGATTCAAGCATGTTTATATGATGGTTATGTTTTGTGGGCCTATATTTACTAATATTACCCACCAACCCGACATGTACTTAACCTTCCCACGGATGCAAGCATGTTTATTTAATGGTTAAGTTCTGTAGGCCTATATTTACTAATATTACCCACCAACCCGACATGTACTTAACCTTCCCACGGATTCAAGCATGTTTATTTAATGGTTAAGTTCTGTGGGCCTATATTTACTAATATTACCCACCAACCCGATACGTACGTAACCCTCCTACTCATCATGTCATATTTGTTAAGTGGTTCTTATTAACTTAACCTTTCTCACTTATCATGTTGGATTGGTTAAGTGTGACTTATTAACTTAACCCTGTTCATTCATCAGGTTATATTGGTTAAGTATTCCCCATTTAACTTAACCCCATTAGCTCATCAAGTGATACTGGTCAAGTGTCATTAATCAATTCAAGTTAACTTAACCCATCCACCCGTCACGTCATGTTGGTTAAGTGTTTCCTTCTGGTGTTGACTTGACCTTACCTCAAATCATGTTATATTGGTTAAGTGTTGCCCTCTCGTGTTAACTTAACCCTTCCCATACATCATGTTATATAATTGGTTAAGTGTTTTCCTCTTGTATTACTTAACCCCACCACATGTCATTATATATTTTGGATAAGTGTTACCTTAGTTAACTTAACCCTATCATCTGCTTAATTAACATGTTACAACGGTTAAGTGTTATAAATTTACTTAACCTCACCCACTTGTCTAATTAACATGTTTTAACAATTAAGTGTTCTAATTTTACTTAACCTCGCCCACTTGCCTAGTTAACATGTTATTACGGTTAAGTGTTCTAAATTTACTTAACCTCGCCCACTTGCCTAGTTAACAAATTATTACGGTTAAGCATTCTAAATTTACTTAACCTCACCCACTTGTCTGGTTAACATGTTATTACGGTTAAGTATTCTAAATTTACTTAACCTCACCCACTTGTCTAGTTAACATGTTATTACGGTTAAGTGTTCTAAATTTACTTAACCCTACCAATCCTGACTTGGCTTTAATTTATTCATTAAAGCACCAACCACTCACATTAGACAGGTCTTGTTGTGGTCACTGGATGTGCCGGTCGGTTCCGGGCAGTTTTACACCACAACTCAGTCTAATCTCGGTCCTTTTTGGGCTTGATGCACTAACCACCCACATTAGACAGGTCTTGTTGTGGTCACTGGATATGTCGGTCGGTTCCGGGCAGTTTTACACCACAACTCAGTCTAACCTCGGGTTAGGCATATTCGTCTTTTCTAAATTCACATATTATATATATGTCTATTTCTTTATGTAAATTAATCTTAATTTAATTATGCCACAATTATCCTTTTGATTATGCTCGCAATAAATGGTATATCAAATATACCAAATCTACGCCATGTAATTTTCATGTTTATCCTTCATACTTATAAGTAAATTATAAATCAATTATTATCATGGCCCACTTTTCCCCTAAATCATATTCATAATCTTTGGTATATAAAAATTATACCATTTAAATGCCACTAATCATTGGCATGTTCCAAACATGCCAATTACATATAATTTCATATTTACCCCAACGATATCCCCCGTTTGTACATTCGCAAAATTACAAGGAATGTTAGGCTCGATATTTTAGCCTAACTTATAACCACAAAAGGGAAAAGCGAAGAACACGAAATATTCTATCAGCATAAAAATATGTGACATATAGATTTGGCATAATATAATGAACTTGCGAATTTAGATCTGATTAACATGAATCATAGCATATGAATTTACATAGAACTACACAAATTAAACTTGTCATGTAAATGTGAACTCGTGACTAAGTTGGATCTAATTATCATGTAAACTTGATATAGGTCTAGCATGGAGGTTTAACATACAATTTTAAACCACAGCTTAGCATATTAACTTATGTATGTCAAAACATAAGAAAGCTACTATAAACATATTTAAACCACAACTTAGCATGATAACTTATGTGTGTTAAACATAAGAGAACTACTATAAACATATTCGAATCACAACTTGGCATGATAACTTATGTATTAAAACATAAGAGAGCTATTACAAACATATTCGAATCACAACTTAGCATGATAACTTATGTGTTAAAACATAGAGAGCTACAAATCCAAATCTTGCAACATAAATAGATTTAACTTAACATAGTTCTAAATATACATGAATGTTGATCTAACATGTAAGCATGTGATTTAGATCATAAACTTTGCAAGTAACCACCAAATTATAACATGACATGTTTCACCATTCAGTTGGCGTAATAAGTTCTTTACCCAATCATAATAGATTCCAATAACATACAATATGGTATGTTCATCATCACCAACATATAGGCATGATCAATTGCAATGGCAGTTTAAGATAAATGAGAACCAAAATTTATTTATCTTATACATAAGCATCATTCTATATTCGAATTACAACATGTCATGATTTCATTTAAAAGAATGTTTAAATCTACGTAATAACCAACTTACAAACTAAAAAGGAATTCTTGATTTCTGAAATCTGAATTTTGAAATTGGTTTGCTCGCCTTTGATGTAGATCATTGAATTTGATTACTTTTAATTTGATTTTGATGTAGGCTTTTATCTCGTTTCTGAATTGAAAGCGGTGATGGCTATTCCAAGTCTCTATTGACGGCATGATAGTTCTAGGATTATTTTTGTGGGTTTAGGTTGAGCATTAGGTTGTTTATATAGAATTTCAATTTAATTATAGCCGTCGGATGAACCTAGAGTTAATCACAACCATTCAATCAGGATAGGGTGACACCTCAGCCCTAATGACTCAGCAAGGAGTCAGAAAGGACTCAGCATTGAGTCACAGTATGGATCAGAACACACCAGAAAGCTGTGCAGGCTTTCAACCCGACCTGGGCACACTTGGCAGGTGCACCAGTGCAATTTTTGTACTGGTGCACTTCCCAAGTGCGTCGGTGCATTTATATATATATATATATATATATATATATTTCTTCTCTTCTGGTTTTCTTTGTTCATCCATATCTCCTTCATACGGTTCCCATTTTACGCAAACTCGGACTCTATCTCAAGCAGAATTCCGAGACGAATGCAATGGCGTAACCTGTTTCCCTTGATTCTCGCATTTAAAATTAATTATTCTTAGATTCGTTACTATAAGTTAATAGAAAATACGGTGTGTTACATTCTCCCCTCCTTTTAAGATTTCGTCCCCGAAATCTTCAAGTAGAGAAGAACTTATATCCTACGATCCAATCACCCATATACTCAACCATTCAATCACAGGCATCCATTGTCCTTAAAAAGGTTTCTAATGTTTTTCATGAATATATGCATAGTGTGTGTATATGTCCTTACCCAAATGCAAAATCAGGCGGTCCACTGATTCAGTTGACCTCCTTAATGTGAATCATGCCAGTGCCATGAGTTCATCATGTATGCAATTATTCCTAATCGTACTTTATAACTTCTACATGAGTGCACAATCATTCATACAAATGCAACATTCATATGATAATACATCAAGTTTCAATTTATATGTATAAAAATTCACTCATGCATATGCAATATGAAAGTGACTGAGCCGATCTAGTGCCTAATGTGTGTATATGCATCCACGAGCAACCACTAGCAAACACTTGCAACCACTTGCATCCACCAAACATAACATGTCTCAAACACATGTTTACATCCATTGGATTCTACCTATGGATCGAGGATAGGACCGAGAGGATATACTTAAAAGCTAAGGACTAGCATGCAAATAGATTTTACAGAAAAGAGGAATCAAGGATATACCCTAAAAAAGGGTAAGATGCGCGTATCTAGTCTTCAGTCTTCTAAGTTGCATCTTCTTGAGCTTCACTCCACTGTACCTTAACTAATTTGACTTCACGATTGCGAAGCTTCTTGACTTCCATTTCCAAAACCCACTAGTAAAGATAGGACCTCGATCACTTACTATGCTAGAGGGTATCCAATGTTGTCGAACTATCTTTCCAAGATAAACAGATGTTAACCACGATACCAAGTGTATATGATTAAAGGTCTCTCTTCTACTTAGCTTATCCATCATGTCACAATTCTGAGGGTCTAAAGCTAAAGGTTGCTAGTACTTTTTACCTCTCTTAAGGTCAGTCTTACTTAGTGTGCCAGCCCCAACCATTTATTTCTCACGCAAACCATCCTAGTCGAACTCGACATCCCTCAAGTACAAACCCCAAAGGCCTAAACCAATATCAGACAAGCACCCAAGGGATACCTCCTCCGAATTTGGACGATCTATGTGAGATGATACTAACAAAACAACCAAACCATTGAGCACTTTACTGACTCTGGCTATCCTCGCCAATCTTGCTCCAGAATTATCGTTGATTGCATAACTGGCTTTGCAGTGTCATCTAGATACATGCGGAAGTCTTTCTCAAGTTTTAGGGGGAAAACCCCTACCCTAATCAAAACATCTTGCGTACTCATGGACTACTCCAACGGATCGAAAATCGTCGATAGATAAAGTGATTCTAGGTAGCTAAGATAAACTGATCCCTTAAGATCATACGAAATCTCAAGGGTATTCCCGAGACAAGTTGAAAGTCTAACTACCCTTGTTTCACAATTACTAGCTAACCAATCAATGCCTAGAATCAACCCATAGCCCAAAAACATAAGCATTATACTTAGACTCAGTACTTAATATAATTATTCTTAAACCCTTACAAATCAAAGATAAATGAGCCGAACCATCGATTGGATTTGAGAAAATAATGGGATCCTCTACTATACAAGCTCTAGGGTGCAGAGACTCAACTATGGAAGCAGATATAAACAAATGTGAAGCGCTAAAATCAGAAGGAGTACTAACAGGATAATCAAAAAGTAAAAACTCTTTCAACAGAAATCTTACTGCCTCTCTCTCAAGTATGCTGGCGGTGAGAGCATGCACTTGCCTTCTGGAAAATCTTGTCCCTTGTTCTTGCCCTTAATTATACGACCCGTTATACCAAAATAAAGATACTTCCTCTTGTTTTAGGTTTTACTATTCTTTCCTCCCCTCCTTTGTGAACCAAGTCCATATCTATGGGTTCTTCATCCTTGTGTTGTGCTCCTTAGCCAAACCCCCTCATTCTCTACTTTGCCATCCTTGTGTAACTTGTTGACATGTCTCTCGAAAGCTGCCTCCATCGCACGGAGAATCCTACAAAGCTCGAAAGAAAATTACGGCTACAGATGGAAGTTAGGCACTTATTTGCCCTTTGACAGGTGTCGTAGTCTCTTCAAGCCTATGGAACCATGCCGCGATAAGATTACCTCCCAGAAAGCCAGGAGCCCCGGAGACTCAAGAAAGAAGGAAACAAGGATTCAAGCAGAGGGTCAAAAGATAGTGCATATGGCTTTGGGGAATATGCCTTTAAAACAAAACTTTTCTTTTGAAAATGCTTCTTTTAAAACCGTTTTGAAGACAAATTTTCAAATTTTTTATCTGATCCGGTAACCTTCAGCTCTGATACCAAGTGAAACACCCCACCTCCGTTGTGACGGCCGAGAATTTCGCCCGATCTGAATCAGTCGTTAAACCGATCTAGACCGTTCGAAACCCCTGATCGTTTGAGAACAGGACAACTCAGAGCGCAGACGGAAGAACATTTCATTGCTATTACAACAATTCCATCAGATACAAGAATATACAGAGTATAAATGAATAAATTACATTCGATGAATATCAGAGATTACAATAAATTACATAGCAGCGGAAAATAATACAAAGCACAACTGAAGGTGATATACGGATACAAAGCTTTCCGGATATCATTCCAGCTATAAACCAGGATCCTATGAATATAAATCTGCAAAACCAAAACTACTAGCTGCCCGTGCGGAAAATAGGGGCACCCAGAGTTTAGGTTAAAGCAATAAACTCCAGGTCAGTCATGTGACTGGTGTGAGAACTAAAACAGTTATTAAAACTTTATTTTAAAAGAGAGTAATTCAAGGGACCACGCCGTATGACACGGAACGGGTTTCCTCCCAAGAATACCAGTGCATAGAATAAACAACGCAATGCTTTTTGAAAAATGAAGCTATTATAAGACTCAGGTCCCGTCACACAATGCAACGCAAGACGGAGGATAGGGTTTTCCCTTATAATAGCCAAACATGCTTGGTACGTTTAAAACAAATCATTTGATACTATAATAAGTGTATAGTGTCAAAACAATTTCAATCATAAGTATAAATCATAGACGGCATAGCATCCCATGCTACTATGTCGCCATACTAATTAAAGCCGAAATACACGTATTGGAAATTGGATTTCCGTCATGAGTCGAGGCAAGGGGCAAGCTCCTCTCCGCTTTCGAGACACTCTAGCAAATGTCTCAGGGCTACGCACTCTGGGCAACCCTGGATCTTCAGGGCCGGTCCTCACTTACGTTAGAGGATTGGCAATTCCTGAACACACGTTTCCCGATCCTTACAGACCTAAAATCGAGGCGCCTCATCCAACAACCACATAGGTGAAAAGTATATAAATGTCAGGGCTGGTAAGTCACTGACACCACCAAAGCTAGAAAGAAACGTCGTGCTCTCCCTGCAGTCCGTATCCCGTTTTTAACTCATACCGAGGTGTGAGGCTCGCGAATTCACGTTATACACAAAGCTACACCACAAAGGCCGTGCTTTGATCATCAACCACAAGACTTTGCTTTTCAACAGAAGCCTTGATCCATGCAACTCAGCGTGCCACACAGGCAATTCATGCCATGCGATTGATATCTATCGATATATAACCTCTAAGCTCGTACGTCTCAGAGAAGGGCGTTAAGCAAGAGAATAAATTTTCCGCCGCCAAACAGATATATATTTAACAGAAATCAATCAACACAGAATAAAATCCAATGTCAGACACACAATCCATTTACAAGTTCGTTCTGGGTCTGAACGAAACCGGAGGCACTTTCCTCGCATATCCATCGATCTCCAAGTACGTCTGGACGACCACCAACTGATTCCCTCATCTTGGGTGTACAGCCCAATCAAGATCATCAGTAATTATCCAAACGATGTGAAGACTTCCGGTCTTCAACCACCGTCTTCATCTTCGACATATCGTCGAATCGGTTATTCAGAATGGGTATAAACCCGGCCTTTCCGAACAACCCGCGTATATTAAAAACAAATGTTACACAAACACAACATACGTCTCATTCCAATTCATTAGTCACTAACCGTAAATTAGCAAGAGAATAATTTCCCAAATATTAACCCCGAAGGCCGAAACCAACATCAGATCAATACCCAGGAAACCATTCTTCTTAACTAACCTACAGCTAGTTTCTAAATTTCAATTCTTAGGGAAAGGTTCCCATTAATTTTATCCAAGATAAATTCTTTAAAATTTATCCTTTAATCTTCCTTTGGATGTCATTTCAAACCAAATTATGGTTTTCCAAACTAGTCGAGATTAGCGAACCATACCGAAGTAATTATTTATTTTATTTCCCAATCCCGACCTATTCATCCCATGAAGAAAAACTGGTAATACTCCATATCTAACACCACGGTGTTATCGGTAAAATTAATTACCATTTCACGTTCAAATCTAATTAAAGATTTAACTATCGCTTTGGAGCAAAACTGGTAATACTCCATTCTCACTCATTTTCTAAATTTGATAATTTAGATTATCAATTCACATTTCAATCTAATTGCAGATTCATTAAAAACTCCTTTTACTGGGTTAAAGAACTAATGTCATTTAAAACACAGTTCACGACAAACCCAAATCACATTCTATTTATTTATCGGGTTAAAGAACTAGTGTTATTTAAAACACAGTTCACGATAAACCCATGAATCAATTCTATTTAAACCCATTTCAAATTCAATTTATTTATTTAAAAATAAATGGGTTTTAATTTCAGTTCAAAACTAGTTCATTTTGGTAAAAATCAATCTTTATCTTTTCAAATGTGGGATTTTCATCCCAATTTTTCCCAAATCATTTCTTATGATTTTACACAAATTATTGATATTTTTAATAATTTTATCAAGGCCCGTACAGTCGATTTCCATCAACGGCCATCGAACTGCACTTACAGCGACCTTTTTCAAATTTGATTTGGACGTATCTCCAAATCCAACCGTTAGATTTCAAATTTCTAATATTCGTTAGAAAGTTCTTTTCGATACGAATCCAACGGTTCCGGTTTTAGGAGAATCCGACGGTCGGATCTCCCGTAATGTCCGTTTGAAATAAATGGTCGAAATTCATGAACTACCGCGGCGCGGCGCGTTCTATTCAGGCCATTATATTATATATATATAATATATATTTCGTCGATTTCTATTTAAATCGAATTATATAAATGGTTTTGAATTCGTTTCAAAACATTTTCAACTTCCATTTCAATTCAAATCAAAATTGAATTTTTCCTTATAAATTCGTTTTAAAATTCATTTCTATTCAATTCAAATTTTAATTCAATTTGAATTCATTTCAAATTGATTTTACTTCTATTTCCATTCGTTTTCAATTTAATTTGAATTCAATTCATTTTCTATTCAAATCAAATTCAATTCGTTTTCTAATCAAATCAAATTCGTTTTCTATTCAAATCAAATTCAATTCATTTTGGTTTTCTATTCAATTCAATTCAAATTGGTTTTCTATTCGATTCAATTCAAATTGGTTTTCTATTCGATTCAATTCAAATTGGTTTTCTATTCGATTCAATTCAAATTGGTTTTCTAGTCGATTCAATTCAAATTGGTTTTCTATTCGATTCAATTCAAATTGGTTTTCTGTTCGATTCAATTCAAATTGGTTTTCTATTCGATTCAATTCAAATTGGTTTTCTATTCGATTCAATTCAAATTGGTTTTCTATTCGATTCAATTCAAATTGGTTTTCTATTCGATTCAATTCAAATTGGTTTTCTATTCGATTCAATTCAAATTGGTTTTTTATTCGATTCAATTCAAATTGGTTTTCTATTCGATTCAATTCAAATTGGTTTTCTATTCGATTCAATTCAAATTGGTTTTCTATTCGATTCAATTCAAATTGGTTTTCTATTCGATTCAATTCAAATTGGTTTCTATTCGATTCAATCCAAATTGGTTTTCTATTCGATTCAATTCAAATTGGTTTTCTATTCGATTCAATTCAAATTCCATTTCAAAATATTCGATTTCGAAATCACTTTTCAATATTCATTTTAAAATGAATAAAATCGATATAAATATCGTTCACGTCAAAATGGCGTCAATCTAATCAACACGGCTTCATATATTTCTATTTTCAAATATTCTATTTCAAATATTTCTTTTTCAAATATTTCCCTTTCAAATATTTCTATTTCAAATATTTCTATTATTAAAATATTTCGTTCAACACATGACTAATCTCAACGGATGAGTACGGTCAACACATGAACCTTTATTTTATATTATTCTTTATTTTCTAAATTGGAATGAGGCCCAATCAATCACCATATAATGTTAATTATATGGATTCCATACAACACATGTATATAATAACAACGATAAACAATCAACCATCATCCAATGTGCACTACACTGTATAAGCATCACATGTAGAAATCTAACGCTTATAATAGCCTGTCAATCAATCGATCGACATACAACTAATTATTGGGATTAGTGTATGCCGTATTTTATCCCAATACCCGTGTGGGGTTTCAAACAATCAAACACAGATTTTTATTTGTGCAGTTGGGCGATGTGTAAAATTTATCGACCCAATCAATATCAGTCAAATCAGTGTATATAAACAAATCGGCCGATTTGTTTATAAATATTTATTTATTCACTTTCACGTTAAAAATTATATTTTTAACGATAAAACATTTTATTCAACCTATGAAAATATTCTATTCAGTTCATTTATTAAATAAAATGATTTCTTTATTTTTATTAACTTATTTTAGAAAATTTCGGCGGCATAACGGCACGATACTAGAAACGGGACGAGGCCTAGCCTTATCCCCGGTCTAGTGAAGGCCCACGCCATTCACACATCAATCAAATCCATTCCATTTCACCAAACAATTCAATTCAAACCAAATAATCTAACCAACTACACAACCAAACAAACAAGTCCATGGTCTGTGGACGATTGTGTCGGGTGCTACTAAACACTGTCTGCATCCTAGTATATATATATAACTAGAAAAAGAAATTTAGAGTGAGGAGTTCTCACCAATAGCTAAACCAAACGCCACGACTCTTCTTATGTAGAAATCTTCGTCGTGCTCGCCTTTTTGCCAATTTCACTGCCCGTAGTCACTACATATATAAAAATCACATTTTTATATTGCTATTCAATATATAAAAATCGAATTTTTACAATATATAAAAATTGAATTTTTACTTTGCTATTCAATATATAAAAATCGAATTTTTACTTTGCTATTCAATATATAAAAATCGAATTTTTACTTTGCTACTATATAGATAAAAATTCTATTTTTACATCGTTATCATATAGATAAAAATTCTATTTTTACATCGTTATCATATAGATAAAAATTCTATTTTTACATCGTTATTCTCTATATAAAGATCTCGCCTTTTCAACTATAAAGATTTCGCCTTTTCAAATATAAAGATCTCGCCTTTTTAATTTTAAAGATTTCGCCTTTTCAAATATAAAGATCTCGCCTTTTCAACTATAAAGATTTCGCCTTTTTAATTTTAAAGATTTCGCCTTTTCAAATATAAAGATCTCGCCTTTTCATTTCAAAAGTCAAAACTTTTCCTTTGTAAAAATTATTTCTTTGCGTAATTAAAAATCCAACCTTTACATACAATAAAAATCTATTCTTTCTACTACATAAAAATCTATACTTTGTTTACTTTAAAAATCCGAAAATTTGTTCGCTTTAAAAATCAAAACTTTTATTTTTAAAAATCACATTTTTTTCTATTCAATGTTTATATATTCAAATTATCACATTTATATATATAAATATATAAAGTTATTTATAAAAACTTACAGTTATTCGACGAGAAAGGAGGGGGCGTCGGATTTTTTTTGAGGAGAAGGGGGGAGACGGGGGTGCTGCTGTCGAGGTCGGGGAAGTGGAGGGGGGCATCGATTGGCGCTGGTGGTGGCAGCGTTGGGTTTAAGAGGTGGGAGGAAGCTCGGAGCAGAAGGAGACGCGGAGGAAAGAGCTGCGAGGGGAAGGGGGAGAGCATATCGACGGGGAAAGGAGGGGGCGGAGCACGGCGCGGAGGTGGAGGGAGGAACGACGCGGTTGTGGCGATGGGTGGAGCGGCTGGATCGATCGGATTTTCTCTCTCTTTTGAACTGAATTATAACGGGGGGGGGGGGCAGAGGAGATAAAGGGGAAGAGAGTTTTATTTTTATTTTTTAATTATTTTAATTTGAAAAAGTTGACTTTTACATACGACCTCTAAACGAGGCCCACCACCTGTCGTCCATAGCGTTTCACCCCCATTCCGAACACAATGGGATATGTATCGTAAGCTGATTCGATCAGTTTTCGTCAAAATCAACATATAACTCTATATATTGAATTTGAACGCGCATTTCAATTTACCGAGGCCGCATACTAACTAGAAAAATTCTAAAAAAATATTTTCTAGCTTCGTATTGGCGATACGGTCTTAACAAAACTAGTTTCGTAGAATTCTGAGACCGTTGGAAAAATGGCCATTTTCCAGTCGATTAAAATCAACTGAAACTGGTCAAACGCGTTTTCCTTTGCCACGCTCACATATTGATTCGAAAAATTATGAAATTTGGAATCTAGAAATAATTTGACACTGCGGATCCAACAAAAGTGGTTTCGTCGAAATCCGAGGTCGTTTGCAAAATGTCAATTTTCAATGGCCTGAATTCCATAACGACTATTCAGAATTTTCAACTGGACATATCTTTTGATTCCCGCTATGAAATCTTGATTTTTCGGATTCGTTGGAAAGATATTCTAAAATAGATCCTAATGTTTTTGGTTTCACTAAAATCCGGATTGTTTTGCACCCGGTGCATTCATTTAAAGTTTGAAATCGAAATATCGAACTACTGCGCCATTTTCAATTCTATTTATATTTATATATAAATATTTATATTCTAACGACGACGCGTATAATATATACGTTCGAATATATTCAAAATAAATTTCTCGTCGATAATATTTAAAATAATCTATTTTAAATATTCAAAATTCGCCGAAGTTGCCAAAACAAAAAATTTAAACTGGCTCAGAATTTCCGGGTTATTACATCCGTTAAGGTCACTCACAAAGGGAATGCCTTAATTTCAGTGGAGCATTATAGGTAAAAGATGAAGATAAATTACAAGACAGACAATTAAAGCTGCGACAAATAAATAAAACTTTATTTCATTGATAAACAACTTGTACAAAGATTGTTTTACAATACCAAAGTATCCTGTCTTGTTTAACAAAAATGAAGAAGCATAAAATGATTTCCCCAAATAAAGCATGAGCCCGCCATAGCAGTAGAAGAGAGAGTCCAAGGCAACACGTCAAAGAGTCTTCAAGCTTGGAAAGAGTAACGGTCCAAACAAACCTGAGTTATTCCCTCCCTGACTACCTGGGTTGGGGGGGAACGAAAGAAAAGAAGACGAGAGAAAACGGGTCAGACAATAAGTCTTGTAAGTTCAGTGATTACTAGCATTTAAACAAGGAGAAGGGATCATGACAGGAGTAACAAAACATAGGACAATACCCTAATATAAGACAAGATAGGTTGAACATGTGATCGTACCCATTACTATAATCTTTGCACCACCTAACTAGTGTCTCAACTAGTAATCTGTATAATACGATCCCAATCCCCGCAGTTGTGGTAGCCTTCAGGTGTACATCTATATTTGAGGATTCCACCTCAATCAGCCCAATTTCCATGAGTACGTTAGATGTACCCTTACTACCCTGTCGATCGGCTCCCTACCTGAGTTGACTTGCCATGTGTCTATGTCAATCAGCCCTTTCTTGCGTGTAACTACCCTGTGCTGGTCCCACCATAAGGTATATCAATCCTTATGATAGCGACCCCGACACGATTCAAGAATGCACAGTGTAAAACTACTGGTACCCGGTGCCTGCTTTTTCCACTCCGGAGTACGTGCATGCCCGTAATCCGCCGGAACCTACACTGACGTACCCTAAGCCGCTATGTTGACCGCTTATAATCAGCCCAGTAATCGTGCCCCACCCTGCCTAGCTCAGGGTACCGTGATACATCTAAGTGGATTACTGCTGAAATGGGTCCCCGTTACTAGGGTTTCCTACTGGTTAAGTTTATGGGCCTATATTTACTAATATTACCCACCAACTCGATATGTACTTAACCTTCCCACCGATTCAAGCATGTTTATATAATGGTTAATTTTTGTGGGCATATATTTACTAATATTACCCACCAACCCGACATGTACTTAACCTTCCCACGGATTCAAGCATGTTTATTTAATGGTTAAGTTCTGTGGGCCTATATTTACTAATATTACCCACCAACCCGACATGTACTTAACCTTCCCACGGATTCAAGCATGTTTATTTAATGGTTAAGTTCTGTGGGCCTATATTTACTAATATTACCCACCAACCCGATATGTACTTAACCCTCATACTCGTCATGTCATATTGGTTAAGTAGTTCTTATTAACTTAACATTTCTCACTTATCATGTTGGATTGGTTAAGTGTGACTTATTAACTTAACCCTGTTCATTCATCAGGTTATATTGGTTAAGTATTCCTCATTTTACTTAACCTCATTAGCTCATCAAGTTATACTAGTCAAATGTCATTAATCAATTCAAGTTAACTTAACCCATCCACCTGTCACATCATGTTGGTTAAGTGTTTCCTTCTGGTGTTGACTTGACCTTACCTCAAATCATGTTATATTGGTTAAGTGTTGCCCTCTCGTGTTAACTTAACCCTTCCCATACATCATGTTATGTAATTGGTTAAGTGTTTTCCTCTTGTATTACTTAACCCCATCACATGTCATTATATATTTTGGTTAAGTGTTACCTTAGTTAACTTAACCCGATCATCTGCTTAATTAACATGTTACAACGGTTAAGTGTTCTAAATTTACTTAACCTCACCCACTTGTCTAATTAACATGTTGTAACGGTTAAGTGTTCTAATTTTACTTAACCTCACCCACTTGCCTAGTTAACATGTTATTACGGTTAAGTGTTCTAAATTTACTTAACCTCACCAACTTGCCTAGTTAACTTGTTATTACGGTTAAGTATTCTAAATTTACTTAACCTCACCCACTTGTCTAGTTAACATGTTATTACGGTTAAGTATTCTAAATTTACTTAACCTCACCCACTTGTCTAGTTAACATGTTATTACGGTTAATTGTTCTAAATTTACTTAACCCTACCAATCCTGACTTAGCTTTAATTTCTTCATTAAAGCACCAACCACTCACATTAGACAGGTCTTGTTGTGGTCACTGGATGTGCCGGTCGGTTCCGGGCAGTTTTACACCACAACTCAATCTAACCTCAGGTCCTTTTTGTGCTTGATGCACTAACCACCCTCATTAGACAGGTCTTGTTGTGGTCACTGGATATGTCGGTCGGTTCCGGGCAGTTTTACACCACAACTCAGTCTGACCTCGGGTTAGGCATATTCATCTTTTCTAAATTCACATATTATATATATGTCTAGTTCTTTATGTAAATTAATCTTAATTTAATTATGCCATAATTATCCTTTTGATTATGCTCACAATAAATGATATATCAAATATACCAAATCTATGCCATGTAATTTTCATGTTTATCCTTCATACTTATAAGTAAATTATAAATCAATTATTGTCATGGCCCACTTTTCTCCTAAATCATATTCATAATCTTTGGTATATAAAAATTATACCATTTAAATGCCACTAATCATTGGCATGTTCCAAACATGCCAATTACATATAATTTCATATTTACCCCAACGATATCCCCCGTTTGTACGTTCGCAAAATTACAAGGAATGTTAGGCTCGATATTTTAGCCTAACTTATAACCACAAAAGGGAAAAGCGAAGAACATGAAATATTCTATCAGCATAAAAATATGTGACATATAGATTTGGCATAGGATAATGAACTTGCAAATTTAGATCCGATTAACATGAATCATAGCATATGAATTTACATAGAACTACACAAATTAAACTTGTCATGTAAAGGTGAACTCATGACTAAGTTGGATCCAATTATCATGTAAACTTGATATAGGTCTAGCATGGAGGTTTAACATACAATTTTAAACCACAGCTTAGCATATTAACTTATGTATGTCAAAACATAAGAAAGCTACTATAAACACATTTAAACCACAATTTAGCATGATAACTTATGTGTGTTAAACATAAGAGAACTACTATAAACATATTTGAATCACAACTTAGCATTATAACTTATGTGTAAAAACATAAGAGAGCTATTATAAACATATTCGAATCACAACTTAGCATGATAAATTATGTGATAAAACATAGAGAGCTACAAATCCAAATCTTGCAACATAAATAGATTCAACTTAACATAGTTCTAAATATACATGAATGTTGATCTAACATGTAAGCATGTGATTTAGATCATAAACTTTGCAAGTAACCACCAAATTATAACATGACATGTTTCACCATTCAGTTGGCATAATAAGTTCTTTACCCAATCATAATAGATTCCAATAACATACAATATGGTATGTTCATCATCACCAACATATAGGCATGATCAATCGCAATGGTAGTTTAAGATAAATGAGAACCAAACTTTATTTATCTTATACATAAGCATCATTCTATATTCGAATTACAATATGTCATGATTTCATTTAAAAGAACGTTTAAATCTACGTAATAACCAACTTACAAACTAAAAAGGAATTCTTGATTTCTGAAATCTGAATTTTGAAATTGTTATGCTCACCTTTGATGTAGATCGTTGAATTTGATTACTTTTAATTTGATTTTGATGTAGGATTTTATCTCGTTTCTGAATTGAAAGCGGTGACGGCTATTCCAAGTTCTCTATTGACGGCATGATAGTTCTAGGATTATTTTTGTGTGTTTAGGTTGAGCATTAGGTTGTTTATATAGAATTTCAATTTAATTATAGCCGTCGGATGAACCTAGAGTTAACCACAACCATTCAATCAGGATAGGGTGACACCTCAGCCCTAATGACTCAGCAAGGAGTCAGAAAGGACTTAGCAATGAGTCACAGTATGGATCAGAACACACCAGAAAGCTGTGCAGGCTTTCAGCCTGACCTGGGCGCACTTGGTAGGTGCACCAGTGCAATTTTTGTACTGGCGCACTTCCCAAGTGCGCCAGTGCATTTATATGTGTGTATATATATATATATATATATATATATATATATATTCTTCTCTTCTGGTTTTCTTTGTTCGTCCATATCTCCTTCATACGATGTCCGTTTTACGCAAACTTGGACTCTATCTCAAGTAGAATTCTGAGACGAACGCAATGGCGTAACCCGTTTCCCTTGATTCTCGCATTTAAAATTAATTATTCTTAGATTCGTTACTATAACGTTAATAGAAAATACGGGATGTTACACCTGGAGTTTATTGTTTTTCGCCTAAACTCTGGGTGCCCATAGTTTCCACACGAGCAGGTAGTAGTTTTCTGTTTGCAGATGTTTATTTAATAGGATCCTAGTTTATAGCTGGAGCTATATTCGGAAAGCTTTGTATCCATGTATTTCTTTCAGTTGTGTTAGTTGATGTGTTTCCGCTGTGCATTGTATTTATACATTTTATTTCCGCTCCTATGTAAATTATTAATTTCTAATATTATTTTCTCCATTGTGTAATATTTATTCGTACTCTGATATTTTTATACTCTAATGTAAATTGTTGTAATAGCAATGAAAAATTCTATCGTTCTGTGTTCCGATGCATCGTGTTCTCACACAGTCCGCGTTCTCGTTTGGTCTATACCGATTGGGGATTTCGGTGCGTGATAGTTTGGTATCAAGTTTTGGTTTACAAAGCTCGAGAACCAGACACATTAGAACCGAACGAAAGAATTCATTAGGGATAGAATTATTAACATTCTATTAAAGAATACACATTAGAGAAAGGATTAGTAGTCTCCTAGAATAGGAAACTCATTAGAGATGGGGTTAGTGATGCCCTAAAATGAGTTGAGAGTGGCACATTTATAAGTAATGTATTTGTGATTATATATATAATCTGATCTTAGAAAATATACTTTTGAGAATATAAAAGTTATATGTTTAGAAAGTTAATTAATCAATTGATTATTTGTGGGATTGTTTGATTTCTTGTATGATGTTTTATTTAAATAAATTAGACGAAACCTTCGGCGATTTTGGACATTGAATTTGTGAAAAAACTTTTTATTTGATTTAATTGAGTAAAGTTAAATTGAATTGCAAATTTAGTTAGAATGAGATATATATATATATACATACATACATATATTTGTTAAGCAGGTTATTGATTTGATGCTAAGTAGAGAAATAAATTATGTGCCCGACAAACAGGTGCACCTTATTTAGTTGGTTCTGCAATTTTATTATTTATTATAACTACTGTGAATGATTTGGATGCGCTGTGGTGGTTGTTCTGTGTGAAATTGAACATACGCCATAGGATAGTAACAAAAATTATGGACTACACCGCAAAACATACTACTGAAGACAACATAGCATATCATATTCCATATAAGCAATTGGTGATTATATGACGATGTTTGAATTACCATATAAGCAAGATGCTTGTACAGCGAGGGCTGAATTACAGGTTGAATTGAGGACTGATTATGGACTTAATAACCTATAACGGTAAATTGTAGAATTTAATAACAAACCCTACACAGTTCTTGAGATGACAAAAATACACATGTCTCTCTTGTTTTAGTTTTGGCGTGTGGGCATGGGTGGAGAAGGGTATGTAAATCATAATAGGTGTGCACAATTGATTTGTATGAGATATATTGAATTATTGGGTGCCTAATATGTCCCAACAAATTTTTTCAGATCAACCCGTACAAAGAAGATTATGGCGAATTTTTTCAAATTTAAGGTGTTAACCAAATTTCAGAGAAATTTAGAAGTTCTTAAAAATCGAAAGGCTGAAGAACTCAAGTCGGAATGAAAGTTGAGTTGGTTGTTTAAACAACTTTCAGCTCCGTTCTTTTTCGAGGAAAAAAGTTTTAAGTGGGGGATATTGTAATAACCCAGAATTTCAGAACCAATTTAAATTTTTTGATTTAAGCTATTTTTAAGAATATAGGAATATAAATTGGTTATTTTTTCTAAATAAAATTTGAGAATAATTTTAAAATTAGGTTTTATATTTTATTTGACTTAAAACTATCTCAGTAAAATTATTAAATTGATTTACATGCCTTGTATTTGAGATCATCGCATAGTCCTTAAAAAATGAAATTTCGCTAGCGAGCTCAGAATTCGACGAGACCGATTTTATTGGATTTGTAATAATAATTCATGGCTAGATTTCAAATTTCACGCGAAATGAAGTTAGTATGTGACCGCGAGAGGCAAACCCGTTTGGGGTAAAACTGATAGTCAGTTTGCGAAGGAACGTTATTGAGACGATCTCAGAATTCGATTACACTTTTCTTTCCGGATTTGTATCGTCAAATAATGGTAGAATCCTAAATTTCATAAATTTTGGGATTAGATGTGGGCGTACAAGAAGAAAAGGTATGCTAAAATCGCATTTTTGAAGCTGATTTGAGCATAATTGAGGAATTAAACGGAAGGTCAAACGAATTCGGAATTTGACGAAACAAGGTTCAATGGATTTGTACTTCCGTATATTATTTTGTGCCGAAATTTCATGGAGAACGGGTATCGTTTGCAGATGGGAAATCAGAGAGAAAGGAAGAAGCAATCTCTTACTTAAATTCACTTTCTCCTTTCTCTCTTCATTATTCCTCCTTCTTTCCTCAAAAAAATGTCCTCCTCCCTCACCTCCTTGATGCCGCTGCCGCACCCCCACCTATGCCGCCTCCTCTTCCTCCTCTCTCTCTCTTTCTTTACAAACCCTAAACCCCCAAACTCCACCAACCACCTCCACGGGCCCCACCATCGCAGCCACCACCTCCTTCTGACCTGTGCCGCCTGCCCGCCGGCTACAGCCACCCTCCTCCGGTCGTGGACCCCACCTTTGCCAAAAATACCTCTTCTACAAAAATTACTTTTGCAAATACACTCCTCTCTTCCTTCACTCAATAACTCTCGATCCGTGCATTCCTGGCCAAGGACCCATAAACGAAAGTTGTAGATCTCGTTTTTCTCTACGAAATGCACATATGAAAATCGAATTTTGGAATTCGGAGCTGCTCTAAAAGTGCGACTAAAGTTTGCTGGCCTAAAACTGTTTTAGGCGATTTCTCGCAAATCCGATCGCTTTCGAAAGAGAGTGGTGCACTAGGGAAAGTTGTCCGGAACGGCATTTCCGTGTTGGTGACCATGTTTTGTGAAGATTAGAGGTCGTATGCAGTCTGTAAAGTTAGAATGGTGAATTTGAGTTGTGGAAAGCGATAACGGCGAGTGCTCGGCGAAAATTCTACATAAGAAGTGTCATGGCGTTTGGTTTAGCTATTGGGTGAGAACTCACTCATTAAATTATTATTTTTAGGTTATGATGTCAAAAATTATTATACGGTGCCTGGTAGCCCACATCACTATTGTTTCCAAACCCATGGATGAATTGTTGATTTGTTGTGTTATGATTTGATTGTGAATTTGAAATGTTTAACATGTTAAAAATAATGTTAATATTATTGTGGTGGTTGAAATTTGGTATAAATACCCATTTATAATTTGAACAGTGAAAATTCGTTAGTTTGAAATATTATTCGAATCGAATTAGAAATGATTAAATTCATGAATCAATAATGAATTTAAATTGCTTGTTGTTGGTTGAAAACCCCACATGGGTCTTGCGATGATATTTGACTCACACATCTTTCTTCAGTGAAACTGCGGTTGATTGGTTGATTGACGGATTTATGTAAGCGTCAATTATTTGATTGAATCTCATATTAAAATAAAATGCACATTGGATGTCAACTTGGATGTCAACTTGGATGTTGATAGTTGTTTACAACTGTTGTTGAATATATATGATGAATGTAATCCATATAAATTTATTTATGTGGATATTGGTTGAAATTTTATTCCAATCCGGAATAAATGTGAATATTTTTACAATGTAATGTTTAATGAAGATTAGAAGTTTGATTGTGATATCCGATTTTGGATGAACACGAAAATATAAAAATATGAAGCCGAGTTAAGTATATAAATGCTATTTTAACTTGAACGGATATTTATATCGATTTTATTCATTCTTAAAATGAATATCGAGAAGACTGAATTTCAAAATCTAACATTTTGAAAACATTATCATTTTGAGATCATAATAAGACATATGTTCAATTTTGATTTAAAATTGAAATGAAAGTTGGAATCGTTTTTAAATGAATTTACAAACATTTTATAAAATATGTTTTGAATGGAAATCGACGAAATATAATATATATATATATATGGCTTGAATAGAATGCATCGCACAGTGACCATTCGTGAATTTCGACCATTAACTTTGAATTGACGTAACGGGAGATCCGACAGTCAGATTCTCCTAAAAACGGAACCTTTAGGTTCGTTTAGAAAAGATATTTCAAATGAATATAAGAGGTTTAAATTTGAATGGTTGGATTTTAAAATATATCCAAATCAGTTTTGAAAAAGGTCGCTATGGATGCAGTTCAGTGACCGATAATTGAAACCGTTTAAGGGTCTTAATAAAATTATTACAAACATGAATAAATTAAGTAAAATCATAATAAATGATTTGGAAAGATTTTTGATGATATATTCCACATTTGAAAAGATAAAAGATATTTTTATCAGAAGGAACTAGTTAATAACTAGAATAATAATCCAATGATTTTTAGAAATAATAAATTGGATTTGTTAATGGTTTTGCCATAGTTTCCAACATATAAATTGGAATTAAGTGGAGAATAGGATTTAGGTTTGTCGTGATTGGTATCTTCATTAATACTATTCTTAAACCTAGTTATGAATGGAATAAATGTTTTAATTAAGGTTTAGAGAAGTTTTCCAATCTATTTAATTAAATTGTAATTGAATGGAATTTGAGTTAATAATAATAACCAAGATGAGTTTCTATGAAGGAAGGCGTTTACTATTTATGGAATTTAAATAGCGTCGCCAATATTCCACTCTAGTATTAGCCTGATACCAAATTTTATATCGACTATAAATGGTTCAGATTTCCGTGAAGATTCCATATAAAATGGAAGATGATTTTGGGTTTATCGTGAACCATGTTTTTAAATGACATTTGTTCTTTAACCCAAGTAAAGACAATTCTAATTTCCAAAGGTTGAATAATCATGAAGTAATGATTTTTAAAGATTAAAACTAAGTTGGAGTTTTAATGAATCGTTGATCAGATTGAAATGTAAAAAGAAGTAATTAAATTTACCAAACACGAGAAGTATTCAAAATGGAGTACCACAAGTTTTACTCCATACGATAGTTAAATCTTTAATAAGATTTGAAACGTTAAGTGGTAATTAAATTTACCGTTAACACTATGGGTATTAAATATGGAGTACTACCCGTTTTGCTCCATGGGGTGAATAGGTTGGGATTGAGATAAATGAAATAAATGATTACTTCGGTATGTCTCGATAATCCCGACTAGTTATATAAACCTTAATTTGGTTTAAGTGGTGAAAAGATATAATAAAATATTTTGCAATGGTTTTCAAAGAAAGATTTAAACAAGATGTTTAAATGAAATAAAATCTTTGATAAAATTAATAGGATCCTTTCCTAGAGTTATGAATATTTGAATAAAAGAATATTCTGGATTGGAATGATGCATATTAGGTGTTTATATATCACTTGATTATAGGATGCGCAAGTTATTCGGAAAGACCGGGTTTAACCCATTTTGAATAACTGTTACGACAATTGAAAGTCGAAGATATTGAAGACGGTACAAGACCGACAATCTTCACATCGAATGGATTACTACTGATTCCCTGGTTGGAGTTGCAGCCTTGAAGGGGTTATAATGGTAGTATTCCAGACGTACTTGTTGATTGTCTGTATATGCGAGGGCCTTTCTCCTATATTGGACTTATGGGATGAGGCATAAGGTGCCTCCGGTTTCGTTCAGATCCATAACAAACTTGTAAATGAATTGTATGTTTGACATTGTATTATGTGTTATATTAGTTGATATCTGCTAAATATATATCTGTTTTGTGACGAAGAATTTATTCCCTTGTTTAACACCCTTCTCTAAGACGTACGAGCTTAGAGGTCATGTATTGGTGGAAACCAATAGTATGGTTTGGATTGACAATATGGCATGCTGAGATGCAATGATTAAGGATTTTGTTGAAAAGCAGGGCCTTGTGGATGATGATCAAAGAATAGCTTTAAGTTGCATAGCTTTGTGTATAGCATTAATTTGCGAGCCTCACACGCCGGTATGAGAGAAAATAGGATAAGGTACAAAGGGAGTGCATACGTTTCTTTCTAGCTAGAAGTTGCATCATGGTATGGATCCCAAGCATTTCTACTTATGTGGATGATGGATTACGAGGTGCTTCGGATATAGAGCCTACTAAAAGGCTCAAGTGATAGGTCTGATAGGACTGGAAAATGTATTGTTCAGGAATAACCAATCCACAAACATTAGGTGTGGACCGGCCCTGCAGGATCTAAGGGTTACCCATAGGTGTGATCCTGGATCATCTTGCTAAAGGTGATCCAAATCGGTAAGGAGACCATCCCTTGACTTGAATCATGATGGAAATCCAATTTCCAATAAGTGACCTTTCGGTTTTAGTTGTAAACCTATATGGCGACATAGTAGGATGGGGTACTATGTCATCTATGATTGATACATTTATATTTGAAGATTGTTTTCTACACTATGCACTTATAGTAATATCAAATTGATTTGTTTTTAAAGCATATCAAGCATGTTTGATTGTTATAAGGTAAAACTCTATCCTTCGGCTTACGTTGCATTGTGTGATGGGACCTGAGTATAATAATAGCTTCATTTTCAAAAAGCATCGCGTTGTTTTGTTTCAAACTGATATTCATGTGGAGTAAACCCATTCTGTGTCATACGGCGTGGTCCCATGATTTTCCAACCTATAAAGTAAGTTTTAATAACTGTTTTAGTTCTCGCACCAGTCCCATAACTAACTTGGAGTTTATTGTTTTTCGCCTAAACTCCGGGTGCCCATATTTTCCACATGGGCAGCTATTAGTTTTAGGTTTGCAGATGTTTATTTTACAGGATCCTGGTTTACAGCTAGAGCTATATTCGGAAAGCTTTGTATCCGTGTATTTCTTTCAGTTGTGTTAGTTGATGTGTTTCTGGTGTGCATTGTATTTATATATTTTATTTCCGCTGCTATGTAAATTATTAATCTCTGATATTATTTTTTCCACTGTGTAATATTTATTCGTACTCTGATGTAAATTGTTGTAATTGCAATGAAAAATTATGTCGTTCTGTGTTCCGATGCATCGTGTTCTTACACAATCCGTGTTATCATTCAGTCTAGGCCGGCCGGGGATTTCGGTGGGTGATAATATGCTTTTGCAATTTTATACTCCGATAATTGGTTTTATAAGACAATGGATTTTATTTCTTTTTGTTGTTGTTTAAGAAGTAAGATAAGTGATATGATGTTGTAACTGGTAGTTGAAACAATGGTTTTTATGCTATAATGAAATTTCTATTTCCTCTGCACTTACTTCATCTTGTGAAGTTCTGTTACTGTAAACTTAATGCGTGTCACGGAACTTAATGCATCCTCATATGGGGTGACATTAAGGGACGTTGGGTGTTACATTTTGTATCAGAGCTGAAGGTTACAAGTTCAGAGATTTTTTTTTTTCAAAAAAAGGGTTTTCAAAGCAAATTATTTTTAGATAAGAACAGATTTTTGAAAAACATATCCCCTTAAGGCATATGCAATATTTTTTCAATCTCTTTTTGAATCTTTGTTTCTTCTCTTTTCGGCATGTCTGGGGCATTCAATCTTCCTGAGGGCATTCCATTACCGACATGGTTTCGTAGATATTTAGAGGCTATTGCACCTACCGGAGTTCAAGGAGATGCCCCAACCCTAGCTGCTACTGAAGTAGCTCCACCTGCTTGTCAACTTTTCTAAGCTTTACAAGGATTATGCGCAATGGGAGGCAAGTCATTCCTTAGTACAAAGAGTTTTGTTGAGGCACACAATTGGCTTAGAGAAATGGAGAGCGTGTTTGATCTTTTTGAGCTAGATGATAAGATAAAGATACAATTAGTCACTTGGAAACAGAAGGAAGAAGCTTTATACTGGTTGGAGGTGACACAGACAAGACAGCTAGTATCTACTTGGGATGATTTCAGATGATGATTTGGGTGATGTTCTTGTCTCAGGCAGAAGGAATGCAGATGGAGAATTTTTTGGCTTTAAAACAATGATGTATGTCTATTAAGGAATATGTTAAAAAGTTTAATAAGCTAGCAAGATTCAGTTTGGACTTGGTGAATACTCCCCATAAGAAGGCTCTTAGATTTATGAGAGAGTTGAATCAACCTCTCCAAGGACTAGCACTGTCACATATACGGATGGTGGCTACTTTTGAGAGTCTTGTTGACATGGCTTCGATGCACAAGGACGACAAAGATGAGAAGAGAGAAGTCAAGACTGAGGAGACACAGTCCAAGGCTGAGAAAAAATATTGGCCCAAGAAGGGAATGCAAAAAAAGGAGGAAAGCTCGACAAGGTTCAGATCAAGATAGAGGTTAAGTGCCATAGTTGCGGAGCTTTAGGTCATTTTGTGAAAGATTTTAGGAAGGCAAAGAAAGCTTGTTTCAATTGTGGTCAACTTGGACATTTCACTAAGCAATGCCCTAGCAAAAAAGGACAAGGGGCAGGACCTTCCAGAGGACAAGTGCATGGTCTTGAGGCTAGTGGAACCGATCGAGGTAGGAAATTCACAATCGAAAGTTTGAATTTCCTTTTTGACTATGCTTTTAGGATTCTCTTTGATGTGTTTCTCATTCATTTATATCCAATTATGTGGTTGATAATCTGCACCTAGATACTAGTATTGTTTCTGATCCTGTTGTATTCCCAAACTCCATAGGAGGTACGAACCATTTATCCATGATATGTCGGGGTCTGATAATTTCTATCTTGGGCATCAAGTTAGAATTCCACGCGTATGTTCTTTGCTTTATAGGCTATGGGTTGATTCTAGGAATGGATTAGCTAGCCTTATATGGTGCTATTAAAGACTGTGCGAGGAGAGTCGTTAGGCTTCTGACATGTTAAGGGATAACTCTCGAGATTTCGTGTGACCCATGGGGGTCAGTTATGCTCAGTTTCCTAGATTCTCTTGATGCTTTTGTTGATGATTTATGATCCATACCCATAGTCAGAGATTATCCGGACGTGCTCGATGAGGTTAAGGGATTACCTTTTAGGCGTGAGATAGATTTCCGAATTTACTTGATAGAGAATGCGAAGCCATTCTCTTTACCGGTGCGCCATATGGCTCCTAGGGAGAGGAGGGAGCTCAACAAGCAAGTAGGGGAGCTATTCAAGAAAGGATTCATTAGAAGGAGCATATCAGAGTGGGGAGCTCCAGTGGTCTTTGCAACTAAGGCAGACGACTCACTTCATCTATGCACGGACTACAAATAGCTGAATAGCTTACCAAGAAGAATAAACACCCACTTCCTAGGATTGACGACTTGTTTGATCTCCTAGTAAGCGCATCAGTTTTCTTGCAATTGGATTAGGCCAGAGGATTTCATTAGTTGAGAGTGGCAGAGGACAATATTGATAATACTGCTTTCAGAACTCCAGACGGTTTCTTTGAATGGCTGGTCATGCCTTTTAAGCTGACCAATGCACCCGCGTATTTTGTGGTCTTGATGAGTAGGGTGTTTAGAGAGTATTTGAACAAGTTTGTGGTGGTTTCTTCGTGGATGAAATTTTGATCTTCTTAAGGAATAAGGAAGAAAATGTTGTGCACTTAGGAGAGGTTCTACACACTCTTATATTGCATTAGCTTAAGGCAAAATTTTATAAGTGTCACTTTTGGAGAAAGGAAGTAAGGTTCCTAGTGCATGTTGTCTCCAAGGATGGAATAGCTGGGGACCCTGCTAAAATCGTTGCAGATCAAGATTGGAAAGCTCCGAAGAATGTGATGGAAGTGAGCACTTTCCTAGGATTGGTGGGTTATTAAAGGAAGTTCATTAAGGACTCTGCGAGGATATTAGCCTCGGTCACCAGACTGATGAAGATGAACTTGGCTTTTTCTTGGAGCATTGATTGCGAGGATGCTTTTCAGAGATCGAAGAGGGCTCTAACATCAGCCCCAGTTCCGACTCTCCCCGATGGAAGAAAAGTGTTTAGTCTGCACATATGCTTGTGGCATAGGTTTAGGTGTCGTGTTGATGCAAGAAGGTAGGGTAGTATGCTACGAAAGCGGACAATTCAGAGTATACAAGATGAACCACCCTACCCATGACCTAGAGTTAGCTGTTATAGTGTTCACATTGAAGTCTTAGTGATATTATCCACTTTTAGAGAGATTTGAGTTATACACGGACCATAAGTTGCTTAAATATTTGTTCTAATAGAAAGATCTCAATTTAAGACAACAACGACGGATGAAGTTCCTAGCGTCCTACGATTTTGAGATAGGTTATACCCCCAGTAAGGGTAATGAAGTGGAAGACACATTTAGTAGGCAGAGGATGACCCTGAGCCCTCTATTCGAAGAGAGGCGGAGCTTGGAGTTTTTATCAACCTTTTATTTTAGGCCATCTACAGATTTTACACCTGGTTTGATGTCATCGTTGGAGGTGCAGCCTAATCTTATGGAACACATTGGATCCATACAGCGAGAGGACCCGCATGTAGCAGACATCATGGATAAGTTTAGTAGAGGAGAGACCTTTAGTCACCTAAGTAGATACTCTGTGGATGATAAAGGGTGGCTATGACGAGATGGAAGGCTCTGTGTTTCCCGAGATAGAAATTCGTTGAGGACAGTCCTTGAGGAGGCTCATCATTCTCGGATGACTATCCATCCAGGAGGCGACAAGATGTACCGAGACATGAAGACAACATTATTTTGGTTGGTATGAAGAAGGACGTAGCAGAATTTGTGGCCCAATGTGTAACACCCCACCCCGAGACACACCCTAATAAAGAGCAATGATGAGTACTGTTGTCTATTAGAGCAGAGAATATGGCTGGTAGGGGGCGACCATATGTAATTTCATATTAGACAAATATTGAATACATCGACTGAGTGAACGATTTTTTTTCCTTTTTTTATTTCAAGTGGATGACATGCTAATACTTCTAATAAGAAACTACGATGGCTAAGGATCGTTTCAGAAAAACATACAACATTTCGCAGATCGCAAATCATAGAACAAATACATATAGATACAATCACTGGGTACAACATGCAACGACCCTGTTTTTTAGCGACTTTGGTTATCGACATAAACTCAATGACGACTAACCAAACATCGAAAAATACCGGTAGTTAATGAAAGAAATTAGAGGGTGAGAATAGATAAGATAGAAACTTAGAATAGAAGAAGAAGAACAACACAACATCAGAGTAACATGAATCTCACAGCGGAACGAATAACATATAATATATAACATAACTTTGAAATATAAATCTGTACTTGAATATACATATCATTTCCAAAGTACAACACTTACAACACAGCGGAAAATAACCATAGCTATATAATTCTGAAGCCTCCTACTCCAGCTCTTCAAGTATCTGTAAATCCCGACTACTTGACTTCCGTACAAAATTGGGCACCCAAGAGTTTAGGGAAAACAAAACAAAATAAACTCCGGGTCAGTCATGGGACTGGTATGAGTAAAACAGTTTAAAATAGTTTGAACAAGTAAACGATATCTCATAAGACCACGCCGTATAACAGAACGGGTTTTTCCCTTATGAGAATCCAAATTATCTTTATATTAAAAACCTTTTGATATTATAATAATGTTTATCAACCATAATATAATAATCATCTAGCAGAAACGCTTTCATCTCACGTATTTAGTATACAATCAAAACCGCAAGCACGTATTGGTTAATGGATTTCCAACCATGACAAGGTATGGAACCACCTTTCGCTAGTGTACCTCTAGAGAGGAATACATTGGGTTCAACAAGCACATCTTGCAACCTGGCCACACATGACCGGCCACTCATTTCGCTTGAGTGTATCAAATGTATATCACCAACGGTTGGGATCATCAACCGTTTCCCGAATGGGACAACATCGACAATAGATTTTTAGAAGTAAATGAAACTCTAGATCAGGTGATTATACACCCTAATAGGTGCGACCTACATAGCCATGCTGCCTGCCCGATTTTGTCATTTCCCGGTTGTGAGGCTAGAGGCCACGCTTATCTCTGACCGATCACACATTTATTCACTTTGAATGTCACATCGTCATACCCGCCAAATCACAAATTGATTTCCCCAAAAATACCATGGGTATATAGCTAAGAGAAACGAATTCCTCCGCCACCAAACGTAAATACGTTTGAAGAGATCAACTTTCGTGATCTGTTAAATATACTCTGTCAGACATTCTTCCATACAGGTCGTCCTGGGACTGGACAAACCGAAGGCACTATTCAGTACAACCATCTTAGGAAATTGTTATCTAAGATTTATACAACAGCCCTTGCACTTTACTCCGTCTTCAATATATTCAGCATACTTGATTCGCAACGCTTATGCCAATGCGGGGGTGGTTCTTCGGATAATAATCCAACCGGTCTCTCCATATTAACAACGTTAAAATGGTCAAAACTTTGATAGTTGGTGATTTAACTATCAAATGAAAACATGTCTGTATACACACAACGATCTTATTTCCAAATGGAATTATCGATCCAATCATCAAACAATTATATATATATATATATATATATATTCATATTTCCTTATTTTCTATAATTAGAAAATATATGTTATTAACACTGGAAAACATTTCCATGGCTTAATTACGTATCACTATTCTTCCACATCTATCAGACTCTAACTATAAACTAACAAGAGAACAACTTCCTAAGTATAAACCCCGAAGGCCGAAACCAACATCAGATCGATACTTAGGAAACCATTCAACTTATTAATCTCTAGTCAGTTTCTAATTTTTTTGTTTAACTCCATTTGATTAACGCTTATTCGAATAACTAATATTCGATTAACTTTAATTGAATAACTAATATTCAATTAACTTACTCGATTAGTTCTGCTTCGAATAACTATATTCGATTTAACTTCATTCTAAATGACTATGTCTGTTTGACTTTGTTTCGAATAACTATATTCGATTCACTCTTTTTGAAATTTATTTCTCAAATATCCTTTTTATAAAAAAATCGTTTTATAATTATTTCCCTTTTATAATATCCTGTTTATTTTCCTAATAAATATTCCTTTATGATATTCTATTTATTTTCTAAATAAATGTTCCCCTTTATAAAATCCTATGATTTTATAAATACTTTATTTTCAAAATATTTCCTTTTATAAAATCCGTTGATTTTATAAAATTCCTTTATTTCAATATACATTGAAATATTTCTTTTTACATTCCAAGGTTTCTTATGATATTAAAAATATCGAATAACAATGATCAACATCATTCTAACACACATAATCCATAACAGATTATATATCACATCATATATAAAAATATATGAAAAACAGTAAAATAAATGTTGAGGAATCCAGTCGGATTCCTCCATCCTGTTTCCCTGCATCCACATATGTTAAACAATATAATTAACATCGATAATATTTCACTATGAAATATTCTGCTAAACAGAATCGATATTAGATTTACGATATATATATATATATATATATATATATATATATATATATCGTTATCTATAATTTCAACCAATGCATAAGCAATTCAACCCAACAGTTACCACACAGCAATCAACAGATACTTATTAGTTCTAAGAATGCGTTATAAAAATATAACTGTTCAGAGTTGGTGAGTTTTACTCACATTTCGCGTTAACCGTTAAATAACGATTTGCGTTATTTGATTCAGACGGATAATTTATTTTGCTATAAATTGTAACGAGCTCCAATGGGCTTCCAGTCAGTTCCATGTTGTAGTGTCCGTCCCTACGATCCAAGCGGATCTGACCGTTCAGAATTCTGATAACGTATGTACAAGTTATAGCTTTTACAAGTTTATACACTACTGAATTAAAATAAACTTAATGTAATTTATTAACTGGGCTTTACCCATTTATTTCCGGCCCACCCAACCCTTAACAGCTTAGCCCGCAACTCCTTCTTCCTCGCTCAGAAACTCCACCGAACCTGTATACATTCCCTTGGCCATTTCCAACATTCTCCATGCCTTTCTACTCACCATTCCTTCACTAACTTAAAAACTAAAAATACAAATCCTTCTCCCTTCAAAAACTCTACTCCTCCATACCAAAAAGACGGAACTCGCTATCCACCTGGGCTCGCGTTCGAAGGTTAGCAGCAAGCTACAGTGGAGCGACATAAATATGTGTCGAGCTCCCTCAAATCACACACAAGGTGCGGATTTTCTTCCAGACCCCAAAACTCCCACTCAATCACCAAACGATGCTTTGAATATCACAAATTCCTGAATCCTAGACAGTATGAAACTCACGTTGTTTATTCGAGAGGTCAAAAACAAAGTTTGGACTTCATGAATTGAACATAGAAACGTAGAGAAGCTCATCACGAATTCGAATACACTCATATCTGAATTTATGGATTTTAGTTGCATTTTCTTTTGATTTTTTTGAAGAAAGCTTTTTACGTTTTAAGTTTTTTTCTGAGCGGCGGCTTAACATTTGCTCTTATAGGGAGGACGAGATTTTTTTGTGCGGCTGAGAAGGAGGATGGGTGGCCTTGTTTTAGTCCACTTAATATTTAGGATATTTTATTTAATATCATTTTATTTTTATTTCTGACTTCTAAAATTTCGTGTGGTCACACATGATACCCAAAAATCATGAAACTGGACATGCAGCTTCAATTTGACATTACGGTCCCGACGAAACTGGTCTCATCGAATTCCGACTTCGTATGCTCACATAGCGTATTTTTAACCGTCAAAACTGACTGTTCTTCACATTAAAATCCCGTACGGCCACATACTGACTTCAAAAATCACGGAAATCGAAATCTAGCAATAATTTAATATTGCGGATCCAACAAAATTAGTTTCGTCGAATTCTGAGGTCGTTTGAAAAACTGGCTATTTTTAAAGCTCTAAATAACCCATTTAAATATATAAATATATTTAAATAATTAAATTAAATATTTATAAATAAATATTATCATGTATATATTCATAGTGGAATACCATACAGCTTCAGAATGTTCCTGTATGAATTTCTAACTCGATATTCACTTTCAAGATCAATTGATACTCAATTTATATATAAAAACTCTTTTAAATATAAATAAATCGATATAAATTATAAATGAATTCCACAGCGACTTTTCTAAAATTTGATTTGGACATAAATCAAAATCTACATGACGAAATCCCGATTTTTCTCTTCCACTAGAAAAATATACTTCACCAGCTCCTAACGTTTCTTGTTTCACAGAAATCCGATTTAAAACGGCTTCTGTATATTCGTTTACAGTTCGAATCGCCAAATCGCGAACTGCAGCGCCATTTCGAGCTCGATTATATTTATAATATAATTATATGTTCAAACTTCATTTATATAATATTTTCGTTATTCTAATTCAATTCTAAACTGAATTATATCTTATAAATAATCCAATTTACACGATATTGTGAATTTCACCATTTTCGATTATTTCTGAATTATATATATATTATTCTATTATTTATATTAATTAAATATAATTATTATTTAATTCCAGTTATCGATATCGCCAACTCGATATTTAATAATTAAATTAATTAATTATTCGACAGCTAAAAATGCGGGTTATTACACAACATATACATGTGCTACATCTCAAAAGAATATGCAATACATACTATAATAATGTCAAATGGAATAATTACTCTACCACTCAAGTATATAAATTATGGATAAACTAGAATAAGTCTTCAAGATAGTTCATGTAACGACCCGGAAATTTGCGATCTTGGTTATCCGATATACAACACATATCGAACATCCAAGGATCGAAAATAACCGAATGGTTAATGAAAGAAATTAGAGGGTGAGGAAAGATAAGATAGAAACTTAGAATAGAAGAAGAAGAAGAATACAACATCAGAGTAACACGAACCTCACAGCGGAACGAATAACATATAATATATAACATAACTTTGAAATATACATCTGTACTTGAATATACATCATTGTCAAAGTACAGCACTTACAACACAGCGGAATAATAATAGCTATATAATCCTGAAGCCTCCTGCTCCAGCTCTTCAAGTATCTGTAAATCCCGACTACTTGACTGCCCGTACAAAATTGGGCACCCAAGAGTTTAGGGAAAACAAAAATAAAATAAAATCCGGGTCAGTCATGGGACTGGTATGAGTAAAACAGTTTAAAACAGTTCGAACAAGTAAACAATATCTCATAAGACCACGCCGTATAACGGAACGGGTTTTTCCCTTATGAGAATCCAAAATATCTTTATATCAAAAACCTTTTGATATTATAATAATGTCTATCAACCACAATATAATAATCATCTAGCAGAAACGCTTTCATCTCACATTCTACATATATAGTATACAATCAAAACCACAAGCACATATTGGGTAATGGATTTCCAACTATAACAAGGTATGGAACCACCTTTCGCTAGTGTATCTCTAGAAAGGAATACACTGGGTTCAACAAGAACATCTTGCAACCCGGCCACACATGACCGACCACTCATTTCGCTTGAGTGTATCGAATGTATATCACAACGGTTGGGATCAGCAACCGTTCTCCCGAATGGGACAGCATCAACAATAGATTTTTTGAAGTAAATGAAACTCTAGATCAGGTGATTATACACCCTAATAGTTGCGACCTACATAGCCATGCTACCTGCCCGATTTCTGTCGTTTACCAGTTGATGAGGCTTGAGGTTACGCCTTATCATCACATCAGATTCACTTCGAATGCCACATTGTCAGATCCATCGAAAATCACTAATTGACGTCTACAACAGTACATTACGTGTTAGCTAAAGAAGTTTCCTTCTCCGCTTCTGTAATGACCCGAATATTTGACGGTGTAATAATTAACTTATTTAATTATTTAAATAACGAATATATTATTTAATCGACGATGTTAGAACGTATAATTATATTATAATTAAAACCGAGCTCGAAATGGCGCTGTAGTTCGTAATTTGGCGATTCGAACTTCAACTGAGTGTACAGGATTCGTTTTAAATCGGATTTCTGTGACAAGAAACGTGTGGAGTTGTGGAGTATATCTTTCTAGTGGAAGAGAAAAATCAGGATTTCGTCATGTAGATTTTGAGATATGTCCAAATCAAATTTTAAAAATGTAACAACCCGTATTTTCAATAACCTGTTATAACGTAAATCGAGGTAGAATTTAATTCTAAAATCTGAATCAAGGGAAACGGGCTATGCCATTGCGTTCGTCTCGGAAAAATACACGAAATAGAGTCCGAGTTTTCGAAAATCGGAGTCCGTATGACCCGATTAGGGCCCAACGAAGTTTTCAGAAAATTTCAAGTTCAAAACAGATTTCAAATCCAAGTTGAATTTGGAAATTTGGGCCAGTTTGGGCCAGGCGGGAAAAATCCCGCTAGAACACCCTAAGTCGACAGTCCTGTCGACTTGGGAGTCGACTTGGTTAGACCAAGTCGACAGCCCTGTCGACTGGGCTGTCGACTTGGCTCAGACGGGCTGTTTAGCCTGGTGCACCATTTTGGGTTTGTGTTGAGCTTGGGGGCCAGATTCGGTTTTGAGGGCTGAGATTGGAACTAGGGTTTAATCCTATGGCCTAAAACACTTACCTAATCTATAAATAAGACCCTAACCTACCCTAAATCATCATTATTCATTCTAGCAACTAAACTATGGCAAAATCAATCCTCTCATGGCCTCCACTCTCTTCATAAAATTCCTAAACAAATTCTTATGAGATTTTCCATGCATACAAGTGTTTTTAGACTTGTATGATCATCATTAGCTTGCATTCAAGTCAAGTCTCTATATTTGCACCATAAAGAAAGAGTTTTGATCAATTTTGCTTGCATTTTTGGGTTTTAATTGGTTGCATAAGGGTTTTCTTACATTTGCTATACTCATTTGAGTCCGCATAAGCATTGTAAGCCCTATTCTACTTTCATACTTAAACTTTAAAGTTAAATGTATGATATGCGAGTTTATATGCAAGTTTACTATGCTATGAGATGCAAGTTTATCATGTTGTAATATGCAAGTTTATATGCAAATTTATCATGTTGTGATATGCAAGTTTAGATGCAAGTTTACTATGCTATGAGATGCAAGTTTATCATGTTGTAATATGCAAGTTTATATGCAAGTATGTCATGTTATGATATGCAAGTTTATATGCAAGTATGTCATGTTATGATATGCAAGTATGTTATGCAAGTTTGGGTTGAACATTTTGTTCATGCTATCATGTTATGCATGCTTTTGAGGCCTAATGCAAGTATATGAACATATGTACATTTCATATGCCACCATGTTAAACTTGTGGCTTAACACTTTTATGTCATGATTATGCCAAGTTCCCTCTTTCTATCCTTTATGCGCTATTGCGATATGTAAGCGATGGGATTGCGTTTGGGGTTGGGTAAACTTAAAAGACATAAAAACATAAGCTTGGGAATTTACCTATTAAGTTAGGTCTACCCATTGGGAATTTACCTATTAAGTTAGGTCTACCCAATTGCTTGAAAACTTGTAATGTGTTTTGGAAACATGATGGACATGACACTTAGAAAAGATAAGTGTGACCAACTCGAGGTTGGGTTGAGTTTGTAGCGTAAACCTACCCGGAACCGACCGGCTTAACTAGTTGCTACAAACAATAGGACCCAATGTGAGAAGTTGGCCATGTTGTACCTTGGACCCGAGGTTAGACCAAGTTGTGGTGTAAAGCTACCCGGACCCGCCCGGCTTAACTAGTAACCACAACAAGGTCTAATGTGAGAGGTTAAGGCGCATTAAATTAATTAATGCCTCGTGATTAGGGTTAAGTCATGGTCCACTTAATACTTAACCAATTTGGGCTTGGTAGATTAATCAGGGTTAAGTCGTGAACTCATCGTTACACTTAACCAAGTTAATCCATGATTAGCAAGAGGGTTAAACTGTACTTAACCCACTAGAAAAATTCTAGCAATGGGGGCCCACTCCGCAGTAACCCCAAGTTTGTATCATTAGAACCCTAGGGGCTAGGCTAGGGAGGGGGCACGATTACTGGGCTGGAGGTAAGCGACCAAATAAACGACGGCCGGGTGGTACGCCGATGTAGTTCCGGACGGACTATGGTCATGCACGTAGTCCGTGTTTGGAGAAGTCACCCATGGGTACCAGTAGATCGAGACTGTGCACTCATGTTTATGGTGTCCAGGGGTTGGCACCCTAGGGCTTGATACACCCGAAGGGTGGACCCGACACAGTTCGACTACAATCATGTTATTTGGGCCGTATTGACACCAACACACGACGAGTTAGGCTTATAGGGAGCCGATCGACTAGACCGCTTGGTTGGACCTTGTGTTAGGGTCACTTCATGTTATTGGACCTCGTATGAGGGTCACTTCATGTTATTGGGCCAAAGCTTGGGCCAAGGGATCAATACTTGTTTATTCAAGTCATGTTAGTTTGCTAGTACACCTGTGGTGCAAAACCTTAATCCTGATTATGCGATGACACCTTTATCTACCTTGTTAGTTAATCATCACGCTAGTATGTTGTTATCCTTATGTTCATCCCTGCTGCTCATGCCAGTTAACTTTATCAGTTTACATTGATTGTAGTAGGGCTTACTCAGTCTTTTTGACTGACCTGTTTTCTTTCGCCTCTTTTCTTCCGTTCCCCCCCCCCCCAGGTTCTCAGGGAGGGAATATTGGAGCTTAGCTGGATTTCTGATCGCTTGCTTGTGGGATTTAGCTCATGTACGGTCTTGACATGAAGCTAGCTATGGTTATCACTTATTTTGGGGATAGCACTTATGTATTTCAGTTTTCAGATGATGTTGTTTTATCTAGACTTGTTTATTTGGAAAATTGACATTATGTTGTACCAGACTTGTTTTTGAAATGGTTTGAAATCTTCCGCTGTTTTATCTATGTTATTTACTCTGTTTACATATATACATATGTTCTTGTTCTGCCTTGATATATCATTATGCATGTTTACCTGATTCAAACGCCCCTCCAAAGTCAGAGTGCTTGCAAGAGCCACCCTGGCGGAGGCGGGGTGTTACATTTGGTATCAGAGCGAGGTTTACGAGAAGGAACAAAAAGGTTTTCAGAAAACTTTTGGAAAACTATTTTCAAAACAAAGTATAAAGTATTTTCCAAAGAAAAGTCTAGTTTATTTTAAAGGCTATTCCCCAAAAAGCCATTAGCAAAATCCCTTCGTTTTTCTCCATTCTGAATCTGTCTTTTTCTTTTTCCAGTATGGCTGATAACTTTGCTATTCCGGAGGGAGTGCACGTACCTGTTTGGTATAGGAGACTTTTGGAGGCTAGGGCGACCGAAGCCGGCCCCGCAGATGTCCCTCCTCCTCCTCCAGTAGTTAATATTCCTCCTCCTGTTGCTAATGTTCCTCCTCCTCCTGTCGCTGAGGTTCCTCTTCCTCCTCCCCCTCAGCATCCTCAGGCTGACTTCGCAAAGACTTGCAAAGATTTCAAAGCAATGGGTGGCAAGAACTTTCAAGGCACTGAGACTTTTGTAGAGGCCAGAAATTGGTTGAAAGAGACCGAGGATTTATTTGCTATCTTTGGGTTAGACGATCAGAGGAAGATCTTGTTGGCAGTTTGGCTTATGAAGGATGAAGCCGCTTATTGGTGGGAAGTCACCAATGGTACTAGGCCTGTTGAGACTTGGGCCGATTTCAGGGCAAGGTTCATGCTTAAGTTTCTATCTTCTACTGAGGAGAATCTGCAAATGGAGAGGTTCATAACTTTGAAACAAGGAGATATGTCTGTCAAAGAATATGTGAACAAGTTCAATCAGTTAGCTCGTTTTGGCTTGGATATAGTGAATACTCCTCAGAAGAAGGCTCTTCGTTTTGCTAGAGGATTGAATGAGCCGTTGCAGGGATTGGCCATGTCACATATTCCCCATGGGGCCACGTTTGAGAGCTTGGTTGATATGGCATTACTTCAGGGAGATGTCAAGAAAAATGATACTCAAGCCAAGAAGACTGATTCCCAGGGAAAAGGAAATCAGGCTAATCCAAGTGGTCAAAGCAGTCAAGGCAATCAGAACAAGAACAAGAGTCAAGGCAACAAGGGGAACAACAACAAAGGCAAGAACAACAAGGAGAAGTGCCATTACTGCGGTTCAGTTGGGCATCTTATCAAGGATTGTAAGAAGAGGAAAAGGAAGAATGGTGAAAGCTTTTTCTGCGGTAAGACTGGACATTTCAGCAAGGATTTCCCGAAGAGGCAAGGGCAAGGCCAGGGTCAGACTCAGCGTGCTGGACCTTCTGGAGGGCAAGTTCATGCTCTCAATACCGCTCCAGTTCCCGATCGAGGTAGTATTTCTGTTGAGAGCCTTGTATATATTTCTGATTTTCCAGTTCGTACCTTGTTTGATTCTGGTGCATCGCATAGCTTTATCTCATCTGATCTTGTTGATAGTTTGCACCTTAGTACTAGCTTGGTAGATGATCCCGTCTGTGTCTCAAATCCTATTGGGGGTTCCGCCCATTTGTCTATGATATGTGGGGATTTGAGGATCTCTATACTGAGTATAGAGTTCTTGTGCAGTGCTTATGTTCTTGGTTTCAGGGGATACGGATTGATATTGGGCATGGATTGGCTGTCCAGATATGGAGCCATTCTTGATTGTGAGCATAGGGTTATAAGGCTCGTGACTCGCCTCGGAAACACCCTAGAGATTTCTTGTGATCTGAGAGGTCCCGTCATGTTGTGCTATCTTGAATCACTCGACTCGTCAATGGAGACTCTTCAGTCTGTGAGAGTGGTTCGAGAGTATCCAGATGTTTTCGATGAAGTTAGGGGGTTGCCCCCTAAGCGAGAGATTGATTTCCGCATTTATCTGGTGGATAATGCAAAGCCGGTTTCTTTGCCCGTTCGGCACATGGCTCCGCGTGAAAGGCGGGAGCTAAGTAAGCAAGTAAAGGAGTTGCTTGAGAAGAACTTCATTAGACGAAGTATATCTGAATGGGGAGCGCCTGTGGTATTTGCTACCAAGGCAGACGGTTCTCTCCGACTTTGTGTTGACTATCGAGAGTTGAATAAGCTGACTAAGAAGAACAGACACCCGTTACCGAGGATTGATGATCTCTTTGACCAGCTTGTCGGTGCTTCTGTTTTCTCTCAGCTTGATCTTGCTACTGGATTCCATCAGCTCAGGGTAGCTGAGGATAGTATAGACAAGACTGCGTTCAGGACTCCAGATGGATTCTTCGAATGGCTGGTCATGCCGTTCGGCTTGACTAATGCACCCGCATATTTTGTGGACTTGATGAGTAGGGTGTTCAGGGAGTTCTTGAACAAGTTTGTCGTGGTCTTCGTAGATGATATTCTGATCTTCTCTAAGGATGAGGAAGAGCACGCAAGGCATCTCGTGGAGGTGATGGATACGCTTAGAGCGCATCAGTTGAAGGCCAAGTTCTCCAAGTGTCACTTTTGGAGAAGGGAAGTTAGATTCCTTGGGCATATAGTATCTAAGCAAGGCTTAGCGGTGGATCCCGCTAAGGTAGTTGCAGTTCAGGATTGGAAGACTCCAAGGAATGCAACCGAAGTGAGAAGTTTTCTAGGTCTTGCGGGTTTTTACCGGAAGTTCATCAAGGACTTCGCGAAGATTTCCGCTCCTCTCACTAAATTGACGAAGAAGAATTTAGTTTTTGCTTGGAGCATAGAATGTGAGCTTGCTTTTCAGAAGCTCAAGAGGGCTCTCACATCAGCATCTGTTCTAGCTTTGCCCGATGGAGGGAAGTTATTTACAGTATACACCGATGCATGTGGCACGGGGTTGGGAGCTGTTCTGATGCAAGAAGGAAGAGTGATATGCTTTGGCGGTAGACAACTCAAAGTGCATGAGAAGAATTATCCCACTCATGACTTAGAATTGGCAGCAATAGTATATGCACTCAAGGCTTGGCGCCATTATCTTCTGGGCGAAAGATTTGAGCTTTATACCGATCACAAGTCATTGAAGTATCTCTTTTCTCAGAAGGATCTGAATCTGAGGCAACAAAGATGGATGGAATTCTTGGCGTCCTATGATTTTGAGATAGCTTATACCCCTGGCAAGGGGAATGTGGTAGCAGATGCATTGAGTAGAAAATGGTTGACCCTAAGTCCTCTATTCGTTGAGATGAAGAATTTAGAGTATGTGGCAACCTTTGATTTCTCTTTGGCGATTGAGTCGATGACCGGTTCTTTGGCATCTCTGGAACTCAGACCTACCCTTCTTGATCAAGTTGGGGCTTCACAGAGAGAAGACCCTCAGATAGTTGAGATTATGGATAAGCTGATTCGAGGAGAGGCGTCTGGTCATCTCGCTCGATATTCTATTGATGACAAGGGTTGGCTAAGGAGAGACGGAAGGTTATGTGTTCCAATGGTAGAAGATTTAGTAAGAAAAGTTCTTGAGGAAGCGCATCGCTCTAAGTTGACTATACATCCGGGCGGAGATAAGATGTATAAAGATATGAAGCGTATTTTCTTTTGGCCTGGGATGAAGAAGGATGTGGCAGAGTTTGTCTCTAGATGTATCATTTGCCAGCAAGTTAAGGTCGAGTTGAAGAAGCCCGGTGGGCTATTGCATCCTCTAGACGTTCCACTTTGGAAGTGGGAAAGTATTTCCATGGATTTTATCGATGGGCTACCAAGGTCAAGGAAAGGGAATACGAGCATTTGGGTTATTGTGGATAGACTTACGAAGAGTGCTCATTTCATTCCGGTGAAGAGCAAGAGGACCGCATCTTGGCTAGCGTCTATATATCTTCGTGAGATTGTGAGACTTCATGGAGTCCCTTCTAGTATAGTCAGTGACCGTGACCCAATCTTTACAAGTCAATTCTGGAATAGCTTGCAAGAAGCTATGGGCACAAGGTTGAATCTAAGTACTGCTTATCACCCACAGACGGACGGTCAAACCGAAAGGGTGAATAGGGTACTCGAGGATCTGTTGAGGCTTTGTATTCTGGATTTTGGTGGTACTTGGGAAGACCATCTTCCTCTTGTTGAGTTTGCATATAATAACAGTTATCAGGCAAGCATAGGGATGGCACCATTCGAAGCTTTATATGGAAGGCCGTGCAAGTCGCCTACATGTTGGTGGGAGTCTACAGATAAGCTTATACTTGGGCCTGATATGATCAGAGATACATCCGAGAAGGTCGAGTTGATTCGGAGACGGATGAAAGCGGCCCAAGACCGACAGAAATCCTATGCTGATAAGCGAAGAACTGATTTGGAGTTTGATGTTGGGGATATGGTTTTCGTGAAGGTTTCTCCTTTGCGGAATGTGGTCCGATTTGGAGCCGTTGGGAAGTTAGCACCGAGATTTGTCGGACCATTCCCTATTATAGAGAGGATCGGGCAGATGGCTTATAGAGTAAAGTTGCCCGAGAAGCTTGCCGGAGTACACGATGTTTTTCATGTCTCGCATCTCCGGAAGTGTTTACATGAATCAGCAGAGGTTGTTGAGCCAAGTGTTCTGGAAGATGTGGAAGTGGAGAAAGAAGCTACCTTGAGGAGAGCTCCGATTCGTATCTTGGGGACGGAGACCAAGAAGCTAAGGAATCGAGAGGTCAAGTTGGTGAAGGTTCAATGGGGTGAAGCCGAAGAAGATGCAACTTGGGAAACCGAGGAAAAGATGCGTGGGCTTTATCCATTCCTTTTTGAGGGTACACTCTCAATCTCTTTTCTTTGTTAGCATATCTTTCTCTTTGCTATCCATGATTATCTAGTTTATCGTGCTAATCTTGTCATGAGAACCTTAGGTAGAAACCCTTTGGATGAAACATGTGTTTGAAACATGTTATGCTTGATGGTTGCAAGTGGTTGCAAGTGTTTGCAAGTGGTTACTCGTGGATGCATTATACACGTTAGGAACTAGATCGGCTCACACACTCCTCATATTGCATATGCATGAGTGTTTATGCTTATTCATGGATGAAAATTTTTGTGTTATCACATGGATGTTGCATATGGATGTATGTTATGTGCACACATATAGATGTTATACATTATGTTAGGAATTGCATACATATGGATTCATTTCACTAACATAATTTGCATTGATGATATTTGCATTAGATAAGGACATATACACACACCTTTGCATATGTTCATACAGCATTTAGAATCTTGTAAGGACAATGATTGCTCATGGATGATGTTTTGAGTAGATGGATGATTGGATGGTAGGATACGTTCTTCCTAACTTGAAGATTTCGGGGACGAAATCCTTTAAGGAGGGGAGAATGTAACAACCCGTATTTTCAATAACCTGTTATAACGTAAATCGAGGCAGAATTTAATTCTAAAATCTGAATCAAGGGAAACGGGCTATGCAATTGCGTTCGTCTCGGAAAAATACGCGAAATAGAGTCCGAGTTTTCGAAAATCGGAGTCTGTATGACCCGATTAGGGCCCAACGAAGTTTTCAGAAAATTTCAAGTTCAAAACAGATTTCAAATCCAAGTTGAATTTGGAAATTTGGGCCAGGCGGGAAAAATCCCGCCAGAACACCCCAAGTCGACAGCCCTGTCGACTTGGGAGTCGACTTGGTTAGACCAAGTCGACAGCCCTATCGACTGGGCTGTCGACTTGGCTCAGACGGGCTGTTTAGCCTGGTGCACCATTTTGGGTTTGTGTTGAGCTTGGGGGCCAGATTCGGTTTTGAGGGCTGAGATTGGAACTAGGGTTTAATCCTATGGCCTAAAACACTTGCCTAATCTATAAATAAGACCTTAACCTACCCTAAATCATCATTATTCATTCTAGCAACTAAACTATGGCAAAATCAATCCTCTCATGGCCTCCACTCTCTTCATAAAATTCCTAAACAAATTCTTATGAGATTTTCCATGCATACAAGTGTTTTTAGACTTGTATGATCATCATTAGCTTGCATTCAAGTCAAGTCTCTATATTTGCACCATAAAGAAAGAGTTTTGATCAATTTTGCTTGCATTTTTGGGTTTTAATTGGTTGCATAAGGGTTTTCTTACATTTGCTATACTCATTTGAGTCCGCATAAGCATTGTAAGCCCTATTCTACTTTCATACTTAAACTTTAAAGTTAAATGTATGATATGCGAGTTTATATGCAAGTTTACTATGCTATGAGATGCAAGTTTATCATGTTGTAATATGCAAGTTTATATGCAAATTTATCATGTTGTGATATGCAAGTTTAGATGCAAGTTTACTATGCTATGAGATGCAAGTTTATCATGTTGTAATATGCAAGTTTATATGCAAGTATGTCATGTTATGATATGCAAGTTTATATGCAAGTATGTCATGTTATGATATGCAAGTATGTTATGCAAGTTTGGGTTGAACATTTTGTTCATGCTATCATGTTATGCATGCTTTTGAGGCCTAATGCAAGTATATGAACATATGTACATTTCATATGCCACCATGTTAAACTTGTGGCTTAACACTTTTATGTCATGATTATGCCAAGTTCCCTCTTTCTATCCTTTATGCGCTATTGCGATATGTAAGCGATGGGATTGCGTTTGGGGTTGGGTAAACTTAAAAGACATAAAAACATAAGCTTGGGAATTTACCTATTAAGTTAGGTCTACCCATTGGGAATTTACCTATTAAGTTAGGTCTACCCAATTGCTTGAAAACTTGTAATGTGTTTTGGAAACATGATGGACATGACACTTAGAAAAGATAAGTGTGACCAACTCGAGGTTGGGTTGAGTTTGTAGCGTAAACCTACCCGGAACCGACCGGCTTAACTAGTTGCTACAAACAATAGGACCCAATGTGAGAAGTTGGCCATGTTGTACCTTGGACCCGAGGTTAGACCAAGTTGTGGTGTAAAGCTACCCGGACCCGCCCGGCTTAACTAGTAACCACAACAAGGTCTAATGTGAGAGGTTAAGGCGCATTAAATTAATTAATGCCTCGTGATTAGGGTTAAGTCATGGTCCACTTAATACTTAACCAATTTGGGCTTGGTAGATTAATCAGGGTTAAGTCGTGAACTCATCGTTACACTTAACCAAGTTAATCCATGATTAGCAAGAGGGTTAAACTGTACTTAACCCACTAGAAAAATTCTAGCAATGGGGGCCCACTCCGCAGTAACCCCAAGTTTGTATCATTAGAACCCTAGGGGCTAGGCTAGGGAGGGGGCACGATTACTGGGCTGGAGGTAAGCGACCAAATAAACGACGGCCGGGTGGTACGCCGATGTAGTTCCGGACGGACTATGGTCGTGCACGTAGTCCGTGTTTGGAGAAGTCACCCATGGGTACCAGTAGATCGAGACTGTGCACTCATGTTTATGGTGTCCAGGGGTTGGCACCCTAGGGCTTGATACACCCGAAGGGTGGACCCGGCACAGTTCGACTACAATCATGTTATTTGGGCCGTATTGACACCAACACACGACGAGTTAGGCTTATAGGGAGCCGATCGACTAGACCGCTTGGTTGGACCTTGTGTTAGGGTCACTTCATGTTATTGGACCTCGTATGAGGGTCACTTCATGTTATTGGGCCAAAGCTTGGGCCAAGGGATCAATACTTGTTTATTCAAGTCATGTTAGTTTGCTAGTACACCTGTGGTGCAAAACCTTAATCCTGATTATGCGATGACACCTTTATCTACCTTGTTAGTTAATCATCACGCTAGTATGTTGTTATCCTTATGTTCATCCCTGCTGCTCATGCCAGTTAACTTTATCAGTTTACATTGATTGTAGTAGGGCTTACTCAGTCTTTTTGACTGACCTGTTTTCTTTCGCCTCTTTTCTTCCGTTTCCCCCCCCCCCAGGTTCTCAGGGAGGGAATATTGGAGCTTAGTTGGATTTCTGATCGCTTGCTTGTGGGATTTAGCTCATGTACGGTCTTGACATGAAGCTAGCTATGGTTATCACTTATTTTGGGGATAACACTTATGTATTTCAGTTTTCAGATGATGTTGTTTTATCTAGACTTGTTTATTTGGAAAATTGACATTATGTTGTACCAGACTTGTTTTTGAAATGGTTTGAAATCTTCCGCTGTTTTATCTATGTTATTTACTCTGTTTACATATATACATATGTTCTTGTTCTGCCTTGATATATCATTATGCATGTTTACCTGATTCAAACGCCCCTCCAAAGTCAGAGTGCTTGCAAGAGCCACCCTGGCGGAGGCGGGGTGTTACAAAAATAGTCGCTATATAATCGTTTATCGACCGTAACAGTTTATTCGATATAACTAGAGATCGGGTTTGAATTTAGACAAGGTTCTTTCGGGAAGTAGTGATAATTTAATTTTTAGAATTTTACTATAATTTTTAATTAGTTTAATATGCAACTTTTTATCTGGAGTATTTTGCACCCTGTAATCAACATTTTGAGATTTCAAAATATGAGTTAATCTACCGGTATTATTATATTTTTGGAGTCGTGACACCTCGCTCGTCACGATGGTGTTTTTATTTCCGTCGATAGCAGTTCGTAAGTGACCGGTATTTCATGTAGCAGAGTACGCTAAAATTTGTTGTGGAACACTTAAACAAAACATACACACGTTCTTTGGTTGTTTCCTCTCACACGTCCTCTCCTTTTCTTGGTTGTTAAGTGATCAGCGTGTACATTCTTCCTCCCACAAAAATCATTTACAGAAAAAGGATAAAATGAATCAAAACGAGATCATATAAATACATACCCCTTAAACATTAAAACCTATTTCATTCCCTCATTCTTCAGCAAAGGAAACAGCCGCCACTTCTTTCTCCTCTTCTTCAAAAACGTGAAAAACAAATTCTTCAACAAATTCAATCAATTAAAGGAAATTTCCTAAAATCATTTCTTGGTTATACTGAGAATCGGTGGGGGGTCCTCTTCATCCCGATGTAATTTCTTCTGGGCCCGATAAATTTCTGCTTCGCTGGACTCAGAACGGAAAGCTTACGGAGGCAGGGATAAGGGTGATTTCAGATGTGTGTTTTATGGAGAACCGCACGTGTTAATTTCGTTTGTGAATGTTGGCATCGGTTTGTGGAGGCTCACGGATCTGTTGCAGGTGTATTTGCACTGGACGTGAGACGTGACATGTAGAGGGCTGGAGTTTGAGGTGAGCGAATGCGAAGTGGAAGTTTAAGGGTGTATATAGTGAGTTTGTTGCGGAAATGTAGGAGATGGTTTGTGTGTGAAATCAAAGAAGAACGGGGGAGATGGATCTGAAAAGCACGAAAATGGTGCTTGAACAGGAGCGAAATACTGTGTCTGAGGAGATGCGGAAATAGAAGAGGTGAACGAAAGGCTGAGTGATTGTTTTAATGGTCTGTTGAGGGGGTCTTCAACGTGAGTAGGCTGTTGGGTTTCAAAGTATGGTGACTGTGAAAGGAAGTGGTATTTTATATATCAATGAGGAGAGAAGTGCAATGCGTGAGCACTGCCATGTATTTAAGTGGCTTACGTGAGTTTGCATGAATACGGGCCAGTGTATTTTGCTAAGCCCAGATAAAAAAAATAAGAAGAGAAAGAAGAAAAAAAGGGATAAACAAATGGGAAGCCGGTCTTCAATCAGAAGGTCACGGCAAAGAAGGTACATGCAGTGGTCACGTGAGGATTTAAAAAGGAAGGGGAATGGGCTGAACTAAGCCCAATTATATATATATATAGATGAAAAGAATTTCTTTGCAAGGACTAATATCTTATTTCAATGGGATCGAGGATTTTCTGGGAAGATCGGGAATCAGATGCGTTATTTTTACTGGAACAGACGACTGGAAATGGGTTAGAGCTCGACTGAATTTATAGCGGAATGAATCGTATGATCAGTACCATCGACCGTAAATCGTTAGTTAACGATTACGGACAATGTGAGTAAAACTCACTAACTCTCCCCAATTTATATTTTTAATATAAATTGTACTTTATTTTGTTGACTGCTGTATATTGATTGTTAAACTAGACTGTTAAATAGATTTGATTGAAAACGTAGTTATAGTTAATCTATGTACTGTTAATCAAATATGGTTCTGTACAGCAGGATATTTCATTTCAAAATGAAATATGATATATATTATACTGTGTAACATCTGTGGATGCAGGGAGACAGGTTGGAGGAATCCGGCTGGATTCCTCAACAATTATTTTACTGTTTTCATATATTGTGTTATATGATGTGTTATATAATCTGTTCTGGATTATGTGTGTTAGAATGATATTAATCATTGTTATTCGATATTTTACATATCATAAGAAACCCTGAGTTGTAAAAAGGAATATTTCAATGTATATTGAAATAAAGGAAATTATTTATAAAACAAATAGAGTTTTATAAAAGGGATATTTATTTAGAAAATAAATAGAATTGAAGAGGAGAATATTTATTTAGAAAATAAATATAAATAAGAAATATTTATTTAGAAGATAAATAAACCGTTATAAATAGGAAATATTTGTAACGGTAAATAGAAGTTGTAAATAGGAAATATTTGTAACGGTAAATAGAAGTTGTAAATAGGAAATATTTGTAACGGTAAATAGAAGTTGTAAATAGGAAATAGTTGTAACGGAAAATAAACGTTATAAAAAGGAAATTGATGAGATATAAAAGAGATAATCGAAATAGAGTAACTGAATATTAGTCATTCAATTAGAAATAACCTGATTTGAGTTAGTCTAATATTAGTTAATCAAATAAGACTAGTCTAATATTAGCTAATCGAATTTAGTAACCGAATACAAGTTAATCAAAAGGAGTTTATCGAATTTAGTTATTCGATAGAGTTAATCAAAAGGAGTTTATCGAATTTAGTTATTCGATAGAGTTAAATCAATAGAGTTAATCGACTTATAGTATTCGAATAAGAGTAAATCAAATAGAGTTAAACAATATTAGAAACTGACTAGAGATTGGTAAGTTGAATATTTTTCTGAGTGTTGATCTGATGTTGGTTTCGGCCTTCGGGGTTTATACTTAGAGAATTGTTCTCTTACTAGTTTACAGTTAGGGACTAATAGTTGTGGAATGATAGTGATGCGTAAATGAGGATTGGAAATGTTTTCCAATGTTGAAAATGTATATTTTCTAGTTTTAGAAAATAAGGAAATATGAATATATATATATATATGATTGATGATTGGATCGATAATTCAATTTGGAATTAAGATCGTTGTTTGTACACCGACATGTTTTCATTTGATAGTTAAATCACAGACTATCGAAGTTTTGACCATTTTATGTTGTAAATATGGAGAGACCGGTTGGATTATTATCCGAAGAACCACTCTGTATTGACATAAGCGTTGTGATCAAATACGATGAAGATAATTGAAGACGGTGTTATGTAAGGGCTGTCTTGTTTACAGAATAGTGCCTTCGGTTTCGCTCAGTCCCAGAACGAACGTATATGGACGAATGTCTGACAGAATATTTCCAATGATCGAATGAGTTGGACTGTACAAATATATATATGGTGGCCAACGGATTTATTCCCTTCGCATAAAATCCAGAAACTATTTGTATAAACCCAACTAATGATTAATGGATCTGATAATGTGGCATTCAAAGTGATCGTGTTATAAATGAATGGAAAGTAAGCGTAGCTTCTAGCCTCACATCCGGTAAATGACAAAAATCGGGCAGGCAGCATGGCTAAGTCGGTCGCTCCGAAGTAGGGTGTATAATCACCTATCTAGAGAATATTCATTTGCTTCTTAAATCTATCAATGTTGTCCCATATATATTTACGGGAACGGTTGCTGATCCCAACCGTTGGTGATGTACATTCGATACACTCAAGCGAAATGAGTGGTCGGTCATGTGTGGCTGAGTTATAAGATGTTCTTGTTGAACTCCAGTGTATCGTTCCTAGAGTACACTGATCGGAAGGTGGTTCCATACCTTGTCATAGTTGGAAATCCAATCATCCAATACGCACCCGCGGTTTTGATTGTATACTATATATGTAGAACGTGAGATGAAAGCGTTTCTGCTAGATTGATATCTAATTGTATTTAGACATTATTATAATATCAGTGATACTGCTTTTCAAAGATGTTGGATTCTCATAAGGGAAAAACCCGTTCCGTATTCACGGCATGGTCTTATGAGATATCATATACCTGTTAAAATGATTTGAGTTTACTCACACCAGTCCATGACTGACCCGGAGTTTATTTGTTTTGTTTCCCTAAACTCTTGGGTGCCTAAATTTGTACGGGCAGTCAAGTAGTCGGGATTTACAGATATACTGGAAGAGCTTGGAGCAGGAGGCTTCAGGATCATATAGCTATAGTTATTTCCGCTGTGTTGTAAGTGTTGTACTCTGCAATATTCTTGTATACATATACTGTTTGTATTTCAAAAGTATGTTATATTTTATTCGTTCCGCTGTGAGATTCGTGTTACTCTGATGATGATGATCTTCTTCTTCTTCTATTCTAATAGTTCTACCTTATCTATTCTCACCCTCTATCTTCTTTCTATTAGTTTCTTGAATTTCCAGTGCAATTTGGGGTTGGACTTGTGTTATTTAGTCAGCTCAAATTGGACCGGATTTTCGGGTCACTATAGTTGGTATCAGAGCTTAAGTTAAGTGAATTACCTTGGCTCTGTGGCGTAACTCAGTAGAGATGGGATTAGTAATATCCTAGACTGAGATTGAGTGTATATATACGAGTGAACGTATTTGTTAATTGATATAAAAATTTGTTTTATATTGTGGAGCTTTATTGGTTGAGTGGCTTATGAATTCTGGTCGATGGTGGGGCACCACAATATCGATAGGGATTTCTAAACACTCGAATACGATGAACCAACATGATATGTTTTGACATTAACATAGTATAATTGGTTGTGTTGGTTGTTATTATAATCAGATGAGATTATAAAAAGGCGAAATGGTTATAGATAACTAATCAGAATTCATATAAGTAAAGTATATGAAATAAGATGAATTAAATCTGAAATTAAATCAGGATTAGGAATTAAAATAAGGAAATTTTAAGTTCCTGGGAGATTTTGAAAATGTTTTCAAATTTGAAAGTGTTATAGTATCGAACTCACTTCGATAAACTGGGAAATAACCCTGATGAGTGTGGCCACATCATTAGTGTCATTTTCGAGTCGCTAAGTGACGGATTACTACCAAAGGTTTTGTTTTTGAATTGTTTTGAGAAAACAAGTGGTTTAGAAATTCAAATGTTTTGAATTGGTATTATGGTTTCAAATTGATTTGAAATAAACCCAGGAATATAAATTCTGGAATTAAGATTTAACTTATGAAGTTAAATAGATTAAAATATTGAAAGTGAATAAATTAATTTGAATTAAACTTGGACAAGGTTATATATAATATGGAATTATATTGGGATGATATCGAGTAAGTTGATTGATTTTATAAGGATTTGGAATCAAGAATTGTACTTATGTTTGAAATGGAATTTGACTTGAGTATAAGCAATTGCTTGAGTTTGAGGATAAAAACTGACAGGAGATGGATTGGAATGACATTGGTATATGTTAAGTTGATAACCAATGGGAATGGTATAATGATATGGTCAGCAAAAAGGTACAAGTTTATATTTCATATGAGTTGGAATTTATGAGCCGATTTGGCAAGCCGCTTGGCGTTTTGATTTTCTTTTGGGTTGGAGAAGGCCTAGAGAGGCGAGTTGTGGTTTTACCGATAGGGCTGTACAAAGGAGGTTATGGCAAAATTTTCCGAAAATTTAAAGTGTTAGAAAATTTTAAATTTTTTTGAAAATTTAGTAAGTCGGAATGAATTAATATTTTAGTCGATATTAATTGGTTCAGTTGAAACTGAAGTTAAGGGGTAAACCGATAAATATTTACCCAGCAGATAGGGTCGTCCTCTACCTTAGCAATTTCGAGGACGAAATTATTTTAAGTGGGGAAGAATGTAATGACCCGAATATTTGACGGTGTAATAATTAACTTATTTAATTATTTAAATAACGAATATATTATTTAATCGACGATGTTAGAACGTATAATTATATTATAATTAAAACCGAGCTCGAAATAGCGCTGTAGTTCGTAATTTGGCGATTCGAACTTCAACTGAGTGTACAGGAATCGTTTTAAATCGGATTTCTGTGAAACAAGAAACGTGTGGAGCTGGTGGAGTATATCTTTCTAGTGGAAGAGAAAAATCAGGATTTCGTCGTGTAGATTTTGAGATATGTCCAAATCAAATTTTAAAATAGTCGCTATATAATCGTTTATCGACCGTAACAGTTTATTCGATATAACTGGAGATCAGGTTTGAATTTAGACAAGGTTCTTTTGGGAAGTAGTGATAATTTAATTTTTAGAATTTTACTGTAATTTTTAATTAATTTAATATGCAACTTTTTATCTGGAGTATTTTGCACCCTGTAATCAACATTTTGAGATTTCAAAATATGAGTTAATCTACCGGTATTATTATATTTTTGGAGTCGTGACACCTCGCTCGTCACGATGGTGTTTTTATTTCCGTCGATAGCAGTTCGTAAGTGAGCGGTATTTCATGTCGCAGAGTACGCTAAAATTTGTTGTGGAAAACTTAAACAAAACATACACACGTTCTTTGGTTGTTTCCTCTCACACGTCCTCTCCTTTTCTTGGTTGTTAAGTGATCAGCGTGTACATTCTTCCTCCCACAAAAATCATTTACATAAAAAGGATAAAATGAATCAAAACGAGATCATATAAATACATACCCCTTAAACACTAAAACCTATTTCATTCCCTCATTCTTCAGCAAAGGAAACAACCGCCACTTCTTTCTCCTCTTCTTCAAAAACGTGAAAAACAAATTCTTCAACAAATTCAATCAATTAAAGGAAATTTCCTAAAATCATTTCTTGGTTATACTGAGAATCGGTGGGGGGTCCTCTTCATCCCGATGTAATTTCTTCTGGGCCCGATAAATTTCTGCTTCGTTGGACTCAGAACGGAAAGCTTACGGAGGCAGGGATAAGGGTGATTTCAGATGTGTGTTTTATGGAGAACCGCACGTGTTGATTTCGTTTGTGAATGTTGGCATCGGTTTGTGGAGGCTCACGGATCTGTTGCGGGTGTATTTGCACTGGACGTGAGACGTGACATGCAGAGGGCTGGAGTTTGAGGTGAGCGAATGCGAAGTGGAAGTTTAAGGGTGTATATAGTGAGTTTGTTGCGGAAATGTAGGAGATGGTTTGTGTGTGAAATCAAAGAAGAAAGGGGGAGATGGATCTGAAAAGCACTAAAATGGTGCTTGAACAGGAGCGAAATACTGTGTCTGAGGAGATGCGGAAATAGAAGAGGTGAACGAAAGGCTGAGTGATTGTTTTAATGGTCTGTTGAGGGGGTCTTCAACGTGAGTAGGCTGTTGGGTTTCAAAGTATGGTGACTGTGAAAGGAAGTGGTATTTTATATATCAATGAGGAGAGAAGTGCAATGCATGAGCACTGCCATGTATTTAAGTGGCTTACGTGAGTTTGTATGAATACGGGCCAGTGTATTTTGCTAAGCCCAGATAAAAAAAATAAGAAGAGAAAGAAGAAAAAATGGGATAAACAAATGGGAAGCCGGTCTTCAATCAGAAGGTCACGGCAAAGAAGGTACATGCAGTGGTCACGTGAGGATTTAAAAAGGAAGGGGAATGGGATGAACTAAGCCCAATTATATATATATATATATATATATATAGATGAAAAGAATTTCTTTGCAAGGACTAATATCTTATTTCAATGGGATCGACGCTTTTCTGGGAAGATCGGGAATCAGATGCGTTATTTTTACTGGAACAGACAACTGGAAATAGGTTAGAGCTCGACTGAATTTATAGCGGAATGAATCGTATGATCAGTACCATCGACCGTAAATCGTTAGTTAACGATTACGGACAATGTGAGTAAAACTCACTAACTCTCCTCAATTTATATTTTTAATATAAATTGTACTTTATTTTGTTGACTGCTGTATATTGATTGTTAAACTAGACTGTTAAATAGATTTGATTGAAAACGTAGTTATAGTTAATCTATGTACTGTTAATCAAATATGGTTCTGTACAGCAGGATATTTCATCTCAAAATGAAATATGATATATGTTATACTGTGTAACATCTGTGGATGCAGGGAGACAGGTTGGAGGAATCCGACTGGATTCCTCAACAATTATTTTACTGTTTTCATATATTGTGTTATATGATGTGTTATATAATCTGTTCTGGATTATGTGTGTTAGAATGATATTAATCATTGTTATTCGATATTTTACATATCATAAGAAACCCTGAGTTGTAAAAAGGAATATTTCAATGTATATTGAAATAAAGGAAATTATTTATAAAACAAATAGAGTTTTATAAAAGGGATATTTATTTAGAAAATAAATAGAATTGAAAAGGAGAATATTTATTTAGAAAATAAATATAAATAAGAAATATTTATTTAGAAGATAAATAAACCGTTATAAATAGGAAATATTTGTAACGGTAAATAGAAGTTGTAAATAGGAAATATTTGTAACGGTAAATAGAAGTTGTAAACAGGAAATATTTGTAACGGTAAATAGGAGTTGTAAATAGGAAATATTTGTAACGGTAAGTAAACGTTAAAAAAGGAAATAGTTGTAACGGAAAATAAACGTTATAAAAAGGAAATTGATGAGATATAAAAGAGAAAATCGAAATAGAGTAACTGAATATTAGTCATTCAATTAGAAATAACCTGATTTGAGTTAGTCTAATATTAGTTAATCGAATAAGACTAGTCTAATATTAGCTAATCGAATTTAGTAACCGAATACAAGTTAATCAAAAGGAGTTTATCGAATTTAGTTATTCGATAGAGTTAATCAAAAGGAGTTTATCGAATTTAGTTATTCGATAGAGTTAAATCAATAGAGTTAATCGACTTATAGTATTCGAATAAGAGTAAATCAAATAGAGTTAAACAATATTAGAAACTGACTAGAGATTGGTAAGTTGAATATTTTTTTGAGTGTTGATCTGATGTTGGTTTCGGCCTTCGGGGTTTATACTTAGAGAATTGTTCTCTTACTAGTTTACAGTTAGGGACTAATAGTTGTGGAATGATAGTGATGCGTAAATGAGGATTGGAAATGTTTTCCAATGTTGAAAATGTATATTTTCTAGTTTTAGAAAATAAGGAAATATGAATATATATATATATATATATATATATATATGATTGATGATTGGATCGATAATTCCATTTGGAATTAAGATCGTTGTTTGTACACCGACATGTTTTCATTTGATAGTTAAATCACAGACTATCGAAGTTTTGACCATTTTACGTTGTAAATATGGAGAGACCGGTTGGATTATTATCCGAAGAACCACTCTGTATTGACATAAGCGTTGTGATCAAATACGATGAAGATAATTGAAGACGGTGTTATGCAAGGGCTGTCTTGTTTACAGAATAGTGCCTTCGGTTTCGTTTAGTCCCAGAACGAACGTATATGGACGAATGTCTGACAGAATATTTCCAATGATCGAATGAGTTGGACTGTACAAATATATATGGTGGCCAACGGATTTATTCCCTTCGCATAAAATCCAGAAACTATTTGTATAAACCCAACTAATGATTAACGGATCTGATAATGTGGCATTCAAAGTGATCGTGTTATAAATGAATGGAAAGTAAGCGTAGCTTCTAGCCTCACATCCGGTAAATGACAAAAATCGGGCAGGCAGCATGGCTAAGTCGGTCGCTCCGAAGTAGGGTGTATAATCACCTATCCAGAGAATATTCATTTGCTTCTTAAATCTATCAATGCTGTCCCATATATATTTACGGGAACGGTTGCTGATCCCAACCGTTGGTGATGTACATTCGATACACTCAAGCGAAATGAATGGTCGGTCATGTGTGGCTGAGTTACAAGATGTTCTTGTTGAACTCCAGTGTATCGTTCCTAGAGTACACTGATCGGAAGGTGGTTCCATAACTTGTCATAGTTGGAAATCCAATCATCCAATACGCACCCGCGGTTTTGATTGTATACTATATATGTAGAACGTGAGATGAAAGCGTTTCTGCTAGATTGATATCTAATTGTATTTAGACATTATTATAATATCAGTGATACTGCTTTTCAAAGATGTTGGATTCTCATAAGGGAAAAACCCGTTCCGTATTCACGGCGTGGTCTTATGAGATATCATATACCTGTTAAAATGATTTGAGTTTACTCACACCAGTCCATGACTGACCCGGAGTTTATTTGTTTTGTTTCCCTAAACTCTTGGGTGCCTAAATTTGTACGGGCAGTCAAGTAGTCGGGATTTACAGATATACTGGAAGAGCTTGGAGCAGGAGGCTTCAGGATCATATAGCTATAGTTATTTCCGCTGTGTTGTAAGTGTTGTACTCTACAATATTCTTGTATACATATACTGTTTGTATTTCAAAAGTATGTTATATTTTATTCGTTCCGCTGTGAGATTCGTGTTACTCTGATGATGATGATCTTCTTCTTCTTCTATTCTAATAGTTCTACCTTATCTATTCTCACCCTCTATCTTCTTTCTATTAGTTTCTTGAATTTCCAGTGCAATTTGGGGTTGGACTTGTGTTATTTAGTCAGCTCAAATTGGACCGGATTTTCGGGTCACTACAGCTTCCACTCTAGGTACGGTTGAAGAAATCAATGTACGTGACCTTTCTGAAAATACTCTGTCAGACATTCATCCATACAAGTCATCCAGGAACAGGATGAACCGAAGGCACTATTCAGTACATCCATCTTAGGCACTGTTATCTAAGAATTATACAATAGCCCTTGCACTTTACTCCTTCTTCAATTGTCTTTGGCATATATGATTCGCAACGCTTATGCCAATACAGAGTGGTTCTTTGGATAATAATCCAACCGGTCTCTCCATATTAACAACGTTAAAATGGTCAAAAACTTTGATAGTCTGTGATTTAACCATCAAAGAAAAACAGGTGTGCAAACAACGATACTATTTCCAGGAGGAAATTATATCGATCAATCATCATTCAACATTTATCTCTTTATTTCATTAATTTACTTATCTCCTGTTTCCATGTATTCTAAATTCTTATTTTATATTATCAGAAAACATTTCTGATTCTCGTTTGGAAAATATTTCCAAAACTACTTAATTGGGATTTAAACAGATGTTTAAAACTATATTGCGATGACGACTCAAACCACTATACTAAATTACTAAATCCACTAAACCACTTCACACTCGAACCATAACCATTTCTTAATTTAAAACGCAGTCAATCAAGTTGGGGTATAACTACCTCTCAGACCTTAACTGAACCACCCTTCAAATCTCGAAATAGATAAGATTCACCTTTCTAACTCTTTAACACTTCCTTACGAACCCTCGGATTCTATTTACGAACCCCCTTCTTTTACAAGTTTATGTGATTATAACAATGGTGTTATAATCTCCTTCATCTGAAATATATTATCTTTAATATGACTTTTATTTCCTAACTCGAATAATATAACGACAACTAATTTATTTACTCCTATTCGGTTAACTCTAATCTATAACTCTTATTTGCTCTTACTGGATTAACTCTTATTCGAATAACTTATTCGAGTAACGTATATTCGATTTGCTTACTTTCGAATACTTATATTCGATAGTCTCTTTCTTCGAATAAATCTTATTCGATTTAACTCCTGTCGAATAACTAGATTCGATCAACTCACTTCGAATATTTCTGATTTGATTATCTCACTTCGAATATCTCTGATTCGATTATCTCACTTCGAATATCTACTATTCTATTATCTCACTTCGAATATCTACTATTCGATTATCTCACTTCGAATATCTCTGATTCGATCATCTCACTTCGAATATCTACTATTCGATTATCTCACTTCGAATATCTACTATTCGATTATCTCACTTCGAATATCTACTATTCGATTATCTCACTTCGAATATCTCTGATTCGATTATCTCACTTCGAATATCTACTATTTGATTATCTCACTTCGAATATCTACTATTCGATTATCTCACTTCGAATATCTCTGATTTGATTATCTCACTTCGAATATCTACTATTCGATTATCTCACTTCGAATATCTACTATTCGATTATCTCACTTCGAATATTTTTGATTCGATTTACTTCTTCGAATAACTAAATTCGATTAACACATTTCAACTCTATTCGAATAAACTAAATTAGATTAACTTCATTTGAATAACTCTAGTACGATTTAACTCTATTCAATAACTCTAGTTCGATTTAATTCTATCGATTAACTCTAACTGATTAACCCTAATGGTTTTACTCTAACTGGTTAACCCTAACTGATTAACTCTTTGTCCTTATTCAGTTTCAAACATCGATGTTGAAATCGATTTTTACTTCTTTATATAAGTCCTGACTTATATATTCTATTTATCCAAATGGTAAATATTTAACTTAATTTATAAATATCATTTATAAATCAATCTGCTCCTTTTATCTGTTTACTTTTTATATATAAGTTCAGACTTATATATATCTATTTATCCAAAGATAAATATTTCCTTTATAATTTATTTGTTTCCAAAATGCCTTTACCCATATTTCCTTTTCAACTCTATTTGCAAATGTGTTGCAAATATTTCCTATATAATATCTTATTTGTTTTCTAAACAAATATTCCTTTCATCTTATTCTATTCATTTAACAAATAAATACCCTTTTCTTATCCTATTTATTTAACAAACTAATGTCCTTTATAACCTATTTGTAAATGTTTTACACGCATTTCCCCTTCTATTTTATTTGTAAATGGTTTACAAATATTTCTTTATTCATTCTCTAAATAAATAATCCCTTTTTATAACTTATTTATTTCCTACTGAATGTCCTTTTAATAACTTATTTATTTTCTAAGTCAATATCTCTTTATCTTATCCTATTTATTTAACAAATAAATAATCCATTTTAAATATCTAATTTATTTATTCAAAATAAATAATTCACTTTATAAATATTCCATTTATAAAGATTTCCCTTCATATAAAATTCCATATTTATAAATATTCCATTTATAAATAAATTTCCTTTATAAAATCTTCATTGATTTTATAAATATTATTTCTTTTATAAAACCCCTTTTGATTTCATAAATAATCTAATTTCAATATTCATTTTTGAAAATCCCCTTTCTCCAAATTCCGGTGTGTTATGGTGTTTAACATATCAAATTACGATATCCAATATCGTCCATACACATATAATCAACAACAGATTATAACCCCCGTCATACATCACAATATATGAAAATAATAAAATAGCTATTGAGGAATCCAGTCAGATTCCTCCAACCTGTTTCCCTGCATCCACAGATGTTACACAATAAAATCAACATCACTTTCAGTTCCATATGATATATTCTGTTAAATAGAATCAATATAGAAATTCAACTAACTGACTAGCAGTTCAATCAAACAGTCAACACACAGTCAATCAGCCAATATTTAACAGTTCTAAAAATACAACATGAAATTATAAACTGTTCAGAGTTAGTGAGATTTACTCATATTGGACGATCATCGTTAATAACGATACCATCGCTCGATTTAGACGGACAATTTATTTTGCGATAAATTGTAACGAGCTCCTGTTCATTCCAAAGTGGTTCCATTTTGTAGCATTCGTTTGTATGATCCTATCGGATCTGGTTTTTGTCAATTTCTGATATCTGATTACGTACGCATAAGATACGATATTTTAAACTCAATACCATATTTATATAAATCTAACTTATATTGATTATTTAAGACAATGGGCTTTACCCAATGTTTAAAGGCCCATTTACCCTTTCTTTTGCTATTGGGCTTCCTCCTTTCACTTCTGGCCCAATCTCCCTTCAGTCCGCTTCAACCCGTTCTTCTCCTTCTCCACTCTAAATCGAGCCATTCCAGTAAACATCCTCGGCATTTCTGTCCTCCACATTCTCCCTCTTGTTTTAAACGAAATGACCAACCGACTACTCAAACTCTTTCCTCTTCGTGAGCCCCAACGCACAGTCCTCTTCATTTACACCACACTCCGCTAATTCCCCTTCTAAAACTTCATCCGCAACACCCAGGTCTTGAACCCACCACTCATATACCATTTCTTCTCTTTCTTCTTCGTTCAAGATCCTGCTACAATGAAACGCAGTTACAGGTTCCTCACCCTACAATTATGATTTCATCTTCTAACCCACTGCTTCCTAAAACGCTCGACAAACAAGAGCACCGAACCTCACCAGATCCCGCCTCGTTTTGACCCAGACCCCAACAAAGAATGACCGCTCCTTATAACAGAACCACCCAACTTCGCAACCCCCTATCACTTCGTGGTTATCACTACAGCAGACCACCAAAAGAAATCAACATCATATCCCCTTAAATCACCATGCTAGATGCGGATTCACTTCATGAATCCAAAGATGAGGTCGATTTTGTGAATAAAGACATTAATCTCTCCAAAATCGAAGACCTAGGACTACGGTATTGATTTTCGAACTCCTCCAACGTACATCGCAAGCCATATAATTGGTACTGAATCGAAGAGAAACCCTGAGGCAACCTATCTATATGAGTATTAGGATTTGTAGATTTATATTTGATTTTCTTTTGATTTTTATTACTTTCGATTTTTTTTCTAAAGAACAAGAAAGAAGACGGCGGAAAAAGGGACCAGAGAAATGACTGAAATTAGGTTAGAGTTGTTAAGATGTATTTATAGGTTAATTTAGATATTTTTAAGGTATTTTATTTTAACATTTTATATTCGATTCTGTCTTCTAAAAAAAATCGTGTAATCGCACATGATATCTAAAAATCATGAAAATTGGCATGTAGCTACAGTTCGACATCACGGACCCAACGAAACTGGTTTCGTCGAATTCTGACTCCGTTTGCTCACATAGCGTATTTTTAAAGGTCTATTTATTGACTGTTTTTCACACTAAAGATCCGTACGGCCACACAGTGACTCTAAAAATCACCAAACTTGGAATCTAACAATAATTTGATGTTGCGGATCCAATAAAATTAGTTTCGTCGAAAACCGAGGTCGTTTGCAAAACTGGCTATTTTATAGCTCTGAATGACCCATTTAAATATATAAATATATTTAAATAAAATAAAATTATATATAAATAAATTTATATTATCGTATATACTCACAGTGGAATACCATACAGCTCCAGAATAATCTTGTATGGATTTCTAACTCGATATTTCAAATCTGGGTCAACCCGATATTCGATTTATATTGAAATTCCTTTTTAAAATATAAATAATTCCTTTATAAATTATAAAGGAATTCCACAGTGACTTTTCTAAAATTTGATTTGGACATAAATCAAAATCTACACGACAAAATCCCGATTTTTCTCTTCCACTAGAAAGATAAACTTCACCAGCTCCCAACGTTTCTTGTTTCACAGAAATCCGATTTAAAACGGCTTCTGTACATCCAGTTGAAGTTCGAATCGCCAAATAGCGAACTGCCGCGCCATTTCGAGCTCGATTATATTTAATATATAATTTATACGTTCAACTGTCGTTTATATAATATATTCGTTATTATAATTCAACTCTAAACTGAATTATATACTTTGAATTGTCCAGTTCACACAATATTGTGAATTCCACTAATTCTGATATTTCTGAATTAAATATATTATTTAATTATTATTTTAATTAAATATTCAAGTTATTTAATTCAACGACCATTTAATTCTAATTCACCATTTAAATAATTAAATAAATTAATTATTATATCGCTGAAAAATACGTGTCATTATAGTTCAAGCTATATCAGCAAACCCACGAATCAATAGCAACTAAACCTGAAAAACTCGGTCTGACCCTAGTATTACATACACGGATCAGTCTAGCTTAAACTATCTGTAATAACCCGGAAATCTGAGCCAATTTAAAATTTTTATTTTGGCAATTTTAGTGAATTTTGAATATTTAAAATGAATTATTTTAAATAATGACGACGAGAAATTTATTTTGAATAGAATTCGAACGTATATATTTATATAGATCGTCGTTAGAATATAAATACTTATTTTAAATTATAAAAGGAATTGAAAATGGCGCGGTAGTTCGAAAATTCGATTTCAAAGTTCAAATGAATGTACAGGATTCAAAATAAACCGGATTTTAGCGAAACCAAAAATATTTGAATCTAATTGAGAATATCTTTCCAACGAATTCGGGAAATTGAAATTTCATAGCGGGAATCAAAAGATATGCCCAGTTGAAAATTCAGAATAGTCGCTATGGAATTTCGGCCATTAAAAATGGAAATTTTGCAAATGACCTCGGTTTCCGACGAAACCACTTTTGTTGGATCCACGATATCAAATTATTGCTAGGTTTCAAATTTCATAATTTTTCGAATCAATATGTGAGCGTGGCAAAGGAAAACGCGTTTGACCAGTTTCAGTTGATTTTAATCGACTGGAAAATGGCCATTTTTCAAATGGTCTTAGAATTTGACGAAACTAGTTTTGTTAGGACCGTATCGTCAATACGAAGCTAGAAATATTTTTCGGGAATTTTTAGAAGCCGTATGTGGCCCCTGTAAATTGAAATGCGCGTTCAAATTCAATATATAGAGTTATATTTTGATTTTGACGAAAACTGATCGAAACGATCGAATCAACTTACGATACATATCCCATTGTGTTCAGAATGGGGATAATTAGCTATGGGCGACAGGCGGTGGGTTCGATTTCGAGGTCGAAATTAAAAGTTGCTTTTTGGAATTAAATAAAATAAAATAAAACAAAGCCCTCTCCCTCTCTATACCCTCTCAGCCCCCCCCCCCCCGTTATTTTATCAAATTGATCGAAGAAAGAAAAAAAAGGGAGCATCGACCGCTGCTGCACTGCCGAGGCGCGGTCCCCCCCTCCCCCGACGTCGATGGTGGCGACCTCTCCCCCCAATCCCTCTTCCCTTCTTCTCCTCCTTCCCCGCTCCATTCTTCCTCTCTCCCCCTTCTTTTCTTCCTCCAAACCCGACGCCAAACCACCTCCAATCCGACCTTCCTCCCTCAACAGATCCGAACCCGCACCCCCCTTCATCTTCGCTGCAGCACAGACAACACCTCCTCCAACCGAAAGATGTGAGCTTTTTATTTACATTGATTTTAATTTTAGTTTTAGTTTAGATTTTATTTGAATGAAAACAAAATAAAGGAGCGATTTTTATACGAATGAAAACAAGATAAAGGAGTGATCTTTAAACTATAGGGATATAACTTTTCTATGTATGAAAAATAGGGCTTTTAATATAGAAAGATTATTTTTTTTATTTATAAAAATATGATTTTATATTTTAGAAAGAATAAAAATTTGATTTTTAATTTATAGAAGAGATAAAGAAATGATTTTTATAATGAAATAGCGAAAAGATTATATTTTTGTAGTAGGAAAGATATGATTTTTATATTATAAAAATAGAAATATAAAAATATAATTTTTATATATAGAATGAAGCGTCGAGAAAATATATGAAGTAGAAATAGAAATATGATTTTTATTTATTGAAATAAAGTGATAAATATATATATATATATATATATAATTTTTATTATGAACAGCGTGAAAACGACCGCATTGGAATTTCAAACAGATCCAGACGATTCAGCAGTTCAAAAGCAAAGCACGGCGGAGTGGAACCCTCTGTGAGAACTCCTCACCTTTAATTTAAATTTCTAGTTAAAAATATATACTAGGATGCAGACGGTGTTTAGTAGCACCCGACACCCGTCGTCCACAGACCATGGACGGCTTGTATGCTTGTTTATTTGATTTTGATGTGTAGTTGATTGTGTGTTGTGATGTGAAATGAAATAAAATATTTATATAGCTAAAAATACTTTATAGTTGAAAATAGAATTTTTAACGTGAATTTAAAATGAAATAAATATAAACAAATTGGACGATTTGTTTATATACGCACATTTGACTGATATTGATTGGGACGATAAATTTTACACATCCCCAACTGCACAAATAAAATCTGTGTTTGTTGATTTGAAACCCCACACGGGTATTGGGATGAGATTTGATGTACACTAATCCCGATTGTTTAGTTGTATGTCAATCGATGGATTGACAGACTGTGTAAGCGCTAGTTATTTATATTTAATGCTTACGCAGTGGTGTGGTGCACCCTGGATGATGGTTGATTATTTATCATTGTTATTTTATACATGTGTTGTAGAAAAATCCATATAATTAACATTATATGGTAATTGATTGGGCCTCATTCCAGTTTTGAATAGAAATATTTGAAAAGAAATATTTGAAATAGAAATATTTGAAAAGGAAATATTTGAAATAGAATATTTGAAAATAGAAAAATATGAAGCCGTGTTGATTAGATTGACGCCATTTTGACGCGAACGATATTTATATCGATTTTATTCATTTTTCAATGAATATTGAAAGTGATTTCAAAATTTGAATTAAATTGAATAGATTTGAAATTCGAATTAAATTGAAATGAATTGAAATTCGAATTAAATCGAAATTGAATTGAAATCGATTTGAAATGAATTTAAAACGAATTTATAAGGAAAAATTCAATTTTGATTTAAAATTGAATATGAAGTTGAAACTGTTTTGAAAACGAATGTAAAACGAATTATAAAATACGTTTTGAAAGGAAATCGACGAAGTATATATTATATATATTATATGTAATAACCCGGAAATCCGAGCCAATTTAAAAAATTTATTTTGGCAATTTTAGCGAATTTTGAATTTTTTAAAATGAATTATTTTAAATAATAACGACGAGAAATTTATTTTGAATGGAATTCGAACGAATATATTTATATAGATCGTCGTTGGAATATAAATAATTATTTATAATTATAAAAGGAATTGAAAATGGCGCGGTAGTTCGATAATTCGATTTCAAAGTTCAAATTAATGTACATGATTCAAAATAAACCGGATTTTAGCGAAACCAAAAATATTAGAATCTAATTGAGAATATCTTTCCAACGAATCCGAAAAATCAAGATTTTATAGCGGAAATCAAAAGATACGCCCAGTTGAAAATTCAGAATAATCGCTATGGAATTCTGGCCCTTAAAAACGGGAATTTTGCAAACGACCTCGGTTTTCGACGAAACCACTTTTGTTGGATCCGCGATGTCAAATTATTGCTAGGTTTCAAATTTCATAATTTTTCGAATCAATATGTGAGCGTGGCAAAGGAAAACACGTTTGACCAGTTTCAGTTGATTTTAATCGACTGAAAAATGGCCATTTTTCAAACGGTCTCAGAATTCGACAAAATTAGTTTTGTTAGGACTGTATCGTCAACACGAAGCTAGAAAGGTTAAAAATATGATTTTTATATTATATAGATAGTAAAAATTTGATATTTATATATATAGCGAAATAAAAATCTGTTTTTTATTATATATATGTTAAAATAAAAATGTGATTTTTATAGCGATGAAATAAAAATTCGATCTTTGTACATGAAGTAGAAATAAAAATATGATTTTTATTTATTGAAATGAAGCAACAAAAATATAAATTTTGTTTGAACAGCGTGAAAAGGACTGCAGTAGAATATCAAACAGATCCAGACGGTTCAGTAGTTCAAAAGCAAAGCACGGCGGAGTGGAACCCAAAGGTGAGAACTTCTCACCTTTAATTTAATTTTCTAGTTAAAATATATACTAGGATGCAGACGGTGTTTAGTAGCACCCGACACCCGTCGTCCATAGACCATGGACGGCTTGTTTGTTTGTTTGTTTGTTTGATTTTGATGTGTAGTTGATTGTGTGATATGGATTGAAATAAAAATATTTTTATGGTTGAAAATAGAATTTTTAACGTGTATATGAAATGAAATAAATATAAACAAATCAGACGATTTGTTTATTTACACACATTTGACTGATATTGATTGGGACGATAAATTTTACACATCGCCCACTGCACAAAAATCTGTGTTTGATTGTTTGAAACCCCACACTGGTATTGGGATGATATATGACATACACTAACCCCAATAATTAGTTGTATGTCGATCGATTGATTGACAGACTGTTATAAGCGTTAAATATGTATATTTAATGCTTATACAGTGTAGAATGCACTTTGGATGATGGTTGATTATTTGTCATTGTTGATTTATACATGTGTTGTAGAAAATCCATATAAATAACATTATATGGTAATTGATTGGGCCTCATTCCAGTTTTGAAATAGAAATATTTGAAAAAGAAATATTTGAAATAAAATATTTGAAAATAGAAATATATGAAGCCGTGTTGATTTGATTGACGCCATTTTGACGTGAACGATATTTATATCGATTTTATTCAATTTTCGATGTATATTGAAAATGATTTCAAAATTTGAATTATATTGAAAGTGATTTCGAAATTTGAATTATATTGAAAGTGATTTCGAAATTTGAATTATATTGAAAATAATCGAAATTCGAATTATATTGAATAGAATTGAATTCGAATTGGAATTGAATTAAAAATAAGTTTGAATTGAAATCAATTTGAAATGAATTTAAAACGAATTTATGAGGAAAAATTCAATTTTTGATTTGAATTTGAAATGAAGTTGAAATCGTTTTGAAAACGAATTTAAAACGATTTATAAAATACGTTTTAAAAGGAAATCGACGAAATATATATAATATATATATTATATATATAATGGCCTGAATAGAACGCGCCGCGCTCCGGCAGTTCGCGAATTTCGACCACTGACTTCGAATGGATATTGCGGGAGATCCGACCGTCGGATTCTCCTGAAACCGTAACCGTGGGGTTCGTATCGAAAAGAGCTTTCTAGCGAATATTAGAAATTTGAAATCTAATGGTTGGATTTGGAATTATGTCCAAATCAAATTTGAAAAAGGTCGTTGTAAGTGCAGTTCGATGGCCGTTGATGGAAATCGACTATACGGACCTTGATAAAATTATTAAAAATATCAATAATTTGTGTAAAATCATAAGAAATGATTTGTGAAGAATTGGGATGAAAAACTCCATATTTGAAAAGATAAAAATAGATTTTTATCGAAATGAACTAGTTTTGAACTAGAATAATAATTTATTTATTTTTAAAATAAATAAATTGAATTTGAAATGGTTTTGGAAAATAACCAGGATTTCCAATAATTGAATTGGAATGGATTTGAATCGAACTAATCTTCGGAATAGTTCGATGTTGGATTTCGTGATTATACACAGATGTTGTTATGGAAATTTGAAAGAAATGTATATATATCGTTATTTCTAATACGATATTTGTTGGTCGTAGAATTTGTTATTTAATATAAGCCGATATATTTCCTACTCAGAGCCTTGTATTTAAGATCAAATGTGATTTGGGTTTGTCGTGAATGGTGTCTTCATTAACACTGTTCTTAAGCCCAGTTGAGAAAAAGATTAAATCTTTTTAATTAGATTTAATGAAGTGTACCAATTAAATGATATTTAATTGGAATTGAATTGGTATTGATTTGGGTTTATCGTGAACCGTGTTTTAAATGACATTGATTCTTTAACCCAGTCAAAGATTAAAACTAAGTGGAGTTTTAATGAATCTTTAATTAGATTGAAAAGATCGAGAAAGGAGTATCACCAGTTTTACTCCGGACGGTAGTTAAATCTTTAATTAGATTTGAACGTGAAATGGTAATTGAATTTACCGATAACACCGTGGTGTTAGATATGAAGTATAGCCAGTTTTACTTCATGGGATGAATAGGTTGGGGTTGGGAAATTAAAACAAATGATTACTTAGCTAAGGTTCGTTAATCCCGACTAGTTTGAAGCGATATTCAAAAGAAGATTAAAGAATAAATTTAAAAGAAATTATCTTTGATAAAATTAACGGGAACCTTTCTTTAAGAAATGTGAAATTTAGAAACTAACTATAGGTTGGCTAAGCAGAGTGATTTCCTGGGTATTGATCTGATGTTGGTTTCGGCCTTCGGGGTTAATATTTTAGGGAATTATACTCTTGATTAATTTACGGTTAGTGACTGATGAACTGGAATGAGGCGTATGTTGTGTTTGTGTAACACTTGTTTATTATATACGCGAGTTATTCAGAAAGACCGGGTTTGTCCCATTCTGAATAACTGATACGACGATAAGTCGAAGATGAAGACGGTGGTCGAAGACCGGAGGTCTTCACGTCGTCTGGATAATTACTGATGATCTTGATTGGGTCGTACACCCAAGAGGAGGGAATCAGTTAGTGGTCGTCCAGACGTACTTGGAGATCGATGGGTATGCGGGGTACTAGGTGCCTCCGGTTTCGTCCAGACCCAGAACCAACTTGTAAATGGACTGTGTGTCTGACATTGGATTTTATTCTGTGTGATTGATTTCTATTAAATATATATCTGTTTGGCAGTGGAGAATTTATTCTCTTGCTTAACGCCCTTCTCTGAGACGTACGAGCTCAGGGGTTATATATTGATGGATATCAAATGCATGGAGTGAATTGACTGTGTGGCATGCCTAAGTGGCAATATGATCAAGGTTTCTGTTGAAAAGCAGAGTCTTGTGGTTGATGATCAAAGCACGACCTTTGTGGCATAGCTTTGTGTAGCGTTGATTCGCGAGCCTCACACCCCGGTAGTGAACCAGAAATGGGAGAAGGACCTCAGGGAGGACATGCGTTTCTTTCTAGTTAGAAGTGGCGTCAGTGGTTTTACACGCCCTGACGAGTTTGACTTATGTGGTTGTTGATTTGAGAGGCGCCTCGGATATATCGGTCGATCCGGGACCGATGGAGTCATTCGTTGGCTCATTTACGCCCCAAAGGGCGGGGAAACGTAGTGTTCAGGCATAATAATCCACATCGGTGGACCGGCCTTGAGATCCAAAGGGTTGATGCGTTCTGATCCTGAGACACGGGCTAGAGCGCCTCGAATCGGTAAGGACTATCTTTTGCCTTGGTTCATAGATGGAAATCTAACTTCCAAAACGTGATATTTGCGGTTTTGATTATAGAGCCTAGTATGGCGACATGATATATGGTACCCATGCCGTCTATGATTGATATTTATGATTGAATTTGTTTTGACACTATACACTTATTATAGTATCAAATGATTTGTTTTTAACGTACCAAGCATGCTTTGGTTATTATAAGGTAAAACCCTATCCTCCGGCTTGCGTTGCATTGTCTGATGGGACCTGGGTCTTATAATAGCTTCATTTTTCTTTATTTAGCATTACGCTAGTTGTTTTATGCACTGGCATCCTTGGGAGGAAACCCGTTCCGTGTTATACGGCGTGGTCCCTTGATTTACCGAGCTTTAAAGATAAAGATTAATAACTGTTTTAGTTCTCACACCAGTCCCATGATTGACCTGGAGTTTATCGTTTTAACCTAAACTCTGGGTGCCCTTATTTTGACACGGGCAGCTAGTAGTTTTGGTTTTGCAGATTTATATTCACAGGAACCTGGTTTACAGCTGGAACGATATCCGGAAAGCTTTGTATCTGTGTATCTTCTTCAGTTGTATTTTGTATTATTTTCCGCTGCTATGTAATGTATTGTAATCTCTGATATCTCTGAAATGTATATTATTTGTTTATACTCTGTATATTCTTGTAATCTGATGAATTGTTGTAATATACAATGAAATGTTCTTCTGTCTGCGTTCTTTTGTGGCTTGTCCTCAATTCTATCTGGGTTTTCCTTACCGGGGAAGTTACGGGTCCTTACAGCTGGTATCAGAGCTTTGGTTTACAAAGCTCAAAGAACAAGACACATTAGAACCATACGAAATAATTCATCAGAAATTGGATTAGTAATATCCAATGGGAATGACTCGTTAGAGATGGGATCAGTAGTATCCTAGAACGAGTGTGAAGAGTATATTTTTAAAATGAAAACAAATTTTGTTTTGAAAATTTAAATCAATTATTCGTATTTGAATATTTATTTAAATTGATTTGGACCATCCAATATATAAAGATTTTGCATATACGTCTAATCCGCGTGTATTCGAAGTTTTAATATACTGGATAGATATAAAGTCACACTCTAGTCGCCCGGAGATGATTCTGTTGATGACTACGTAGCATCAGCAGTTTTTGTTCGAGTTTAGAAGGTGTGATGTTTATATATTTCCAATTGACTGGTGTGAGAACCAAAATTATATAGGGCCTATTGTTGTGATTTGGCATCAAAAATGTGATTTTTGACTATATATCAAAGTTACGAATTTGAAATGATAATTCACTAATTGATTGCTGATAGTGTTGTTTGATTATTGTTCGATTAATTAAATGTTGAACCTTTAGCCAAATTGAATCAAATAATGAATTGTATTGAAAACTTGTCGCATTTGCATACATATACATGTGTATCCATTGAACAGGTCATAGCAAGGAGGCTAGAGAAGAGGAATAAAATTGTTTGCCCGACAAATAGGTACATGTTTACCATAATTTACTGCTTTGTTTGGGTGATGATGATTTTGTGAGCCGATTGGCTAGCCGCTTGGCTTTTTATTTTTCTTTTGGATTGAAGAAGGCCATGGGAGGCTATATGAAATATCCCGAAGTCCCAAGTGCAGGGGAGGTTATGGCGAAATTTTTCGAAAATTTAGGGTGTTAGCCAAATTTTTTGAAAATTTTGAAAAGTTCTTAGAAACTGAAAAGTTGAAGAACTTAAGCCGTAGTGAAAATACTGGAAGTTGAGTTGAATTGTTAAACAACTTTCGGCTTCGTTCCTTTTCGGGGACGAAAAGTTTTAAGTGGGGGAGATTGTAATAACTCGGAAATCCGAGCCAATTTAAAATTTTATTTTGGCAATTTTAGCGAATTTTGAATATTTAAAATGAATTATTTTAAATAATAACGACGAGAAATTTATTTTGAATGGAATTCGAACGAATATATTTATATAGATCATCGTTGGAATATAAATAATTATTTATAATTATAAAAGGAATTGAAAATGGCGCGGTAGTTCGATAATTCGATCTCAAAGTTCAAATTAATGTACAGGATTCAAAATAAACTGGATTTTAGCGAAACCAAAAATATTAGAATCTAATTGAGAATATCTTTCCAACGAATCCGAAAAATCAAGATTTCATAGCGGAAATCAAAAGATACGCCCAGTTGAAAATTCAGAATAGTCGCTATGGAATTCTGGCCCTTAAAAATGGGAATTTTGCAAACGACCTCGGTTTTCGACGAAACCACTTTTGTTGGATCCGCGATGTCAAATTATTGCTAGGTTTCAAATTTCATAATTTTTCGAATCAATATGTGAGCGTGGCAAAGGAAGACGCGTTTGACCAGTTTCAGTTGATTTTAATCGACTAAAAAATGGCCATTTTTCAAACGGTCTCAGAATTCGACGAAATTAGCTTTGTTAGGACCGTATCGTCAATACGAAGCTAGAAAATATTTTTCGCGAATTTTTAGAGTTCGTATGTGGCCCCGGTAAATTGAAATGTGCGTTCAAATTCATTATATAGAGTTATATTTTGACTTTGACGAAAACTGATCGAAACAGTCGAATTGGCATACGTGACATATCCCATTGAGTTCGGAATGGGGGTAATTAGCTAGGAACGACAGGCGGTGGGTTTCGTTTCGTGTTCGAAATAAAAAGTTACTTTTTAGTGGAAAATAAAATATATAAAACTCTCTCCACTCCTTTTCTCTCTCTTCCTCTTTACCTTTACCCCCCCATCACCGTTCATTTCAGAATTAAATTTAAAAAAAATCCTAAACCGTGATCTGCGTCGCCCCCCCCCCTCATCGGCCACCACCCACGATCACCGTTCCCCCTTCCTCCTCCTCCCATTGCCTCCTCCCCCTTCAGCCCTCGCGAGAAACCCCAATCCCCCGAACACCTAAACCTCACGTCGCCCCCTCCTCTACAGCCTCCGCCGCAAGTTCCGCAACCCCCAGGCAACCTCCCCTGAACCGCCAAACCTCCTGCGCCACCCCTGGCACTCCGACGAACCCAGCGCCCACTGATCCCCCTCCCCATTCGCTGTAAGTTTAGATTTTGTTTATTTTATTATATTTGTTTCATTTCAGTTTTCAGGTCATAATCTTTAAATATAATTTGATTTTTCAGTTTATATAAAGAAAGAATTTTTTATGTACATGATTTGAGAATAAAAATCTAATTTTTTATATAAAAGATTCGATTTTTCCTATATAAAAGATTCGATTTTTCCTATATAAAAGATTTGAGTTTTCCTATGTCAAAGATTTGATCCTTATTCATATGAAGTTAATATTTTTAACACCTTAAAGATATGATTTTTATCAAGAAGTTAGAGGTTAAAAATATAATTTTTATAATATAGAAAGGTTAAAATATAATTCTTATAATATAGAAAGGTTAAAAATATAATTTTTATAATATAGAAAGGTTAAAAATATGATTTTTATATTATATAGATAGTAAAAATTTGATCTTTATATATATAGCGAAATAAAAATCTGTTTTTTATTATATATATGTTAAAATAAAAATGTGATTTTTATAGCGATGAAATAAAAATTCGATCTTTGTACATGAAGTAGAAATAAAAATATGATTTTTATTTATTGAAATGAAGCAACAAAAATATAAATTTTGTTTGAACAGCGTGAAAAGGACTGCAGTAGAATATCAAACAGATCCAGATGGTTCAGTAGTTTAAAAGCAAAGCATGGCGGAGTGGAACCCAAAGGTGAGAACTTCTCACCTTTAATTTAATTTTCTAGGTAAAATATATACTGGGATGCAGACGGTGTTTAGTAGCACCCGACACCCGTCGTCCACAGACCATGGACGACTTATTTGTTTGTTTGTTTGATTTTGATGTGTAGTTGATTGTGTGATATGGATTGAAATAAAAATATTTTTATGGTTGAAAATAGAATTTTTAGCGTGTATATGAAATGAAATAAATATAAACAAATCAGACGATTTGTTTATATACACACATTTGACTGATATTGATTGGGACGATAAATTTTACACATCGCCCAACTGCACAAATAAAATATGTGTTTGATTGTTTGAAACCCCACACGGGTATTGGGATGATATATGACATACACTAATCCCAATAATTAGTTGTATGTCGATCGATTGATTGACAGACTGTTATAAGCGTTAAGTATTTATATTTCATGCTTATACAGTGTAGAATGCACTTTGGATGATGGTTGATTATTTGTCATTGTTGATTTATACATGTGTTGTAGAAAATCCATATAATTAACATTATATGGTAATTGATTGGGCCTCATTCCAGTTTTGAAATAGAAATATTTGAAAAAGAAATATTTGAAATAAAATATTTGAAAATAGAAATATATGAAGCCGTGTTGATTTGATTGACGCCATTTTGACGTGAACGATATTTATATCGATTTTATTCAATTTTCGATGTATATTGAAAGTGATTTCGAAATTTGAATTATATTGAAAGTGATTTCGAAATTTGAATTATATTGAAAGTGATTTCGAAATTTGAATTATATTGAAAATAATCGAAATTCGAATTATATTGAATAGAATTGAATTCGAATTGGAATTGAATTAAAAATCGATTTGAATTGAAATCAATTTGAAATGAATTTAAAACGAATTTATGAGGAAAAATTCAATTTTTGATTTGAATTTGAAATGAAGTTGAAATCGTTTTGAAAACGAATTTAAAACGATTTATAAAATACGTTTTAAAAGGAAATCGACGAAATATATATAATGGCCTGAATAGAACGCGTCGCGCCATGGCAGTTCGCGAATTTCGACCATTGACTTCGAATGGATATCGCGGGAGATCCGACCGTCGAATTCTCCTGAAACCGGAACCGTTGGGTTCGTATCGAAAAGAGCTTTCTAGAGAATATTAGAAATTTGAAATCTAACGGTTGGATTTGGAATTATGTCCAAATCAAATTTGAAAAAGGTCGCTGTAAATGCAGTTCGATGGCCGTTGATGGGAATCGACTATACGGGCCTTGATAAAATTATTAAAAATATCAATAATTTGTGTAAAATCATAAGAAATGATTTGTGAAGAATTGGGATGAAAAACTCCATATTTGAAAAGATAAAAATAGATTTTTATCGAAATGAACTAGTTTTGAACTATACTAATAATTTATTTATTTTTAAAATAAATAAATTGAATTTGAAATGGTTTTGGAAAATAACCAGGATTTCCAATAATTGAATTGGAATGGATTTGAATCGAAATCATCTTCGGAATAGTTCGATGTTGGATTTCGTGATTATACAGATGTTGTTATGGAAATTTGAAAGATATTTATATATATCGTTATTTCCAATACGATATTTGTTGGTCGTAGAATTTGATATTGAATATAAGACGATATATTTTCTATTCAGAGCCTTGTATTTAAGATCAAATGTGATTTGGGTTTGTCGTGAATGGTGTCTTCATTAACACTGTTCTTAAGCCCAGTTGAGAAAAAGATTAAATATTTTTAATTAGATTTAATGAAGTGTACCAATTAAATGATATTTAATTGGAATTGAATTGGTATTGATTTGGTTTTATCGTGAACCGTGTTTTAAATGACATTAATTCTTTAACCCAGTCAAAGATTAAAACTAAGTGGAGTTTTAATGAATCTTTAATTAGATTGAAAAGATCGAGAAAGGAGTATCACCAGTTTTACTCTGGACGGTGGTTAATCTTTAATTAGATTTGAACGTGAAATGGTAATTGAATTTACCGATAACACCGTGGTGTTAGATATGAAGTATAACCAATTTTACTTCATGGGATGAATAGGTTGGGGTTGGGAAATTAAAACAAATGATTACTTCGGTAAGGTTCGTTAATCCCGACTAGTTTAAAGTGATATTCAAAAGAAGATTAAAGAATAAATTTAAAAGAATTTATCTTTGATAAAATTAATGGGAACCTTTCCCTAAGAAATGTGAAATTTAGAAACTAACTGTAGGTTGGCTAAGCAGAGTGATTTCCTGGGTATTGATCTGATGTTGGTTTCGGCCTTCGGGGTTAATATTTTGGGGAATTATTCTCTTGATTAATTTACGGTTAGTGACTGATGAACTGGAATGAGGCGTATGTTGTGTTTGTGTAACACTTGTTTATTATATACGCGAGTTATTCAGAAAGACCGGGTTTATCCCATTCTGAATAACTGATACGACAATAAGTCGAAGATGAAGACGGTGGTTGAAGACCGGAGGTCTTCACGTCGTCTGGATAATTACTGATGATCTTGATTGGGCTGTACACCCAAGAGGAGGGAATTAGTTAGTGGTCGTCCAGACGTACTTGGAGATCGATAGGTATGCGGGGTACTAGGTGCCTCCGGTTTCGTTCAGACCCAGAACGAACTTGTAAATGGACTGTGTGCCTGACATTGGATTTTATTCTGTGTGATTGATTTCTATTAAATATTGTAATGACCCGCATTGTTAGCCGTGGAATAATTAATTAATTTAATTATCTAAATAAGGGTTTAGGGAATTAAATCGTCGTTTAATTAATTATAGTGAATATTTAATTTAATTAAATAATATATTTAATTCAGAAATAATCAAAAATATTGGGAATCACAATATTCTGTGAACTGGGTCGTCCTGAATATTTTATTCAGTTTAGAATTGAATTTTGAATAACAAATATATTGTTTGAACGGCAGTTTGAATGTATAATTATAATATAATTAAAATCGAGCTCGAAATGGCGCTGCAGTTCGTAAATTGGTAATTCGAACTTCAACTGAATGTACAGGATTCGTTTTAAACCGGATTTCTGTGAAACAAGAAACGTGTGAGCTGGTGGAGCATATCTTTCTATCGAAGAGAAAAATCGGGATTTCGTCGTGTAGATTTTGATTTACGTCCAAATCATATTTTAAAATAGTCGCTATAGAATCGTTTATCGACCATAACGGTTTATTCGATATAACTAGAGATCGGGTTTGAATCTAGACAAGGTTCTTTAGAGACATAACGATAATTTAATTTTTAGAATTTTATGGTAATTTTTAATTAATTAAATATGCGACTTTTTATTTGAAGTATTTCGCACCCTGAAATCAACATTTTGAAGTTTCAAAATATGAGTTAATCTACCGGTATTATTATATTTTTGGGATCGTGGCACCGAGCTGATTACAACGGTATGTTTACTTCTGTCGACAACAGTTTGTAAAGGAATAAAATTCTTTATCACGTGATGGTAAAACTCTATAACATAAAACAAAGATCCACGTTCATGCTTCTCAAACCATTCGTTCTTCTGTGGCCTTAAAAACCAAAACGTGGAAAGCTTTCACCCCTTGATCTAAGATATTTTATGTCCCAATTCCATGTATAAATACCATCCTTTAGCGTAAACCTAAGTTAGTTCATTTTTGGTAGGTCAAAGTATTTTTCCGCCTCCATCTTCAACAAATGAACGACACCTATGATTCAAATTCTTCTTCCTATATTTCCTCACACTTCTTTGATTATTTCAACAAACCTCTAACTGTTAAAACGTAAGGGCGATGGGATCTTGTACTTGGACGGTGAATATATGTTTTAGGGTACTGTACTGGTCGGATCTGGGTTCAAAAGGCGCGGCGGATCATTGCCAATTCATGGTAGAAGGTGACGTCGACTGGTGAACTGTTTCTGGGGGAGGATGTAGACGTCAAGGAGGTCAAAATGGGGCGATCCGATGGAACTCCGGTTGATGGTCTGAGGAGCAGCAACGACGTGTTTGAGGCGAGATGGTTCAATGTCATGATTTCGGGCTAGGTCCTCTGCTGAATGGTGGGTTCATGGAAGGGCAGACGGATGTCGATGAGAAGGGAGGAGCGTAGGTTTGATAAAGAAGAAAAGGAGATTGCGATAGGGGTATACTGGAGTGTTATATTTGCATACAGTTTTTTAGGGGAAGTGTACACATGGCAGCATTGTTTGTTTAACGGAGGAGAATGGGTTTGCAAATGTTTGGAAGTGGGTTCTGTTCTTTTTGCGTGATGAAAACAGTCGATGTCGGTCCCTTTTGGAGGCGTGTGAGTTGGAGTAGTGGTGTCAGGTGGATTGAGATTTCAAAGTGATGGAGGAGTTTTGATTTTTTTTTGGGAGTCTGGTAATGGTGTTGGAACAGCGGGTTCCTGGAGTTGCTGATGGGAGGACTGGATTTTCTGCTCCTGGAGTTTGAAACAAAAAGGACATAACGGGGAAGAAGAGTTTGTAAAGCACACGGGTTGGGGAATAGTAAGTAATGCGGCCCAATCAAAAACGTGAAGCCCAGACTAAAAGAAACGTGAAGGCGGAATTAAATACAAGGGAGGATGGGCTGATGTTTATGAGAGGTGAGGCCCAACTAAGTAATTAAGTAAGGTTTTAATTTTAAATAAAATATGTACATCGCTTGCAATCGTAATAACTTCGCCATACGATATCAGAATTCAGCAAAACAAGATCCGACAGGATCGTATGGACGGGAGCTACAACATGGAACTGACTAGGAGTGGATTCGAGCTCGTTTGATTTTATGGCGAAATAAACTGTTTGATTCAAATCAAATAACAGTTTATCGTTCTTTAACGATGAACTGCAAATGTGAGTAAAACTCACCAACTCTGAACAGTTCTATTTTTACAATGTATTCTTAGAACTGTTAAATATTGTCTGTTTGATTGTGTGTTGACTGTTTGATTGAACTGCTAGTCAGTTAGTGGAAATTATATATATGTATATATATATATAAACCGTTAAATATTTATATGTTGATTCTGTTTATCAGAATATTATACTGGTGTTGTTTAACATCTGTGGATGCAGGGAAACAGGTTGGAGGAATCCAACTGGATTCCTCAACATTTATTTTACTGTGATTTATATATTGTGATATATAATATGATATATAATCTGACGTTGATTATGTGTGTTTTGAACGATATTTATCGTTGTTATATGGTGTGTTAAATACCATAAGAAATACCAGAATGTGGGAAAGGGATTTTCAAAGTATATTTTGAAAATAATTTATTTATATAAAATCAATGGATTTTATATTATAAAAGAATAAAGGATTTTGAATAAAGGAATTATATTTGTAAATCAAATATAAAGGAAATATATTTGTAAATCAAATATAAAAGAATTATATTTGTAAATCAAATATAAGGGAATTATATTTGTAAATCAAATATAAGGGAATTATATTTGTAAATCAAATATAAAGGAATTATATTCGTAAAAACAAATATAAAGGAAATTATTTGTCAAACAAATATAAAGGAAATTATTTGTCAAACAAATAGAAAGAAAAATATTTGTAACCATTTACAAATAGGTTATAAAGGATTATTTATTTATTTAGGGAATAAATAAAGGTGAAAGGATTTATTTATTTAGGAAATAAATAAAGTAAAAGGATATATTTATTTGTTAGAATAAATAGAATAAAGGAGATATTTATTTGTTAAATAAATAGAATCAAACCAAAGGAATATTTATTGTTAAGCAAATAGAGTTAAATCGAAGGAATATTTATTTGATAAATAAATAGAACTAAATCAAAGGAATATTTAGAAAATGAATAGAAAAATGGAAATCTGTTTTTAACAAATAAATAGAAAGAGTTAATTTATAAATAACAGTTTATAAATTAAATAAATATTTATCATTCGATAAATGGAATATATAAGTCTGAACTTATATAGATAAGAGATATTGGTTTTAACACCGATAGTTTTAAATGGAATAGGTACACAACACTTGTATAAGTGAAGTAACGTTATTAAAGAGAAACATTTATAAAGTGAAGAACCGTCACCAAAAGTAAATCTTTATAAATGAATAAACGTTATCAAGTTGGAGTTAAACAGTTAGAGTTAATCCATTAGGGTTAAATAGTTAGAGTTAACCAGTTGGAGTTAAACAGTTAGAGTTAATCCATTAGGGTTAAACAATTAGAGTTAACCAGTTGGAGTTAAACAGTTAGAATTAATCAATTAGAGTTAAACATATAGGGTTGACAAAAGGAGTTAAACAGTTAGGGTTGGCCAGTTAGAGTTAACCAGTCAGAGTTAATCAGTTAGAGTTAACCAGTTAGAGTTATTCAAATGGAGTTAATCAAGTAGAGTTAATCGAATATTGGTTATTCGAAGTGAATTAATCGAATATTGATTATTCGAAGTGAGTTAATCGAATATTGGTTATTCGAAGTGAGTTAATTGAATATTGGTCATTCGAAGTGAGTTAGTCGAATATTGGTTATTCGAAAGGGGAGTTATCAAATCTAATAGAGTTAGAGGAGTTAATCAAATATAGTTTATTCGAATAAAGTAAAGGAGTTAATCGAATATAGTTTATTCGAATAGAGTTAGAGGAGTTATCGAATATAGTTTATTCGACGGAAGTTAAGTAAACAGAGTAAATTAAATAGAGTTAAGCAAATAGAGTTAATCCAAAGGAGTTAATCGAATAGAGTTAATTGAAAGAGTTAATCGAATATAGTTATTCGAAAGAAAGGTTAAGTAAGGAAGTTAGTTAAAGGGATTTAAAATGAACTTTGCCTATTCAAGGTTAGAAATGTTGTGCCGTTAAGGTCTGAGAGATAGTCCTACCCCAACTTGATTGGCTTCGTTTTTAACTAAGGAATGGTTAAGGTTCGGCAGTAAAGGATAGTTAAGTGAATTTAGTAATTAAAGGAAATGGTTGAGTTGGCATAGCGATGTTTTATCTAAAAACATCTGTTTAATCCAAACGTAGGAGTTTTGGAAATGTTTTCCAAACAAGAATCAGAAATGTTCTCTAATACAGGAAACAAGAAATGGAAATGTTCCCAATGATAATAACGTATATTTTCTAAATTTAGAAAATAAGAAATATTGAATATAGGGAAACAGGATGTAAAATCCCGCAAATCCCCGCCCTTCGAATCGACCATAAACCACACAGGTCTGATCCAAAAAGTGGAAAACCTACGAATACTTTAACTCTAGGCATACAACACATTAGAACAAATACAACAGACTTTTATAACATCATAATAAATGTTACATCAGAGTACAGAATATATATATCAGAGTACATTGATAAATGAAATACTGCGGAAGAATAAATATAATAAATGAATACATTGCAGCGGAACTAATCTCAGTGGAAGGCCATCACCCATCTTCAGTCTTCAATCCAGGATCTTTGTCTAATATATCTGCCAAATAAGCTACTCGACTGCCTGTGTGGAAAGAGGGCACCCGAGTTTGCAAAGTGAAACAAACTACAGGTCAGTCGTGGGACTGGTGTGAGAATTCATAACTTAACTTATCTAATAAGGAGGCTAATCATAGGACCACACCGCTAACGCGGAACGGGTTTACTCCATTGGATTGCCAGTGCATAACTAAAGTAAATCGTCAAAATAACGCAATGCTTTTTAGAAAAATGAAACCATTATAAGACCCAAGTCCCATCACACAATGCAACGCAAACCGGAGGATAGGGTTTTACCTTATAATGATCAAAAGATGCTTGATACGATAAACACGGTATTATATAATAATAGTGTGCAACCAATTTGAAATACATCAAAGTAAATGTATCAATCCTAGACGGCATGAGTGCCCCATCCCACTATGTCGCCATATATAGGTATACAATCAAACCGCGTTATGTCGTATTGGAAATTTGGGTTTCCATCTGAGTCAAGGCTAGGGAGGAGATCCTTACCGATTCGAGACACTCTAGCAAATGCCCCAGGATTGGTACTCTGTCCAACCCTTGGATCCTGCAGGGCCGGTCCATACATTAACGCTTAATGGATTGGCAATTCCTGAACACACGCTCCCCGGTCCTTTTGGACCTATAATACGGCCAGTGGCGACCGCATAAACCGAGGCCTCGAAAAATCCAACAACCACAATGAATAAATGTCAGCGCTGGTAGGTCCCTGGCACCACTCTAGCTAGAGAGAAACGTGTGCACTCCCTGCGTTCCCTTCTCCCGTTTTAGACTCTACCGGGCTGTGAGGCTCGCGAAGTCACGATATACACAAAGCTATGCCTAAATAGACTGTGCTTTGATCATCAACCACAACGCCTGCTTTTCAACAAAGCCTTGATCGATTGCATCTTAGCATGCCACATTGTCAGACTCTACCATATCATTGATCATCTACCAATATATATATAACCTCTAAGCTCATACGTCTTAGAGAAGGGGGTTAAATGAAGAATAAATTCTCCACCACCAAACAGAAATATATAATCAGTAGCGTTCAACAAATACAGTAGGAAAGAATACAATGTCAGACATACAATCCATTTACAAGTCCGCTCTGGGTCTGAGCGAAACAACGTGTCCGTCGATCTTCAAATACATTTGGACGATCATTACCAAATACCTTGCCTTGGGGTGTCCAGTCCCAATTCAAGATACCAGTCATCATCATCCCAACGATGTGAAAACTTCGGTCTTCAATTGCCATCTTCATCTTCGACTCTTGATCGTCGTGATGATTATTCAGAATGGGTTAAACCCGGTCTTTCTGAATAACTCGCGTATTTTGTGATTAAAAATCAAATATTGGAAAATCACACATTACGCCACATTTCCCACTCAGAATATTCTTTTAATAAGATATTCATATTAAAAGATTCTCATTAATTTTATCAAAGATAAATTAATAAATTTAATCATAAATCTTCCTTAAAAGATTTATTAAAAATTCTAAATTTGATTTAATATCAAAAATCATTTTCACAAGATTATTTATTTTAAAGAATAAATCTTCTTTTAAACGGGTTAAAGAACTCGTGTCATTTAAAACATAGTTCACGATAAACCCATAAATCAATTTCCAAAATATGGAATTCCACAGAAATCAATCAATACATAATCGATGTGAATTTCTGTATCGGACTAACAATATACATGGAATAACGGCAAAGCCTCTTAAATTCCATATATAATATCGGTCTTCTATTACAGAAGCCCATCTCGATTATTACCAATCGAATTTTCCACTTAATTCCAATTTAATTTTATTAAATTGGAAAACTAGATTTTTAGGAAATGCTCTTTTTAAATCTATAAAATAGATTTATAAATTCCAAATAATAATTTCAATGTAAATTGGATTAAAGGAGAAATGTCATTTAAAAACACCGTCCACGATAAATCCACTTCACATCTCAATTTATTTCATATCATAAAATAAGATTTGCAAATTCTAATAATCTTAGATAAAAGATTTCTCTTTAAATATTTATTATTATAAGAAAAACGTATTTTAGAGATAATCATTAAAAATATTCTTTATATAAAAGATTTTTACCTTTTACAAATATTCTTTGTTTAACATATACTTAATTAAAATATATATATATATATATTTAAATAAAAAGAATTTCTAATGTAAAAATATTCTTATTTAAAAGAACATCTGAATCGAAATGCGACTCAACCATTTACCATATAATTTGGATCATATGGATTTAACACACATCATATATAACAATAAAAATGTAATTATCAAGTCATCCATTTACATCCAAAGTGTAAATTCCAACTGTGTAAGCGTTAAAATTAAATAATAACGCTCATCACAGCCTGTCGATCTAATGATCAACATACAACTAAATATTGGGATTAGTGTATGTTAATTTTCATCCCAACACCCGTGTGGGGTTTCATCCAACAAACAAATAATTAATCATTTGTGCACTTGGGCGATGTGTGAAAATTATCGACCCAATCACATAAACAAGTTAGGTAACTTGTCTATGGCAGTGTAATACACAATATATAACACGACGATAAAACTGTCTCTTTTTATTTCTATTCTTTTTATTGCATGTAAAATGTCAATAAAGATGAATTCTTTATTTCTATTCTTTTATCGCATCTAAAATGACGATAAAAATAAAATCTTTATTTCAATTCCTTTCATTGTAAATAAATGAAAAGAAAAATGTAATCTTTTAATTCCATTGTAATAGGGAATACAATTAATAACAAAAATATAACTTTTCATTTCATGCTTTATTCGCACTAGAGAATGCAAATAAAGATTCAGCTTTTTGATTTGAGGTTTATTTACAACGAGGAATGTAAATAAAAAATTTTAACTTTTCATTTCATAATTTATTTGCAATAAGGATTGCAAATGAAAATGGATCTTTTATTCTCATGTTGTATTTGCGTTGAGTAATGCAAATAAAAATGTAATACTTAATTTCTACTTTTATTTACATCAAGAAATGTAAATAAAAGAACAACTTTTTATTTTATGTCTATTTACATCAAGTGAAGTAAATAAATAAAAATGTAACCTTATTTTAATGCTTTGTTCGCATTTAAAAAACATGCCAAAAAATGTAACGTTTGTTTTTACTAAATTTGTTTGCATCTAAATTTGCAAACAAAATGTAATTTTTATCTTCTTGTTTGTTTACGACTAAGGTTGCAAACAACAATGTAATTATTCTTATCTTCTGGTTTTATTTGCATGATAAAATGCAAATAAAAATGTATATTCTATTTTCTACATTTCGTTTGCATTGTAGAATGCAAACAAAAAATATAATTTTTATTTTATGTATTGTTTACATGGTGGAATGCAACAAAATGTATTTTTTTTAATGGTTTGTTCACATTGTGAATGCGAACCAAAATGTAAATCTTATTTTTAATGTTTTGTTCGCATTGTGAATGCGAGCAAAAATATAAATCTTATTTTCAAAAAGTTTTGTTCGCATTGTGAATGCGAACAAAAATGTAAATCTTATTTTTTTTTTCTATGTTTTGTTTTAATGCATAATTGCATTTGTGAGTGCAATTAAAAGCGCAAATTTATTTTCAGTGCATATTTGTATTTGTGAATACAAATAAAAAGTGAACTTTTGTTTTCAAAGTTTTATTTGTATTCGAGGATACAAATAAAGGACATATTTCATTTTAATGTTTTATTTATATATGTAAGTACAAATAAAAGGGACAAACTTTATTTTCTATGTTTACTTGTATTTGTGAATACAAATAAAAAGAACAAATTTTATTCCAATGTTTTATTTGTATATGTAAATGCAAATAAAAAGAACAAATTATATTTCAAAGTTTTATTTGTATTTGTGAATACAAACAAAAACAACAAATTATATTTCAATGTTTTATTTGTATATGTAAATACAAATAAAAAGAACAAATTATATTTCAAAGTTTTATTTGTATTTATAAATACAAATAAAAGGACAAACTTTATACTTACATACATTTCTAACTATAATGGCATTTACAATGATATGACATTTCATACCATAATGACATTTGAATGGTCATTTATTATGTTTCAACGTATCAATTTAAATATGACTATTCAATGTAAAAGATACTTTCCTATTTTTCATCGCTAACACAACCAATTTGACATTTTACTAATATAACATTCATAATAAAGGTGACAATTTTAATTCGTTAATTCTAATCTCAACAAGGAATGACAATTTAAGTGATAAATGTAAATCTTTCACTTTCAATCTAATTCACATGGAAATATATTGACAAAAATCTAATATTTTATTCCATTCAAAAACGCATGTAGATTTCATCATCGAGTTCCATCTTTTAATTACAATGAAAATTGCATCGTCAACTTAAATCTCTTATTTGATTACAAATGCAACATAAAGATTCAATCTTTATATGTCATTCAAACGCAACATAAAGATTCAATCTTTACATTGGATTATTTCATAAAGACTCTAAAATTATGTTTATTTTTCATTTTTTTTTCTTAATTTCATGTTTGCACAAAACGCTAAAATATTATTATAATTCATGTTTAACAATAATGCTAAAATTTGATTAAAATTATGTGCTTACAATGAATGCTAAAATTTAATGTATAACAACACATCATTTGGTGTCTACACGTAGCGATGATACCAAACATGAACAAAATATAGATCTATTTAGAATAGATCTAAGTATACATGAATAATTCAACATCCAAAACTCAAAGCATAGCAAATGTGATTACAAATAAACAATGAAATTTCAATGCGAACATAGATCTAGCTAACGCAGATATATCAATTAAGAAAAATAATTAAATTAAATTAAATTAAATTTTAAATTTAGAATTGCTCACCTTGGATATTAAATCAAAACTGAATCAAAAGGATCAGAGATTGTACACAACAGATCTTGAATGTTATGTTGCGTATCGTTGTCCCAATATCACAAACGTTGTTGCGTTCTGAATCGGATTGAATGAAAAACACATTTTTAATAATTAAAATTAAGATTAGAAATGAAATGAAATCAAGCATTGCAAATTGATAAAATAAAATTTATATAACCTTTGAATTGTTCAAATCTTTGAATCACGATAACTTGAGCTACGGTTGACGGTTTTGGGTGCCGTTTGTTGGAGGATGGAGTGCTTGGAGAGGTGGATATTCGGCTGGAAGGGGGTGGGATGCGGTTGCAAGGAGGAGGAGCAGCGGATCCATAAAGTCAGCGGACTTGGAGAGGTGATTCGAGAGCTACGGGCAACGGTTTGATGTGAAATTGGTCGGAGAAGAAAGAGGAGGAGAAGAGCTTGAAAAACTTCCAAAGGATGGGGATCTAAAAGTGAGTGGATTAGGAGATAAGGAGGAGAGAAGGAGAAGAAGACATGGCGGCTACGGGTTCAGGTGCGTGAGTTTCTGATCGGGAAGAAGAGATGCCTCGGTTTGCGTGTACTTTTATAATATTTTATTAATTTATTATCCATTAAAGGCCCGTTTTGCAACTTTGTCCAATTTCAGCCCAACGACTGTCGTTCTTAAGGTTTTGACACCTTCTGAACGCAATGGAATGGGTCTCGGGGCCCAATTCCGAAATTTGTACATATTTTATTTAAAATTCCATTAAAAATTAATTAATTAAATATTTACCGTACATTTAAATATGCCGGGGCCACATACGGACTCCGAAAAATCCAGAAAAATTATTTTTGGCTTTCTTATGACGATACGGTTCCAACGAGACTAATTTTGTCGAATTCTGAGACTGTTTGAAAAATAGCTATTTTTAAGTCGATTAAAATTTGACCGTAAATTGACAAAATAGAAATCCTTTTGCCACGGCCACAAATTAATTCCAAAAATTATGAAAAATTAAACTTAACAATATTTTGACATTACGGATCCAACAAAAGTGGTTTCGTCGAAAACCGAGGTCGTTTGAAAAATGACTATTTTTAAGGCTAATATATTTAATATTAAAAATATATTTTTAAACAAATAAATCCCGAAACTCAAAATATATAAGTGTTTACTGTTTTTCAATGTAGAAACATCATTCCGGACTCAATGGAAGTGGTTTCGAGTTCAAATTCCTTCGTATGCAAAAAGTAGTATTTTGACCTTTATAAATTTCATAGCGACCTTTCTAAATATTGAATTGGCCATAACTTTTGATTTCCGCTATGAAATTTCAATTTTTCGGATTCGTTGGAAAGATATTTTTAAATAGATTCTAATATTTTTGGTTTCACTAAAATCCGTTAAATTTTGCATCCTGTACGGTCAGTCAAAGTTCAAGTTTGACTTTTCAAACTACTGCGCTATTTCTAACTCTTTTGGTATTTAAAATTAAATCATTCATTCTAACTTCGATTTAAATCAAATTTGTGATCATTATTATTTAAAATAGATTATTTAAATATCAAAACTCATTAAAATCACTTAAAATAAATTTTTAAATTGGCCCCAAAATTCCGGGTTGTTACAATCGCCCCCACTTAAAAACTTTTCGTCCTCGAAAAGGGGCGTAGCTAAAAATTGTAAAATTAACTATCTTAATTTTAAATTTTAATGGTTAATTATAAATTCGTAACTCTTAACTCATTCTAGGGCATTACTAACCCCATCTCTAACGAGTTTACTCACTCTAGGATACTGCTGATCCTATCTCTAATGAGTATTCTTATTGGACATTACTAATCCAATCTCTGATGAGTCTTTTGTTCAGTTCTAATGAGTTGTACCCCAAAGATTTGAGCTAACCAGAGCTCTGATACCAACTGTAAAGACCCGCAAATCCCCGCCCTTCGAATCGACCATAAACCACACAGGTCTGATCCAAAAAGTGGAAAACCTACGAATACTTTAACTCTAGGCATACAACACATTAGAACAAATACAGCAGACTTTTATAACATCATAATAAATGTTACATCAGAGTACAGAATATATATATCAGAGTACATTGATAAATGAAATACAGCGGAAGAATAAATATAATAAATGAATACATTGCAGCGGAACTAATCTCAGTGTAAGGCCATCACCCATCTTCAGTCTTCAATCCAGGATCTTTGTCTAATATATCTGCCAAATAAGCTACGCGACTGCCCGTGTGGAAAGAGGGCACCCGAGTTTGCAAAGTGAAACAAACTACAAGTCAGTCGTGGGACTGGTGTGAGAATTCTTAACTTAACTTATCTAATAAGGAGGCTAATCATAGGACCACGCCGCTAACGCGGAACGGGTTTACTCCATTGGATTGCCAGTGCATAACTAAAGTAAATCGTCAAAATAACGCAATGCTTTTTAGAAAAATGAAACCATTATAAGACCCAAGTCCCATCACACAATGCAACGCAAACCGGAGGATAGGGTTTTACCTTATAATGATCAAAAGATGCTTGATACGATAAACACGGTATTATATAATAATAGTGTGCAACCAATTTGAAATACATCAAAGTAAATCTATCAATCCTAGACGGCATGAGTGCCCCATCCCACTATGTCGCCATATATAGGTATACAATCAAACCGCGTGATGTCGTATTGGAAATTTGGGTTTCCATCTGAGTCAAGGCTGGGGAGGAGATCCTTACCGATTCGAGACACTCTAGCAAATGTCCCAGGATTGGTACTCTGTCCAACCCTTGGATCCTGCAGGGTCGGTCCATACGTTAACGCTTAATGGATTGGCAATTCCTGAACACACGCTCCCCGGTCCTTTTGGACCTATAATACGGCCAGTGGCGACCGCATAAACCGAGGCCTCGAAAAATCCAACAACCACAATGAATAAATGCCAGCGCTGGTAGGTCTCTGGCACCACTCTAGCTAGAGAGAAACGTGTGCACTCCCTGCGTTCCCTTCTCCCGTTTTAGACTCTACCGGGCTGTGAGGCTCGCGAAGTCACGATATACACAAAGCTATGCCTAAATAGACTGTGCTTTGATCATCAACCACAAGGCCTGCTTTTCAACAAAGCCTTGATCGATTGCATCTTAGCATGCCACATTGTCAGACTCTACCATATCATTGATCATCTACCAATATATATATAACCTCTAAGCTCATACGTCTTAGAGAAGGGGGTTAAATGAAGAATAAATTCTCCACCACCAAACAGAAATATATAATCAGTAGCGTTCAACAAATACAGTAGGAAAGAATACAATGTCAGACATACAATCCATTTACAAGTCCGCTCTGGGTCTGAGCGAAACAACGTGTCCGTCGATCTTCAAATACATTTGGACGATCATTACCAAATACCTTGCCTTGGGGTGTCCAGTCCCAGTTCAAGATACCAGTCATCATCATCCCAACGATGTGAAAACTTCGGTCTTCAATTGCCATCTTCATCTTCGACTCTTGATCGTCGTGATGATTATTCAGAATGGGTTAAACCCGGTCTTTCTGAATAACTCGCGTATTTTGTGATTAAAAATCAAATATTGGAAAATCACACATTACGCCACATTTCCCACTCAGAATATTCTTTTAATAAGATATTCATATTAAAAGATTCTCATTAATTTTATCAAAGATAAATTAATAAATTTAATCATAAATCTTCCTTAAAAGATTTATTAAAAATTCTAAATTTGATTTAATATCAAAAATCATTTTCACAAGATTATTTATTTTAAAGAATAAATCTTCTTTAAACGGGTTAAAGAACTCGTGTCATTTAAAACACAGTTCACGATAAACCCATAAATCAATTTCCAAAATATGGAATTCCACATAAATCAATCAATACATAATCGATGTGAATTTCTGTATCGGACTAACAATATACATGGAATAACGGCAAAGCCTCTTAAATTCCATATATAATATCGGTCTTCTATTACAGAAGCCCATCTCGATTATTACCAATCGAATTTTCCACTTAATTCCAATTTAATTTTATTAAATTGGAAAACTAGATTTTTAGGAAATGCTCTTTTTAAATCTATAAAATAGATTTATAAATTCCAAATAATAATTTCAATGTAAATTGGATTAAAGGAGAAATGTCATTTAAAAACACCGTCCACGATAAATCCACTTCACATCTCAATTTATTTCATATCATAAAATAAGATTTGCAAATTCTAATAATCTTAGATAAAAGATTTCTCTTTAAATATTTATTATTATAAGGAAAACGGATTTTAGAGATAATCATTAAAAATATTCTTTATATAAAAGATTTTTACCTTTTACAAATATTCTTTGTTTAACATATACTTAATTAAAAAATATATATTTATTTAAATAAAAAGAATTTCTAATGTAAAAATATTCTTATTTAAAAGAACATCTGAATCGAAATGCGACTCAACCATTTACCATATAATTTGGATCATATGGATTTAACACACATCATATATAACAATAAAAATGTAATTATCAAGTCATCCATTTACATCCAAAGTGTAAATTCCAACTGTGTAAGCGTTAAAATTAAATAATAACGCTCATCACAGCCTGTCGATCTAACGATCAACATACAACTAAATATTGGGATTAGTGTATGTTAATTTTCATCCCAACACCCGTGTGGGGTTTCATCCAACAAACAAATAATTAATCATTTGTGCACTTGGGCGATGTGTGAAAATTATCGACCCAATCACATAAACAAGTTAGGTAACTTGTCTATGGCAGTGTAATACACAATATATAACACGACGATAAAACTGTCTCTTTTTATTTCTATTCTTTTTATTGCATGTAAAATGTCAATAAAGATGAATTCTTTATTTCTATTCTTTTATCGCATCTAAAATGACGATAAAAATAAAATCTTTATTTCAATTCCTTTCATTGTAAATAAATGAAAAGAAAAATGTAATCTTTTAATTCCATTGTAATAGGGAATACAATTAATAACAAAAATATAACTTTTCATTTCATGCTTTATTCGCACTAGAGAATGCAAATAAAGATTCACCTTTTTGATTTGAGGTTTATTTACAACGAGGAATGTAAATAAAAAAATTTAACTTTTCATTTCATAATTTATTTGCAATAAGGATTGCAAATGAAAATGGATCTTTTATTCTCATGTTGTATTTGCGTTGAGTAATGCAAATAAAAATGTAATACTTAATTTCTACTTTTATTTACATCAAGAAATGTAAATAAAAGAACAACTTTTTATTTTATGTCTATTTACATCAAGTGAAGTAAATAAATAAAAATGTAACCTTATTTTAATGCTTTGTTCGCATTTAAAAAACATGCCAAAAAATGTAACGTTTGTTTTTACTAAATTTGTTTGCATCTAAATTTGCAAACAAAATGTAATTTTTATCTTCTTGTTTGTTTACGACTAAGGTTGCAAACAACAATGTAATTATTCTTATCTTCTGGTTTTATTTGCATGATAAAATGCAAATAAAAATGTATATTCTATTTTCTACATTTCGTTTGCATTGTAGAATGCAAACAAAAAATATAATTTTTATTTTATGTATTGTTTACATGGTGGAATGCAACAAAATGTATTTTTTTTAATGGTTTGTTCACATTGTGAATGCGAACCAAAATGTAAATCTTATTTTTAATGTTTTGTTCGCATTGTGAATGCGAGCAAAAATATAAATTTTATTTTCAAAAAGTTTTGTTCGCATTGTGAATGCGAACAAAAATGTAAATCTTATTTTTTTTTTCTATGTTTTGTTTTAATGCATAATTGCATTTGTGAGTGCAATTAAAAGCGCAAATTTATTTTCAGTGCATATTTGTATTTGTGAATACAAATAAAAAGTGAACTTTTGTTTTCAAAGTTTTATTTGTATTCGAGGATACAAATAAAGGAAATATTTCATTTTAATGTTTTATTTATATATGTAAGTACAAATAAAAGGGACAAACTTTATTTTCTATGTTTACTTGTATTTGTGAATACAAATAAAAAGAACAAATTTTATTCCAATGTTTTATTTGTATATGTAAATGCAAATAAAAAGAACAAATTATATTTCAAAGTTTTATTTGTATTTGTGAATACAAACAAAAACAACAAATTATATTTCAATGTTTTATTTGTATATGTAAATACAAATAAAAAGAACAAATTATATTTCAAAGTTTTATTTGTATTTATAAATACAAATAAAAGGACAAACTTTATACTTACATACATTTCTAACTATAATGGCATTTACAATGATATGACATTTCATACCATAATGACATTTGAATGGTCATTTATTATGTTTCAACGTATCAATTTAAATATGACTATTCAATGTAAAAGATACTTTCCTATTTTTCATCGCTAACACAACCAATTTGACATTTTACTAATATAACATTCATAATAAAGGTGACAATTTTAATTCGTTAATTCTAATCTCAACAAGGAATGACAATTTAAGTGATAAATGTAAATCTTTCACTTTCAATCTAATTCACATGGAAATGTATTGACAAAAATCTAATATTTTATTCCATTCAAAAACGCATGTAGATTTCATCATCGAGTTCCAACTTTTAATTACAATGAAAATTGCATCGTCAACTTAAATCTCTTATTTGATTACAAATGCAACATAAAGATTCAATCTTTATATGTCATTCAAACGCAACATAAAGATTCAATCTTTACATTGGATTATTTCATAAAGACTCTAAAATTATGTTTATTTTTCATTTTTTTTTCTTAATTTCATGTTTGCACAAAACGCTAAAATATTATTATAATTCATGTTTAACAATAACGCTAAAATTTGATTAAAATTATGTGCTTACAATGAATGCTAAAATTTAATGTATAACAACACATCATTTGGTGTCTACACGTAGCGATGATACCAAACATGAACAAAATATAGATCTATTTAGAATAGATCTAAGTATACATGAATAATTCAACATCCAAAACTCAAAGCATAACAAATGTGATTACAAATAAACAATGAAATTTCAATGCGAACATAGATCTGGCTAACGCAGATATATTAATTAAGAAAAATAATTAAATTAAATTAAATTAAATTTTAAATTTAGAATTGCTCACCTTGGATATTAAATCAAAACTGAATCAAAAGGATCAGAGATTGTACACAACAGATCTTGAATGTTATGTTGCGTGTCGTTGTCCCAATATCACAAACGTTGTTGCGTTCTGAATCGGATTGAATGAAAAACACATTTTTAATAATTAAAATTAAGATTAGAAATGAAATGAAATCAAGCATTGCAAATTGATAAAATAAAATTTATATAACCTTTGAATTGTTCAAATCTTTGAATCACGATAACTTGAGCTACGGTTGACGGTTTTGGGTGCCGTTTGTTGGAGGATGGAGTGCTTGGAGAGGTGGATATTCGGCTGGAAGGGGGTGGGATGCGGTTGCAAGGAGGAGGAGCAGCGGATCCATAAAGTCAGCGGACTTGGAGAGGTGATTCGAGAGCTACGGGCAACGGTTTGATGTGAAATTGGTCGGAGAAGAAAGAGGAGGAGAAGAGCTTGAAAAACTTCCAAAGGATGGGGATCTAAAAGTGAGTGGATTAGGAGATAAGGAGGAGAGAAGGAGAAGAAGACATGGCGGCTACGGGTTCAGGTGCGTGAGTTTCTGATCGGGAAGAAGAGATGCCTCGGTTTGCGTGTACTTTTATAATATTTTATTAATTTATTATCCATTAAAGGCCCGTTTTGCAACTTTGTCCAATTTCAGCCCAACGACTGTCGTTCTTAAGGTTTTGACACCTTCTGAACGCAATGGAATGGGTCTCGGGGCCCAATTCCGAAATTTGTATATATTTTATTTAAAATTCCATTAAAAATTAATTAAATAAATATTTACCGTACATTTAAATATGCCGGGGCCACATACGGACTCCGAAAAATCCAGAAAAATTATTTTTGGCTTTCTTATGACGATACGGTTCCAACGAGACTAATTTTGTCGAATTCTGAGACTGTTTGAAAAATAGCTATTTTTAAGTCGATTAAAATTTGACCGTAAATTGACAAAATAGAAATCCTTTTGCCACGGCCACAAATTAATTCCAAAAATTATGAAAAATTAAACTTAACAATATTTTGACATTCCGGATCCAACAAAAGTGGTTTCGTCGAAAACCGAGGTCGTTTGAAAAATGACTATTTTTAAGGCCAATATATTTAATATTAAAAATATATTTTTAAACAAATAAATCCCGAAACTCAAAATATATAAGTGTTTACTGTTTTTCAATGTAGAAACATCATTCCGGACTCAGTGGAAGTGGTTTCGAGTTCAAATTCCTTCGTATGCAAAAAGTAGCATTTTGACCTTTATAAATTTCATAGCGACCTTTCTAAATATTGAATTGGCCATAACTTTTGATTTCCGCTATGAAATTTCAATTTTTCGGATTCGTTGGAAAGATATTTTTAAATAGATTCTAATATTTTTGGTTTCACTAAAATCCGTTAAATTTTGCATCCTGTACGGTCAGTCAAAGTTCAAGTTTGACTTTTCAAACTACCGCGCTATTTCTAACTCTTTTGGTATTTAAAATTAAATCATTCATTCTAACTTCGATTTAAATCAAATTTGTGATCATTATTATTTAAAATAGATTATTTAAATATCAAAACTCATTAAAATCACTTAAAATAAATTTTTAAATTGGCCCCAAAATTCCGGGTTGTTACAATCGCCCCCACTTAAAAACTTTTCGTCCTCGAAAAGGAGCGTAGCTAAAAATTGTAAAATTAACTATCTTAATTTTAAATTTTAATGGTTAATTATAAATTCGTAACTCTTAACTCATTCTAGGGAATTACTAACCCCATCTCTAACGAGTTTACTCACTCTAGGATACTGCTGATCCTATCTCTAATGAGTATTCTTATTGGACATTACTAATCCAATCTCTGATGAGTCTTTTGTTCAGTTCTAATGAGTTGTACCCCAAAGATTTGAGCTAACCAGAGCTCTGATACCAACTGTAAAGACCCGCAAATCCCCGCCCTTCGAATCGACCATAAACCACACAGGTCTGATCCAAAAAGTGGAAAACCTACAAATACTTTAACTCTAGGCATACAACACATTAGAACAAATACAACAGACTTTTATAACATCATAATAAATGTTACATCAGAGTACAGAATATATATATCAGAGTACATTGATAAATGAAATACAGCGGAAGAATAAATATAATAAATGAATACATTGCAGCGGAACTAATCTCAGTGGAAGGCCATCACCCATCTTCAGTCTTCAATCCAGGATCTTTGTCTAATATATCTGCCAAATAAGCTACTCGACTGCCCGTGTGGAAAGAGGGCACCCGAGTTTGCAAAGTGAAACAAACTACAGGTCAGTCGTGGGACTGGTGTGAGAATTCTTAACTTAACTTATCTAATAAGGAGGCTAATCATAGGACCACGCCGCTAACGCGGAACGGGTTTACTCCATTGGATTGCCAGTGCATAACTAAAGTAAATCGTCAAAATAACGCAATGCTTTTTAGAAAAATGAAACCATTATAAGACCAAAGTCCCATCACACAATGCAACGCATAACTAAAGTACACTCAAGCGAAACCTCAAGCCTCATCAACTTAAAGATTTTCGATTTATATGTAGAACTAAAGTACACAACAGTACATCACTAATGCAACGCATAACTAAAGTACACAGGAGATGAAAATGAAACCATTATAAGACCCAAGTCCCATCACACAATGCATCATTGTGTTATTTTGACGATTTATATGTAGAACTAAAGTACACAACAGTACATCACTAATGCAACGCATAACTAAAGTACACAAGAGATGAAAATGAAACCATTATAAGACCCAAGTCCCATCACGCAATGCTTTTTCAAAATAACGCAATACTTTAGTTATGCTTTTTCGATGGATCTGACAATGTGGCATTCATTTTTCAAGCCTCATCAATAATTGACGTCTACAACAGTACATCACTAAAGTAAATCGTCAAAATAACGCAATGCTTTTTAGAAAAATGAAACCATTATAAGACCCAAGTCCCATCACACAATGCAACGCATAACTAAAGTACACTCAAGCGAAACCTCAAGTCTACAACAGTACATTACGTGTTCTTAGTACATTACGTCTACAACAGTACATTACCGGTTTACTCCATTGGTTGCTAATCCCAACCGTTGGTGATATACATTCGATACACTCAAGCGAAATGAGTGGTCGGTCATGTGTGGCCGGGTTGCAAGATGTTCTTGTTGAATCCAGTGTATTCCTCTCTAGAGGTACACTAGCGAAAGGTGGTTCCATACCTTGTCATAGTTGGAAATCCATTACCCAATACGTGCTTGCGGTTTTGATTGTATACTATATATGTAGAACGTGAGATGAAAGCGTTTCTGCTAGATGATTATTAGTATCGTGGTTGATAGACATTATTATAATATCAAAGGTTTTGATACAAAGATATTTTGGATTCTCATAAGGGAAAAACCCGTTCCGTTATGCGGCGTGGTCTTATGAGATATCGTTTACTTGCTCAAACTGTTTAAACTGTTTTACTCATACCAGTCCCATGACTGACCCGGAGTTTATTTTGTTTTGTTTTCCCTAAACTCTTGGGTGCCCAATTTTGTACGGGCAGTCAAGTAGTCAGGAATTTACAGATATACTTGGAGAGCTTAGAGCAGGAGGCTTCAAGATCATATAGCTATAGTTTATTTCCGCTGTGTTGTAAGTGTTGTACTCTGATAAGTGCTATTGTATACATAACTATTATATTTCAAAGTTATGTTATCTATTATATGTTATTCGTTCCGCTGTGAGGTTCGTGTTACTCTGATATTGTGTTCTTCTTCTTCTTCTATTCTAAGTTTCTATCTTATCTATTCTCACCCTCTAATTTCTTTCATTAATTACCGGGATTTTTCGATGTTTTGGTTATCGACATCGAGTTTATGTCGATAACCAAAGTCGCTCAAAATCCAGGTCATTACAAATATATATCTTTTTGGCGGCGAAGAATTTATTCTCTTGCTTAATGCCCTTATCTGAGACGTACGAGCTCAGGGGTTATATATTGGTGGATATCAAACGCATGGAGTGAATTTCCTGTGTGGCATGCCTAAGTGGCAATATGATCAAGGCTTCTGTTGAAAAGCAGAGTCTTGTGGTTGATGATCAAAGCACGGCCTTTGTGGCGTATCTTTGTGTAGCGTTGATTCGCGAGCCTCACACCCCGGTAGTGAACCAGAAACGGGAGAAGGACCTCAGGGAGGACATGCGTTTCTTTCTAGTTAGAAGTGGCGTCAGTGGTTTTACACGCCCTGACGAGTTTGACTTATGTGGTTGTTGATTTGCGAGGCGCCTCAGATATATCGGTCGATCCGGGACCGATGGAGTCATTCGTTGGCTCATTTACGCCCCAAAGGGCGGGGAAACGTAGTGTTCAGGCATAATAATCCACATCGGTGGACCGGCCCTGACGATCCAAAGGGTTGATGCATTCTGATCCTGAGACACAGGCTAGAGCGTCTCGAATCGGTAAGGACTATCTTTTGCCTTGGTTCACAGATGGAAATCCAACTTCCAATACGTGATATTTGCGGTTTTGATTGTAGAGCCTAGTATGGCGACATGATATATGGTACCCATGCCGTCTATGATTGATATTTATGATTGAAATTGTTTTGACACTATACACTTATTATAGTATCAAATGATTTGTTTTTAACGTACCAAGCATGCTTTGGCTATTATAAGGTAAAACCCTATCCTCCGGCTTGCGTTGCATTGTGTGATGGGACCTGGGTCTTATAATAGCTTCATTATTCTTTATTTAGCATTGCGCTGGTTGTTTTATGCACTGGTATCCTTGGGAGGAAACCCGTTCCGTGTTATACGGCGTGGTCCCTTGATTTACCGAACTTTAAAGATAACGATTAATAACTGTTTTAGTTCTCACACCAGTCCCATGACTGACCTGGAGTTTATCGTTTTAACCTAAACTCTGGGTGCCCTTATTTTGACACGGGCAGCTAGTAGTTTTGGTTTTGCAGATTTATATTCACAGGAACCTGGTTTACAGCTGGAACAATATCTGTAAAGCTTTGTATCCGTGTATCTTATTCAGTTGTATTTTGTATTATTTTCCGCTATTATGTAATGTATTGTAATCTCTGATATCTCTTAAATGTATATTATTTGTTTATAGTCTGTATATTCTTGTAATCTGATGAATTGTTGTAATATACAATGAAATGTTCTTCTGTCTGCGTTCTTTTGTGGCTTGTCCTCAATTCTATCCGGGCTTTCCTTACCGGGGAAGTTACGGGTCCTTACATTATATATATAATATAATGGCCTGAATAGAACGCGCCGCGCTGCGGCAGTTCGCGAATTTCGACCATTGACTTCAAATTGAAGTTACGGGAGATCTGACCGTCAGATTCTCCTAAAACCGGAATAGTTGGGTTCGTATCGAAAAGAGCTTTCTAACGAATATTATAAATTAGAAATCTAACGGTTGGAATTGGAATTATGTCCAAATCAAATTTGGAAAAGGTCGCTGTAAGTGCAGTTCGATGGCCGTTGATGGAAATCGACTGGATGGGCCTTGATAAAATTATTAAAAATATTAATAATTAGAGTAAAATCATAAGAAATGACTTGTGAAGAATTGGGATGAAAAACTCCATATTTGAAAAGATAAAAATAGATTTTTATCGAAATGAACTATTTGAACTAGAATAATAATTTATTTATTTTTAAAATATATAAATTGGATTTGAAATGGTTTTGAAAATAACCAGGATTTCCAATAATTGAATTGGAATGGATTTGAATTGAAATCATCTTCGGAATAGTTCGATGTTGGATTTCGTGATTATACAGATGTTGTTAAGGAAATTTGAAAGATATATATATATATATATATATATATATATATATATCGTTATTTCCAATACGATATTTGTTGGTCGTAGAATTTGATATTGAATATAAGCCGATATATTTTCTATTCAGAGCCTTGTATTTAATATCAAATGTGATTTGGGTTTGTCGTGAATGGTGTCTTCATTAACACTGTTCTTAAGCCCAGTTGAGAAAAAGATTAAATCTTTTTATTTAGATTTAATGAAGTGTACCAATTAAATGGAATTTAATTGGAATTGAATTTGAATTGATTTTTGGGTTTATCATGAATGGTGTTTTAAATAACACTTGTTCTTTAACCCGATAATTAACGGAATGTGATTTTGGGTTGTCGTGAACGGTATCTTCAATAATACTGTTCTTAGACCCAACCGAGTTAAGAAAATCAGAAACTAACTAGAGATTAGTTAAGTTGAATAGTTTCTTGGGTATTGATCTGATGTTGGTTTCGGCCTTCGGGGTTAATACTTAGGGAATTGCTCACTTGCTATTTTATGGTTAAAGGCTGATAGAATGGAATGTGATTTTGGGTTTATCGTGAACCGTGTTTTAAATGACATTGATTCTTTAACCCAGTTAAAGATTAAAACCAAGTGGAGTTTTAATGAATCTTTAATTAGATTGAAATGATCGAGAATGGAGTATCACCAGTTTTGCTCCAGGCGATAATAAAATCTTTAATTAGATTTAAACGTGAAATGGTAGTTGAATTTACCGATAACACCATGGTGTTAGATATGAAGTATGACCAGTTTTACTTCATGGGATGAATAGGTTGGGATTGGGAAATTAAAACACATGATTACTTCAGTAAGGTTCGTTAATCCCGACTAGTTGAATCGATATTCAAAAGGAAATTAAAGAATAAATTTAAAAGAATTTATCTTTGATAAAATTAAAGGGAACCTTTCCCTAAGAATGTGAAATTTAGAAACTAACTGTAGGTTAGCTAAGTAGAATGGTTTCCTGGGTATTGATCTGATGTTGGTTTCGGCCTTCAAGGTTAATATTTGGGGAATTATTCTCTTGCTAATTTACGGTTAGTAACTGATGAATTGGAAAGAGGCGTATGTTGTGTTTGTGTAACACTTGTTTAATATATACGCGAGTTATTCAGAAAGACCGGGTTTATCCCATTCTGAATAACTGATACAACGATAAGTCGAAGATGAAGACGGTGGTCGAAGACCGGAGGTCTTCACGTGTTTGGCTGATTACTGATGATCTTGATTGGGTCGTACACCCAAGAGGAGGGAATCAGTTAGTGGTCGTCCAGACGTACTTGGAGATCGATGGATATGCGAGGTACAAGGTGCCTCCGATTTCGTTCAGACCCAGAACGGACTTGTAAATGGACTGTGTGTCTGACATTGGATATCATTCTGTGTGATTGATGGATATCGGTTGCTTGGAGTGGTTTGCCTGTGTGGCATGCTAAGATGCAAATGATCAAGGCTTTTGTTGAAAAGCAAAGTCTTGTGGTTGATGATCAAAGCACGGCCTTTGTGGCGTAGCTTTGTGTAGCGTTGATTCGCGAGCCTCACACCCAGGTTGTGAACCAGAAACGGGAGAAGGACCTCAGGGGGGGACATGCGTTTCTTTCTAGCTAGAAGTGGCGTCAGTGGTTTTACACGCCCTGACGAGTTTGACTTATGTGGTTGTTGTTGTTGCGAGGCGCCTCAGATATATCGGTGACAATGTGAAGCCGATGGAGTCATTTGTTGGCTCATTTACGCCCCAAAGGGTGGGGAAACGTAGTGTTCAGGCATTATAATCCACATCGGTGGACCGGCCCTGACGATCCAAGGGGCAATTGCGGCTGTTCCTGAGACTCAGGCTAGACAGTCTCGAATCGGTAAGGACTATCTTTTGCCTTGGTTCATAGATGGAAATCCAACTTCCAAATACGTGACATTTGTGGTTTTGATTGTAGAGCCTAGTAGGGCGACATGATATATGGTACCCATGCCATCTATGATTGATATTTATGATTGAAATTGTTTTGACACTATACACTTATAATAGTATCAAATGATTTGTTTTTAACGTACCAAGCATGTTTGGCTATTATAAGGGAAAACCCTATCCTCCGGCTTGCGTTGCATTGTGTGATGGGACCTGGGTCTTATAATAGCTTCAGTTTTCTTTATTTAGCATTGCGCTATTGTTTTATGCACTGGTATTCTTGGGAGGAAACCCGTTCCGTGTTATACGGCGTGGTCCCTTGATTTACCTAACTTTAAAATAAAGATTAACAACTGTTTTAGTTCTCACACCAGTCCCATGACTGACCTGGAGTTTATTGTTTAACCTAAACTCTGGGTGCCCTTATTTTGACACGGGCAGCTAGTAGTTTTGGTTTTGCAGAATTATATTCATAGGAACCTGGTTTACAGCTGGAATGATATCCGGAAAGCTTTGTATCCGTATATCTCCTTCAGTTGTGTATTGTATTATTTTCCGCTGCGATGTATTTAAATGTAATTTAAATCTCTGATATTTTCTGTGTAATATTCATTCATACTCTGTATATTCTTGTATTCTGATGGAATTGTGGTAATATACAATGAAATGTTCTTCTGTCTGTGTTCTTTTGTGTCTTTTCCTCAATTCAATCTGTGATTTCCTGTAAGGGGGATTTCGGGTCGTTTCACTATCACTAATAACATGATAAGTGAAATAGGATGTCATTAGACACTAATTCTTTTTCATAAGAAAAGGAATCATAATACATGGATTGTCATGAAGCTCAAATTCATCTATTTCCTTTCTGTCAGAAAGGAATGCCATATAGTGAAGTCAAAAGCACATCATTTATAAGTCCGCAAGATAAGCAGATGATTTGAGAATGGAAACTCGAATATGGACTTAACACCACCATAGCACAAATTTCCCGAACTACATGGTTAGGGTAATCAACACTTGGAATCATATAACACGAATGGAAGACTCTAGAACCATCGAATAAAATCATAAAACCACATAAAACACTGATTCACAAAACCACTGAATCAATAGAACTCTATTAAGAGTTCAAACCCACAAATAAAATCACCACAATTGATAATAATCTCTATGGTGAAATCAAATATAAACACAAAAACACAAAGTATGGATCCATCACAAATAAGTATGCACGTACTTAACATCTTGACTAGTAATACTATTATTTGGTACCATTCATCGTGATGACTAGGGACACAAACATCATGATCATCATAATGACTATAGCTGGTAACATCGTGATGCCCCAAAGTCACAAAAGCACGAGTAATAAACATCATGGTGATTGGAGTTCCAAACATCGTAATCATCGTGATGACTAGAATCGAACACTCGGTCATAGTACTAGTAATCATCTTGAATATGTCCCAACCTCTTGGTTAGGAATCCATACATACGTTTCCACCTAATGGATTACTTCGTTTGTCGATACCACACTAGAAAACATCATAAAACGTCATCAAATATACATCACCTCATCTCAATGGCGAGTGTAAAGATACCAGACTCATCTCATCTTTCTCTCTTTCCGATGAGTACTAAATGGAAATCTAACTTGTCTCATCTTATCGATAAGTGAAAATCCATCATAAATGTCAAAACATCGTAATTTCATAAACATCATGCATTCATCATAGAATAATTTGTCTCATTTCATTGGAAAGTTTACATAACATCATTGTTGGTTCATCATCGATCATACTCCAATTGAGTAGTTCTAGAACCAATGGCCTTTGCCAAAATTTCGCAACATCTCAAAACATTGGATATCACAAAGGTCAAAATGATCAAACAAACTAGTCAGGAATTAACTTATCAGATAAACGCACGTATCCCATACCACGTGTTTTACCCAATCATTTAGTTTTCCTTCTCATTCGCTCGATTAGTTCAAAGTTGTATATTTTTGTATACGGAAAATACTTAGTTTTAACAAAATAAGTTTATAAAACGATTTCCCTAAAATTAATTGCACTCTTTACGAAAATAATATATTTACGAAAATAACTGTATACTATTGTTTTGAGGCCATTTAACTTTTAAAATAAAATTATAAAACTTATTTAGCCTCACAACTATAGTGAAATCGATATTTATGTATATATTGGAAAACTAGTTAAGACCACGCATGTGTACTCAATGTCATCGAAAATCTCATCAAAAGTCTCAATAATGAATCAACATAAATTTTCCTCTAGAATCCGAAGACCGGATTGTAAAAATATGAACTTGGTTCTCAATCTAATAAAGTAATAACCAAGTCACAACTACGCACACAAAATCACATAGAAATCAAATATCTAGACAAGATAATTGTGCCGACCCGAAATCCCCCGATCCCCGAAGAGACGGAAAACAGTAGATTGCTTTGAGAACACGATGCATCAAAACACAAACAATAGAACATTTCATTGCTTATTACAACAATTGCATCAGAGTACAAGATTATAGCAGAGTATGAATAAATAATGTACAACGAAAAATTATCAAAGATTTAAAATACATAAATATAAAATGTATAAATACAATGTACAATGGAAATACACCAACTACAACAACTGAAAGAAAACACGGATACAAAGCTTTCCTAATATAGCTCAAGCTGTAAACCAAGATCCTGCTAAATAGAAATCCGCAAAACCAAGACTGCTAGCTGCCCGTGTGGAAAATATGGGCACGCAGAGTTTAGCTAGAAACAATAAACTCCGAGTCAGTCATGGGACTGGTGTGAGAACTAAAACAATTAATATGCCTTTACTTTAAAAGTTGGAAAATCATGGGACTATACCGTATAACATGGAATGGGTTTACTCCATATGAATATCATTTTAAAACAAAACAATGCTTTTTGGGAAAATGAAGCTATTATAAGACTCAGGTCTCATCACACAATGCAACGCAAGCCGAAGGATAGAGTTTTCCCTTATAATAGCCAAATATGCTTGGTACGCTTTAAAACAAATCTCATTTGATAATATTATAAGTGCATAGTGTCAAAAATAACTTCAAATATAAATGTATCAATCATAGACGGCATAGGTACCATATATTATGTCGTCATACATAGGTTTACAACTAAAACCGAAAAGTCGCATATTGGAAATTTGATTTCCATCATGAGTCAAGGCAAGGGATGGCTCCTTCCAATTCGAGACACTCTAGAAAATGCCTCAGGGCTCGGACGCTGGCGAGCCCTTGATTCCTGCAAGGCCGGTCCACACTTACTTTAGTGGATTAGTTATTCTTGAACACACGTTTACCGGTCCTATCGGACCTATCACTTGGCCAGTAGTGACAAATATATCTGAGGTGCCTCGCAATCCATCATCCTTATAAGTAAAAATGTCTGAGCTTTATACCATGACACCACTTCTAGCTAGAAAGAAATGTCACGCACTCCCTACGTCCTTGATCGTGTTTTTGACTCATACCGAGGTGTGAGGCTCGCAAATTAATGCTATACGCAAAGCTATGATAATTAAAGCCGTGCTTTGATTATCAACCACAAAACTCTACTTTCCAACAAAAGCCTCGATCATTTGCATCTTAGCATGCCACATTGTCAATCCATACCGTACCACTGATTTCCACCAATATATAACCTCTAAGCTCGTACGTCTCAGAGAAGGGTGTTAAGCAAAAGAATAAATTCTCTTCCACCAAATAGATATATATTTAGCAGAGATCAACGTATACAGCATAAAGGAATACAATGTCAGACACACCATCCATTTGCAAGTCCACTCTGGGTCTGAACGAAATCGGAAGCACCTTATTCCTCGTCCTATATGTCCAATACAGAAGAGAGGTCCTCGCATATCAGGTCGATCTTGTAACACCCGGTTTTGTAACAACACTGAAGATGATAAATTAAAGAATAATTAATTTAATAGTCGGGATTAAGTGAAAAAGACTGCGCCATTGCATCCATCTCGAAATTCTGGTCAAGATAGACACCTGGTTTGCGTAAAACGGATACTGTATGAAGAAGTTATTAAGGTATGAAGTTTGTATACGCGCAAGATAATTATATATATATATATATATAACAGTACAAACCTATCATGAAAACAGTTCAAAATTCGAATTTAACTGATCGGTAAAAATCCCGCTTAGGAGTGTCGACCTCTTAAGGGGGGTGTCGACCCCGGTGTTGACCCCCCAAGGGGGGTGTCGATCTCGGTGTTGACCCCCTAAGGGGTGGGTCGACCCCCCGAGGGATGACGTGGCAGATTGGTTCTGGGGGCTGGAAGCTATAAATATAGCCTCATTTATCTAGTTTTCTCACATTGAAATCAATGGAGGCCTAAATGTTGTCGGCGCCTCGACTAAATCAAATATTCTTCTTCTTGTGCAATCAAGTTAGAGTGATTCAAGTCTAGATCTGTGATTCAACATCTTCTATTCTCCTTCTGTTTTTCTAGATCCGAACATAGTGATTTTAAGTTACTTTTAGATTTAAATAATTAAAAAGTAAAACATGATATGACTGTAATTTGGATATATGTCTTCGACTGCTCGAATCAAATCAGATCTATTATAACCTGTGCACCTATGATATTTTGACATGACGATGACTTAGATCTTAACCTTTATCATGTCAGATCTGCCTTTGATTAGATCTAATTCACTGTTTAGATTATATTATGCCAGTTTTATTTTGTTTGTGGCCAAATCAGATCTGTTGTAACTTGTGTACGTATGATATTCTGACATGACTATGACTTGGACCTTAACCTTTATCATGTCAGATCTACCTTTGATTATAGACTAAATTCATTGCTTAGATCACCTTATACCTGTTCTATTATGTTTATGGCCAAATTGGATCTGTTATTAGTTAGACATCTAAACCACTGTTTAGATCTTATCATGCCTATTATGACATGCCTATTGTGTTAGAATCAATTTCTATTATCAATGTTCATTAGATCTGTTCCTATATGCCTACCCTGCCATTATGTCACAATATGTTTATGTCGTTATATGTCAATTTTGTTATCCTGTTCATTTCTGTCATTTTTCCTCCTTCTTTTCCCTTTTTATTTTTATAACCACCCTACCTTCGAGCCTAGGCATGCCGCTGAAATAAGCAAATGCATTAAACGGGGAACGATGGGGAAATTGTTAATATTTGGCATAACTTGTAATTGAAATTTTAGGCATAACTTGAATGAAATTTATGAACATGAATTTGGGGGCATAAATTGAATTGTTAATAAAGACTTTAAATTGGGGCATGTGGTTCATTATGAACATACTTGGAAAAGGGGCATGTAAACTTATAACGACATAGGTAAATTTGTTAATAATGGAAATGCCCATAATTACAATAACTAAAATTGTAAACCGCGCTTAGGCACGAGATTAGAATACACTTGTGGTGGAAGTCTTCCCAGAACCAACCGGCATATCCAGCAACCACAAGTGGTGAATCGAATGTGGGAGGCCTAAGTGCACTGATACAACAAGTGCTGAGACACGAGGTTAAGCCTGATTTTTGGAATAAGTCTGCCTGGACCCGCCTGGCATATCCAGCATCCACATGTTGTAGGCTTAATGTGGGAGGTCTAGTGCATTATAACCATAAATGGATAAATTGTAATGGATTGGAGTAAGCAAGGAAAGATAGTAACCTATTATGATTAATTACTTTAATGATAACGTTGTATATAATAGGCAGGCTTGTCTTGGGGACAAGTGGAAATTATAACATGAGTTATAATAAAAGGAAAGAAAGCTTATTTGTATACCTTAGTTAAAAAAACTAAGTTAATAAGTAAACAACGTCAAGTTGTATTGATATGTTAAGCAGAAAACAGGTGAACTGAGATGAAGCATACATAATTACATATTAAGTAAAACATGTTATTGCAACTATGGAACCAGACAATGAATAATACATGGGGATTGTAAGATTACTTCCGTTAATTACAATCCAGGGGTGAAAGATTGTAAGATTTCTTCCGTTAATTACAATCTAAAGAATAACATGTAATGGGGCTTATTAATAAACTTAAATGGAATAAGTTAAATTTATATTAATAAGCAAATGGAGTTTTGGCAAGTGAAAAGAAGACAATGTGAATGGGGATAACCTGTTAGTCCGTGATACTTAACCTAGTTGAATCCATAATGAGTGTATGAACATGAACTTGAATAGGGGTTAAGTAAACTTGGTTGAAACAGTGAGAGGGTTAAGTATATTTGGGTTGAGTGGGTAATATTTATATATAGGCCCACAAAACTTAACCAATTGGGGGTTATGTATTAAAGACACCTGTAGGTAAGCATTGCCAGTAGGAATGTTAGGGTTATGTATTAAAGACACCTATAGGTAAGCATACCCGGTAGAAAGGTAGGGGTTATACAATTAAAGACACCGTAAGGTAAGTATAACCTGTACAAATGTTGGGGTTATGTATTTAAAGACACCTTAGGGTAAGCATAACCTATGGAAATCCTAGTGGGGATGCAAGACAAATGGGATGGCTTGCATCATATTGTGTGTGGGACCCGTTTCAACCAGTGACCCATACCACGGTATCAAACGAGCACTCCACCCTAGGTCGGAGTAGGGACACACTTACTGTGCTGATTGTAAGAAATCCAAATGACGAGGACGGTGTGGGCGGCGCAAACCAACCGGGGACATGTGCATGCATGGGCCGGGTAGCGGGGGCTAAGACGACCGCGACACCTGTAGATATGGCTGTGCATATAAGCGAATGGTTGCCACTTTAGGACATGATACATCCGATGGTGGGGCCGGCATAGAGTATCTACGAGGATTAAGGAGTCGATCGATTAGGGTAGTAGTTAGGGTACATCTAGACGCTGGCAAGTTTAGGTGTCCATTATCGGGGCTACCTGTGGATTGTATGGGGTTAAAACCTCACACTAGAAGTACGCCTATGTCTACCATTTCATACATGTTGGGGATCATCTCATTTTGATTATACTAATATTGGTGCAAGAGAAATCCTTAGAGAAGCGTAGTATACTCTATCATGATTATCCTGTTTACCTTGTCATACCTGCCTTTATGTTGTTATCTCTCTTATCCACTTTATATGCCTGTCGTGATACTTTTACTTATTTACTTGCTAAATTAAATGGACTCGCTAGTCTTTATGTTTGACATATTTTGTTTTCTCTTCTTTCTCTTTCGTCCCCGTCCCCACCCCCTTCCCCGGGTTCTTAGGGAGGGAATTCTCAGGCTTGACCGTGGTTCTGCTTTCATTATGCAGGAACTGCTTAGATGTATGGCTCAAGCTCTTATCCTTGCTACTATAGCTATGTTTATTTGGGGAATTATGCTTCTTTTATTATTGTATTATGATGTTTTAAGTACAAGACAGAAGTTTTAAATGATGTAATGATGTTCATGTATTTCAGACATATGATGTTTTGGACCATGATGCTTTATGACTAATAAAGTTTTTTTTTACTCCGCTGCTATTTTATGTCTATCTTGTAATGTTTCTATTTACCTATAACGCTTCACGAAACTTAATGCATTCCCTTAGTGAGTGACATTATCGGACGTGGGATGTCACACTTGGTATCTGAGCTGAAGGTAACCAGATCGGATAAAGTTTTAAAAAATTATTTTCAAAAAGGGTTTAAAAGAAAGCATTTTCTAAAATAAAAGTCTATTTTGAAAAACATATTCCCCAAATCCTTAGGAAATATTTTTCGATTCTCTATTTGAATCCCTTCTTCCTTTTCGTTTCAGCATGTCTGGGGAACCGTATATTCCCGAGGGCGTTCAAGTGCTGGCTTGGTTCCGAAGGTATCTCAAGGCTACGACACCAAACGGGAGCCCAGGAAACGTCCCTTCCATAGCTGCAATCGTTGTTCCTACACCGTCGCGAGTAGATGATTTCTCTAAACAGAAAGAAGCTAAGGTTGAGAAAACACAAAACAAGGAATCATGGCCCAAGAAAGGACAACAACAACATAAGAAGAAGGGCAGAAAGAATGAAAACACTAAAGATAAGAGGAAGTGTCATAATTGCGGATGTGTGGTTCATTTGTTCAAAATTGCCGAAAAAGAAAGAATGCTTACTTCAACTGTGGCGAAGTTGGGCACTATATGAGGAAATGCCCGAAGAAACAAGGACAGGACCAAAGGGCAGGACCTTCTGAAGGGCAGGCATATGTTCTCGTGGTCAGTATACCGGGGAGAGGTAGTAAAGTTTTCGCTAAATGTTTGATTTACCCTTTTCAATTATCTGGTTTAAAACACTTTTTGATTCTGGCGTTTCACATTTATTTATTTCTAATTCTGTGGTTGAGTCTCTACACCTAAATACTAGTATGGTAGTGGATCCCATAGTTGTCAAATACCCCATTGGTGGTACGGCTCATTCGCTTTGATTTGTCGGGGTTTGAGAATATCCATTTTAGGCGTCGAATTTGAGTGCGACGCATATGTGCTCAGTTTTATGGGCTATGGTTTGATTCTAGGGATAGATTGGCTAACCAAGTATGGTGCCATTCTAGATTGTGAGAGGAGGGTCGTTAGATTTTTGAGTTACCATGGAAGGACCCTCGAGATTTCTTGTAGCCCACAAGGGTCTGTCATGCTTAGTTTCCTAGAGTCACTTGATGCATCTATCGATGATTTGCGATCTATTTCAGTAGTCCGTGAGTATCTTGATGTTTTGATGGGTATCGGGGCTTACCACCGAGGCGCAAGATTGATTTCCTATATATTTGGTGGACAATGGAAAGCCAGTTGCGTTGCCTGTGCGCCATATGGCTCCAAGAGAAAGAAGGGAGCTCAGCAAAACAAGTAGGGGAGCTACTTGAGAAAGGGTTTTCTTTTGAGATGGGATGAAAAAAAGATGTGGCAGAGTTTGTTTCTCAATGTTTCGTTTGTCAGCAAGTTAAAGCTGAGCAAAAGAAGCCCGGTGGTTTACTACATCCTCTGGAAGTTCCGCAGTAAAAGTAGGAGAGCGTTTCTATGGATTTCATAGACAGGTTTCCTAGATCAAAGGAAGGCAACACCGGTATTTTGGTTGTAGTAGAAAGACTTACTAAGAGCGCCCATTTCATTCCAGTTAAGAGCAAGAGGACGGCAACATGGTTGGCAGCGATTTACGTACGGAAGATAGTCCATCTTCATGGAGTACCTTCTAGTATCGTAAGTAATGGTGATCTCATTTTTCACCAGTGAATTTTGGAGGGGCTTGCTAGAAGCATTAGGTACACAGTCGTGTTTGAACACCGCTTATCACCCACAGATCAATGGAAAAAACGGAAAGGGTGAACAGAGTACTTGAGGATCTTTTAAGACCGTGTATCCTAGACTTCGGAGGAACTTGGGAAGAGCATCTTCCTTTAGTAGAGTTTACCTACAACGACAGTTATCAAGCCAGCATTGGCATGACACCCTTCAAAACATTATACGGATAACCCTGTAGATCACCAACTTGTTGGTGGGAATCTACAGAAAGACTATTACTTGGACCAGATATGGTCAGAGAAACATCCGAGAAGATCTATCTCATCAGACGGCGAATGAAGACCGCTCAAGACAGGCAGAAATCATACGCCGACAAGAGAAGGACTGATATTGAATTTAAGGTGGGAGACATGGTTTTTATTAAGGTATCACCCTTAAGAAATGTGGTTTACTTTGGGTCAGTAGGGAAATTGGCGCCATGATTAGTAGGGCCATTTCCCATAACAGAGAGGATTGACCAAATGGCCTATAGAGTAAAGCTACCATAAAAATTATCTGGTGTTCATGATGTTTTCCATGTTCCTCATTTGCGGAAGTGCTTGCATGATACCGCGAAAGTAGTTAAGCCGAGTATGTTGGAGGAAGTAGAAGAGGAATGGGAGGCGACAGTTAGACGGGTTCCTACCCGTATTCTTGGATCTGAAATTAAAAGCTACGCAATAAATAAATAAAGTTGGTGAAGGTTCAATGGGGAGATAACCCAGAGAATGCGTCTAGGGAGACCAAAGACAAGATTCGTGCTTCGTACCATTTTCTTTTTAAGGTTATGTTCTTAATTCCTTTTCCAAAGTTTTATCTATGCTTGTCTCTGTCATTTAAATTTATCCTATCAATCGAATCTTCGACCTTTAGGTAGAAATCCCATGGATATAAACATGTATTTGATACATGTTATGTTTGATGGATGCAAGTAGATGCAAGTGTTTGCTAGTGGTTGCTTATGGATGCATATACACACACATTAGGCACTAGATCGACTCAATCACTCTCATATTGCATATGAATGTGTGTGCATTTTCTTCTTTTTTATGGATGAAAATAGATGTATCATCATATGGATGTTGTACTTGGATGGATGATTGTGCACACATATATAACTTACGTGTTATAATAGGATTATTTGCATACATGTTGGATTCAGGGAACTAACATACATTGCATTAAGGAGGTCAACTAAATCAGTAGACCGCCTGATCTTTTGTATTTGTATTGGGACATATACACACACCTTTGCATATGTTCATATAAGCATTAGAAATATCTTAAGTACAATGGATGCCTGTGATTGGTGGATGAGTTGATGGGTGATGGATGGTAGGATACATTCTTCGTAACTTAGAAATTTCGGGGACGAAATACCCTAAGTAGGGGAGAATGTAACACCCCGTATTTTAATAACACTAAGGATGATAAATTAAAGAATAATTAATTTAATATTCAGGATTAAGTGAAACGGACTGTGCCATTGCATCCGTCTCGAAATTCTGGTCAAGATAGACACCTGGTTTGCGTAAAACGAACACCGTATGAAGAAGTTATTAAGGTTTGAAGTTTGTATATGCATAAGATAATTATATATATATAACAGTTCAAACCTATCATGAAAACAGTTCAAAATTTGAATTTAACTGAGCGGTAAAATACCGCCTAGGGGTGTCGACCCCTTAAGGGGGGTGTCGACCGCCCAAGCGGGTGTCGACCCCCTAAGGGGTGGGTCGACCCCCCTAGGGCTGACGTGGCAAATCGGTTCTGGGGGCTGGAAGCTATAAATATAGCCTCATTTCTCTAGTTTTCTCACACTTAAATCAATGGAGGCCTAAATGTTGTCGGTGCCTGGAGTAAATCAAATCTTCTTCTTCTGCAATCAAGTTAGAGTGATTCAAGTGTAGATCTGGTGATTCAACATCTTCTATTCTCCTTCTGTTTTTCTAGATCTGAACACTGTGAGTTTAAGTTACTTTTAGATTTAAATAATTAAAAAGTAAGACATGATATGACTGTAATTTGGATATACGCCTGTGACTGCTTGAATCAAATCAGATCTGTTGTAACTGTGCACTTATGATATTCTGACATGACCATGACTTAGATCTTAACCTTTATCATGTTAGATCTGCCTTTGATTAGATCTAATTCACTGTTTAGATCATATTATGCCTGTTTTATTATGTTTGTGGCTAAATTAGATCTGTTGTAACTTGTGTACGTATGATATTCTGACATGATTATGACTTGGATCTTAACCTTTATCATGCCAGGTCTACCTTTGATTATAGATATAAATTCATTGCTTAGATCACATTATACCTATTCTATTATGTCTATGGTTAAATTGGATATGTTATTAGCTGGACATCTAAACCACTGTTTAGATCTTATCACGCCAATTATGACATGCCTATTGTGTTAGAATCAATTTCTATTATCAGTGTTCATTAGATCTGTTCCTATATGCCTACCCTGCCATTATGTCACAATATGTTTATGCCGTTATATGTCAATTTTGTTATCCTGTTCATTTCTGTCCTTTTCCCTCCTTCTTTTCCCTTTTTATTTTTATAGCCAGGCTACCTTCGAGCCTAGGCATGCAGCTGAAATAAGCGAACGCGTTAAACGGGGAACGATGGGGAAATTATTAATATTTGGCATAACTTGTAATTGAAAGTTTAGGCATAACTTGAATGAAATTTATGAACATGAATTTGGGGGCATAAATTGAATTGTTAATAAAGACCTTAAATTGGGGCATGTGGTTCATTATGAACATAACTTGGAAAAGGGGCATGTAAACCTATAACGACATAGGTAAATTTGTTAATAATGGAAATGCCTAGAATTACAATAACTAAAATTGTAAACCGCGCTTAGGCACGAGGTTAGATTACACTTGTGGTGGAAGTCTGCCCAGAACCAACCGGCATATCCAGCAACCACAAGTGGTGAATCGAATGTGGGAGGCCTAAGTGCACTAATACGACAAGTACTAAGACACGAGGTTGAGCCCGATTTGTGGAATAAGTCTTCCCGGACCCGCCTGGCATATCCAGCATCCACATGTTGTAGGCTTAATGTGGGGGGTCTAACGCATTATAACCATAAATGGATAAATGGTAAAGGATTGGTCTAAGCAAGGAAAGATAGTAACCTATTATGATTAATTACTTTAATGACAATGTTGTATATAATAGGTAGGCTTATCCTAAGGACAAGTGGAAATTATAACATGAGTTATAATAAAAGGAAAGAAAGCTTATTTGCAAACCTTAGTTAAGAAAACTAAGTTAATAAGTAAACAACATCAAGTTGTATTGATATGTTAAGCAGAAAACAGGTGAACTGAGATGAAGTATACATAATTACATATTAAGTAAAACATGTTATTGCAACTATGGAATCAGACAATGAATAATACATGGGGATTGTAAGATTACTTCCGTTAATTACAATCCAGGGGTGAAAGATTGTAAGATTTCTTCCGTTAATTACAATCTAAAGAATAACATGTAATGGGGCTTATTAATAAACTTAAATGGAATAAGTTAAATTTATATTAATAAGCAAATGTAGTTTTGGCAAGTGAAAAGAAGACAATGTGAATGGGGATAACCTGTTAGTCTGTGATACTTAACCTAGTTGAATCCATAATGAGTGTATGAACATGAACTTGAATAGGGGTTAAGTAAACTTGGTTGAAACAGTGAGAGGGTTAAGTATATTTGGGTTGAGCGGGTAATATTTATATATAGTCCAACAAAACTTAACCAATTGGGGGTTATGTATTAAAGACACCTGTAGGTAAGCATAGCCGGTAGGAATGTTAGGGTTATGTATTAAAGACACCTATAGGTAAGCATAACCGATAGAAAGGTAGGGTTATATAATTAAAGACACCGTAAGGTAAGTATAACCTGTAGAAATGTTGCGGTTATGTAATTAAAGACACCTTAGGGTAAGCATAACCCGTGAAATCCTAGTGGGGATGCAAGACAAATGGGAGGGCTTGCATCACTTTATGTCTGACCTATTTTGTTTTCTCTTCTTTCTCTTCCGTTCCCCTCCCAGGTATCGAGGGAGGGAATTCTCAGGCTTGACCGTGATTCTGCTTTCATTTTGCTGGAGCTGCTTAGATGTATGGCTCAAGCTCTTATCCTTGCTATTATGGCTATGTTTTATTTGGGGAATTATGCTTCTTTTATTATTGTACTCTGATGTTTTAAGTACAAGACAGAAGATTTAAATTATGTAATGATTTTCATGTATTTCAGACATATGATGTTTTGGACCACGATGCTTTGTGACTAATAAAGTTTTTTTTACTCCACTGCTATTTTATGTCTATCTTGTAATGTTTCTGTTTCTGTTTACATACAATGTTTCATGAAACTTAATGCATTCCCTTAGTGAGTGACATTAACGGATGTGGGGTGTCACAGATCTCCAAGTATGTCTGGATGGTCACCACTTATTACCTTGTCTTAGGTGTACAACCCAATCAAGACATCAGTAATCATCCATTCGATTAAAGGGTTGTTAAATAATTATTTGTGTCTAGAAATAATTAAGGTAATGAATATAAAGTGTTTTTGAGAATATGGAGTTGTTTTAAATAAGTAAGTATGTTGAACATGAGCAATATTTTTTAAATACACTCTCATACTTAAGCTTAAAAGATGGTTGCCGCCATCAAGTTATTGATAATTAATGGTAAATGACGAGGCTATTTGATTTTTTTATAATCAAGATAACAACCATTGTTTGGATAATTCGTACAAATTTTATGGCGTGGTAGCATTAATCACTGATTGAAAATTAGGAAAAGTTGTGTGTGTATTCCAATTATATGCCATGTGAAAGATATGTTATAATAACTTAATTTTTTTTGTATATTGTTCAGTATGAGAATTAAAACTTTTATAAACTGTGTAATTAAAATTTGAACTTTGGTTCTAAGTGAAGTAAATTGTAAAATAATATTGAAATTTTGAATGTTATGTATTTGGCTACTTCAATCATTTTTTTTGTAAATGAACAAATTTGAGATGAGTTATTGGAAATTGAGATTATAAATGTTTTATCATAAAAAAGCCGCACGGGTGCAATTTCTCTAATGGGGGAGTTTGTAACAACCCGGTTTTGGGGTGTCCGAGGTATAGACTATTTATAGCTTGTTTTGGAAATTTAGATTTTAAAAAGAATAAAATACGAGTTCAAAACGAACTCATATGATTATGTAAGTTGAGAAAATAAAGAACTGGGATTTTATAAGAATTTGTGTAGGTTGAAATAATTTGAATTCAAATAGTCTGATAAGGAAATTTATTTCAATCTGTGTTTGTTAAATAAAATTTAAGATGAAAATAATAAAGCTGGTGGAATCTTATAAATTGTGCAATACAAATAAATATTTACGAAACAAATTTTTGTAAAGCTTTATAATGTGGAGTCACATTAAAATAAGTGTTTAAGAGATTTATATGTGACCTTTTGCATTAAATCTCAAATTTGAGTTAAATAATGAATTTTAGTGTAAATTGGTTCTTTTTAAACATACATGAGTTGTGAATAAATTATAAAAGGAAAATTTCGATTGAAAATCAATATTTAAGTGTGTTAAAATAATTTTAATAAGACTTAGTATTTATTCTGGCAAGAGAATATAAGTTATATGAATTTAAACTCAAAAATGTAAGTTTGGCACATAAAAGTTGTAAAATGCTCAATTTGTTGTCAAATGTGAATCTGTGAACAAATTTGTGTTAAACAGATTTAAAAATATCTTAAAAATGGTTATATAAATTTTTGTAAAGATATAAGATGTTTGAACTGTAAGTTTTGATTAATTAAACTGTAAAATGCGTGTTTTGTACAAAAAAGAACAAAACATACAATTTGAATTGAAAATGTGAATTTGTGGTGTTAACAATATTAAAATATGTGTTAAGTCTTGTAAAAAATAGTTTTAACATGTTATATAGATTTTAATAGGCTCGAAATATTGTTAGGTAGTGTGTTTAAGTGTTAACAAAGGCAAATTATAGTGTAAATTATATGACAATTAGTCTATTTGAATTAACTTAGCCTAATTAACAAACTTTTAGGCCCTGGTAAGTTATCTTGAGGCCAAATCTATGGTTTAGGGAAGGAGAAATCTGGAAACATACTAGCACCATTCAAATATGCACGTTTTTCTCAAAATAGACAGCTTTACTTCTTTTTGCTGAAATACAAAACACACATAATAGATTTCCTTCTCCTCCAAAATCCCTACAAATTCAAGTCAATCCACTAATTTAAATCTTAGAAAATGTTATTAAAATCTCTTTCTTCTACTACATATAAGCTCCATTCAAGAGATTCAATTCTAAAATATCTGGAAATTGAAAAAAAAAGGTTACAGTGAAGAACCTAGACTTTCATGCCACTACTGTGTATTTCTAGGAGTTTTAGAGGCTTCAAACCATCACTTTAACCCAAATTTTTGAAATCTTGAGGAAATCCAATCAAGGTGAGTCGTTACACTCACAATTTCTAGTTTAAACATATATTTTGTTTGAATCTGACTTTATGTTATAGCAATTTCGATGTCCAGGTCGACCTGGAAAAGAGATGACGCGACTATATGGTAGATAAGTGTTTGAATTTTATGAATTTAGAATGGCTTGATTCTGTAACACCCCGAATTTTAGTTAATACTAATATTCACTAATTACAGAATAAATAATCTCAGATGTAAGAATTGGGGGAAACGGGCTGCGTCATTGCGTTCGTCTCGGAGAAATACGCGAAATAGAGTCCGAGTTTTCGAGAATCGGAGTCCGTATGGCCCAGTAATGGCCTAATGAAGTTTTCAGAAAATTCAAAGTTCAAAACAGATTTAAAATTCAGGTTCAAATTTCGAAATTGGGGCCATTGGGCCCAGGCGGGAAAATTCCCGCCGAGCTAACCAAGTCGACAGCCCTGTCGACTGGGCAGTCGACTTGGCTAGGACCAAGTCGACAGCCCTGTCGACTTGCGTGTCGACAGGGGGTGCTCGGCCAGTTTGGCCTGGTGCACCATTTTAGGGTTTGGTTGTGTTTTGGGGCTGTTTTCTGGAAGCTTCTGAGATCTGACGGACCTAAACTAACCTAGGGTTAATCTAAGGGCCTAAAACACAACCTAATCCTATAAATAAGACCCTAAGCTAGCCTAAATAATCATAATCCTATCCTCTAACTAAACTATGCCAAAAATTTCTATGATCATGGCCTCTACTCAAAACCCTAGCCTCCATCCTCTTTCTAAACTATTTCTATGAAGGCTTTCATGTTCATACAAGCATTTTTAAGTTGTATGAGTGATCATTAGCTTGCATTCATCATCAAGTTGTAAGCTTTATTTTCAAGGCTAGAGTTTTTGGGTGATTTTTGGCAAGGGTTTGCTTATTGGAGTTAGTGGTGAGTTTCTATACCCTTAATAATCAATTGTTAAATTGATTATGATAGGATATGATAAGATATGGCTATGCTTGTGGATCAATGTGTTTATGCAAGTTTAGTATAGTGTATGTTGTGTGTTTTGCAAGTCTTATGCTATATGCTATGCAAGTTTAATGCTATGTTTTATGATGCTCATTATGCAAAACACTATGTTGAACATTGATTCATATGTAACATGTTATGCAAGCTATATGTGAGATTATATGCAAGTTCATATGTAACATGTAATGCAAGTTATGTGCATGATTATATACAAGTTCATATGTAACATGTTATGCAAGTTATGTGTTTGGTTGTATGCAAGTTATGTGCATGATTATATGCAAGTTTATATGTAACATGTTATGCAAGTTATGTGTTTGGTTATATGCAAGTTATGTGCATGATTATATGCAAGTTCATATGTAACATGTTATGCAAGTTATGTGTTTGGTTATATGCAAGTTAACATGTGACATGCTATGCAAGTTCACACCTTTGTATGACATAAGAATCATATGCAAGTTACCCCCTTTGTGACATATGTGCTTCATGCAAGTTTGGGTTAAATGCTAGTTGGGTTTAATGTATGCTCATATATGCAAGTTGACACCTTTTAAACCCATGATAAAGTTATATGCTATATTGGTTAAACCCATGGCATTTGTGATGAATTTTCCCTTTATTATGTCATGTTATGAGAACGAATTTCGTGGGGAACGATGGGGTTAATATGCATGTTAATAAAATGGTGTGAAATGGGTATGCTTAAGCATAACATAAAGTGAATGGACATAATTGGGAATTTACCTATTAAGTTAGGTCTACCCATATTATGGAATTGGGAATTTACCTATTAAGTTAGGTCTACCCATATTATAGAATTGGGAATTTACGTATTGAGTTAGGTCTACCAATATTCTTGAAATTGGTAATTAATTAGGGATAATTAATACAAATTATGGGGGTGATTAATTAGGTGTAATTAATCGACTAAGACACGAGGTTGGACCCTTTTGTAGCATAAGACTGCCCGGAACCGACCGGCAAATCCAGCGGCTACAAATGATGGGCCCAATGTGAGAGGTCTTAGTCATAAACTAAATATGTGACAAGTGTAAAGACACGAGGTTAGACTCTGTTATGGTGTAAGGCTGCCCGGAACCAACCGGCATATCCAGCTGCCATAAAAGATAGTCTAATGTGAGAGGTCTTTACAAAGGTTACGATCTTAATTAATTAAGAAACACTTAACCAAATTAGCATGTAGTGGGGCATGAGGGGTTAAGTGGGTGCCTTGGGTGGCATGTAGTAACTAGTGGGGGTGCCTTGGGTGGCATGAGGAAACTAGTGGGTTGCCTTGGGTGGCAATAGAAAATACGATTAGAATACTTAACCAAAGTGGAACATGTAATTAAACATGATTAAAGGGTTAAGTAAGTGCCTTGGGTGGCATGTGGGAATCAAGTAAGTGCCTTGGGTGGCATGTGGAAGTCTAGTGGGTGCCTTGAGTGGCAATTAAAATATGATTAAAAGACTTAACCAAAATTTATAACATGTAAGTGGACATGGTTAAAGGGTTAAGTGGGATTCACTAGAAATGACAAGCTTAGGTGGGTAGCTTATGGGGGCCCATTTCAACCAATATCCCAAACGTATCTTTGTGGGCTCGACCCAGTTCGAGGACGGGACACGCATATTGGGCTTGACTATAAGAGGCCAAAACGGGTTAGCGGTGGCAACGCAAGTCCAACGGGTTTCATATGCGTGTGTGGACCCGGGCTGGTAGGTAAGACGTTGTTGCATCGTGTAGGTATAAGCCGTGCACCGTTGACATTATCAGGTTGCCACTTTGGGGAATGATACACCCCACTGTGGGGCCAGCACGGGTATCTACGTTAGGGAGCCGATCGCTTGGGGGTAGCAGGTACACCTAGTGGAGATAGGGGCAGACGGCACCTATGTAGTCAGCTAGGGGTACAAGAGGCTACTATTAAAATTACTAAGTTGTGGGTACACCTAGTGGAGATAGGGGCAGACGACACCTATGTAGTCAGCTAGGGGTACAAGAGGCTACTATTAAAATTACTAAGTTGTGGGTACACCTAGTGGAGATAGGGGCAGACGGCACCTATGTAGTCAGCTAGGGGTACACGAAACTACTATTAAAAATTACTAAGTACACTTAGTGGGATCAACCTTTAAGTAGGAATTACCCTTGGGTGGGTAGAACTGGTGTGGTGCAGTGTAGGAATTACCCTTGGGTGGGTAGATCTGGGGTGGTGCAGTGTAGTAATTATCCTTGGGTGGTTAAATGCGTCTTTTCGGTTATCTTAGTACGTCCTGTGTTTAGTTGGCTACTTAGTGTAGTCATTATCCCCAGAGGTACCGTACCTTGTTTATATCATACCCTAATTACTTTAATGATTGTATTGTTAGGGTTATAGGACTCACTCAGACTTATGTCTGACCCCGTTGTTTCTTTATCTTTTTCCCAACCCTCAGGTTTTCAGAGTGGGCCTAGCACTAGTGGGCTTTGATCAGACTACTTTATCTATCTTTTGGAGCTTGGACCGTGGATGTAAAGCTCAGTTTATCTTTTCTATTATGGCTATTAGGTTATGTAGTGGGATTATGTACTTTTGTTTTTATCAGGATGGATATTATGTACTTGACTCTTATTTATGGTTTTGGTGTAACCAAACATGTTTTACTTTCCGCTGGAATGAAATGATGTTTTAAATTCTCAAGTATTACTTATATCTGTCTTGTTGTAATTTTTCTGTTCTATATTCACTTAAAATACTCCACCGATGTTATGGCATTCCCTTAGTGAGTGACCGTAGCGGGTGTGGGGTGTTACACGTGGTATCAGAGCTTGAGGTTACCAGAACAGATAATTTTTTTAGAAAAACTATTTTCTAAGAATATTTTTGAAAGGAGTATTTTCAAAAACATGTCTTTTAAGAGAAAAGTTTTTGAAAGAAAAGCATAGTCCCCGATAGCCATATCTTTATCTTTCGAATTCTCCGTTTTGAATCTCTTCCTCTCTCGTTTTGAGTTTCCCCTCCGTGTATAGATGATCTTTCTAAGATAGATAAGAATGGAAAACCACTTCAAGGGACTTAGACGTTAGTCGGATTAGAAGTTGGTTCAAGAAGGAGGAGGACTGGTAGGTACCTATAGGATAGACGATGGGAGGAAGGCTCAAATAGTTGTTTGGTTAATGAAGGATGAAACCTCATTGGTGGGAGGTTACGAGTGGAGAATGGGGAAGAAGAAGGCGAGTAGTTATCATTTTGGGAGGAATAGGACACCTTATTAGGATTGTCCAAAGAGGCAAGGGCAAGGTACGGAATCTCCTGGAGGGTAGTTGTATTCCCTCACGGCTAGTGTACCAGATGGGGATAGGACCGTCTAGGTTGGAATTTGGATTTCTTTATTATCCGGTTCGAACTTTATTTGATTCTGATGCATCGAGTTCGTTTATCTCATCATTGTTAGTTGAGTCACCGCACTTAGACACCAGTTTAGTAGATGATCCCTTAGTTGTTTCAAACCCAATTGGGGCTCCATGATGTGTTTGGGTTTGAAAGTTTCTATACTTAGCGTTGAGTTTAGATGTGATGCTTTTTGGGCTTCATGGGCTATGGGTTAGTTTTGGGCATGGACTGGTTATCCAGTAGTGGTGTCGTTCTTGATTTTGAAGGGAGAGTTGTTAGGCTTATGACCCGCTTGGGTAATACTCTCGAGATCTCTTGTAATCCCATGGAATCTGTTATGCTAAGTTATCTAGAATCGCTTGACACGTCGGTCGAGAGTTTGCGATCTGTTAGAGTGGTCTGGGAATACTCGGATGTGTTTGAGGAGGTGAAGGGCTTACCTCTGGAGCGGGAGATTGACTTCCGAATATATCTGGTAGACAATGCCAAACCAGTATCTTGGCCAGTGTGCCACATGGCTCCTCGTGAGAGGAGGGAACTCCATAAGCAAGTAGGTGATTTGCTTGAGAAGGGGTTCATAAGATGAAGTATATCGGAGTGGGGTGCTCCAGTAGTTTTTGGCCACGAAGGCAGATGGGTCCCTCAGACTTTGTGTAGGCTAAAGAGAACTAAATAAACTCACAAAGAAGAATAGACACCCATTGCCGAGGATTGATGATCTCTTTGATCAGTTAGATGGCGCCTCAGTATTTTCGCAGTTGGACTTAGCCACGGAGTTTCGTCAGTTGAGAGTGGCTGAGGATAGTATAGAGAAGACTGCCGTTAGGACTCCGGATGGTTTTTATGAGTGGCTGGTGATGCCATTTGGTTTGACGAACGCCCCCGCATACTTCATTGATTTGATGAGAAGGGTGTTCAGGGAGTACCTAAATAAGTTTGTGATGGTCTTTGTAAATGACATCTTGGTCTTTTCTAGGAGCAAAATAAGTTTTCGTATGTGCTCAATAGGTTGAGCAAAGCCAGTTATGGGGAAAAAACGGTGGTTTTGGAGCGAGACTGGCGAGGACATCCAAAGTTGGTCAAAGGCTTAATTATTTAGCCGTTTTTACTAGTATCATCTCACGTAGGTCGTCTGAACTCGGAGGAGATATCCCTTGGGTGTTTGTCTGATATTGGTTTAGGCCTTTGGGGCTTGCACTTGGGGGATGTCAAGTTCGACTAGGATGGTCTGCGTGAGAGATGGACAGTTGTGATGATTTTGGATGGGGTAATATCCTGGCTTTCTCTAGAAGTGGAGAAGAGCATACCCTACATCTTAGGGAAGTGTGGGAGACTCTTCGAGCGCATAGTCTTAGGACAGCAAAAGTGGATGGGATTCTTATCATCCTATGAGTTTGAGATAGCGTATACCCATGGAAAGGGTAACGTGGTAGAGGACGCCTTAAGTAGAAAAAGGTTGTCCTTGAGTTCATTGTTCGTTGAACGACGGAGCTTAGAGTTTATTTCTATGTCTGACTTTAGACCTTCCATTGACTTTGTACCCGGTTTGCTAGCCTCCTTGGAGGTTAGGCCTACTCTTTTGGGACGGATTGGCGAGGCACAGCGAGACGACCCACAGTTGGTTGAGTTAGTAGAGAAGCTCATGAGGAGGGGGAGTCGTCCAGCCATTTGAGTAGGTACACCCTAGATGGTAAGGGGTGGTTGCGTAGAGACGGTAGACTTTGTGTACCGCAAGACGAGGGTTTGAGGAAGGCTATACTTGATGATGCACATCGTTCGAAGATGACCATTCATCCCGGTAGGGACAAGATGTACCAAGACATGAAGCGAGTTTTCTTTTGGGCCGGTATGAAGAAAGACGCGGCCGAGTATGTTGCTAGATGCTTGGTGTGCGAACAAGTGAAAGCGGAGCAAAAGAAACCCGGTGGATTCCTTCACCCATTGGAAGTTCCGCTATGGAAGTGGGATAGTGTCTCGATGGATTTTGTCGATGGATTACCGAGATCGAGGAAGGGTAATACGGGAATTTGGGTTGTGGTAGACAGACTTACTAAGAGCGCCCATTTCATACCCGTGAAGAGTAAGAGGACTGCTGCATGGCTAGCTTCAGTTTACATTCGAGAGATTGTTAGATTACATGGTGTACCTTCCAGTATAGTGAGCGATCGAGATCCTATCTTCACTAGCGAGTTTTGGAAGAGTTTACAAGAGGCGGTAGGGACTCAGTTGTGTTTGAGTACCGCATATCATCCTCAGACGGACGGCCAGACCGAGAGGGTGAATCGTATTTTAGAAGACCTTTTGAGGCTATGTATCTTGGATTTTGGAGGTACATAGGAAGAGCATCTTCCATTGGTGGAGTTCGCATATAATAACAGCTTTCAGTCTAGTATTGGCATGGCTCCTTTCGAAACTCTTTATGGAAGGCCTTGTCGATCACCTACATGTTGGTGGGAATCTACGGATAAGATCTTACTTGGGCCCGATATGGTTAGAGAGACTTCGGAAAAGATTGGTTTGATTCGAAGAAGGATGAAAGCGGCGTAAGACAGACAGAAATCTTAGGCGGACAAGAGGAGAACAGAGCTTGAGTTTGATGTTGGGGACATGGTCTTTGTCAAAGTATCTCCGTTACGGAATGTGGTTCGCTTTGGATCTGTTGGGAAGTTAGCACCAAGGTTTGTTGGACCGTTTCCTATTAAGGAAAGGATTGGACAGATGGCCTATAGAGTGGAGTTGCCCGACAGACTTAGAGGTGTACATGATGTATTCCATGTGTCACATTTGAGGAAGTGCCTACATGAGACCGCAGAGGTGGTAGAGCCGAGCTTGCTTAGAGAAGTAGAGATAGAGCGTGATGTGACTATTCGACGAGCTCCTGCACGCATCCTTGGGTCAGAGATTAAGAGGTTGAGAAACAGGGAGGTTCAACTAGTCAAAGTGCAATAGGGAGAAGATGAGAGCAACGCTACTTGGGAGACGGAAGCGAAAATGCGTTCATTATACCCATTCCTTTTTGAGGGTATGTCTTTTAACTTCTCCTTTATCGTTCGTCTAGTACTTATCTTATCTGTAGTATGTCCTCTCATTAGTACCTTTGACCTTTAGATAGGGTAAACTTATGGTTGAAACATGTGTTTGAGACAGGTTATGATTGATGGATGCATGTGGATGCAAGTGTTTGCTAGTGGTTGCTCGTGGATGCATATACACACACTCTAGACACTAGATCGGCTCAGTCACTTCATATTGCATATTGCATATAATTGTGTGTAGGTAGCTAAATTGATGGATGTATAATGGTTGTGTTATCATATGGATAATGCATTTTGGTGAATGATTGTGCACTCATGTAGATATAGTATGTGTCGATAGGGTTCTCTCGCATACATATTGGATGCATGGCACTATCATGGTTTGCATATGTTCATACATTAGATAGGGAACATATACACACACTTTTTGCATATGCTCATACATCATTAGAAATTGTTTTAAGAACAATGGATGCCTGTGTTTGATGGATTGAGTAGATGGTTGTTTGGATGATAGGATATGCATTCTCCTTAGCTTAGAGATTTCGGGGACGAAATCCTTTAAGGAGGAGAGAATGTAACACCCCGAATTTTAGTTAATACTAATATTCACTAATTACAGAATAAATAATCTCAGATGTGAGAATTGGAGGAAACGGGCTGCGTCATTGCGTTCGTCTCGGAGAAATACGCGAAATAGAGTCCGAGTTTTCGAGAATCGGAGTCCGTATGGCCCAGTAATGGCCTAATGAAGTTTTCAGAAAATTCAAAGTTCAAAACAGATTTAAAATTCAGGTTCAAATTTCGAAATTGGGGCCATTGGGCCCAGGCGGGAAAATTCCCGCCGAGCTAACCAAGTCGACAGCCCTGTCGACTGGGCAGTCGACTTGGCTAGGACCAAGTCGACAGCCCTGTCGACTTGCGTGTCGACAGGGGGTGCTCGGTCAGTTTGGCCTGGTGCACCATTTTAGGGTTTGGCTGTGTTTTGGGGCTGTTTTCTGGAAGCTTCCGAGATCTGACGGACCTAAACTAACCTAGGGTTAATCTAACGGCCTAAAACACAACCTAATCCTATAAATAAGACCCTAAGCTAGCCCTAAATAATCATAATCCTATCCTCTAACTAAACTATGCCAAAAATTTCTATGATCATGGCCTCTACTCAAAACCCTAGCCTCCATCCTCTTTCTAAACTATTTCTATGAAGGCTTTCATGTTCATACAAGCATTTTTAAGTTGTATGAGTGATCATTAGCTTGCATTCATCATCAAGTTGCAAGCTTTATTTTCAAGGCTAGAGTTTTTGGGTGATTTTTGGCAAGGGTTTGCTTATTGGAGTTAGTGGTGAGTTTCTATACCCTTAATAATCAATTGTTAAATTGATTATGATAGGATATGATAAGATATGGCTATGTTTGTGGATCAATGTGTTTATGCAAGTTTAGTATAGTGTATGTTGTGTGTTTTGCAAGTCTTATGCTATATGCTATGCAAGTTTAATGCTATGTTTTATGATGCTCATTATGCAAAACACTATGTTGAACATTGATTCATATGTAACATGTTATGCAAGCTATATGTGAGATTATATGCAAGTTCATATGTAACATGTTATGCAAGCTATATGTGAGATTATATGCAAGTTCATATGTAACATGTAATGCAAGTTATGTGCATGATTATATACAAGTTCATATGTAACATGTTATGCAAGTTATGTGTTTGGTTGTATGCAAGTTATGTGCATGATTATATGCAAGTTTATATGTAACATGTTATGCAAGTTATGTGTTTGGTTATATGCAAGTTATGTGCATGATTATATGCAAGTTCATATGTAACATGTTATACAAGTTATGTGTTTGGTTATATGCAAGTTAACATGTGACATGCTATGCAAGTTCACACCTTTGTATGACATAAGAATCATATGCAAGTTACCCCCTTTGTGACATATGTGCTTCATGCAAGTTTGGGTTAAATGCTAGTTGGGTTTAATGTATGCTCATATATGCAAGTTGACACCTTTTAAACCCATGATAAAGTTATATGCTATATTGGTTAAACCCATGGCATTTGTGATGAATCTTCCCTTTATTATGTCATGTTATGAGAACGAATTTCGTGGGGAACGATGGGGTTAATATGCATGTTAATAAAATGGTGTGAAATGGGTATGCTTAAGCATAACATAAAGTGAATGGACATAATTGGGAATTTACCTATTAAGTTAGGTCTACCCATATTATGGAATTGGGAATTTACCTATTGAGTTAGGTCTACCCATATTCTTGAAATTGGTAATTAATTAGGGATAATTAATACAAATTATGGGGGTGATTAATTAGGTGTAATTAATCGACTAAGACACGAGGTTGGACCCTTTTGTAGCATAAGACTGCCCGGAACCGACCGGCAAATCCAGCGGCTACAAATGATGGGCCCAATGTGAGAGGTCTTAGTCATAAACTAAATACGTGACAAGTGTAAAGACACGAGGTTAGACTCTGTTATGGTGTAAGGCTGCCCGGAACCAACCGACATATCCAGCTGTCATAAAAGATAGTCTAATGTGAGAGGTCTTTACAAAGGTTACGATCTTAATTAATTAAGAAACACTTAACCAAATTAGCATGTAGTGGGGCATGAGGGGTTAAGTGGGTGCCTTGGGTGGCATGTAGTAACTAGTGGGGGTGCCTTGGGTGGCATGAGGAAACTAGTGGGTTGCCTTGGGTGGCAATAGAAAATACGATTAGAATACTTAACCAAAGTGGAACATGTAATTAAACATGATTAAAGGGTTAAGTAAGTGCCTTGGGTGGCATGTGGGAATCAAGTAAGTGCCTTGGGTGGCATGTGGAAGTCTAGTGGGTGCCTTGAGTGGCAATTAAAATATGATTAAAAGACTTAACCAAAATTTATAACATGTAAGTGGACATGGTTAAAGGGTTAAGTGGGATTCACTAGAAATGACAAGCTTAGGTGGGTAGCTTGTGGGGGCCCATTTCAACCAATATCCCAAACGTATCTTTGTGGGCTCGACCCAGTTCGAGGACGGGACACGCATATTGGGCTTGACTATAAGAGGCCAAAACGGGTTAGCGGTGGCAACGCAAGTCCAACGGGTTTCATATGCGTGTGTGGACCCGGGCTGGTAGGTAAGACGTTGTTGCATCGTGTAGGTATAAGCCGTGCACCGTTGACATTATCAGGTTGCCACTTTGGGGAATGATACACCCCACTGTGGGGCCAGCACGGGTATCTACGTTAGGGAGCCGATCGCTTGGGGGTAGCAGGTACACCTAGTGGAGATAGGGGCAGACGACACCTATGTAGTCAGCTAGGGGTACAAGAGGCTACTATTAAAATTACTAAGTTGTGGGTACACCTAGTGGAGATAGGGGCAGACGGCACCTATGTAGTCAGCTAGGGGTACAAGAGGCTACTATTAAAATTACTAAGTTGTGGGTACACCTAGTGGAGATAGGGGCAGACGGCACCTATGTAGTCAGCTAGGGGTACACGAAACTACTATTAAAAATTACTAAGTACACTTAGTGGGATCAACCTTTAAGTAGGAATTACCCTTGGGTGGGTAGAACTGGTGTGGTGCAGTGTAGGAATTACCCTTGGGTGGGTAGATCTGGGGTGGTGCAGTGTAGTAATTATCCTTGGGTGGGTAAATGCGTCTTTTCGGTTATCTTAGTACGTCCTGTGTTTAGTTGGCTACTTAGTGTAGTCATTATCCCCAGAGGTACCGTACCTTGTTTATATCATACCCTAATTACTTTAATGATTGTATTGTTAGGGTTATAGGACTCACTCAGACTTATGTTTGACCCCGTTGTTTCTTTATCTTTTTCCCAACCCTCAGGTTTTCAGAGTGGGCCTAGCACTAGTGGGCTTTGATCAGACTACTTTATCTATCTTTTGGAGCTTGGACCGTGGATGTAAAGCTCAGTTTATCTTTTCTATTATGGCTATTAGGTTATGTAGTGGGATTATGTACTTTTGTTTTTATCAGGATGGATATTATGTACTTGACTCTTATTTATGGTTTTGGTGTAACCAAACATGTTTTACTTTCCGCTGGAATGAAATGATGTTTTAAATTCTCAAGTATTACTTATATCTGTCTTGTTGTAATTTTTCTGTTCTATATTCACTTAAAATACTCCACTGATGTTATGGCATTCCCTTAGTGAGTGACCGTAGCGGGTGTGGGGTGTTACAGATTCACCTTTGAATAAGCCTACATTTATGTTCAGTCCAAACCCGGGTTGACATATTTTCGAGTGTATTGTGCTTGTTGATTCTTTAAGTTAGTTCACGAGATTTTTGATACTGGTCATGTTTTATAAAAAGGTTTCAATAAGGAATCTCTCTCTCTCTCTCTATATATATATATACATATATATATATATATATATATATCTTTGATACATGCTTTTCAATGTTTGTTTATTTAAATAAAGTCGTCTCAAAGTTATACTATATATAATATTTTCCGATGTAAATAGATTTTCAAAGAAACAAATCAAATTATTTCAGAATTGTTTTATAAACTTGTTTTCTCAAATCCAAGTATTTTCTGTATATATAGTGATATGATTTTGCACCCTTCGAGAAGACGAGGTTGTGATTAGACAATTTAGTAAACATTGTGGTATAGGACATGAAGGTTTATTATATCAGTCGTCCACTTGAATACTGTGGACGTATTAGTATCAATATCTAAGAGTCGAAAAGTCGGGTTGTTATACATTTCAATCACGGAGATTTTGGAAAGAGAAGGAACCTCCATTAATACTCTTTTTTTTAAATAAAGGTACTTTATTAACATAGAGATAACATATAAAAGTTTGGGGAGGTCAAAAATTAACAACCAACATAAGAAACAAATCATGTACAATTTATACGTTACTTAACGTGACCTGCCCAAAAAAAAGGACAAAAGAAAGACTATACGCGCCTCAAGAAAAATTAAAAACCAGTACAAGCCCGCGTGCCTGAACTTCTATTCCCAAAGAAGAAAATTCTCCAAATTCCATAAGCATTCATGGTGGAAGAGAAATCGTGACTCCCAGAGACATCGGTTGATAATTTGGATCTTCATGCAGTTGACCTCTGGTATTAATTATCTTCTTCTTTTTCCTGGATTTAAAAGCTTGAATAATTGCTTCAATTTTAGCTAGTAGTAGATCAATCTTGAGATGTATAGGGGTAGAAACATTATCAAATAGTATCTTGCATCTTTCCTTCCAGATCTGGTAAATAGTTGTAGTACCAGCAATTCGAAGAACATCTACTCGATTAGATAATCCTGTAAGTAAGTCAAAGCTAGCACTTGTATTAATATTGTATGTATTCTTCACCACTTTCCAGATAGATTTAAAATATGGACAGATAAAAAATAAATGATTTCTATCTTTATACTGATTGTTGCACAATTTGCAGATCTGGGTAATTTGACACCACTTTTGTAATCTATCTACTATAGAAAACTTGTTTAAACATGCTAAGTAAGTAGTATATATATATATTTTGCACCATTGGTTTACCCCATATAAATTTTGCCTAGTCCAATTGAGTATTATTCTATATCAAAATTCTATATCCTGAACTAACAGAAAAAATACCATTTGCATTACCATTCCGGTCCATATATCTTATTTAACTTTAGAAGCAATTTTAACTTGATTTATTTGATCATCAATATAATTGGGGATATGAAGATCAGCAAGATTCCATTTGTCTTCATAAAGAATATCCAACACTTTAGCTTCAGGATGACCAATCATTTCTAAGTGCTGCCAGCCCAAAATAGAAATCAAAATTCTTCCTTGGATCTAAGGATCAAACCAAAGATAAGTGTTATGACCATTAACTATTTTCCTATTAAACCATTAATTGCATGAATTTCTGGCTTCTAACATCAGTTTCCAAGTATATAAAGAGTTATTATCCAAACTTAAAGTCTAGAAATTCTTATTATTAGCATATCCACATTTCATCCATCTAGCCCACATTGATTTGTTTTGTAAGAAGTTCCAAATAAGCATGAAAGCCATGACCTCTTGTAAATATTTGATATTTCTCATACCTATGCCTCCACATTCCTTAGGCTTACACAATTGCTTCCATGACATAGCGTGATGTTTATTTTTCCAAATGAAGTTAGCATATAAAGATTGTATCCTATTAATCACTTGAGTAGGAATCTAACATGTTTGTAGCCAGAAATATATATAATAGGATAAATAGATGAATTAACCAGCTTAATTCTTCCAGTAGTTGATAAAAAATTATTGCTCTAACAATTAAGTTTGCTCTTAATGAAATCTAAAAGTTGTGTAGAATCTCTGCTAGTAATTTTCCTATTAAACAGAGGGAGTCCTAAATATTTAACTACAAGACTAGAAATGTGAAAATTAAGATAGTTTGAGATAAAAAATTCCTGCTCATTTTTTTTACTCACATATATTTGGGATTTTGCCTCATTCACTTTCAAGCCAATATCAGAAAGTGCATTCAACACTCTTTTGATAGCGAAATTACTTTCATGATCACACTTAGAAAAACCAATAAATCATCTGCGTATATAAGATGAGTGATAATTGGTATGTTTTGTAAACAGGCTTCAGATTACCCTTAAAATATTCAAATTCAAGCAAAATCAAAAAACATTCCAGGGAAATTGCAAATAAATAGGGTGATAGAGAGTCACCTTGCCTTAAACATCTGTTGTTGTTAATGAAGCCATGAGGAATTCCGTTTACAGAATGAGAATGTAGGACTGGTGATACACTTACAAACAAACCTGTAGAAAATAGAAGGGAAATTCATACAATTCATCAAATGATTTATAAATTCTCTGCTGATCTTATCATAGGCTTTCTGAAGATCAATTTTCAAACATGGTTTACCTGCCCCTTTTTTATTAAAATTTTTGACCATTTCGTAAGCTAATGAATTATTTTCCACCATGAATCTTCCAGGAATGAAGGCATTTTGATTTTCAGATATTAGCTCTGGCATAATAGTTTTTAATCTGCTACAAAGAACACCACTTATTATTTTATACAACACATTACACAAAGAAATGGATCTGAAATGACTAGGCTCATTAGTATTAGAGATCTTTTGAATTAGGAAAATAAAAGTATGGTTTAATTCCTTTATAAATTTACCCTAAAGATAAGCACCATTCAAGGCAGCATATATATCATCTTTGAGATCATTTCATTGTAATTTAATTTTTTTGGCTCCAATTCCATCTAGACCCTGAGAACTATCATCATGCATTTTGAAAATAAATCTGTGTATTTCATCCATGCTAATAGGACTATCAAGAAATGCTCTGTTTGAAGCTGAAATAATCTTCTTCGAAACAGTATTTTGGAAATTAGTAAAAACTGTAGATGAAAAATACAGGTCATTAAAATAGTTGATAGCTTTTATGGTAAACACCTCATTGTCAATCATTGGAACCCCTTTGGAATCAAGAATTTATTTGATTTTGATTCTTCCTTTATTTGCAGTCATGTTAGAGTAGAAAAATTTAGAAGGAATATCATCTTCAATAAGCTCCCTGATTTTTTATTTTTATTTAAATTCCATAATTCTGACATAAAGCATTTCCTCTAGTTTTTTATGTTCATTTGATAATATTGAAGAACTTCCTTATTTTCAAGATAACAAGTCAACTAGTTATATAATCTGTCATTTTCCATTCTTAAAGATTCAAACTGGTTGGAGAAATTCAAATGATTTCTGCTCCATTTTTCAGGTGAGATTTGATAGATTTAAGTTTGCACATAACCTAAAACGGTTTGTTACGTATAAATTTGCTTTTTAAAATGGATGAAACCAAATCATAGTAACCCTCTATATGACACCAGCTGTTCAAATACTTAAAATGTGATCTTTTAATAGTAGCATTTACCGATTTTCTTCAACTCAAATTGACAAGCATTAGAGAATGTTCACTTGTAGAGTGGTTTAAATATTCCACAATTAAATTATGAAAGATATCTGCACAATTTCGATTAATGAACACTCTATCAATTCTCGAATGTGTATTCAAATTTAAACCACCTCTCCATGTGAAAAAATTACCCTTAAAATTAGGTTCAAAAACATTGAGCATAGAGATACATCGAAAAAATAAATTATCAGAAGCCAAATAATTCTTATGTGAATGTATTCTATTAGATGCAAACAAAGTTCCATTGGAATTGCCAGCTATCTGCCAAGCATCCTCAGTGCCCAATCTAATATCAGCTATATGATTCCAAAGTAAAGATCTTAGAGTGTAACGGCCCACAGGTTTTCGACCCCAAAAATTGACACAAAACACCATGTCGACTATTCAAGCATCGAAAACACTGTAACGTTATTAGAAAGAAATTACAGGGTGAGATAAGAAAGAAATATTAGAATAGAAGAAGAAGAACCAACACAGAATCAGAGGCCCACATCGCAGCGGAACAAAATATAATATAGAAATAAATCTTTACTAAGATCTTGAAATAAAAATTACAATCATCAGAGTACATCAACACATCTGGACAGTTATATTAATCTGTCCTCATATACAACACACATCGAAAAAATACTAGATATCATACGTCTGAACACTTCCAACTCGTCTCTGGACTTCGCAGTATGCGATAACCTGAACCAGTACAACCCGGTCTAACCCGAGCATTGTAAATGCCGGATCAGTCTGGTGAACCAGAGTGAGAAAAATATACTAAGTTTAAAGGTATCACACAACTTGATTTTAAAGTCAAAATTTTTTTGAAAGAAAAGTATAATCGTAAGACCAAATCCACACATAAATACAGACATTTTTTACCTTACGATAACCCAAAACATTTTTGGGAATCAATATCTTTTCTGATATTATAATAGTGTATAATTACAAATAAATATCAATCTAGCAGAATGCTTGCATCTCACGCTCTACATATATAGTATACAATCAAAACTGTGGGCACTTATTGAAGAATGGATTTCCATGGCAAGGTATGGGCAACCATCTTTCCGACAATGTACCTCTGGAGATGAATACATTGGGGTTCAACAAGAACATCTTGCAACCCAGGCTAAACATGACCGACCCTCACTTCGCTTGAGAGTACCGAATATATCATCATCACGGTTGGGGGCCAGCCAACCGAACAATTAGCATACATACAAAAATAAAAACGACAACCGAAGGCATTTGATTTCTCTATATCAGGTAATGAATATACCTTTTTGATGAGTGTGACCCACATGGCCATGCGACCTACTCGATTTTAACCATTCCCCGGTTGATGAGGCTTCAGGTCATACTTACTTTTTAGAACATCTGGCCACCATTCACTTTGAATGACACATTGTCAGACCTGCCAGAATCACTAATGGACATCCACAAAAATACTCTAGTTGTTAAGAGAGGGTCATTCTCCGCCACAACTTTGGTACATTTAAAGAAATCAACGTACGTGGCCCCTTTGGAAATACTCTGTCAGACACTCGTCCATACAAGTCATCCAGGAACAGGATGAATCGAAGGCACTCTCCTACCACATCCTATGTAAGTATCACCCCAAGGATCAGTAGCGAGTAGTCTTTGCAATCCAAAGATTTCAACCACAACAGAATCACTGCTGAAATATCTCCGGGAGCTAACTAGAGAAATTCAACAAGTAGTTCTTCTGCTTATGAAGATCCATGATCTTCAGTTGCTCCAACTTCAATTTTCATCTTTCACGTATTTGCTGGTTTGGAATGGTTTTCGAATATAAATTCGATCCCGGTCTTTCCGTACCAACAATCATATTGGCCAAATTTGATAGTCGGTTATTTAACTATCAAATAATAATCATGTGAATAAATGAGTTTACTGGTTCAGTACTCAGCATTTACTTGGCCTTTTAATCAAAAATAATTAACGAATAGTTAATTAAACTTCTAAATATCTCGATATTTGTAACATGGTATTTACCTCTTATGTAATATAAGATTTATTTTCAAAACTATTTCAAAACAGTAGAATTAAATCATATATATATATATATATTCCCAATCTTGTTTTTAAACAAATTTTACGTAAACCATTATTACTTGAAAACCATATCCAATTTCTATTCTTAGAATAACTCATTCCAAAAACTTAACCTTTTTATTTCCTTTTACTTTTGGAAATATCGTTATACATATATATTTATATATTCTCAAATATTCCTATTTCCATTACTTTGGAAACCTTAATATATATTCTCAAAACTTTCGATTAACTTTGCGTTATTATTTCACACATGGAATTGATAAATTATTCTTAACCTCTTTCCCCTTTACAAACTAATATCATCCTTAGATAATCCTGAAGTCGTTCAAGTTGGGGTATTTATTTACCTCTCAGACCTTGATAAACAACGTTCTTATCTTAAGATAGATATGAGTTGCAATTAAAACCCATACTTCATTTTAATATCACAAACAAATCTCATTTAACTATTTTATTAAAAAATATATGGTTTTACAAAACCTTCTTACTTTTGAAAATCTCCTTCTCGAGTATAACTATTATTTCTTAATTCATTGATTAAGAGATTACTTATAAAAAGATCACATTTAATCTTCTATAAACAATTCGTCTTATATCATGGATTTTTGTTACAAAATCCTACTAGTTGCTCCTTTACCAAATTCACTTCCAATAATTCCTTTTTTGATCAATTCAACCATTTCCACTTGAAAATCTTATTTCAATTTTCTTCATTTACTTAATTCCATTATTAATTAGCTTTAATTTAAAATTAACGATTTAACACCTCATCTCTTTGTATAAACTTTGTTTATAAAATTCTGGATTAATATAAATCCTTTTATTTTCAATTTCCTTTTTGACTTAATTCAAATATTAGGTAAACATGATTTAAGCTGTCGTATTCACTAAAAATTCATTTTATAACTTTGTTATAAAAAAACTCAGTTTTTAATATAAAACCGTTCCTATACTCCCTTCACAATTCAGTTAGATCCCATTTTAACTTCGATCACTTTTTAAATGAATTTTAAATAAAAAGTAATATCCTAAATTATTATTAATTAAATAATAATTTACTTCAATTATGAACTACTGTAGCAGTAGTTAGTTATTTTATTAACTAAAATAAATATTAAATTTCTTTTTAAAATCTTATTAAAAATTAAAACAATATTTGTTAAACTACTTCACAAAATAATAATTTAATAATCAATCCCAATCGAAACAGTTGACTTATTCAACTCGAAACATAATTAATTCGTTAATCAATTCCAATTATAGTCATTCCTTTAAATTAATTAATAATATAATTAATTTAGCTAATCCCATTTAATTATTCTTAAAAACAATTATTCAACTCTTAACCGTTAGGTTAATTTTCTACTTTCTCGCTTATAAATCTGATTAACATTAGAATTTACTTTATAAAATCAATTGTTAATTAATCATAAACTCAAATAATAATAAAATTCATTTTAATAAACTTTTATTTGAAATAATAGATTTAAAAAAAATCTATTTCAGTTATAAAATAAATTTATAACTTCACTTCTATCGATTTACCTGATGGTAAATCAATATTTATAAAACGATTGATTTATAGGCCATATACTGCTAATTACTCAACCAATATTACCCAGTGGTTAAAACAAAGTAAATGTTGAATTTCAGGTCAACGGTCAATAATCAAATCAATCATCCAATCAAAACGACTTTTATAATGATAATATGAAAATAATGTCTAATATAGTTGAGGAATCCCATTGGATCCCTCCAATCCGTTCTTCCCTGTATTAAAATAGATTATCTCCCATAAATCTATTTAATTCAATTTAACTGATAATTTCTATAACAGTAAATAACGGCTATTTAACATCAACCAATTAACAAAACAATTCAGACAACTAAACACGTTTATTTAATAAACGTTACCAACAAGGTAAGTTACCTTCATTGGGACCAATCGTTAAAATAACGATTTGGGTTTTCACTGAAATTAAACGACATTTAATTTCATTGGTTCAATCAATATATTTAATAGACATTAAATCATTAGCACCCATAGCAACCATAGCACATAATTATAAAACCCGACTTATATAAAATATAAGTGGGAACTGAGTGAGTTTAACTCACCTTGATCTGATTCGTTGAAATAGCTTATTTTAATTAAATAGTCATTAATTTAATCAAAATTCCTGTTGATTCCAATTCCATCCATTTCTATTCCGTAGCATAGTGCCCGTCAACGCGATTCCAACGACACCTTGTTTGTCTGATTCTGCAAATATATGACCGTGTTATTTAATATATTAAGAAATTGCTAATTTAATTATAATTAAATCCCAAATTTCTATAGTTAACCAAGTTAATTATGTTTTTCCTTTTTATACACAGTCGATACTTTTTGACTTTGAAATACTATCCTAATTTGTTTAGAAATAAAAACCTAATCCCTCAATTACATGTAAGTCATCTATTAATAACTAACATTTTATAACTAATATCTTAATCACTATATTTAAATAATTAATTATGTTTTAATAACAAGTATCAGCTGCTTGTTTTCTGTTGTTCTTCACTGTACTCTTCACTGTTGCGTTCCTTTGGAACAAAACCCAGACTGCTTCTTCATTTAACTAATTGATATTACTTCAAAAGGAAATGCCAACCTTAAGCCTTTGTTCCACGTCAACCTAGTATGCCACGCCAGTCCAAAAATTCACGTTAATACCTTTTAGTTAAGATAACCCTTAATTGTATAATTAATCGTTAATTAATTCATTCGAAAATAATGTTGTACTATTTCGTTTCCTTCCAGATGCTCATGTATTACGTCCAAGCTTCATCCCTCAACCCAGAATTCGATATTTCGCACTCCAATGTCAGGTGATCGCTACGCCCTCCATCCGCCGCCGGACTTTGACCAGACTTCACCGCCAGAAGCTCCTATGGGTGCTCTGCCTTTGCCCCAACTCTCGGCTATCCTGGCATTGCAAAATTCCTGCAGTTCGCCTCTAACCGCTGCGAGCTTATGCTCCAATTCCGACCACCATACTGATTGAAACCTAGCCACCACCAATAGAAATGAAGAGCTCGACTAGCTCATTGACTTTAAAGTTGGGAAGATTGTTAATTTATGAAGGAATTTGGAGAAAAATTAACGAGAAGGGGAAAGCTTTTGGTCCGTTCGTGTATTAGTGGCGGCTCCTTCCATTTGTTGACAACGCTGAATGAAGTCAAACCAGAATTTAGGGTATCATGTTGGCATATATATAAGGTGGGATGAATTTAATATTTAAATATTATTAACTAAACTTCCCAGTGAAGTATCATCTCAAAACACCTCCATACGACCTTCGTTTTTGACAAAATAATGCAATCCTAGCATATAAAATATTCCGGACCCAATGAGATAGGTTTCGTCGAGTTCCAAGATCGTTTGTGAAAAATCCTTTATAAATCGCAGGCTAAAAATCAAATGTTTAAATTTTCCACAATCACACAATAAATCCAATCAACTTGAAACTTTGAAATTCTACTAGACCTCTTCTGTAACGATACAGATTTCGCTCGGACCGAATCGATCGCTAAACCGACCAAGACCGTTCGAAGCCCGGATTGTTTTGAGAACACGACACATCATAACACAAACAATAGAACAGTTCATTGATATTACAACAATTTACATCAGGGTACAAGAATATTCAAGAGTATGAACAAATATTACACATTAGAATACCATATCAGAGATTAAGAATTTACATAGCAACGGAATTTAAATGTATAAATACAATGTGTAGCGGAAAAAACATCAATTGGTACAACCGAAAGAGAAACAAGGATACAAAGCTTTCCGAATATAGCTCCAACTGTAATCCAGGATCCTGTGAATAGAAGTATCTGCGAAAACCAAAACTACTAGCTGCCCACGTGGAAAATATGGGCACCCAGAGTTTAGGCAAAAACAATAAACTCTGAGTCAGTCACGAGACTGGTGTGAGAACTAAAATAGTTACTAACTTTATTTTAAAGTCGGGTAAATCACGGGACCACGCCGTATAATACGGAATGGGTTTCCTCCCAAGAATACCATAAACAAACAGTTTATAGACAACGCAATGCTTTTTGAAAAATGAAACTATTATAAGACTCATGTAACAATCCAGAATTTCAGAATCAATTTAATTTTTATTTTAGCTATTTTAATGAATTTGGAATATTTAAAATGATTTATTTTAAATAATAATGATTTAAAATTTATTTAAAATGAAGTTAAAACGTGTAGTTTTATTTTAATTATAAAAGGAGTTAGAAATGAGGCGGTAGTATGAAAATTCGATTTTAAATTTCAATTGAATGTATAGAATTCGATATAATTCAGATTTCAGTAAAACCAGAAATATTCAAATCTGTTTAATGATATCTTTCTAACGAATGTGAAATATTTAGATTTCATAATATAAATTGAAAGTTAAGTCTAGTTTAAAATTTAAAATAGTCGCTATGGAATTTATATATATTTTAAATTAAATATATCCCTTAAAAATAGCCATTTTGTAAACGACCTCCGTTTTCGACGAAACCACTTTTTTTGAATCTGAAGTGTTAAATTATTGCTAGATTCCAATTTTCATAATTTTTGGAAATAATATGTGAGCGTGGTAAATTAAAATGTGTTTTGTAATGACCCGCATTTTTAACTGTCGAATAACTAATTAATTTAATTATTAAATATCGAGTTGGCGATATCGATAACCTGAATAATATTTTTAATTAATTAATATAAATAATAAAATATTATATTTCCGGAATAATTGGAAATAACATAATCCATTATATGGTGTGAATTGGACAAGTTAAAATGTATAATTCAGTTTATATTGAATTATATTGACGAATATATTATTATAAACGAAGTTTGAACGTATAATTATATTATAGTTATAATCGAGCTCGAAATGGCGCGGCAGTTCGCAATTTGGCGATTCGAACTTCAAACGAACATACAGAAGCCGTTTTAGATCGGATTTCTGTGAAACAAGAAACGTACGGAGCTGGTGAAGTATATTTTTCTAGTGGAAGAGAAAAATCGGGATTTCGTCGTGTAGATTTTGATTTATGTCCAAATCAAATTTTAGAAAAGTCGCTGTGGAATTCCTTTATAATTTATTTATATTTATAAAAGGAATTTCATTATAAATCGAATATCGATTTAATCGGGATTTGAAATATCGAGTTATAAATTCATATAGGAATATTCTAGAGCTGTATTATATTCCGTGTGAAATATATATGATTATATTTATTTTTAAATATTAAATTTAATTATTTTTAAATATATTTATATATTTAAAAGGGTTTATTTAGGGCTTTAAAAATAGCCAGTTTTGCCAGTGACCTCGGAATTCGACGAAACTAATTTTGTTGGATCCGCAATATTAAATTATTGCTAGATTTCATTTTTCGTGATTTTTGAAGTCAGTATGTGGCCGTACCGATTTTTAAAGTGGAAAACAGTCGAAAAATTGACCTTTAAAAATACGCTGTGTGAGCAAACGGAGTCGGAATTCGACGAAACCAGATTTGTTGGGTTCGTAATGTCGAACTCTAGCTACATGTCCAGTTTCGTGATTTTTGGTTATTGTGTGTGATCGCACGAATTTTTAGAAAGTAAAAATAAATAAAAATAAAATATCTAAATAAAATGTGTGAACATTTAAGGTGCCACGTCCTTCATTTTTCAGCCACACAAATTTTTATCACCGATATATAAGCTTGTTAGAGCCGCCACACTTCTTTTCTTCCAAAGCAAATTTCGTGATCCTCAAAAATCATTTAAAATTCAAATAAAATTCTATAAATGAAAAACCATATACGATGGGAATCATGAAAGGTTTATCTTCATTTCTAGGTAGGTTTTGTGCGGATCAACAGGCCTTCAGACTCGCTGGAAATGTTGAGCGCAACCTAGGTTTACATTTTTCGGGAGATTAAAGCACTGATGTACGAATTGAATGTTGCAGTTGAGTTCTTTATGTAGTTCCGCACATTTTCTTAATTTTTGAGGAAATTTGGAGCTGATTGATGTTGATTTCTGTTGGGGGGTACCACGGTTTTGAGCTCAACGCAACCAAGAAGAAGGGGACCGAGTTTCACTTTGATGGGTTGGGTTTAAGGAGGAATTAAAGAGAGGAATTTTGCTTATTTTAGTTTGAATTGTTAATGAAGAGAAGGAGGAGATGGAAGCAAGAACCGTCGGCGATGTATGGTTTCGAGGAATGCTGGAGCGACGGGATTCAAATTGGGGAAGAAGAGTTTGGTCGGGTCTGGGCTGTTAAAGGGTGAGCGGGCCGAGTTTAAGGGGTTAAGGCCCATTAGAAATAGAAATTCAAGTTTTATTTTAATTAAATAATGTATAAACTTGTGAATAATATATCTCGCTCATAAATGGTTAGAATTCTAAACGGTCAGATCCGTTGGGATCATATGGATGGACACTACAACTTGGAACCGACTGGAAGTAATTCTGAGCTCGTTACAATTTATGGCGAAATAAATTGTCCGTTTGAATCAAGCGATGGTTATCGTTATTAACGATGATCGTCCAATGTGAGTAAAACTCACCAACTCTGAACAGTTATATTTTTATAATGTATTTTTTTAGAACTGTTAATCATCTGTTGATTGCTATGTGTTAACTGTTTGGTTGAATTGCTTATGTGTTGGTTGAAATTATAGATAACGATATATATATATATATATATATATATATATATATATCGCAAATCAAATATTGATTCTGTTTGGCAGAATATTTCATATTGAAATGAAGTCGATGTTAATTATATTGTTTAACTTCTGTGATGTAGGGAAACAGGTTGGAGGGGTCCAACTGGACTCCTCAATATTTATAATAATGTTCTATTCATATATTGTAATATATGATGTGATATAAAATCTGTTGTGGATTCTGTGTGTTGAATGGTATCGATCACGATTAATTGGTATTTTAAATACCGTAAGAAATACTGGGATGTAGAAAAGGGGATTTTCAAAGTATATTTTGAAAATAAATTATTATATAAAATCAATGGATTTTATATATAAAAGGAAAATGATTTTTTAAAAGGAAAATAATTTTTAAAAGGAGATAATTAAAAAATGAAAGAGTTGAAAAGGAAAGAGATTTGTAAAACAAATATAAAGGAAATTATTTGTAAAACAAAGATAAGGGAATATTTATTTGTTAAACAAATAAAATAGAAAGATGAATATTTGTAAATCATTTACAAATAAAATGGAAAGAGAAATATTTGTAAACCATTTACAAATAGAATCGAAAAGGAATTTATTTATTTGGTAAATAAATAAAGTGAAAAACGAAATATTTATTTGAAAAATAAATATGATATTGGAAAAAAAAACTATTTATTTAGAAAATAAATAGGATAATTATAAAAGGAAATAAAGGGAAAAGAATTATTTATTTAGAAAATAAATAAAGATAAAAGGGGAATTTATTTGAGAAAATAAATAGAATTATATGAAGGAAATATTTATGTGAAATAAATATAGACAAATAGGAAAGGAAGTATTTGTAATCGAATAGAGTTAGTCGATTAGAGTTAACCAGTTAGAATTAATCAGTTAGAGTTAATCAGTTAGAGTTAACCAGTTATAGTTAAATCGATAGAGTTAATTGAATAGAATTAATCAAATTTGAGTTATCGAATATTAGTTATTCGAATAAAGTTAAAAGGAGTTATCAGATATAAGTTATTTGAATAAAGTTAAAAGGAGTTATCGATGTTAGTTTAATCGAAAGGAGTTATCGATGTTAGTTTAATCGAAAGAAGTTATCGATGTTAGTTTAATCGAAAGGAGTTATCGATGTTAGTTTAATCGAAAGGAGTTATCGATGTTAGTTTAATCGAAAGGAGTTATCGATGTTAGTTTAATCGAAAGGAGTTAATCGATGTTAGTTTAATCGAAAGGAGTTATCGATTTTAGTTTATTCGAGAAGAGTAATCAAATACAGTTTATTCGAGAAGAGTAATCGAATATAGTTTATTCGAGAAGAGTAATCGAATATAGTTTATTCGAGAAGAGTAATCGAATATAGTTCATTCGAGGAGAGTAATCGAATATAGTTCATTCGAGGAGAGTTAATCGAATATAATTTATTCGAAGTGAGTTAATCGAATATTGGTTATTCGAAGTGAGTTAATCGAATATAATTTATTCGAAGTGAGTTAATCGAATATAATTTATTCGAAGTGAGTTAATCGAATATTGGTTATTCGAAGTGAGTTAATCGAATATTGGTTATTCGAAAGGAGTTATCGAATCTAGTTATTCGAAAGGAGTTAATCGAATATAGTTTATTCGAATAGAATTAAAGGAGTTAATCGAATATAATTTTTTCGAATAGAATTAAAGGAGTTATCGAATATAGTTTATTCGAAAGGAGTTAAGTGAAAAGAGTTAATCCAATAGAGTTAATCAAATAGAGTTAATCGATTAGAGTTAAATCAAAAGAGTTAATCCAATAAGAGTTAATTGATAAGAGTTAATTGAATAGAGTTAATCGAATATAGTTTATTCAAAGAAAGGTTTTCGAATCTAGTTATTCGTAAGAGAGATTATCGAATATAGTTATTCGATGGGAGGAGTTATCGAATAGAGATTTTTCGTAAGAGAGTTACGTAAGGAAGTTTGTTAAAGGTTTAAAAGATAAACTTTGTCTATTCCGAAGTTAAAACGTTGTTCAGTTAAGGTCTGAGAGGTAATTTACCCCAAATTGGTTGACTTCCTTCTTAACTAAGGAATGGTAAGGTTTGATAATGAAGGATGGTTAAGTGAATTTTGTTAATGAGCGAAATGGTTTGTGTTGGCATAGCGATGTTTATTTAAACATCTGTTTAAAACCAAATGAAGGAGATTTGGAAATGTTTTCCAAATAAGAAATAGTAACAAGAAATGGAAATGTTTTCCGATGATTTATAACGTATATTTTCTAAGTATAGAAAATAAGAAATGTTGAATATATGAAAGTAGGAAATGGCAAATGAATAAATTAATGAACTAAAGAGATAAATGTTCAATGATGATTGATCGATATAATTTCCATCTGGAAATAATATCGTTGTTTGCACACCTGTTTTCTTTGATAGTTAACTCATCGACTATCGAAATTTTTGACCATTTTAACGTTGTTAATATGGAGAGACCGGTTGGATTATCATCCGAAGAACCACTCCGTATTGGCATAAGTGTTGCGAATCATATAAGCCAAAGATAATTGAAGACGGAGTAAAGTGCAAGGGCTGTTGTATAAATCTTAGGTAAAGATTGCCTAAGATGGTTATACTGGATAGTGCCTTCGGTTTGTCCAGTCCCAGGACGACCTGTATAGAAGAATGTCTGACAGAGTATATTTAATATATTGCGTAAGTTGATCTCTTCAAACGTATTTACGTTTGGTGGCGGAGGAATTCGTTTCTCTTAGCTGTATATCCATGGTATTTTTGAGGAAATAATTTGTGATTTGGCGGGTATGATGATGTGACATTCAAAGTGAATAACTGTGCGATCTGTCAGAGATAAGCGTAGCCTCTAGCCTCACAACCAGGAAATGACAAAAATCGGGCAGGCAGCATGGCTATGTAGGTCGCACCTATTAGGGTGTATAATCACTTGATCTAGAGTTTCATTTACTTCTAAAAATCTATTGTCGATGCTGTCCCATTCGGTAAACGGTTGCTGATCCCAACTGTTGGTGATATACATTCGATACACTCAAGCGAAATGAGTGATCGATCATGTGTGGCCGGGTTGCAAGATGTTCTTGTTGAACCCAGTGTATTCCTCTCTAGAGGTACACTAGCGAAAGGTGGTTCCATACCTTGTCATAGTTGGAAATCCATTACCCAATACGTGCATGCGGTTTTGATTGTATACTATATATGTAAAACGTTATATGAAAGCATTTCTGCTAGATGATTATTATATTGTGGTTGATAGACACTATTATAATATCAATGAGTTTTGACATAAAGATTATTTAGGATTCTCATAAGGGAAAAACCCATTCCGTTATACGGCGTGGTCTTATGAGATATCGTTTACTTGTTCAAACTGTTTTTAACTGTTTTACTCATACCAGTCCCATGACTGACCCATAGTTTATTTTGTTTTGTTTTCCCTAAACTCTTGGATGCTCAATTTTATACGGGCAGTCAAGTAGTCAGGATTTTTCAGATATACTTGGAGAGCTTGGAGCAGGAGGCTTCAGGATATATAGCTATAGTTATTTCTGCTGTGTTGTAAGTGTTGTACTCTGATAATGTTACTATATACATATACTGATTTTATTTCAAGGATATGTTATCTATTATATGTTGTTCGTTCCGCTGTGAGATTCGTGTTACTCTGATGTTGTATCTTCTTCTTCTTCTATTCTAAGTTTCCATCTTATCTATTCTCACCCTCTAACTTCTTTCTATTAACTTTCCTGCATTTTTCGATGTTTGGTTAGACATCATTGAGTTTATGGCGATAACCAAAGCCGACAAAAACCAGGTCGTTACAGTTGGTATCAGAGCATAAGGTTAAGCGATTTACCTTGGCTCTGTGGCGTGACTCGGTAGAGATGGGGTTAGTAATACCCTAGATTCAGTTTGAGTGTATATATATATGAGCGCGTATTTGTTATTCAATATTAAAATGATTTTATATTGTGAAGATTTATTGGTTGAGTTGTTTGTTAATTCTGGTCGATCAGTTTGGTCCACTGTATCGATAGGAGTTTTTAAACACTCGAATACGATGAACCGACACGGTATGTTTTGGAAAAAAGGGTAAATGGAATAATTTGGCCTAGATTATATTTTGATATAAAGGAATTATTAATATTTGAAATATTAGTATATTGGATGTGTTGGTTTTTAGTATAATCGAGTAAGATTATAAAAGTGAAACGGTTATGTAAATAACAAATCAAGATTCGTATAAGTGTTACGAATGAGTTAAATCTGAAATTAAATCGGAACTGAAATTTAAACCTGAAAATTTGGAGAAGTGTTTGTAAAAGAACATGGATTAAATATACGTGAATTTTAAAATCCTGGGAGATTTTAATTTTGTTACAAGCGTTGAAATGACGTTTTGAACTGATTTCAAAATGGAAGTATGTGGAAATGATTTTGAAAGTGGTATAGTATTGAACTCACTTGATCGCTGGAAATTAGATTATGATGATGATAGCTGCATCACTGGTGTTCATATTCGAGTTGTAAGTGACGGATTACTACCAAAGATTTTGTTTGAAATTGTTTTGCGAAAACAAGTTATACAAAAATTCAAAGGTTTTGAATTGTGATTTGTGATTTCAAATTGATTTGAAATAAAAACCCAGCAATTTAAATTCTAGAATTTAAATTTAACTTGTGAAGTTAATTTGAATGGGATGATGAAAGTAAATAATAAACCAGAATTTAACTTGAGATGATAAGTTAAGCAAAACTGAAATGGATTAGAGGATAATCTGGAATGGAATTGAGTTGATGAGTTAAGAGTTTGAAATTTGATATTGGAGTTTGAAGGGAATTTGGCTTGGATAGAACCAAATGTTTGAGTTGAGGAGTTTGATTAAGATGATATTGGTATATGTTAAATTGGTAACAGATGCAAAGGATATAATGATATGCCCAACAAAACGGTACAAGTTTATATTTATATTGGGTATGAGATTTATGGGCCAATTTGGCAAGCCGCTTGGCTGTTTGATTTTCTTTTGGGTTGGAGAAGGCCTAGAGAGGCGAGCTGTGGTTTTACCGATAGGACTGTACAAAGGAGGTTATGGCGAAATTTTCCGATAGGACTGTACAAAGGAGGTTATGGCGAAATTTTCCGAAAATTTAAGGTGTTAGGAAATTTTCAGGATTTTTGAAAATTTTAGTTAGTCGGAATAAATTAATATTTTAGTCGATATTAATTGGTTCAGTTTAAACTGAAGTTAAGTAGTAAACAGATAAATTTTTACCCAGTAGATAGGGTCGTCCTCTACCTTAGCAATTTCGAGGACGAAATTATTTTAAGGGGAAAGATTGTAATGACCCGCATTTTTAGCTGTCGAATAATTAATTAATTTAATTATTAAATATCGAGTTAGCGATGTCGATAACCAGAATTAAATAATTTTTATATTTAATTAATATAAATAATAAAATATTATATTTCCGGAATAATCAGAAATAACAGAATCCATTATATGGTGTGAATTGGACAAGTTAAAATATATAATTCAGTTTATATTGAATTATATTGACGAATATATTATTATAAACGAAGTTTGAACGTATAATTATATTATAATTATAATCGAGCTCGAAATGGCGCGGCAGTTCGCAATTTGGCGATTCGAACTTCAAACGAACATACAGAAGCCGTTTTGAATCGGATTTCTGTGAAACAAGAAACGTACGGAGCTGGTGAAGTATATTTTTCTAGTGGAAGAGAAAAAATGGGATTTCATCGTGTAGATTTTGATTTATGTCCAAATCAAATTTTAGAAAAGTCGTTGTGGAATTCTTTTATAATTTATTTATATTTATAAAAGAAATTTCATTATAAATCGAATATCGATTTAATCGGGATTTGAAATATCGTGTTAGAAATTCATAAAGGAATATTCTAGAGCTGTATTATATTCCATGTGAAATATATACGATAATATTTATTTTTAAATATTAAATTTAATTGTTTATATATATATATATATATATATATATTTAAAAGGGTTTATTTAGGGCTTTAAAAATAGCCAGTTTTGCCAACGACCTCGGAATTCGACGAAACTAATTTTTTTTGGATCCGCAATATTAAATTATTGCAAGATTTCAATTTCCGTGATTTTTGAAGTCAGTATGTGGCCATACCGATTTTCAAAGTGGAAAACAGTCGATAAATTGACCTTTAAAAATACGCTGTGTGAGCAAACAGAGTCGGAATTCGACGAAACCAAATTTGTTGGGTTCGTAATGTCGAACTCTAGCTACATGTCCAGTTTCGTGATTTTTGGGTATTGTGTGTGATCGCACGAATTTTTAGAAAGCAAAATTAAATAAAAATAAAATATCTAAATAAAATGTGTGAACATTTAAGGTGCCACGTCCTTCATTTTTCTGCCACACAAATTTTTATCACCGATATATAAGCTTGTTAGAGCCGCCACACTTCTTTTCTTCCAAAGAAAATTTCGTGATCCTCAAAAATCATTTAAAATTCAATTAAAATTCTATAAATGAAAAACCATATACGACGGGAATCATGAGAGGTTTATCTTCATTTCTGGGTGGGTTTTGTGTGGATTGACAGGCCTTCAGGCTCGCTGGAAATGTTGGGCGCAACCTACGTTTTTATTTTTTGGGAGATTAAAGCACTGATGTATGAATCGAGTGCTGCAGTTGAGTTCTTTATGTAGTTCCGCACATTTTCTGATTTTTTGAGGAAATTTGGAGCTGATTGATGTCGATGTCTATTGGGGGGTACCACGGTTTTGAGCTCGACGCAACCAAGAAGAAGGGGACCGAGTTTCACTTTGATGGGTTGGGTTTAAGGAGGAATTAAAGAGAGGAATTTTGCTTATTTTAGTTTGAATTGTTAATGAAGAGAAGGAGGAGATGGAAGCAAGAACCGTCGGCCATGTGTGGTTTTGAGGAATGCTGGAGCGACGGGATTCAAGTCGGGGAAGAAGAGTTTGGTCGGGTCTGGGCTGTTAAAGGGTGAGCGGGCCGAGTTTAAGGGGTTAAGGCCCAACAGAAATAGAAATTCAAGTTTTATTTTAATTAAATAATGTATAAACTTGTGAATGATATATCTCGCTCATAAATGGTCAGAATTCTAAACGGTCAGATCCGTTGGGATCGTATGGACGGACACTATAACATGGAACCGACTGGAAGTAATTCTGAGCTCGTTACAATTTATGGAGAAATAAATTGTCCGTCTGAATCAAGCGATGGTTATCGTTATTAACGATGATCGTCCAATGTGAGTAAAAATCACCAACTCTGAATAGTTATATTTTTATAATGTATTTTTTTAGAACGGTTAATCATCTGTTGATTGCTATGCGTTAACGGTTTGGTTGAATTGCTTATGTATTGGTTGAAATTATAGATAACGATATATATATAAATCGTAAATCAAATATTGATTCTGTTTGGCAGAATATTTCATATTGAAATGAAGTCGATGTTAATTATATTGTTTAACATCTATGATGCAGGGAATCAAGTTGGAGGGGTCCAACTGGACTCCTCGATATTTATAATACTGTTCTGTTCATATATTGTAATATATGATGTGATATAAAATCTGTTGTGGATTCTGTGTGTTGGATGATATCGATCACGGTTAATTGGTATTTTAAATACTGTAAGAAATACTGGGATGTAGAAAAGGGGATTTTCAAAGTATATTTTGAAAATAAATTATTATATAAAATCAATGGATTTTATATATAAAAGGAAAATGATGTTTTAAAAGGAAAATGATTTTTTAAAAGGAGATAATTAAAAAATCAAAGAGTTAAAAAGGAAAGAGATTCATAAAACAAATATAAAGGAAATTATTTGTAAAACAAAGATAAGGGAATATTTATTTGTTAAACAAATAAAATAGAAAGATGAATATTTGTAAAACATTTACAAATAAAATGGAAAGAGAAATATTTGTAAACCATTTACAAATAGAATCGAAAAGGAATTTATTTATTTGGTAAATAAATAAAGTGAAAAAGGAAATATTTATTTGAAAAATAAATATGATATTGGAAAAAAAAGAACTATTTATTTAGAAAATAAATAGGATAATTATAAAAGGAAATAAAGGGAAAAGAATTATTTATTTAGAAAATAAATAAAGATTAAAGGGGAATTTATTTGTGAAAATAAATAGAATTATATGAAGGAAATATTTATATGAAATAAATATAGACAAATAGGAAAGGAAGTATTTGTAATCGAATAGAGTTAGTCGATTAGAGTTAACCAGTTAGAATTAATTAGTTAGAGTTAATCAGTTAGAGTTAACCAGTTAGAGTTAAATCGATAGAGTTAATTGAGTAGAGTTAATCAAATTTGAGTTATCGAATATTAGTTATTCAAATAAAGTTAAAAGGAGCTATCGGATATTAGTTATTCGAATAAAGTTAAAAGGAGTTATCGATGTTAGTTTAATCGAAAGGAGTTATCGATGTTAGTTTAATCGAAAGGAGTTATCGATGTTAGTTTAATCGACAGGAGTTATTGATGTTAGTTTAATCGAAAGGAGTTATCGATGATTAAAGGAGTTATCGATGTTAGTTTAATCGAAAGGAGTTAATAGATGTTAGTTTAATCGAAAGGAGTTATCGATGTTAGTTTATTCGAGAAGAGTAATCGAATATAGTTTATTCGAGAGGAGTAATCGAATATAGTTTACTCGAGAAGAGTAATCGAATATAGTTCATTCGAGGAGAGTTACCAAATATAATTTATTCGAAGTGAGTTAATCGAATATAATTTATTTGAAGTGAGTTAATCGAATATTGGTTATTCGAAGTGAGTTAATCAAATATAATTTATTCGAAGAGAGTTAATCGAATATTGGTTATTCGAAGTGAGTTAATCGAATATTGGTTATTTGAAAGGAGTTATCGAATCTAGTTATTCGAAAGGAGTTAATCGAATATAGTTTATTCGAACAGAATTAAAGGAATTAATCGAATATAGTTCATTCGAATAGAATTAAAGGAGTTATCGAATATATTTTATTCGAAAGGAGTTAAGTGAAAAGAGTTAATCCAATAGAGTTAATCAAATAGAGTTAATCGATTAGAGTTAAATCAAAAGAGTTAATCCAATAAGAGTTAATTGACAAGAGTTAATTGAATAGAGTTAATCGAATATAGTTTATTCGAAGAAAGGTTTTCGAATCTAGTTATTCGTAAGAGAGATTATCGAATATAGTTATTCGAAGGGAGGAGTTATCGAATAGAGATTTTTCGAAAGAGTGCTACGTAAGGAAGTTTGTTAATGGTTTAAAAGATAAACTTTTTCTATTCCGAAGTTAAAACGTTGTTCAGTTAAGGTCTGAGAGGTAATTTACCCCAACTTGATTGACTTCCTTCTTAACTAAGGAATGGTAAGGTTTGATAGTGAAGGATGGTTAAGTGAATTTAGTTAATGAGCGAAATGGTTTGTGTTGGCATAGCGATGTTTATTTAAACATCTGTTTAAAACCAAATGAAGGAGATTTGGAAATGTTTTCCAAATAAGAAATAGTAACAAGAAATGGAAATGTTTTCCTATAATTTATAACGTATATTTTCTAAGTATAGAAAATAAGAAATGTTGAATATATGGAAGTAGGAAATGGAAAATGAATAAATTAATGAACTAAAGAGATAAATGTTCAATGATGATTGATCGAAATAATATCGTTGTTTGCACACCTGTTTTCTTTGATAGTTAACTCACCGACTATCGAAGTTTTTGACCATTTTAACGTTGTTAATATGGAGAGACCGGTTGGATTATTATCCGAAGAACCACTCTGTATTGGCATAAGCGTTGCGAATCATATATGCCAAAGATAATTGAAAATGGAGTAAAGTGCAAGGGCTATTGTATAAATCTTAGGTAAAGATTGCCTAAGATGGTTGTACTGGATAGTGCCTTCGGTTTGTACAGTCCCTGGACGACCTGTATGGAAGAATGTCTGACAGAGTATATTTAATAGATCGCGTAAGTTGATCTCTTCAAACGTATTTAAGTTTGGTGGCGGAGGAATTTGTTTCTCTTAGCAGTATTCCATGGTATTTTTAGGGAAATCAATTTTTGATTTGGTGGGTATGACGATGTGACATTCAAAGTGAATAACTGTGTGATCTGTCAGAGATAAGCATGGCCTCTAGCCTCATAACCGGGAAACGACAAAAATCGGGCAGGCAGCATGGCTATGTAGGTCGCACCTATTAGGGTGTATAATCACCTGATCTAGAGTTTCATTTACTTCTAAAAATCTATTGTCGATGCTGTCCCATTCGGGAAACGATTGCTGATCCCAACCGTTGGTGATATACATTCGATACACTCAAGTGAAATGAGTGGTCGGTCATGTGTGGCCGGGTTGCAAGATGTTCTTGTTGAACCCAGTGTATTCCTCTCTAGAGGTACTGTAACAACCCGAAAATCTGGGCCAGTTTAAAATTTTTATTTTGGCAATTTTAACGAATTTTGATTATTTAAAATGAATTATTTTAAATAAAAACAACGTGAAATTTATTTTGAATATATTTAGAACGTATATATTATATACGTCGTCGTTAGAATATAAATAATTATATATAATTATAAATAGAATTGAAAATGGCGCGGTAGTTCGATAATTCGATTTCAAACTTCAATTGAATGTGCCGGGTGCAAAACAATCCGGATTTTAGTGAAACCAAAAATAATGGAATCTAATTGATAATATCTTTCCAACGAATCCGAAAAATCAAAATTTCATAGCGGGAATCAAAAGATATGTCCAGTTGAAAATTCTGAATAGTCGCTATGGAATTCAGGCCCTTAAAAATGGACATTTTGCAAACGACCTCGGATTTCGACGAAACCACTTTCGTTGGATCCGTGATGTAAAGTTATTGCTAGATTCCAAATTTCATAATTTTTCGAATCAATATGTGAGCGTGGCAAAGGAAAACGCGTTTGACCAGTTTCAGTTGATTTTAATCGACTGGAAAATGGCCATTTTTCTAACGGTCTCAGAATTCGTCGAAACTAGTTTTGTTAGGACCGTATCGTCAATACGAAGCTAGAAAATATTTTTTGGGAATTTTTCTAGTTAGTAAGTGACCCCGGTAAATTGAAATGCGTGTTCAAATTCAATATATAGAGTTATATGTTGATTTTGACGAAAACTGATTGTAACTATCGAATCAGCTTGCGATACATATCCCATTGTGTTCGGAATGGGGGTAAAACGCTATGGACGACAGGCGGTGGGCCTCGTTTCGAGGTCGTATGTAAAAGTCAACTTTTTGAATTAAATAATATAAAAAAATATCTCTTCCTCTCCCTGTTATACTCTGCCCCCCCCCCCCCCCCCCGTTCAGTTTCCTATTCGATCTGAAAATAAAAAAGAAAAAGAAAAAAAAAGAACGTCGATGTCTCCGCTCTGCCACCAGTGGCGCTCCACCCAACGTCGTGTCCTCCCCCTCTTCTCGATCTCCCTCCTTCGCGACCTCCCCACCTGCAGCCCCATCGACGAAGACCTAAACCGCTGCCTCCACCTGAAACCCTAACCCGAGACCGCGTCGCCCTCCGCTCTACAGCCCCCGCCGCCGAAGGACAACGCTGCTCCCCCTCCAGATGCGCGAACCCGCCTCCCTCAGTCGAACGCGCATCATCTTAACCCCCCCCCCCCCCAGCCTGAAGTAAACCACCGCACCTCCAAGAAAACTCCACCACCTCGAGCCGGCGCCAGCAGCACCCTTGCTCCCGGCGTTCCCAAAGACCAAAACCCTAAATTCTTTTTCGACTGTAAGTTTTATTTTTATTTATTATTTTATTCATACGATGTAAATTAGTTTAATAATAAAAAATCAGTTTCTACATAGGTGGTTAGTGTATAAAGACCGGATTTTTTTTTATGTAAATAAGGGTAGAAAGACCGGATTTTTTATATGAATAGGGTATTAAATATATGATTTTTATTTAGGTAGAGTATTAAAAATATTATTTTTATATATTTATATGAATAAAATAATAAAAATATAATTTTTATTATAAGAAGAGTGGATTGAAAACACGATTTTTACATGTATGATTTGGATATAAAAATATCATCTTTAAGTATATATTAGTGAAAATGTGATTTTTATATATTGAACATCGAAGTAAAAATGTGATTTTTATATATTGAATAGCATAGTAAAAATTCGATTTTTATATATTGAATAGCGAAGTAAAAATTCGATTTTTACATATGTAGTGGCTACAGCAACGAAGATGACAAGAATGCAATAACGTTGAAGATTTCTATCAAAGAAGAGTCAAGATGATTGGATAGCTATTTGTGAGAACTTCTCACTCAAAATTCTTTTTCTAGTTATATATATATACTAGGATGCAGACGGTGTTTAGTAGCACCCGACACCCGTCATCCACAGACCATGGATGGCTTGTTTATTTAATTGTTTGGTTGTGTAGTTGATTAGATTATTTGGCTTGAATTGAATTGTTTGGTAAAATGAATTTGATTTGATTGATGTGTGAATGGCGTGGGCCTTCATTAGACCGGGGATAAGGCTAGGCCTTGTCCCGTTTCTAGTATCGTGCCGTTATGCCGCCGAAATTTTCTAAAATATGTTAGAAAAATAAAAATATCATTTTATTTAAAGAATGAACTGAATAGAAATTCATATGTTAAAATAAAATGTTTTATCGTTAAAAATATAATTTTTAACGTGAAGTGAATAAAATAAAATATTCATTTACAAACCGGACGGTTTGTGTATGTACACCTATTTGAATGACATTGATTGGGACGATAAATTTTACACATCGCCCAACTGCACAAATAAAATCTGTGTTTGATTGTTTGAAACCCCACACGGGTGTTGGGATGAAATTTGAAGTTCACTCATCCTGATTGATTAAATATGTCGATCGATTGATTGACAGGCTGTTATAAGCGTTAGATATCTATATTTGATGCTTATACAGTGTAGTGCACTTTGGTTGATGGTTGATTATTTTTCAATGCTATTATATAAGTGTGATGTATGAAAATCCATATAATTAATGTTATATGGTGATTGATTGGGCCTCATTCCAATTTAGAAAATTTACATCTTTATCAATATAAAATAAAGGTTCATGTGTTGACAGTACTCATCCATTGAGATTGGTCATGTGTTGAACGAAATATTTTAGTAATAAAATTTACATCTTTATCAATATAAAATAAAGGTTCATGTGTTGACAGTACTCATCCATTGAGATTGGTCATGTGTTGAACGAAATATTTTAGTAATAAAATTTACATCTTTATCAATATAAAATAAAGGTTCATGTGTTGACAGTACTCATCCATTGAGATTGGTCATGTGTTGAACGAAATATTTTAATAATAGAAATATTTGAAATAGAATATTTGAAAATAGAAATATATGAAGCCGTGTTGATTAGATTGACGCCATTTTGACGTGAACGATATTTATATCGATTTTATTCATTTTAAAATGAATATTGAAAAGTGATTTCGAAATCGAATATTTTGAAATGAAATTTGAATCAAATTGAATAGAAAACGAATTCGAATCGAATTTGTTTTGAATATATAACGAATTTGATTTCAATGGAATATACAACGAATTGAATCGAATAGAAAACCAATTTGAATTGAATCGAATAGAAAATGACTTTGGAATTGAATTAAATTGAAAACGAATTCAAATTGAATTGAAAGCAAATTGAAATGAATTCAAATTGAATTGAAATTTGAATTGAATAGAAATGAATTTTAAAACGAATTTATAAAGAAGAATTCAATTTTGATTTAAATTGAAATGGAAGTTGAAATTGCTTTTGAAACGAATTTAAAACTATTTATATAATTCGTTTTAAATAGAAATCGACGAAATATATATTATATATATAATATAATGGCCTGAATAGAACGCGTCGCGCCGCGACAGTTCGTGAATTTCGACCATTTATTTCAAACGGACATTACGGGAGATCCGACCGCCGGATTCTCCTGAAACCGGAACCATTGGGTTCGTATCGAAAAGAGCTTTCTAAAGAATATTAGAAATTAGAAATCTAACGGTTGGATTTGGAGTTACGTCCAAATCAAATTTGAAAAAGGTCGCTGTAAGTGCAGTTCGATGGCCATTGATGGAAATCGACTGTACGGGCCTTGATAAAATTATTAAAAATAGTAATAATTTGTGTAAAATCATAAGAAATGATTTGGGAAGAATTGGGATGAAAAACTCCATATTTGAAAAGATAAAAATAGATTTTTATCGAAATGAACTAGTTTTGAACTAGAATAGTAATTTATTTATTTTTAAAATAAATAAATTGGATGTGAAATGGTTTTGAAAATAACCAGAACTTCCAATAATTGCATTGGAATGGATTTGAATCGAAATTGTCTTCGGAATATTTCGATGTTTGATTTCATGATTATACAGATGTTGCTATGGAAATTTGAAAGATATAGATATATATATCGTTATTTCCAATACGATATCTGTTGGTCGTAGAATTTGATATTGAATATAAGCCAATATATTTTCTATTCAGAGCCTTGTATTTAATATCAAATGTGATTTGGTTTGTCGTGAATGGTGTCTTGACTAACACTGTTCTTGAACCCAGTTAAGAAAAGATTAAATCTTTTTATTTAGATTTAATGAAGTATACCAATTAAATAATATTTAATTGGAATTGAATTCGAATTGATTCTTGGGTTTATCGTGAATGGTGTTTTAAATAACACTCGTTCTTTAACCCAATAATTAATGGAATGTGATTTTGGGTTTATCGTGAACTGTGTTTTAAATGACACTGATTCTTTAACCCAGTCAAAGATTAAAACTAAGTGGAGTTTTAATGAATCTTTAATTAGATTGAAATGATCGAGAATGGAGTATCACCAGTTTTGCTCCAGGCGATAGTTAAATCTTTAATTAGATTTGAACGTGAAATGGTAATTGAATTTACCGATAACACCGTGGTGTTAGATATGAAGTATAACCAGTTTTACTTCATGGGATGAATAGGTTGGGATTGGGAAATTAAAACAAATGATTACTTCGGTAAGGTTCGTTAATCCCGACTAGTTTGAATCGATATTCAAAAATAGATTAAAGAATAAATTTAAAGGATTTATCTTTGATAAAATTAATGGGAACCTTTCCCTATGAATGTGAAATTTAGAAACTAACTGTCGGTTAGCTAAGCAGAATGGTTTCCTGGATTTTGATCTGATGTTGGTTTCGGCCTTCGGGGTTAATATTTGGGAAATTATTCTCTTGATTAATTTACGGTTAGTGACTGATGAATTGGAATGAGGCGTATGTTGTGTTTGTGTAACACTTATTTAAAATATACGCGAGTTATTCGGAAAGACCGGGTTTATCCCATTCTGAATAACTGATACGACGATAAGTCGAAGATGAAGACGATGGTCGAAGACCGGAGGTCTTCACGTCGTTTGGGTAATTACTGATGATCTTGATTGGGCTGTACACCCAAGAAGATGGAAACAGTTGGTGATCGTCCAGACGTACTTGGAGATCGATGGATATGCGGGGTACTAGGTGCCTCCGGTTTCGTTCAGACCCAGAACGGACTTGTAAATGGACTGTGTGTCTGACATTGGATTTTAGTACGTGTGATTGATCTCTATTAAATATAAATCTGTTTGGCGGCGGAGAATTTATTCTCTTGCTTAACGCCCTTCTCTGAGACGTACTAGCTCAGGGGTTATATATTGATGGATATCAATCGCATGGAGTGAATTGCCTGTGTGGCATGCATAAGTGGCAAATGATCAAGGCTTCTGTTGAAAACAAAGTCTTGTGGTTGATGATCGAAGCACGGCCTTTGTGGCGTAGCTTTGTGTAACGTTTACTTTGCGAGTTTCACATCCGGTATGAACCAAAAACGGGAGACGGACCTCGGGGAGGGCATGCGTTTCTTTCTAGTTAGGAGTGGCGTCAGTGCTTGAACTGGCTGACGAGTTTGACTCATGTGGATGTTGCTTATTATTACTTGCTGAATAGCGAGGCGCCTCGTGATATCGGTTTCGGCCGATGCTTCTGGTCGGTTGACGGGCCAGACTTACACCCCATAGGGTGGGGAAACGTAGTGTTCAGGCATAATAATCCACATCGGTGGACCGGCCCTGTCGCTCCAAGGCTTGCCTGCGCGCTTGCCTGAGACACGGACTAGAGCGTCTCGAATCGGTGAGGATCTTGCCCCTAGCCTCGGTTCATACCATAAATGATAACCCAACTTCCAATACGCCATTTGCGGTTTTATTTGTAAACCTATATATGGCGACATAGTGGCATGGGACGCTCATGTCGCCTATGATTGATACTTATGATTTGAAGTTGTTTTATACACTATGCACTTATAATAGTATCAAATGATTTGTTTTAAACGTATCAAGCATTCTTTGGCTGTTATAAGGGAAAACCCTATTCCCCGGCTTGCGTTGCATTGTGTGATAGGACCTGGGTCTTATAACAGCTTCATTTTTCTTTATTTAGCATTGCGCTGTTTGTTTTATGCACTGGTATTCTTGGGAGGAAACCCGTTCCGTGTTATACGGCGTGGTCCCTTGATCTACCTAACTTTAAAAATAAAGATTACCTGTTTTAGTTCTCACACCAGTCACATGACTGACCTGGAGTTTATTGTTTTAACCTAAACTCTGGGTGCCCCTATTTTGACACGGGCAGCTAGTAGTTTTGGTTTTGCAGATTTATATTCACAGGATCCTGGTTTACAGCTGGAACGATATCCGGAAAGCTTTGTATCCGTATATCCCCTTCTAGTTGTATATTGTATTATTTTCCGCTGCTATGTATTTAAATGTAATTTAAATCTCTGATATTTATTCATTTATACTCTGTATATTCTTGTAATCTGATGCATTGTTGTAATAAACAATGAAATGTTCTTCCGTATGCGTTCTGTCTTGTCGTGTTCTCAAACGATAGGGCGTTTCGAACGGTCTGGGTCGGTTTAGCGACTGGTTCGGATCGAGCGAAATCCCTTCTCGTCACAGGTACATTAGCGAAAGGTGGTTCCATACCTTGTCATAGTTGGAAATCCATTACCCAATACGTGCTTGCGGTTTTGATTGTATACTATATATGTAAAACGTGAGATGAAAGCGTTTCTGCTAGATGATTATTATATTGTGGTTGATAGACACTATTATAATATCAATGAGTTTTGATATAAAGATTATTTAGGATTCTCATAAGGGAAAAACCCGTTCCGTTATACGGCGTGGTCTTATGACATATCGTTTACTTGTTCAAACTGTTTTTAACTGTTCTACTCATACCAGTCCCATGACTGACCCGGAGTTTATTTTGTTTTGTTTTCCCTAAACTCTTGGGTGCCCAATTTTATACGGGCAATTAAGTAGTCAGGATTTTTTAGATATACTTGGAGAGCTTGGAGCAGGAGGCTTCAGGATATATAGCTATAGTTATTTCCGCTATGTTGTAAGTGTTGTACTCTGATAATGTAACTGTATACATATACTGATTTTATTTCAAGGATATGTTATCTATTATATGTTGTTCGTTCCGCTGTGAGATTCATGTTACTCTGATGTTGTATCTTCTTCTTCTTCTATTCTAAGTTTCTATCTTATCTATTCTCACCCTCTAACTTCAATCTATTAACTTTCCGGTATTTTTCGATGTTTGGTTAGTCATCATTGAGTTTATGGCGATAACCAAAGTCGACAAAAACTGGGTCGTTACATGCTTGGTACTTTCAGTTTGAATTTAATCGATTGGAAAATGGCCATTTTTCAGACGGTCTCAAAATTCGACGAAATTAGTTTTGTTAGGGCTGTATCGTCAAAACATAGCTAGAATTATTTTTCTGGAATTTTTGGAGTTAGTATGTGGTCCTAATAAATTAAAATGTATGTTTAAATTTAATATATATTGATTTATATTTTAATTTAAACCAAAACTGATCGAAATAGTCGAATTGGCATACGGGACATATCCCATTGTGTCCGGAATGGGGGTATTTGGCTAAGGGCGACGGTCGTTGGGCTTGATTTGGAATTCATCACGATAAACTAGTATTTTTTGGAATTTAAAATATTTAAAATATTACATATAAATAGTTATGGGCCAATAGGAATCAATCAAAACACTCATTAGGAGTCAATGCCTCCAGTCGCTGTCTCAAGCGATTCACGGCTGATGGGATCGGAATTTTAATCCGATTTTTCTCCCAAATGGTTGAGAATTAGAACCTGATTTTAGATCAAAAGTTGGAGTATTCTTGTGCTCTTTAAATCAAGACCGGGTTGGAGAAATTTCATTGAGTGATTTCACCAAAATCACTTGGCAAAGCTATCGACTTCGCCTCGATTTTCAGGCACTGGGCCGCCGAGGTTAGTGCTATTAGGGGCGGAGGGAGATGGCGCAGGCGGATTCGACGTGGGCTAGGTGGATCGGGGTCCGAACCCCTGTGGTGGCAGCGCGTGGGTGATCTTCACGGTGAAGGTTGGTTTCGAGTTACAGCAAAGGGAGGATGACGGGTTAACAGCTTAATTACGATAAATAGGGATAATTAATTACATTAACTAATTCGTTAGTTACATTATTAATTATTCAATGTACATAACATCGTAACTTCTTCAGACAAGATCCAAACTCGACGATTTCAGATCCGTTGGAATCGCAGAAAAGAGAGCTACACAATGGAAATGACCAGGACTAAAATGGAGCTAATTGCAGATTTGGATAAAATTAAATGTGCAGTTTAATTTTATTGAAACCAACGTCAATTAAAGAATGACGGAGCGGATCCCGATGTGAGAACTCCTTCTCACTCTAATTATTTTACAGTTAAATATATCCTAGGTTGCAAACAGGGCTTAGTAGGCCCCGACACTATTTATTGTACAAACCATGGTTGTTTGTTTGGATTGTATTGTTGAAATTTGGATTATGATTGTAAAATTGATTGTGAATTGATTGTGAATAAAATAATTGAATAATAAAAATATCATTTTTATTGTATAAATGAACTGTATAAAATATTCATGTGTTGAATAAATTATTTGAACAATAAAAATATCATTTTTAATGTGTATATTTAAATGTACAAAATAACCATGTGTTGAAATAAATATTTTATCGTTAAAAATATAATTTTTAACATATATGTGAACGTCATAAAATTCTCCTGAAATGAAAATAAATATTCATTTACAAATCGGACGATTTGTTGATGTACACCCATTTGATTGACATTGATTGTGACAATAAATTTTACACATCGCCTAACTACACAAATAATATTCAATATTTGTTGGTTGGAACCCCACACGGGTATTGGGATGATATTTGACGTACACTAATCCCAATTGTTTAGTTATATGCCAATCGATTGGTTGACAAACTGTTGTAGGCGTTAATTATTTATATTTAATGCTTATGCAATTGTGTAATGCACTCTGGATGATGGTTGATTGTTTATCATTGTTGTTGTATACATATGATGTATGAAATCCATATAAATAACATTATATGGTAATTGACTGTGTCTGATCTCAATTTAGGAATAACGAATATTTTAAAAATAATGAATATTTCAAAATAAAGAATATTTTAAAATAATATTATGTAAAGGATTAAAACGTGAATTTGATGTTTGATTTTGGATGGACACGAAAATACTGAAATATATGAAGCCGTATTGATTAGTTATGCGCCATTTTAGTGCGAATGATTTTTATATTGATTTTATTCATTTTTATAATGAATATCGAAAAGGAAATAATTTCAAAATATGATATTTTGAAAATATTATCATTTATATATTAAATGATAAGGAGTATTCAGTTTTGATTTAAAACTTGAAATAAAAGTGGGAATCGTTTTTAAAACAAATTTATAAAATACGTTTTGAACAAAATATTATATATATATATATATATATATTATATTTAATTAATGGCCTGAATAGAACGCGCCGCGTAGCGACCGTTCGCGAATTTCGACCATTAACTTCAAAAGGATGCAACGGTAGATCCGACCGTCGGATTCTCCTAAAACTGAAACCGTTGGGTTCGTATCAAAAAGAGATTTCCAATTAATATAAGAGATTTGAAATCCAACGGTTGGATGTGGAATTATATCCAAATCAAATTTGGAAAAGGTCGCTATGGATGCAGTTCGGTGGTCGTTATTGGAAACCGACTGTACGTGCCTAGATAAAATTATTAAAAATATTAATAATTTGTGTAAAATCATAATAAATGATTTGGAAATAATTTGGATGAAAAATTCCACATTTGTAAAGATAAAAATATATTACTATCAAAATGAACTAGTTATTAACTAGTAAGATAATCCAACGTTTTTAAATAAATAAATTGGATTTGTGCATGGTTTTAATCTAACCAGAATTTTCCAATGTATGAATTGGAATGTATTTGAATAGAAATCATCTTTGGGATATTTCGATATTGGATTCTGTGACTATACGGATATTGTGGAGGAATTTGGAAGATAAATATATATCTTTATTCCCCATACGATATGTGTTGGTTTTAGAATTTGATATTGAATATAAGTTGATATAATTTCTGTTTAGAGCCTTATATTTAATACCAAAGTGGATTTTGGGTTTGTCGTGAATGGTGTCTTCAGCAACACTGTTCTTAAACACCGTTTGAAAAGAATAAATCTTTTAATTAAGATTATTAGAGTTTCCAGTTATATTTAGTAATTGGAATAAAATGGAATGTCACGACATTCGTTCTTTAACCCAATTTACAGTGTAATGTGATTTGGAATATATGTAAATCTTTTATTAAGATTTAATGGAAATTTTCAAAAGTAAAGTTTTCCGATTTAATAAATTGGAATGGAATGGAATTCGATTTGGTAATAATCGAAGTGAGCTTCTATGGAGGAAGACCGTTACTATATATGGAATTTAAAAGGCTTTGCCGCCATTCCATTTATATTATTGGTTGGATACGGAAATTTATATTGATTATATACATTGATCTGTTTTCCGTGAAGATTCCATAATTAATGGAATGAGATTTTGGGTTTATCGTGAACTGTGTTTTAAATGACATTGGTTCTTTAACCCAGTTAAAGACAGGATTACATGTCTAACATTGTATTTCAAATTGTATTGTTGATCTCTGCTAAATATATATCTGTTCGGTGGCAGAGAATTTATTTTCTTGCTTAACACCCTTCTCTGAGACGTATGAGCTTAGAGGTTATATATTGGCAGAAATCAGTGGTACGGTGTGGATTGTCGATGTGACATGTTTGTGTTTCCAAAGTTAAATAATCATTAATAATGATTTTTGGGAAGATTAAAACTAAGTGAGTTTTAGTGAATCTTTAATCAGATTGAAATGTGAATGTGATAATTTAAATTATCAAATTTGGGAAATGATCGAGAATGGAGTACAACCAGTTTTACTCTAGGCGATAGTTAAATCTTTAATTAGATTTGAACGTGAAATGGTAATTAATTTTACCGTAACACTGTGGTGTTAGATATGGAGTATTACTAGTTTTGCTCCATGGGATGAATAGGTTGGGATTGGAAAATAAAACAAATGATTACTTCGGTAAGGTTCGCTAATCCCGACTAGTTTGGAAAACCTTAGTTTGGTTTAAATTGTGAAAAGAATATTTGAATAAAAGAATATTCTAAATTGGAATGAGGCGTATGTTGTGTTTTTATAGCACTTGTTTATACGATACGCGAGTTATTCGGAAAGACAGGCTTTATACTCATTCTGAATAATTAATATGACGATAAGTCGACGATGAAGACGGCGGTTGAAGACCGGAGATCTTCACATCGTTTGGATGATTACTGATGTCTTGATTGGGTTGTACACCCAAGACAAGGTAATAAGTGGTGATCGTCCAGACGTACTTGGAGATCGACCGGATATGCGAGGACCTCTCTCCTGTATCGGACATATGGGACGAGGAATAAGGTGCCTCTGGTTTCGTTCAGACCCAGAACGGACTTGTAAATGGATGTGTGTCTGACATTGGATTTTATTCTGTGTTGACTGAACTCTATTAAATATATATCTGTTTGGTGGCAAAGAATTTATTCTCTTGCTTAACACCCTTCTCTGAGAAGTATGAGCTTAGAGGTTATATATTGATAGACATCGGTCGCATGGCGTGAATTGTCAATGTGGCATACTGAGATGCAAATGATCAAGGCTTATGTTGAAAAGCAGAGTCTTGTGGTTGATGATCAAAGCACGTCTTTAAATAACATAGCTTTGTGTAGCGTTAATTCGCGAGCTTCACACCCCGGTATGAACCAAAAACGGGATGAAGGACGGCAGGGAGGACATGCGTTTCTTTCTACCTAGGAGTGGTGTCATGGTTTGGAGCCCAAATATTTTTACTTATGTGGATGATGGAAAGCGAGGTACCTCGGATATATCGGTCACTACGAGGCCGATGGATGGATATGGTTGAGATACTGACCAGACTTACGCCCCATAGGGCGGGGAAACGTATTGTTCAGGAATTACTAATCCACTAACGTAAGTATGGACCGACCCTGCATTTTCCTAAGGGCTCACCTGAGTCTGAGTCCTGAGGCTTGGGCTAGAGAGTCTCGAATTCGGTAAGGATGATCCCTTGCCTTGGTTCATGATGGAAATCCAATTTACAATACGACATCGTGCGGTTTTGATTATAAACCTATATATGGCGACATGATATATGGTACCCATGCCGTCTATGATTAATACATTTATATTTGAAGTTGATTTCTTCACTTATATAGTAATAATAAAAGATAAAATTTCACGTACCAAGCATTATTTGGCTATTATAAGGTAAAATTCTATCCTCCGGCTTGTGTTGCATTATGTGATGGGACCTGAGTCTTATAATAGCTTCATTTTCATTATTTAGCACTGCGCTGTTTATTATATGTACTGGTATTCTTGGGGATAAACCCGTTCCATCTCATATGGCATGGTCCCTTGATTTACCCAACTTTAAAAATATAGTTTTAAATAACTGTTTTAGTTCTCACACCAGTCCCATGACTGACCTGGAGTTTATCATTTCTACCTAAACTCTGGGTGCCCCTATTTTCCACACGGGCAGCTAGTAGTTTTGGTTTTTGCAGATATTATTTTCTCAGGTTCCTGGATTTATAGTTGGAGCTATATTCAGAAAGCGTTGTATCCGTGTATTTCTTTCAGTTGTGTTATGTATTATTTTTCCGCTGCATTGTAATTTAAATCTCTGATATTTCCCAATGTATATTATTTTATACTCTGATATCTTGTACTATGATGTAAATTGTTGTAACATCAATGAAATGTTCTTTTGTTTGTGTTATGATTGTCGTGTTCTCAATTCAATCCGGGCTTTCCCATAAGGGCGAGTTTGGGTCGTCTCATTCGTGGTCCCATCACACAATGCAATGCAAGCCGGAGGATAGAGTTTTCCCTTACAATAGCCAAACATGCTTGATAAGTTTTAAAACAAATCATTTTGATATTACTATAAGTGTATAGTGTCAAAACAACTTCAAATATAAATGTATCAATCATAGATGACATGAGCGTCCCTTGCCACTATGCCGCCATATAGGTTTACAACTAAAACCGAAAAGTCGCGTATTGGAAATTGGATTTCCATCTATGAGTCGAGGCAAGGGATGTATCCTCACCGATTCGAGATACTCTAGCAAATGTCTCAGGGCTCGGACGTTGACGAACCCTGTGAACGGTAGGGCTGGTCCTCTCTTACTTTTAAGGATTAACTATTCCTGAACACACGTTTCCCGGTCCTATCGGACCTATCTCTGAGCCATTGGAGACAATATCCTAGGCGCCTCATTCCTTCATCCACATAAGTAAAAATGTCTGGGCTCCATACCATGACACCACTTCTAGCTAGAAAGAAATGTCATGTTCTCCCTATGTTCACTATCCCGTTTTTGACTCATACCGAGGTGTGAGGCTCGCGAATTAACGCTATACACAAAGCTATGCTACTTAAAGTCGTTCTTTGATCATCATCCACAAGACTCTGCTTTTCAACAAAAGCCTTGATCATTTGCATCTTAGCATGCCACACTGTCAATCCATACCATACCATTGATTTCTGCCAACATATAACCTCTAAGCTCGTACGTCTCAGGGAAGGGTGTTAAGCAAGAGAATAAATTCTCCGCCACCAAACAGATATATATTTAGCAGAGATCAACGAATACAGTGCAAAATACAACGTCAGACATACAATCCATTTGAAAGTCCGTTCTAGGTTTGAATGAAACCGGAGGCACCTTATTCCTCATCGCATATGTCCAATACAGGAGAGAGGTCCTCGCATATCCGGTCGATCTCCAAGTACGTCTGGACGATCACCACTTATTACCTTCTCTTGGGTGTCCAACCCAATCAAGACATCAGTAATCATTCAAACGATGTGAAGATCTTCGGTCTTCAACCACCATCTTCATCATCGACTTTTAGTCGTCGTATTCATTATTCAGAACGGGTTAAACCTGGTCTTTCTGAATAATTCGCATATCTTAAAATCAAGTGCTATAAAAATGCATCATACGCCTCATTCCAATTCAGAATATTCTTTTATTCAAATATTCACAACTTTTGGGGAAAGGTTCCCATTAATTTTATCAAAGATAAATTCTTTTAAATTATTTCTATAATCTTCCATTAGGTATCAATTTCAAAAGATTTTTTCTTATCTTTTCACAATTTTAAACCAAATTAAGGTTTTTCAACTAGTCGGGATTAGCGAACTTTACCGAAGTAATCAGTTATTTATTAATCCCAATCCCAACCTATTCATCCCATGGAGCAAAACTGGAAGTACTCCATATCTAACACCCACGGTGTTATTGGTAAATTTAATTACCATTTCACGTTCAAATCTAATTAAAGATTTAACTATTGCCTGGAATAAAACTGGTGGTACTCCATTCTTGATCATTTCCTAAATTCAATAAATTTGGTTATCTCATTCACATTCCAATCTAATTAAAGATTTATTAAAACTCCAACTTGGTTTTAATCTCACAAATCATTACTTAATGATTATTCAACTTTCTGGAAATTAATCCTGCTTTTAATTGGGTTACAGAACCAATGTCATTTAAAACACAGTTCACGATAAAACCCAAAATCGTCTTCCATCAAAATGTGGAATCTTCTAGGAAATCATGACAGTATATAATCGATATGAATTTCCGTATCAAACTAATACTATACGTGGAATAACGGTGAGGCCTTATGCATTCCATAAATAGTAGCGGTCTTCACTCACAGAAGCTCATCTCGATTATTATTAATCGAATTCCGTTCAATTCCAATTTAATATATTAAACTGGAAAACTTTACTTTGGAAAATTTCCATTAAATCTTGATAAAAAAATTATAAATTCCAAATCATATCTTCACTGTTAATTGGGTTAAAGAACGAATGTTATTTAAAACACCATTCACGATAAACCCGAAAATCCATCACTTCTACTCTAATTAAATATTAATTAATTGGTAAACTTCTCTAAATCTTATTTAAAAGATTTATTATTTTCTCAATTGAGTTTAAGAACAGTGTTATTTAAGACACCATTCACGACAAACCCAAAATCCAATTCGATATTAAATACAAGGCTCTAAATAGAAATTATATCGGCTTATATTCAATATCAAATTCTGAAACAAACCAATATCGTATTGGGAATAACGATATATATATCTTCCAAATTCCTCAACAATATCCATATAATCACGGAATCCAATATCGAAATATTCCGAAGATTATATCCATTCCAATTTATTTGTTGGAAAACTCTGGTTAAATCAAAACCATTTTCAATCCAATTTATTTATTTAATAACATTGGATTATTAATCTAGTTAATAACTAGTTCATTTTGATAAAAAAATATTTTTATCTTTTCAAACTTGGAATTTTTCATCCAAAATCTTTTCAAATCATTTATTATGATTTTATATAATTTATCCATATTTTTAATGATTTTTATATCGCCATTTCAGTCGATTTCCATATACGGTCATTCGAAAGCTCTTTTCGATACAAACCCAACAGTTCCGGTTTTAGGAGAATCCGATGGTCGGATCTCTCGTAACATCAATTCAAAGTTAATGGTTGAAATTCGCGAACGGTCGCTGCGCGGCGCGTTCTATTCAAGCCATTAATATATATTTTCATCGATTTCCATTTAAAACGTATTTTATAAATCGTTTATAAATTCATTTTAAAACAATTCCCACTTTTATTTCAATTTTAAATCAAAATTGAATATTCTGTATCATTATAATATTGAAATGATAATATTTTAAAAATATCAGATTTTGAAATCAATTCTTTTCGATATTCATTATAAAATGAATAAAATCGACAGAAAATCCCGTTCGTGTTAAAATGGCATTTAACTACTTCACACAGCTTCACATTTCAATATTTTCGTGTCCATCCAAAATCGGACATCAAAATCATATTTTGATTATTCATTGAATATTATTTTAAAATATTCGTTAATTCTGAACTGGAATCAGACTCAATAAATTACCATATAATTTCAGTTATATGGATTTCATACATCGCATGTATACACAATAATGATAAACAATCATTAAAAATTCATACAACATCCAAAATGCATTTTACAACTGTATAAGCATTAAAATAAATAAATAATGCTTATACAGTCTGTCAACCCATCGATTGACATACAACTAACTATTGGGATTAGTGTATGTGAAATATCATCCCAATACCCGTGTGGGGTTTCAACCAACAAATACTGATTATTATTTGTGCAGTTGGGCGATGCGTAAAATTTATCATCCCAATCAATATCAGATAAATAGGTGTACATAAACAAGCCGTCCGACTTGCAAATGAATATTTATTCCGATTTTACTATTTTAAATTATAAATGGATATTTATAATTTTAATTTCCACAATAATATTAACATTATTTTAATATGTTAATCATCACAATCACAATAAACAAATCACCAAATCATCCATGGTTTGCAAGAAATAGTGTCAGGAGCTACTAAGCCCCATCTGCAGCCTATGATATAATTACTTAACAAAAATAGTTGAGTGAGAGAGAGTTGTCACATTGGGTTCCATTCCGTCATTCTTCTATTGGCGATTTCTTTTTCGTTTGGTTTTAAATTCGCCTCAAATTCTAACATGCTCTGTTTCCGTTCTGGTCAGCTCCATGTTGTAGAGTTCGTCGTTGTGAATCCAACGCAACTGAAATCTTCGGATTTGGACCTCGTATGAAAAAGATCGCATTAATTACATTTTTATTATAATTAATAAATAATTAGAAAAACCTAATTAAGCTCTAATCACCATTCAACAATTCTGGGCCGTTTATCTTCAATCCAAGGCCGCTGGCCCTTTCTTCTTCATCATGATTTAGTTCCTAGCACGATCCTATGGAGCCGCCAGTTAGGGTTTGAATTTTCATGACCATCGAGGCACTAAACTTCGATTGGAGAGACCCACAAGGGGCGGCGTGGCGTCGCCAGCCACAGGCAGTAAGGGCGGCCAGCTCGAGTCCCAACGATGGTCGGAAAGTTTAGGCGATCGAGCCCAGTTCGAAGCAAAAATTTGAGCTTAATCCCTCACGAAAATCAATCACGTCCATATCATCTTGAAGATCTGGAAAAGATCTTTAATTTTTGTTTTGAATTCAAGCTCGAACTCATGATGGATTAGAAGGATTTGAGGATTCAAAATGGAACAATATCGCTCGTTCTTTTTCAGCTGGCGGCTGGCGGCGGGCTTAATTGAAATGAAATTAGGGTTAAGAAATTCTGTGATTGGTCCTTCTATATTTTTAAATTATTTTAATTTCAAAAAATGAGATTTTTCAACTGAACTCCAAATCAAACCCAAAAACTTTCGCCCTTAGCTAAATAACCCCATTTCGGGCATAATGGGATATGTTTCGTATGCCAATTCGACTGTTTCGATCTGTTTTTCTTTAAACTAAAATATAAATCAATATATATTGGATTTGAACGTACATTTTAATTTACCGAGGCCGCATACAGACTCCAAAAATTATAGAAAAATAAATTTATCTATGTTTTGATGATACGGTCCTAACAAAAATAATTTCGTCAAATTTGAAGACCATTTGAAAAAAGGCCTTTTTACTGGCTTATTAAATTCAAATTGAAATTCAAAACACGTTTAAATTTACTGTTCTCACATATTATTTCCAAAAATTATGAAATTTGAAACCTAACAATAATTTGACATTCTGGATCCAACAAAAGTGGTTTCGTTGAAAACGGAGGTCGTTTGCAAAATGGCTATTTTTAAAGGCTATATATTATTTAAAATATATATAAATTCCATAGCGGCTATTTTAAATGTTAAACTGGACATAACTTTCAATTTATATTATGAAATCTAAGTTTTCCACATTCATTAGAAAGATATAGCTAAACAGATTCAAATATTTCTTGTTTCGTCCAATTCTGATTTATATTGAACTCTGTATATTCAATTGAAATATAGAATCGAATTTTCAAATTACCGCGCCATTTCAGGCTCATTTTATAATTAAAACAAATTTATACGTTCTAACATCAATTTAAATAAAATATTTTATCATTATTATTTAAAATAAATCATTTTAAATATTCAAAACCATTAAAATAGCTAAAATAAAATTTTTAAATTGGTTCTGAAATTCCGGGTTGTTAAAATCTCCCCCACTTAAAATCTTTTCGTCCTCGAAAAGGAACGGAGCTGAAAGTTGTTTAACTAACCAACTCAACTTTCATTCTTCAACATTTAAGTTTCTAAGAATTTTCTAATTTGGCTAACACCCAAAATTTTCAAAAAATTTCGCCATAACCTCCTTTGTATGGACTGATCGGTAAAACCGCAACTTGCCTCACAGGGCCCTCATCAATCAAAAAGAAAAAGAAAAAGCCAAGCGGCTCATAAAATCATCAAACCCAATAAATATAGTAAACATGTACCTATTTGTCGGGCATACAATTTTATTCCTCTTCTTAGCTTCCATGCTATGACCTGTATTCACATATATATGTACATGTATACAATTCCAGTTCATTTTCAGTTCAATTTAATATTTGATTCAATTTGGCTTATTTCACCTTTCATTCTGTTATTGGTTTGATTATTCCAATATCATTAATTAGTTAAACTAATAATCATACATCACAACCAGAAATCAATTAGTTGATTAACTTTTCAATCCTATAACTTTAATATATTTAAAAACAAATAATCATATTTTTAGTGCAAATCAAAAACAATAAATTCTAACTAAGTTTTGGTTCTCACACCAGTCAAATGGAAATATATAGATATCCCACTTTCGAAACTCGAACATAAACACTGATGATGCCATGGTCACCATCAGAATCATCTCTAGGCGACTAGAGTGTGATTCTATATCTATCCAGCATATTTGAGACTTCGAATATACGTTCATGACGCGTATATGCAAAATCTTCATATACTCGATTGTCCAAAATAAAATAAAATAAAATACTAAATAAGATATAATTTTCAAAACTAAATTTGTTTTTTATAAATAATACTCTTCAAACTCATTCTAGGATGCTACTGATCCTGTCTCTAACGAGTTATTCTTATAGGATGTTACTAGTCCTATCTCTGATGAATTCTTTTGTTTGGTTCTAATGTGCCTTGTTCTCTAGCTTTGTAAACCAAAGCTATGACACCACATGTAACGATACGGATTTCGCTCGGACCGAATCGATTGCTGAACCAACCAAGACCGTTCGAAGCCCGGAATGTTTTGAGAACATGACGCATCAGATCACAAACAATAGAACATTTAATTGCTATTACAACAATTTATCAGGGTACAAGAATATTCCAGAGTATGAATAAATATTACACATTGGAAATACAATATCAGAGATTAAGAATTTACATAGCAGCGGAATTTAAATGTATAAATACAATGCGTAGCGGAAAATAAATCAATTGACGCAACTGAAAGAGATACATGAATACAAAGATTTCCGAATATAGCTCCAACTGTAATCAATGATCCTGTGAAAATAAGTACCTACGAAAACCAAAACTACTAGTTGCTCGTGTGGAAAATATGGGTACCCAGAGTTTAGGAAGAAACAATAAACTCTGAGTCAGTCATGGGACTGGTGCGAGAACTAAAACAGTTATTAACTTTATTTTAAAGTAGGGTAAATCACGGGACCACGTCATATAACACGGAACTGGTTTCCTCCCAAGAATTCCATAAACAAACAGTTTGTAGACAACGCAATGCTTTTTGAAAAATGAAGTTATTATAAGACTCAGGCCCCATCACACAATGCAACGCAAGCCGGAGGATAGAGTTTTCCCTTATAATAGCCAAACATGCTTGATACGTTTTAAAACAAATCATTTTGATATTACAATAAGTGTATAGTGTCATAACAACTTCAAATATAAATTTATCAATCATAGATGACATGAGCGTCCCATGCCACTATACCGCCATATAGGTTTACAACTAAAACCAAAAAGTCGCATATTGGAAATTGGATTTCCATCTATGAGTCGAGGCAAGGGATGTTTCCACACCGATTCGAGACACTCTAGCAAATGTCTCAGGGCTCGGACGCTAGTGAACCTTGTGAACGGTAGGGTCGGTCCTCTCTTACTTTTGAGGATTAGCTATTCCTGAACACACATTTCCCGGTCCTATCGGACCTATCTCTGAGCCATTGGAGACTCAATATCCGAGGTGCCTCATTCCTTCATCCACATAAGTAAAAATTTCTGGGCTACATACCATGACACCACTTCTAGCTAGAAAGAAACGTCATGTTCTCCTTACGGTCAATATCCCGTTTTTTGACTCATACCGAGGTGTGAGGCTCGCGAATTAAGGCTATACAAAAAGCTATGCTACTTAAAGCGGTGCTTTAATCATCATCCACAAGACTCTGATTTTCAGCAAAAGCCTTGATCATTTGCATCTTAGCATGCCACATTGTCAATCCATACCATACTATTGCTTTCTGCCAACATATAACCTCTAAGCTCGTACGTCTCAGAGAAAGGTGTTAAGCAAGAGAATAAATTATCCGCCACCAAACATATATATATATATATATAGCAAAGATCAATGAATACAGCGCGAAATACAATGTCAGACATACAATCCATTTGCAAGTCCGTGGGTCTGAACGAAACCAAAGGCACCTTATTCCTCGTCTCATATGTCCAATACAGGAGAGAAGTCCTCGCATATACGGTCGATCTCCAAGTACATCTGGACGATCACCACCTATTACCTTGTCTAGGGTGTACATCCCAATCAACACATCAGTAATCATCCAAACGATGAAGATCTCCGGTCTTCAACCACCGTCTTCATCGTCGACTTTTAATCGTCGTATTCATTATTCAGAATGGGTTCAACCCAGTCTTTCCGAATAATTCGCATGTCTTAAAATCAAGTGCTAGAAAAACGCATCATACGCCTCATTCCAATTCAGAATATTCTTTTATTCAAGTATTCACATCTTTAGGGAAAGGTTCCCATTGATTTTATCAAAGATAAATTCTTTTAAATTATTTCTTTAATCTTCCTTTGGAGGTCCATTCTAAAATATTTTGTTTTATCTTTTCACAATTCTAAACCAAATTAAGGTTTATCAACTAGTCGGGATTAGCGAACTTTACCAAAGTAAGCCCAATCCCAACCTATTCATCCCATGGAGCAAAACTGATAGTACTGCATATCTAACACCCACGGTGTTATTGGTAAATTTAATTACCATTTCACGTTCAAATCTAATTAAAGATTAACTATCGCCTGGAGTAAAACTGGTGGTACTCCATTCTCGATCATTTCCTAAATTCGATAAATTTAGTTATCTCATTCACATTCCAATATAATTAAAGATTTATTAAAACTCCAACTTGGTTTTAATCTCACAATTCATTACTTAATGATTATTCAACTTTCTGGAAATTAATCCTGCTTTTAATTAGGTTACAGAACTAAGGTCATTTAAAACACAGTTCACGATAAACCCCAAAATCATCTTCCATCAAAATTTAGAATCTTCACGGAAATCATAACAGTATATAATCGATATAAATTTTAGTATCAAACTAATACAATACGTGCAATAACGGCGAGGCCTTTTAAATTCCATAAATAGTAGTGGTCTTCACTCACAGAAGCTCATCTCGATTATAATTAATCGAATTCCATTCAATTCCAATTTAATATATTAAATTGGAAAACTTTACTTTGGAAAATTTCCATTAAATCTTGATAAAAAGATTTATAAATTCCAAATCATATCTTCATTGTTAATTGGGTTAAAGAACGAATGTTTTTTAAAACATTGTTCACGATAAACCCAAAAATCCAATTTCACTTCTACTCCAATTAAATATTAATCAATTGGTAAACTTCTCTAAATCTTATTTAAAAGATTTATTATTTTCTCAATTGGGTTTAAGAACAGTGTTATTTAAGACACCATTCACGACAAACCCAAAATCCAATTCGATATTAAATACAAGGCTCGAAATAGAAATTATATTGGCTTATATTCAATTTCAAATTCAGAAACAAACCAATATCGTATTGGGAATAACGATATATATATCTTCCAAATTCCTCAACAATATCTGTATAATCACGGAATCCAATATCGAAATATTCCGAAGATTATTTGCTTTCAAATCCATTCCAATTTATTCGTTGGAAAACTCTAGTTATATCAAAACCATTTTCAATCCAATTTATTTATTTAAAAACATTGGATTATTATTCTAGTTAATAACTAGTTCACTTTGATAAAAAATATATTTTTATCTTTTCAAACTAGGAACTTTTCATCCAAAATCTTTTCAAAACATTTATTATGATTTTATATAATTTATCCATATTTTTAATGATTTTTATATTGTCATTTCAGTCGATTTCCATATACGGTCATTCGAAAGCTCTTTTCGATACGAACACAACAGTTCCAGTTTTAGGCGAATCCGACGGTCGGATCTCCCGTAAAATCAATTCGAAGTTAATGGTTGAAATTCACGAATGGTCGCTGAGCGGCGCATTCTATTCAAGCCATTAATATATATTTTTCTTCAATTTCCATTTAAAATGTATTTTATAAATCGTTTATAAATTCATTTTAAAACGATTCCCACTTCTATTTCAAGTTTAAATCAAAATTGAATATTCTATATCATTATAATTTTAAAATGATTATATTTTCAAAATATCAGATTTTGAAATCAATTCTTTTCGATATTCATTATAAAATGAATAAAATCGACAGAAAATCCCGTTCGTGTTAAAATGGCATTTAACTACTTCACACGGCTTCACCCTTCAGTATTTTCGTGTCCATCCAAATTCGGACATCAAAATCATATTTAGATTATTCATTGAATATTATTTTAAAATATTCGTTAATTCTGAGCTGGAATCAAACTCAATCAATTACCATATAATTTCAGTTATATGGATTTCATACATCGCATGTATACACAAGAATGATAAACAATCATTAAAAATTCATACAACATCCAAAGTGCATTTTACAACTGTATAAGCATTAAAATAAATAAATAACGCTTATACAGTCTGTCAACCCATCGATGGACATACAACTAACTATTGGGATTAGTGTATGTGAAATATCATCCCAATACCCGTATCGGGTTTCAACCAACAAATACTGATTATTATTTGTGCAGTTGGGCGATGTGTAAAATTTATCGTCCCAATCAATATCAGATAAATAGGTGTACATAAACAAGCCGTCTGACTTGCAAATGAATATTTATTCCGATTTTACTATTTTAAATTATAAATGGATATTTGTAATTTTAATTTCCACAATAATATTAACATTATTTTAATACGTTAATCATCACAATCACAATAAACAAATCACCAAATCATCCATGGTTTGCAAGAAATAGTGTCAGGAGCTACTAAGCCCCGTCTGCAACCTATGATATAATTACATAACAAAAATAGTTGAGTGAGAGAGAGAGTTCCCACATTGGGTCCCACTCCGTCATTCTTTTATTGGCGATTTCTGTTTCATTTGGATTTAAATTTTCCTCAAATTCTAACATGCTCTGTTTCCGTTTTGGTCAGCTCCATGTTGTAGAGTTCGTCATTGCGTATCCAGCGCAACTGAAATCTTCGGATATGGACCTCGTATGAAAAAGATCACGTTAATTACATTTTTATTATAATTAATAAATAATTAAAAAAACCTAATTAAGCTCTAATCACCATTCAACTATTCTGGTCCGTTTATCTTCAATCCAAGGCCGCTGGCCTTTTCTTCTTCATCGTGATTTAGTTCATGGCACGATCCTATGGAGCCGCCAGTTAGGGTTTGAATTTGCATGACCATCGAGCTACTAAACTTCGATCGGAGAGACCCATAAATGGCGGCGTGGCATCGCCAGCCACCAGTAGCACGGGCGGCCAGCTCGAGGCCCCACGATGGTCGGAAAGTTCAGGTGTAACACCCCACCACCGTTAAGGTCACTCACAAAGGGAATGCCTTAACTTTGATAGAGCATTTTAGTAAACAGAACATAATATTACAAGACAGATATAAAAATAGTACTTGAAAAAAACTTTATAACTTTATTGCAGCGGACAGAAATCAGTTTGGTTACAACTTTACCAAAAACTCAAGTACATATATATCAGCCTTGTTCAAAAGCCATCAGAGTACAAAACTTTAAAATCATAATCCCCATAGAACGGAAGCTATATGGAGCCAATCCATACTTTAAGCACTTCAAGCAGAAGGATAACCTAGGGGGAACGGAAGAAAAAGGGGCGAAAACAAGCAAGGTCAGACATAAAGTCTGGCAAGTCCAGTGATTTTCAGTTATGAACAGATAATAATAACATGACATGAACATAAAACTGGATGAGAGATAACAGTAACAGGTGTAACGGATATTACAGAAGAACAGAATGACATAAGCTATTTCTTTACACTTCTCTGCACTAATACTAGTATAACAGAATTAGGTGTCACCCTAATGTCTAAACTGAAACAGAAACGGGTACAGAATAATTTCCACGCTGGTAATGGGCCTTTACCACCCGATCAGAAACAGACAGAAGAAGAATGTAGCATAAGGTGTACACTAGTAATTGGGCCTTTACCACCCGAACAGACGGTACCACGCAGAAACAGACAGGTGTTGCCACCCAACAGAAACAGACGGTACCAACAGAAACAGACAAAACTAAGTGTACCCTAAAACCCTACCCCAAGCGATCGGCTCCCTAATACATAAATACCCTGTGTCGGCCCCACAGTAGGGTGTATCACTCCCTAAAGTGACAATCAATTGGCACAGACCTATTTACAGATGTCACGGCGTCTTACATCCTCAGAGGCAGACCGGGATCCATGCACGCACATGACCCGGTTGGAACGCACCATCAAGACCCTTCGCCATTATCAGAATGAACCGCTTATAATTAGTTCAGTAAGCGTGCCCGGACCCTACCTACTGTTGGGTCAAAGTTTTGATACCAGAAAGGGTTACTGACTAATATGGGTCCCAAACAACAGATGACACAAGTAATTCCCCTCCTAACCTTGTGTCCCCAGACTAACAGATTTTAGATTAACTTGTTTACAAGTTTCAGACATACAGAGTTTAGATCAACTAGTTCACAGATTAACAGACTTACAGATTTACTGGTTACAGATTTACTGGTTTCAGATTGTCTAGTATTGTATTGGGCCTATAGATTCACGAAACGGGTTGATCAGATTCATTGGTCCAATTGGTTTAACCTTACCCACCCAACACGTTTTAGACATCATATTTATCTCAGATTTTCATTAATTAAATATTAATGCCCAGACCTCTCACATTAGACAGATAGTTTGCGGCTACTGGTTAGGCCGGTTGGTTCCGGGCAGGTTTCTGTCGCAAACTGAGTCTAACCTCGGGTTTCAAGCACGTTATGACTAACTTCTCACATTAGAACCTATTGTTTGCGGCCACTGGAATATGCCGGGCGGTTCCGGGCAGAATTACGCCGCAAACTCATTCTAACCTCGAGTTAGCCATGTTTATCTTTGTGGCCAATTAATTAATAATTTACCATTTATGCCCACGCCTAATATACATGTCAATTATTCATAGCTAATTCAAATTATGTCAATAACAGACTGAATATATCACTTAACAGACATAGCAGATAACAGATTTAGGTGACTTAACGGATTCAGCAGATTAAGCAACTAGCAGATTTAGCAGATAACAGATTAGGCATCTCAATAGATTTAGTTTAGCAGATTTGGCATTTTCAACAGACTTAGCAGATGACAGATTTGGCAGATGAACAAATCTAGCAGACTAGGCAGTAGATTAGGCAATATAACAGAACTAGCAGATTAGGAAAATATAGCCGAACTAGCAAATTAGGCAAATATAACAGATTTAATCATTCCTTAAAGTTTCACAAACATATCTTGCCTAAATATAAATCTTGCCTAAGTTTCACATGCATAAATAATAGTCATGATTCACAATATGATCATATACCCCATGTTTGCATTAAATTTACATAGCACAGATTATGGTCATAATTTACCATATATCATATGTTTCAATTTTTATTAAACTTGCATAGTACAGAAGATCCATATATAAATTATACCAAATATAGCCATAGATTACTATGCATGTCATATATCCCAAAGATCCCTTACTTAGGTTTTTATTTACATAATAGATATCCTACTTTCATGTAAATCTTTATACCTAAGCCATATTCCCTTTATCTCAAATCATATGTTCAATACAGTCTATATTTATGTCCAATTATATACCTTTTTATGTCATGTCCACAAATCATATGTTCAATACCTTTTATGTTATAAACATAACATGTCAAATCATATGTCTCAGATTTATGTTCTAGCTACAGTCCATGTTCTTTCCTCAAATCAGTCACCTATTGGTCATGCCCAATTTATGCATCATTCATTTTACTGTCCCAAACATTTTAGCATATGTTAATCTCTTATGAGATTGGCTCAGGCTCGTGGTAGCCTGACTATAGAACAGAAAGCAGAAAGAAATACAGAATAAGGTAGATCTAAACAGAACAGAACAGATATAATCTCAGATTCAGATTTACAATTCATGTCATAATCAGAATTAACGTTTATATCGGAAAATAACTGCACTTGCCTTGATTGGATTAAAGAAAGAACTTTAGTTATTGTAGAATCGTTGCAGAAGCTTTAATCTCTAATTTGAATTGAGTTGCTTAGGTTGATGTTGATTAGCTTTCTAGTTTTGATTCCAGCAGAGTAGCGACGCCATTTTTATTTAGAACGGAGGCAGAGAAGAAGCAAAATAGAATTGTGTGTAAAGAAAGCTAGGTTTGGGGCTATTTAAATAGGAGAGTAGGAGTGTTTAGAGCCATCAGATCGGTCCAGAAGTCATCCGGTTCGTCAAAAAGGGGTAAAAATCGTCACAGGCCCGATCTGCAGAAATGTGCCCAGGTCGACCCCCAGGTCGACTACCCAGTCGACCTGGTCAGGGGGGGTCGACCACCCAGTCGACTCCCCATTCGACCTGGGTACTGGGGGGTCGACTACCCAGTCGACTCCCCAGTCGACCTGGGTCCTGGGCGGGAAATTTCCCGCCCAGCCCGCTTCTGGGTTTGAATTCGAATTTTGAATTCGAATTTCGATCTGTTTTCGATTCTGAAAATTCCTGAAACTTCGGAGGGTCATATCTCCCTCATACGGACTCCGATTCTTGCAAACTCGGACTCGTTTCCAAGCAGAATTCCGAGAAGAACGCAATGGCGCAACCCGTTTCCCTTGATTCTTATTTAAAAATTAATTATCCTCTGATTTGTTACTTACACGTTCACAGAAAATACAGGGTGTTACATCAGGCGAACGAGCCCAGTTCGAAGCAAAAATTCGAGCTTAATCCCTCATGAAAATCAATCACGTCCATATCATCTTGAAGATCAGGAAAAGATCTTTAATTTTGGTTTTGAATTCAAGCTCGAACTCGTGATGGATTGGAAGGATTTGAGGATTCAAAATGGAACAATATCGCTCCTTCTTTTTCAGCTGGCAGCGGGCTTAATTGAAATGAAATTAGGGTTAAGAAATTTTGTGATTGGTCCTTATATATTTTTAAATTATCTTAATTTCAAAAAATGAGATTTTTCAACTGAACTCCAAATAAAACCCAAAAACTTTCGCCCCTAGCTAAATAACCCCATTTCGGGCATAATGGGATATGTTTCGGATGCCAATTCGATTGTTTCGATCTGTTTTTCTTTAAACTAAAATATAAATAAATATATATTGGATTTGAATGTACATTTTAATTTACTGAGGCCGGATACTGACTCCAAAAATTATAGAAAACTAAATTTATCTATGTTTTGATGATACGATCCTAACAAAAATAGTTTCGTCAAATTTGAAGACCATTTGAAAAAAGGCCTTTTTACTGGCTTATTAAATTCAAATTGAAATTTGAAACACGTTTAAATTTACTGTTCTCACATATTAATTCCAAAAATTATGAAATTTGAAACCTAACAATAATTTGACATTCCGGATCCAACAAAAGTGGTTTCGTTGAAAACGGAGGTCGTTTGCAAAATGGCTATTTTTAAAGGCTATATATTATTTAAAATATATATAAATTCCATAGCGGCTATTTTAAATGTTAAACTCGACATAACTTTCAATTTATATTATGAAATCTAAGTTTTCCACATTCATTAGAAAGATATAGCTAAACAGATTCAAATATTTCTTGTTTCGTCCAATTCTGATTTATATTGAACTCTATATATTCAATTGAAATGTAGAATCGAATTTTCAAATTACCGCGCCATTTTAGGCTTGTTTTATAATTAAAACAAATTTATACGTTCTAACATCAATTTAAATAATTTTTTTATCATTATTATTTAAAATAAATCATTTTAAATATTCAAAACCATTAAAATAGCTAAAATAAAATTTTTTAAATTGGTTTTGAAATTCCGGGTTGTTAAAATCTCCCCCACTTAAAATATTTTCGTCCTCGAAAAGGAACGGAGCTGAAAGTTGTTTAACTAACCAACTCAACTTTCATTCTTCAACTTTTAAGATTTTAAGAATTTTCTAATTTGGCCAACACCCTAAATTTTCGAAAAATTTCGCCATAACCTCCTTTGTATGGGTTGATCGGTAAAACCGCAACTTGCCTCACAGGGCCCTCATCAATCAAAAAGAAAAAGAAAAAGCCAAGCGGCTCATAAAATCATCAAACCCAATAAATATAGTAAACATGTACCTATTTGTCGGGCATACAATTTTATTCCTCTTCTTAGCTTCCATGCTATGACCTGTATTCACATATATATGTACATGTATACAATTCCAGTTCATTTTCAGTTCAATTTAATATTTGATTCAATTTGGCTTATTTCACCTTTCATTCTGTTATTGGTTTGATTATTCCAATATCATTAATTAGTTAAACTAATAATCATACATCACAACCAGAAATCAATTAGTTGATTAACTTTTCAATCCTATAACTTTAATATATTTAAAAACAAATAATCATATTTTTAGTGCAAATCAAAAACAATAAATTCTAACTAAGTTTTGGTTCTCACACCAGTCAAATGGAAATATATAGATATCCCACTTTCGAAACTCGAACATAAACACTGATGATGCCATGGTCATCATCAGAATCATCTCTAGGCGACTAGAGTGTGATTCTATATCTATCCAGCATATTTGAGACTTCGAATATACGTTCATGACGCGTATATGCAAAATCTTCATATACTCGATTGTCCAAAATAAAATAAAATAAAATAAAATAAAATAAAATACTAAATAAGATATAATTTTCAAAACTAAATTTGTTTTTTATAAATAATACTCTTCAAACTCATTCTAGGATGCTACTGATCCTGTCTCTAACGAGTTATTCTTATAGGATGTTACTAGTCCTATCTCTGATGAATTCTTTTGTTTGGTTCTAATGTGCCTTGTTCTCTAGCTTTGTAAACCAAAGCTATGATACCACATGTAACGATACGGATTTCGCTCGGACCGAATCGATTGCTGAACCAACCAAGACTGTTCGAAGCCCGGAATGTTTTGAGAACATGACGCATCAGATCACAAACAATAGAACATTTAATTGCTATTACAACAATTTATCAGGGTACAAGAATATTCCAGAGTATGAAAAAATATTACACATTGGAAATACAATATCAGAGATTAAGAATTTACATAGCAGCGGAATTTAAATGTATAAATACAATGCGTAGCGGAAAATACATCAATTGACACAACTGAAAGAGATACATGGATACAAAGCTTTCCGAATATAGCTCCAACTGTAATCAATGATCCTGTGAAAATAAGTACCTACGAAAACCAAAACTACTAGCTGCTCGTGTCGAAAATATGGGTACCCAGAGTTTAGGTAGAAACAATAAACTCCGAGTCAGTCATGGGACTGGTGCGAGAACTAAAACAGTTATTAACTTTATTTTAAAGTAGGGTAAATCACGGGACCACGTCATATAACACGGAACTGGTTTCCTCCCAAGAATACCATAAACAAACAGTTTGTAGACAACGCAATGCTTTTTGAAAAATGAAGCTATTATAAGACTCAGGCCCCATCACACAATGCAACGCAAGCCGGAGGATAGAGTTTTCCTTTATAATAGCCAAACATGCTTGATACGTTTTAAAACAAATCATTTTGATATTACTATAAGTGTATAGTGTCATAACAACTTCAAATATAAATTTATCAATCATAGATGACATGAGCGTCCCATGCCACTATACCGCCATATAGGTTTACAACTAAAACCAAAAAGTCGCATATTGGAAATTGGATTTCCATCTATGAGTCGAGGCAAGGGATGTTTCCACACCGATTCGAGACACTCTAGCAAATGTCTCAGGGCTCGGACGCTAGTGAACCTTGTGAACGGTAGGGCCGGTCCTCTCTTACTTTTGAGGATTAGCAATTCCTGAACACACGTTTCCCGGTCCTATCGGACCTATCTCTGAGCCATTGGAGACTCAATATCCGAGGTGCCTCATTCCTTCATCCACATAAGTAAAAATTTCTGGGCTACATACCATGACACCACTTCTAGCTAGAAAGAAACGTCATGTTCTCCCTACGGTCAATATCCCGTTTTTTGACTCATACCGAGGTGTGAGGCTCGCGAATTAACGCTATACAAAAAGCTATGCTACTTAAAGCCGTGCTTTAATCATCATCCACAAGACTCTGATTTTTAACAAAAGCCTTGATCATTTGTATCTTAGCATGCCACATTGTCAATCCATACCATACTATTGCTTTCTGCCAACATATAACCTCTAAGCTCGTACGTCTCAGAGAAAGGTGTTAAGCAAGAGAATAAATTATCCGCCACCAAACATATATATATATATATATTTAGCAAAGATCAATGAATACAGCGCAAAATACAATGTCAGACATACAATCCATTTGCAAGTCCGTTCCGGGTTTGAACGAAACCAAAGGCACCTTATTCCTCGTCTCATATGTCCAATACAGGAGAGAAGTCCTCGCATATACGGTCGATCTCCAAGTACATCTGGACGATCACCACCTATTACCTTGTCTTGGGTGTACATCCCAATCAACACATCAGTAATCATCCAAACGATGAAGATCTCCGGTCTTTAACCACTGTCTTCATCGTCGACTTTTAACCGTCGTATTCATTATTCAGAATGGGTTCAACCCAGTCTTTCCGAATAATTCGCATGTCTTAAAATCAAGGGCTATAAAAACGCATCATACGCCTCATTCCAATTCAGAATATTCTTTTATTCAAGTATTCACATCTTTAGGGAAAGGTTCCCATTGATTTTATCAAAGATAAATTCTTTTAAATTATTTCTTTAATCTTCCTTTGGAGGTCCATTCTAAAATATTTTGTTTTATCTTTTCACAATTCTAAACCAAATTAAGGTTTATCAACTAGTCGGGATTAGCGAACTTTATCGAAGTAATCCCAATCCCAACCTATTCATCCCATTGAGCAAAACTGGTAGTACTGCATATCTAACACCCATGGTGTTACTGGTAAATTTAATTACCATTTCACGTTCAAATCTAATTAAAGATTAACTATCGCCGGGAGTAAAACTGGTGGTACTCCATTCTCGATCATTTCCTAAATTCGATAAATTTAGTTATCTCATTCACATTCCAATATAATTAAAGATTTATTAAAACTCCAACTTGGTTTTAATCTCACAAATCATTACTTAATGATTATTCAACTTTCTGGAAATTAATCCTGCTTTTAATTAGGTTACAGAACTAAGGTCATTTAAAACACAGTTCACGATAAACCCCAAAATCATCTTCCATCAAAATTTGGAATCTTTACGGAAATCATAACAGTATATAATTGATATAAATTTTAGTATCAAACTAATACAATACGTGGAATAAGGGCGAGGCCTTTTAAATTCCATAAATAGTAGTGGTCTTCATTCACAGAAGCTCATCTCGATTATAATTAATCAAATTCCATTCAATTCCAATTTAATATATTAAATTGGAAAACTTTACTTTGGAAAATTTCCATTAAATCTTGATAAAAAGATTTATAAATTCCAAATCATATCTTCACTGTTAATTGGGTTAAAGAACGAATGTTTTTTTAAAACATTGTTCACGATAAACCCAAAAATCCAATTTCACTTCTACTCCAATTAAATATTAACTAATTGGTAAACTTCTCTAAATCTTATTTAAAAGATTTATTATTTTCTCAATTGGGTTTAAGAACGGTGTTATTTAAGACACCATTCACGACAAACCCAAAATCCAATTCGATATTAAATACAAGGCTCGAAATAGAAATTATATTGGCTTATATTCAATTTCAAATTCAGAAACAAGCCAATATCGTATTGGGAATAACGATATATATATATCTTCCAAATTCCTCAACAATATCTGTATAATCACGAAATCCAATATCGAAATATTCCGAAGATTATTTCCTTTCAAATCCATTCCAATTTATTCGTTGGAAAACTCTAGTTATATCAAAACCATTTTCAATCCAATTTATTTATTTAAAAACATTGGATTATTATTCTAGTTAATAACTAGTTCAATTTGATAAAAATATATTTTTATCTTTTCAAACTTGGAACTTTTCATCCAAAATCTTTTCAAATCATTTATTATGATTTTATATAATTTATCCATATTTTTAATGATTTTTATATTGTCATTTCAGTCGATTTCCATATACGGTCATTCGAAAGCTCTTTTCGATACGAACCCAACAGTTCCAGTTTTAGGCGAATCCGACGGTCGGATCTCCCGTAAAATCAATTCGAAGTTAATGGTTGAAATTCACAAACGGTCGCTGAGCGACGCATTCTATTCAAGCCATTAATATATATTTTTCATCAATTTCCATTTAAAATGTATTTTATAAATCGTTTATAAATTCATTTTAAAACGATTCCCACTTCTATTTCAAGTTTAAATCAAAATTGAATATTCTATATCATTATAATATTAAAATGATTATATTTTCAAAATATCAGATTTTGAAATCAATTCTTTTCGATATTCATTATAAAATGAATAAAATCGACAGAAAATCCCTTTCGTGTTAATATGGCATTTAACTACTTCACACGGCTTCACACTTCAGTATTTTCGTGTCCATCCAAATTCGGACATCAAAATCATATTTTGATTATTCGCTGAATATTATTTTAAAATATTCGTTAATTCTGAACTGGAATCAGACTCAATCAATTACCATATAATTTCAGTTATATGGATTTCATACATCGCATGTATACACAATAATGATAAACAATCATTAAAAATTCATACAATATCCAAAGTGCATTTTACAACTGTATAAGCATTAAAATAAATAAATAACGCTTATACAGTCTGTCAACCCATCGATTGACATACAACTAACTATTGGGATTAGTGTATGTGAAATATCATCCCAATACCCGTATGGGGTTTCAACCAACAAATACTGATTATTATTTGTGCAGTTGGGCGATGTGTAAAATTTATCGTCCCAATCAATATCAGATAAATAGGTGTACATAAACAAGCCGTCTGACTTGCAAATGGATATTTATTCCGATTTTACTATTTTAAATTATAAATGGATATTTGTAATTTTAATTTCCACAATAATATTAACATTATTTTAATACGTTAATCATCACAATCACAATAAACAAATCACCAAATCATCCATGGTTTGCAAGAAATAGTGTCAGGAGCTACTAAGCCCCGTCTGCAACCTATGATATAATTACATAACAAAAATAGTTGAGTGAGAGAGAGAGTTCCCACATTGGGTCCCACTCCGTCATTCTTTTATTGGCGATTTCTGTTTCATTTGGATTTAAATTCCTCAAATTCTAACATGCTCCATTTTCGTTTTGGTCAGCTCCATGTTGTAGAGTTCGTCATTGCGTATCCAGCGCAACTGAAATCTTCAGATATGGACCTCGTATGAAAAAAATCGTGTTAATTACATTTTTATTATAATTAATAAATAATTAAAAAAACCTAATTAAGCTCTAATCACCATTCAACTGTTCTGGTCCGTTTATCTTCAATCCAAGGCCGCTGGCCTTTTCTTCTTCATCGTGATTTAGTTCATGGCACGATCCTATGGAGCCGCCAGTTAGGGTTTGAATTTGCATGACCATCGAGCTACTAAACTTCGATCGGAGAGACCCATAAATGGCGGCGTGGCATCGCCAACCACCGGCAGCACGGGCGGCCAGTTCGAGGCCCCACGATGGTCGGAAAGTTCAGGCGAACGAGCCCAGTTCGAAGCAAAAATTCGAGCTTAATCCCTCATGAAAATCAATCACGTCCATATCATCTTGAAGATCAGGAAAAGATCTTTAATTTTGGTTTTGAATTCAAGCTCGAACTCGTGATGGATTGGAAGGATTTGAGGATTCAAAATGGAACAATATCGCTCGTTCTTTTTCAACTGGCAGCGGGCTTAATTGAAATGAAATTAGGGTTAAGAAATTCTGTGATTGGTCCTTATATATTTTTAAATTATCTTAATTTCAAAAAACGAGATTTTTCAACTGAATTCCAAATCAAACCCAAAAACTTTCGCCCCTAGCTAAATAACCCCATTTCGGGCATAATGGGATATGTTTCGTATGCCAATTCGACGGTTTCGATCGGTTTTTCTTTAAATTAAAATATAAATCAATATATATTGAATTTGAACGTACATTTTAATTTACCGAGGCCGCATACTGACTCCAAAAATTAGAGAAAAATAAATTTAGCTATGTTTTGATGATACGGTCCTAACAAAAATAATTTCGTCGAATTTGAAGACCATTTGAAGAAAGGCCTTTTTACTGGCTTATTAAATTCAAATTGAAATTCGAAACACGTTTAAATTTACTGTGCTCACATATTAATTCCAAAAATTATGAAATTTGAAACGTAACAATAATTTGACATTCCGGATCCAACAAAAGTGGTTTCGTTGAAAATGGAGGTCGTTTGCAAAATGGCTATTTTTAAAGGCTATATATTATTTAAAATATATATAAATTCCATAACGACTATTTTAAATTTTAAACTGGACATAACTTTCAATTTATATTATGAAATCTAAGTTTTCCACATTCATTAGAAAGATATTGCTAAACAGATTCAAATATTTCTTGTTTCGTCCATTTCTGATTTATATTGAATTATGTATATTCAATTAAAATTTAAAATAGAATTTTCAAACTACCGCGCCATTTCAGGCTCGTTTTATAATTAAAACAAATTTATACGTTCTAACTTCAATTTAAATAAAAATTTTATCATTATTATTTAAAATAAATCATTTTAAATATTCAAAACCATTAAAATAGCTAAAATAAAATTTTTAAATTGGTTCTAAATTCCTTGGTTGTTAAAATCTCCCCCACTTAAAATCTTTTCGTCCTCGAAAAGGAACGGAGCTGAAAGTTGTTTAACTAACCAAACTTTCATTCTTCAATTTTTCAGTTTCTAAGAATTTTCTAATTTCTCAAAAAATTGGCTAACACCCTAAATTTTCGAAAAATTTCGCCATAACCTCCTTTGTACGAGCTGATCAGTAAAACCGCAACTTGCCTCATAGGGCCCTCATCAATCAAAAAGAAAAAAAAGCCAAGCGGCTCATAAAATCATCAAACCCAATAAATATAGTAAACATGTACCTATTTGTCGGGCATACAATTTTATTCCTCTTCTTAGCTTCCATGCTATGAGTTGTATACACATATATATATATGTACATGTATACAATTCCAATTCATTTTCAGTTCAATTAAATATTTGATTCGATTTGGCTTATTTCACCTTTCATTCTGTTATTGGTTTGATTATTCCAATATTATAATTAGTTAAACTAATAATCATACATCACAACCAAAAATCAATTAGTTGATTAACATTTCAATCCTACAACTTTAATATATTAAAAAAAATCATATTTTTAGTGCAAATCAGAAACAATAAATTCTAACTAAGTTTTGGTTCTCACACCAGTCAAATGGAAATATATAGATATCCCACTTTCGAAACTCTAACATAAGTACTGATGATGCCATGGTCATTATCATAATCATCTCTGGGCGACTAGAGTGTGATTCTATATTTATCCAGTATATTTAAGACTTCGAATATACGTTCATGACGCGTATATGCAAAATCTTCATATACTCGATTGTCCAAAATAAAATAAAATAATATACTCAAAAAGATATAATTTTCAAAACTAAATTTGTTTTTTTTATAAATAATATTCTTCAAACTCATTCTAGGATGCTACTGATCCTATCTCTAACGAGTTATTCTTATAGGATGTTACTAGTCCAATCTTTGATGAATTCTTTTGTTTGGTTCTATTATGCCTTGTTCTCTAGCTTTGTAAACCAAAGCTCTGAAACCACATGTAACGATACGGATTTCGCTCGGACCGAATCGATTGCTGAACCAACAAAGACCGTTCGAAGCCCAAACTGTTTTGAGAACATGACGCATCAGATCACAAACAATAGAACATTTAATTGCTATTACAATAATTTACATCAGGGTAAAAGAATATTCCAGAGTATGAATAAATATTACACATTGGAAATACAATATCATAGATTAAGAATTTACATAGCAGCGGAATTTAAATGTATAAATACAATGTGTAGCGGAAAATACATCAATTGGCACAACTAAAAGAGATACATAGATACAAAGCTTTCCGAATATAGATCCAGCTGTAATCCATGATCCTGTGAAAAGAAGTATCTACGAAAACCAAAACAACTAGCTGCCCGTGTGGAAAATATGGGTACCTAGAGTTTGGGTAGAAACAATAAACTCTGAGTCAGTCATGGGACTGGTGTGAGAACTAAAACAGTTATTAATTTATTTTAAAGTAGGGTAAATCATGGGACCATGTCATATAACACGGAACTGGTTTCCTCCCAAGAATACCATAAACAAACAGTTTGTAGACAACGCAATGCTTTGAAAAATGAAACTATTATAAGACTCAGGCCCCATCACACAATGCAACGCAAGCCGGAGGATATAGTTTTCCCTTATAATAGCCAAACATGCTTGATACGCTTTAAAACAAATCATTTTTATATTACTATAAGTGTATAGTGTCAAAACAACTTCAAATATAAATGAATAGATGACATGAGCGTCCCATGCCACTATGCCACCATATAGGTTTACAACTAAAACCGAAAAGTCACGTATTGGAAATTGGATTTCCATCTATGAGTCGAGGCAAGGGATGTCTGCTTACCAATTTGAGATACTCTAGCAAATGTCTCAAGGCTCGGACACTGGCGAACCCTGTGAACGGTAGGGTCGGTCCTCTCTTACTTTTGAGGATTAATTATTCCTAAACACACGTTTCCTGGTCCTATCAGACCTATCTCTAAGGCGCCTCATTCCTTCATCCACATAAGTAAAAATGTCTGGGCTCCATACCATGACACCACTTCTAGCTAGAAAGAAACGTCATGTTCTCCCTACGGTCACTATCCCATTTTTGACTCATACCGAGGTGTGAGGCTCGCGAATTAATGCTATACAAAAAGCTATGCTACTTAAAGCCATGCTTTAATCATCATCCACAAGACCTTGCTTTTCAACAAAAGCCTTGATCATTTGCATCTTAACATGCCACGTTGTCAATCCATACCATACCACTGCTTTCTGCCAACATATAACCTCTAAGCTCGTATGTCTCAGAGAAAGGTGTTAAGCAAGAGAATAAATTCTCCGCCATCAAACAGATATATATTTAGCAAAGATCAACAAATACAGCGCGAAATACAACGTCAGACATACAATCCATTTGCAAGTCCGTTCTGGGTCTGAACGAAACCAGTGGCACCTTATTCCTCGTCCCATATGTCCAATACAGTAGAGAAGTCCTCGCATATACGGTCGATCTCCAAGTACATCTAGATGATCACCACTTATTCCCTTGTCTTGGGTGTACATCCCAATCAACACATCAGTAATCATCCAAACGATGTGAAGATCTCCAGTCTTCAACCACCGTCTTCATCGTCGACTTTTAATCGTCGTATTCATTATTCAGAATGTGTTAAACCCGATCTTTCCGAATAATTCGCATATCTTAAAATCAAGTGCTATAAAAACACATCATACGCCTCATTCCAATTCGGAATATTCTTTTATTCAAATATTCACATCTTTAGGGAAAGGTTCCCATCGATTTTATCAAAGATAAATTCTTTTAAATTATTTATTTAATCTTCCTTTGGATATCCATTTCAAAAGATTTTGTTTTATCTTTTCACAATTCTAAACCAAATTAAGGTTTATCAACTAGTCGGGATTAGTGAACTTTATCGAAGTAATCATTTATTTATTAATCCCAATCCCAACCTATTCATCCCATGGAGTAAAACTGGTAGTACTCCATATCTAACATGTAACACCCTACGTCCATTAATGTCACTCGCTAAGGGAATGCATTAACTTTCATGGAGTATTATAAGTGTATAGAACAGAATATAACAAGACAGATACATATATTGGTACTTTAAAAATCGAAAACAACTTCATTGCAGTGGAGAAATAGTTTGGTTACAAAACCAAAATCAACAATAAAACCAAGTATACTTAATATCCATCTTGATAAATTATTTCCTGAGTACATAAAACAAAAAGCATAACCCCAACATAATTAGCCATAAAAAGAGATAAGCCGAACTTTTACTTTTAGCAATCCAAGCACTTCCAAAAGAGAGAGAAAGAGATCCAAATCAAGCTCCACTAGGCCCACCCTGAGAACCTGGGGGGAAACGGAAAGAAAAGGGGCGAAACAAACGAGGTTAGACATAAAGTTTGGCGAGTCCAGTAACTCTAACAATATAATCATTAAAGTAACAGGATAAGAACATAAACTGGAAAGTAAGAAATGACTGTAACATAAGCATGTATGACAAGGTAAGCAAGATGAATAAGATAAACGTTGATTGCGCTTCTAATCACTATAGGATAATTACTACACTGCACCAACCTTATTTACTCTGAAAGTTGATCTCTTACTAACCATAATGATAATAATAATAATGGTTGTTTTGTGTACCCCTAACTACTATCATAGGTGCCGCTAGCCCCTATCTCCACTAGTTGTACACACTACCCTCTCCATTCGATCAGCTCCCTAACTCATGTGTATTTATTACTTGTGTCATTCGGCCCCGCTTGTTTGTAGATACCTGTGCTGGTCCCACCATGGGGTGTATCAATCCCTATGATGGCAACCCGACATAATTTAAGATGCACAGTGTATAACTACTGATGCCCAATGCCTAATTTTTCCACTTCGGAGCACGTGCACGCCCGTACTCCGTCGAAACCTACACTGACGCACCACCCGCCGCTATTTTGACCACTTATAATCAGCCCAGTGATCGTGCCCCACCCTGCCTAGTTCAGGGTACCATGATACATCTATGTGGGTTACTATTGAAATAGGTCCCCGTTACTAGGGTTTCCTAATCAACATGTTATAACGGTTAAGTGTTCTCAATTTAACCTAACCCCACCCATTTGTTTAATTAACATGTTGTATTGGTTAAGTGTCGCCTATTCATATGTTACTTAACCTTACCACTCTTAGCATGTCAGTTCATTGGCATTAATTGATTAATTAATGCACCAACCTCTCACATTAGAACTGTTGTTTGTGGTTGCTGGATGTACCGGGTGATTCTGGGCAGACTTCTACTTCAAACTCGTTCTAACCTCGGGTTTTGGGTTTGATGCACTAACCTCTCACATTAGACCTGTTGTTGCGGTTGCTGGATGTGCCGGGTGGTTCCGGGCAGTCTTACACCGCAACTCAATCTAACCTCGGGTTGGGCATGTTCATTATCTCATTTCATTATTCAACCCCAATTTGAATTAATATCCCTATTTCAAATTGTCCATAATTTCCAATTCAAGCTATGTTCATAATTATCCTCCAAATTATGTCCATAATTTCCATGTATATAAACTATACCAATTTATGTCTCAAGTTAATTACATGGTTACTAACCAATTTATGCCAATTACATAATATCCAATATTTCCCAAACTATTCCCCAACGTTCCCACGTCGTTCGTACGTATAATTCACATAATACGTTAGGCTCGCTGTTAGCCTAACTCATAAGAAAAGGAAAAGAAAGAGACATATGACATCCACATTAGCATAAAACAATATAGATCTAATTAAGCATGTGTAACACAAACTTGGCATAGAACAACATAAATCTAATTAAGCATATAAACGTGAACTAGCATATAAGATGGATCCAATTAACATATGCAATGTAAACTGACATAGATCTAAACATAAGAACTGGCATGGATCTAAACATATAAGCATAAACTTGCATAGACGAACATAACTTGCATACAAACTTGCATAGATGATCATAACTTGCATATAAACTCGCATAACTTGCATAGATGAACATAACTTGCATATAAACTTGCATAACTTGCATAGATAAACATAACTTGCATAATTTGTATAGATGAACATAACTTTCATATAAACTTGCATAGATAAACTTGCATAACTTGCATAGATAAACATAACTTGCATATAAACTTGCATAACTTGTATAGATGAACATAACTTGCATATAAACTTGCATAACTTGCATAGATAAACATAACTTGCATATAAACTTGCATAACTTTGTATAGATGATAACAGAACCGGCTAATAGCATATGATTCAACAGGCATATTCATACAGTCCAAATCACAACTTATCATAATTACGTTTAAATAATTATCTTGTGAAAGTAACTGCACTCAAAGAGAACGGATTAAAGAAGAGAATTAAACGTTTGTAGAATCGTTCTCCTTTTCACAATTCTTAGGCTTTGATTCGTTCGTTGTTGTTCTAGAATTCCTTTTCGCAATTCCTAAGCTTTAGTTTGTTGGAGAAGAGACTAGCTTAGTTGAAACACCCCACCTCCGTTAAGGTCACTCACAAAGGGAATGCATTAACTTCGGTGAAGCATTATAGGTAAAAGATACAGATAATTTACAAGACAGACATATAAACAACGGAAAAAACTGGAATTATTTCATAAGCAACGTGGTCTGGTCAAAACATTACAACCATTGTCTCAAAACCCGACTTCCAAGTTATTACAATAAAACTTCTGTCTTGATTAAAAACTCAAAATTCATAAAGAAGCATAAAGCAGTAGTAAAGCGGCATAAATCCCCAATAAAAGTGTAACCACAGCCATAGCCCAAGAAAAAAGAATCCAAGCAATACATCTACTCTCTTCAAGATGGAAAAGGTCTGAACTAAGCTGAAGTATTCCCTCCCTGCGGACCTGACCGAGGGGGGGGCAGAAGAAAAGAAGATGAAAGAAAATGGGTCAGACATAAGTCTGGTAAGTTCAGTGATTTTTCAGTATGTAAACAAGAAAAAGGATCATGACATGAATAAACTGAATGCAGGACAATACCATGACGATAAGATAACGTAAGGCAAGATAGGGAAAGTTAAACTGAATATGCTATCGCACTCATTTCTATTTCTCTGCACCTACTAACGAATGTTTCAACAAGCATCATGTGTACATGATAAAGTGATCCCTTTTCAAATCGGCTCCTACTCGCATGCATTTATTATTTGTGTCATTCGGCCCCGCTTGATTGTAGATACATGTGCTGGTCCCACCACGGGGTGTATCAATCCTTAGGGTGGTAACCCGACACAATTCAAGATGCACAGTGTATGAATACTGATGCCCAGTACCTGCTTTTTCCACTCCAGAGTACGTGCACACCCGTACTCCATCGGAACCTACACTGGCGCACCACCTGCCGCTATTTTGACCGCTTATAATCAACCCAGTAATCATGCCCCACCCTGCCAAGCTCAGGGTACCATGATACGTCTATGTAGGTTACTGCTAAAATGGGTCCTCGTTACTAGGGTTTCCTAATCAACATGTTATAATGGTTAAGTGTTCTCATGTAACCTAACCCCACCCATCTGTTTAATTAACATGTTGTATTGGTTAAGTGTTGCCTAAGTTAACTTAACCCTACCATTCTTAACATGACAGTTTATTAGCATTAATTCATTCATTAATGCCTTCAACCTCTGACATTAGAATTGTTGTTTGCGATTGCTAAATGTGTCGGCCGGTTCTGGGCAGACTTCTACCGCAAACTCATTCTAACCTTGGGTTTTAGGCTTAATGCGCTAACCTCTCACATTAGATCTGTTGTTGCGGTCGCAGTTTGTGCTGGGCGGTTCCGGGTAGTCTTACACCGCAACTCAATCTAACCTCGTGTTAGGCATGTTCATCTTTTAGCCAAATTACATATTTATAATACATGCCCAAATCTAGTTTTTTATATGCCAATTACTCACAATTGCAATCAATTCAAGTTACACCACATATACTTGTTATGCCCAAAATTACCCAGTTAAGTTATACCTAATTCCCCACGTTTCAATCGTACGTTCGAAGAGATTCAGTCTAGGTTTCGAATGAACCTAGTATTCATAAAATAAAACAAAATGAAAGGGAATTGAGAAGGAACCCAAGAATTGACATAAGAAACCAAATAAGCATGTGAAGGTATGCTCAATCCAATAATCATGTTTCCAATAGGCATGTTGTACATTAACAATAAGTATGGCCAAACTGAGCAAGTTACAACATAGGCATAAGGATTCAATAGTATTGTACATAACAGAATCGCCAATTTGGTGTACAACATGATAGGTTCCATTATTTCAATCACAAAGGTCTCATAAGCATAGATAATTCAGATTTGACAAAAGGATAAGCATGAATCAGAATCGATTATCTCACAATTAGGCATAGTGGTGTACAACATGATAAGTTCCATTGTTCCAATCACAACAGTCTCATAAACATTGGTAATTCAGATTTGGCAAAAGGATAAGCATGAACCAGAATTCACAATTAGGCATAGTTCTAGATCTGATTATTACAGTCATGATTTATATTAGGTGTTCAAATATGAAATATAACTGAACTTACAGTGAAAGGATTAGAAAAGTGAATTAGTTGACATTGTAGTGATTCTAATCTTTCTTTGTTGATTAAAGAAGAAAACCTCTACTTTGATTTGATGCTCTTCTAATTTGATTTCCAGTTTGGAGAAGATGGAGGGTAAGCTAGCTTAGGGATGGAAAGCATGACGGCTTCATAGAATGAGATTGTGAGGTTTAGGGTTAAGGTTTGATGTGTTTATAAAGGAGTATAGGATTACTATGATCCTTTAGATCAACCTAGGAGTCATCAGAGCCGTCCAGTCCAAGAAAATGCATCATCGGGCCAATCAGAAGTCGCCACGTATCCTTACGACTCAGAAAATCATCCCCGTCCAACACAGTCAGTAGGGGTCGACCCCTACAGAGGGGTCGACACCTATGTCGACACCCCTATAGGGGGTCGACTCCCATGTTGACACCCCTTTGCGGGGTCGACACCCCTGAGCGGGAGATTTCCCGCTCAGCCGATTTCTGAGTTTTTGAATTTCGAACTGAATTGGTTATTTAATTATTATTTTTAATTTAATTTCTGCTTATACTAGAAATCTTCTAACCTCCATAACTTCTTCATACGGAGTTTGATTCACGCTAAGTCGGACTCTATCTAAAGCAGAATTCCGAGACGAACGCAATGGTGTAACATGTTTCACCCAATTCTTCTTCTAAAAATTAAGTGTTCTAAGATTTTTTATTTTTAATATTCATAGAAAATATGGGGTGTTAAATTCTCCCCTCCTTAAAGGATTTCGTCCCCGAAATCTCTAAGTTAAGAAGAATGTATCCTAACGTCCAACATTCATCTACTCAACCATCAATCACAGGCATCCATTGTCCTTAAAAAGATTTCTAATGCTTTCATGATCATATGCATAGTGTGTGTGTGTATGTCCTTATCTAATCCAAAATCAGGCGGTCTACTGATTCAGTTGACCTCCTTAATGCGGATCATATCAGTGCTATGAGTTCATCATGTATGCAATTATTCCTACTCGTACCTTATAACTTCTACATGAGTGCACAATCATTCATACAAATGCAACATCCATATAATAACACATCAAGTTTCAATCCATATACAAATACATATATGCATATGCAATATGAAAGTGACTGAGCCGATCTAGTACTTAATGTGTATGTATATGCATCCACGAGCAACCACTTGCAACCATCAATCATAACATGTTTCAAATACATGTTTACATCCATTGGTTTCTACCTAAGGATTAAGAATAGGACCGAGGAGATATACATAAGAGATAGATACAAGCATGCATAAACTTATGGAAAAAGAGATCAAGGATGTACCCTCAAAAAGATAAGGATAGGCTGCGCGTATCTTGTCTTCAGTCTCCCAAGTCGTGTCTTCTTCAGCGTCACTCCATTGTACTTTTACTAGCTTGACCTCACGATTGCGTAGCTTTTTAACTTCTCTTCCCAAGATACGAGTTGGAACTCTTCTCACCGTTGCTTCTCGTTCCACTTCTACTTCTTCTAGTATGCTTGGCTCCACAACTTCCGCAGACTCGTGTAAGCATTTTCGTAGATGAGAAACATGAAAAACATTATGAACTCCAGCCAATCTTTTGGGCAGCTCTACTCTATAAGCCATCGTCCCAATCCTCTCAATGATAGGAAATGGCCCTACAAACCTTGGTGCCAATTTCTCTATGGATCCAAAGCGAATGACATTCCTCAAAGGAGACACTTTAAGGAAAACCCTGTCTCCAACCTCAAACTCAAGGTCGGTCCTTCTTTTATCCGCGTAGGACTTCTGTCTATCTTGTGCGGTCTTCATTCGTCTTCATATCAAGTCCACCTTCTCTGAGGTTTCTCTAATCATGTCGGGCCCAAGTATGAGCTTGTCTGTAGACTCCCACCAACAAGTTGGTGATCGGCATGGTCTTCCATATAAAGCCTTGAAGGGTGCCATGCCTATGGTGGCTTGGTAGCTATTGTTGCAGGCGAACTCCACCAAAGGAAGATGATCCTCCCATGTTCCTCCAAAATCAAGAATGCACAATCTCAAGAGATCTTCTAACACTCTGTTCACCCTTTCTGTCTGACCATCGGTTTGAGGGTGATAGGCAGTGCTTAAGCATAGTTGTGTGCCTACAGCCTCTTGCAGACTCTTCCAAAACTCACTCGTAAAGATAGGATCTTGATCGCTTACTATGCTAGAGGGTATCCCATGCAGTTGAACTACCTCTTTAAGATAAATGGATGCTAATGATGAGGCAGTCCTCCTACTCTTAACAGGTATAAAGCGAGCGCTTTTAGTGAGCCTGTCAACTATTACCCAAATACTGGTATTGCTCCTTCTTAACCTAGGCAACCCATCTATAAAGTCCATCGAAATGTTATCCCATTTCCACTGTGGGACCTCTAAAGGATGAAGCAGACCACTAGGCTTCTTCTGCTCCGCCTTGACTTGCTGGCATATCAAGCATTTAGAGACAAATTCAGCTACATCCTTCTTCATGCCATTCCAAAAGAAAACCCTTTTTATGTTTTTATACATCTTGTCTCCACCTAGGTGTGTGGTCAGCTTAGAATGGTGGCTTCATCGATATTTGTCTTCACCAAATCCATTGCTTGTGGGATGCATAGTCTTCCATCCCGTCTCAACCATCCCTTATCATCGATGGAGTACCTATTGAGGTGACTAGAAGTCTCACCTCTAATTAACTTATCCATCATATCAACTATCCGTGGGTCTTCACGTTGCGCGGTTCCTATTGAGTCCAAAAGCGTAGGTCGCATCTCTAGCGTTGCTAACAAACCAGGTACAAACTCAAAAGAGGGTCTAAAGTGAAAGGTTGCTATGTACTCCAAGCTTTGCCTTTCCACATAGAGAGGACTTAAGGTCAGCTTTTTCCTACTCAAGGCGTCTGCTACAACATTGCACTTGCCAGGGGTATATGCAATCTCAAAATCGTATGAGGCAAGAAACTCCATCCACCTTTGTTGTCTTAAGTTAAGATCTTTTTGTGAGAAAAGGTATTTTAATGATTTATGGTCAGTAAACAATTCAAACCTTTCTCCTAGTAGGTAATGACGCCATGACTTAAGAGCGAAAACAATGGCAGCTAACTCTAAATCATGAGTTGGGTAGTTCTTCTCATGTACCTTCAACTGCCTTCCCCCATAACAAACTACTTTTCCCTCTTGCATCAAGACAGCGCCCAATCATGTACCGCATGCGTCTGTGTATACTGTAAACATCTTACTCCCACCAGGCAATGTCAGAACTGGGGCTGTTGTCAGAGCCCTTTTCAATTGTTGGAAAGCAATGTCGCAATCCAAATTCCAGGCAAAAGTTAGGTTCTTCTTCGTCAATCTTGTAAGTGGGGCTGAGATCTTTGCAAAGTCCTTAATGAACTTTCTGTAATAGCCCGCTAACCCGAGAAAACTTCGTACTTCGGTTGCATTCCTTGGAATCTTCCAATCTTGCACCGCGACTACTTTTGCGGGATCCACAACTATCCCCTCTTTGGACACCACATGTCCAAGAAACCTTACTTCATCTCTCCAAAAATGGCATTTGGAGAATTTAGCTTTCAGCTGATGTGCACGAAGAGTATCCATAACTTCCTTTAAATGCAAAGCATGTTCTTCCTCAGTCTTTGAGAAAATCAAAATGTCATCCACGAAGACCACTACAAATATATTAAGGAACTCCCTGAACACCCTACTCATCAGGTCTACGAAATAGGCGGGTGCGTTATTCAAGCCGAAAGACATAACAAGCCATTCGAAGAAACCATCCGGGGTCCTGAAAGCGGTCTTGTCTATGCTGTCTTCAGCCACTCTTAGCTGATAGAATCCGGTGGCCAGATCTAGTTGGGAGAAAACTGATGCACCTACAAGCTGGTCAAACAAGTCGTCTATTCTTGGAAGTGGGTGCCTATTCTTCGCGGTCAGCTTGTTTAGCTCCCTATAATCCGCACATAGGCGAAGTGAACCATCCGCTTTAGTTGCAAACACTACTGGAGTGTAACACCCCACGTCCATTAATGTCACTCACAAAGGGAATGCATTAACTTCCATGGAGCATTTTAAGTGAATATAGAACAGAAAATCACAACAAGACAGATATAAAGCAATACTTGAAAATTTAAAACTTCATTTATTGCAGCAGAAGGTAAATATGTTTGGTTACATCATCAAAACCATAAAACCAAAGTCAAGTACATCATATCCATCTTGATAAAACAAAGTACATAAACTGAAAGACATAATCCCCAACATCAAAATAGCCATAAATAAAGAGAAGCTGAACTTTACTTCAGCGGTCCAAGAAATCTTCTAAAAGCAGTCCAAAATCAAGCTCCACTGGTGCTAGTTCCAACCTGAGCACCTGGGGGGAGGGGAGAAAGAGATGGAAAAAAGGGGGTCAGACATAAAGTTGGCGAGTGCGATAACTCTAACAATATAATTAACAAAGTAACTAGGCTACGGCATAAGTTGGAAAATAAGGAAATGACCATGAACCATTGAGTATGACAGAGTAAACAAGGAAACAAGATGAACAACGATAACGTTAAAGGCACACCTAGACCACTACAAGATAATTACTATACTGCACCACCACTAGTATAACAGGATTAGGCGTTACCCTAATGTTTAAACTGGAATAGAATCGAAACAGAATAATCTATACAGAAACAGAATGCTAGTAATGGGCCTTTACCACCCGAACAGAGACAGAAACAGAATAATCCCTACGGAAACAGAATGTAGAATTAGGTGTACACTAGTAATGGGCCTTTACCACCCCAACAGACGGTACCACGCAGAAACAGATAGGTGTTACCACCCAACAGAAACAAACAGAACTAAGTGTACCCTAAGTCCTACCCCCAAGCGATCGGCTCCCTAACTTGTAGATACCCGTGCTAGTCCCACAGTGGGGTGTACCATTCCCCAAAGTGGCAACCCGATACTATCAGAGATGCACGGCTTATACCTACACGATGCAACAACGTCTTACCTACCAGCCCAGGCCCATACACGCACATGAACCTGTTGGACTTGCGTTGCCACCGCTCACCCGTTTTGGCCTCTTACAGTCAAGCCCAGTACACGTGTCCCGTCCTCGACTTAGGTCGAGCCCATAGAGATACTTATGGGTTACTAGTTGAAACGGGCCCCCATGATTTGACACAAGCTATCCACCTAAGCTTGGTCCCCTCTAGTATTTCCCACTTAACCCATTTCTTATTCATGTTTCAATTACATGCTTCAATTTTATTTAAGTATTTCTAATCGTATTTCAAATGCCACCCAAGGCACCCACTAGATTCCACATGCCACCCAAGGCACCCACTTAACCCCCTCATGTCCTACTACATGTTTATGTGGTTAAGTGTTTCTTAATTCATTAAGACCGTAACCTCATAAAGACCTCTCACATTAGACTGGCATTTGTGGCAGCTGGATTTGCCGGGCAGGTCTGGGCAGTCTTACACCACAAAAGAGCCTAACCTCGTGTCTTTACAATTGTTACGTATTTAATTTATGCCTAAGACCTCCCACATTAGACTGGCATTTGTGGCAGCTGGATTTGTCGGGCGGGTCCCGGTAGTCTTACACCACAAACGAGCCTAACCTCGTGTCTTAGACGATTAATTACTCCTAATTAATCATCCCCCAATTTGAATTACTTTCCCTATTCCAATTATCAATCAATTCCAAATTTAGCGATGTCCATAATTGACTCAATTATGTCCATCCATTTATGGTATGTAAAATCATACCAATTTCACCACAATTTTATTTTATGCATTTTAAGGCATTTATGCCAATTAAATCTTTTTAATATTATCCCCTTTACCCCATGTAGTACGTTTGTTCGTTTAAGGTAAAAATATACATTAGACTCGAATAGTCTAACTTGTAACGATACGGATTTTGCCCGGACTTAATCGACCGCTAAATCAACCAAGACCGTTCAATTCCCGCATACGTTAACTTTGGGAATACAACAACATCAGAACAATAACAGCAGACTTTTATAACATCATAATAAATGTTACATCAGAGTACAGAATATATATCAGAGTACATTAAATAAATTTACAGCGGAAGATAATTTTACATTACTTTAATACAGTGCAGCGGAAATAAAATAACTAAGACAGCGGAAGACTTTTCTATGCTCTGGACACAGCTTTGAGCTTCAATCCAGGATCCTGCTAAAGAGATAAATATCTGCAAAAAGCTACTCGACTGCCCGTGTGGAAAAGAGGGCACCCGAGTTTGCAAAAGTGGAAACAAACAACGGGTCAGTCGTGGGACTGGTGTGAGAATTCTTAACTAATATAACTAATAGTAATAAGGCAAATCCAAGGACCACGCCGCTAAAGCGGAACGGGTTTTATTCCAATGGATTGCCGTGCATAATTTAAGTAAATCGTCAAAACAACGCAATGCTTTGTAGAAAAATGAAACCATCATAAGACCCAAGTCCCATCACACAATGCAACGCAAACCGGAGGATAGGGTTTTACCTTATAATGGTCAAACATGCTTGATACGATAAAAACGATATTATTATTAGTGTGTATATGTTTTAAAACATTTCAAAGTAAATGTATCAATCCTAGGAAGCATAGGTACCATATGCTATGCCTCCATACTAGTAATACAATCAAAACCGCAAGGGTCGTATTTGGAATTTGGATTTCCATCTGAGTCAAGGCTAGGGAGGAGCTCCTTACCGATTCGAGACACTCTAGCTGATGCCTCAGGATTACCCGCAGTTAACCCTTGGAAATGGCAGGGCCGGTCCTCACATACAGCTTAGAGGATTAGTTATTCCTAAGCACACGTTCCCCGGTCCTATAGGACCTATCCGAGGCGCCTCATTCCATCATCCACATAAGTAAAATGTCAGGGCTGGTAGGTCACTGACACCACTCTAGCTAGAAAGAAACGTGCTGCTCTCCCTGCGTTCCCTTCTCCCGTTTTAGACTCCGCCGGTGTGTGAGGCTCGTGAAGTCACGCTATACACAAAGCTATGCCTAAACAGGCTATGCTTTGATCATCCCACAAGGCCTGCTTTTCAACAAAGCCTTGATCATATGCATCTTAGCATGCCACATCGTCAATCCATACCATACCATTGAGTTCTACCAACATATAACCTCTGAGCTCATACGTCTCAGAGAAGGGTGTAAAACACCAAACAGATATATGTTTAGCAGAGATCAACGAATACAGTATAAAGGAATACAATGTCAGACATACAATCCATTTACGCGCTTATGCTCTGGGTTTGAGCGAAAGCCAAACCCGTGCAATCAACACTACGTCCGGACGGCTACTACTGTCGCCCCTTCAAGGTAGCTACTCCCATCATGGGTCTCAATAGCAACACACCCATTCGATGTGAAGATCGTCGGTCTTCAATCACCGTCTTCAACTCTTCGAACGTCGTATCATTATTTGGAATGAGAGTAAACTCGGACTTTCCAAATAATTCTCGCATATATAAATTTGCAAACCATTCTATATCGTTATTTATTCTTTTATAAATATAAATATCGTCCATTCAATTCATGTATATATATATATATATCGTCCATTCATTTCATGCATATAAATATATCGTCCATTCATTTATCGTGTCAAAGAATTTATAATTCCACAATTTATTCTTTTTATTTCAACAATCATACAAAATAAAATGATATTTTATTTTATATCATTTCATTAAAGCCAACATATATACGATTAAAGTCTTTTAAACGTTTAATTCTTTTCAAATAAAAAGGACCTTATTTCAATATATATATAGACACGACATCAAAAATATGTTCATTTTTACTATATGAACATGATCTTAAAAATATATTTATTTTTAATATGGTAGCATAAACCTTAAGTATGTTTGAATATCATACATATATTAACGCTATCTCAAGATTTGCCTTTCATTTCATATGCAGTAATACTACTCTAAACATGAATTTTTATTTCATATGCGGTTTCTTGATTATGCATTTCATATGCGACTTCATGCTTTTTAAAACATGTTAAATTTTCATATGCGGTTCATGCTTCTAAATCATGTTTCATTTCATATTTTTATCTTTTTATTCGCATGTGAAATGTAAATAAAAATTCCCTTCTTATTTTCATCTTTTTATTTACATGTGAAAAGTAAATAAAAGTTTCATTCTTATTTTCATTCTTTTTATTTACATGCGAAAAGTAAATAAAAGTTTCATTCTTATTTTCATTCTTTTTATTTACATGCGAAAAGTAAATAAAAGTTTCATTACTTATTTTCATTCTTTTACTTATCCTTTCATTTCAGTAAACATTAATCTTTCCATATTAATATCATAAAACTATTCCCAAAATGTTTCAATTGTAATATCAAAACTTACCATTTTGATATTAAATGAAATCTTCCTCAATTAATCCATTTATGTTAAATTTTAAAATCAAATCTTCTAAATTTACAAGTTAACATAAAAACGAGATTTTTCAATTCAAATCTTCATTATTATAATTGGAATGAAATCTTACCAATTTAAACTTTTTATTTCATCCTTTTTAAATGTGCAATCTTCTTAATTAAATCGTCCATTAATTCCATTAATTGAGTAAATAATGAAAATATTTCAAGTTCCTCAATAATGCTAATTATATATTCACTTTCATGTACAACTTTCATGTGCAATATCCATATATAAATTTTTAATCAGAAACGCTACGAATATATTTATTTACATATTTTACTTAAAAATGCTTAAAATAAACTTGCATTCACGTTTTGACATAACAATAAAAATAAAGTTGCATTCATATTTTATGTAAATAAAAATAAAGTTTCATTCATATTTTTATGTAAACAACAAAAATAAAGTTTCTTTTTTTTTTTTTCTTTTTTTTTTTACATAAAACACTTTTTTGTTTTTACATGAAGCACAATTTTGCTCGCAAACTCTAATGCGACAAAAATGACGATTAAACTATATTTTACATAAAACATATTTTGTGCGCAAACTCTAGTGCGACAAAAATAACTACTGAACTATATATGTTATTGCATAAGTCATATTTTTTTGTTCGCCAACTCTAGTGCGACCAAAAATTGCAATTCAACTATGTTTGTTATTGCATAAAGTATATTTTGATGCATTGCAATTATACAACATGACGATGACTCTCATGTCGTCTCAACTAAATTAACACAACGGTGATTTTAGCGTCAAAACATTCACAATGACACACTGATGGTTTTGGTGTCATGACATACAAATTAACATGCTTATAGTTTTGGGGTGTCATAGCATACAAATTCACATGCTTATAGTTTTGGGGTGTCATAGCATACAAATTCACATTGATATTATGTTAACAAACGTGACATAAAAATGGGTATTTTGATTTTTAACAAAGAAACATAAAGCTTGTGTCTTTTTATTCTTAACAAAATAACATAAAAAGTTTGGCTTTTTATTCTTAACAAAATAACATAAAAAGTTTGGCTTTTTATTCTTAACAAAATAACATAAAAAGTTATTCTTTTATTTTAACAACAAAATTAGGTAAAATGTCTTTTTGTTTCAACAACAAAAATGGTGACAAAAATGGTTCTTTTTGTTTAATCAACAAAATAGTGACAAAATGATTCTTTTAACTTTAACAACAAAAGTAGCGTCAAATTTGTTCTTTTAACTTTGTTAACAAACAACATAAAAATTTGTTCTTTTTATTTTTAACAAACAAATTATGTTAAAATTGGTCTTTATTCAAACAAACTGTGTTAAAAAAAATTTGTCAAAAATATAACATTAAAAATTGTCCTTTATTTTATTAACAAGTTTTTTTGTTGAAAACTTTGTTATTTAATTCTATGGTGAATCCAAGATTCAAATTTACATAAAAAATAATAATAATATATATTTAAAGGTCTAAATCCCCTTTTTGCTTTTGAAAGAAATGAAAATAAAAAGAAGATAAGAAAGATGAGAGTCTCATCATGATTACACCCAAAATAACATATCTGAACAACACACATATTTCATGGCATCATCACATACAATAATCACATACTCATTGCATACAAATATCATCATGACGCAGATCAAGAACCATAGTATACAAATCAGAATTTCGCGATTTACATTAATATATAATTATTTAAATTAGATCAGAGTTCTCACATGCGTTTGTAGATTTTGTCCAAGTTTCAAGTAGTCCAGAATCAGTTCCAAATTGTCCTAAAGCGTAGTACTCCGAATCACGATTCCACAACTTCTGAAATCACCGAATTCCGAGCTAGGACGAAAGAGATATGATTGATTTAAGTTAGAGAGTGATTTATTTTAATTAATTAAATAAATTTAAATAAAATACCCTCTTCTCTTTGTTCTGAATTTCGGCCGTGATTGCAATTGTTCAGAACTTTGGCGCGACTTTGTGGTCGGGGCGAGGCCTACGGGTGATTATATGGGTGGTGATTGGTATCAATGGAAAGAGGAGAGAAGGCTCTTCAAGGTGATGTGTGTGGTGGGTGCTAATTCGAGGAGAGGAGAGAAGGAGTGATGTTTTCAGCCATTAGACGTAATAGTGGCGGCGGCTATCGTGAAATAAAGGATTAGGGTTAGGAATTTTAAGATTATTTATAGGCAAAGAAAGTGAATAGATGAAGGGTTGATTTAGGTTAGAGTTTAGGAAAGGATTTCAAAGGTTAATTAAATAAATACACCATTCAATTTTATTAAATATACCAAGATTGAATTCTATCTTTTAACGTTTACCCATATAAACAAAACTACATTTTATGATTTGATTTTTTTATTATTATTAAGAAAGAAACAAAAGCTTCCCTCTGTATTTGTTAAGAGAAATAGAACGGTACAAATATGATATGAAATGAATTATGGTTAGTGATTAGGATTATTAATAGGCATCTTTTCAATGCTCAATTAATTAGATACCATATTCAATACTTTGTTTATTCATCTAATTCGATTTCCAATCTTCCTATTTAATGTAAAATCTATTTAATCATTTATGTTTACATCGTAAAACGTAAACAAAAGATAAACTTTTATATAATTAACAAATGTAAATTTTGATTTAGACATTTTTGTTTATATAAAAATTGTAAACAAAAGATTAACTTTTTATTAAATTGACAAATGTTAATTTAGATTTTGACATTTTTTTTATTTATTTATACTTTGTTCAAACAAAAAGGGTATTTTGAATATGAACAAACATAAAAGTTGACATTTTGAATCCTAGCATAAGTGGTATTTTTAACTCAACATAAATGTCATTTTGAATACTAACATAAATGGTGATTATAACTCAACATAAATGACCCTTTGAGCTTTATCATAAGTGGTGATTCTAATAGGTCAATTGTCATAAATGACATTTCAAATATGCATTTTATTATGTTCGCAAAAATAAAGGTAAAGATCGTATTTTATTTTGTAAACAGGATTAAAGATTAAAATTAGCATTTTATTTTGTAAACAAAATAAAAGATTAAAACTTGCTTTTTATTTTATAAACAAAATAAAGGTAAAAATTGGTGTTTTATTTTGTACACAAAGTAAAGTTAAAAACTTGTCTTTTATTTTCAAATGACAAAATATATTCTTTCATTTCATTCTCTTAATATGAATAAAAATGATAATCTTGTATGTTGACTTTCAATACACAAACAAAAATAGTGATTTTGTTTATCAATTTTTTTTTTTTTTTATAAATCAAAATGTTCATTTTCCAATTAATCCCTTTTAATAAATAAAAAGGTTCATTTCTAACTCACTAACATATTAACCCAAAATGAGTATTTAAATTCACTAATCAAGTCTTGACAAGAATGTTGTTCTTTTTCACTAATGTGACGTTTATAAAAAATGTTGTTTGTTTGTCTAACCAATTTCTTAACCAAAATTGTCAATTTGATTTAATCATCATTTCTAATCAAGGTGATATTTTTATTAGTCTAATAAATCATTTTTATGTTCTTACATTTAAATAAAGACTAACATTTATTTTAAAACATATTTCATTTTTTTTTATATATTAGTTCCAAAATTCCGGGTTGTTACAATCTCCCCCACTTAAAATCTTTTCGTCCTCGAAAAGGAACTAGGCTAAAAGTTGTTTAATTAACTAACTAAATTTTAATTTTACTTTAATTAATTTCATTTGTTGGCTAACTTATCAAATATACATACTCTTTTATATATTTAAAAATCATATTTTCAAAAATAGATTATATAATCAAAAATACGCTAATCCTAAGCTTATCACTCTGAACTCATTCTAGGGCATTACTAACCCCATCTCTAATGAGTATTCTCATTCTAGGATACTGCTGATCCTATCTCTAATGAGTATTCTTATTGGACATTACTAATCCAATTCTTTGATGAGTCTTTTGTTCAGTTCTAACGAGTTGTACCCCAAAGATTTGAGCTAACCAAAGCTCTGATACCAACTGTAACGATACGGATTTTGCCCGGACTTAATCGACCGCTAAATCGACCAAGACCGTTCAATTCCCGCATACGTTAACTTTGGGAATACAACAACATCAGAACAATAACAGCAGACTTTTATAACATCATAATAAATGTTACATCAGAGTACAGAATATATATCAGAGTACATTAAATAAATTTACAGCGGAAGATAATTTTACATTACTTTAATACAGTGCAGCGGAAATAAAATAACTAAGACAGCGGAAGACTTTTCTATGCTCTGGACACAGCTTTGAGCTTCAATCCAGGATCCTGCTAAAGAGATAAATATCTGCAAAAAGCTACTCGACTGCCCGTGTGGAAAAGAGGGCACCCGAGTTTGCAAAAGTGGAAACAAACAACGGGTCAGTCGTGGGACTGGTGTGAGAATTCTTAACTAATATAACTAATAGTAATAAGGCAAATCCAAGGACCACGCCGCTAAAGCGGAACGGGTTTTATTCCAATGGATTGTCGTGCATAATTTAAGTAAATCGTCAAAACAACGCAATGCTTTGTAGAAAAATGAAACCATCATAAGACCCAAGTCCCATCACACAATGCAACGCAAACCGGAGGATAGGGTTTTACCTTATAATGGTCAAACATGCTTGATACGATAAAAACGATATTATTATTAGTGTGTATATGTTTTAAAACATTTCAAAGTAAATGTATCAATCCTAGGAAGCATAGGTACCATATGCTATGCCTCCATACTAGTAATACAATCAAAACCGCAAGGGTCGTATTTGGAATTTGGATTTCCATCTGAGTCAAGGCTAGGGAGGAGCTCCTTACCGATTCGAGACACTCTAGCTGATGCCTCAGGATTACCCGCAGTTAACCCTTGGAAATGGCAGGGCCGGTCCTCACATACAGCTTAGAGGATTAGTTATTCCTAAGCACACGTTCCCCGGTCCTATAGGACCTATCCGAGGCGCCTCATTCCATCATCCACATAAGTAAAATGTCAGGGCTGGTAGGTCACTGACACCACTCTAGCTAGAAAGAAACGTGCTGCTCTCCCTGCGTTCCCTTCTCCCGTTTTAGACTCCGCCGGTGTGTGAGGCTCGTGAAGTCACGCTATACACAAAGCTATGCCTAAACAGGCTATGCTTTGATCATCCCACAAGGCCTGCTTTTCAACAAAGCCTTGATCATATGCATCTTAGCATGCCACATCGTCAATCCATACCATACCATTGAGTTCTACCAACATATAACCTCTGAGCTCATACGTCTCAGAGAAGGGTGTAAAACACCAAACAGATATATGTTTAGCAGAGATCAACGAATACAGTATAAAGGAATACAATGTCAGACATACAATCCATTTACGCGCTTATGCTCTGGGTTTGAGCGAAAGCCAAACCCGTGCAATCAACACTACGTCCGGACGGCTACTACTGTCGCCCCTTCAAGGTAGCTACTCCCATCATGGGTCTCAATAGCAACACACCCATTCGATGTGAAGATCGTCGGTCTTCAATCACCGTCTTCAACTCTTCGAACGTCGTATCATTATTTGGAATGAGAGTAAACTCGGACTTTCCAAATAATTCTCGCATATATAAATTTGCAAACCATTCTATATCGTTATTTATTCTTTTATAAATATAAATATCGTCCATTCAATTCATGTATATATATATCGTCCATTCATTTCATGCATATAAATATATCGTCCATTCATTTATCATGTCAAAGAATTTATAATTCCACAATTTATTCTTTTTATTTCAACAATCATACAAAATAAAATGATATTTTATTTTATATCATTTCATTAAAGCCAACATATATACGATTAAAGTCTTTTAAACGTTTAATTCTTTTCAAATAAAAAGGACCTTATTTCAATATATATATAGACACGACATCAAAAATATGTTCATTTTTACTATATGAACATGATCTTAAAAATATATTTATTTTTAATATGGTAGCATAAACCTTAAGTATGTTTGAATATCATACATATATTAACGCTATCTCAAGATTTGCCTTTCATTTCATATGCAGTAATACTACTCTAAACATGAATTTTTATTTCATATGCGGTTTCTTGATTATGCATTTCATATGCGACTTCATGCTTTTTAAAACATGTTAAATTTTCATATGCGGTTCATGCTTCTAAATCATGTTTCATTTCATATTTTTATCTTTTTATTCGCATGTGAAATGTAAATAAAAATTCCCTTCTTATTTTCATCTTTTTATTTACATGTGAAAAGTAAATAAAAGTTTCATTCTTATTTTCATTCTTTTTATTTACATGCGAAAAGTAAATAAAAGTTTCATTCTTATTTTCATTCTTTTTATTTACATGCGAAAAGTAAATAAAAGTTTCATTACTTATTTTCATTCTTTTACTTATCCTTTCATTTCAGTAAACATTAATCTTTCCATATTAATATCATAAAACTATTCCCAAAATGTTTCAATTGTAATATCAAAACTTACCATTTTGATATTAAATGAAATCTTCCTCAATTAATCCATTTATGTTAAATTTTAAAATCAAATCTTCTAAATTTACAAGTTAACATAAAAACGAGATTTTTCAATTCAAATCTTCATTATTATAATTGGAATGAAATCTTACCAATTTAAACTTTTTATTTCATCCTTTTTAAATGTGCAATCTTCTTAATTAAATCGTCCATTAATTCCATTAATTGAGTAAATAATGAAAATATTTCAAGTTCCTCAATAATGCTAATTATATATTCACTTTCATGTACAACTTTCATGTGCAATATCCATATATAAATTTTTAATCAGAAACGCTACGAATATATTTATTTACATATTTTACTTAAAAATGCTTAAAATAAACTTGCATTCACGTTTTGACATAACAATAAAAATAAAGTTGCATTCATATTTTATGTAAATAAAAATAAAGTTTCATTCATATTTTTATGTAAACAACAAAAATAAAGTTTCTTTTCTTTTTCTTTTTTTTTTTCTTTTTTTTTTTTTTACATAAAACACATTTTTGTTTTTACATGAAGCACAATTTTGCTCGCAAACTCTAATGCGACAAAAATGACGATTAAACTATATTTTACATAAAACATATTTTGTGCGCAAACTCTAGTGCAACAAAAATAACTACTGAACTATATATGTTATTGCATAAGTCATATTTTTTTGTTCGCCAACTCTAGTGCGACCAAAAATTGCAATTCAACTATGTTTGTTATTGCATAAAGTATATTTTGATGCATTGCAATTATACAACATGACGATGACTCTCATGTCGTCTCAACTAAATTAACACAACGGTGATTTTAGCGTCAAAACATTCACAATGACACACTGATGGTTTTGGTGTCATGACATACAAATTAACATGCTTATAGTTTTGGGGTGTCATAGCATACAAATTCACATGCTTATAGTTTTGGGGTGTCATAGCATACAAATTCACATTGATATTATGTTAACAAACGTGACATAAAAATGGGTATTTTGATTTTTAACAAAGAAACATAAAGCTTGTGTCTTTTTATTCTTAACAAAATAACATAAAAAGTTTGGCTTTTTATTCTTAACAAAATAACATAAAAAGTTTGGCTTTTTATTCTTAACAAAATAACATAAAAAGTTATTCTTTTATTTTAACAACAAAATTAGGTAAAATGTCTTTTTGTTTCAACAACAAAAATGGTGACAAAAATGGTTCTTTTTGTTTAATCAACAAAATAGTGACAAAATGATTCTTTTAACTTTAACAACAAAAGTAGCGTCAAATTTGTTCTTTTAACTTTGTTAACAAACAACATAAAAATTTGTTCTTTTTATTTTTAACAAACAAATTATGTTAAAATTGGTCTTTATTCAAACAAACTGTGTTAAAAAAAATTTATCAAAAATATAACATTAAAAATTGTCCTTTATTTTATTAACAAGTTTTTTTGTTGAAAACTTTGTTATTTAATTCTATGGTGAATCCAAGATTCAAATTTACATAAAAAATAATAATAATATATATGTAAAGGTCTAAATCCCCTTTTTGCTTTTGAAAGAAATGAAAATAAAAAGAAGATAAGAAAGATGAGAGTCTCATCATGATTACACCCAAAATAACATATCTGAACAACACACATATTTCATGGCATCATCACATACAATAATCACATACTCATTGCATACAAATATCATCATGACGCAGATCAAGAACCATAGTATACAAATCAGAATTTCGCGATTTACATTAATATATAATTATTTAAATTAGATCAGAGTTCTCACATGCGTTTGTAGATTTTGTCCAAATTTCAAGTAGTCCAGAATCAGTTCCAAATTGTCCTAAAGCGTAGTACTCCGAATCACGATTCCACAACTTCTGAAATCACCGAATTCCGAGCTAGGACGAAAGAGATATGATTGATTTAAGTTAGAGAGTGATTTATTTTAATTAATTAAATAAATTTAAATAAAATACCCTCTTCTCTTTGTTCTGAATTTCGGCCGTGATTGCAATTGTTCAGAACTTTGGCGCGACTTTGTGGTCGGGGCGAGGCCTACGGGTGATTATATGGGTGGTGATTGGTATCAATGGAAAGAGGAGAGAAGGCTCTTCAAGGTGATGTGTGTGGTGGGTGCTAATTCGAGGAGAGGAGAGAAGGAGTGATGTTTTCAGCCATTAGACGTAATAGTGGCGGCGGCTATCGTGAAATAAAGGATTAGGGTTAGGAATTTTAAGATTATTTATAGGCAAAGAAAGTGAATAGATGAAGGGTTGATTTAGGTTAGAGTTTAGGAAAGGATTTCAAAGGTTAATTAAATAAATACACCATTCAATTTTATTAAATATACCAAGATTGAATTCTATCTTTTAACGTTTACCCATATAAACAAAACTACATTTTATGATTTGATTTTTTTATTATTATTAAGAAAGAAACAAAAGCTTCCCTCTGTATTTGTTAAGAGAAATAGAACGGTACAAATATGATATGAAATGAATTATGGTTAGTGATTAGGATTATTAATAGGCATCTTTTCAATGCTCAATTAATTAGATACCATATTCAATACTTTGTTTATTCATCTAATTCGATTTCCAATCTTCCTATTTAATGTAAAATCTATTTAATCATTTATGTTTACATCGTAAAACGTAAACAAAAGATAAACTTTTATATAATTAACAAATGTAAATTTTGATTTAGACATTTTTGTTTATATAAAAATTGTAAACAAAAGATTAACTTTTTATTAAATTGACAAATGTTAATTTAGATTTTGACATTTTTTTTATTTATTTATACTTTGTTCAAACAAAAAGGGTATTTTGAATATGAACAAACATAAAAGTTGACATTTTGAATCCTAGCATAAGTGGTATTTTTAACTCAACATAAATGTCATTTTGAATACTAACATAAATGGTGATTATAACTCAACATAAATGACCCTTTGAGCTTTATCATAAGTGGTGATTCTAATAGGTCAATTGTCATAAATGACATTTCAAATATGCATTTTATTATGTTCGCAAAAATAAAGGTAAAGCTCGTATTTTATTTTGTAAACAGGATTAAAGATTAAAATTAGCATTTTATTTTGTAAACAAAATAAAAGATTAAAACTTGCTTTTTATTTTATAAACAAAATAAAGGTAAAAATTGGTGTTTTATTTTGTACACAAAGTAAAGTTAAAAACTTGTCTTTTATTTTCAAATGACAAAATATATTCTTTCATTTCATTCTCTTAATATGAATAAAAATGATAATCTTGTATGTTGACTTTCAATACACAAACAAAAATAGTGATTTTGTTTATCAAATTTTTTTTTTTTTTTTATAAATCAAAATGTTCATTTTCCAATTAATCCCTTTTAATAAATAAAAAGGTTCATTTCTAACTCACTAACATATTAACCCAAAATGAGTATTTAAATTCACTAATCAAGTCTTGACAAGAATGTTGTTCTTTTTCACTAATGTGACGTTTATAAAAAATGTTGTTTGTTTGTCTAACCAATTTCTTAACCAAAATTGTCAATTTGATTTAATCATCATTTCTAATCAAGGTGATATTTTTATTAGTCTAATAAATCATTTTTATGTTCTTACATTTAAATAAAGACTAACATTTATTTTAAAACATATTTCATTTTTTTTTATATATTAGTTCCAAAATTCCGGGTTGTTACATAACTCATGAAATAAAAGAGAAAACATCACAATATACACATAACTAAAACATAAATCTAAACATAAGGGGTGAACTTGCATATGTGAATGATGTTCTACATCTAAAACTTGCATAGGCCAAAATTACAACTTGCATAAACAACATATGTCATGGATCCAAATCTAAAGGTGTGAACTTTGATGAGAAAATGGCTACAAACTTGCATAAATAACATATGTCATAGATCTATATCTAAAGGTGTTAATTTGCATAGGCAATACCCCTAAACTTGCATAACATGATTCATATTCTAAACTCATATATTCATACAACTTACATATGTGATTTATACATCATAACAAGGGTGTAAACTTGCATCTAACATGTAAAGTATCATGTAAAATTTAGCATATAATTCACACATGTTATAGCCTAACTTTCAATTAAATTTTCACATAAACTAGGTATCATAGCCATGTAAGTTCACATATAATTTACCCAACATGTATATGATTCATGTTTGAATCAAAATCTAAACTTGCCTACAAATGATTTATCATATGAATCGATATAACAAACTAGCATAAAAAACTTGATGATTTGATTGTATATAAAATTACAACATGGATGATAGCAACATAACTTTACATCATAAATGATAGCATCACCAAATAACATCATAGAGATTTCAATCATAATCCTACAACATAATCACAACATGCAATCAATACTTCATATCACATCAATACAATCCGCATTATATCTTAATCTAATTAAATTACTAATTATCTTGTTAAAACTATCGAACTCAAGACTCAAAAGCAGTCTTGAGTTCTGAATTCTGATTTTTGGAGTTGAATTAGCTCTCCTTTGATGAAGATTCGCTGTTAGGGTTGAATAGTTCTGATTTGGTTGTTGTTCTTCCTCTTAATTTTAGTGGCGGCTGCTCTAGGGTTCAAGACAACAGCATGACGACCTTAGTTTCAGTTTTAATTCTGATTTAGGGTTTGAGTCTATGGGTCTTTTTATAGGGTTTTGAATTAATTTAAGCCGTCGGATGTTCTCAGGGTTAATCAAAACCATTCAATCATGACAGGGTGATGAGTCAGCCCTAATGACTAAGCAAGGATTCAGAAAGCACTCAACAACATGGGTCAGTCTGAACCAGAAAGCTGTGCAGGCTTTTGCCTCGGCCTGGGCGCACTTGGCAGGTGCGCCAGTGTTAATTTGTACTAGCGCACTTCCCAAGTGCGCCAGTGCATTTTTTTTCTTCTTTTAGCCACCAAACTTCGTTCGTCCATAACTCTTTCTTCCGGTACCCGTTTCCCGCAAACTCGGACTCTATTTCAACCAGAATTCCGAGACGAACACAATGGCGCAACCCCATTCCCTTAATATTCACGTTTGAGATTAATTATTCTTTATTTTAGTTAATTCGATTTTTCAAAAATCCGGGGTGTTACATTCTCCCCTCCTTAAAGGATTTCGCCCCCGAAATCTCCAAGTTAAGGAGAATGTATATCCTACCATCCAAACAACCATCTACTCAACCATCAAACACGGGCATCCATTGTCCTTATAAAATTTCTAATGTTGTATGAACATATGCAAAAAGTGTGTGTATATGTTCCTTATCTAATGCAAAATCAGGCGGTCTACTGATTCAGTTGACCTCCTTAATGCAAACGATGATAGTGCCATGCGTCCATTATGTATGCGAAAGAACCTTATTGATACATATCATTTCTACATGTGTGCACAACCATTCACCAAAATGCAACATCCATATGATGGTACAATCATTATACATCCATTACTAAATATGTACACACATTTATATGCAATATGCAATATGAAGTGACTGAGCCGATCTAGTGCCTAATGTGTGTGTGTATGCGTCCACAGGCAACCACTAGCAAACACTTGCAACCATCAAACATAACATGTCTCAAACACATGTTTACATCCATGGGTTTCCTATCTAAAGGTCAAAGATTCGTTCGATGGGATACAAACAAATGATACAACTAAAACCAAAGCTCTGTCCCCATTTGACATCGGTTAAGAGAATAATTCCCTAAGTCTCAGCCCCGAAGACCGAAATCAACATCAAACTGCCACTCAGAAAATTACCCCCATTAAACAATGTCAAAACTGGATATCTACTTCATGCTTCGAGTAGAAACCCCTATCCTTCAGAAATATTTAGATACTTACAGACTACTGGTATAGATCAGATTACAGAATGATTCTCAGAAAGCTAAGCATAACAGACCTTTGCGGGTTACAAGAAACTTTGGGGGTCTTCCCACGACAAGTTAGAAACTTAACGACCCTTTACATAGAAAGCTGGTCCATTTAGACCCAACCCATAGCCCATAAACTTGAGCACACAAAGGTCACATTCAAATTTTTGATGCCTAACACAGATAATTTCAAACCCCTACAAATCACTAACAATTGAGCCAAACCACAAATGGGGTTCGAAACAACTACGAAATCAGAAACAAGACGAGTATTAAAGTGCAGAGTATCAATTACAGAATCAAAATGCCAGAATCAGAAAGAGTTTTAACTCAACAATCAGATAAGGAAATTAAACCATCTTCGGAAATTTTTCTAATTTCTATCCTATCCACCAGCCTCGAGGGTATTCGCCTGTCCTCCAGAAGTAGGTCCTGCCCTATGCCCTTTCCTTGGGCAGTCCTTAATCAGATGTCCCGCTTCGCCACAGTTAAGCAAGTGCCCTTCCTTTTCCTGCAATCCTTGTTCAGATGGGTAGAGCTTCCACAAGTAAAGCACTTCTTCCCCTTCCTATCTTCAGACTTCTCATCCTTCTTTTGTGTTTCCTTTTTGGGCCCCGTTTTCTTGTTCTGTGGTCCTTCGTGCTTTTCTTCTTTTTTCTCACTTTTGGCTTCCTCTTCATGCATTAACGCCATGTCAACCAATTTCTCGAAGGTAGCCCCCATAGGAATGTGGGTCATAGCTAACCCATGTAGCGGCTCGTTTAAACCCTTAACAAATCTTAAAGCCTTCTTTTCTGGAGTATTCACTAAGTCTAAGCCAAACCTTGCCAATTGGTTGAATTTGTTGACGTACTCTTTCACCGATAGATTCCCTTGCTTCAGCGCCGAAAACCTTTCCATGTATAGATTCTCTTCAGCCCGTGAGAGAAACATCGCCTCAAACCTTTGCCTAAAATCTGGCCATGTATCAACTGGACGTCCCCCATTAGTGACCTCCCACCAAAACGAGGCCTCATCCTTCATTAGCCAGGCAGCTAGCTGGACTTTTCTTCCATCATCCACTTCAAAGATTCCAAACAATTCTTCCACCTCCTTTAGCCAATTACGAGCTTCAACAAATGTCTCCGTCCCGTGAAAAGGTTTTCCACCCATTGCTCTAAAGTCCTTACATATCTTTGCGAAATTATCGACACGAGGAGGAGGATCATTTGTTGGAACTGCGGCGGCGGCCCTAGCCTCAAGATATTAACGAAACCAACCGGGTACGTGAACACCCTCTGTTATCTCAGATGCTTCAGACATGATGAAACGAAAAAAGGAAAGATTCAATACAAAGGACCGAGGGAAAGATATATGGCTCTTGGGGTTATGCTTTCTAAAATATACTTTTCTCTTGAAAATAATTTCCTTTAAACATAGTTTTGAAGGTACTTCTTCATAAAAATTGTTTTGAAAAATAGTTTCTCAAAATTCATATCTATTCTGGTAACCTTCAGCTCTGATACCACGTGTAACACCCCACGTCCATTAATGTCACTCACAAAGGGAATGCATTAACTTCCATGGAGCATTTTAAGTGAATATAGAACAGAAAATCACAACAAGACAGATATAAAGCAATACTTGAAAATTTAAAACTTCATTTATTGCAGCAGAAGGTAAATATGTTTGGTTACATCATCAAAACCATAAAACCAAAGTCAAGTACATCATATCCATCTTGATAAAACAAAGTACATAAACTGAAAGACATAATCCCCAACATCAAAATAGCCATAAATAAAGAGAAGCTGAACTTTACTTCAGCGGTCCAAGAAATCTTCTAAAAGCAGTCCAAAATCAAGCTCCACTGGTGCTAGTTCCAACCTGAGCACCTAGGGGGGGAAGAAAGAGATGGAAAAAAGGGGGTCAGACATAAAGTTGGCGAGTGCGATAACTCTAACAATATAATTAACAAAGTAACTAGGCTAAGGCATAAGTTGGAAAATAAGGAAATGACCATGAACCATTGAGTATGACAGAGTAAACAAGGAAACAAGATGAACAACGATAACGTTAAAGGCACACCTAGACCACTACAAGATAATTACTATACTGCACCACCACTAGTATAACAGGATTAGGCGTTACCCTAATGTTTAAACTGGAATAGAATCGAAACAGAATAATCTATACAGAAACAGAATGCTAGTAATGGGCCTTTACCACCCGAACAGAGACAGAAAAAGAAACAGAATAATCCCTACGGAAACAGAATGTAGAATTAGGTGTACACTAGTAATGGGCCTTTACCACCCCAACAGACGGTACCATGCAGAAACAGACAGGTGTTACCACCCAACAGAAACAGACAGACAGGTGTTACCACCCAAGCGATCGGCTCCCTAACTCGTAGATACCCGTGCTGGTCCCACAGTGGGGTGTATCATTCCCCAAAGTGGCAACCCGATACTATCAGAGATGCACGGCTTATACCTACACGATGCAACAACGTCTTACCTACCAGCCCGGGCCCACACACGCACATGAACCAATTGGACTTGCGTTACCACCGCTCACCCGTTTTGGCCTCTTACAGTCAAGCCCAGTACGCGTGTCCCGTCCTTGACTTAGGTCGAAACCACAGAGATACTTATGGGTTACTAGTTGAAACGGCCCCCCATGATTTGATACAAGCTATCCACCTAAGCTTGGTCCCCTCTAGTATTTCCCACTTAACCCACTTCTTATTCATGTTTCAATTACATGCTTCAATTTTTGTTAAGTATTTCTAATCGTATTTCAAATGCCACCCAAGGCACCCACTAGATTCCACATGCCACCCAAGGCACCCACTTAACCCCCTCATGTCCCACTACATGTTTATCTGGTCAAGTGTTTCTTAATTCATTAAGACCGTAACCTCATAAAGACCTCTCACATTAGACTGGCATTTGTGGCAGCTGGATTTGCCGGGCGGGTCCGGGCAATCTTACACCACAAAAGAGCCTAACCTCGTGTCTTTACAATTGTTACGTATTTAATTTATGCCTAAGACCTCCCACATTAGACTGGCATTTGTGGCAGCTGGATTTGCCGGGCGGGTCCGGGCAGTCTTACACCACAAAAGAGCCTAACCTCGTGTCTTAGACGATTAATTACTCCTAATTAATCATCCCCCAATTTGAATTACTTTCCCTATTCCAATTATCAATCAATTCCAAATTTAGCGATGTCCATAATTGACTCAATTATGTCCATCCATTTATGGTATGTAAAATCATACCAATTTCACCACAATTTTATTTTATGCATTTTAAGGCATTTATGCCAATTAAATCTTTTTAATATTATCCCCTTTACCCCACGTAGTACGTTTAACGTAAAAATATACATTAGACTCGAATAGTCTAACTCATGAAATAAAAGAGAAAACATCACAATATACACATAATTAAAACATAAATCTAAACATAGGGGTGAACTTGCATATGTGAATGATGTTCTACATCTAAAACTTGCATAGGCCAAAATTACAACTTGCATAAACAACATATGTCATGGATCCAAATCTAAAGGTGTGAACTTTGATGAGAAAATGGCCACCAACTTGCATAAATAACATATGTCATAGATCTATATCTAAAGGTGTTAATTTGCATAGGCAATACCCCTAAACTTGCATAACATGATTCATATTCTAAACTCATATATTCATACAACTTACATATGTGATTTATACATCATAACATGGGTGTAAACTTGCATCTAACATGTAAAGTATCATGTAAAATTTAGCATATAATTCACACATGTTATAGCCTAACTTTCAATTAAATTTTCACATAAACTAGGTATCATAGCCATGTAAGTTCACATATAATTCTACCCAACATGTATATGATTCATGTTTGAATCAAAATCTAAACTTGCCTACAAATGATTTATCATATGAATCGATATAACAAACTAGCATAAGAAACTTGATGATTTGATTGTATATAAAATTACAACATGGATGATAGCAACATAACTTTACATCATAAATGATAGCATCACAACATAACGTCATAGAGATTTCAATCATAATCCTACAACATAATCACAACATGCAATCAATACTTCATATCACATCAATACAATCCGCATTATATCTTAATCCAATTAAATTACTAATTATCTTGTTAAAACTATCGAACTCACGACTCAAAAGCAGTCTTGAGTTTTGAATTCTGATTTTTGGAGTTGAATTAGCTCTCCTTTGATGAAGATTCGCTGTTAGGGTTGAATAGTTCTGATTTGGTTGCTGTTCTTCCTCTTAATTTTAGTGGCGGCTGCTCTAGGGTTCAAGACAACAGCATGACGACCATAGTTTCAGTTTTAATTCTGATTTAGGGTTTGAGTCTATGGGTCTTTTTATAGGGTTTTGAATTAATTTAAGCCGTCGGATGTTCTCAGGGTTAATCAAAACCATTCAATCATGACAGGGTGATGAGTCAGCCCTAATGACTAAGCAAGGATTCAGAAAGCACTCAACAACATGGGTCAGTCTGAACCAGAAAGCTGTGCAGGCTTTTGCCTCGGCCTGGGCGCACTTGGCAGGTGTGCCAGTGTTAATTTGTACTGGCGCACTTCCAAAGTGCGCCAATGCATTTTTTTCTTCTTTTAGCCACCAAACTTCATTCGTCCATAACTCTTTCATCCGGTACCCGTTTCCCGCAAAATCGGACTCTATTTCAACCAGAATTCCGAGACGAACACAATGGCGCAACCCCATTCCCTTAATTCTCACGCCTGAGATTAATTATTCTTTATTTTAGTTAATTCGATTTTTCAAAAATCCGGGGTGTTACATGGAGCACCCCATTCAGAAATACTCCGCCTTATGAACCCTTTTTCGAGCAGCTCTTTAACTTGCTTGCTGAGCTCCTTCCTTTCCCTTGTAGCCATGTGTCGAACGGGTAAAGCAACTAGTTTCGCATTATCAACAATGTATACGCAGAAGTCTATCTCTCGCTTTGGAGGCAAACCCGTCACCTCTTCAAAGACATCCGAGTATTCACGGACTACTCTAACAGATTGCAAGTTTTCAACAAACGCATCAAGAGATTGTAGGTAGCTAAGCATAATAGAGTTCATGGGATTACAAGAGATTTCGAGAGTATTACCGAGGCGAGTCATAAGTCTAACCACTCTCTTTTCACAATCGAGGATGGCACCATTATTGGATAACCAATCCATGCCTAGAATCAACCCATAGCCCGTGAAACCCAAAACATAACCATTACATCTAAACCCAACACTTAGTATAGAAATTTCCAAATCCAAACAAATCATTGACAAATAAGCCGATCCCCCAATTGGATTTGAAACAACCATGGGATCCTCTACTATACTGGTATCTAGGTGTAGAGATTCAACTAATGCAGTAGATATAAAATTGTGTGATGCGCCAGAATCAAAAAGAGTACGAACTGGATGATCAGAAAGATAAACTAAACTCTCAGCAAAAATATTTCTACCTCTTTCTTGCGGAGGTGCCATGAGAGCGTGAATCTGCCCTCTAGAAGTAGATCTAGTCCTCTGCCCTTTCCCTTGCCTTTTTGGGCAATCCTTAGCCATATGTCCTGTCTCACCGCATTGAAAGCAACCACCCATCTTCCTTTTCTTCTTTCTGCAGACCTTAATCAGATGTCCAGGTATGCCACAAAAATTACACTTCCTCTTGTCATGGGGTTTGTTATTCTTCCCGTGTAATAACCCGGAAATCCGAGCCAATTTAAAAATTTTATTTTGGCAATTTTGATTATTTAAAATGAATTATTTTAAATAATAACGACGAGAAATTTATTTTGAATAGAATTAGAATGAATATATTTATTTGAATCGTCATTAGAATATAAATATTTTATTTTAAATACAAAAGGAATGAAAATGACGCGGTAGTTTGAAAATTCGATTTCAAACTTCAAATGAATGTACCGGGTGCAAAATAAACCGGATTTTAGCGAAACCAAAAACATTAGAATCTATTTGAGAATATCATTCCAACGAATCCAAAAAATTAAAATTTCATAGCGTGAATAAAAATTTATGCCTTGTTGAAAATTCAGAATAGTCGCTATGGAATTCACGCCCTTAAAAATGGAAATTTTGCAAACGACCTCGGTTTTCGACGAAACCACTTTTGTTGGATCCATGATGTCAAGTTATTGCTAGATTCCAAAATTTATAATTTTATGAATCAATATGTGAGCGTGGCAAAGGAAAACGTGTTTTGACAGTTTCAGTCAATTTCGATCGACCAGAAAATGGCCATTTTTCAAACGGTCTCAGAATTTGACGAAATCAGTTTTGTTAAGACCGTATCGTCAATACGAAGCTAGAAATAATGTTTCAGGAATTTTTAGAGACTGTATGTGGCCCCGACAAATTGAAATGCGCGTTCAAATTCAATATATAGATTTATATTTTGATTTTGACGGAAACTGATCGAAACGATCGAATCAGCTGATGAATCATATCCCATTGTGTTCAGAATGGGGGTAATTAGCTATGGACGACAGGCGGTGAGTTTGATTTCGAGGTAGAAATTAAAAGTGGCTTTTTGGAATAAAATAAATAAATAAAATAAAATCTCTCCCTCTCTCTCCCTATACACTCTCAGCCCCCCCCCCCCCCGTTCATTTTCAAAGTCAAAATAAAATTAAAAAAAAGAAGAAGAAAGGGAAGGAGCGACGGGTGGAACCGCCGCTGCCGCCCCATCGCGGCCCCCTCAGGTGGCGCGCCCTCCTCCCCAAGTCCCTCCGCCTTCTCTCTCCACCCTCCTTCTCCCCTTCCGTCGTCCCTCTCTCCTCCTTCCTCAAATCGAACGCGCCCCTCCCCCTTTCTTCTTCCAGCACGCCCTCCCCGACGATGCCAGACCCCCTCCAAGCCGCAGCCTCCATCAAAGCAAAGTGAGTATTTTTATTTTTCTTTGTTTAAAATCTGATTTTCCCTTATTGTAGAAGGTTAGGATTTTTAAATATAGGAAGTTATGGTTTTTATGATACCAATAGCGTTATAAAAATCCAATTTTTAATATGTAGATAGCAAGATAAAAACCCAATTTATATATATATAATATCGAGTTAAAAATGCGATTTTTATAGTGTATTCATCGATTTAAAAATACGATTTTAGTTGTATAAAGATTTGATTTTTATATAGAAGGTAGCGTTATAAAGATTCGATTTTTATTCGTATGAAAAACATATAAAGATGTGATTTTTATACGAACGGTACAATAATAAAAATGTGATTTTTATATGAATGGTAGGAAAATAAAAATATGATTTTTATTTAGATAACTTCGCTTTAAAAATACGATTTATAATATGAAGTTGAAATTATAAAAAATCGATTTTTTTATATGTTGTGAAGAATAAAAATATGATTTTTGTATTATATAGATAATAAAAATTTGATCTTTATTATGTAGAAGATATAAAAATATGATTTTAATTCATGTAGAGATAAAAATATAGTTTTTATTATATTACTAGCAGGATAAAAATATAATTTTTATCATAGAAGTAGCGTTGTAAAGGAGTGATTTTTACATATGTAGCAGTGATATAAAAATACGATCTTTATATATAAAAATATAATTTTTATATAGAGAATAGCATGATAAAAATATGATCTTTATTTTATGAACACCGTTATAAAAATAGAATTTTTATCTATATAGTAGTGATATAAAAATAGAATTTTTATCTATACAGTAGCAGTGTAAAAATGTGATTTTTTTATACATAGCAACAATAAAAATATGTGATTTTTATATATGTAGCGAAAACGGACGACGAAAGTGATGAAAGGCAAGCACGGCGAAATTTTCTACATATGAAAAGTCGTGGCGTTTGGTTTAGCTTCTTGTTGAGAACTCCTCACTTTTAATTTATTTCTAATTTGAAATATATGCTAGGATGCAGATGGTGCTTAGTAGCACCTGACACCCGTCGTCCACAGACCATGGATGACTTGTTTGTTAGAATGTTGTGTTGTGAAATTTGATTGTGTGTTGTGGAATGAAATAAAATATTTTATAGTGGAAAATATTTTATAGTTAAAAATATGATTTTTAACGTGTATATAAAATAAATAGTAATAAACAAATCGAACGATTTGTTTATATACACTGATTTGACTGATATTGATTGGGACGATAAATTTTACACATCGGCCAACCGCACAAATAAAATATGTGTTTGTTGATTTGAAACCCCGCACGGGTATTGGGATGATATTTGATGTACACTAACCCCGATTGTTTAGTTGTATGTCAATCGATGGGTTGACAGACTGTGTAAGCATTAATTATTTATATTTAATGCTTAGGCAGTTGTGTGGTGCACTCTGGATGATGGTTGATTATTTATTGTTGCTGTTATATACATGTGTTGTAGAAAATTCATATAATTAACATTATATGGTAATGGATTGGGCCTCATTCCAATTTAGAAAGTAAATTCATGTGTTGAATAGAAAATAAATTCAAGTGTTGAATTGAAAATAAATTCATGTGTTGAATTGGAAATAAATTCATGTGTTGAATAGAAAATAAATTCATGTGTTGAATAGAAAATAAATTCATGTGTTGAATAGAATAAACATTCATGTGTTGAATAAAAGCCATGTTGATTAGATTGACGCCATTTTGAAGTGAACGATATTTATATCGATTTTATTCATTTTTATATTGAATATAGAAAAGAAAATGATTTCAAAATTTAACGTTTTGAAAATATTATCATTTGTATATCGATGATGTGGAATATTCAATTTTGACTAGAAATTGAATATGAAGTTGAAATCGTTTTGAAAACGAATTTAAAACGATTTATAAAATATGTTTTTAAAAGGAAATCGATGAAATATATATAACATATATATTATATATATATAATGGCCTGAATGGAACGCGCCGCGCTGCGGCAGTTCGCGAATTTCGACCATTGACTTCGAATGGACATTACGGGAGATCCGACCATCGGATTCTCCTAAAGCGGAACCGTTGGGTTCGTATCGAAAAGAGCTTTCTAACGAATATTAGAGATTTGAAATCTAACGGTTTGATTTGGAATTATGTCCAAATCAAATTTGGAAAAGGTCGCTGTAAGTGCAGTTCGATGGCCGTTGATGGAAATCGACTGTACGGGCCTTGATAAAATTATTAAAAATAGTAATAATTTGTGTAAAATCATAAGAAATGATTAGTGAAGAATTGGGATGAAAATTTCCATATTTGAAAAGATAAAAATAGATTTTTATCGAAATGAACTAGTTTTGAACTAGAATTATAATTCTATTTATTTTTAAAATAAATAAGGTGGATTTGAAATGGTTTTAAAAATAACCAGAATTTCCAATAATTGATTTGGAATTGATTTGAATCGAAATTGTCCTTGGAATATTTCGATATTGGATTTCGTAGTTACGCAGATATTGTTATGGAAATTTGAAAGATATATTTATATCGTTATTTCCAATACGATATTTGTTGGTCGTAGAATTTGGTATTGAATATAAGCCGATATATTTTCTATTCAGAGCCTTGTATTTAATATCAAATGGGATTTGGGTTTGTCGTGAATGGTGTCTTCATTAACACTGTTTTTAAACCCAGTTGAGAGAAAGATTAAATCTTTTTATTTAGATTTAATGAAGTGTACCAATTAAATGGTATTTAATTGGAATTGAATTTGAATTGATTTTTGGGTTTATCGTGAACGGTGTTTTAAATAACACTTGTTCTTTAACCTGATAATTAATGGAATGTGATTTTGGGTTTATAGTGAACCGTGTTTTAAATGACATTGGTCCTTTAACCCAGTTAAAGACAGGATGTGATTTCCCAAGTTAAATAATCATTGATAGTGATTGTTGGGAAGATTAAAACCAAGTGGGGTTTTAATGAATCTTTAATTAGATTGAAATGGTCGAGAATGGAGTATCACCAGTTTTGCTCCAGGCGATAGTTAAATCTTTAATTAGATTTGAACGTGAAATGGTAATTGAATTTACCGATAACACCGTGGTGTTAGATATGAAGTATGACCAGTTTTACTTCATGGGATGAATAGGTTGAGATTGGGAAATAGAATAAATGATTACTTCGGTGTGGTTCGCTAATCCCGACTAGTTTGAATTGATATTCAAAAGAAGATTAAAGAATAAATTTAAAGAATTTATCTTTGATAAAATTAATGGGAACCTTTCCCAAAGTAGTAAGAATATTTGAATAAAAGAATATCCTGAATTGGAATGAGGCGTATGTTGTGTTTGTGTAAGAATTATTTATTATATACGCGAGTTATTCAGAAAGACCGGGTTTATCCCATTCTGAATAACTGATTCGACGTGGTGTCAAGGATGAAGACGGTGGTTGAAGACAGGAGGTCTTCACATCGTTTGGGTGAACACTGATGATCTTGATTGGGTTGTACACCCAAGAGGAGGGAATCAGTTAGTGATCGTCCAGACGTACTTGGAGATCGATGGATATGCGAGGTACAAGGTGCCTCCGGTTTCGTTCAGACCCAGAACGAACTTGTAAATGGACTATGTGTCGGACATTGGATTTTATTCTGTGTGATTGATTTCTATTAAATATATATCTGTTTGGCGGCGGAGAATTTATTCTCTTTCTTAATGCCCTTCTCTGAGACGTACGAGCTCAGGGGTTATATATTGATGGATATCAATCGCATGGAGTGAATTGCCTGTGTAACATGCCTAAGTGGCAATTGATCAAGGCTTCTGTTGAAAAGCAAAGTCTTGTGGTTGATGATCAAAGCACGGCCTGTGTGGTATAGCTTTGTGTAGCGTTGATTCGCAAGCCTCACACTTCGGTTGTGAACTAGAAACGGGAGAGGACATCAGGGAGGGCATGTGTTTCCTTCTAGCTAGGGTGGTGTCAGTGACCTACCAGCCCTGACATTTATATTATTTTCACCTGTGTGGTTGTTACTGTTGCGAGGAGCCTCGGATATATCGGTGACTATGTGGAGCCGATGGAGTCATTTGGCTCATTTATGCCCCAAAGGGCGGGGAAACGCAATGTTCAGGCATAATAATCCACATTGGTGGACCGGCCCTGACAATCCAAGGGGCAGTTGCGGCTGTTCCTGAGGGGCGGTCTAGAGCGTCTCGAATCGGTAGAGGACTATCTTTTGCCTCGGTTCACAGATGGAAATCCAACTTCCAATACGTGACTTTGCGGTTTTGGTTGTAGAGCCTAGTATTGGCGACATGATATATGGTACCCATGCCGCCTATGATTGATACTTATGATTGAAATTGTTTTGACACTATACACTTATAGTAATAATAAAACATGAAATTTAGCGTATCAAGCATTCTTTGGCTATTATAAGGTAAAACCCTATCCTCCGGCTTGTGTTGCATTGTGTGATGGGACCTGGGTCTTATAATAGTTTCATTTTTCTTTATTTAGCATTGCGCAGTTGTTTTATGCACTGGTGTTCTTAGGAGGAAACCCGTTCCGTGTTATACGGCGTGGTCCCTTGATTTACCTAACTTTAAAATAAAGATTAATAACTGTTTTAGTTCTCACACCAGTCACATGACTGACCTGGAGTTTATTGTTTTAACCTAAACTTTAGGTGCCCTTATTTTGACACGGGCAGCTAATAGTTTTGGTTTTGCAGATTTATATTCACAGGAACCTGATTTACAGCTGGAATGATATCCGGAAAGCTCTGTATCCGTATATCTACTTCAGTCGTGCTTTGTATTATTTTCCGCTGCTATGTAATGTATTTGTAATCTCTGATATTTTATGATGTGTAATATTGATTCACACTCTGCATATTCTTGTATTTTGATGGAATTGTTGTAATTAACAATGAAATGTTCTTCTGTTTGCGTTTCGATGTGTCTTGTCCTCAACTCAATCCGTGATTTCCCATAAGAGGGATTTCGGATCGTTTCATCCCGCCCTTCTTGGAATCTGTCTTCTTATTCTGTGATCCCTCCACTTTCTTGTCTAGAGGTCCTTCCATCTTTGTCTCTTTCTTCCCATCCTTGTCTTCCTCTTGTAACAGTGCCATGTCCACCGGTCTCTCATAAGTCGCACCCATAGGTATATGGGACATAACTAGGTTGTGCAGTGGCTCATTCAACCCTTTAACGAAACGGATATCCTTTTTATGTGGAGTGTTTACCAACTCCAGTCCGAATCTAGCCAGTTGGTTGACGTATTCCTTAACCGATAGGCTTCCCTGTTTGAGTGCTAAGAACTTCTCCATCTGAAGGCTTCGTTCAGCTTGCGAGAGGAACTTCATTTCAAACCTCATTCTGAAATCCTCCCAAGTCTCAACTGGTCTTTCGGCATTAGAAACTTCCCATTAGAAAGAGGCTTCGTCCTTATGTAACCATACAGCCAATAGTATCTTCTGCCTGTCGTCCACTTCGAAGATAACAAACAAATCTTCTGTTTCCTTGAGCCAGTTTCTTGCTTCCACGAATGATTCTATCCCATTAAAGTTCTTTCCACCCATAGCTCGAAAGTCTCTACATATCTTCGAGAAAGCATTCACACGCGGAGGAGGAGGAACTACTGCAGCTGGGGGAGGAGGAACGTCTGTTGGGCCTGCGACATCAGCCCTAGCCTCCAGATACCTTCTGAACCAACCGGGTATCTGTACGCCCTCGGGAAGATTAAGATCCCCAGACATGCTGAAACGAAAAGAAAAGGTTGAAAACAAAGGATAGAAAGATAGTGCGTATGGCTTTAGGGAATATGTCTTTAAAATAAAACAACACTTTTATTGAAAATGCTTCTTTGAAACTTCTTTTTGAAAAATAGTTTTCAAAAACTTTTATCTTATCTGCTAACCATCAGCTCTAATACCAAGTGAAACACCCCACCTCCGTTAAGGTCACTCACAAAGGGAATGCATTAACTTAGGTGAAGCATTATAGGTAAAAGATACAGATAATTTACAATACAGACATATAAACAGTGGAAAAAACTGGAATTATTTCATAAGCAACGTGGTCTAGTCAAAACATTACAATCATTGTCTCAAAACCCGACTTCCAAGTTATTACAATAAAACTTCTGTCTTGATTAAAAACTCAAAATTCATAAAGAAGCATAAAGCAGTAGTAAAGCGGCATAAATCCCCAATAAAAGTGTAACCACAGCCATAGCCCAAGAAAAGAGAATCCAAGCAATACATCTACTCTTTTCAAGCTGGAAAAGGTCTGAACTAAGTTGAAGTATTCCCTCCCTGCGGACCTGAGGGGGGGAACGGAAGAAAAGAAGATGAAAGAAAACAGGTCAGACATTAGTCTGGTAAGTCCAGTGATTTTTCAGTATGTAAACAAGAAAAAGGATCATGACATGAATAAACTGAATATAGGACAATACCGTGATGACAAGATAACATAAGGCAAGATAGGGCAAGTTAAACTGAATATGCTATCGCACTCATTTCTATTTCTCTACACCTACTAATGAATGTTTCAACAAGCATCATGTGTACATGATAAAGTGATCCCTTTTCAAATCGGCTCCTACTCGCATGCATTTATTATTTGTTTCATTCGGCCCCGCTTGATTGTAGATACCTGTGTCGGTCCCACCATGGGGTGTATCAATCCCTAGGGTGGCAAACCGACACAATTCAAGATGCACAGTGTATGACTAGTGATGCCCAGTGCCTGCTTTTTCCACTCCGGAGTACGTGCACGCCCGTACTCCGTCGGAACATACGCTGACGCATCACCTGCCGCTATTTTGACCGCTTATAATCATCCTGGTAATCGTGCCCCACCCTGCCTAGTTCAGGGTACCATGATACGTCTATGTGGGTTACTGCTGAAATGGGTCCCCGTTACTAGGGTTTCCTAATCAACATGTTATAATGGTTAAGTGTTCTCATGTAACCTAACCCCACCCATCTGTTTAATTAACATATTGTATTGGTTAAGTGTTGCCTAAGTTAACTTAACCCTACCATTCTTAACATAACAATTTATTAGCATTAATTCAATCTTTAATGCCTTCAACCTCTCACATTAGAACTGTTGTTTGCGGTTGCTGGATGTGCCAGGCGGTTCCGGGCAGACTTCTACCGCAAACTCATTCTAACCTCGGGTTTTGGTCTTAATGTGCTAACCACTCACATTAGATCTGCTGTTGCGGTCGCAGGATGTGCCGGGCGGTTCCGGGCAGTCTTACACCGCAACTCAATCTAACCTCGTGTTAGGCATGTTCATCTTTTAGCCAAATTACATATTTATAATACATGCCCAAATTTAGATTTTTATATGCCAATTACTCACAATTGCAATCAATTCAAGTTACGCCACATATACTTGTTATGCCCAAAATTACTCAATTAAGTTATACCCAATTCCCCGCGTTTCAATCGTACGTTCGACGGGATTCAGTCTAGGTTCCGAATGAACCTAGTGTTCATAAAATAAAACAAAAGGAAAGGGAATTGAGAAGGAACCCAAGAATTGACATAAGAAACAAAATAAGCATGTGAAGGTATGCCCAATCCAATAATCATGTTTCCAATAGGCATGTTGTACATTAACAATAAGTATGGCCAAACTGAGCAAGTTACAACATAGGCATAAGGATTCAATAGTATTGTACATAAGAGAATCACCAATTTGGTGTACAACATGATAGGTTCCATTATTTCAATCACAACGGTCTCATAAGCATAGATAATTCAGATTTGACAAAAGGATAAGCATGAATCAGAATCGTTATCTCACAATTAGGCATAGTGGTGTACAACATGATAAGTTCCATTGTTACAATCACAACAGTCCCATAAACATAGGTAATTCAGATTTGGCAAAAGGATAAGCATGAACCAGAATTCACAATTAGGCATAGTTCTAGATCCGATTATTACAGTCATGATTTCTATTAGATGTTCAAATCTGAAATATAACTGTATTTATAGTGAAAGGATTAGAAAAGTGAATTAGTTGACGTTGTAGTGATTTTAATCTTTCTTTGTTGATTGAAGAAGAAAACCTCTACTTTGATTTGATGCTCTTCTAATTTGATTTCTAGTTTGGAGAAGATGGAGGCTAGGCTAGCTTTGGGATGGACACCATGACGGCTTTATAGAATGAGATTGAGAGGTTTAGGGTTAAGGTTTGATGTGTTTATATAGGAGTATAGGATTAGTATGAGCCTTTAGATCAACCTAGGAGTCATCAGAGCCGTCCAGTCCAAGAAAATGCGTCATCAGGACAATCAGAAGTCGCCACGTAGCCCTATGACTCAGAAAAACGTCACTGTCCAGCACAGTCAGTAGGGGTCGACCCCTACAGGGGGGTCGACACCTCCTGGAGGGTCGACACCCCTGAGCAGGAGATTTCCCGCTCAGCCGATTTCTAAGTTTTTGAATTTCGAACTGAATTGATTATTTAATTATTATTTTTAATTTAATTTCTGCTTATACTAGAAATCTTCTAACCTCCATAACTTCTTCATACGGAGTCCGATTCACACAAACTCGGACTCTATCTCAAGCAGAATTCCGAGACGAACGCAATGGTGTAACCCGTTTCACCCAATTCTTCTTCTAAAAATTAAGTGTCCTTAGATTTGTTAATTTTTATATTCATAGAAAATACGGGGTGTTACATTAGTTTAGGACGCAGCAGCATGACGGCTTATGAATGAATTTAGTTTAGATTAGGGTTTAAGTTTATGTGTGCTTATATAGATGTGTAGGAATAATTAGAACCCTTAGATCTGACTAGGATGCATCTAAGCCATCCAGAATGGAAAGTCATGTCACCAGACCAATCAGATAAAGCCATATAAGCCCTAAAACTCCAAAAATCGTCATCTGAACACATCAGCCCAATCTGGTCGACAGGGCTCGACACCTTATATAGGGGGTCGACACCTGTGTCTTCCCCCCTATAGGGGGGTCGACACCTGTGTCTTCCCCCCATAGGGGGGTCGACACCTATGTCAACCCCCACTAGGGGGTCGACACCCATGAGCGGGAAATTTTCCGCTCAGCCCGCTTTGACTGAATTTCGAAATTTGAACCTGTTTGGGAGCTTCTGGAGTTATTATATATATATATGTATTCTCCCTTACGCGTATACAAACTTCTAAGGTTTATAACTTCTTCGTACGGTGTCCGATTTATGCAAACTCGGACTCTATTCCAAGCAGAATTTTGAGACGAACGCAATAGCGTAAATCATTTCACTTAATTCTTCTTCTAAAAATTAAGTGTCCTTAAATTTGTTAATTTTAATATTTTAAAATTACGGGGTGTTACATAACACCCACGGTGTTATTGGTAAATTTAATTAACATTTCACGTTCTAATCTAATTAAAGATTAACTATCGCCTGGAGTAAAACTTGTGGTACTCCATTCTCGATCATTTCCTAAATTCGATAAATTTAGTTATCTCATTCACATTCCAATATAATTAAAGATTTATTAAAACTCCAACTTGGTCTTAATCTCACAAATCATTACTTAATGATTATTCAACTTTCTGGAAATTAATCCTGCTTTTAATTGGGTTACTGAACCAATGTCATTTAAAACACAGTTCACGATAAACCCCAAAATCATCTTCCATCAAAATGTGGAATCTTCATGGAAATTATAACAATATAATCGATATAAATTTTCGTATCAAACTAATACTATACGTGGAATAACGGCGAGGCCTTTTAAATTCCATAAATAGTAGTGGTCTTCATTCACAGAAGCTCATCTTGATTATTATTAATCGAATTCCTTTCAATTCCAATTTAATATACTAAATTGGAAAACTTTACTTTGGAAAATTTCCATTAAATCTTGATAAAAAGATTTATAAATTCCAAATCATATCTTCACTGTTAATTGGGTTAAAGAACGAATGTTATTTAAAACACTGTTCATGATAAACCTATAAATCCAATTTTACTTCTACTCCAATTAAATATTAATTGATTGGTAAACTTCTCTAAATCTTATTTAAAATATTTATTCTTTTCTCAACTGGGTTTAAGAACAACGTTCTTTTAAGACACCATTCACGACAAACCCAAAATCCAATTTGATATTAAATACAAGGTTTTGATAGAAATTATATCGGCTTCTATTCAATATCCAATTTTGAAACCAACCAATATCGTATCGGGAATAACGATATATATATCTTCCAAATTCCTCAAAAATATCCGTATAATCAAGGAATCCAATATCGAAATATTCCGAAGATTATTTCCATTCAAATCCATTGCAACTTATTCGTTGGAAAACTCTGGTTATATCGAAACCATTTTCAATCCAATTTATTTATTTAAAAACATTGGATTATTATTTAGTTAATAACTAGTTCATTTTGATAAAAATATATTTTTATCTTTTCAAACTTGGAAATTTTCATCCAAAACCTTTCCGAATCATTTATTATGATTTTATATAATTTATCCATATTTTTAATGATTTTTATATTGCCATTTCAGTCGATTTCCATATATGGTCATCGAACTGCATTTACAACGACCTTTTCCAAAACTGATTTGGACATATTTTAAAATCCAACCGTTAGATTTCAAATCTCTTATTATCGTTTGGAAGATCTTTTCGATAGAACCCAACGGTTCCGGTTTTAGGAGAATCCGACGGTCGGATCTCCCGTAACATCAATTCGAAGTTAATGGTTGAAATTCGCGAATGGTCGCTGCGCGGCGTGTTCTATTCAAGCCATTAATATATATTTTTCATCGATTTCCATTTAAAACATATCTTATAAATCGTTTACAAATTCATTTTAAAACGATTCCCACTTCTATTTCAATTTTAAATCAAAATTGAATATTCTATATCATTATAATATTAAAATGATAATATTTTCAAAATATCATATTTTGAAATCATTCTTTTCGATATTCGTTATAAAATGAATAAAATCGAGAGAATATCCCATTCGTGTTAAAATGGCGTTTAACTACTTAACACGGCTTCACATTTCAATATATGCATGTCCATCCAAAATCGGACATCAAAATCATATTTTGATTATTCACTGAATATTATTTTAAAATATTCGTTAATTCTGAACTGGAATCAGATTCAATCAATTACCATGTAATTTCAGTTATATGGATTTCATACATCGCATGTATACACAATAATGATAAACAATCGTTAAAAATTCATACAACATCCAGAGTGCATTTTACAACTGCATAAGCATTAAAATAAATAAATAACGCTTATACAGTCTGTCAACCCATCGATTGACATACAACTAACTATTAGGATTAGTGTATGTCAAATATCATCCCAATACCCGTGTGGGGTTTCACCCAACAAATACTGATTATTATTTGTCCAATTTGGCGATGTGTAAAATTTATTGTCCCAATCAATATCAGACAAATAGGTATACATAAACAAGCCGTTCGACTTGCAAATGAATATTTATTCCGATTTTATTATTTTAAATTATAAATGGATATTTATAATTTTAATTTCCACAATAATATTAACATTATTTTAATATGTTAATCATCACAATCACAATAAACAAATCACCAAATCATCCATGGTTTGCAAGAAATAGTGTCAAGAGCTACTAAGCCCCGTCTGCAACCTATGATATAATTACATAACAAAAGTAGTTGGGTGAGAAAGAGTTCTCACATTGGGTTCCACTGAGTCATTCTTTTATTGGTGATTTCTATTTATTTTGGATTTAAATTTGCTTCAAATTCTAGTGTGCTCCGTTTCTGTTCTGGTCAACTCCGTGTTGTAGAGTTCGTCGTTGCGAATCCAATACAAATGAATTCGTCAGATTTGGACCTCGTATGAAAAAGATATTGGTTTTAACGCGTTAATTACATTTTCATTATAATTAATAAATAATTAAAAAAACCTTATTAAGCTCTAATCACCATTCAACAATTCTGGGTCGTTGATCTTCAATCCAAGGCTGCTGGCCTTTTCTTCTTTATCGTGATTTATTTCCTAGCACGATCCTATGGAGCCGCCAATTAGGGTTTGAATTTGCACGACCATCGAGGCACTAAACTTTGATCGGAGAGACCCACAGGGGTTAGCGTGGCATCAACAGCCACCGCCAGCAAGGGCGGCCAACTCGAGGCCCCACGATGGTCGGAAGGTTCAGGCAAATGAGCCCGGTCCGAAGCAAAAATTCGAGCTTAATCCCTCACGAAAATCAATCACGTCCATATCATCTTGAACATCAGGAAAAGATCTTTAATTTTTGTTTTGAATTCAAGCTCGAACTCGCGATGGATTAGAAGGATTTGAGGATTCAAAATTGAACAATATCGCTCGTTATTTTTCAGCTGGCGGCGGGCTTAATTGAAATGAAATTAGGGTTAAGAAATTCTGTGATTGGTCCTTATATATTTTTAAATTATTTTAATTTCTAAAAATGATATTTTTTGATTTGAACTCCAAATCAACCCCAACGACTGTCGCCCCTAGCTAAATACCCTCATACCATACACAGTGGGATATGTTTGGTAGGCCAATTCGACTGTTTCGATTGGTTTTTCTTTAAATTAAAATATAAATCGATATATATTGAATTTGAACGTACATTTTAATTTAACGAGGTCGCATATTGACTCCTAAAATTACAGAAAAATAAATCTAGCTATGTTTTGACGATACGGTCCTAACAAAACTTATTTCGTTGAATTTGAAGACCGTTCGAAAAATGGCCTTTTTTACTGGCTTATTAAATTCAAACTGAAATTCGAAACACATTTAAATTTATTGTTCTCACATATTAATTCCAAAAATTATGAATTATGAAACCTAATAATAATTTGACATTCCGAATCCAACAAAAGTGGTTTCGTTGAAAACGGAGGTCATTTGCAAAATGGCTATTTTTAAAGGCTATATATTATTTAAAATATATATAAATTCCTTAGTGACTATTTTAAATTTTAAACTTGGCAAAACTTTCAATTTATATTAAGAAATCTGAGTTTTCCACATTTGTTAGAAAGATACAGCTAAATAGATTCAAATATTTCTTGTTTCGTCCAATTCTGATTTATATTGAATTCTGTGTATTCATTTGAAATTTAAAATCGAAATTTCAGACTACCGCGCCATTTCAGGCACATTTTATAATTAAAATAAATTTATACGTTCTAACTTCAATTTAAATAAAAAAAATTATCATTATTATTTAAAATAAATCATTTTAAATATTCAAAACCATTAAAATAGCTAAAATAAAAAATTTAAATTGGTTCTGAAATCCCGGGTTGTTACATCTTCCTAATGAAGCCAATGAAATTTGTTTCATTAAATTTGGAGTTTGTTTGGCCAGTCGTTTATTCCTTTAAAGTTACCCCTGTCTAAAGATATAAACTATTAAACAAAAACAAAGGCACTCGACGCTGCCACGATCAAACGGTAAGTCCGATTGACACGAAAATCAAAACCGTACAATAATTAACTGATATGATTCCAACGGCACATAGTTCGTCGCATTCCGAGAATGTTTCCCGGTACGCTATTTTTATACGCACCATAATGCTATTTTGGACACCAAATTAACCGGTCTTCAAAAATAAAAAATTATATACCTATCCTGGCTCTAAACGTCGATACTAACTCAACGAAACTGGTTTCGTAGCTTAATTCGATCGTCTGCTCAAGTAACACTGAAATATCTCTTTATTAGATTAAATTGATTTAATTGCATGCTATATAAAATGACTGGGCGTTTACGGCTGTCGTGGTCACATATGACATTGGTTTGCCACAAAATTTTATATCGTACAATAATTTAATGCTACGGTTCCAATGAAACTAATTTTGCCGAAAACGGACTCTGCTTGCAAAATGGCCACTTTTAAGGCTTATAATAATATCGATTAAAATATTATAAAAATCCAAAATAATTGAATTAAATAATAATATATCATTATTATCGTAAATATCAAAACAGAATATATCTATAGCTTCGAATATAAAATATACACCTCTGTATTATCATTTCCGAGTTAAACGATGTCCAAATTATATTAAAACCTTTTAAATATATTAAATAAACGTTATCGTTTATTAACGAACTCCATAGCGACTATTTTAAATTTTGATTTGGACATAACTAACAATCTAACAAGAAATCTGAATTTTTCTCTTTCATATGAGAATTATAATCAACCAGATTCCAATGTTTCTCATTTCACGAAATTTGGACTTATATCGGGTCCTACATATCCAGTTAAAGTTCAAAACTCAATATTACGAACAACCGCGTCATTTCGAACTCGATTTATATTATATATAAAATTATCATTCAAACTTCGTTTTAATAATGAATTCAATATTAAAATCCAATAATATTCTGAATATAATATTTAAAATAATAAAATAATCTAAATATCTGACTATCAAAAATACGGGACATTACATAGAGATTGAGAATTACTTCCATAAACTACCTGTATCACCAACTTTAAACCACAGCATTGATCATTTTGCAGGTAATACATTGTTGATCAATTTTAATTATTTGATGTTTCCAATATTTCTTATCATATCCTAAAAGAATCCTGCCTTATTTTATGTAGTGTTGTTATTGATGAATTCCTAGTTTTAGAACTTAAGAGCATAATTAGTAATAGAAAGGTTCGACATCTTATGTTCCACTAAAGCCATAAACAAAATCTCCGTCTTTCCCATTAGATTTTGAAGATCTTTCTGTCTAGTAAAAGGATTAAGTCCCCTCACATTCCAAAAAAGCCAATTAAAAATTATTTACTTTTTGAAATACCCCTAGTTTTCACACCGCCGGGGAAGTTGCTATCTTCTCTTGATTTTTCCAATTTTTACCTATTTTTAACCTAATAAATTAACATATTCCACATCGGGTTCGATTCAACAAGATTTTCGCCATTGATTAAACCTTCTCCTCCATGCGAGTTTTTCAAATTAATTTTACTTCTTCTCCTCCTAGAACTAACCAATGAGTGATTTGATTCTTTTATATTTGAATCATCTATGCTAAAGGCATCCACATCATTAGAACCCTCCTTCATTTGAAAATTATCATAAAACTTATTCAGTTCATTCATTGTGACATCTCTATTTTCAATTAACTCTTATTTTTTATCTGATTGTTTAATAGAGTTAGGAAGACATGACTGGGAATCCTCAGGAACATTACCTATTAATTCTTCTTTAGAATTCAAAACTTCAAAAGTATTAGAAGTTAGCAGTTCCTAATTTTGTCGAGTTTGAGAAGAAGATTTATCAGCAACTGATTTACCGGGAGAAATATTTTTTTATCCTGATCATATTGATTATTTTTTTCTTACTTTTTGAGAAGCATTTGAATTAACAAAGGTAAAACCTGTATCCTGATTATAATTTATCCAACCTTTTCCTGCTTTTGATGTCACTTTTGTTACACTGTCATTCTGCACAATATTATTATCCAATTCCATTTAAGAATCCTTAATCAGGCTATCTTTTTGTACCCAAATTCTTTTTGCAGTGCATGCATTGTAAGAATGGCCAAAAATCTTGTAATTGATGCATTCAGTTGGATGCCATTCATATTGGACCTTCTGCCAAATCACTTGTAACACCCCGCATTTTATGACAATTTAATAATTAAATAATGCATAAACATAAATATATATATATATGAAGAATAAAATAAAGATAATATATGATTGCATGTAATAAATACATGCACTGAACAAAAAAAAGATTAATGCAAATAAAAATGTAATGCATGCATTAAAAGAAAGAAAGGATTGGTTGCATGCAGTGTAAATATGTTGAGTGCACTGATTTACAAATAATGCATTAATAATAAAAGAGAAATGAAAGAAAAAGATTTATGCAACGGTTTAAATAAAATACCGTAACAAACATGAAAAAGAGGAATAAGAAGAGAACAATATCTACCATTGTTCTAAGCCTTGTTAACGAAAGTCTTAGTAGTCTAGTTGGTTAGAGCATGTGGCTTTCATGCAAGAGGTGCAAAGTTCGATCTCCACCAGTGCCAAATTTTTGTTTTAAGGGAACGACTAAAATAACACTTGGTCTAAAGAGAAAATATGTACAAAGTTCGAACCCCGCCAGTGCCAAATTTTTGTTTTAAGAGAACGGCTAAAATAACACTTGTTCTAAAGAGAAAATATTTATAAGCGCACATATAAGGAAAAGTATACATATAAGGAAGTGTAGAAAAATATATGTATACATGTTTATGTAAATATACGCGTATATATGTGTAGATATATGTATACAAGAGATAAAGTTCAAAATAAGGCTGCAATCGAAGAGATATGGCGAGAATTAAATAGCGGTGCAACACCGTTTGAATTTTGAAAACGAAATAAAAAATGTGTGTGTGTATATATGCGTAAAATGGTCATTAGAAGATTTGTATATGTATAAGAAGATTATATGTGAATATAACAGTCAAATAAATTCCAAAAGTTCGAAAATTAAACTTTTACGCCAAAACAGCTCGCGAGACCCTGGGGGTGGACCCAGGGGTCGAGGTCGACCCCGGTAGGGGGGTCGACACCCCTAGATCCAGCCATATTCATCGATGAATCTGGACTGTTTTCTTAACTAAGTTTGAATGCTGACTCAGCGTTGCGTTATGATAAGATCCTGAACACCTATAAATAGGCTAGCAGAGCCTAGCCTAAATCTCATATTTCTGAGACGACGTTTATACTCTGCCATTCTTCTTCCTCCTCAAATCTCTTCAGAAAAATAGAATAATTAGTTTAGGAAAATTCTGATTCAAGATCTGGAGGAAAAAAATGAATATTAATTAGAAGGTGTTCAGAATCATATTCGAAGTAAGGTAAATTCTTGGATCTGGTCTATTTAATTTTCTCCTCTTTCTTCCCTCTTTCTTTTAGTAAGTATTGTAGATCCATGGTTGTTAGGTTCTAAATCCAGTTAAGGGAACCATGGGATGCTAGATCTGGACCAGATTCAGGGTTTGCAAAGCAACTTGGGTGAGTGGATTTAAGTTATATCATTTTTGATAATGGTATATTATCGTTTAACATTCCCCGTTAATATGCAAATGTAAATCTGCTAGAATGATTAAAAGTGTTGAAATGCTAATATGACATTTTGAAATATTAATATGTTGGAAAATTCATATGTTGAAATGTTTAATATGCTAAAATGTCCATATGTTGAAATGTAAACTTGTTAAAATATGTGTAGCAATTACTGTTGTATACATACATGTTCTAATCACCTGAATCAACTTGTGGCATATTATATATGTACTTGAATTATTAACTGTAGAATTGATAAAATTACGTGTTAGTTTGTTAGATTTGAACAATTACATGATTAAAAGATTACATGTTAGAATAGAACTAATTACATGTTAGAAAGAATACGCGACATAAAATGGGCTTAATATGATGACATGTAAAATATAGATTACAGTAAAAATTTGGAAAGAACAATATGCTTAAATTTACAGTAAATAGAAAACTGTAACTGCACTTAGACACGAGGTTAAATTCAGCTTGTGGTAGAAGTCTTCCCGGAACCGCCCGGCAAATCCAGCATCCACGAGCTGTTAATTTAATGTGAGAGGTCTAGTGCGTAAGTAAAATATGTAACGGTGCTAAGACAAAAGATTAAGTCAACTTGTGGAAGAAGTTTGCCCGGAACCACCCGGCAAATCCAGCATCCATAAGTGTAGGCTTAATGTGAGAGGTCTAGTACATAAGCATATATATATATATACATATATATATGTACATAAAAGGATAGAGATAAATAGCATTAATTGTAATTAACGGAAATGAATGGAATTGAATAGAAGATACAACAGTAAAAGGATTGGAATGAACAAGGAATGATAATAACCTATTATATAAATATATTACATTAATGAGAATGTTATATAATAGGTAGACTTGTCCTAGGGACAAGTGGAAATTATAACATAGGTTATAATAAAAGATAAAGGAAATGGAATAATTTATGTAATGAGATAAGTTATACTTAATTGTAAATTAAGTTATTTGTAAGAACGAGAATCTAAAATCTACAGATGAGGATAACATAAGTTATATTTATGGAAAGAGAACACTTATCAGTAAACCTTAGTTAAGAGAACTAAGTTAATAAGTAAACAACGATAAGTGGTAGTGATAGTGTAACGACCCGCATTCTACGCATCATAGGATCGTAGAATATTTATTTCTTTCACATACGAAGTCGTATGGTCACGTAACTTTGGGAGACGACTATTGTGGTCATTTCCCATGTTCATGATTTTTCCCAATTTTTAAATGACCATTTTACCCCTAGTTATCACTGTTTTGGCCATAACTTTTGACTGGAAATGAATTTTGACCTGAAACCACTTCCATTGGCTTCGAATGATGGTTTCTCTTTCCGTAGAGTGGTCACATTAGCCAAACGGACTCACCGTTTGGGAGATATGGCTGAAACAAGTTTCAGATGGTGAAATACAGCTTAATTGGGCTTAACCGGGTGATTAGCAGCCAGGCCCAAGGGGAATTTCGGGTTTAGAGGTATAGGAGGACTGATTAGGGTTAGGTTATCACTTTCATTTCAGTTCTCAGCCGCCACTTTCATCCTTAGACACTCTAACAATGGCTTCCTACATCTAAAACACCCCAAATCACTCTCTAATTGAAGATTAGGCTTAGCAACACCAAATTAAGGAGAAAAAGCACCAAAGCAAGGTTAGAGCTGCTGTTAGACATCAGTATTCGCCCCAAACCAGAGGAGTTTCAGTTCTGAGAATTTTATTTGTGGCCAAGGTGAGTGATAGCATCATTTTGACACTAATTACGGTTAATTAAGGGTAATTAGTGAAGATTAGCGAATTTATACGTAAATAAATTCTGTAAAAATTCTTAAAATTCTAAAATAATGTTTTAAGGCTCTGTTAGAAATTTGAGATAATTTCGATGTGTTTTGCTAATTGTATGCTTAAACATGATTAAGAGTGCTTAAGGGAAAAAATGAAGTTTTAGCTACTTTTGATCCATTTTGATTCATTTGAATTGTTGGTTGCTGTTTGTGGTTGCTATTACATGTTGCTATGACTCTATGGTATGTTTCATGATTGATTAGAATAGTTAAATTGGTCGAAAACGTCGTCGAATGGCGTAGAAAGCTTGCTGGAAAGTTGCAGAAGTGTGCAGGTTCCGAACCGGTTCGGATCGGAGAAAGGGGGTCGGATCGGATTGTGAACTGACCAAGGGGATTCGAACTGGATTGGAACTTGTCGCTGGAGAAGGCTTGGCAAAAAGGAAGGCTGTTTACTTAGAGTTGGAGTGGACAAGGGGATCGGATCGGAGTAAGCTAGGGAGCGGAGCGGATCGGATCGGAAGAGTGATTGGAGGCCAGATCGGATCGACTTGGAGATGCAGGGATCGGATCGGAATACGTGAAGAAATAAGGGGGCGGATCGGAGCGCTGGAAGGAAGGACACCCGACCCGACCTGGAGGAGGACCCCGACCCGACCCGGAGCGAAGCACCCGACCCGAATCGAATGAAAGAAGACAAGGAGAAGGACTCGAACCCAGAGGAAGGTGGCACTCCGAACCGAACCGAGCATGGGCGACCGAACCGAACCGAATTCTAGAGCTGCTACTGCACGACAACTTTTCTGAAGACCCACTCCAATTCGACCAAACCCGAGATGCAAAGGAAGTCCAAATGAGAAGTTAGAGCTCAAGATTCAGGGGGGAATCAACGAGTTCGCTTCATGGTTGGGCTTTGCTGCGGGACGCGTGTTAAGGAGTTATCGACGTCTATAGCTTTGGACCACTATGGTAGGAGGTGCGAAGGCGGATTCAGGGCCATTATGGCATCGGTAGAACCAAGGGCTATGACCAATGAAGTGGGTCATTGAAATGTTTGGTCATGACTCCAAGTGTTTGGCTTGGTCACAGCAGGGTTTCTACAAGTCGGGATTCGTCGTTACCTCAGTTTGTCTAGTGTCCCAAAGTGGTAGATGTCGTACGCTTTACGCACTGAGTGAGAGATGTAAGGATGGTTGCTATGGATGATTTGTTTGCTATCATTGTGACATGCACACCCCACCCCCCCCCCCCGTATTCTTTCACCATTTATTATGGCACCTTGGAGTATTGTACGGTATGTGGTACTAACTCTTTGGTTGCAGGTCCAGGTTCAGGTATGGTTTAGTATACCTGTTATTATTCTGTTTAGATGCTTATCGCTCATACCAGGCTTTATGTCTGACCCAGAGTTTTATGTCTCCTCTTATTACTCTGGGTGCTCTCACGAGCAGACTAGAGACAGGTTAGCTGGTGATGCACGGGTAGATGATCCGGAGACGAGCAGGAGGCTTCCACGTAATATATATATAGTATTCTCCCTGTGTTGTTGAAGATCACGGCTTGGGCATTGTTGGTGTATCTTCTACTTCAGCTTTCTTTTGTTTAGAGACAGTAAAATTTGGAAAATTGTAATAAGCTGTATTTGGATTTCCGCTGCTTTGATGATTGATGTTGATTTTAGTTATCAGCTTATGCACTGTCTCGCCTGTTTTGCGTCAAGTATGTTATTATTATATTTTATTCCAAGCGCTGTGAGACATTCTGCAGGTTTCTTGATTAGTTCATTCTCTTCTTTTCTTTCTTATGACGACCGTCTTGTGCTAGTCGGGCATGTGTACAGCGCACTTTTGGAGGAGATGCAGGCTGGTGCGGGGCGGGCGTCACACTTGGTATCAGAGCTCTAGGTTGCGTAGTTAACCTAAGGAAGTTATCGGGGAGAGATAATATACGTATACGAGAGAGCGTATTTGTGATTATTTTGGTTTTCAAAAGCTATATATATACTATTAGTAGTATAAGGATGGAGTCGTACTGCACTAACACCACTATGGAGTCGTTAATCATTTCTTTTTTCAGATTGACGATGAGCCGATATGTTAGAGGTACCGGTAGAGGGGCCAATAATGGGAATGCTACTGACATGAGGACGATGTTTACTGACCTCATGAGAGAGATGCTTAGGGATGTTCGGAGGGCAGCTCCCAATGATGGAAATGGTGATGGTCCAATAGTGCAGGCGCCGAGGGTTGATTTCGCCAAGCTGAATAAGGATTATACTAGCCTTGGTGGAAAGCCGTTCCATGGAACGGAGTCGGCTACGGATGTTCAGGATTGGCTGGATAGTTGTGAACGTATCTTCGAGGATTTGGGTATCGAGGATGCGATGAAGAGAAAGTTAGCGTCCCGTCAGCTGCAAGGGCGGGCAATGAATTGGTGGAATGCTATAAAGGCAGCTACTCCCGAAGATCAGATTACTTGGGAGCAGTTTAAGGCTCGCTTTAGTGAGAAGTTCATCCCAGCTGCTCAGAAGTCAATGTTGTTTAAGAAATTCTTGGAGCTCAAGCAGAATGGCAGGGCTGTCTCGGAGTATATTGCTGAATTTGACACTTTGTCAAAATATGGGTTATCTCTTATAGATACTGCCGAGAAAAAGAACGAGAAATTCATAACTGGATTGGATCAGTACTTGGGGGAAAAACTTATTAACCACATCGATGAGACGTTTGAATCGATTGTGGGGAAAGCGTTAAGGTCAGAAAGTCTCTACCCTAAGCCGAAGACTGAAGTTGCATCCGCAGATGAGCCAAAGCCACAAGCTAGTGGTGGAGGCAAAGGTGGTTCTCAGTAAGAGAAAGCAGAATCAGGCTAAGGATGGCCAGAAGAAAAAGAATAAGCAAGATGTGGAGTGCTTCAGCTGTGGTAAGAAGGGCCATTATGCTAGTAATTGTCGGGCCAAGCCAGCGGATAGGAAGTGCTTCAATTGTGGCCAATTGGGACATCACAAGGACAAGTGTCCGCAACCCCCTAAGGAAAAGCAAATGGTGAAAGCATATGCTCTTAATGCTATTCCTTCTTCGTCGAATGCCCCAACTGTGGCGGAGAAGGGAAAGAATGTCGTCATTCAAGGTATGCTTTCTGTTTATGATGTTCCTGTTAGAGTTTTGTTTGATACCGGAGCTTCCAGTTCTTTCATATCTAGTGACCTGGTAGATAGGTTGGGATTGGAGCCCGAGATTGTCGATAGACCTTTAGTAGTGACGAACCCGATTGGTGGTTCGACTAGTCTTAGCATGATTTGTCGTAATGTGGTTCTATCGAGTCATGGATGCATGTTTGTTTGTGATTGCTTTGTTTTGGGCTTTACTGGGTTTGGCATTATTTTGGGAGTAGATTGGCTCCAAAGATACGGGGTGGTGGTAGACTGTGAGGGCTTGTTGGTGACAGCTAGAGCGGATGATGGGCGGAGAATAGTGTTTGGTGGTCTACCCAGTAAGGGGGTATTGGCTAGTTTTCTAAACTCCCTCGACATTCCGCATAGTGAGTTGTCAGGTTTGCCCGTGGTTGGCCAGTATCCGGATGTTTTCGAAGAAGTGACCGGACTTCCACCACACCGAGAGATCGAGTTTCGTATTGATTTGATAAAAGATGCCAGACCTATAGTGATGCCACTTCGTCGTATGGCACCAAGAGAGCAGCGGGAGCTCGAGGTGCAAGTCAGCGATCTTTTGAAGAAGGGATTTATCAGAAGGAGTGTTTCTGAATGGGGAGCACCAGTTGTGTTTGCTACCAAGGCGGATGGTTCCCTTCGTTTGTGTGTAGACTACCGCGAGTTGAATAAAGTGACGAGGAAGAACAAGTATCCTCTACCGCGGATAGATGATTTGTTTGATCAGTTGAGTGGCGCGAGAATATTTTCTCAGTTGGATCTCGCGACAGGTTTTCATCAGCTTAGAGTGGGAGCTGAGAGTATAGCTAAAACGGCATTTCGAACGCCGTTTGGATTTTATGAATGGTTGGTTATGCCATTTGGGCTGACTGATGCCCCGGCATATTTTGTGGATCTTATGAATAGGGTATTCAGAGATCAGTTGAATAAGTCTGTCCTTGTGTTCGTTGATGATATTTTGGTCTATTCGAGGACAGAGGAGGAACACAAGGAACATTTAAGAGTGGCGATGGAGGTGTTGAGAAAACACCAATTGAAAGCAAAGTTTTCTAAGTGTCACTTCTGGAAGAGGGAAGTGAGGTTCTTGGGCCATGTTGTATCAGAGAATGGTATTGCCGTGGACCCAGCAAAGGTGGCTACGGTACAAGATTGGCCTACTCCCAAGAATGCAACAGATGTAAGAAGTTTCTTGGGGTTAGCGGGATATTATCGTAAGTTTATCCAAGGTTTCTCCAAGATAGCAGCACCATTAACCCAGTTGACCAAGAAGAATCAAGCTTTTGTCTGGGATGAAAGGTGCGAGAATGCATTTAAAAGCCTAAAGGACAAGTTGACAAGCGCACCAGTGTTAGTCATTCCTAAGGGGGATGAAGAGATGACGGTATACACGGATGCCTGTGGTACCGGACTGGGTGCTGTATTGATGCAAGGCGGTAGGGTTGTAGCTTATGCAAGTCGTCAATTGAAACCGCACGAGAGAAGATACCCTACCCATGATTTAGAATTGGCAGCGATTGTGTTCGCGTTAAAGATGTGGAGACACTATCTCTTGGGAGAAAGATTTGAGCTGTTTACAGATCATAAGTCGTTGAAGTATCTGTTCTCCCAGAAGGATTTAAATCTCCGTCAGCAGAGATGGTTAGAGTTCTTGGCTTCCTATGATTTTGACATCGCATATACACCGGGAAAGGGCAATGCGGTGGCTGATGCATTGAGTAGAAGACATGCCAGCTTAGGTGCTATGTTCCTTGAATGGAAGCAACTGGAGTTTATCGCGGGGTTTGATTTCAGACCAAAGTGCGAATTGGATCCAGAAATGTTAGCAAGTTTGACGATCAGACCCACTTTGATTGAGCGGATCGGCTCTAGTCAGAGGGACGATCCTAACCTATTGGAAATCATCTCCAAGTTAGAGATGGGTATCGATGAGGAGGTGAACAAGTATGGGCTTGATCGAGATAGATGGCTTAGAAAGAATGGAAAGCTTGTTGTACCCAATGTCAATGGATTGAGGGATGAAGTGCTTAGAGAATGTCATCACTCAAAACTAACTATACACCCCGGTGGTAATAAGATGTATCAAGATATGAAGCAGACCTACTACTGGGAAGGGATGAAAAGAGACGTTGGGAAGTTTATATCCAAGTGCATGAATTGCCAGCTAGTTAAAGCCGAGCAAAAGAAGCCTAGTGGGTTGTTACAGCCCTTAGAAATTCCCGAATGGAAATGGGAGCAAGTCTCGATGGATTTCATCGATGGGTTACCAAGGACTAGATCGGGATATGACAGCATTTGGGTAATTGTAGATCGACTGACTAAGAGTGCAAAGTTTATACCAGTCAAATCGACTAGAACGGCAGCTAAGTTAGCAGAATTGTATATGAAGTGGGTAGTAAGATTTCATGGAGTACCTAAAAGCATTGTGAGCGACCGAGACCCGTTGTACACTAGTGGGTTTTGGAGGAGCTTGCAAGAGGCACTAGGGTCAGAGTTACATCTCAGTACCGCATATCATCCTCAGACCGACGGTCAGACGGAAAGGGTGAATCGTATTTTGGAAGATCTCTTGAGAGCATGTATATTGGATTTTGGTGGATCATGGGATGACCAATTGCATCTAGTAGAGTTTGCATATAATAATAGCTACCAATCCAGTATTGGTATGGCTCCGTTTGAAGCTTTGTACGGAAGGCCGTGTAACTCACCATCATGTTGGATAGAGACTGGCGAGAAGTTTATGCTTGGACCAGATGTGGTGAGGGAAACTTCAGATAAAATCAAGATCATTCAGCAACGAATGAAGGCAGCCCAAGATAGGCAGAAGAGTTATGCTGATAAGAGGAGAAGAGACCTAAAATTCTCCGTGGGTGACTTGGTGTTTGTCAAGATTTCTCCGTTGAAGAGCGTAATACGATTTGGTAGGAGAGGCAAATTAGCACCAAGATTCGTTGGCCCATTCCCTGTTCTTGAACTAGTCGGGAATTTGGCATATAGAATTGACTTACCAGAGAAGATGGCGGGAGTTCACAACGTATTTCATGTTTCCCAACTAAGGAAGTTCGTTCACGACTCAGATATGACTATCTCACCTGATCAGTTGGAGGACTTCGAAGTAGAACCCGAGGCGGTTGGGAACCGCAAGCCGGCCCGTATTGTCGCACACGACATGAAGCAACTTCGAAGGAAGTCGGTGAAGCTAGTCAGGGTACAGTGGAGCGAAGACGAGAATGATTGTACTTGGGAAACAGAGGAGGACATAAAGAAGAAGTATCCAGAACTCTTTGTCTGGTAAGATTTTATAAGCGATTTAGTTTTCCGCATGCTAGGATAGACTTGTTTGCTTGCTTTGCATGTTTGATTGTTGTATGTGGTGGTTAGGCATGCGGGATCCTTTGTATGTTTTGGGTTAAGGAATTTCGGGGACGAAATTTCTTAAGGGGGGAAGAATGTAACGACCCGCATTCTACGCATCATAGGATCGTAGAATATTTATTTCTTTCACATACGAAGTCGTATGGTCACGTAACTTTGGGAGACGACTATTGTGGTCATTTCCCATGTTCATGATTTTTTCCAATTTTTAAATGACCATTTTACCCCTAGTTATCACTGTTTTGGCCATAACTTTTGACTGGAAATGAATTTTGACCTGAAACCACTTCCATTGGCTTCGAATGATGGTTTCTCTTTCCGTAGAGTGGTCACATTAGCCAAACGGACTCACCGTTTGGGAGATATGGCTGAAACAAGTTTCAGATGGTGAAATACAACTTAATTGGGCTTAACCGGGTGATTAGCAGCCAGGCCCAAGGGGAATTTCGGGTTTAGAGGTATAGGAGGACTGATTAGGGTTAGGTTATCACTTTCATTTCAGTTCTCAGCCGCCACTTTCATCCTTAGACACTCTAACAATGGCTTCCTACATCTAAAACACCCCAAATCACTCTCTAATTGAAGATTAGGCTTAGCAACACCAAATTAAGGGGAAAAAGCACCAAAGCAAGGTTAGAGCTGCTGTTAGACATCAGTATTCGCCCCAAACCAGAGGAGTTTCAGTTCTGAGAATTTTATTTGTGGCCAAGGTGAGTGATAGCATCATTTTGACACTAATTACGGTTAATTAAGGGTAATTAGTGAAGATTAGCGAATTTATACGTAAATAAATTCTGTAAAAATTCTTAAAATTCTAAAATAATGTTTTAAGGCTCTGTTAGAAATTTGAGATAATTTCGATGTGTTTTGCTAATTGTATGCTTAAACATGATTAAGAGTGCTTAAGGGAAAAAATGAAGTTTTAGCTACTTTTGATCCATTTTGATTCATTTGAATTGTTGGTTGTTGTTTGTGGTTGCTATTACATGTTGCTATGACTCTATGGTATGTTTCATGATTGATTAGAATAGTTAAATTGGTCGAAAACGTCGTCGAATGGCGTAGAAAGCTTGTTGGAAAGTTGCAGAAGTGTGCAGGTTCCGAACCGGTTCGGATCGGAGAAAGGGGGTCGGATCGGATTGTGAACTGACCAAGGGGATTCGAACTGGATTGGAACTTGTCGCTGGAGAAGGCTTGGCAAAAAGGAAGGTTGTTTACTTAGAGTTGGAGTGGACAAGGGGATCGGATCAGAGTAAGCTAGGGAGCGGAGCGGATCGGATCGGAAGAGTGATTGGAGGCCAGATCGGATCGACTTGGAGATGCAGGGATCGGATCGGAATACGTGAAGAAATAAGGGGGCGGATCGGAGCGCTGGAAGGAAGGACACCCGACCCGACCTGGAGGAGGACCCCGACCCGACCCGGAGCGAAGCACCCGACCCGAATCGAATGAAAGAAGACAAGGAGAAGGACTCGAACCCAGAGGAAGGTGGCACTCCGAACCGAACCGAGCATGGGCGACCGAACCGAACCGAATTCTAGAGCTGCTACTGCACGACAACTTTTCTGAAGACCCACTCCAATTCGACCAAACCCGAGATGCAAAGGAAGTCCAAATGAGAAGTTAGAGCTCAAGATTCAGGGGGGAATCAACGAGTTCGCTTCATGGTTGGGCTTTGCTGCGGGACGCGTGTTAAGGAGTTATCGACGTCTATAGCTTTGGACCACTATGGTAGGAGGTGCGAAGGCGGATTCAGGGCTATTATGGCATCGGTAGAACCAAGGGCTACGACCAATGAAGTGGGTCATTGAAATGTTTGGTCATGACTCCAAGTGTTTGGCTTGGTCACAGCAGGGTTTCTACAAGTCGGGATTCGTCGTTACCTCAGTTTGTCTAGTGTCCCACAGTGGTAGATGTCGTACGCTTTACGCACTGAGTGAGAGATGTGAGGATGGTTGCTATGGATGATTTGTTTGCTATCATTGTGACATGCACACCCCACCCCCCCCCCCCCGTATTCTTTCACCATTTATTATGGCACCTTGGAGTATTGTACGGTATGTGGTACTAACTCTTTGGTTGCAGGTCCAGGTTCAGGTATGGTTTAGTATACCTGTTATTATTCTGTTTAGATGCTTATCGCTCATACCAGGCTTTATGTCTGACCCAGAGTTTTATGTCTCCTCTTATTACTCTGGGTGCTCTCACGAGCAGACTAGAGACAAGTTAGCTGGTGATGCACGGGTAGATGATCCGGAGACGAGCAGGAGGCTTCCACGTAATATATATATAGTATTCTCCCTGTGTTGTTGAAGATCACGGCTTGGGCATTGTTGGTGTATCTTCTACTTCAGCTTTCTTTTGTTTAGAGACAGTAAAATTTGGAAAATTGTAATAAGCTGTATTTGGATTTCCGCTGCTTTGATGATTGATGTTGATTTTAGTTATCAGCTTATGCACTGTCTCGCCTGTTTTGCGTCAAGTATGTTATTATTATATTTTATTCCAAGCGCTGTGAGACATTCTGCAGGTTTCTTGATTAGTTCATTCTCTTCTTTTCTTTCTTATGACGACCGTCTTGTGCTAGTCGGGCATGTGTACAGCGCACTTTTGGAGGAGATGCAGGCTGGTGCGGGGCGGGCGTCACAGATAGTATAAGATGGAATTATGATTAAATAAGAAAGAAGGAGGCAAACTTATGATATGAAATAAGTCATATTTAATAATAAATAATAAGTGACATGTTAAACATAAAACATGTGAATTGAGATATACTTAATTACATATTAAGTAGAACATGTTATTGTAACTATGAAATCAGACAATAGCATAAAAGAGATTGTGGATTATAGACCTTCGATCACAGTCTAGAGAATAACATGTAGTGGGCTTATTAATCAACTTAAATGGGTTAAGTTATATGACTGTAATCAATAAGCAAGAGGAACTTGGTAACTTGAATAAGAAGTCAATGTGAATGGGAATGACCAAGTTAGATGGAAACCCGATGAGGTAAAGCAAGCGCATAATTGAATGTTTATACATAGGGTCTAATAACACATTAAACTGAGGAGCTTGGACCAGTCTGTACGTTTGAGGGTGAATAACCCAACAGAGTAGATCATCGTGGTGTCATGAGGAACAAGGGGAGCACACGTTCATCTGATTACTATATCCGCTCCGAAGGACTGGAAGGGGAAGCATGCGGCTTCCTGGGACATGGAAGGTGCCGCTGGTAGTCCTCTGTGGTGGTGCAGTGTTCGGGCTGTGCTCAAAGAGGTTGGGTCTGCGCGTAACTACCCAGTAAGTAGCCTTGACTGCAAAAGTAGCCATGCAGTCAGAAAGCTGTGACGAGGTAACACTAGAGTGATTCGGCGATCGCCTCAAGTAGGAGGCAGGGGTCACGACTAACAAGGATAGTAGATCGTTGGGTACCTGTCACTGGCAGCCAGTGGGATGCAAAAATACTAGAGCTAAACCCAAGACGTCATTCACCTTTCACTATCGAGGTACGGTGGTTGAGGGGAGATGCTAACTGGATGTTTAGATTATTTGTTAGGGGTAAGTCGCTTAGCTCTTATAGTCTTTACTAGTTGAGGGAGGAGCCGAGGTGGGGCCATGAGCACCATGAAAAACAGACCTGAAGGATATCTGTATTTAGAGGCCCTTAAAGGCGGGTTTGTATAGATATGGAAAAGCTCCCGACCGATTTCCTTGTTTCTTGTACAGCCCTGCCATGGAACTCGGTGCACATTAAAGGTTATATGCGGTTAAGGCATCAAGTACGATTGACGATACGTACGTGGGAAAGTCTAGATACATGCATTCCTGCTCTGGGTGGTGTATCGTAGACTCGAGGGCATTACTCTATGATGGAATCTGATTCGATCGAAGGTGGCAGTCCGTATGCTTACGTAGCATGGCAATGGAAAATATATGTGAAATGTAATATTGTTATATAGAGATCCGTATGTCACTCCGGCGTAGGATGAGGGACTGCGTATATTTCGGTGTGTTACGTCGGTGACTGTGCGAGTGGGGTACCATGGGGTGTACCTTGATATTGGGGGTAGCTACATATATATACTTTACTAGGTTAATCCACTGAGAAGTAGATGGGTACGACGTGTGTGTAAGCCTTGAGTGCTGTTAAACCAAGTAACCTAATAAACAAGAAAATGTAACTGAACGGTATATGTAGTATTATCCAAAGTGTGTAGTTTAAATCCAGTCACCAGAACTTGTGTTCTGACCCCCTCCTCATAACATACTCGCAGGTTAGATTTGTGGTAGAGATATGATAACTTTGGATACTGGTTAGGTAGTATTATAAATATGGTAAGGTTATACTTTGATTATATTATACTTTATCCATTCCGCTGTGAGATATTTTCTAAGCTTTGATATATTTTATATCTCTGTCTTTTCTGCAGGATACCAGAGCAACCAACATGGTTTTCAATGGATTTGAATATAGAATAACAAGAATTCTGTCTATCGGAATTCGGGTTGTTACATCATTCTACCATCAAAACATTGGATGGGAATCTTCATTTGAAAGGTAAAATTAATATCTATTCTACTAAGATTCTAGCATATGAAATGCGCATTATCTCTTCAGTTATCTGGTCAAGCTTAATAGGCCTTCCAAGGACAGAAGAAATTTTATAGATAGCTTCAGGAGACCAGAAATAAAGGTCCAAATTTGTAATGTTTATCCAAACCGGAATCGAATGAAGAAACTCACGAGAAAGATTCATGTCGGGGCTCCATTTCTTCATTAGAATCAACTCTTTTTTTTAGATGTATGGACCACCAGACAAAATTCTCTCACAATCTTCCACACTATCAAGTATTACGATAAAAAACTCATTCTCTCTTGTAAAATGTTGATAACTTCCTTTAATGCCCCAAGAACGATCTGTGTATTCTTTCAAAAATTTGTAATATGGTTTGTTTCCAAATACATAAAATACAATTGAATTGTACCACATCTCTCTTGCTTTATTTATTAAGTTTTCTTCAATGAAGGCATACTTAACATCATCTTTTATCACTGGTTCGAAAAATTCTAGTTGAATGGACTTACTGTGGTACCAATTTTCCTTTATCATCTCATTCCAAGCTTTAGAATAATTTCTAGTAGTTGCATGTGATTTCTGCAAGTTTGAATTCATCTTTGGAAACTCAGTAAGTGACTCCAGATTTGGATTGTTCTGTTCATCACAGCACGAATTAGAACCATTCAGATTTGCACCTCTATTGAGATAATTAGCTCCCAGATTGTTTGAAATATGAGGAGAAAAAAGATCAGGAGGACAAAAGCTATCAAATGGAATGGAAGAAGTATGATTGGGGTGTTGGAAAATGGAATGTTGATGATGATTTGATGACAACAACCTTGTTTCAATCATTATTGATTATAAAATATATACTAACACTTTTATTTAGAATATATATATGTATGTATGTATGTATATACAGGATTTATATGCAGGTAATAAATATTGGAAACTGTACGGTTTAGAGATTCAAGATTTCAAAGGAAATTCAAGACTCATAAGTATCAAGATTTCAAGAGTTCAAGATTATCAGTGTAATAGAGTCTAGTTAGTATGTAAAACTTTGATTAGCACTCTCAAATTTTGTTTTCAAATTATCTTTTTAAATTGATTTCAAACTCTTTTAAAAATGATTTTAAATCATCCAAAGATTTTTTACTTATGATTTCAAATATATAAGTTTCTTATGTAGTTTATATATATATATATATATATATATTATAAAGTTGTATAATTACATGTGTTTATAATTATATTATATAGTTTTATATCATTTATATATATAATTTTTATATCATATATTTAAATAATATTTTATATGTCTTTATACTTTAGAAATTAAATTTTAAACAACTAGTTTTGTTAATTTCAAGAATTTCCAGAATATATATATTAATATAAATACTTGAAAAATGGTTTAAAATTAAAATTACAATACATATGTCGACATATAACTATCACAAATTTTAAATTTAAAAAGATGTGTCTTTTCATACTTAAAAACGTTCCAGGAATGGTTGTGTCCCTTGGAACACTATATAAAGGGTCTGATTTTGAATTCTTTCATAAGATTTTATCTCCTTCTTCCTCCTTTATCAAACCACCATTATTCTTCTTAATTTTCTAAGTTTCTACACTTATGCCCTGTTGATTTCAATACAAATTATATCATTCTTCTTCTATTCTCAATACCTATCAAATACTCGCTGTTTGGAAGTGCTGCTTAAGAGTTCTAGGGCAATTGTAATTCGATAAGGAAAGGGTGTATTCCTTGTAGCCCGTAAATCAAGGAAAAGGAGCGGTGTTAACCTTGTAGCTATGAAGTCAATAGTGTTGAAACCATGTTAACCTTATAGCCGTGAAATCAAAGGGGTTGTAATTGGATACTGATATTAATAAAACTCTGCGCAATCTAGAGTTGCATGAGACTTGATGTAGGAGTAATCCGAACCAGTATAAAATTCGGTGTGTTCTTTCCTTTTCTGCATTTTATTTCTGTTTATATCTGCATCCGTGATTGTTTCTTTTATGATATTTATTCTTTGATTCATATAGTAGTTTGAGTAATTATTAACTATTTTAGTTTTCTATAAATTCTTTAAAACACTATTCACCCCCCTCTAGTGTTAGTTTTTCTTTAGGATCCGTGATTCTCATCCCTAATAATTGGTTTCAAAGCATAGGTTTTCAAAATTTCATCATCTGAATTTTGGAAATATTAAATGACAAATTTTGAAATGATTTATAACACTGGTTTAAATTCTTGCATTGCATCAGTATTATATGAGTATGCATTTTATTCTGTTGAAAATTCAAGTTATCATAATCTGACTTTTTTTGAAAAGTTTAAATGGCAATTTTTTAAACACTATTTTTAAAAGGATATGTCACATAATCATCAAGATGTTATTATTACAATTAATTATTTTGAAAAATCACTTAATTCTTTGAAAAGTTATGCTGTTTTGCAGGGAAGAGTTATGCCTAATGACTACTAGCCAAAAGACACCAATATGATTGTTCAACAATCAAGAAGAAAAAGATGGATATGTAATTGACAATCTACAACGAAATGAGTAGCTGATCAATACAAAACTTTTGATTTTCATCCACAGCATGATTCAATACTATTCTTCTCTTCATCCGCTTCGCTATGTCACTAGTTCCATGTGAATCCGTCAAGAAATGGCCAATTGATCAAATAAAGTTTTAGAGCACAAAGGGAAAAAGAAACCGAAACTATCATTGGTATTTATCATATTTCGTCCAGATATTTGTGTTATTTCATCCCAACTCCTTTTCCAGATTGTAGTTCTTGTTCTCATGGTCCTTTTGATGGGTGGATCATCAATTTTTGATTAAAATTGAGTGAGATATGGTTGTTTGAAGTTCACTATCCAAAACAGAAAATTGTATACGGGATTTTCTTTTTTCCTCTCACTGATTCGGCCTGCTGCACCATAATACCATTCGAATTATTCACCAAATTTTTATTCAATCATAGCCCTTTCCTTCCTTTTCTATTTTCCATTGGTTTCATCCAATTCTGTTAAGAAATGAAGAATTTATGCCTAGAAGATTGATTGAAAGTGAAAAAAGGGAGGAAGAAGAAGAGAAAAGTTTATGAAGGGATATGACTTTTGGGCTTATTTATGGTAGTTGAAGTGTCCATTCATTCAAAATTCAAGTTCAAGTTCAAAATTTTGGCACCAAGTTGGTTAAACTACTAATCATCAGTATCTTTCTCATACGGTTTTCGAATTCAGCAAATGAATTTACTATGTTGATAAGAAAAACGAGCCCGTCACAATAAAGCAGATCTCATCGTCAAATTCTGGAAGATGTGAATATGTGGTTCATGACAATGGAAGAAAAACAAAAAGAAGGATTACAAATTGAGGTACGCGTTACAATTATTTCATAATTATCATTGAATTTAGGAATATACATCTATGCACATAGTTAGGTATAGAAAATTATCTCTTTTTATAATATTAGATATTTTGGTTCATATGTTGATACACCATAGTATACACATACCAATCTAATTAAAATTTATCACTTTTCTTATTCTAAATTTAAATTTCACTACTCATTGATTTGTTTTTGAAAAATTGAAAGGACATCTTTTCAATATGAAAATATTAGTTCAAACTCTAGTTATCAATTTTGTTAATCCACTTATGTTTCATATATTTTATTTCAAAAATATATACTAGAAGTATATAAATCAATAATATTATATATAAAGTACATAGATATGTTAATATACTTGAAATAATTGATATTTTCAAACACTTGATATTGGTATAAAATATAAATTTATATATCTTTTATATAAAGTTTAAACATACATAGTTTAACTTATATATAATTTCATAACAATTTTGGGTTACGTTATCACAAATATTATTTGTAACTTAATACTAATTTTGATTTCTTATTTTATTAAGATTTATTAAACTTGTATATTTAACTTAATATTTTGGTATAAATATATATATATATATATATATACACACAATTTTTATGTCTTAAATTTGTAGTTAAAATATAAGAAGTTATAGTTTTATAGTTTACTTTATATTTCCAGATTTCATCAAAATAATTTTATTATAACTATAAGATTTCTCTTAAAGTTTTAACATTTAAATGGTTCTTTAGCAAATTAATATGTTTTGATTTCTAAAGTTTAAATTTAAAATTGATTTGTATCAAAAGATTTATGTATATCTCATATTAAAAAGAACTTCAATATTTACTATATTAATTTTAAAAGAAGCACCCTACTAAGATTATTTAACTCCGCATTTCTTATAGAATTATTCTAAATATTTTACTACCTATCATGAATATATTTTTAATTACTAATTAAACACTTATCTTTACTATTCTTTCAATCTAATTCATTAATATCATTAACCTAATTATAAAAAGTTAATGTATATTACCTTTGATTGGTTGATATAATTTATAATATATTTGGCATAGCCAACCGGTTTTTATAGTGATCTGTAACACTCTTTTATTATGACTGATAATAAAGTTACAATATAGTATAGATGACTATAGTTAGCAATCAGCTAATTTGGTTTTTAGGGTGGACCGTCCACCGTCATTGGCATTTATAGTGGGTCGTCCACTGAATCTAAATTAGATTACAGACCAGAAGCTAGTTTAAGTAACTAGACTAATGTATTTTCTAGCTCTCCACGCAGGAAGAGAAGTGTACATTACATACATCACATAAAGATTACATGCGTGTACCAAAAGATAACAATACAAGACTACATAAATAATAAGATCAAGGACATGACAAGTTTCATGATAGCACTGCCATTGATTTGGACCTGATAAGCACAAAACAACCAAAAATAGTCTATCAGGTTTCGAGCTCCACACAATAGATGTACAGCAAAAGCCTAGCACAGTTTCCATTCGAGAAATCAACTTTAGTGGCCTAGAATCAGGAGTTAGCCAAATGCAGGATGTTCACCAAGGGAAGCAGCAGAATGAGCGCCATTGACGCTCCGGTGATGAAAAGATGAGACAAAACAAACCCAAGACCTACCATTATAACATTGCAGCAACTGATTTCCAATATTTCATACCAACACCTCAAACGGATATCATCATGCAAGACGGGCAAAACACCATAAAAAGTAACAGCAAAATTCCGCGCCAAAAAGGCGTCACGTGCATTGCCATTAACTAACAGTGTTGACCCAACTTGCAGAGCACATTGTCGGAGCGTAGTTAGGTTACAAGAAGTAGAAGACCACCAGATAATATGACATAAAAGTTTAACATATCAAGTTGACAACAAACCAAGGCTATAAAGATTGGGTAATTGGAAGTAAAAGAAAGCACCAACTTCACCAGTAAATGGTTGTAGCAACCTATCTCACGGATTGCTGGCGAAAGAAGGTGAAGCAATAGAAACCAAAACCAACAACACCAAAACTCCACACTACCAAAGAAACACAGATCCAAGAAGCAAAAGAAAGTATACCCCCAAGTCACAGGAGACGCAAACCACTTAACAAAGAAACTTACAGATGAACCGAGAAACTCACCAGCAAAAACGCCTAGCCTAGGATACCCAAAGAAATTCCACGATCAGCTGAATTAACAGTCTCGTAGTGTGGAAAAGAAGGAATATCATACAGTGGAGCAGAAAAGCGCTGAGACCGGAAGTTCGTGTGTTGACTTGACTTGATTAACTTGTTTTAAACAACTGCATTACTTTGACTTGATTAACTTGTTTGAATTGTTTGACTTGATTAACTTGTTTGAATTGTTTGACTTAATTGACTTGATTGAATTGTTTGACTTAATTGACTTGTTTGATTTATTTGACTTGAAATAACTTGATTGACTTGTTTGACATGGTTTAATTTGATTTGTGTGTTGATGGGTTTGTTTGAAATATACTTATACATATGTATGTATTAAATAATATAATTATACTCATCTTTTTCATATTTCACTTTAATATAATTCTTTTAGTATTAGATTAAAGCGGGAGCTTTATAGGTTTTTAGGATTAGTAGAAGTTACAAAAAATGTTTGGCTTGATGTTTTATGACAACAAAACTTAAATTAGTTGATTGTACGGATTAAATTGCTTAAATATTGACTTATCATTCATCTAGTTTTAATATTACTTGACTTATATCATAGTTTTAAGGAAATATTATATATCGTAATTATTTCTTAGCCTAGATCGAAGTCTTATTATATTTTTAAGAGTATTAGAGTTTAGGCTAGGTTTAGTCTTGTGTTAGTTTAAGGGGGGTTATAAGAAAGTTATAGATTTAGGTAGAGCTATAGATTTAGGGGGAGTTATATAAAGAATTAGTCTCTAGGATTATTCCGAGTTTAGATAGGTATAACTTTTGTTAATGACAAAGGGGAGAAATTATAAAATTGGTATAGATAGGATAGGTATAGTTTAAGGGGAAGTTATAAAGGATTCATGGTGAAAGGGGGGAGTAATCAAAGCATCAGATCGATAGGTAATATCAGGTTTGAATATTTTATAAATCAAGGTTGTCATCATCAAAAGGGGGAGATTGTTGGAGAATGGAATGTTGATGATGTTTTGATGACAACAACCTTGCTTCAATCATTATTGATTGTAAAATATATACTAACACTTTTATCCAGAATATATATATAGGATTTATATGCAGGTAATAAATATTAAAGACTGTACGGTTTAGAGATTCAAAATTTCAAAGGAAATTCAAGACTCATGACTCTTAAGATTTTAAGAGTTCAAGATTATCAGAGTAATAGTCTAGTTAGTATGTAAAACTCTGATTAGCACTCTCAAATTCTGTTTTCAATGTATCCTTTTAAATTGATTTTAAATTATTTTAAACTCTTGTCAAAATGATTTTAAATCATCCAAAGATTTTTTACTTATTATTTCAAATATATAAGTTTCTTATATAGTTTATATATATATATATATATTATAAAGTTGTATAATTATACGTGTTTATAATTATATTATATAGTTTTATATCATTTATATATATAGTTTTTATACCATATATTTAAATAATATTTTATATGTTTATATACTTTAGAAATTATATTTTAAACAACTAGTTTTGTTTCAAGAATTTCCAGAATATATATATATATATATTAATTTAAATACTGGAAAAATTGTTTAAAAATCAAATTACAATACATATGTCAACATACACTTTTATGTCGACATACAACTGTCACAAATTTTAAATTTAAAAAGATTTGTCTTTTTTATACTTAAACGTTCCAGGAATGGTTGTGTCTCTTGGAACACTATACAAGGGGACTAATTTCGAATTTTTTCATAAGATATTATCTTCTTCTTCCTCCTTTATCAAACCATCATTATTATTCTTAATTTTCTAAGTTTCTACACTTATACTCTGCCGATTTCAATACAAATTATATCATTCTTCTTCTATTCTCAATCTCTATCAAATACTCCCTGTTTGTAAGTGCTACTCAAGATTTATAGGGCAATTGTAATCGATAAGGAAAGGGTGTGTTCCTTGTAGCCCGTAAATCAAGGAAAAGAAGCGGTGTTAACCTTGTAGCCGTGAAATCAAGGGTGTTGAAATAGTGTTAACCTTGTAGCCGTGAAATCAAGGGGGTTACAATTGGATACTGATATCAATAAAACTCTGCGCAATCCAGTGTTGCGTGAGATTGGACGTAGGAGTAATCTGAACCAGTATAAAATCTAGTGTTTTCTTTCCTTTTCTGCATTTTATTTCTGTTTATATCTGCATATGTGATTGTTTCTGTTGTAATATTCATATAGTAGTTTGAGTAATTGTTAATTATTTAAGTTTTTTTGATAAATTCTTTAAAACACTATTCACCCTTACTATAGTATTAGTTTTGACTTAAGATCCGTGATTCTCATCCCTAACATGGGGATCTGATTGGACGACATTATTGAATCTCTATAAAATTTTCCAAGTTCTCCATTAATACTTTAATATATAAAAAATTTGTTTAAATAACAAACAACATAATTCTAGAAAAAATAAGTGGTAAATTATAGTGGAAAACAATCATTTCAAGTAAAATATATTATATAAATTGGTAAAAAAGATGAGACTAAGTTTCATGCAAAGAAATAAATGCTGGAAGTTTTAGTTGGATCTGTTGATTTTTTATTAAACATGGGTTAAGCTTTATATAATAAATTGGAATCTGGAAGAAATAATTTTTTAAGTTTCATTGTATTACCATGTATACGTTTCATGCACCTCCATCGTGATCATAATAATTGTTTTTGTAATTTACTTAATTTGATTTCCATGGAATTGAAGCATGTATTTTGATTATAATGGTGCATTTGGTGGTTGAAAAGCCTTATATTGATATATATAATAACTAAATTTCATAGCTACCACTACTCTCTTTCTATATATTAAAACTGCAAAGTACCTTTTTAGTAACTGTTTTGACATCTTTTCTATATATCAGTGACATGAACTTTTTTATTAATCGGTTCATCATATAACACTATAATATTATATTTACTTGTTGTTTTTTGGGTAACTCCGATAAGTTCGCACATTATAATAATATTCAGTGAGTTCGTCTTTAGAATAAATTCTTGGTAATGAGCACAAAAAATTCTTCGTTAATTAGTATGCTATTTTTTTTTTTTTTGAGAAGACATATAAAATCAATATTTTGATTTTTTAAATGCAAATAAGTTTCATGTAATACACTTAAAAACGCATTAGAATTGTATATTAATTTCTATCCATTATTTTCCTTTAGAATATAACATAATTTATTTCTTTATATTTGTTTCAAATTATGGAAGATATATTTGTTTCCTAAATTGAAATCAAGATAAATATCTATTGAATTCAAAATTTTACAACTATCATTCAAATAATTAACACTTTAGTAAAATATTTTACTTCCATTTTGTGCATTTGTTGGTGTATATAGAAACTATTGATTTTTAATGTTATGCAAAGTCGGTCCAGTTATATTACTTTTGAACTATATTAACGTTATAATTAAGTGGATGTGCTTCTATCTATTTAAAGGTTTGTAAAATCTTCCTATTTACACTAAGCATAAATTAACTTGAAAGACAAGAGACTCCAAAAAAATAGAGGAATAAGTAATAGAATTATCAAAGCAGCTATAAATTATTTTAACTGCAGAACAAAAGGAAACATATGAAAAAAAATATTATCATAACTTGATGATGAGAATAATTTAATTGACGATGAAAGCAAAGATATACAAAGATAGAAATGACTAAAACGGTCTTACCTAATTTATGTTACATTAAATTAATATCTCAAAGTTTACTAATTTTATTTATATGCTTTATATAGAAAGCTAGGAATTTCAAAAAGAAAAAGAAAAATAACAATGATTAAATTTAAGATGGTTATTTATTATGGGGTTTGTTATTGACACTCCAATTTATGTTCGGGGGGGCAAATTTTAAGAACACTCCACTTTCTCTAAATTGTTAAAGGGGGGGTAAATGTAGGTAGCTAATTATTTTAACTTCTTACACTTTTACCCTTACTTTTAAAAACTTACGCACCGTAAAATCATTAAACCCCTAAATCAAAAAACTCTAAATGGTTTAACTACAAATAATGTCAGGGAATAGTTGATATCATATGCATACGATTTAGTAAATTGAAATTAGATCTTAACCCTAACAACATGTGCATACGATTTAATAAACTGAAATTTGATCTTACCATCTCATCACTTTGATCAACTCCAACATAACGCTCACTCTCCTGTGTCAACATCATATATTTTTTCCACCATGTTTTTTGGTTAGGGTTTGATTTCTCCACAACTAATGGTGTGGATTAACCATTAAAAATTAGATTAATGAACAGAAGAGTGAAATTAAGCCTAAATGAGTAATAAGGTAAAATTGTTTTTATTTGTTAAGGGGCTACTTCCCTTATTGGTACTCCCTTTAACAATTTTTTTAAAAAAAATTGGTGCCTCCCTTAACAATATTTGGAGTATCAATAACAATTCCCTTTATTATAAGCTCAAAGAAAGTACCGAAAATAGTGTTTTTGCACGGTTCTATTATACTTTAATTGTAATGACCCGCATTGGCAGAGGTATTATGATTAATTTATTTAATTATATCAATGGTGGTATAGTGAATTAACTAGTCGTGGAATTAAATAATGATGAATATTTAATTTAAAATAATAATTAAATAATATATTTAATTATGAAATAATCAGAATTGGCTGAAATGGCGATATGGTGTGAACCGGATCATCTGTGATATATAATTCAGTTTAGAATTGAATTTGAATAACGAATATATTCAATCGTCGATAGTTGAACGTATAGTTTATAATATAATTATAAACGAGCTCGAATGGCGCTGCAGTTCGCTATTTGGCGATTTGAACTTCAACTGAATGTACAGGATTTGTTTTAAGTTGGATTTCTGTGAAACAAGAAACGTGTGGAGCTGGTGGAGTATATCTTTCTAGTGGAAGAGGAAAATCAGGATTTCGTCGTATAGATTTTGAGATATGTCCAAATCAAATTTCAGAATAGTCGCTATAAAATCGTTTATCGACCGTAACGGTTTATTCGATATAACTAGAGATCGGGTTTGAATTTAGACAAGGTTCTTTTGGGAAATAGTGATAAAATAATTTTTAGAATTTTACTGTAATTTTTAATTAATTTAATAAGCGAATTTTTATTTGGAGTAATTGGCACCCTGTATCAACATTTCGGGGTTCCACAATATGAGTTAACCCACCGGTGTTATTATATTTTTGGGATCCGGGTATATTACTCGTCATAATGGTATTGTCAGTTCTGTCGTTATCAGTTCGTATGTGACGAATTTTTCATGACCAGCATAACTTAAAATATCCTAACGTATTGTCTGATCAAAAACCCAGCCACATCTTTTTTAATTCAGCCGCTGAAATTCTTGTGGCCTCAAACTCAAAAGACGTGGCCTAAAAATATCCACAATAACAAAACTTTATAAATACACTACCATTGCTTTCTATTGTTCTTCTTGGCTGCGGATACAAAACTGGAGCTCGCCTTTCATGATCTTCAGTGAATCTTTTATATTATTTTATATTTTTCCATGCAGAAAATGGCAACACGGCAACCACTCGTTCTCTCCTTCTTTTTCCCCCCATTCATTTCCTTGTCACCATTTTCTGGAACCGTCGTTTCAACGGCTAGGGTAGTTCGAGCTGCCTGTTCGTAAGGAGGAGCATGGTAACCGCAAGAGGGGTATGGAGGCATGGACAACTGGGGGTCAGACGAGGCGATAGTGAGGTGGAGGTTGAGGCTGGTGGAGGAGGCGATGGCATGGGGAGGTTGGGAGTCGTGGAAATGGTCTAGAAAGGAGTGGAGCGGTAGAATGAATGGTGTGAGTTATACGTATGGTAGGAGCGGAAGCAATGATTCAAGTTTTGTGGTCTGTTTTGGGTTGAGGAAGCATGACATGAAGTTATGGTTACTGAATGGTGCGGTTTGGAATTAAAACAGAGGAAACGATGGGGTCTTTCACTGGAAATGGTTAGGATGGTTATATGGAGGATGGAGTTGGGCGTAAGTCACGAAAATGCGAAGTCTTCATAACAGCGACTGTTGCTTTGCATCGATGAAAACCAGGAAGGAGGAATATCCGTGGATGGAAGGAGAGGATTTGCGGAAGTGGGTTTTGGAGTAATAGGGTGGGCCGGTGTTAAATTTAAAATGGTGAGGCCCAAGTTGGCAAAATGGTGAGCAAGAGACTTGCAGCATGGAAGGTAAAATGTAAAGCTGGTCAAAGGGATAATGGGCCGGCAAATACTGGAGCGGCATCTTTTGTTTATGTTCTCGGGAACAAGAAAGAACGGGAAGCAGTTTTGGGCCGAATTTGCAACGTGAGGCCCATCTTATCTTTTAATTATATTAAGTTTAAAAATCTAAGTTTAAATACATACTAACATGTAAATATCATGATGTATGCATACAATGTCTGAATTCAACAAACAAGATCCGTTGGGACAGTATGGACGGTGGCTACACGATGGAACTGACTCGAAGTCCATTTGAGCTCGTTACAATTTATTGCAAAATAATTTGTCCGTCTGAATCAAAGACAGTTAATCGTTTTTAACGATAACAGTCCAATGTGAGTAAATCTCAATAACTCTAAACAGTTTATAATTTCATGTTGTATTTTTAGAAATGTTAGAAATTGTCTGATTTACTGTGTGTTGACTGTTTGATTGAACTGATAGTCAGTTAGTTGAATTTCTATATTGATTCTGTTTAACAGAATATATCATATGGAACTGAAAGTGATGTTATCTATATTGTTCAACATCTGTGGATGCAGGGAGACAGGTTGGAGGAATCCAACTGGATTCCTCAACATTTATTTTACTGTTTTCATATATTGTGATATATGATGTGTTATATAATCTGTTATGGATTATGTGTGATGGAATGATGTTGATCATTGTTGTTCGATATTGTAAATATCATAAAGACCCTGGGATGTAAAAAGAATTATTTCAATGTATATTGAAATAAAGGGATTTTATAAAATCAACAGATTTTATAAAAGGAAATATTTTGAAAATAAATAAAAGGGAAAAATGTTTTTAAAACAAATAGAGTTTTATAAAAGGGAAATCATTTGTAAAGTGAAGAACTGTTACTAAAAGTAAATCTTTATAAATGAATAGTTTATTCGAATAAAGTGAAAGAGTTAATCGATGTTAGTTAATCGATTAGTGTTAAAGTAAAAAGAGTTAATCGATGTTAGTTAACCGATTAGTGTTAAAGCAAAAGAGTTAATCGATGTTAGTTAATCGATTAGTGTTAAAGTAAAAGGAGTTAATCGATGTTAGTTAATCGATTAGAGTTAAAGCAAAGGAGTTAATCGATGTTAGTTTAGTCAATTAGAGTTAAAGCAAAGGAGTTAATCGATGTTAGTTTAGTCGATTAGAGTTAAAGCAAAGGAGTTAATCGATGTTAGTTTAGTCGATTAGAGTTAAAGTGAAGGAGTTAATCGATGTTAGTTTAATCGATTAGAGTTAAAGTGAAGGAACTAATCGATGTTAGTTTAATCGATTAGAGTTAAAGCAAAGGAGTTAATCGATGTTAGTTTAAATCGATTAGAGTAGAAGCAAATGAGTTAATCGAATATAGTTTATTCGAAGAAAGTAAAAGGAGTTATCGAATATAGTCTATTCGAAAGGACTTAAGTGAAATGAGTAAATCAATAGCGTTAGTCGAATAAAGTTAGTCAAATAGAGTAAATTGATAAGGGTTAATCGAATAGAGTTAAGTGAAAAGAGTCAATCGAATATAGCTATTCGAAGGAGGGTTAAGTAAGGAAGTTAGTAAAAGGAATATAAAGTGAACTTTGCCTATTTCAAAGTTAGAAATGTGTTCAGTTAAGGTCTGAGAGGTAGTTCTACCCCAACTTGATTGGCTTCGTTTTAACTAGGGAATAGTTAAGGTTCGACATTAAAGGAAAATGGTTTGAGTTGGCATAGCGATGTTTGTTTAAAACATCTGTCTAAGTCCAGTGAAGAAGCTTTGGAAACGTGTTCCCAATAAGAAACCAGAAATGTTTTCTAATAAAGAAGACAAGAAATGGAAATGTTTTCCATTGTTAATAACGTATATTTTCCAAATTTAGAAAATAGGAAATATTAAATATAGAGAAACAAGAGATGGAAAATGAACTAAGGAGATGAATGTTAAATGATGTTTGATCGATATAATTTCCATCTGGAAATAATATCGTTGTTTGCACATCTGTTTTTATTCGATAGTTAAATCACAGACTATCGAAGTTTTGACCATTTTAACGTTGTTAATATGGAGAGACCGTTTGGATTATTATCCAAAGAACCACTCTGTATTGGCATAAGCGTTGCGAATCATATATGCCAAAGGAAATTGAAGACGGAGTTATGCAAGGGCTATCCTGTTTACAGAATAGTGCCTTCGGTTCATCCTGTTCCTGGATGACTTGTATGGACGGATGTCTGACAGAGTATTTCCAGACGATCACATATATTGATTTCTCCAACCGTACCAAGAGTGGAAGCGGAGAAGGAACTTCTTTTATCTAACACATAATGTATTGTTGAGGACATCAATCGGTGATTGGATGGATTTGATGATGTGGCATTCAAAGTAAATCTGATGTGATGTTAAAGCGTAGCTTCTAGCCTCACATCCGGTAAATGACAGAAATCGGGCAGGCAACATGGCTAAGTCGGTCGCACCGAAGTAGGGTGTATAATCACCTGATCTAGAGTTTCATTTACTTCTAAAAATCTATTGTTGATGCTGTCCCATTCGGGAAACGGTTGCCGATCCCAGCTGTTGGTGATATACATTCGATACGCTCAAGCGAAATGAGTGGTCGGCCATGTGTGGCCGGGTTGCAAGATGTTCTTGTTGAACCCAGTGTATTCCTCTCTAGAGGTACACAAGCGAAAGGTGGTTCCATACCTTGTCATAGTTGGAAATCCATTACCCAATACGTGCTTGCGGTTTTGATTGTATACTATATATGTAGAACGTGAGATGAAAGCGTTTCTGCTAGATGATTATATATATACTGTGGTTGATAGACATTATTATAATATCAAAAAGGTTTTTGATATAAAGATATTTTGGATTCTCATAAGGGAAAAACCCGTTCCGTTATGCGGCGTGGTCTTATGAGATATCGTTTACTTGTTCGAACTGTTTTTAAACTGTTTTACTCATACCAGTCCCATGACTGACCCGGAGTTTACTTTGTTGTTTTCCCTAAACTCTTGGGTGCCTAAATTTGTATGGGCAGTCAAGTAGTCGGGATTTACAGATATACTGGAAAAGCTAGGAGCAGGAGGCTTCAGGATCATATAGCTATAGTTATTTCCGCTGTGTTGTAAGTGTTGTACTTTGATAATGATATGTATATTCAAGTACAGATTTGTATTTCAAAGTTATGTTATGAAATATATTTATTCGTTCCGCTATGAGATTCGTGTTACTCTGATGTTGTGTTCTTCTTCTTCTATTCTAATTTTCTATCTTATCTTTCCTCACCCTCTAATTTCTTTCACTAATTACCAGGATTTTTCGATGTTTTGGTTATCGACATCGTGCTTATGTCGATAACCAAAGTCGCTAAAAATCCGGGTCATTACAGTTGGTATCAGAGCTTAGGTTAAGAATTACTTGGCTCTGTGGCGTGACTTGGTAGAGATAGGGTTAGTAATACCCTAGACTGAGATTGAGTGTATATATACGAGTGGACGTATTTGTTATTGATATAAAAATTTGTTTTATATTGTGGAGATTCATTGGTTGAGTTGTTTATGAGTTCTGGTCGATCAGTTTGATCCACTGTATCGGTAGGGATTTTGTAAACACTCGAATACGATGAACCATCATGGTATGTTTTGAAAAGAGGGTAAACGAATTAATTTTACCCAAAGTATATTTTGATACATATTGGATATATTATTTGTTATTATAGTCAAGTAAGATTATAAGTAAAATGGTTATGTAAATAACCAATCAGAATTCATATAAGTGAAATACGTGAAATCAGATGAGTTAAATCTGAAATTTAAACCAGAATTGAAGTTAAGACTCTGGAGAATTGGATAAGTGTTTGTAAATGGATTGGGATTAAAAATAAGGGAAATTTAAGATCCTAGGAGATTTTGAATTGTTTTACAAGCAGTGTGAATTATATTTGAAATGAATTTCAAAGTGGAAATGTTTAGAAATTGTTTTATAGTATTGAACTCACTTCGATTGCTGGAAAATAGATTCTGATGATGACAGCTGCATCATCAGTATTCATTTTCGAGTTGTAAGTGACAAATTACTACCAGAGATACTGTTTTGAATTTGTTTTGGGAAAGACAAGTTGTGTAGAATTTCAAATGGGATTTAAAATATAGAATTGGAATTTTTAAATAGATTTGAAATATTAACTTGTTTTAAAAGAAATAAAACGAGAAGTTCCTTTATAAACGAAGTTTATAAATAGTTCTTTTATAAACGAAGTTTATAAAATGAAGTGAAAAGAATTATCATTGGATAATTCAGAAATAAAAAAATACAAGTATGAAATTGAAAGGGAAATCTATTTTCCAAAGGTAGAAATATCGATTTCAAAAGGAATTGAAATCGAGACTTATTTAAAGGAATTTGAATAAAGGAATTCAAATATAGGATTTGAATATCGAAAGTGAAATGAAATTTGAATGTAGAGGATTCAAATAGAATTGAAATTGAAATTTGAATATAAGAAGATTCAAATAGAAGTGAAAATGAAATTTGAATAAAGAATATTAAAATAGAATTGAAAATGCAATTTGAATAAAGAAGATTCAAATAGAATTGAATTTGAATATAAAAGATTCAAATAGAATTGAAATGAAATTCAAATATAGAATTTGAATAAGGAAATTGAAACGAAATTCAAATATAGAATTTGAATAAGAGAATTGAAATGGAATTTGAATATAGGAAATTCAAATAGAATTGAAATGGAATTCAATTAGTTGATAAACAAGTTAAATTTTATTTGAACATATCTTGTTCAAATATAAAAGTGAAATAGACTAAAGGAGTAAATCAACAAAATTTAATTAACAAATTTAGTTAAAACGATTGGTATAGTTAAAATAGATTGGGCAGGTAAATATACATGAGATAGGTATGGATAAGGATAATGCAAGAGTTATAAATAGATTGCTCGACAAAAGGTATGTATTTAATTCATATATGAGATTTTATGCGTCGTATCGGCTAGCCGCTTGGCTTTTTCTTTTTCTTTTGGATTGGTAAGGGCCATGGGAGGCTATTTGAAATATCACAATGCTCCTAGTACAAAGGATGTTATGGCGATTTTTTCCGGAAATTTAAGGAGTTAGAATATTTTTAAGATAATTTGATAGTTAGAAATCAACATATCGATATATACAGAAGTCGATAAGGAAGCGAACTTAGAAATAGAATAGTAAAATCAAAAAGGAAGACTAAGAATAAAATCTAGTAAGAATAAAAAGAGAAGGTGTACGTGTTTAAAAGGGAATAAGTAGTTGTATGGTATTGATTATTCGAGTAAGTAGTCATATCTGTTTTGACGTTATAAATGTTATTCAGTCAAGGTCTGATAGGTAGTTATACCCCAACTTGATTGATTTCATTATTAACAAATAAATAGTAAGATTTCAGGCTCGAAGATCGATGTTGAATAAGAGTTAGTTGAATATAGTATTTGGGTTGTCGTAACGATGTTTTACACAACATCCGTTTTAACCCCAAATAAATGTAAGCTTGGAAATATAATAAAGAATATTTCCTAAGTAAAGAAATAAACGAGATCGGAAAAGAGATAAGTAATTGGAGTATTTTCCAATTATAAATAGCCTATATTTTCTAAAGTTTAGAAAATAAAGGAAGGCGATATTCGGAAATGTTTTCCAAATAACATAAAAGGCCAATATGGTTATTGAAAATATTTGGTTAACAAATATTAATAAAGAAATAGAGAAGTGATTTAACTAATGGAATATTGATTATGGGCTCAGTTGAATTTCGAAAAGGAAAATTTGATTTTTGAAGAGAATAAACTGTTTGAAAACTCCCTGGGAAAGACTGTTTGAATTAAAAGCAAATTTAACAGAAATTTGTGAAAGAAAATATGAATTAAAGTAAAGCCAGTTAAAGTGGTAACTGAGATTGAATTAGAATGATATCAAGACAAATTGGATTGTGAGATTCAAACTTGAAGTGTAATGTGATAATCAATTTAAGAGTTGGGAATCGAGAAGAAACTCGAGTTGAAATGATATTTGGCTCAGATATAAGCGAATGGTTGAGTTGTGGATAAAAGCAGATTGGAATTTGATTGGGGTGACCCTTGTATCCGCTGAATTGATAATATGTGGAAAGGATATAAAGATATGCCGACAAAAAGGTACAAGTTTATATTTCTATTGGATATAAGATTTATGAGCCGAATTGGCAAGCCGCTTGGCTGTTTGATTTTCTTTTGGGATGGAGATGGCCCAGAGAGGCAAGTGGGAGTTTGACCGATTGACCAGTACAAAGGAGGTGCCGGTGAAATTTTTCGAAGAGTTAAGGCGTTAGAAAATTTTCAGGATTTTTGGAAATTTTCGTTGATAAGAATTAATTAATAATTTAAAAGAAATTAAATTGGTTCAGTTGAAACTGAAGTTAAGAAGTGAACAAATATGTTCTAACCAATCGATAGGGTCGTTCTCTACCTTTTAGCAATTTCGAGGACGAAATTATTTTAAGTGGGGAAGATTGTAATGACTCGCATTGGCAGAGGTATTATGATTAATTTATTTAATTATATCAATGGTGGTATAGTGAATTAACTGGTCGTGGAATTAAATAATGATGAATATTTAATTTAAAATAATAATTAAATAATATATTTAATTCTGAAATAATCAGAATTGGCTGAAATGGCGATATGGTGTGAACCGGATCATCTGTGATATATAATTCAGTTTAGAATTGAATTTGAATAACGAATATATTCAATCGTCGACAGTTGAACGTATAGTTTATAATATAATTATAAACGAGCTCGAATGGCGCTGCAGTTCGCTATTTGGCAATTTGAACTTCAACTGAATGTACAGGATTTGTTTTAAGTTGGATTTCTGTGAAACAAGAAACGTATGGAGCTGGTGGAGTATATCTTTCTAGTGGAAGAGGAAAATCAGGATTTCGTCGTATAGATTTTGAGATATGTCCAAATCAAATTTCAGAATAGTCGCTATAAAATCGTTTATCGACCGTAACGGTTTATTCGATATAACTAGAGATCGGGTTTAAATTTAGATAAGGTTCTTTTGGGAAATAGTGATAAAATAATTTTTAGAATTTTATTGTAATTTTTAATTAATTTAATAAGCGACTTTTTATTTGGAGTAATTGGCACCCTGTATCAACATTTCGGGGTTCCACAATATGAGTTAACCCACCGGTATTATTATATTTTTGGGATTCGGGTATATTACTCATCATAATGGTATTGTCAGTTCTGTCGTTATCAGTTCGTATGTGACGAATTTTTCATGACCAGCATAACTTAAAATATCCTAACGTATTGTCTGATCAAAAACCCAGCCACATCTTTTTTAATTCAACCGCTGAAATTCTTGTGGCCTCAAACTCAAAATACGTGGCCTAAAAATATCCACAATAACAAAACTTTATAAATACACTACCATTGCTTTCTATTGTTCTTCTTGGCTGCGGAGACAAAACTGGAGCTCGCCTTTCATGATCTTCAGTGAATCTTTTATATTATTTTATATTTTTCCATGCAGAAAATGGCAACACGGCAACCACTCGTTCTCTCCTTCTTTTTTCCCCCATTCATTTCCTTGTCACCATTTTCTGGAACCGTCGTTTCAACGGCTAGGGTAGTTCGAGCTGCCTGTTCGTAAGGAGGAGCATGGTAACCTCAAGAGGGGTATGGAGGCATGGACAGCTGGGGGTCAGACGAGGCGATAGTGAGGTGGAGGTTGAGGCTGGTGGAGGAGGCGATGGCATGGGGAGGTTGGGAGTCATGGAAATGGTCTAGAAAGGAGTGGAGCGGTAGAATGAATGGTGTGAGTTATACGTATGGTAGGAGCGGAAGCAATGATTCAAGTTTTGTGGTCTGTTTTGGGTTGAGGAAGCACGACATGAAGTTATGGTTACTGAATGGTGCGGTATGGAATTAAAACAGAGGAAACGATGGGGTCTTTCACTGGAAATGGTTAGGATGGTTATATGGAGGATGGAGTTGGGCGTAAGTCACGAAAATGCGAAGTCTTCATAACAGCGACTGTTGCTTTGCATGGATGAAAACCGGGATGGAGGAATATCCGTGGATGGAAGGAGAGGATTTGCGGAAGTGGGTTTTGGAGTAATAGGGTGGGCCGGTGTTAAATTTAAAATGGTGAGGCCCAAGTTGGCAAAATGGTGAGCAAGAGACTTGCAGCATGGAAGGTAAAATGTAAAGCTGGTCAAAGGGATAATGGGCCGGCAAATACTGGAGCGGCATCTTTGGTTTATGTTCTCGGGAACAAGAAAGAACGGGAAGCAGTTTTGGGCCGAATTTGCAACGTGAGGCCCATCTTATCTTTTAATTATATTAAGTTTAAAAATCTAAGTTTAAATACATACTAACATGTAAATATCATGATGTATGCATACAATGTCTGAATTCAACAAACAAGATCCGTTGGGACAGTATGGACGGTGGCTACACGATGGAACTGACTCGAAGTCCATTTGAGCTCGTTACAATTTATTGCAAAATAATTTGTCCGTCTGAATCAAAGACAGTTAATCGTTTTTAACGATAACAGTCCAATGTGAGTAAATCTCACTAACTCTAAACAGTTTATAATTTCATGTTGTATTTTTAGAACTGTTAGAAATTGTCTGATTTACTGTGTGTTGACTGTTTGATTGAACTGCTAGTCAGTTAGTTGAATTTCTATATTGATTCTGTTTAACAGAATATATCATATGGAACTGAAAGTGATGTTATCTATATTGTTTAACATCTGTGGATGCAGTGAGACAGGTTGGAGGAATCCAACTGGATTCCTCAACATTTATTTTACTGTTTTCATATATTGTGATATATGATGTGTTATATAATCTGTTATGGATTATGTGTGATGGAATGATGTTGATCATTGTTATTCGATATTGTAAATATCATAAAGACCCTGGGATGTAAAAAGAATTATTTCAATGTATATTGAAATAAAGGGATTTTGTAAAATCAACAGATTTTATAAAAGGAAATATTTCGAAAATAAATAAAAGGGAAAAATGTTTTTAAAACAAATAGAGTTTTATAAAAGGGAAATCATTTGTAAAGTGAAGAACTGTTACTAAAAGTAAATCTTTATAAATGAATAGTTTATTCGAATAAAGTGAAAGAGTTAATCGATGTTAGTTAATCGATTAGTGTTAAAGTAAAAAGAGTTAATCGATGTTAGTTAACCGATTAGTGTTAAAGCAAAAGAGTTAATCGATGTTAGTTAATCGATTAGTGTTAAAGTAAAAGGAGTTAATCGATGTTAGTTAATCGATTAGAGTTAAAGCAAAGGAGTCAATCGATGTTAGTTTAGTCGATTAGAGTTAAAGCAAAGGAGTTAATCGATGTTAGTTTAGTCGATTAGAGTTAAAGCAAAGGAGTTAATCGATGTTAGTTTAGTCGATTAGAGTTAAAGTGAAGGAGTTAATCGATGTTAGTTTAATCGATTAGAGTTAAAGTGAAGGAACTAATCGATGTTAGTTTAATCGATTAGAGTTAAAGCAAAGGAGTTAATCGATGTTAGTTTAAATCGATTAGAGTAGAAGCAAATGAGTTAATCGAATATAGTTTATTCGAAGAAAGTAAAAGGAGTTATCGAATATAGTCTATTCGAAAGGAGTTAAGTGAAATGAGTAAATCAATAGCGTTAGTCGAATAAAGTTAGTCAAATAGAGTAAATTGATAAGGGTTAATCGAATAGAGTTAAGTGAAAAGAGTCAATCGAATATAGCTATTCGAAGGAGGGTTAAGTAAGGAAGTTAGTAAAAGGAATATAAAGTGAACTTTGCCTATTTCAAAGTTAGAAATATGTTCAGTTAAGGTCTGAGAGGTAGTTCTACCCCAACTTGATTGGCTTCGTTTTAACTAGGGAATAGTTAAGGTTCGACATTAAAGGAAAATGGTTAGAGTTGGCATAGCGATGTTTGTTTAAAACATCTGTCTAAGTCCAGTGAAGAAGCTTTGGAAATGTTTTCCCAATAATAAACCAGAAATGTTTTCTAATAAAGAAGACAAGAAATGGAAATGTTTTCCATTGTTAATAACGTATATTTTCCAAATTTAGAAAATAGGAAATATTGAATATAGAGAAACAGGAGATGGAAAATGAACTAAGGAGATGAATGTTAAATGATGTTTGATCGATATAATTTCCATCTGGAAATAATATCGTTGTTTGCACATCTGTTTTTATTCGATAGTTAAATCACAGACTATCGAAGTTTTGACCATTTTAACGTTGTTAATATGGAGAGACCGGTTGGATTATTATCCAAAGAACCACTCTGTCTTGGCATAAGCGTTGCGAATCATATATGCCAAAGGAAATTGAAGACGGAGTTATGCAAGGGCTATCCTGTTTACAGAATAGTGCCTTCGGTTCATCCTGTTCCTGGATGACTTGTATGGACGGATGTCTGACAGAGTATTTCCAGACGATCACATATATTGATTTCTCCAACCGTACCAAGAGTGGAAGCAGAGAAGGAACTTCTTTTAGCTAACACATAATGTATTGTTGAGGACGTCAATCGGTGATTGGATGGATTTGATGATGTGGCATTCAAAGTAAATCTGATGTGATGTTAAAGCGTAGCTTCTAGCCTCACATCCGGTAAATGACAGAAATCGGGCAGGCAGCATGGCTAAGTCGGTCGCACCGAAGTAGGGTGTATAATCACCTGATCTAGAGTTTCATTTACTTCTAAAAATCTATTGTTGATGCTGTCCCATTCGGGAAACGGTTGCTGATCCCAGCTGTTGGTGATATACATTCGATACGCTCAAGCGAAATGAGTGGTCGGTCATGTGTGGCCGGGTTGCAAGATGTTCTTGTTGAACCCAGTGTATTCCTCTCTAGAGGTACACAAGCGAAAGGTGGTTCCATACATTGTCATAGTTGGAAATCCATTACCCAATACGTGCTTGCGGTTTTGATTGTATACTATATATGTAGAACGTGAGACGAAAGCGTTTCTGCTAGATGATTATATATATACTGTGGTTGATAGACATTATTATAATATCAAAAAGGTTTTTGATATAAAGATATTTTGGATTCTCATAAGGGAAAATCCCGTTCCGTTATGCGGCGTGGTCTTATGAGATATCGTTTACTTGTTCGAACTGTTTTTAAACTGTTTTACTCATACCAGTCCCATGACTGACCCGGAGTTTACTTTGTTGTTTTCCCTAAACTCTTGGGTGCCTAAATTTGTATGGGCAGTCAAGTAGTCGGGATTTACAGATATACTGGAAAAGCTAGGAGCAGGAGGCTTCAGGATCATATAGCTATAGTTATTTCCGCTGTGTTGTAAGTGTTGTACTTTGATAATGATATGTATATTCAAGTACAGATTTGTATTTCAAAGTTATGTTATGAAATATATTTATTCGTTCCGCTGTGAGATTCGTGTTACTCTGATGTTGTTTTCTTCTTCTTCTTCTATTCTAATTTTCTATCTTATCTTTCCTCACCCTCTAATTTCTTTCACTAATTACCAGGATTTTTCGATGTTTTGGTTATCGACATCGTGCTTATGTCGATAACCAAAGTCGCTAAAAATCCGGGTCATTACATTAATAATAATTTCACTTTTCATGTGATCATAAGATCTTATTTTAAGAATATGATTTAAGGATGATTATATGGATTTTGGTTAAGAGCAGAACCGGTTCTGAGGTTTGAGATGCCTAGTGCAAATTTTTAAATGGTGTCTTTTATTGTAGAAAGTTGCGCAACAATACTAAATATGTTATAAAATAAAATAGAACAGATAATAAACAGAAGCATTAGAGAGAACAGAAGAGATAGGGAAGAGACCTTTTATTTCTATTGATTCAAGTGTCCCACATTAATATTACATTGGCTCCTTTATATATAGGCTTTGGAGCTGATGTTAAACTTGTCCCCATGATGTGGGATGAAATAGAATATTACAAAAGCATATTCATTCTTATATATTGCAACACTCCCCCTTGAATATGCGTCTTTAAAATCTTGAATGCTCTGCTAACTTGAAATTGTCCCTTTTAAAACATATATGATGATTGCTCCTCCTTATTATTATCTTGCTTGCACACACACATATATATATATATATATATATATATATCCGTTCAGTCGATACAGCTATTTTCTGTTGCCTTCAAAACTCTATCAGGAAAACCCAATGGGTAAAACCTTGAATGAGAAAAAGAGTGCAACGTGTGATATTATGGATATCATATTAAAATGATATTCCTTATTAGAGTTTGATGCTTCGGGATCAAATCAATGCCTCATTAAAAACCTTTTTATGAAAACCCTGTAGGAAAAATCATAAACAAGGAAAAGAGTGCAATTTTATTTCATTTTCATGTAACATGTTTTACAATGTTACAGTAAGTGTTGATACTTTAGGATTAAGATAATGCCTCATTAAAAACCTTACTAACAAAAACCCAGTGGAAAAAATATTATTGAAGGAAAAGAGTACATTATAGCATAATTTTATATGCTCCCCCTTATTTATAACTCGTTATTCAATTAGTCTATTGATGTAGTCGACGCATGCCAATTTTGTACATCATCTTCTGGAATGTTAATTTGAAAATTGTCTTTGACAACAGATCTACCCGCTTTTCTTGAAACTGAATTTGTTTCTCCTCTTTCTTGTTATTCTTTCATTCATTGGTGAAGAGAAATTTAGAATAAATATGCCCCATCATATCACCCTTGATATAATTCACTTGAATCCGAGTCATGCAAACTGTCTTGTCTTCATAAATAATAGTTTACTGCATCAAAAGATGTTGGATACTTCTGGATCAAAATGTTGCCTCGTCAAAACCTTACTAAGAAAAACCCGATGGGAAAAATCTTAGTGAAGGAAAAAGAGTACAATATAAAATGTCATATTTACTACATCAAAAGGAGTATGATACTTCTGGATCAATGTAATGCCTCGTTAAAACCTTAATAAGAAAAATCCAGTGGGAAAAATCTTAAATAAGGAAAAAGAGTACATTATAACTTATTTTTGTATGTTACTTTTTGGTTGATACTTCTGGGTCATGACAATGCCTCATTAAAACCTTACTAAGATAACCCAGTAGGGAAAAACTTAGTTAAGGAAAAAGATTGTATTATAACATACTTATGGATGCTCCCCCTGATTTAATAATTTCCTCTAAATGTGTTCTTCTTTCAATAACTCAAATTGGTTACGGATACTTCTCAATGAAGTTTTTCTTTGAAAACTTCATGTGCATTTCCATGCTTCAGGCATGTTTTCTTATTTAAAATGCCTTCTTTTTATGATTTGTATGCTATTAATATTCATTTATGAATACACTTCATGTGCTTACAATTTTGTGTTTCAATCGGGCTTGCATATTGCAATACATATTTGATGAATAAGAAAACTTTCATTACAGCAACACTAAGCAGGAAGTAATCTACTCATCTTGAAGTATATCAAGATTTTCATTACAACAATACTTAGAGGAATGAAATATAACAAGATTTTCATTACAACAACACTAAGCAGGAAATAATCTACTCATCTTGAACTATATCAAGATTTTCATTACAACAATACTTAGAAGAATGTTGTAATCTATCGTCCATGTTCTTGGTATTCTTTATAATAACAAATTTTATTTATATTATTCAGGAACTCATATATTATAATAAGTTTTGCATTTGGCAACTACCAATTTAATGGATATTAAGAGTTTCATTACAACAATACTTGAAAGCAGGAAATGATCTACTCATCATGAATTATTTCAAGGTTTTAATCACAACAATACTTAAAAGAATGTTGTAATCTACATTTCTTGCTCTTTTCATTATTTATCACTACCAATTTTACTTAAATTCTTCCGGAATTTGTATACTTTCATCGTTTACACCTTCAGGGTATTGTAAGCATTTTAAAAACTTTCACTATTTTAGTCCATTCAATTGTCTTTGAAAGTTCAATGCTCATGGCATATAACATTTTGTTGACAGTGTATGGTGCTTCAGTAACTTTAGTGTGCTTTTGTCATTTTGTACATTTCTAATTTTATCTTATGAACTGCAGGTTCATATCTTATGGACTACAGGTCCATATATCTTATTTAGGAGAATTTCATGACGACCAATCATGTTTCTCTCTAATATGGGATTTTTAATCAATTTATAAATAAGCGCTTTATTATTTATTAATTTATCATCAATGATTATTTTTTGTCATTTATATACATGATTTATTGAGATCTCAAAAATTATCATGCTTTATGTATCTAAACCACTTCTAGGGTTATTTGACAATCATGTCATGAGTTTCTTTCAAAGCAACCTTAAGTGTTTCTTCAAGAGCACTCACCTCCATTATTTGGCATCTTTATGACTTACTCCAAAAATATTTTGAACTGACTTTTATACCACATTTTCAGCTGTGATATACACCTTTTGATACTACGGGGATTCAAATGTATATTAGAGAAAGCCTATTAGGGACATAATTGATAATTTATGCAAGTTTCTTAATACTTTGCATAATTTTATATGTTAGCAAATATTTAACATCGATGATTCCTTTATCCTCCCCCTCAATGTTGACAAACATTGTCACTTTAAATAATAAACCTTCTTTGGATTCTCATTTTTGATCCATTATCGCATTATGTCTAACAAATACATTAGATGTATTTCAATTGTAGGAGGATAATGCTCTTATTAGTTGATAAGATGCATTCATATTGTATTGCTTATTTCCTTTCATTGTTCTGGTAACTTGGAGGATTTTCTATCATTTAAATATACACATGACTTCAGGTCATTCAATATTGATGTCAATCGACTTTTTGAATTACTAAATAATATATGCATAATTTATAATATGAGCTCATAACAACTTCAGGTTGTTAATTAAATATTCGCATATATGTGTATATATATGCGTCCACGTATTACATATGTAATTGATTTGCATATTCTTTCTCAATCGAGTTATCGATCTTAGAACAAATTGTTTATAAGGTTCCAATCATTAATTTTTGCTTATTAAGCAATGTCAATGCGAATCTTAAAGATCGTATCATAATATCCAAAACATCTGATTTGGAACTGTATTGAACTTCTGGTTCAAATAAAATATATAAACAACTTCAAGTTGTTAATCTATATTGAACTTCTGGTTCAACTGTATTGAACTTCTTGTTCAACTGTATTGAACTTCTGATTCAAATAAAATATATAAACAACTTCAAGTTGTTAAATTTTTTGTCTTTAATACAATATGTAAATATAAATATATAAGCAAGATATAACTCATTTTGAAAATTATGCAATCTTTGGATGCATTATCATTGTCGCATATGATGTAACTTCTTTAAGAAGTATAATGTTATTATTTCACACAGTTTCAGGCTTTTAAATTATGAAGTATTTTAAGTTCATTGATTAAAAAACTTCAAGTTCCTATGCATACACACACACACACACACATATATTATATCAAGTTTATTAATTTATGATGAACTTCTCGTTCTCATTCTTTTGACATACTTCTAATTTAGAAGCTTACATTTTTGCTAATTGTCAAGATTTCTGTAATGTCCTGCCTTTTTGACCGCTTCAAATTGATAATTAAATCAACTTAAACGTTCAAATCGACGGATCGTTATTTAGCTTATAGAGTTAAAAACAGAATCAACACAGAAATACAGAATAAATAATAACACGTATTGAATAGCGAAATAAAACTTTTATTTATAATCAAAATGTTTGAATACAAAACTCTTCTATATACAGCGGAATGAAAATACAGTTTGAATACACAGAAATATTTACTGTTTTAAAAATCTTCAGAGTGCATGTCTCTTGGAATCCCCAGCTTCACCAGTCTGCGAATCCTAAGCTGTAATCTTTAAAATATGTAACACTCGGGTCTGACCCGAACTTTCCATGCAAAAACATAAAACACTCGAGTCAGGATTAAATCATAGTTCAAGTAAATTAACTTCAATAGAACTGAAATAAATAGTTAATCCTAAATTATTAACTCGGAGCATAACGATTTGGGACAAACAAGTCAGGACAGCATATGGATTTTTTTTATATATATGTGTGCCGATGACACATATATACACATATAGTGGTATATATATATATGTGTGTGTACACTGGCCACCACATATATACTAATAACATATATACGCACCCAATGACATACATATACACATACAGTAGTATATATATACATATGTGTATCACGGGGTACATAAATATTTGTGCATGTCAGTTTTTTTTCCAGGGACTTGAACGATTACGGAAACCTGCACGTACACACGTGTACAAGCGCACGTGTATACTGCCACAGCATCCATAACGAAGCTATAACCAAATACAAGCATAGGAGTACAAGGCAGCATAGGTTATGGTAAACGACAGGTAATAATGCAACATGGGAAGTGCAAAGTACAAGGCACATGCATTTAAACATAATAGGACCAATCCTAGCAATGTATATTTAGCAATGTACAAGTGTACTGGTTCAAAGTATAACAGGCAGCATGACCACAAAAGGTCTGCATGCCTCAGTACATACCAATGAGCATGAACACCAATTTAAAAACATGTCAAGCCCAAGAACGAAAGGTTATGGCCGTAAGGAAAAATAGTTGAAATAGCAACACATCAAGAGGTGTGTAACTTAATCCATATATACAATGAAGTTGGTGACCTGACTTGAAAATTCCAATAAAGTAAAAACCATATTTTAATGACAGGCATTTGACTAGTTAAGGCCAGAAAATGTCAAAACAACATATGTGAGTTTAATGTGTTCTTTCCAGTGACAAAGCCTACCAGGACAACCATAAGAGTTGTGCAATCAATATCACATACATGCGCAAGTATGCAACTCAATGAAATGGTTCTGATCAGTAAAGGGACACAAATATTTCTCTCTTTTTTCTTTCATTGTTATGTTGAAACAAAACTGGACAGTGGCCTTGCAAATTAACAATGCATGAAATAGTGTTTTTCTTTAAACTGACGGTAGCATAAAAAAACAGGGTGACAATTTGCATCAAGAATGTCATCAAAGCCTAGCAATGACACAGTTCAACACATATGCACAGTTGTATATACGTGAACACATACATGCAACTCCAACACAAGGTTCCATCTAACAGAGTACTACAAGTATGTATATAATCATTTAAACGAGACGAACATGGTGTTATAAGCGGGTGTATACCGAATAGCAACTTTATTTTTGTGAACAGATGATTTCAGCAAATTTCATTTCAGTGGACAAATGGTTTTGATGGGCCAAACACAAGTGCATACTGGATGAGTTCAAAATGCCAAACATAAGTGCATATTGGATGGGTTCAAAATGCCAAACACAAGTGTATACCGAATGGGTTTAATATGCCAAACATAAGTGTATACTTAATGAGTTTAAATGCCTTTATTTTATTGTTATTTCTAAGTAAAACGAGGCTATACTAGTATATATTCAACGAAAACCCCAACGCAAAATTTCTTAAATCAAAATGATGCTTACCCACCATCTTTCCCATTCAGTTCAGTAAACTTCTAAGTGAATATAGATTTAAAATTATTATTATTTTCCGAATTCACAGAAAATCAAAGAAATCAGTGCACAAGTAAGATGCGTGAAGCTTTGATACATGCACACAGTAAAAGAATATATATTCCAGCATATTTGGGTAAGTGAATATTTCTTAGTAACAGTTGGGTTTGATGGACACAAGCATGTATATGCAGTTTTATAATATATGTTCATGAAATAGAAAAAGGCACAAAAATATGGTGCCAAACAGGGGTAGCTCGCTCAGTTTAGAAACTGACCTCACTCAGTTAGAGTAAATGAACAGTTGAGCGATACAACCATTAAGAAGAATCCCACATTAAGAAACCGGTATAAAGGAATTCATCTAAAAACATAAAGAAACTAATTTCCACATTTCCAACCTTTTTATTTAGCCTTCAGACAAAAAAAAATCATGCAATTTAACCATCACATTACTGCATAATTTTTTCCAAAAACAGGTATGAAAGCATGGTTTTAAGTTTAAGTGTACAGGTTTTAAAACTGAAACATAATAGCTCAAAGTAACAAGTTCCAGACCATGACCATTAACACCGAATGTTTTCAAATCATGACAAACGTGAGAAGTGAACTTGAAAACTACTAAAGTTCAAGCCTGCAGATACCAATATGATCACAACAATAGACTAGGGTTATATTACTCAGTTACAATGTCACCATGTGAAATAATAATGACAATGGGGTCATCTTAAGTTGTGAGGCACAAAGGGATCCAACTACACAACACCATGTCCAATATAACTTGCAGAGCACACTTAATAGCAAATCAGGTGACTGGTTTCAACAAAAGCAGGGTTATACTGCCAAAATTTTAGCAACTGTATTCTGCCCAAAATAGATTTATCCGTGTATTAATAACCCCTGAATAAGCACATACAACAATAGGGCGACATTGCCAGAGATTTCAAGCACAACAATTCAGTGTGGCGTAGTGCAAACCCAGGTCAAATCCCATGCTGGTACACAGATTATAGTCAAAGTAATTTCAAGTCTAAGGTCATGTAGTCAATATTACCAGGATACCAACTGAAGGTGTTTGTGCATCAAAACTGAGAATCAGCAGTATAACCACCAAAATTATGGTTCAACGTAATAAATTTTCCACGTATTAGTTATTACTCCCTTTCAGTATAAACATAATTTTTCTAAATATGGTTCAGTAGTGTTATAGTTCACGTACAACTAATACATCATAGTATAAGGTCGTACTTACTAGATTACATCTAAAACATGTCTCAAGGCAGTTAGCTAATGGTGTGTAGTGTCTGTAGTTTTAATTTTGTGTATATACTAAAAGAGTTGAAATCTACAAGGCAAAAATATAACTTTGGGTCAAACATTACACATTGGCTAATTTTTATTTCCAGGGTGAACAAGAACATTCAATTCCAGAATAAAACAACCCAAACATCATGAGCAAAATCAGGTGAACCTAAACAAGGTTGCAATAAACAGTTTGACATAAAAGCCGTCGCTATTAAAATTCCTAATCTAAACCCAAAATTAATTTACTTGAATCAAGGATTAATCGTGAGTGAACTACTCACCTTTAACACAGTGGAGAAAAAGCAGCGATGCAGACACGATTTTTGGTGTTCTCGAGGGTGGCGACGCGGCGGTACAACGCAGGTGAATTCAACTGGAGGCAGAGCTGCGAATTCCAAGGCCTCTGCAGCTAACACCCTGGAAGGCGTGGGCTTGGTCGGTGAGCGTTGCGATGGCTAATGGTGGCTTTAGAACAAGGCGATGGCGACTTCAAACACGAGGAGGGTTTCGATTTTTGTAGTCCTTGACGCTGGTGCAAGGGGTAGCGATCCGATCAGAAGGGGAAGCGAAAGCAATTTAAGGTTTTCTTCGACTGAGAGGAACGGAGGCGGTTTTGAGGAGGCTGAAATTGGCAGTGCCGATTTGGGAAAGAGGGTTTAGGGCTTCGGCCATTAGGCTGAAGAGGGAAAAGGAAAAGCGATTGTTGAAGAAATTTGGGAATGAATTGATCTGGCAGCAAACCATGGATTTTATTGAAGGAAAGCTTAGCGACAAGAACAATGTATAATCATAGGTTACTAGGGCAGCTGCGTTTTCAGCTTATAGGTATGCGAGATATATTTTGGGTAGGTTAAATCTGTTTTTATTTTAATATAAATTCCTACCACAAATACCACAGAATGATCCAAATTCGCACCGCTAACACCGCCTCTGAATGCGACAAAAATTATATGTACCGCTCCGCCTTCACGTTCTGAATCAATAAAATTAATTTGATTGTAATTCGACTTTGTTTGTTCACTAACACTCTATTAAATTTCAAATTGAAACATCAAATTCAATTTTTTTATACATACGAATACACACATATCCAAGCCATATTTTCAACAAATAAAATTTCCAATTCGTTTAACGTCAATAACATTTATTTTTAAACTTCAATCATTTATATTTTTAAATCGAATTCCAAATCCAATCAAAATATTCAATCCAAATATTTAACAATAAATATCGATTTCCAACCAATCATCCTGAATTAAATATTGAATTCAATTCGTACACAAAACTATATATTCGATTTTTTATTTCTAATCCAAGTAACAATATAAAATTGATCATTAATAGTTAAATCTTTAAATAATCTCATATTTCATTTGTCAAATTTCTAGGACGTTACAATTTCAAACTGTAAACTTCATCAAAAAGTTTCTTTTTTCATAATTCAAGACTTTAGGTCTCAGATCTGAGTTATATAACTTCTTTCATTACATTAGATATTACTTGCTAAATACATCGAATAATAATTCATATAATGGAAATACAATATATATTACCATAACGATACATTTTATGCATTTATTATAAAAATAATGGAAATAATCATTATACAGTCTAAATATATGAATTAAATAAATAAATTTTACTTAAATCAACATAATAAAATTTGGATCCAGCTACAGTATTGATCAACGACAAAACTGAAATAAACAACTTATAGTTGTATCGCATTTCTCAATAATCAAATTTTCTAATACCATATATATGCATAATGTATAATCAAGAATTGAGAAAAAAATGCATAATCTTGAAAGCAAGATTTTACATTCTATACATAAAATTAACAAACATAAAAATTACATGTTTTAGATCCAAATTATACAATCCATATATAGATCTTTTAGATCTTTCTTTTTACATCCAAACTATTTCTTACCATTATAGAAACTGCAGGTTCTAAAATTTCCATTTTTATAACAAGAATTTCTTCTGCATTCACTTCAGGTGTGCTAAATAAGATCAATATTTAGATCTTAACTTAATATGATCTTCGAGATGCATATTTTTTTTATAATATAATTTTTCTAAGAAATGATAAAATATTTCTTCTGGAAATATGATATGATCAAAAATTACTGTATTAAAACTTCAGGTTTTATTCACATATGAGAGTCATTTTACTATTTTTCTTCAAGAAAATAGTATTTTTTTTTAATGATCTCTTCTAACAATAAATTACTTCAAGAAATTATGTGTGGCACAAAATTGGAATATGTGCCTTTTGCCTTTTATTGAAACTTTTCCTTTCACTGATTTTTCAAATCCTTTCCTATTATAGGTCAATTACTATAAGAAAATATTAAGTGCAATTATATGCTTTGAGGCTTTATTTCATGTTTCTCATTTGCATATGAACTTTAGGTTCCTCATTTGCATATGAACTTCAGGTTCTTCATTTGTATATGAACTTCAGGTTCCTCATTTGCATATGAACTTCAGGTTCCTCATTTGAAAGAATTTATATATGAACTTCAGGTCATTTGCATATGAGCTTCAGATTCCTCATTTGAAAGAAAATTGTATATTAACTTCATGTCATATAAGCTTCAACTCATTTGCATACGAACTTCAGATTCCTCATTTGAAAGAATTTGTTTACATCATGCGTTTTCAATCTCACTTCCAGTGATAAATAAATATTGTTATTGAATTTAAATGCTACATCATTATATTTTATACCCGTAATTTTGTTGGATATACAAAAAAAAAATCATTTTTTTTCATGAGATATTCTATCTTTGTTGGGTATACATAAAAACATCATTTCTTTTCAAGAGATATTCTGTCTTCGGTCTATCCAAAATAATTACATGCCAAAAATCATTGTAGATCGGAATAGATAAAATTAGATCTACCTCTATAATATCGATAATGTAAACAATACATATATAATCAAATCTTCATAAAATTGGATTTGGAAAACTCAAAATAGATCCTTAAAGAATTGAAAGAATAGATCTAAACACATACTTATTTAGGATCAATAAAAATAATCAGATCTAAAAAATTAGATTCATTAGAACCTAATCTAGATATACAAAAAATATATAGAAAAAGATATCTAGAAGTTTGAATTAGATCTAAATGAACAGAAGATATAACAAATTCATAGATTTATTAATCAAAGTGTAACAACCCGTATTTTTGAATAACATGTTATAACATAAATCAAGGTAGAATTAAATGTTAAAATCTGAATCAAGGGAAACGGGCTGTGCCATTGCGTTTGTCTCGGAAAAATACGCGAAATAGAGTCTGAGTTTTCGAAAATCGGAGTCCGTATGACCCAGTTATGGCCCGTCAAAGTTTTCAGAAAGTTTCAAGTTCAAGAACAGTTCAAATTTAAATTCGGAATTCAAATTCAGCCAAAACAGACTGGGCGGGAAAATTCCCGCCCAGACAGGTCGACAGGGGGGTCGACACTAGGGTCGACCTCCCCCCCAACCAGGTCGACACTAGAGTCGACCTGGGGGTCGACCTCCCTGGTCGGCCAGGTCGGCCTGGTGCACTTATTTTGACTGTTTGGACCTGTTTCGTTGGCTAGTGACGTGATTTGATGGCTCAGATTTGATTTAGGGTTAATCCTATGGCTAAAACTAATCCTAAACTCTATAAAAAGACCCCAAAGCCTACCCTAAACTCACACAAACTAATCCTACAACTAAGTGCTGCCAAATTACTCTCTAATCATGGCCTCCGCCTTCTTCATGAGAGCATGAGTGTTCCAAATCAAATCTAAATCCAAGAAGCTATCTTTCTTAGTTCAAAGAGCCATCTTTCTTTGTCATAGAAGCTATTTTACTTATTTCTCAAGGCTTAGAGTGGAGCATATTATTTTCTTTGCGGATTTGCTAGTGGCTTCGTCTCAATCTTATTATATATTATTCTAAATCACTTAGCCACGAATTGTAAGCCCTATTCTACTCTTAGATTTAAACTATGAAGTTAAATATGACATGTTGAAAGTTTGAGTTTGGGCCTAAGTATGATTTGTGCTTTGAATCTATCATGTTATGCATAGATTTGTTCTATGTATGTTTGTAAAACTATCACCTTGACTTTGTGGATTGAAAGCTATGAGCTTTGTTTGGAAATGTTGCATAATGCAACATAGAAACTCTCATAACCTTTATGTTAACTTGCATATGATGTTATATGCGAATCACTAGTTATCATCTTATGCCATCTATGACCATGTATCACCTATTTGCTAAGTTTGATGTCATGCATGTTTTGAGGCTTATAATGTAATATGCAAGCTTAATGAACACATTTTGCCTCATGTGCCACCATGTTTAACTTGTGGCCAAATCTTATCACCTTATGCCCATTTTTGTCATGCTTATAAGTTCCCTCTTTTAATCCATTTTGTGTTGTGACGAAACGTACATGCGATGGGGATGCGTATGGGTAGTTAGGTAACTTGAATGACATAAAAACATGGTTTTGAAATATGACATGTGATTATGCTTGAAAAATATGAACATGGACATGACATGTAGAAAACATGAAAGTGGCCAAATCGAGGTTGGGTTGAGTTTGTAGCATAAATCTACCCGGAACCGACCGGCCTAACTAGTAGCTACAAACAATAGGACCCAATGTGAGTAGTTGGTCATGTCGCGCGTAAAACCCGAGGTTAGACTAAGTTGTGGTGTAAAGCTACCCGGACCCGCCTGGCTTAACTAGTAACCACAACAAGGTCTAATGTGAGAGGTTGGGTGCATTAAATTAATTAATGCCACATGATAGGGTTAAGTCATGGACCACTTGAATACTTAACCAATTAAACACGATGGGTTGATAGGGTTAAGTCATGAACCTTGGGTACACTTAACCAACTTGATACATGATGGGATAAGGGTTAACCACACTTAACCCGTTAGAAACCCTAGTTACGCGGTCCTTTTCAGCAGTAACCCTCTTGGATGTATCATCGATACCCTAGGGACTTGGCTAGGGTGGGGCACGATTACTGGGCTGATTGTAAGCGACCAGAACGACGGCTGAGTTGGTGCGCCGGTGTAGGTTCAGGCGGACTATGGTCGTGCACATAGTCCGGAGTTGAAAAAGCAGGCACGGGCACCAGTAGGTTTAGGCTGTGCGTGTTTGATTCGTGTCAGTGGTTGGCACCTTAGGACTTGATACACCCTAGGGTGGACCTAGCACAGTTTGACTACATTCCGTGATTGGGCCGTATGACACCGACACTTGACGAGTTAGGCTTGTAGGGAGCCGATCGACTAGACCGTGTAGTTGGACCTTGATTTAGGTCATCTCATGATGATGGGCCAACTTTGGGCCAAGGGACCATTTCTTGTTTATACTTGACATGGGTTGGATTACTAGTACTTTTGGTGCAAAACTTAACCTTGTATATGCGATGCCACATTTGATCTATCCTGTTAACTTTTCACCATGCCAGTTATCATCCTATATTTCATCTCTGTTTTACATGTCCAGTTAACTTTATTAGTTTTTATACTAATAGTAGGTAGGACTTACCAGTCTTTTTGACTGACCCGTTTTCTTTCGCCTCTTTTCTTCCGTTCCCTCCCCCCCCCCCAGGTTCTCAGGGTGGGAATACTAGCACCTAGCTTGGATCTTTAGCTTGCTTTCTGGATAGCTCATGTACGGTTTGGACTTGAGCTTTGCTATGGCGACACTATTGTTATCTTTGGGGAATACTTTACTTATGTTATTTTGCAGTTTATGTTTTCTAGACTTTGTTTTGTTGGAAAATAATGACTTAGTACTTTTGATGTAAGTTGACTATGGTTTTGAAATAGTAGTTTTATCCGCTGCTTTACTTACTCTGTTTTACTTATATGTTCTGTCTTGTGATATCCTCATGCATGTTTACCTTGACCAACACCCCTCCAAAGCCAGTGTACTTGCAAGAGTGACCCCGGTAGAGGTGGGGTGTTACATTTGGTATCAGAGCATAAGGTTTTACTAGACCGGACAAAAGTTTTAAAACCCTTTTGAAAAACTATTTTCAAAACCAATTAAGTAGTTTCCAAGAAAAGTCTAGTTTATTTTAAAAGGCTATTCCCCAAAAGCCATTAGCACTATCCTTTGTTTCCTCGTTCTAAATCTATCTTTTCCCTTTTTCAGCATGGCCGATCTTAACCTTCCCGAGGGAGTAACCATTCCCGGATGGTTCCGGAGGTACTTGGAAGCTAGGGCCAACGATGCGGGCCCAGCAAACACTCCCACCGTAACTGAGGTTCCTCCTCCTCCTCCTCCTCAGCGCCCACAAGCGGATTTCGCAAAGATTTGCAAGGACTTTAAGGCGATGGGTGGAAAGAATTTTATTGGGACGGAGACTTTTGTTGAGGCAAGAAATTGGTTAAAAGAGACTGAAGACCTCTTTGCCATCTTTGATGTGGAAGACCGTAGAAGAGTTATGTTGGCAGTATGGCTATTGAAAGAGGAAGCTGCTTATTGGTGGGAGGTCACCAACACTACTAGGCCTATAGAGACTTGGGCCGACTTTAGGATGAGGTTTGGGCTTAAGTTTCTATCATCTGCTGAGGAGAATCTTCAAATGGAGAAGTTTATATCTTTGAAGCAAGGGGACATGACAGTGAGGGAGTATGTGAATAAGTTTAACCAGCTTGCTCGATTCGGTTTGGACATGGTTAATACACCCCAGAAGAAGGCTCTACGCTTTGCACGAGGGTTGAATGAGCCATTACAAGGTTTAGCCATGTCTCATATACCCATGGGGGCCACTTTTGAGAGCCTAGTAGATATGGCATTGCTTCAGGGAGATGATAAGAATGACAAGAAGGAAGTCAAGCCTAATGAGACTCAAACCAAGAAGGCGGACTCCAAGTGGGGAGGAAATCAGAGCAATCCGAGCAACAAGAACAACAAGAACAACAAGGGTAACAAGGCCAACAACAACAAGGCAAAGGACCCAAGAAAGTGCAACTTCTGTGGGATTGTTGGACACATAGCCAAAGATTGTAGGAAGCAGAAGAGGAAGTTGGGAGAATGCTTTCATTGCGGAGAGACTGGACACTTCAGTAAGGATTGCCCAAAGAAGCAAGGACAGGGGCAAGGACAGGCTCAGTGAGCAAGACCTTCTGGAGGGCAGATGCATGCTCTCAACACTTCTCCAGTTCAGGACCGAGGTAGTATTTCTGTAGAAAGTCTTGTTTATATTTCTGGTTTTCCTGTTCGAACTTTATTTGATTCTGGCGCATCGCATACCTTTATCTCTTCTGACATTGTTGAAAGTTTGCACCTAAGTACTAGTCTAGTTGAGGATCCCGTTAGTGTTTCAAATCCAATTGGGGGTTCCGCCCATCTATCTATGATTTGTATGGATTTGAGGATTTCTATCTTGACCGTAGAGTTCACATGTAATGCTTATGTTCTCGGGTTCATGGGATACGGGTTGATTTTGGGCAAGGATTGGTTGTCCAGTTATGGAGCCATTCTTGATTGTGAGCATAGGGTGGTGAGGCTCATGACTCACCTCGGTAATACCCTAGAAATTTCTTGTAACCCTCTGGATCTCGTCATGTTATGTTATCTTGAATCTCTTGACTCGTCCATCGATGATCTTCAATCTGTGAGGATGGTCCGAGAATATCCTGATGTTTTTGATGAGGTGAAGGGGTTACCCCCTAAACGTGAGATAGACTTCCGTATTTATCTGGTTGATAATGCCAAGCCAGTTTCATTGCCTGTTAGGCACATGGCCCCGCGAGAAAGAAGAGAGCTTAGCATGCAAATCAAGGAGTTGCTTGAGAAAAATTTCATTAGGCGAAGCATTTCAGAATGGGGTGCTCCGGTGGTATTCGCTACTAAGGCGGATGGTTCGCTTCGTCTATGTGTTGATTATCGTGAGTTGAACAAGCTGACAAAGAAGAATAGACACCCGTTACCGAGGATTGATGATCTCTTTGACCAGCTTGTTGGTGCTTCTGTTTTCTCTCAGCTCGATCTAGCCACCGGATTCCATCAGCTTAGAGTGGCTGAGGATAGTATTGACAAGACTGCGTTTAGGACTCCAGATGGATTCTTTGAATGGCTCGTTATGCCGTTCGGTTTGACTAATGCACCCGCATACTTCGTTGATTTGATGAGTAGGGTGTTCAGGGAGTTCCTTAACAAGTTTGTGGTTGTCTTCATGGATGATATTCTGATCTTCTCTAAGGACGAGGAAGAGCATGCTACACACCTCAAGGAGGTTATGGATACGCTTAGAGATCATCAGTTGAAAGCCAAGTTCTCTAAATGCCATTTCTAGAGAAGGGAAGTTCGGTTCCTTGGGCATATAGTTTCTAAGCAAGGCATAGCTGTGGATCCCGCTAAAGTGGTGGCGGTACAAGACTGGAAAGTTCCGAAGAATGCAACTGAAGTGAGGAGCTTTCTCGGTCTGGCAGGATATTATAGGAAGTTCATTAAGGACTTCGCTAAGATCTCAGCCCCTCTTACTAAGTTAACGAAGAAGAACTTAGTCTTTGCATGGGACTTAGAGTGTGAGCTTGCTTTTCAAAGGCTCAAGAAAGCCCTCACCACAGCTCCAGTTCTAGCATTACCCGATGGAGGGAAGTTGTTTACCGTGTACACCGATGCATGTGGCATGGGATTGGGCGCTGTCCTGATGCAAGAAGGGAGAGTGATATGCTTTGGGGGTAGGCAACTCAAAGTTCATGAGAAGAACTATCCCACTCATGATTTGGAGTTGGCGGCGATCGTCTTTGCACTCAAATCCTGGCGCCACTATCTTCTAGGCGAAAGGTTTGAGTTATATACTGATCACAAGTCGCTCAAGTACCTCTTCTCGCAGAAAGATTTGAATCTAAGGCAGCAAAGGTGGATGGAATTCTTGGCATCATATGACTTCGAGATAGCTTATACCCCTGGCAAGGGTAATGTTGTAGCGGATGCGCTAAGCAAAAGAAGGTTGACTTTGAGTCCCTTGTTTGTTGAGATGAAGAGCCTAGAGTTCTTGGCAACCTTTGATTTCGCACCGGCTATTGAGTCGATGACTGGTTCGTTAGCATCCCTTGAGCTTAGACCTATACTTCTTGATCAAGTTGGGGCTTCACAGAAGGAAGACCCGCAGATAGTCGAGATCATGGACAAGTTGATCCGGGGTGAGACGTCAAGTCACCTCGCTAGATATACTATTGATGACAAGGGATGGCTAAGGCGTGATGGAAGACTATGTGTCCCACGAGTGGGAGACTTAGTAAATAGAGTTCTTGAGGAGGCGCATCACTCGAGGATGACCATACATCCCGGAGGGGATAAGATGTATCGGGATATGAAGCGCATTTTCTTTTGGGATGGGATGAAAAAGGATGTGGCAGAGTTTGTTTCTAGATGCGTTGTTTGCCAACAAGTGAAGGCCGAGTCGAAGAAGCCCGGTGGGCTATTACATCCATTGGAGGTCCCGCAATGGAAGTGGGAAAGTATCTCGATGGATTTCGTGGATGGATTGCCTAGGTCAAGGAAGGGAAATACGAGCATATGGGTCATAGTTGATAGACTCACGAAGAGTGCTCACTTTATTCCGGTGAAGAGCAAGAGGACCGCATCATGGCTAGCATCTGTTTATCTTAGAGAGATAGTACGATTGCATGGAGTTCCTTCTAGCATAGTCTGCGATCGTGACCCAATCTTCACTATCCAATTTTGTAATAGTTTGCAAGAAGCGATGGGTACACAATTGAATCTAAGTACAGCCCATCACCCACAGACGGATGGGCAAACCGAAAGGGTGAATAGAGTGCTAGAAGATCTTTTGAGGCTTTGTGTTCTTGACTTTGGTGGTACTTGGGAAGACAACCTTCCTCTTGTAGAGTTTGCCTATAATAATAGCTATCAAGCTAGCATAGGGATGGCACCATTTGAAGCTTTGTATGGGAGGCCGTGTAAGTCACCATCTTGTTGGTGGGAGACAACGGATAAGCTTATACTTCGGCCTGATATAATACGGGACACATCCGAGAAAGTTGAATTGGTGAGAAGACGGATGAAGACAGCCCAAGACAGACAGAAATCCTATGCAGAGAAGCGAAGGACGGACTTAGAGTTTGAAGTGGGAGATATGGTCTTTGTGAAGGTTTCTCCTTTGCGTCATGTAGTTCGATTCGGAGCAGTTGGGAAGTTGGCACCGAGGTTCGTAGGGCCCTTCCCTATCATTGAGAGAATTGGGCAAATGGCATATAGAGTGGAGTTGCCCGAGAAGCTGGCCGGAGTGCATAACGTCTTTCATGTCTCGCATCTCCGGAAGTGTTTGCACAGGTCCGCCGAAGTGGTTGAACCGAGTATTCTTCAAGACGTGGAAGTGGAAAGAGAAGCAACCCTGAGGCGAGCTCTGATTCGTATCATGGAAACGGAGACAAAGAAACTAAGAAGCAAAGAAGTTAAGCTTGTTAAGGTGCAATGGAGTGAAGCAGAGGAAGACGCAACTTGGGAAACCGAGGAGAAGATGCGTGGGCTTTATCCATTTCTTTTTGAGGGTACATTTTCAATCTCTTTTCCTAGTTGGCATATCTTTCTTTTGCTATCCATGTTTATCTTGTTATCTCGTTAACCTTGTCATGAGAACCTTAGGTAGAAACCCTTTGGTTGAAACATGTATTTGAAACATGTTATGCTTGATGTTTGCAAGTGGTTGCAAGTGTTTGCAAGTGGATACTCGTGGATGCATGATACACATTAGGCACTAAGATCGGCTCACACACTTTCATATTGCATATGCATGAGTGCTTATACTTATTCATGAATGAAACTTGTTATGCTATCACGTGGATGTTGCATATGGATGAATGTTATGTGCACTCATATAGAGATTATGAATTATGTTAGGGATTCGCATACATATTGGACGCATTTCACTAACATACTTTGCACTAAGGAGGTCTACTGAATCAGTAACCGCCTGACTTTCGCATTAGATAGGTACATACACACACACCTTTGCATACGTTCATATTGCATTAGAAATCCTTTAAGGACAATGTTTTGCTCGTGGGTGATGTGTGAGTAGATGGATGATGGTTGGTAGGATACATCCTTCCTAACTTGAAGATTTCGGGGACGAAATCCTTTAAGGTGGGGAGAATGTAACAACCCGTATTTTTGAATAACATGTTATAACATAAATCAAGGCAGAATTAAATGTTAAAATCTGAATCAAGGGAAACGGGCTGTGCCATTGTGTTCGTCTCGGAAAAATACGCGAAATAGAGTCCGAGTTTTCGAAAATCGGAGTCCGTATGACCCAGTTATGGCCCGTCAAAGTTTTCAGAAAGTTTCAAGTTCAAGAACAGTTCAAATTTAAATTCGGAATTCAAATTCAGCCAAAACAGACTGGGCGGGAAAATTCCCGTCCAGACATGTCGACAGGGGGGTCGACACTAGGGTCGACCTCCCCCCCAACCAGGTCGACACTAGAGTCGACCTGGGGGTCGACCCGGGGGTCGACCCCCCTGGTCGGCCAGGTCGGCCTGGTGCACTTATTTTGACTGTTTGGACCTGTTTCGTTGGCTAGTGACGTGATTTGATGGCTCAGATTTGATTTAGGGTTAATCCTATGGCTAAAACTAATCCTAAACTCTATAAAAAGACACCTAAGCCTACCCTAAACTCACACAAACTAATCCTACAACTAAGTGCTGCCAAAATACTCTCTAATCATGGCCTCCACCTTCTTCATGAGAGCATGAGTGTTCCAAATCAAATCTAAATCCAAGAAGCTATCTTTCTTAGTTCAAAGATCCATCTTTCTTCGTCATAGAAGCTATTTTACTTATTTCTCAAGGCTTAGAGTGGAGCATATTATTTTCTTTGCGGATTTGCTAGTGGCTTCGTCTCAATCTTATTATATATTATTCTAAATCACTTAGCCACGAATTGTAAGCCTTATTCTACTCTTAGATTTAAACTATGAAGTTAAATATGACATGTTGCAAGTTTGAGTTTGGGCCTAAGTATGATTTGTGCTTTGAATCTATCATGTTATGCATAGATTTGTTGTATGTATGTTTGTAAAACTATCACCTTGACTTTGTGGATTGAAAGCTATGAGCTTTGTTTGGAAATGTTGCATAATGCAACATAGAAACTCTCATAACCTTTATGTTAACTTGCATATGATGTTATATGCGAATCACTAGTTATCATCTTATGCCATCTATGACCTTGTATCACCTATTTGCTAAGTTTGATGTCATGCATGTTTTGAGGCTTATAATGTAATATGCAAGCTTAATGAACACATTTTGCCTCATGTGCCACCATGTTTAACTTGTGGCCAAATCCTATCACCTTATTCCCATTTTTGTCATGCTTCTAAGTTCCCTCTTTTAATCCATTTTGTGTTGTGACGAAACGTACATGCGATGGGGATGCGTATGGGTAGTTAGGTAACTTGAATGACATAAAAACATGGTTTTGAAATATGACATGTGATTATGCTTGAAAAATATGAACATGGACATGACATGTAGAAAACATAAAAGTGGCCAACTCGAGGTTGGGTTGAGTTTGTAGCATAAATCTACCCGGAAACGACCGGCCTAACTAGTAGCTACAAATAATAGGACCCAATGTGAGTAGTTGGTCATGTCGCGCTTAAAACCCGAGGTTAGACTAAGTTGTGGTGTAAAGCTACCCGGACCCGCCCGGCTTAACTAGTAACCACAACAAGGTCTAATGTGAGAGGTTGGGTGCATTAAATTAATTAATGCCACATGATAGGGTTAAGTCATGGACCACTTGAATACTTAACCAATTAAACACGATGGGTTGATAGGGTTAAGTCATGAACCTTGGGTACACTTAACCAACTTGATACATGATGGGATAGGGTTAACCACACTTAACCCGTTAGAAACCCTAGTTACGCGGTCCTTTTCCGCAGTAACCCTCTTGGATGTATCAACGATACCCTAGGGACTAGGCTAGGGTGGGGCACGATTACTGGGCTGATTGTAAGCGACCAGAACGACGGCTGAGTTGGTGCGCCGGTGTAGGTTCAGGCGGACTATGGTCGTGCACATAGTCCGGAGTTGAAAAAGCAGGCACGAGCACTAGTAGGTTTAGGATGTGCGTGCTTGATTCATATCAGTGGTTGGCACCCTAGGACTTGATACATCCTAGGGTGGACCTAGCACAGTTTGACTACATTCCGTGATTGGGCCGTATGACACCGACACTTGACGAGTTAGGCTTGTAGGGAGCCGATCGACTAGACCGTGTAGTTGGACCTTGATTTAGGTCATCTCATGATGATGGACCAACTTTGGGCCAAGGGATCATTTCTTGTTTATACTTGACATGGGTTGGATTACTAGTACTTTTGGTGCAAAACTTAACCTTGTATATGCGATGCCACATTTGATCTATCCTGTTAACTTTTCACCATGCCAGTTATCATCCTATATTTCATCTCTGTTTTACATGTCCAATTAACTTTATTAGTTTTTATACTAATAGTAGGTAGGACTTACCAGTCTTTTTGACTGACCTGTTTTCTTTCGCCTCTTTTCTTCCGTTCCCTCCCCCCCCCCCCCCCCAGGTTCTCAGGGTGGGAATACTAGCACCTAGCTTGGATCTTTAGCTTGCTTTCTGGATAGCTCATGTACGGTTTGGACTTGAGCTTTGCTATGGCGACACTACTGTTATCTTTGGGGAATACTTTACTTATGTTATTTTACAGTTTATGTTTTCTAGACTTTGTTTTGTTGGAAAATAATGACTTAGTACTTTTGATGTAAGTTGACTATGGTTTTGAAATAGTAGTTTTATCCGCTGCTTTACTTACTCTGTTTTACTTATATGTTCTGTCTTGTGATATCCTCATGCATGTTTACCTTGACCAACACCCCTCCAAAGCCAGTGTACTTGCAAGAGTGACCCCGGTGGAGGTGGGGTGTTACACAAAGATTCTCAAACAGAAAATAACTGTAGAACAAATATAGAAATCTATGAATTAACAATCCTCAAATAAAAATTACTTACATGACAAATTCATAGATGAATATCTAGAACATTTCAACAAATAGCTATAATAGCTTCTCGTGCCGATAACACATGTTATAAAATAAAATAGAACAGATAATAAACAGAAGCATTAGAGAGAACAGAAGAGATAGGGGACTTTTATTTCTATCGATTCAAGCGTCCCACATTTCTATTACATTGACTCTTTTATATATAAGCTTGATGTTAAACTTGTCCTCATGACGTGGGACTAAATAGAATATTACAAAAGTATCTTCATTATTATATATTACAACAAAATAAAATTATTACTTATAAAATTTAGTTTACGTAAACCTTAGTTTTCTCGGTTATAAGATATTGTTAAGGTAAAACAAAACTTACATTTGTAGTAATATTAAAGTATCATTTGCTAAACACATTTAACTATATCCTGAATTGAAATGTTGCGTGTTATATCGTTATGGTTTATGTTTTTGCGAGTCACCGGAGAAAGGCGTTTTTTCCTATTTTATTATTTATTTTCAGGTTTGAGCTCAAAAAAAAAAAAAAAATATATTATTTGTTTACTTAAAAACAATCATTTCTAAAATTAGGGTAGCAAAATTTTTTTTCTTCTCCAAATTGTACTTCTAAACATAAATAAAAAAGTGTAACTTTTTAAAAATTAAATCACATTAACATAGTTATCAATACATCCTACCTAAAAAATATTGCAGTTGTTTTTTTTTTTTTTTTGCCTATTCAACTATAGAATGCGCAAAAAATTGTGAGGGGAACAGTTGTTAGCTACCTATACCACTAGTACTACTTATATAAGCCTTGGTTTTTTTACCATTTTAACTAAGTTTAAAAAAAACACAAAATAAGCAAATAAACGACCAAAAAAGAAAAGAAAAGAAAAAGTCCTCAAAGCCAACTTCAAACCAGGTTACTTTAAAGGACAAAGCGGTTCTAAGCAATGCTATGATGCTTGTTGGAACGAGAACAAAGAATTCAACTTATACTAAGACATGCACAATTGTAACATTCATTTTAAGACATAAAAGTTTTATTAACTTAAAAACGTGCACCCCAAGCTTTTGACCATGTACATGTTCATAGGGACATTAACACCAAACTAATACACCACAAAAAGATAAAGGCAAAAGCGCACACACAAAAAATGGTATAAACACTTCTGACACTTCTATATAATCATTAAAACTTCACGTTTGCAAATCACTGGTAGGAGATAACCGACTAACGACAATAAAAGAAAACATATTATCAAGGAACTTATTCTCAAGCAACCTGAGAAAATTCTTCAACAAAAAGATAAAACAAGAATCAAGCGATGAAATCAAACAGCAATAAGAAATTACGGTCGCGTTGTTCTTTGAAAAGACGGTCCAATGAATCATAGCTTCCCAAATTAAAAATATGATGAAAATCTATTTGCATCCAAACAAAAATTTTTATGCATATGAGTCAATCTAGGGTTTAAGGTTAGAGTTATTAGTGTACGTTGTGCTGCTACATACTTGCGATCTATGTCGTGCAGCATCTGACTTGCGTTGCTCCGCCACCTACGTTTTTTTTTAAAGGTTTGTACGGTAAAAATTTGATGACCTTCCGCTTTGGTTGCCTTGTGTGGGCACGGTTTGCACAGGGTCCAAGCCCATCCTAGTTAAGAGGTGCGTTCCTTTTCTATTTTTTAGTTTTCAGTTTTCGTACATACAAACGTACGAACAATGCACACATATCATGAAAAAGTATTATTTTACAAAACGAAATTAACACACAAAACAAACAAAACTTTTTATCATTTTTCTTATTTTAAGAAACAACGGAAGACCGATGGCAGGAAAAAGTTTATATGATATTAAGGGGCTGTTCTTTGGCTCCTAACGGGTCCGTTAGCCAACGGACGCGTTGGCCGCGTCTGACGCGTCCAACGCGTCTGTTGGCTAACGGCTCATTTTGAGCCGTTGTGCCAACGGCTCAAAGTTGAGCCGTTGGCACTTCTCCCCCCATTCCCCTACCCTTATAAATCCTCCCCCACTCATCTACTCCTCACTCACCTTTTTCCACTCTTTCTTACAATGGAGAATCCATTTCCAAATGATGGTGATTCCGATTCAGACGATTTAGAGGATATCATCCTAATTGGAGCGTACTTACATGGTCGTCGAAGCGAAATAGGACGCCGGATTCATATTTCGACGTATACCTGATTGATGTGGATAGACGACATACTTAACGGTCATCAGGCAAGATGTCAAAGGCAGTTTCGTATGAAACGGTTATGTTTTCTTTCGTTATGCGATATGCTGGAAAGTTTCGGATTGACCACTTCAGAAAATGTTACTATTCGAGAAGCGATTGGGATATTTTTATGGACTATTGCCACCGCTAATTCGAACAGACAAGTGGTTGAAAGATTTCAAAGGTCAGGTTGCACAATCTTTCATTATTTTCATGCTGTTTTGAATGCCGTCCTAGTATTATCTACCGCTATTATAAAACCGGGTGATCCTTAATTTAACTCAATTCCTGCTGAAATTAGCAATGATAACCGTTACTATCCGTACTTTAAAAACTGTATTGGTGCAATAGACGGCACACATGTTATGACACACTTACCTCCCGATCGAATTGTTCCGTATATCGGACGAAAAGGATACGCTACACAGAATATTTTGGCTGTATGCTCGTTCGATTTACTATTTACGTATGTTGTATCTGGATGGGAAGGTACTGCACACGACAGTCGAATTTTTAATTCTGTGGTGAATGACAGAAGTTCCAATTTTCCTCATCCTCCTACTGGCCAGTATTATGTTGTGGATTCCGGTTTTCCACTTACAACTGGGTATATACCACCATATCGAAATGTTAGATATCACATCCCTCAGTTTCGTATGACCACAAATCAACAGAAATCCCATAATGAAAATTTTAATTTATATCATTCTAGTTTACGTATGGCAATTGAGAGGACATTCGGAATATGGAAAAAGAAAATTGTTATACTCAGAAATATGTCAACCTACAAGTTCGCAGCTCAAACAAAAATTGTTGTTGCTACGATGGCTATACACAATTATATACGCAAATACAATATGGGTGATCCAGATTTTATGGCTTATGATGATGATCCAAATCTTATTCCAGAAGAGTACGAACAAGAATACGCCGACGTGCGAAACATAGGCAATAATGACCTAGCACCGGCTCAACGCTATCAAGGCAGCGCTGATATGGCAGTGCATCGCGATCACATAAGAGACGAGCTTGTTGCAGCAGGATTGCACTAATAGATTTCTGCAATGTATCACTTTATCTACTGTTTTCTTATTTCTGCAATGTATCCATTTAGCTGCTTTTTTTGTATTTCTGCAATGTATCCCTTTAGCTGCTTTTTTTATGTAACGAACTGTTATGTTTTGTTAACTGTGTTATTCTTCAATAATTATAATGTTATGTTTTAATCTGTAATTAGTTAAATTACAAAACATAAATAAAATACTCCGTTTAAATTCTCTGCTTAAATACTCCGCTAAAACCGCCAAACGCATGCTCCACTGATTGCTATTTTCCGCTCAAATCTAAGTTCATGCTTGCGTTTGAAGCAGAAGTAAATATTGCATGCTCTGCCGTCTGCCCCCTTCAAACGAAGTAAACAGTATTATTTCAAACCGGATTCATTTCTGTAGCCATCAGCGTTACTTTCTCACCATCGACGGTAAATTTTACCCATTTCTATCATTTTTTATCGCGTTTGAAGGACTGATTTTTCTGGATCGCCTTATGAATTCTGATTTCTATCGGGATTAATCGAAAACTGAACTGATTTTGATCATTTTTTTGGATTAATCTATTTTCTGATTTCCATTAACTAATTCTGGATATGACATTTGCAGTGATTTATGAACTGGAAATTTGAATTTTGCTTCTTTTTCGGTGGCTTTCGAATTTGTATATTGGCATTACAAAATAGAAAACCGAATTCAACATTTTACTGTTCATCGTCAAGCAATCTTAAATACTTCGTTGTGTTGAATCTTCAGTTATGTACTTCGCTCAACTGTGATTGATTAAAAAACCAACTAAGGCCTTGAAGCTAGTAAATACAATTTTGTCTAGGTTGTTTGATTGAGCGTTATTTTGTATACATTTACCATGTTACAAGATCAGTTCCCTACTGTATAATACGTTATGCTTCCATTTATTTTAGTACCTTCAAAAAGCTGGTTTGTCACTAAAAATGTTGTATAGATGTTTAATGGATTATTCATTTTAAAAATTAAGTTTTGTCCACCTTTGTGTAATACAATTTTGACTTTTGTGGAAATGATGTAAATGCTATCCCAATCTCAGATAACAAAAAGCAAATGAGAGAAAAGGACACATAATAAAATTACTAAAAGAAACTAGGAACATCTCTCTTTCCAAAATTTAGGTAGTATTTGGTTTACTTCGTGTTTTGAGTTTTCGACATTAATTTAGAAAGTTGCGAAGATTTGATGGATAGTGAAAGTGATGAAACAAAGGCGGAGGGGATGATGGAGGGAACAAAAGGACGATGGATGAATTAATTTGTCACCGTTTTTCCGTTGTTTCTTAAAATACGGAAAATAATAAAAAGTTTTTTTTTGTTTTGCGTGTTAATTTCGTTTTGTAAGACGATCGTTTCCACGATATGTGTGCGTCGTTAATACGTTTGTATATACCAAAACCCAAAGGTAAAAAATTGAAACCGAACACATAACCGAGCACCCTTATCCTTTTACGTCTTTCCTTTTGAATACTATTTTGTACGTCCATTTTTTAGCAATTATTCTTTTGTAGATCACTTGTTTCCAAATTTAAAAGTGACTGCCAAGACGTATATTGCATGGAGTAGTAAATCATGAAAAATAATCACCTGAGCACATGTTAAGGTTAAATAATTTGTCCAAATAACCCCTTGAATTATTATTTTTCTAAAAGTAGTGAGGTGTTATATAATGTGAAATTAGGACACACACATATACATACATGTGTGTGTATTTCACAATGTACAACTCCAAAAGGTTTTGGAAGTTTGATGCACATGGCAGCCTCTTCATACAAAAAGTAAAGGGGTAATTAATTATCTTTCTATTACACGTCACAGTTCAATGAAGTAAAACTAATACAAAAATTATAGGGACCGTTCGGCTAAGGTCCAGTTTAAGTTTTAAAATATAAAATATTCCGTCTCAAAACATTAAATATTTGGTCTTTATTTTCCAAAGATCATAAAAAAACAAAAAAAAAAATCAATGTAAAAATTTACGGAACTTCGAAATTTAATTCAACACATAATTTTCATATTCATGTCAGAAAAGCCAAAAAAAAAAAAAAAAAAGCTTCAAAAAAAAAAAATCCTTTTTCATATTTCAACGAAATCCTGCAATTTTTTAAAAAATTGCAGACATCGTAGCAATTATATCAAAAAATTACAGACATTCATGAAATTTTTGCTTCAAAATTTCAAATTCAACACAGGTACTTATTTAGACATTACATTCTTGCAAATAAATCATCAAAAAAAGATGAAAATTGCATATAAATGAAAAATATTTCATTTTCAATAAATTGCTGAAAAAGATGCAACTATTTGCAGGCATGTCTGCAAATTTCCAATGTAGCAACACTTTTCTATACTACACTGTATTACAGTTGCAGATATGTCTGCAATTATTTATAATAAATGCAGACATCGATGCATCAGTTCTTCCCTCTTTCAATACCAGCAATGCACTATGTGAATAATTACAGAAATATCTACATTTATTCACAAAAAGTGCAGACATTTCTATATTAAGAAATTATTTCCAGATATCTTTTGTTAATATTTACAATTTTTTTATTTTTTTTAATACAACAACGAAAAATTCACGAAACAATATTGCTATAGTAAAATAGGGATCTGCTTTGAATAGAAAATTACACAGGGACCCGAATTATATCAACTTTCATTTTAGGGATGCCTCCCTAATTTCCACAAAATTATATTTCAATTCATCCACTCTAGCTGTTGCCCAAGCACGAGTCTTGTGCATTGGGTAAATGCTAATAATATTTCAAGTTGTAAGAAAATAGCCAACTAACATTTTTGTAAGATCCTGTAAAAATAGCAGCACATGTGATGCTTTATATATAGAATTTCACGTTCAAAAGTCTTACTAAGAGCAAAAGTAGAAGCATACTGAATAAAAAATAAAAACCATATATTTTAATGCAATTTCACACATCTTAGAAATTCTATTTGATTAATTATTTATGTATTTCAAACAAAACCGTATGTTGTCAGGCACCATCAAGTGTTGCCATGGCATTGCATTGCAACTTGGAATTTCAACATATTTCTTCTTGAATATGATATATATTTGCCGTATTGTTTGTGGAAACCTTTTCTTTTCTTTTCTTTTTTTTTGGGGGGGGGGGGGGGGGCAGGGGTTGGGTGGTGGTGCAAATCCCCAGTTCTCACTTTTATGGTCCCATGGGCGAAAAAACTTTCTATCCTTAGTCTTGTATTTTTTTTAATATTAAAAGTTGAAAAAGTATTTAAAAAAAAAAGAAGAGGCAAATTTCCTGGGGGTTGTGGTAAATGGGATTAGAGCCTAGAGGATTATTTGTCTTCTTGTAGTGTTGGGAATTTCGAGGTTGAATTATTTTCATAGTTATCAAGGCGCGCGCTTAGGCGCGCCTAAGCATAAAAAAAACCCAAGACTCAAGGCTTGCGCTTTTCTACAGTTTGAGTGTGCCTTTTTGCAGTTTGATGCGCTTTTTTTGGCTAAATTCAAAATTCTGTTTATAAATAGTTAAACAAAAATTTTGATTGTTTAACGAATTATAAAATATGGTTTAAATTTTAAATCTTATTAATAAAATATGTAAATAATTGAATGAATTATAAAATATGGTTAAAAAATTAATTTGTAGTTAGTAAAATAGCAGATCAAACTCATATAAAAGGCACACAAAAAAGCCCAAGGCTCAAAAAAGCCGCAGGCTCAATGCTTGCGTCTTAGCACCTTAACTACTATGATGATTTTATGTATGTTTTGTTTAATTGGACTTTGATTGAAATGATTATAACGTGCAATAACATAAAACACGCAATGCAACCTATCATATTCTGTTTCTTGCTTTGAAACTTTTGTTATGCATGATTAATCAATGAACCAAAATTACTATTGAAATATAATTTTATTAATAAACAACAAAAATTTGTGTACCATCTAGCATAAATATTATCAAATACAATGCTTTAAACGTAGAAAATCATGAACAAACGTCATCCTAGAGCTGATTACCATGCTTTTCTTATTTCTATTTCTTACTTTGAAATTCAGTTTATTTTTATATTTTATTTCACTACATATAAAGCATTAAAGTTCCTAATTTCTGGTGGTGAAGACGCTGGCCTGTGGTGATTTCAATGGACGAAGAGGTGTTGTACGAAATTGAGAATAGATCAACTAAATATAGTTCCTACTTTTACCCATATTACGAATACAATATTTTTACAACTTTACGTATGCAGCACACTGTTTACACACTAGTATAATAGTATTCCAAAATGGGTTGCCTTGTGCACTACCTCCGACACCCCATTGAGAGTTTGAAAGTCAACCTACTCTCCATGGTTTCAAACACCAAGTCTTGTCACCAAATAAAGACTATGAGACCCATTTGAGCACGAAGCGATGGTCTGGAGTTCAACTGAGGAGGTGTGACAACAAGGAATTTCGTTCGATCCGAATCAGTCGCTAAACCGACCCAGACCATTCGAAACGCCTGATTGTTTTGAGAACACGACAAAATAGAACGCAGACAGAAGAACATTTCATTGTTAATTACAACAATTCCATCAGAATACAAGAATGTACAGAGTATGAATAACTATTACACAGAAATATCAGAGATTTAAATTACATTTAAATACATCGCAACGGAAAATAATACAATACACAACTAGAAGTAATACACGGATACAGAGCTTTTCGAGTATCGTTCCAGCTGTAAATCAGGATCATGTGAATATAAATCTGCAAAACCAAAATTACTAGCTGCCCGTGTCGAAAATAAGGGCACCCAGAGTTTAGGTTAAAACAATAAACTCTAGGTCAATCATCAGACTGGTGTGAGAACTAAAACAGTTATTAATCTTTATTTTAAAGTTAGGTAAATCAAGGGACCACGCCGCATAACACGGAACGGGTTTTCTCCCAAGAATATCAGTGCATAAAACAACAGCGCAATGCTAAATAAAGAACAATGAAGCTATTATAAGATCCAGGTTCTACCACACAATGCAACACAAGGCGGGGGATAGGGTTTTACCTTATAATAGCCAAAGAATGCTTGATACGTTTAAAACAGATTATTTGATACTATTATAAGTGCATAGTGTATAAAACAACTTCAAATCATAAGTATCAATCATAGACGGCATAGCATCCCATGCTACTATGTCGCCATACTAGGCTCTACAAATAAAACCGCAAAGTCACGTATTGGAAGTTGGATTTCCATCTGTGAACCGAGGCAAAAGATAGTCCTCACCGATTCGAGACTGTCTAGCCCGAGCCTCAGGATCAGAGCTCGAGTGACCCTTGGATCGTCAGGGCCGGTCCACCGATGTGGATTAAAATGCCTGAACACTGCGTTTCCCCGCCCTTTGGGGCGTAAATGAGCCAACGAATGACTCCATCGGACCCGGATCGTCCGATCAAACCGAGGCGCCTCGCAACTGCAACAACCACATAAGTCAAACTTGTCAGGACGTGTAAAACCACTGACGCCACTTCTAGCTAGAAAGAAACGCATGTCCTCCCTGAGGTCCTCTCCCGTTTTTGGTTCACAATCGGGGTGTGAGGCTCGCGAATCAACGCTACACAAAGCTACGCCACAAAGGCCGTGCTTTGATCATCAACCACAAGACTCTGCTTTTCAACACAAGCCTTGATCATATTGCCACTTAGTCATGCCACACAGGCAATTCACTCCATGCGTTTGATATCCATCAATATATAACCCCTGAGCTCGTACGTCTCAGAGAAGGGCGTTAAGCAAGAGAATAAATTCTCCGCCGCCAAACAGATATATATTTAATAGAAATCAATCACACAGAATAAAATCCTATGTTAGACACGCAGTCCATTTACAAGTTCGTTCTGGGTCTGAACGAAACCGGAGGCACTTAGTACCCCGCACATCCATCGATCTCCAAATACGTCTGGACGATCACTAACTGATTCCCTCCTCTTGGGTGTACGGCCCAATCAAGATCATCAGTAATTATCCAAACGATATTGAAGACCTCCGGTCTTCGACCACCATCTTCATCCTCGACACCACGTCGAATCAGTTATTCAGAATGGGATAAACCCGGTCTTTCTGAATAACTCGCGTATATAATAAACAAGTGTTACACAAACACAACATACGCCTCATTCCAATTCAGAATATTCTTTTATTCCAATATCCTTATACTTTGGGAAAGGTTCCCATTGATTTTATCAAAGATAAATTCTTTTAAATTTACTCTTTAATCTTCTTTTGAATATCAATTCAAACTAGTCGGGATTAGCGAACCACACCGAAGTAATCATTTATTCTATTTCCCAATCTCAACCTATTCATCCCATGAAGTAAAACTGGTAATACTTCATATCTAACACCACGGTGTTATCGGTAAATTCAATTACCATTTCACGCTCAAATCTAATTAAAGATTTAATTATCGCCTAGAGCAAAACTGATGATACTCCATTCTCGATCTTTTCAATCTAATTAAAGATTCATTAAAACTCCACTTAGTTTTAATCTTTAACTGAGTTAAAGAATCAGTGTCATTTAAAACACGGTTCACGATAAACCCAAAATCACATTCCATTAATTATCGGGTTAAAGAACAAGTGTTACTTAAAACACTGTTCACGATAAACCCAAAAATCACATTCCATTAATTATCGGGTTAAAGAACAAGTGTTATTTAAAACACTGTTCACGATAAACCCAAAAATCAATACCAATTCAATTCCAATTAAATATTATTTAATTGGTACACTTCATTAAATCTAAATAAAAAGATTTAATCTTTTTCTCCACTGGGCTTAAGAACAGTGTTAATGAAGACACCATTCACGACAAACCCAAATCACATTTGATATTAAATACAAGGTTCTAAATAGAAAATATATCGGCTTATATTCAATATCAAATTCTACGACCAACAAATATCGTATTGGAAATAACGATATTAATATATCTTTCAATTTCCCATAACAATATCTGTATCATCACGAAATCCAACATCGAAATATTCCGAAGACAATTTCGATTCAAATCCATTCCAATTTAATTATTGGAAGTTCTGGTTATTTTCAAAACCATTTCAAATCCACTTTATTTATTTTAAAAATAAATAAATTATTATTCTAGTTCAAAACTAGTTCATTTCGATAAAAATCTATTTTTATCTTTTCAAATATGGAGTTTTTCATCCCAATTCTTCACAAATCATTTCTTATGATTTTACACAAATTATTACTATTTTTAATAATTTTATCAAGGCCCGTACAGTCGATTTCCATCAACGGCCATCGAACTGCACTCACAGCAACATTTTCCAAATTTGATTTGGACATAATTCCAAATCCAACCGTTAGATTTCTAATTTCTAATATTCGTTAGAAAGCTCTTTTCGATACGAACCCAACGGTTCCGGTTTTAGGAGAATCCGACAGTCGGATCTCCCACAATATCCATCCGAAGTCAATGGTCGAAATTCACGAACTGCCGCGGCGCGGCTCGTTCTATTCAGGCCATTATATATATAATATATATATATATATATTATATATTTCATCGATTTCCTTTCAAAACGTATTTTATAAATCGTTTTAAATTCGTTTTCGAAACGATTTCAAATTCAAATCAAAATTGAATTTTTCCTTATAAATTCGTTTTAAATTGATTTCAATTCCAATCGATTTTTAATTCAATTTCAGTTCGTTTTCAATTCAATTCAATTTCAATTCGAATTCATTTCTAATTGAATTTCAATTCGAATTCATTTCTATTCAATTTCAATACGAATTCATTTCTATTCAATTTCAATTCGAATTCAATTCTATTCAATTTCAATTCAAATTCAATTTCTATTCAATTTCAATTCAAATTCAATTCTATTCAAATTCAATTTCAATTCATTTCAAAATATCAGATTTTGAAATCACTTTCGATATTCATTGTAAAATGAATAAAATCGATATAAATATCGTTCACGTCAAAATGGCGTCAATCTAATCAACACGACTTCATATATTTCTATTTTCAGATATTCTATTTCAAATATTTCTTTTTCAAATATTTCTATTCAAATATTTCTTTTCAAATATTTCTTATTTCAAATATTTCTATTCAAATTGGAATGAGGCCCAATCAATTACCATAGATTTTATTTCTATGGATTTCCATACAACGCATGTATATATCAACAATGACAAATAATCAACCATCATCCAAAATGCATTCTACACTGTATAAGCATCAAATATAAATATTTAACGCTTATAACAGTCTGTCAATCAATCGATCGACATACAACTAATTATTGGGATTAGTGTATGTCATATATCATCCCAATACCCGTGTGGGGTTTCAAACAATCAAACACATATTTTATTTGTGCAGTTGGGCGATGTGTAAAATTTATCGTCCCAATCAATATCAATCAAATCTGTGTATATAAACAAATCTCCGATTTGTTTATAAATATTTATTCACATTCATGTTAAAAATTATATTTTCAACTATAAAATATTTTTAACTACATAAATATTTTATTTCATTTCACATCACATCACACAATCAACTACACATCAAAATCAAACAAACAAGCATACAAGTCGTCCATGGTCTGTGGACGACGGGTGTCGGGTGCTACTAAACACCGTCTGCATCTTAGTATATATTTTAACTAGAAAAATTAAATTAAAGGTGAGAAGTTCTCACCTTGGGGTTCCACTCCCCCATATTATATTTCTGAACTTCAGAATCGTCGGGATTAGCCTAACATTCCAACGCAGTCTTTTCTTCACTGTTCATATTAAAAATCACATTTTTAATATGATGTTTATATATTTCTAAAAATCTCGTTTTTCTATTTTTAAAGATCTAACTTTTCACTTATAAAAATATAATCTTTTCATCGCCACTTCATATATAAAAATCGAATTTTTATCGCATATATATATATATCATATTTTTATGATCTCTATTATATAAAAATCATAACCTCTACTATATAAAAATCATATTTTTATACTCTCTACTATATAAAAATCATATTTTTATACTCTCTACTATATAAAAATCATATTTTTATACTCTTCATGTTAAAAATATAATCTTTTTCCTTTAGAAAAATTGTTTTTTTGTTTACTTCGATGTACACAATAAAAAGATCGTATTTTTACTTTCATAAAAACCGTAACTTTATCATATCAAAAATCTAGTTTTTCTATTTTAACTACAAAAAAAAAAATCCTATTTTTCCATCTAAGAAAATTATATTTTCCAATTCAAGAAATCTATATTTTTAATAACATAAAAATTCAGTTTTTAATAACGAATTTCAGTTTTAAAAACATATAAATTTCAGATTTATAAAACAAATGAATTCAGATTTATAAAACAAATAAATTCAGATTTTTAAAACCAATGCAAATAAAATAAAATAAAAGGAAGAAGGAAGAGCTTACTTTTAAATCGATCGGAGAGCAAAGGGGGTCTTCGCTGGTCGGGGTTGGCTGTCTCGAGTGGAGGTCGGAAAGAAGGGGGTGGCGGATTTGGGGTTTTCAGGTGGCGTAGGTCAGCAAAAAGGGGGGCGCGACAATTCTTGGTCGAGGTAGGGTTTAGGGGAGGCCGGAGTTGGGGGGGGGGGGAAGAAGTGCTGATGGTCGACGGCCTGGGGGGGCGATGCGGCGAGCGGTGGTGGAGGAAGGGGAGTAGATGGCGACGGGGTTTTCTTGTGGGGTTTGGGGTTTCTCAGCAGAGGAGGAGGAGGCGTCGACGTGAGAGGGAGCGGGCTTGGCCGGAGGTCGGCGGGGGTGGTGGAGTGGCGTCGACGTTGGCGATGGAGGGAGCGATGGTCAGGACGTCGGCCATTTTTATATTATATTTTTTTCTGAAAATCGATTTAGGGATTGAAAAGGGGAAGGGGGTATACGTAATTTTATTTTATTTTTATTTTATTCACCTTAAAGTTGACTTTCCATTTGAACTCGAAATCAAGCCCGCCGACTGTCGTCCCTAGCTAATTACCCCCATTCCGAACACAATGGGATATGTATCGTAGGCTGATTCGACTGTTTCGATCAGTTTTCGTCAAAATCAAAATATAACTCTATATATTGAATTTGTACGCGCATTTCAATTTACCGAGGTCACATACTAACTAGAAAAATTCCAGAAAAATATTTTCTAGCTTCGTATTGACGATACGGTCCTAACAAAACTAATTTCGTCGAATTCCGAGATCGTTTGAAAAATGGTCATTTTCCAGTCGATTAAAATCAACTGAAACTGGTCAAACGCGTTTTCCTTTGCCACGCTCACATATCGATTCGAAAAATTATGAAATTTGAAACCTAGCAATAACTTGACATCACGGATCCAACAAAAGTGGTTTCGTCGAAATCCGAGGTCGTTTGCAAAATTTCCATTTTCAAGGGCCGAAATTCCATAGCGACTATTCTGAAAATTCAACTGGACATATCTTTTGATTCCCGCTATGAAATTTTGATTTTTCGGATTCGTTGAAAAGATATTATCGATTAGATTCCATTATTTTTGGTTTCACTAAAATCCGGTTTATTTTGCACCTGGTACATTCAATTGAAATTTGAAATCGAATTATCGAACTACCGCGCTCTTTTCAATTCCTTTTATAATTATAAATAAATATTTATATTCTAACGTCGAGCTATATAAATATATACGTTCGAATTCTATTTAAAATAAATTTCTCGTCGTTATTATTTAAAATAATCTATTTTAAATATTCAAACTTCATCAAAATTGCCAAAATAAAAATTTTAAATTGGCCCCGATTTCCGTGTTGTTACAGGAGGGGAGGACAGTAGGATGATGAGGTGAAGGGTCGGTTGGGGATCAAATTGATTCTAACTCTAAAAATAGCTGAAGCAAGAAGGTTGTGGTTCAGATCATCTAACGAAGTGAGGATGGTTGGGAAAAGAGAGAGTATTTGCATGTAATATCCCGTCAAGTCCAAGAAATTCTCCCAAGGATCGGGTTGGTACCGATCCCTCAAATGGGTCGGTACCATGTGTGTGTGCTCTAAAAATAGCTGAAGCAAGAAGGTTGTGGTTCAGATCATCTAACAAAGTGAGGATGATTGGGAAAAGAGAGAGTGCTTGCATGTAATATCCCATCAAGTCCAAGAAATTCTCCTAAGGATCGGGTCAAACCGATCCCTCAAATGGGTCGGTACCATGTGTATGTGTGTGTGTATATCATAGTTGTCATAGCGAGCGCTATAGCGCGCTATAGCGCAAAATAGCGCATAGCGCACAGGTTGCGCTATTTTGGTTCTTATAGCGCAGGGGTCCCGTGTAGCGCAAAAATAGCGCGCTATAGTGCGCTATTTTATCATAGCGCAGCCATGAATAGCGCGCTATTTTGCTTTTTCTTTTTTGAACATGCATTTTCGTTTTTTTTTTCTTTTTGGAGATTTTAAACATACAGTTTTTTCCTTTTGTGCCTTTTTCCTGTGTTTTTTTTTTAAGATCTTCTTTTCTGTAAGCAAAAAAAAAAAAAAAAAAACATTATAGCGCGCGCTATAGCGCAGGCCTTGCGCTATTTTGCGCTATTCGCTATTGACAACACTGGTGTATATATATATATTGATGCATGCATATGATCACATCCATGTTATATACGCTAAAATGAGTTCGTATACATATGTCTTAATATGCCTCATGAAAGGAAACTTCAAGCGCATCAATGACATCGCGTACATGCGTGTAAGTGTGCGTGACTTGAACCGGCAATAACCTACTTACATTCAGGTGTACTTAGAAGCCGATGACTAACAACTATCTTGTTGACTCGATAGAGGTTGGATGTTTGCCAGTGAATTCCATAGAGAATTCATTCCATATGGCTGAGTTCTGACAAGTCAATCAACTTATGCTTAACTAAATCAAGCAGATCAAATTGCCGACAATCTTAAGTCACATATTTATACCATTAGAAATCGATCAAGCTTTTCATCCCTTCAAAAAAAAGGCACATTTCTTGTGATATTGTTGATGTGGAAAATTGGTTATTTACGCATGCCAATCCCCAAGAGTGAGTTTTGAAGAAAAACTGATATCCAAACAACCAGTGTACGAGAAATGTAAAAGGACACAATTTTCATAGTGGTTCAGCACTAACGCCTACGTTCACTTTATAATAAGCATTCATCATAATTTTGTCGATTACAATGTTTATACAAGTTTGATCGTACAAAGCCGTACAATAGAATAACAAATATCTTGTTAATTCCAAACTTTGATCAAAATGCTCTTCTTCTTCGTTATGCCAAAGTGTGTAAGAGTGAACAACAATGACCAATGAAAAGCTTCAATGTCCAAAAATATCCAAGAATATCCAAATATGCTCCAAAAGTCCAAGTGAATGCCAAATGATTTTAAGCAAATTTCTATAGAAAGTTTACAAGTCCAAGAGATATCCAAAAGCCATGGGAATAAAAGCCATTAATGAGCTCCAAAGAAAGCTTTCCCGTATGCTCAAGGTCCAAAAATACCAAGCTAAGTCAACCCCTTTGAATACCAAGAGAGTGAGTATTTATAGGTGGAGTTTCCATGCATCAAGCAAAATTTCGTATTCGGAGGGGGGAGGATGCGAAATTCGTATCCTCGATACTTAGCCAAAAAACTGAGTCCGAGCCCAAAAAATCAAATCCTGGAAAAATCTAGAAAAAAACAGTGATCGACACGTGTTAATCACCTGAAAAATAGCGATTAACACGTATCTGAGGTGATCTGCCACTTTCCTGAACCATGTGCCAAACCATGATTTTGCATCACCAAAAACAATGATCTGGCTAAGTCGGGGTAGCAAAATCCAGTGATCCGCACACATTTTCCAATTTGCCAGAACCCTAAGCCGTTTCGCATCCCTGGATCTGACCCAAGAATTTCACATCGAATTTTTAGTTTGCGCAAGCGAATTTTGGTGATCAACACGTGTCGCTCAACACTTTTTGAGTGATCAAAACCCGAATTTGCCAAAACCAAAATATTTTGCCTCGATGAGTTTTGCCACGTGATTGGACCGAGGTGCTCAAAGATTTTGAGCTGATCGGACCAAGTCGATCAAGTATTTTTATCATGTCAGATTTTCCAAGTTTATTAACGGTTTTTCCAATCCGATAACGACGATTTCGAGAATCGACGATTTTTCCAACCTTTTCCGAGCACATCGCGATTTCGACCAAATCGCTTTGTGTTTTCCGACGACGTTCTCAAGACTCGAGGGCATCACTAACCGTAAACTTGATGTGTGATTGCTTTGCCAAAAAGCAGGTGAAAACTCCCCCCCAACAGTTATCTTTCTTAATCGAAGGAAGGTGTGTTTTATGAGTAGACCAGAAATCCAAGAATCCGTAAACCAAAGCCAAGAGAAGTCCAAATCGAATTCCAATAACCAGAAAGCTGAAGAGCCGCGATCGCGCTGGATTTCGTTAACCATGAAACCAAAAAACTAGAAAGACTAAGAGCTGCGATTGCGCCAAATCGCGTTAACCATGAAACCAAAAAACCAAAGAACCTGAAAGCCGCAATCTCGCCGAATCGTACTAATTTGAAATCCGCGATCGTGCCGAATCGTATTAGCCATAAAACCATAACCTGAAATCCAATGAAAGCCGACAATCGCTCCAGATCATTTCTTAGGAGATAACCAACTAACCAGATAACCAGAATAACCGAAGTAGCCAATAACCGAGCGACTGCAAGTGTCCGAGAGCCAAAATAAGCAGAATAATCAAGGGACCGCAAAGGTCCGGAAGCCTAAATACCAGAATAACCAACAACCAGTGGATCTTGGAGGTCTGAAAGCCAAAATAACCAAAGTAGCCGGTAACTGAGGGTCGCAAGGATCCGAGAACCTAAATAACCATAGCCGGGAAATTAAAAAAAAAACAAAATCCATAAATCAGAAGTAACCAATAGCCAGATAACCAAATAACCAGACAACCAGATAACCAATAGCCACGAGTGAATAATTTTGTCGCGTGACCGACATGTCCACTCGACATAACTAGATTATTAGATGAATCGCCATGGCAGGACGATCCAAAGCCACGAGTGAATATTTTGTCGCGTCTTTAACAAGTCCACCCGACGTAGATGAATCGCCTTGACAGACGATTCAGAGCCAAACGAGTAGGATCCAATACTCGCCACTAGATAGAGCAACCTTATCGAAATAGGACAAGATGGCCTGTCCTTTTAGAATTCGCAGTCCAGTTTCAAGTTTCATACTACGCAAACAAGCATTCTTACTTAGCGAAGTAATTTTATTAAAATTGTAAAAGTTATGGAGTTTTTAGTAAAGCCAAAAGAAAATATAACGAATCATCATCCGCAGAGGGCATGCATAGGGGTCCGCCAGTCCCCACACACGATACGCGGATTTAGCCGCTTTAGATTTCAAGTTTATTCGTGAAGGAGGTTGAACCGTTTATCATTCAGAAAGAGAAGGCGTTATGATCTCGCCAGTTCCTGAAACGTGTACAAGCAGACTTAACTATTCAAAACCCAAAATAAGAGAAAGTAAGGTGGTGTTTGATTTATAATGTGTTTTGCATTTTGAGTTTTTAAATTAACTACAAAAAATAAGAAGAGTTGATAGATGATAGGAGGAATGAAAGAACATCAGACATGACGATGGAGGGGATGGATGAACGGATGAGTTGTCTTTCTTCGTTCATTATCTTCAAAACATAGAAAATAAATAAAAGTTGTTTTTTATTTTGTGTTAACTTTGTTTTCTAAAATGGTCGTTTTGCATATTAGATATGTGTTATTTGTATTTTTATATAGTCGAAACTAAAAACGTTATACCAAACGCTACCTAAATCTTTCGTTAATAACCAAAGGAGGTGATGGTATATTGTCGAGTAATGACCATGCCGACTCAACCATCTACAATCAGAATAACCAAAAGAATACATCCTGATGACCAAAGTTCTTAAAGCCACAACCGCGGGCCGAGACCTGAATAACTTAAAACCAGAGAATCCCAAGAAACCCATGAGCCGAAAAGGCAAAGGTAGGAAAGCCATAAGTGGGAAGATCATCATCCAAAAGCCAAATAACCAAAGATACCAAAAGCCGGAAAACCAGAGAAAACCAAAAGCCGAGCAATCAAAAATTAGAAGCAGTAAACCAAAAAGACCAGGGGCCAAAAACACCAAAGGCCGAAGTACCAAAATCCAATGCCGAAGAAAGCCAAAGCCAAGAAACCAAAACCAAGACCACGATCCGAAGAACCAATAAGAACCAAAAGCCAAGTAACCAATGTACCAAAGTCTTCGAAAGACTAGAAACCATAAGCCGTAAGATACTGATGTCTAGGAGGTCTGAATCCGAGACACCAAAGCCAGAACCAAGATCAATTAATAACCGGACCACGAGCGCTGGCCCTGGGCCTATCCTGAGTAGTAGCGGGTGATTGTGCCTGTCCAGACGCCACAACCCAAGTCATAACAAACCATGCCAGCTTAGCGCATCTGACACGCTCCTCGATCATGTCCTTGAGATGACGACAACAGTTTGTGTTATGGCCGTTGAGATCATGGAATAAGCAATGCCGACCAAAATCTCTTTGTCTCCGAGTGAGCTCCTGCCTAGGAGGCCTTCTGAATGGAGCGATGGATTGTACCTCCAAAAAAATCTCCTCCGGGGTTTGAGTAAGTTCAAAGTAAGACGGGAACTTAGATTTCCTCCTAACCGCCGATTGATTGCTCCTAGAAGATGATTCGCCTTTACCAGAACCTTTAGCTCGACTAACCAAAATTTCCACAACTGCTCTTCCGTCGGGATTGGGGATGCCCCCCGAGTGTGGCAGGAACGACACCGGTCCGAGGATCGACGTCGCCCTGCTGTAGAGTTTGCGGGGTTGCCCCCAAATCTCAAGTCGCAGTCTGTGAAATATCAGCACTTGTTTCTATGATGTCCGCTTGGTCAGTTGGCCTTCCAAAACCTTGCAGTCTGGCCTCGATCCGAGCGAGAAAAGTATTCATAACCTCCGCTTGCCGATAGAGACAAGCAGTCAAACCCCTAGCCAACTCATCCAAATCCTATCGAGTTACCAAGTCCGAGAGATCTTCAGTCGAAGAACGCTCTTGACTTCTTTCACTGCTAGTACTCTATGCCTCGGAAGTGACGTCAAGCCTTCACCGTTTAACCATAATGAAAAGCGAGCGAGATCTGTTTCCGAAACAAAGCCGAAGTCGAAATCTGAAACCAAAGTCAAGATCCAAAACCAAATCCGAGAACCACAACCGAAGCCGAAGTCGAAGTTGTAGCGCCCCCTTCCTGGCGCGCCAAAGTGTTGATGTGGAAAATTAGTTATTTGCGCATGCCAACCCCCAAGAGTGAGTTTAGAAGAAAACTCGATATCAAACAATCAAAGTACGAGAAACGTAAAGAGACGCACAACTTTTATAGTGGTTCAGCATTGACGTCTACGTCCATTTTGTAGTAATCATTCATCATAATTTTGTCGATTACAATGTTTATACAATTTCAGACACTTTGAATGTGCAAAGTCGTACAATAGAATAACAAATATCTTGTTAATTCCAAACTTTGACCGAAATGCCCTTCTTCTTCTTCGTTATGCCAAAGTGTGTAAGAGTGAACAACAATGACCAATGAAAAGCTTCAATGTCTAAGAATGTCAAAAAATGTCCAAATATGCTTCAAAAGTCCAAATGAATGCCAAAAAGTTGTAGACAAATTTCCATAGGAAGTTTTCAAGTTCAAGAGATGTCCAAAAGCCATGGGAATGACCATGGAAATCATTAATGAGTTCCAAAGAAAGGTTTCCCATATGCCCAAGGTCCAAAAACACCAAGCCAAGCCAACCCCCTTGAATGACAAGAGAAGAGGCTTTTATAAGTGGAGATTCCATGCATCAACCACAATTTCGTACCTGGGGGATGCAAAATTTGTATTCCCGATACTTAGCCAAAAATTCAAATCCTGGAAAAATTTAGAAAAAACAGTGTTCGAGACGTGTTGATTACCTGAAAAACAGTGATCAACACATATCTGAGGTGATCTACCACTTTTCTAAACTATGTGCTAAACCATGATTTCGCATCACCAAAAACCGTGATATGGCTGAGTCGCGCAAGCAAAATCCAGTGATCCACACACTTTTTCCAATTTGCTAGATCTCTGAACCATATCGCATCCCTGGATCCGATCCAAGAATCTCGCATCAAATCCTGATGCGTACCAATGATTTTCGCATTGTTTCATGTGTTGATCAAGCCATTTCGAGGTGTCTATTTCGTATATCAGATTTCGACTTTCAAATTTGCCAAAATCTGGATTGTACTAGGTCTGATGCGCGCATGCGGTTTTTGGTGATCGTGCTATGTCGATCAACAGTTTTTTTAGAGCTAAATCTGGAAAATTGCCAAGTGGCTGATCCAAGCCAGTTGAGTTTGCGTAAGTGTTTTTTGGTGATCGTACCATGTCGATCAGTAGATTTTGAGTGCTAAATCTGGAACTTTGCCAAAGTGGCTGATCTTTGAGTTTGCACAAACGATTTTTTGTGATCAACACGTGTTGCGCAATATTTTTTGAGTGATCGAAATCAAAATTTGCCAAAATCAAAATCTTTTGTCTCGACGAGTTTTGCCACGTGATCGGACTAAGGTGCTCAAGGATTTTGAGCTGATCAGACCGAGTCGATCGCTTATTTTTACCATGTTACATTTTCCAAGTTTATTAACGACTTTTCCAGTCTGATAACGACGATTTCAGGAATTGACAATATTTCCAATCTTTTCCAAACATGTCGCGATTTCGACCAAATCACTTTGTGTTTTCCAACGATGTTCTCGAGACTCGAGCGCATCGTTAACCGTAAACTTGCCGTGTGACTACTTTGCCAAAAAGTGGGTCAACAGATATAAATCAATGGAAGGATAAAGGCTGTTCGCAAATAGCAACATGGAGTACATTCTAACAGCCGGAACTCATCTCGATTCAAAACACATCATGATTCGCCATAAGATGTATTTTGGAAGGCAAGTATTACCCGGTCTTTGTGTTCGGGCACTTCCGGCTATCCAGACTTTTGCAACTTGACCATTATCAAGGGAATCGTCCAGAATGATGATCTGAAGATCCAAATATCAAATATGGATAGCATGATGAGATGATGATCGAATTATCTTAGCAGAACACCATCTGAGAGTTCGCTAAGTGAGAGACCAACATAAAATCATACTTCATATCGGTCTGACTTTGTGATGAATCAGCTGAAAGTTCAAGTTAACAAATATCACTCCATATCTTTCAAACGATAAGACAACTACCTAAATCATCATCTGAATTACGTTGTAAGCATCAAGGGGATGTCCCATAAGGGATCACAAATGTCCATTCTTCATCACGAGGGATTGATATCGATCTCTACCACAGGGATCGGTACTGGTATTTGCCTTTGTTGGCTTATGGACTGGGCTTCTTCAGGTGATTCCTTCAACGGCCTTCGACTTTTCCAAAGATATTTTTAACGATCTACACCTATAAATAGCAGTTGCATAGAAAAAAAATGTATTTTATTGGCTCGTTGTTTACTTTACATTTCTATACACTTTGGATCCCTAGTAATCTAGGACTTTGTAATCACCAATTCAGCAATAAAGCAACAAAATTTTCAAAGTGGACGTAGGTCATATAACGCCAAACCAATATAAATTCATGTTCTCGTTTTTACTGCATTTCAGCTGTTTAAATCCCTTTTTATATTTATTTTCTTCACTTTAGCTCTCTTCCCATCTCTTTTGGTGTTTGTGCCAATCTTTGACGCAAACAACAGTAGTGTGTTTTCAACAATTAGTCTATCTGGAATAAAAGACGCTTTGATTTTGAGAGATTAAGCATTTTTAGAAAACTTTTGTTTTACTATTAAGAATATTATGTATAATTTTATAAATAAAATTACAATAAGCTATAGGTCTATAATCTAGCTATAGGTCTGTCTATATTATGTCCCAGTCAGTTAGAAACCTCAACTTTTGGAAATAAAGTAATAAATACGCAGTTTATGTTTTCCAAAAAAAATTCCATAGATAAAAAGATTCATTAACCGCATTATTGACGTTAAAAGTAATGTTCTTTATATCATCCATGCAAGTATTAAAAAGGAGAACATCGTTACTATTAGAATGCAACAGAAATTTTTGGATAATCTTAGGAAAGATACTTGGACTCTCCTCGGAGTTAAATAAATCAGTAAAATAATAAATGGTTTCATTTTCTAATTGTGTAACATTATATAAAACAACACCACTCTATTAAGCAGTTTTCCTATGTCATTTCTATTTTCTCTACTAGACATTTTGGCATAGAAAATTGTACCTGATGTGTCACCACAAATGAACCGTTCAATTTTAGCCTTCTTTTTAAGTTTGACGGGCCCTACATGAAGTTTATTAACTAAAGTTTTTCGTAACTGAAAATTTTAATTTACATCATTTAGGTCTGAAATATCAAAGTCTATACTATTTTGGAGTCTAGCACAATCCAGCCTTAGCTGATTGATTTCATTGTTTTTCTTATTTTTGTTCCAATTTTTTATTTTTTTAATCTTTAGTGGTTGGGAGGATTTTTCTAGGCGTGTACTGAGAGCAATGCCGTCAATATTAAGCTGAAAACAGTTTTTGGCAACCGCTTGATATTATCTAATGCCCAACCATTCTTAAACCTGAAAGGAAAGTTGATTTTAACAGTGTCGTTTTGTGGAAATAATAATTGCAGAGATGTATAATTGTTAGTAACTTGGAGGAGTGGGTAGCATTTTAGTTTCGAAATAAATCCAAAAAATTTGGTTCACCAATTTGCAATGTTCTATCAAGCTTACAATGTCTGTTTCTATATTCACCAAACTTTCTAGTATATTTATTACCAAATATAATTGGTTTGGTTAAACCAGTTTTAATAATGAAGTTAGGGAAGAATTCCAATTTCTTACAACGAATTGGGATTCCTTCTGTTTTCTCAAAAGAATGCATAACAAAATTGAAATCACCAATCAATATCCGCGAGTTTGAAGTTGATTGGCTTAGCTGGACCAATTGATATATTCAAAATCTTGTTTATAGAAAGTTTTGTAACAGGTTCACTAGCAATTTTTTTTTAGCACTATTAAATACTCCCTATATGAATGACAGAACATGAATAAATTCAAGAAAAGTAAAACGTATATTTTATACTTGTTTGAATAAAATTACATCTTCTTATTTACATTAAATTCAATCATCGGTTATAAAAAAAAGCTAGTATTTCTTTAATAACCGTCTAAACTTGTGGGAACTCGTTGTTTGGAATAAAGTAATGATGTCCAGTGAAATTAGTTTCAATAATTTTGGACCATAATTTAATGATATCTGCTATCATAAAGTATTGAGAAAGAGCTAAGAATAGAAGTTCTTATTTTTTCACTGTCAGTCTAATATGAAACTCTATATCATTATATGCAAAGATATGAGCTACAGAGATTTCTCATCACACAGTTTCTCCATAAGACAAGCATTTTCAGATATGGCTAACTTCTCTTTACGGTTGACCTATTATATATACCAATCATCAAACGTGCATCTTGAAAACTCTAACATGAACTATTTTCATCACAACCCATGTTCATGTTTAAGGTTAATTCTTTTACTTAATATTTTCAGTTTAGAGTGCATATCGTTGTAATCATATTCTGATAATCATTAAGGTAGAACAATGAAGCTCCATGATATTTACCGTTTTTAAACTGTTCCTCAAAAGAAATCAAAGGTGCCTAGTTAAAATTTGAAAATTCAAGTTCTTTTTGTTTGCTTAGGTATTAAGCCTGATCTAATAGCACTTAATTCACTAAGTGATACAAGACTTGAAAAATATGATTAAAACAATACAAATAGTAATATTATATGAAATCAAAATATGCTTAAGCTCCAATAATTTGTGCCTATAATAACGTGGATATGCAGTTGTACTATGCTCGGTATGCCGGGAAAAAAATCTGGTTCTCTGATGAATTATCAAACACAAGTTCTTCAATCAAGAGGCTGATAATAAGATTGATCCCTTTCGGTACTAAAATTGAATCAGTATCATTGAAATACAACGTAAAAGATCATTAACGTTTTCAGATTGGTTCCAGTTCCCATTTCTGGTTATTATTAGATTCTCAGTAAAGACGGTTATACTGCATTCTTTTAGATTGTATTTAATTATATAATAATCTTCTTATCTTCTATGAATATAAACTTTGATTTTACTTCAGGAAACTTTACCTTTCTATGTATTGATATCTGATTCATCCTATAATTATCAAGACACCACGTTGTAAATCTGCGTCAAACTTCCCAAATTTTACAAAACTCACCAAATAGCTAAAAACTATGACATCAATAATGAAAGAATGAGGGTCTGTTTGGTTCATTTGAGTCTTGCGCTGTCCGTTTTCATTATTCATTACAAAATCAAGGAGAGCGGATGAGATTTAAAATTCTAGCTAATTGTGACGATGGAGGGGGAGGCCTAATTTCTTTGAAGTCAATACTTGGTTTATAAAAAAATTGCATTGAGACTAAGCATCTAATCACTTTGTCTTCTAACAAAGGCCCATTTCTCATCTGCATGCTTGACATTGTCCGGTCTTTGTTCAACGCATTGAGAAGGAATCGAGTCAGCTTAATCACATTCTACCATTTTGTCTAATAGCGTCCTTTTGATATTCTACCTTATCAAATATCATTATCTTCAATATTGTGACTTTAGTTTGATGACCCATTTCTCAAGGGCGTTTGTCGATTTCAATCTATATAGCAATGTGTATTTTTGGTTTTTCATTTCTGTAGGCTTCTGAGGCTATTTTCTTTTGAATTTTGAAGAGAAATGAATATTTTATTTGAATGAATTTCTTTGCCATGGCTTTTTTTTTTCTTTCTTCTTTTCTTTTTGGAGTGTGGCTTAAATCTTGTGGACCAGTGAGTTCTTTATGCTTTTTTCGTTCTTTAAATCCATTTGGTGCGATATTCAAAATTTGTTGTTCTGGGGCATTGGTTCTAGTTAGTGCATTGGTGAATGACACAGTCATATGAAGTTATGTCTATATTGTCATAAAATGCTTTGAGTATTCTATTTGCACTATTCTGATGGTGTTAAATTATTTATATTTCATATTGGCCTTGTTTGCCTCTATATTTTTTGCAATATTCTACCTTATTTACTCATTCATTTTTTGCAGAGGACCATCAAATATCGATCAGCGGATATATGTACAAAATGGTTGATATACACCCCCATATACTATTCGACATTTTGTTATGTTTACCAGTAATGTCTCTGTTGCGATTTAAGTCTGTTTGCAAATCCTGGTTTTTGCTCATTGAGAGCTCTGATTTCATCAACGAACATCTCAAGTATAATAGTGGCAAGGAGGACAATCTCATTGTTCTCAATCATAATTGGGATTTTGAAACCAGTAACTCGGTAGCGGAATTGGTCTTGTATTCTGGTAGCCATTATGAGAATTGCACCCATATTGATTTTGATAGGCTGTGTTGGTATCCATTGAACAGTAACATACTACTTTCTGGTTCTTGCAATGGTATCATTTGTTTACAACTACGTAGATCACTCAATTTTGCTTTATGGAATCCTGCTTTAAATCAGTTCAGGCCTTTGCCACTGCCATTATTTTCCAATACATCTTTATTTTTTATACCTCGCTTTTGTAAGTATGCGGCATTTGGTATTGATCTCGGAACCAATGACCACAAAGTCTTGAGAATCTCTCCAGTTATTACAGAAGAACGTGAAATTGGTGGCAACCAAGTTGAGATTTACAGCTTGAGGGATAACTGTTGGAGAATTATTCACGAGAATGTAGTTTTGCCTTTTCTCTGGAGCTCTGAAGTTGATGTACCACCTTTATACTCTAATGGGAAGTGTTTCTGGCTACAGCGCCGTAGTCGGTCGGCAAATATTATTACGTTCGACTTTACCGATGAAGTGTTTGGAGAAATATCATTGCCGGACGGCGAATATGATGATTCTGATCCTTGTACGTTGGATACTTGCAATGACAAAATTATTTATATCAGGATCAGGTATGTTCATAACAGCTTAAAACTTGAAATATGGATGCTGTGTGAAGGTGGCATAAAGGACTCTTGGACCAAAGTATATATGGCTGAGCCCTCTTTGTGCAGGAAGACTCATCCAATCGGTCTTTCAGAGAATGGAGAGTATTTAATATGCGAGGCTTACCATAGAGGAATGCCAACGAAGCTTTACCTGTACAACTTGCATACTCAAGAAAGAAAGTGTCTTGGATCCAATCAAACTGGGATTTTCGGGTACAATCCGAGTTTGATTTCAATCAAAAGCGTAAATGATGTTTAACTGGTGTCAATCATATCTTTGTTGTTTCTGTTTTCAAAACAATGTTGTATGAGAAATATTTTATGGAATTTAAACCTTTAATTGTAGGTGTCTTTGATATAAAGAAGTAGATTCATTGGGTAGATTGGTTTCATGTCATTGATGGCATCTTTTGTCCACTGTTTGTTTATGAAAACTGAGTTTATGCTACGAGATCGTATAAGAAGCAAATTTAACATTGGAATTTTTTTACCTTTCACTCCGGTCAGATTGCGTTTATCTCTTCTTTTTTTGTTGGGTCCTTTTCTTCTCAAACGTGTAACCCAAATCAAAATTTATCTTTCCATGACGATTTGAATTATTATTATTTTTCTTTTAAAAAAAAGCCATTTGGCTGTTAAGTTTTGATTTAGGTACGGTTGTCTGTTTTATATCTTATATAGATTACTCATGCATGTGCTACTGTTATTGTTGAAGAAGTTGAAACACTGAGATACATTTTAGGGTAATTCACTTACTCGAGCTTGTTTTTATAAACAATAACACAAATAGCCATGTTCCAGAAATAATAACAGATATAGACATGTCTAGGTTTCGAATGCGAGTTTTGGAAACTAGCATTCAGTAAAATACAAAGGCGGATTTCCAAAACTTGCCTTCAATAAAAACACATTCTAACACGTTTACACACCACACCACATTCGAACTAGCCTACACACAACATCATATTCAAACTAGCCTACACACAACACGGTGATGTAGTGCTATGTTGACTACTCCATTTTACATTAAAATTGACGTTCATTTTATATTATATAAAAATTCTGTATAAAATATAAATCGTTATGGTTTATAAACAATTCCACATCGACTTTCTGAAGATTTGATTTGGACATAACAAAAAATCTGTCGCATGAAATCTTCATTTTTCTCTTTCGTTATAAAAATTTAGTTCAGTTGATTCGAACGTTTCTTTTGAAAATTAAGCGCAAAATTTTATATCACTATATGAACTGATTACAATGAGGACTACTCTATAAACAAAAATACAAGGACAACCCTATGAGAATCTCATAAACTATACATCGAAAAGAAAAAAATCTTAATAACCTAAAAAACTCACAGTATAAGCTAATGATGCTCCAGACGTCTTAAGCAATATTCTCCCAAAACATGGATGAAATCATGATAACATACCCCAGGGAAAGAATCCAAAGATGACAACAAATTCACAAAAACCAACTGTATATCTTCAGAAAAAACACTCCAAGAATAGTCAAACATCCCTACTCATGCTCCACTACTGCTAATTAATACCAGGACCCAAAGAATATTCCATAAAACCGGAGTCAACTAGAATTGCTTTAAGATAAAGAAGGGTCATACATAGGATTATTCCTTGTATGTCTTCTAGAAGTTTTCAAATTCGAACCAGACAGATGGCGATCAATAATGGCGACCAATAAGGCGAATTCATCTTCTATTCCTTCTTTTTCTCTCGATTCTTCCTCTTTTCCCCCTCTTTCGTCCTCCCGTCCATCCCCTGTCCCCTCCACATCTTCTGATGAATTTCGTCCTAATGTTGCTGTTGATTCTGCTGTGGTTTCTGTTGATATTCGATCTGGATCTACTGGAGCTTTTGATAGTCATGGAGGATTTGTGGGAGCTGATAACCGATCTGGATCTGTTGGAGCTAATGATAATCAAGTTAGTTCAGCAGGAGCTAATGATAACCGAACTGGATCTGCTAATCTGAATCAACCTGATTTTGCTTCGCTTTTTCGTTCACTTCCAAGGAAAGCTGGTCTCTACAAGCCAATTCATTTCGATATTAATAAGGATGGTTCTCTTCCAGATCTAGTTAAGAAGGAGGGATTAAAGTATTGGAATAACATTCTTATTGGTTTTTTCCTTGATGGTACGCTTTCTTTCTCTATTGTTTCTAGTTTTTTGAAATCACGTTGGAAGCTAATAGGAGACTTTACTGTGAGATCTGATGGATTCCATTTTTATATCCAATTCACGAATGAAATTGATCGAGCTAAAGTTCTTCGTTCAGATCCTATTTTCATAAAGGGCCGAATGTTTATTCTATCACAATGGGATCCTACCATTGGTAATCCACAAAAGCTTCAAGAGGGTTCCAGTTTGGATAAATTTTCCAATATTCCTTTAATTTTGTGGACTTTGGTGGGAATAAACTGGTTGGCGTGCCATGTTGGAAGGCTGATCTGTTTTGATTACAATACGGAGAGAATGCAGCGCTTTAGTTATGCGAAAGCACTTGTTGAAATCAATGCTGAGGCAGATTTACCTGATTCAATTGTGCTTTCATGCTTAAGTGATCGTCCAATAGTGAATTTATCCTACATATGGAAACCGAGTATTTGCGTTTCTTGTAAATGCTTTGGGCATAGTACATCTGAGTGTTTTTCAGAGGACAAAAATGAAGAGTCATATGAGGTTCATAATGATGATCTTGGTGACCAGAATCATGGTTTTAAAGTTAGAAATCAGAGTACATTTGGGAATAAGGCTAATAACAATGATAAAGGATGGAAGAAGGTAATATCGAAAAGGAAGCTGGTTTGACAAAGGAAGAATATTGCTAATACCAATAATGTGGAGATTAGCTTGAATAAAGAATTGGTAGATAAGAACTTGAATAGGGTTGACGCAGCTGTTAAGGATAATAATGGTAAATCTGATGGTAATGTTAGTACTGTGCGTGATGGTTTAGATGTTAGTGGTAGTGTTAATGGAAATAAAGTAATGGAAATAAAGTTAGTACAACATAGAAAGTTAATAGTGCAAAATGTAATGTGGGTAAAGCAAAGATTGGTAATGGAGTTAATAATGTGAATACTGATAATTCAGTTAGTAATATTTTAGAGGGTGATTTTGGATTGAATTCTTTGTTCGCTGATGAGGACAACACTGATTCGAGACCGAAAGCTGCTAATGCAACTTCTACTAAAGTGTCTTCTGTTTATGGTAAATTAGTGGGTACCTCTTCTTCTTCCAAGGCTAATAATTCTTCGTATACCCATTTGAAGACCCCATCGAACATCATATTACCTCCTCCTCCTGTTGTGTCTGGTAGCGGCTTAACTTTTCCTACGATTGATCCAGCTCTTTTGTCTTCTGCAATTCCTAAGTCTTCAATGCCTACTTAAAAAACCAAGAAACTAAAAGGGAAGTTTTGGGAGGATGACTTAGATGAGGGAGTTGAGTATTCACAGGAGGACGTTTATCCTTTTGGTTCGATTCGAACGTTTCTTGTTTCAAAGAAATCCGACTTAAAACGAATCATACATATTCAATTAAAGTTCAATACGTAAAACTACGAACTACCGCGACATTAGGAGCTCGTTTTTAATTATATTATAAATTATACGTTCAAACATCGTTTAATTAATACAAATATAAAAAAAACAGATGCTAAACAAGGAAAATGAATGACAAATAGTCGAATGTATCAAATAATTATACATACGATAGTTTTATCCAAAGATAAAAAACTAAATAAACGTACCAAAGCATAGCAAATAATTACACAAAGATTAATATCCAATTAATTAGACATACACTACTAACATGACCAATCAAACGTGCACTAGTTTCGCCTCGGCCACTTGACTAGTGACGTGGAAGTTGAAGACGAACCACTACTGCTGCTGCTTCTAGTGCGTCGTGCACTACTGGAACGGGGTAATGTAGGTGCAGGTTGCGATGAGCCATGCACAATTTCCTCATATGCTACGGGAGGAGGAGGAGGACCTGCAGGAGGAGGAGGAGGTGGAGGAGATGGTGGTTTCGGGCGATCAAGCTTGTTTCTGCACAGGATCATGCATAAAATCCGTTGTATGTTTGTGCGCATAGTCCTTCACTCATCTTCCGTCGGCCTCTGCTGGAGTCTTTCTGCTTCTTCTCATGCACGGTTAATATCGGCAACCGACAAATTTAAAAGAAAATTAAATACGATGAATAAATGAACTTAATTGTATTTAATACTACACACATCAACCTACCACGTTCCTCTCTAGTAGTGCTCTAGGAACGTACGGTGCAAAGGCAAAATCTACTTTGGGATTAACGACATAGCATCGTATTATGTTCCAGTACCACCTCATGTACAACGCCGTGGATAAGGTCGACTCTCTCTCCAACTCAATACAGTTCTCGCGATCATTTCACATATCAACAAATGTTGGAAAGTCCTACGCACTATAACCCTGAATGTAAGGAGGTGCATCATCTGGTATATGCTGCATTAGGCTGAACTGTCTCATAACCCTATCGGGAAGGTGCCAAGTGATGAAGCTGTAGGCTAGGTACTCTCGCTGTTCAAAGGTACCTATGAGCTTTGCACGTGACTGGTAGTGTGACAAGTAATTCCTGAGTGTACATTGACCATGTAACCTTTTCGTCTGTAAGGACGTCCAACTCATTGCGGTAAAATGACAACTCTCGTCGCGGTGTATGTCGCGTACTCTTTTTTCCAACCCACCTGTTACACGATATTAAATGTACATATATTAGAAATGGTATGCGTTGTGTTTAACAAAATAAACGATCAAATAAGTGTACCTAGCTCCAAGCGGCATCGATGGATCGATGGGATCAGGCGTCACTACTAATTTTTCGATGGGAATATAAGTCCAGGACCAAAGCTACTAATACAAGAGAATGATGCGTCACATTGTATAACAGTAAATTATAGAAATTTGGTTCATACCTGAACTAGTGTCGGGCAACCGGCGATACAGACAAACTGTTGTAGCGCGACCTTAGACAGTTCCTGATATGTATAGGCCAACACTGCACTACCACTCGGATATGCATGGCACTGCCCGAGATCAGCTCAAAACGGTAGCCATCTCAAATTTATACGGGTCTTGGCATGATCAACCATCATTTTGCAAAAAATAATGTGTAGTAAAATGCAACGAGCCTATTGCTCAACCTCTACCTGGATGGCATCTGCAGGAATATCATATGTCAACTGATTACGGAACCATCTGAACAGACATGCTACCCTTTACTTGATTGGCTTGTGGATCTAACCCAAGTAGGTCGCGAGATAGATGCAAATAATCATATCCCGCACCATCGAACGTAATAGGATTGCTTTCAATAGGCAATCCTAGCAAAACAGCCACATCTCCCAAGGTGATAGTCATTTCACCGACTGGTAGGTGAAACATGGATGTCTCAGGCCTCCACCTATCTAATAAAGAACCAACAAGGCAATGATCGAGCTGTACGTAATCTAAATGAAAAATGTGCATAAATCCAGCCTTTTGAATCTCAGCAAGGACGCGAGGATCTGCGGATGTCACTTTCGAGAGTGATGACGAGTAGTCAATGACAAACTCAGTTTCGTCACTCTGGAAATTTAATAAACAAAAAAAGGGGGTTTCACGTCTAATGCGGAAAAGAATACTAAACATCAAAAAATGAAAATAGTAACAAATTGCTACCCCCGTACGAACAGCGTTAGATGTCCTATGTTGCGGCTGAAGATATAACAGATCTACTGGTCCAGGCGCCATCTCAAAATACTATGCAAAAATGCAGAATTAACTGTTACCTACATTTATGTAGGTATACTTTTCTAGAACATGCTATAATTTTCTATTCGATTCCATAAACAAGGATTTTTTTTCCATAAGTATATTTTTTCATTTTTGCCACATCTACACAGTACACAGCTTAAATGAGTCATCAAACTCATGTTTCAACGATACTAACTTTAAACAAGTTTACTAGCCTACACCCAAATGCATGCAACTTTATTTGTAATTAATCGCAATACCTCAATTCATACTAAATCCAATACATAACATCCAATAACCATCATGTAACCAAAAACCCCAATTCACTAATGTGAGCAATGTACACACCAAAAATTCCAAATAAAAAATGTGAACAATGTACAAATTTCTCACTAGTAAGCCACAATCAACTCCATAACCAATAATACTTAAAAATATATGACCTAATTTCAAAATTGAAAGTTAGGGTTTAGATTTTTACCAATTTCGTGTTGTACGCCAATGTGTTAGCCATTGTAATCTTTTTTGGAATAGATTGGATGAAAAATGGAGTTGATTTGGTTTTTTTTTTCGTGCTGGGTGAAGAAGGAAAAAGGTTGAAACTGAAGTGGGATGGGGAAGAAAGGGGTCTCGGGTTGGGTTATTATGTGTGCACAGTTCTATTGAAGTTGAGTTTTAGAAACTCGCGTTTGTATTTTACTAAAGGTGAGTTTCCGAAACTCGCCTTCAGTAAACCAGTTAACCAAAACAGGTCTATACCTGTTATTAAATCTGAAACAGGTATATTTGCGTTATTGTTTAAACAAACAGGCCTATATAGGTGAATCTTCCTACATTTTAAATTGTATGTCAAATTACCGTGTGACCTGGGGCACTACAAGAAAAGAAACAAGAGGGCAATGGAAGTTGCAAAAAAAAGCAAATGTTTATTTAGACACAAAATTTTAACATGATTAATCTTCATCATTGGATCACCCATTTAATTCCACCCTTTCATATTAGAATAAAAAGATTCAACGACTCAAATGTTTTTTTGTTACCAATTGCGTCTAATTTTGTGTTCAAATAGCACTTCCAATAAAAGATATATGAATAATATGACCTTACTTACAGCTGATTAAGCTATAAATTTTGTATAATTATCAAACGACCGTCTAAGTTCTTATCCGTACGATCTCTTTTAGAATAAAAATTCGAACAAGAAATATGTTCGTAAAAAATGTCCACTAATTTTCTACTGTCTAAACATTATTCGTTCGATGTTCGACTAATAAAAACAATGTCTGATTTTAATTATTGTCCAGTTTGTGCTCATTCGAATCTCTTATAGAGCATGTCACTGACGCACATCCATTTGATGTGGTCCGATCAGTTTACATCCTTAGTAGAATTGAAGGTGCAACGTACGCACATAAAGCCAACAACAGTCAAGAACATGTCTCCTTTAGTACAAGGTTGATAAATCATCATCTTCGAACCCTTCAGAGTCTCCATGCGCTCAAGCTCAACAACATAAATAATTGTTGGTTGGTACTTTGTTTGATTCTACTATGTCAGATGACTTTATAGTCTCTTACCTGACACATAGATCTTCGCTCACTCGATCACTTGGTTTCTCTACGCATCACACGACCAATCACCTGATTTTCCTATGGTGGACTCCGGTCCAGTTCCTTAGATCGATCTATGAATTTTTCTTGTGAAAATGATGTAGATTAGGAATCTTAAGGCTAGGTTAACACTGAAATGAGATGAATGGTGTTTTCTTAAATTTGTGAATCTTTAGAAATCTTTTGCAATATACTTATGTGTATATATAGAAACATTGGAAATAATAATTGCAGAGATGTATAATCATTGGTAACTTGGAGGATTGAGTAGCATTTTAGTTTAAGAATAAATCCAAAAAATTTGGTTCACCAATTTACAATGCTTTATCAAGTTTACAATGTCTGTTTATATATTCACCAGACTTTCTAGTATATTTATTACCAAATATAATTGGTTTGGTTAAGCCAGTTTTAATAATGAAGTCAGGGATGAATTCCAATTTCTTACAGCAAACTGGGCGTTCCTTCTGTTTTCTCGAAAGAATGCATAACAAAATTGAAATCACCCATCAATATCCGTGAGGTTAAAGTTGATTGGCTTAGCTGGACCAATTGATATATTCAAAATCTTGTTTATAGAAAGTTTTGTAATAGGTTCACTAGCATTTTATTTATTTATTTACACTATATTAAATACTCCTTATATGAATGACAAAACATGAATAAATTCAAGAAAAGTAAAACGTATATTTTATATTTGTTTGAATAAAATTACATCTTCTTATTTACATTAAATTCAATCATCAGTTATATAAAAGCTAGTATTTCTTTAACAACTGTCTAAACTTGTGGGAACTCATTGTTTGGAATAAAGTAATGATGTCCAATGAAATTAGTTTCAATAATTTTGGACCATAGTTTAATGATATCTGCTATCATAAAGTATTGAGAAAGAGCTAAGAACAGAAGTTCTTATTTATTCACTTGTCAGTCTAATATGAAATTCTATATCATTATATGCAAAGATATGAGCTACATAAATTTCTCATCACACAGTTTCTCCATAATAGTGTATGCTTGACGAGCTCCATATCCGTCTCTCGTAGATCCACAACTCCCTGCATTTTTTAAAAATAACATAAATATAAACTGATCAAATAGGTGCATGACTAATTGTAATAAATGATATATCACACATACATACCAGAAAATTCTGCAATATTGTCTCTTTAACCATGTCGGGTATCAACGTCCACATGGGCCAACATCCAGTCATACGAGCCCAATAAGTGCTTGTTGATGTAGACAAGACTGTTTTTGAGACTCCATCTCAAAACCCCTGTGTTAAACAAAAAAAACATTTCGTGACTACTGGAACAACAATGTATATAGTTTATTGTACATAAATCAAGTTTATACCAGAAATTTAATACTTACCCTTTGTTAGCTTTTGGCATATGTCACACCAGAGGACAGGCTAGCCCCTACGATGGACCACTGTCATCGCCACATGCAGGACCTTGTGACGTCATACCTGTTACAGACAACAACATAACATAACATAAAACAGCTATGTAAAACAAATAGTATGAGATAACATAAGAGAACTATGTGATATAAATAATATGACATGACATAACATAAATAACACACCAGATGACAAGTAAAAAAAGTAGGAAAGACTATGATTTTCTTTGTTACTAGATGACATGACATTACATAAAAATATGACATGACAAGTAACATAGTTTGTTTATTTATGATATGTTACTTGTTAATAGATAACATAAGAAATATCTATAAAAATATATTACGATTAGTGCTCTTCAATCTCTAATTGTACGTACATGAAATTTATCACATATACGTATATTTTCAACATTCAATTGAATTAACCGTACGTTATATATAAAATTAAATATCATTTTCGATAAATTTTTATAAAACATAAACTTTATTATTTCCATTTCCACTAAACGTTTTCGACAAATTAAATATTGTTTTCGATGAGTTGGGACTCAATCAATTCAACAAATAAATAGAATAATTACTAACTATACATACAACACTATATATATATATATATCATAACAGTATTGATAGATTGATTTTAATCCATGCTGCACTAAAATGATATTTTCAACTAGCTACCAGTAATATGCCATTTATACAAAATTAAATCGTAAGATTGAGGAGAATCTTTAGAATAGAACACGATTATTTGAGAGGATGAACTGGAGTAACATAATCACATTAATATGCATATACACTTGCGATCGAGATGCTTATTTTTCTTTAAGGTTTGGCCATAAAAAATAAAGAGAAATAGCAAAAATATCATTTTGGTACTTATCCAATATAGCAAGTCTATTTTTGTATTTGGAGAACATTACATATCCAGATTTATGCTACACATGTTATACATACCAGAAATTTCAGAACTTCACCAACTAAGAAATATTACTTAGCATAATAAAACAGAATCTGGTTGTTGGGATGTTTACAAAATTCAACCATATGTACATATTCATGTGCATCGAGACACCATGAAATTGTCATAGTTTAACTTGGAAATACAACACTACACACATATATATATATATGTATGTATGTATGTATATATATATGCACATATACATATACAACATAATTAACACTAGATTAGAAACATAATCAAATCAATCTATATATACATGTATTAACAACAACTACACATACAAACATACAATCTAACAAACAAATTAATCTTAAATTAGCAAACATAGGGTATTAAAAAAATTAGGGTTCATACCTTCAAAATTGAGGATGAATTGGGGATTAGAGAGGAGGGGAGAGAACCTTGAATGTGTTGGAGAGATTATAGGCAGTCGATGGAGTAGAGGAGGGTGATTTTAGAATTTTGGAGCAAGGATTTGGGGGAAAGCTCCAAATTTTCAAACAAAAATGAAATGGGGAAGGAGACAACTGCTCGGTAGAATTTCTGCTTGATTGTTCAACGGTGAGCAACGGCCTCCGACGGTATTATAAACAACGGCCTCCAACAGCTTCCAACGTCTAATTTTTCATAACGTAGAGATATTTCTAGATTTAAGCCTACGTTGGATGGCTTCTTTGGAGGCCATTGGAAGTCTCCATTGCTAAACTATGCATTTGTTGTAGTGTATCTAATGCCCAATTATTAACCGACTTTTTGGTCCGCTTCCCAAAAGTACACAAGACACGCTCGATCACGTGGAACCAAAGCCGAAAGGGATGCTTAGGAGAGAAGGAAACAGGATGAAGAGATCGCGCCAACAGAGACCTCATGGCACCCCAACTCCTGTTCGTGCAGCCTTCGAGGTGCGGAGCCTTGCACCCTCGAGGTGCGAAATATCGCACCTACGAGGCGAGAAATCTCGAATCTCGCACCCACGAGGCGCGAAATCTCGCACCCACGAGGTGTAAAATTTCGTACTCACGAGGTGCGAAATTTCGCTCCCCGGGCCCAAGTGCGAATTTCTCGTATGTGCAGGCTCCAGGTGCGAATTTCTGCATGTGGTCCCCTATTTCTACCTACTCCTACCTAACCCCTTCCTACTCCTTTCCTATAAATACCCCATGACTTCACATTTGAAAGAGGTTGGAATTTGAGACATTTGGACCTTTAGAGAGCTCCATTAATGATATCTCCCATTTGAGGAAGAAGAAGGGCAAGAGTGTCCTTTTCTTAATATATTTAATATACATAATTATGACATCATATATGAGATGGATACATCATGTCTTAGAGGTGACATCATATAGCCTCAAGGATGACATCATATAGCTTAATTATGACATCATCTAGCATAAAGATGAATGTAAGGAGATGTAATGGGATGGTCTCACACTTGTAACATTGAGTGATTAATAATATTCCAACAACGCTTCAATGTGGACGTAGGCCCCTCATAAGGCCGAACCACTATAAATCTCTTGTGTTATTTACTGCTTTCTACTCTTGTCTGTGCGACCAAATTAACTATTCCTAGTAATTGGAATCTTTGGTGTTTACGACATTTTTTGCCGTCAACATTTGGTGTTTTCACTGAGAAAACTCGGATTCTGCGCCTTTGTCGCACGTTGTCATCTCGACCCCGACGAGCTTTTGGTTCCTTGCTAGAACTGCCGTCAAGTCCGCTCGCGTTGGCAAAGCGACCAAAGAACGCAATGGTCGGCTCTTCAGCCGCAGCCGAGGCCGGTACGTCCCAACAACCTCAACCGACGGACATCCCGGCCACTAATGAAACCATCTCTCCAAGTGTGGACCCCGAAACGCCCGCAACACAAACTCAAATCTGCACGCTTAATGAGAAATATGAGAACACAACGGTCGAGCTTAATCAAGCATTAAGAAATAACATCAACCTTATGCGACAACTTCAAGAAAGTCAGCGCATCGTCGCTCGACTCCAACTAACTCGGAACAATGCTCGACCTCGACAAGCCATATCGGAAACTACCTCTTCCGAGTCGAGGGGCCCGCATCAAAGGAGGAGGTTTAGCCTCATCAACAACGTCTCCACCTGCACCAATGCACTCGACAACTATAATGGCAATGGCTACGCCAACGACAATGGGGACGGGAACGGCGACTGAACTACCGTCACATATAGCGAGGGGACACAATGACCGCTCTCGCTTGATTATCAATGACGGACCAGGTCCTACAAACCAACCTCTTCCTTGACACAACCCGACAGTCGCTAATCAGGATGATGGGCCAGCTATTCCAACGGCCCGCGTTCCTCAAGAACAGGAACCGCATCACCCTGCTCCGCCTCACCGTCCACACCAAGACCCAATCATAAATGTCGAGGAAATGGAGGAAGACGATCCGGATGTCCATCATAGGAGATGTCCTCGCAACAGAACTCCATAACCTCACCAAAACCCATGGGTCCCAATGGCAGATCCTCATCCAACGTACCTACCCGACATGGTTTGAAGAATCATAAGGGAAATGCGAGGAAATGTGCACGATTCATGGGAAGCGCACATTAGGCGTAACCCCTTCACAAGAAGGGTGAACGAAGCAGAATGGCCGCGATGCTTCAGCATGCCGCAAATGTCACTCTATGACAGCACCACTGGCCCTTGTGCCTTCCTTAATCGATATGAATGGCAAATGGACTCGAGTTGGGGCAACAACCTAGTCAAATGCAGTGTTTCCCAGTCTTCTTACCAGGAACTGCTCTGTTATGGTTCTCTCGCCTCCTACTCGACTCCATTAACAACTTCGGCCTTTTAGTAACACAGTTGGTCAAGCAATTCAGGATGCACATACCAACGCCAAAGAATGCCCTCACCCTTTCTAACTTATACCAAGGGCCCGCTGAGTCGCTCAAAAGCTACCTCTGCTAGTTCAACATTGCCCTCACCAAGGTCAAGGATCCGGATCTTCGCACCGTACTCTTTCAATTAGCCAAAGGTGTCCTCCCTACTTCTGAGTTCGGGGCGTGGATCGATCGGAAGCAGCCAAAAAGCCTCGACGCCTTCTACGAGAAGGCGGATCAGTACTTATGCCAAAATGAGGCGAGACGCAGCCGACTCTCAGCCACCAGTCGCCCCAATAGCCCTCAAGCAGGTGCTGCAAGTAAAAATCTTAGAAGAAAACAAGCAGGAGAGCCCTTTGATCATAATAAGGGGGCAGGTCCTAACAAGCAAAGTCCGAACAATGGCAGGCAAGATGAAACAACCCGGAAAATCAGAACCAATTTAAAAAAAATTATTTTGGCAATTTTAATGAATTTTGAATATTTCAAATGATTTATTTTAAATAATAACAACTAGAAATTTATTTTGAATAGAATTAGAACATATAAATTTATTTAAATCGAAGTTAGAATATAAATATTTATTTTAATTATAAAAGGAATTGGAAATGACGCGGTAGTTTGAAAATTCGATTTCAAATTTCAAATGAATATACAGGATTCAAAATAAACTGGATTTTAGTGAAACAAGAAATATTTGAATCTGTTTGAAAATATATTTTTAATGGATGTGAAAAATCCAGATTTCATAACGAGAAAAAAAGTTATACCCAGTTGAAAATTCAGAATAGTCGCTATGAAATTTATATAAAACATAGCCCTTAAAAATAGCGATTTTGCAAACGACCTCTGTTTTCGACGAGACCACTTCTGTTGGATCCGGAATGTCAAATTATTGCTAGATTCCAATTTTTTATAATTTTTGGAACCAATATGTAAGCATGGTGAATTTAAACGTGTTTGGTTAATTTGGTTCGAATTTAATCGACTGGAAAATGACCATTTTTCAAACGATCTCCAAATTCGACGAAATTAGTTTTGTTAGGACCATATCGTCAAAACATATCCAGATTTATTTTTTTGGAATTTTTGGAGTCAGTATGTGGCCTCGGTAAATTAAAATGTGTGTTTGAATTTAAAATGTAATGATTTATATTTCAAATTTGACGAAAACTGATCAAAACATTCGAATTGGCTTGTGAAACATATTCCATTGTGTCGGAATGGGGGTATTTTGCTAGGGGAGACAGTCGTTGGGTTTGATTTGGAATTCAGAGATAAAACAAGCTATGTTGGAATTAATTAATAATTTAATTATATATATATATATTAAAAATTAGAAAACCCTAGTTTCTCATAACTGTGCCGCCTCCTAAAATGAAATGGGTGATCCAAATCATCCCAAATTCGCTCCTCCGATTCTCCCAATCTAATCAGTGAAATTTAAAATTTCCAAAGGGAAATTGAAGGGGGCCTTGAGCTTTATATTCTGAACGGTTGTGATTGGATTTGGTTGCGTGGATTTCTCGTAATTGGTGCTTAAAGGGGAATATTTCACAGTGGGTTTTGGGGCTGGGTGGTGCGTCGGACTTGGAACTGTTTGGGTGGCGGAGGCTCGCGCATAGGCGCTTCGTAGGGAGGGGTGGATGGGTGGCTGGCGCATTGGTTTGTGCGCTGGGAGGAGAGAGACTGGCGGTGATGGGTTCATGGAGAAACAAAAAGAGGACGTGAGATTTAATTGTAATTAGAGGGGTAATTAGTGCTAATTAATTAATTTATTATTTAATTATTTTAAATTATGTAATACAATGCTTAAAATGCCGTAATTATTTCATACGAGATCGGATTCACGAACCGTCAGTTGCGTTGGACTCACATTGACGGGAACTATGCAATGGAATAGACCGGAACAAATTCAGAAGCAGTCAGGAATTTAGATTGAATTAAACGCAGTGTTTAATTCAATTGAAAATAACCATTCTAACGATTTTAGAACCGACCACGGTGAGAACTCCTTCTCACTCTATTTATTTTCCAGTAAAATATATACTAGGATATAGACGGTGCTTAGCAGCACCCGACATCATTGATTGTACAAACCATGATTGTTTGTTTGGATTGAACGGAGTGTATTGTGTTTATTGATTGTATGAACTGAATAAAATATTCATGTGATAAATAATATATTTGAATAATAAAAATATTATTTATTTTTATCATGTTAGTGAACTGTATAAAATAACCATATGTTGAGATATATTTTTATTAGTTAAAAGTATTATTTATTTTTATCATGTTAATGAACGGTATAAAATAACCATACGTTGAGATATATTTTTATTAGTTAAAAATATTATTTTTATCATGTTATCGAATTGTATAAAATAACCATATGTTGAGATATATTTTTATTAGTTAAAAACATTATTTTTATCATGTTAATGAACTGTATAAAAATGACCATGTGTTAAAATAAATGTTCTTTCATTAAAAATGTTATTTTTAACATATATGTGAACTATATAATATAGTCATGTATTGAAATAAATATTCATAAGCAAATCGGACGATTTGTTTATGTACACCCATTTATCTGATACTGATTGGGACGATATATTTTACACATCGACCAACTGCACAAATAAAATCTGTGTTTGTTGATTGAAACCCCACATGGGTATTGGGATGATATTTGACGTACACTAATCCCAATTGTTTAGTTGTATGTCAATCGATGGGTTGACAGACTGTTGTAAGCGTTAATTATATTTAATGCTTATGCAGTTGTATAGTGCACTCTGGCTGATGGTTGATTGTTTATCATTGTTGATAGATACATGTGTTCTATGAAATCCATATAAACAAAATTATATGGTAATTGATTGGGTCTGATTCCAATTCAAAAATAAGGAATAGTTTAAAATAACTAATATTTTAAAATAATGAATATTTTAAAATAACTAATATTTTAAAATAATGGATATTTTAAAATAATGAATATTTTAAAATAATATTCAGAAAAGAATCAAAATGTGATTTTGATGTCCGATTTTGGATGGACACGAAAATATTTAAAAATATGAAGTCGTGTTGATTAGATATACGCTATTTTGATGCGAACGATATTTATATCAATTTTAGTCATTTTTATAATGAATATCGAAAACGAAACTATTTCAAAATTAGACATTTTGAAAATATTATCATTTTAATATTATAATGATAAGGAATATTCAAATTTGATTTGCAATGAAATTGTTTTAAAATGAATTTAAAACGAATTTATTAAGGAATATTCAAATTTAATTTGAAATTTGAAATGAAATTGAAATCGTTTTAAAACAAATTTAAAAAGAATTTATTAATGAATATTCAAATTTGAATGAAATTGAAATCGTTTTAAAATGAATTTAAAACGAATTTATTAAGGAATATTCAAATTTGATTTGAAATTTGAAATGAAGTTAGAATCGTTTTAAAACGAATTTATGAACGATTTATAAAATACGTTTTAAATGAAATTCGACGACATATATATTATATATATGTATATATAATGGCCTGAATAGAACGCGCCGCGCAGCGGCCGTTCACGAATTTCAACCATTGACTTCGAATTGACATTATGGGAGATCCAACCATCGGATTCTCCTAAAACTGGAACCGTTGGGTTCGTATCGAAAAGAGCTTTCCAACGAATACAAGAGATTTGAAATCTAATGGTTGGATTTTGAATTATGTCCAAATCAAAATTGGAAAAGGTCGATGTAAGTGCAGTTCAATGACCGTTTATGGAAATCGACTGTACGGGCCTTGATAAAATTATTAAAAATACCAATAATTTTTATAAAATCATAATAAATGATTGGGATGAAAAATTCCATATTTGTAAAGATAAAAATATATTTTTATCAAAATAAACTAGCTGTTAACTAGAATTAAAACCCAATTATTTTTAAATAAATAAATTGAATTGAGAATGGGTTTTAATATAACTAGAATGTCTAATATATGAATTGGAGTGGATTTGAATGGAAATCTTCTTCGGAATATTTCGATGTTGGATTTCGTGGCTATGCAGATATTGTTATGGAAATTTGAAAGATATATTTATATCATTATTTCCAATAAGATATTTGTTGATTTCAAAATTTGATATTGAATATAAGCTGATATATTTTATATTCAGAGCCTTGTATTTAATATCAAATTGGATTTGGGGTTTGTCATGAACGGTGTCCTAAATAACACTGTTCTTAAACCCCATTTGAAAAGAATAAATCTTTAATTTAAGATTATTAGAGTTTCCAGTTACATTTGGTAATTGGAATAAAATAAAATGTGAATCGGGTTTATCGTGAACTGTGTTTTTAGCGACATTCATTCTTTAACCCGATTAACAGTGAAATATGATTTGGAATTTATAAATCTTTTAATTAAGATTTAGGGGAATTTTCCAAGGAAAAGGTTTCAAATTTAATAAAATAAATTGGAATGAATGGAATTCGATTTGGTGATAATCGAAGTGAACTTCTGTGGAGGAAGATTGTTAATATATATGGAATTTAAAAGGCTTTGCCGTTATCGGTTGGATATGGAAGTTTATATCGATTATATATATTGATCTGTTTTCCATGAAGATTCCATAATTAATGGAATGTGATTTTGAGTTTATCGTGAACTGTGTTTTAAATGACATTAGTTCTTTAATCCAGTTAAAGATAAGATTAATTTCTTAACTTTGAATAATCATTGAGAAATGATTTTTGGAGATTAAAACTGAATTAGAGTTTTAATGATTCTTTAATTAGATTGGGATGTGAATGAGATAATTAAAATTATCGAATTCATGAAATGATCGAGAATGGAGTACCACCAGTTTTACTCCAGACAATAGTTAAATCTTTAATTAGATTTGAACGTGAAATGGTAAATAATTTTACCGATAACACCGTGGTGTTAGACATGGAGTATTACCAGTTTTGCTCCATAGGATGAATAGGTTGGGTTTGGGAAATATAATAAATGATTACTTCGGTAAGGTTCGCTAATCCCAACTAGTTTGGATAAACCTTAATTCGGTTTGAATTGATATCCAGTGGAACGTTAAAGAATAAATTTAGAGAATTTATCTTTGATAAAATTAATGGGAACCTTTCCTAAAGGATATGAATATTTAAATAAAAGAATATTCGGAATTAGAATGAGGCGTATGTTGTGTTTTTATAACACTTGTTTATAAAATACACGAGTTATTCGGAAAGACCGGGTTTATCCCATTCTGACTAACTGAATCGATGATAAGTCGACGATGGTTGAAGATCGGATGTCTTCACATCGTTTGGATGATTACTGATGTCTTGATTGGGCTGTACACCCAAGACAAGGTAATAAGTGGTGATCGTCCAGACGTACTTGGAGATCGTCCGGATATGCGAGGACCTCTCTCCTGTATTGGACATATGGGACGAGGAATAAGGTGCCTCCGGTTTCGTTCAGACCCAGAATGAACTTGTAAATGGATGTGTGTCTGACATTGGATTTTATTCTATGTTAATTGATCTCTATTAAATATATATCTATTTGGTGGTGGAGAATTTATTCTCTTGCTTAACACCCATCTTTGAGACGTACGAGCTCATAGTTTATATATCGATAGACATCAGTCGCATGGCGTGAATTGCTTGTGTGGCATGCTGAGATGCAAATAATCAAGGCTTCTATTGAAAAACAGAGTCTTGTGGTTGATGATCAAAGCATGACTTTAATATAGCATAGCTTTGTGTATATCATTAATTTGGGAGCCTCACACCCCGGTGTGAACCTGAAACGGGAAGGACCTCAGGGAGGGCATGTGTTTCCGCCTAGCTACGAGTGGTGTCAGGGTTTTGCAAGCCCAGACGTTTTACTTATGTGGATGATGGATAGCGGGGCACCTTGTATATATCGGTTACTACGGAGCCGATGGATATTGAATCATCTAGCTCTTTTACGCCCCATAGGGCGGGGAAATGTATTGTTCAGGCATTTTAATCCACTTCGTGTGGACCGGTCCTGACGATCCAAGGGTCACTCGAGCTCTGATCCCGAGAAATGGGCTAGAGCATCTCGAAGCGGTAAGGACGATCCCTTGCTTTGGTTCATAGATAGAAATCCAACTTCTAATACATGACTTTGCGGTTTTAATTGTAGAGCCTAGTATTGGCGACATGATATATGGTACCCATGCCGTCTATGATTGATACATTTATATTTGAAGTTGTTTTATACACTATGCACTAATAATAATATCAAAATGATTTGTTTTAAATGTACCAAGCATGTTTGGCTATTATAAAAGAAAACCTTATCCTCCGGCTTGTGTTGAATTGTGTGATGGGACCTGTGTCTTATATTAGCTTCATTTTTCCAAAAAACATTGCGTTTTTTGTTTTATGCACTGGTATTATTGGGAGGAAACCTGTTCCGTGTTATATGGCGTGGTCCCTTGATTTACTTTTAAAGTAAAAGATTTAATAACTGTTTTTAGTTCTCACACCAGTCATATGACTGACCTGGAGTTTCTTGTTTTAGCCTAAACTTTGGGTACCCCTATTTTCCACACGGGTAGCTAGTAGTTTTGGTTTTGCAGATATTATATTCACAGGATCCTGGTATACAGCTGGAGCTATATTCGGAACGCTCTGTACGTGTGTATTTCTTTCAATTGTGTTATGTATTGTTTTTCCGCTGCATTGTAATTTAAATTTCTGATATTTATCAAATGTATATTATACGTTCATGCTCTGTATATTCTTATACTTTAATGTAAATTGTTGTAATAAGCAATGAAATGTTCTTCTGTTTGTGTTCTTATTTGTCGTGTTCTCAACTCAATCCAGGTTTTCCTTTATGAGGAAGTTCGGGTCGTTACACAAGATGGCCGGAACAACGATCAGGCCCCAACCGAGCCAAGGAAACCCGGCCCTTACCGATCCTTCGAGACATACACCCCGCTAAACGAGGATCTAGAAACAATTTATTTGGAGACATGCAACACTTTTCCATACAAGAAGTCGCGCACCAGGTAATCAATCGATCTTGAGGAAAATACTAGGAGATACTGCCGATACCATGACGTATACGACCACAATACCATTGAATGTCGCCAGCTCAAGGATGTAATTGAGAAGCTTATCCGCGAAAAGCGACTTGAACAATACGTCCAAGAGCCTTTTCCTCCCGAACCAAATTCAAAGCCTTAGGCACCATCACCTCAGGCAGCCGCCAAGGCAGCTCCAGGTCCATCTAACCTAGGCATGGGATCGTAATCAACACCATATGTGGCGGACCTTATCCCACACATGACAGCTTTCGAAAAAATGGAAGAGTATGTTAGTTCAATAAAGCATGCTACTTATGAAACTTGCTCCGCACCCAATGAATCCGTCCCATCCAAGCTCCAAAAGACCATGAGGGACGACATTGTTTTCCGTGAAAGAGATTCTACCGGGGTGGAGATCCCAACCACCGATCCACTAGTTATCACGGCTCAGATCAGTGCTGCTTCTGTCCGGAGGGTATTAATCGATTCCGGAAGCTCAGTCAACATATTTTTCAAAGCTGCTTATGACCAGATGAAGTTAGAAACAAATGACTTAAAGCCATGCCACGCCACGATCCATGGCTTCAATGGGGCTTCTAGTTCCCCAATGCGAATGATCGGTCTACCTGTGGAGCTATGCGAAGGGGATCGGAGCCGGGTCCTAATCCTCACTTTCATGGTTATGAACATTGATCCCCCCTACAACGCTTTCCTTGGACGCCCTTTTCTCATGGATTTTCAAGTCATGTTGCCATGGTCTCTCCAAATGAAATTTCCGATAGAAAACGGGATTGGAATAGTCATAGGCGATCAAGTAAGCGCCAGAGAGTGTTATGCAACAGAATGGAAGAACGCGCGCAATAAGGACAAGGGAAAAGCAGTGCCCTTGCCTTCTTGCACCAAGACTATTTCAGTACAGCAATCAGTGGCATCTGGGCCTTAGCTTAGGCGCCACTGTTGTCTTTCCGAAGACCTTGACCCACGGAAGGACGGAGATCCCGAGTACAAGAGGGCTACCTCGATTGAATCTACATTAGATATTCCCATTAATCCCGATGATCCATCAAGGGTGCTGAAGATAGGATCGCAACTCCATCCCGCAATCAAAGAAGATCATGTGGATTTCTTGAAGGCTAACCTGGACGTGTTTGCATGGACTCATTCCGATATGAAAGGCATCGACCCTACGATTGCCTGCCATTGTCTAAGTATCGATCCTACAACATTTTCAATCAAGCAGAGGCACCGCTTCTTGGGACCCGAGAGGTCCAAAGCACTTGAGGAAGAGGTAGACCGTCTACTCAACAACAATTTCATTCGCAAAGACGATTACTCCGAGTGGGTCTCCAACCCAGTTCTGGTCAAGAAGGCCAACGGCAAATGGCGCGTGTGTTGACCTCTCCGACTTAAACAAGGCGTGTCCCAAGTACAGCTTCCCACTCCCTATGATCGACCGGCCTGTTGACTCAACCGCTGGATACCAACTACTATCTTTCATTGATTCCTACTCAGTCTACAATCAAATTCCGATGAACCTTCGTGACCAGGATCACGCCTCTTTCATAACCGACCTCGGACTTTACTGTTATTGCATCATGCCTTTCGGCCTCAAGAATGCTGGCGGTACTTATCAGCGAATGGTTAACCGACTCTTTAAAAACCAAATCGGAAAGTCCATAGAGGTGTACGTGGACGACATGTTATTAAAATCTAAAGTATCATGCGGTCACATCCACAATCTCTCTGAAATGTTCGATATCCTCCGTCGGTACGACATGAAACTCAACCCCGTGAAATGCTCCTTCGGAGTTGCTTCAGGGAAATTCTTGGGTTTCATCATAAACTCCCAGGGAATCGAAGCTAATTCAAAAAAAAATCCAGTCTATTCCAGACATCCAAATCCCCAAGAACATCAAGGATGTCCAAAGTTTAAATGGAAAGGTCGCCGCTTTAAGTCGTTTCATATCCAAGGCCACCAACAAGTGCATTCTTTTCTTCGATTTACTTCGAGAGGGGAAACACAATTTTGATTGGCCCCCAGAATGCATTTCCACATTCAAAGAACTTCTGGTTCACTTAGAGCGACAACTAATCCTATCTAAGCTCGTAGACCATGAGGACTTATACATTTATTTGGCTGTTTCTACGCAGGCAATCAGCTCGGCGTTAATCCGCTCGAGGACCGCATACAACGGCCCGTCTACTACATAAGCAAGCGATTAACAAGGGCAAAGAAGAATTACCCAAAGCTGGAAATGCTAGCATTCTGCTTGCTCATTTCCTCTCGGAAACTTCGACTATACTTCCAGTCTGACCCTATAAAGGTTTTCACCGATAAGCAACTACAACCAGTCCTGCAGCAACCCGAAGCGTCGGTACGACTACTAAAATAGAGTATGGAGTTGAGCCAGTTTTAGATAACATTCATCCTTCGCCGAGATATCCTCGGCCAAGCTCTCGCTGACTTCATAGTAGAGTTCACTGCCCTCGAGGAGACCCCAGCAGAGAACACGGAAGCTCCCGCTATTCAATGGAAATTGTTCGTAGACGGATCCTCCAACAGCAAATGCTCCAGGGTCGGAGTCGTGTTCATAACCATTGAGGAACGGCTGATATGCTACGCACAAAAACTAAATTTCCCTGCTACCAACAATGATGTAGAATATGAGGCCTTGACTGCCGAACTCAGAATCACGATTGAGCTCAAACTAAAGACAATCTAAATCTTCTCCGATTCACAACTCATCGTGCGTCAAGTACAGGGGGAATATCAAGCTAAGGGGGAGCAACTCGCCCTCTATTTAACCAAGGTTCAAGAACTACTCACTCACCTCGACCACTTCGCCATCACTCACATACCTCGAGAACAGAACGAAGGAGCTGATTCGCTATCCAAACTAGCAAGATCCGAGGATCCGCAACTTTTGGGGTTCGCTCCCGTCGAAGTGCGCAACTCCCCTAGTATAAAGCAAATTCAAACCGGGGAGGTCATAAATACCGAACCCTAACCTGAATTTTGGATGACACCAATCAGGAATTACATACAACATGGGACCCTTTCGGGGAGCTACAAGGAAAGACGAGCACTCACCCGCCAATCCGCCGAGCTATCCTTGGCCAAGCTCTCGCTGACTTCATAGTAGAGTTCACTGCTCCCGAGGAGACCCCAACAGAGAACACGGAAGCTTTCGCTATTCAATGGAAATTGTTCGTAGACGGGTCCTCCAACAGCAAATGCTCCGGGGCTGGGGTCGTGTTCATCACCCCCGAGGAACGCCTGATATGCTACGCGCTAAAACTAAATTTCCCTGCTACCAACAATGATGCAGAATATGAGGCCTTGATTGCCGGACTCAGAATCACGATTGAGCTCAAACTAAAGACAATCCAAATCTTCTCCGATTCACAACTCATCGTGCGTCAAGTACAAGGGGAATATCAAGCTAAGGGGGAGCGACCCACCTTCTCTTTAACCAAGGTTCAGGAACTACTCACTCACCTCGACCACTTCTCCATCACTCACATACCTCGAGAACAGAATGAAAGAGCGGATCGCTATCCAAACTAGCGAGCTCCGAGGATCCGCAACTTTTGGGGTTCACTCCCGTCGAAGTGCTCAACTCCCCTAGTATAGAGCAAATTCAAACCGAGGTGGTCATAAACACCGAACCCGAACCTAAATTTTGGATGACACCAATCAGGAATTACCTACAACCCGGGACCCTTTCGGGAAGCTACAAGGAAAGACAAGCACTCACCCGCCAATCAGCACGCTATCTTCTTATGGATGGGATTCTCTACTGTAGAGGTTTCTCTGTCCCATTCCTCAGATGTGTAGTCCATCATGACGTCATCAAAATGTTAACCAATTTACATGAAGGGGAGTGCGACGACCACACTGGAGGGCAAACCCTGGCCATAAAAATACTTAGACATAGCTATTACTGGCCTACACTCGATCAAGATGCCGCAGACTATGCTCGCAAGTGCGACAAGTGCCATTGTTTCCCAAAGATCCCGAGAGCCCCGCCTACGGAGCTGACACAAATGATTCTCCCATGGCCTTTCACCATGAGGGGAATCGACATCATTGGAACTCTTCCAATGGCCAGAGATGGGGCACGATACACCATCATTGCAGTTGATTACTTTACCAAATAGGCGAGGCCGAAGCTGTCGCCAAGATGATCAACTTCGTAGTACGCAACATCATTACTCGATATGGGGTCCCTCAAGCCATCATATCTGACAACAGTACTTAATTCGAGAGCGCCGAATTCAAAGCCTTCTGCCAGCGGCACAGTATCGCAAAGAGATTCTCGGCAATAGCCCATCCTCAAGCCCATGGGCAGGTCGAAGTGATCAACAAGGTTATTAAATCCGTCATTAAGAAGCACCTGGAAAAGGCTAGGGGCATGTGGGCAAATGAACTTCCATTAGCCTATGGGCATACCGAACCACCCACAAGACAGCAACCGGACATACTCCCTTCGCACTCGCCTACGGATCAGAAACTGTCATTCCTATCAAATTCAAGCTTCCATCTCACCGAGTCACCTATTTCGATCCAAGGACGAACCAAGATTTACTTTTAGGATCACTTGACTTGTTGGAAAAAAAGGAACGAAGCTGATCTCCGAGCTGTCGCCCAACGGCAACGAGTCATCCGATACTTCAATTCTAGGGTCCGCTATAAGGACCTCGATGTCGGCGACCTCGTCTTAAAACGGGTCTTCCCTCCACCAACAGGCCTCCCCCTCCCCCCGTTGGGAAGGTCCGTACTCCATACAACGGAAGCTCAGTAATGGATCTTTCAAACTCGCAACCGTGGATGGATCTGAACTCCCAAGGGCATGGAACAGTGAACATCTCCGCCGCTACTTTACATAACTTAGTACACCATTATTTACGCTTTCCAACAATGTTTTGTTTTTTCACAATTCAGTGCGTTGTAAAGGCTATTACTGCCCAAGTTACTAGTGGAAATGAGGTTCAACTTCCCACCTCTTCCTGTTTATGTTTACTCCGCGCATGACACGTTTGACTAATCCTGACAACTAGCTTATGTTCAAACATTCGGTTGTCGTATCCGCCTCTGAGCATGGAGTGGGTACCGCCGTCCGGGTGTCAAGCCAACCTCATGGCTAAATGCAGTGGCTATGACCGACACCCCAAGCACGGGAGCTGGCAACGCTACTCGAGTTGTTGGCCCATGGCGCGATCGAGTATGAATAACCAAGAACTCGAATCTCGGCCCCATGCCGAGACCGAGGATAAATCATTCTGCGCCCAAGTCCCAAGCGACTTGCGGCCACCCAACAGCCAGGCGGGAGTGATGTAAATACCTCCCCCGGCTACGGGTACCGGTCAAATCTTGGCCAAGCACCGAGACCAACCCTTAAATCGTTTCTTCCTTGAAGCTCTCACGGCTAAGGGGTAGCCCATGGCCACGATCGGACCCTACGGGCTGATGATTCGGGCTATTCTTCTCAGGTGAATAAACGATACATGCATCTTGCCTCAACCAGATGAACGACGGGAGAGCCACACACCGGACGGACCGCACAATGCGATGTCATACGCCTTCGCTACACTTGGCATTAACACCGGGCAACCCAAACACAGCAGGCTCTCAACCTGGCTTCGCAAACAATGGGTTTCCTAAGCTGAGGGAAACTTATTTGAAGCCTACGCTCTATCACACCCCTCCAAAATAATTGACTCGGAGCACAGTACACAATCACACCCCTATGGAATAATTGACACAGAGCGCGGCACACAATCGCTTTTTTGATTAGGTGTAACGATAAGTATGCTTATGCCAGTACGGGACGCCCGAAAACATAAGAAGAACAACCAAACACTTAGCACAAATTGCGTTCCTTACTAATTCATATTTTATTTAAACACACACACATTGAGACAAACTACATGTCTAACATCTTTCTTTCTAATGATAGGGTGTACATGAAAACCACATCATGTCTTGAAAAACCAAAAGCGAGGGCCGTACTCGCATAAACTATCTGCCTACACTACCAAAATATACGGTAACTTCTTCTTAAGTTGCTAACACTAATCATGCTTCTTCTTTTTTGTGCATGTGCTTCTTTTTTGCAGATTCCGCGCTTGACGGTTCATCCTTTGCACCGGGCCTCTTCTTACCAAACCCGCTCTTTCCATCTCGGCCCTTCCGAGAAGTGGTCGACTCATGAGAAGACGAAATACGCTTCTTGTCCGCACCCTCACCGCTAGATATCTCGGTGATATCAACAAGGGCGGTATACGACATAGGCACGGGGGCACTCCCAGCAGCGAGGCTGACCACAGCGTCACTCTTCTCCGGGACCGCCTTGCCTTCTCGCTCAGCCCGTTCCTTGGCCTCTCCAATGGCCCGATGCTCAGCAAGCTTCTGGGATCTATGCGGCGTGTCACCGCCAACCTTGGTCTTCTCAAGGGACTCAGTAGCCCTCTGTCGTGCTTCCTCATCTTTCCTCTTCTTCCAGACCTCATCATCAGTCCTCTTCTTCTCGGCCTCCTCATCGGCCTTCCTCTTCTCGACCATGTCAACTGCTCTCGCCTCAGCATCCTGCCTGGTCTTCATTAGGACCTCTTTCCTGGCAGCTTCATCATTCTTGTGCTTCTTCTCCATATCTTCACACTTAGCCACCATTTTGGCTTTTTGGATCTCCACCACAGCAGCCATCGACGACACATCAGCCTCCACTGGGCCTCGAGTAGCCGCACTCTGCCCATTAACTACCTCTCCTTCCTCCATAAGGCTCTTATACATGCTAGGAGTTAACCTTATATCCGAGTAGGTATTCAGTTGGTTGTCGCCCTCTCCAAATTGCGCTGCCACAAGTCTTGACCCAGATTCAGTTGTTTGTGGGACCACGGGGGCAGAGCTTGATGTCATGATCGGTCCAGGAAGGGCTGTACATTGAAAACACAATCTTTTATTCTGCAAATTTGGTAATTACATCATTCTCGGTGATGCATGGCAAAATAAATTTACCTCCGGGCAGGGATGGTGTAGAAATAGCAAGAGGGGTATTTGTGTCAGTAGGTAAAGTGAATCCGGTCTCTCCTAGCTCCGGGTGCTCAGGGTCATACTCGGTCGAAGCCCGAATTAAAGTTGCAGGATCACTCACCATACCTGATTCAGGGGCAAGTGGTCAATAGGAGCTCGCCTCTACAAATGTTTCCGCTACAACAACACTCTCAGTCATGACGGACTTCCCCTTCTCGACAGTGAACATCTCCAACCTCTCTCTTTCAGCATCCTCAAGTAACAACCTCTTACCCTCCTCCAGCTTCTCGCGCTCCTCGACTGTCTGGAGACCAATCGCGAGTTGGCGCTCATCTAAAGTTCCCACATCCACTTCGCGCAAGAAGGCCTCATACGGCACCAACCTCTCCCAAGTCCGAGCTAGTTCCTAGGGATAGTCGTCAACCCACGAGAGTCCATAGAACCTCAGAACCTTGACATACATGTTTTGTATATTCTCCACCATAGACGATTGCACTCGGAACTCTGTATCCTCATGCTCCTCTCTCAATTGTTCCACCTCTCTCAGGTATGCCTCTCTCGGTCCATCCATTGTGCCCAACACATCCCAGTTACTGGCCTCCGCGTCCTCCTTGGCCTTTTTCATCTCCTCAAGCTGTTGCTTCAGACGGCCATTTTCCGCTCTCAGAGCATTGTTGTCAGTTTGGAGTTCGAAAACTCGCGCGTTTTCCCTTTCCAAATCGGCACACACTTTGTCCACTTCGGCCTTGTTCCTCTTTAGGGTGGTGTTCTGGGTAGTAAGATCAGCTATAGTTTCAGTGAAAACGGAGAGGGAGTTATCGGCTTCCCTCTTGAGTGCCTCGTACCCGTTATTTATCTCATCTACAGCACCGAGATTCACGAGTTAACGTTTAAAGATACGGGAATGAATGACAACGTGCTCACGATACAAAAAGAAAACTCACCAATGTCCGCGTTTAGATGTACAGCGGTGGTTTTCTCAACATCGATATTTAACTTCTGATTCATGAGCTCCACATTCTTCCTCTTGATCAGCTCCGACAGATGAAAGAAATAGGTGGTAAGCTCATTAGCCTGGTGGTACACTTCCTTCACATGCATCCAGATCTCTTCGGAGTCCCTAGCAGGGGACGGACGGAGATCTGGAAGGAATGTCGGCTCATCAAAGTAGTGTTGAGGGAAATTCATTTTCAACCATGCCCTCTGTTCCTCTACAGAAAGCCCTTGTTGCTCAGGGGCCGCTAATTCTCATGCCTCGGTTATGTTCATCCTCTCCGGCCTTGGTTGGCCGAATGGCAGCTCTCTCTAGTAACTAGAATGGGCGTAGCAGTCGCTGTGTGTGCAGGGGCTGCCAAATACGGACGCCAATAACCCCCCAAGTTAAGTCGGGAATCTGCCTTGGGCATCTGAATCGGAGGGGGAGGAGGAGGAGTCGGAGACCGTCGAGATCGATCCCCATCTCGGTGTCCACTGCCGCGACCAATCGGGGGTGGAGTGCCATATAAGTTGGTCCCTCTTCTAAAACCCTCAAAGAAAGGATTCCTAGGGCATGGGCGGCCTCTATGACCATAGCCTCGTCCCCCGCGTCCTCTAGCTATATCACCTGCCAAAGAAACGAAACACAGTTCGTTAAGTCGCATGCTCAGATAAGCCACTATGTTATGCATTGTTAATGAGTGTATGCCCTAAGTGTTCTCTCAACAGACCAGATTGTGATCCACTCGAAGGAGTTAACCCCTTCGCAGCAAAAGATAATTCGTCCATGACAGCTGGAGTCAGCCGCATGGATACTTCAAGGTCAGGTTTATTCAAGCCATCAAACTGGCGCTCGTCCTCGAGCGGGGTGGCAGCTCCAGGAGAAGCCACTGGAGACAATGGCCTAATTGACCGTCCCTCCCTCGTCCCTCCAGTCGGGGGAGAAATAGGAACATTCAATGGGTCCCCATCTCCAGCTGCAGCCTCATCACCACAAGCCGCATCTCCACTGACATCTCCTTGGAACTTGACAACCTTCTTCGGTTGGGGCCCAACAGAGGGCATCTTTCTTTTCTGACCAGGGGTCGTAGGGCCTTTCGCCACCACCTTTTTCGGTACACCGCTTACCACTGCGGGCCTAATTACAACCTGATCGTCAGGAAGCAACCCCACACGGCGAAGGCGCTCTTAGCTTGTCACAGTTTCCATTTTGTGAAATTCCTCGGGAATCGCCCGCAAGGCATTAAGACGCTGCCTATACTCTTAATCAGGGGGTGCCTCTGGATTCCCTACCGTAAAAAAAGGATAATAATAAGGTACGGGCTCCAAGAACTTTATAATTGGAAGCGAATTTCAAAAGCACTTAATCCCTTCAATCCACCTCCTTGCAAATCCCGGAGGTCAACGCACAAAGAACCAGTCTTGTTCGAACACTGATGGCCTGGGCTACATCCCGCTAAAGAATTTGGTGGAGGGTGTCGCTTCCACGAACCATTGGGAAGGCGATCTGCTAGACATTCTCCTTAGGCTGAAGAAATACCGAATGCCTCTCCAGTGGTTTCCATGTTCAAATACTCTCGGTATAGAACGTAAGTGCCTAAGAGAGACAAGTAAGAATTTGGATGCAGTTGCGAAGGTGCAAGGCGGAAATAGGACAGAATGTCCCAAATAAAATCATTGGCCGGGGGAACGCACCCCGCGAAACAAGCTTGCCTATTCCAGGTGGTTAAAGCCTCGGGCGGTACGTGAGCCCTTCCACCTTCTCCCGGCGCATGAGCGTCACCTACTGGTATATTGAACCGCTGCGCCATTTTCTTGACTGTCGTAGCATCCAGACGCAGTGGTACCAAGTCCGCGTATTTTCCAAGATAACGACATCGGGTAACATATCCGGAGCCACTGGAGCCATCGGGGAATCTTCATTAATAATATCCACATTCTCAACCTCCTCATGTATGACTGGAGAATGTAGCCTCTCAATTTGTTCCACGTGATCAAATACTTCGGGTGAACTGGCCGACTGAGAAGGAACGGATCCTTCAGTAGTCTCAAGCTCGCTGCCACTCGAGCTACAGCTATTGGTAGGATCAGATGAATATGGCGATGACGTGGAAGCCCCGACTTCCAGGATTTTTCCGGTCTTGGATCTTATTTTCATGGCTAAATATACCTCAACACACTAGTATTAGACATCGCATTGGAATAACCGACACCCCTCGTGTTGGTGAAAGCTAGTATGTGCATGCAGTGTCATGCAAGATTAAGATATACATAGGAAAGTCAAACAGTCCAACAGCTCAGTCATAGTTTAGATATATGCGTTATCCTATATGAAGAATTCAGGTCCTTGTCCGTGCGACCTCCATCATTTGCATTCGTGCATTCGCGCAAACAAATATGTGATGTGTAAACTTAAGGGCGGGCAGTCAGGAGATCGAAGTATTGAACCAGAAAAATGAAACCCTGCCAAAGCATGGCATAGAGTAGTTGGGCCAGTAGCAAACCAAAAGACCGCGATAAGCATGAGAGGCTCCAACATGATTCGAAGTTCAAAAGTCCAAGCTTCAAAGTTCCAAGATTCGAACTCCTAAGGGTTCGAAAATGTGAGCCTCAGGGTTCAAAAATTCGAACCCCATAGGGTTTGAAAATTCAAGCCCCAGAGGGTCAAAAATTCAAACGCCAGGCTCGAGGATCCGAATCCTTCAAGGTTCGTAATTTTGAACCCATAAGGTTCGAAACTCCAAACTCTAAAGGTCTGGAACTTCGAACCCCTCCGGATCGAAATTTCGACCCCTAGAGTTTCTGGAACTCAAACCCACGAAGGCTCGAAAGTTCGAACCCTAGAGGTTTGAAATTTCGAACCTCGAGAGGGTCGAAATTTCCAACCCGGTTCAGGCCTTCGACTCTCTCTCCCTCGCTTCGAACCACTCCGGCTAAGCCTTGACGCCTCGACCCCCTTCCTCCTCGCGCCTCGACCCCATACATTACCTAAGTCTAAGTTCGAAAAATATTAGGCTTCGAAGCTCAAAATCAATGGCTGTCGAGATAACAAAAAACAACGGAAGGAGAAAATGAGGAGGAGGGGGCTATTTATAATAAAAGGATATAGTCCCTTCGCATGCCCAAGAAATTCGAGCCTGCAGGTTCGAAATTTCGAACCCACGAGTTCAAAATTCCGAACCCCCTGGGTTCGAAATTTCGAACCTATATGGTTCGAAATTTCTCACCCTAACAAAAAAAAATATAATAAAACCGAACCCCCTAGGTTCAAAAGTTCATGCCATGCGCTCATGTACATGTATTCCCTGCACATACTGACCTCGCGAACACGCGGGGCAACACACTACGAATACCTAGCAACGTGAGCATGGCGCCACACCAGCAACGGCTCGCTCGCAATCCTACAGCAAACGAGCCTGTCGACTGACACATGTTTTCCTCTAACTTACAAGATAAACCAACAACTTGATCACTACTTCAACCAATCCAAAGCATATCATGTCGATACAAGACGTACTTTGGGGGACAAATGTTAACCGTCTTTTTGGTCCGGTTCCCTAAAGTACACAAGACACGCTCGACTCAACGCATCGCGTGGAACCAAAGCCGAAAGGGACGCTTAGGAGCGAAGGAAACAAGATGAAGAGATCGTGCCAACAGAGACCTCACGGCACCCCCAAACTCCCATTCATGCAGCCTTCGAGATGTGGAACCTCGCACCCTCGAGGTACGGAATCTCGCACCCTCGAGGCGTGAAGTCTCGCACCCTCGAGGCGTGAAGTCTCGCACCCTCGAGGCGTGAAGTCTCGCACCCTCGAGGCGCGAAGTCTCGCACTTTTGAGGCACAAAGTCTCGCACCCTCGAGGCGCGAAGTATTGCACCCTCGAGGCGCAAAATGTCGCACCCACGACGTGTAAAATTTCGCACCCATGAGGTGCGAAATTTCGCGCCCTGGGCCTAGGTGCAAATTTCCCGTATGTGCAGGTTCCAGGTGTGAATTTCTGCATGTGGTCCCATATTTCTACCTACTCCTTTCCTATAAATACCCCATGACTTCACACTTGAAAGGGGTTGGAATTTGAGACCTTGGGACCTCTAGAGAGCTCTGTTAATGGCATCTCCCATTTGAGGAAGAAGAAGGGAAAGAGTGTCCTTTTCTTAATATATTTAATATATGATAATTATGACATCATATATGAGAAGGATGACATCATGTCTTAGAGGTGACATCATATAGCCTCAAGGATGACATCATATAGCTTAATTATGACATCATCTAGCACAAAGATGAATGTAAGGAGATGTAATGGGATGGTCTCACACTTGTAACTTTGAGTGATTAATAATATTCCAACAACGCTTCAAAGTGGACATAGGCACCTCATAAGGCCGAACCACTATAAATCTCTTGTGTTATTTACTGCTTTCTACTCTTGTCTGTGCACCCAAATTAACTATTCCTAGTAATTGGAATCTTTGGTGTTTACGACATTTTTTGCCGTCAACACCAACCTTTCTTAAACCTGGAAGGAAAGTCGAATTTAACAGTGTTGTGTTGAGATAATAATAATTGCAGAGGTGTATGATCACTAGTAGCTTGGGGGGAGAGTATAACATTTAAAGTTTGGATATAAACCCAAAAAAGAATTGGTTCGCCAATATACAATATTCTGTCAAGCATACACTGTTTGTTTCTATATTCATGACTTCCAAGTAAATTGATTACCAAATATTACCAAGTAAATTGATTACCAAGTATTATTGGTTCGGTTAAACCAGTATAATAAAGAAGTTAGGGAAGAATTCGAATTTCTTACAACGAATTGGGATTCCTCCATAAGACAAGCATTTTCAAATATGGCTAACCTCTCATTACGGTTGACCAATTATATATACCAATCATCAAACATGCATCCTGAAAACTCTAACATGAACTATTTTCATCACAACCCATGTTCATGTTCAAGGTTATTTCTTTTTAATTAATATTTTTAGTTTAAAGAGCATATCATTGTAATTATATTTTAATAACCATTAAGGTAGAAGAATGAAGCTCCTCGATATTTACCCTTTTTAAATTATGCCTCAAAAGAAATCAAAGGTGTTTGAATAAAATTTGAAAATTCAAGTTCTTTTTTATTGCCAGTACAACAAAAACACCACATGACAACTTTAATTTTACAACTATCAGAAAAGCACAGTTGTAAAATTATTTTTTACAGCAGTCAATTCCCTATAGTTGTAATAAACATATTTTTAACAACTTTTCATTTTGTTAGTTGTAATAGATGCCTATTACAAACTTCATGTTTATAATATCTATATTTAATAACTAATTATATTTATATATAATAACAGTTAATAACTAATAATAAAACTTAGGAATCAATAATATTTATTAATTATTATTAAATAATTAATAGTTAATAAGTAGTAAATTTTTTAATAGTTAATGTTAAGCGCTTATTAATTAATAATTAGTAACATATACATTATAAGCTTTTAATAAAAGTTACTCGATTATAACTAAGTAGAAATAAGTAAAATTTAAATAATAACCATTATTAATAAGTAATATTTGATTGTATAGTAACTGTTTCAGCAATTTTCATCATTTTTGTCAGTCGCTTTACAACTTTTTTTATCACTTGTAAAAACTGTATGTTTTTAATAACTCCTTTTTTTCCAGTTGTAACAAATGTTTATTACAATTCTTTTACTCACTTGCTAATACTAATTAATTTGTATTACTAATTCGAAAGATGAAATAGTTTCTATTACTAATTAATAATTGACAATCCAAGAATTAATAATCAATAAATAAATATTAAATTAATGAATGACAAATAACAAATAATTATTGTTAAATAAAAATAATTAATAGAAAGTGAATTTGGATGCTTTCCTTAAATTCCTTTTTTTCCGCATATGGTTATACTATTTCTTTACTTCACGCTCCTATTTCCTCTAAATTTTCATTTCCCGTTAGCCTCAATTCCTTTTATTTTTCAACTCCCGCTTCTCTCATCTGTACAGCCCTAAATCCCAAATCCCACCACCGTAAAATCCCAAATCCTCAATTCTTTTATACTTCACACTCCTATCATCATCTTGCATTCCATATCTGATATCTATGTTTCATCTGGGAACGACGTCTACAGCTTCAGCGGATCGGAGGAGGATCCGGTAGCCTTAGTCGGCTTCTAGTTATCTCGCCCTCTGCGATGGGTGATTAGCTGAAATCCTTCAACATCAATGGTCGGTTGCGTGGAAAAACTCGTTGAATTAGGGTCGGGGGTGTTAGAGGCTGAACTGGCGGTGGAGGTGGGCTAGTAGGAGAAGGATAGGGGTGTCGGAATTGTGGAGGAGGGGCAGTGTTGTCTTGCCAGGCGAGTTTGTGGTTGTCGAATAATCTGAGAGGTGCATCCATTAAGGTCGGTTTTTCCAAATGGATATTGTTATTCCAAAGTTCTTACTCGAAAGCTATGATTTGATTTCTCACACGGTGATTGATTGCAGTAAGTATTTATACCTTTACGATTCTAATTCAAGATGAATTACATTTTTCAATTTATTTCTTTGATAAACCAATTTTACTAGGAAAACCTAGAAAAAGATAGAAAATTTTGTTAACAGGCAAATCAAAGAAGAATTCAATGTGTTTGCTAAAGAAACATATCTGAATGCTATCGAACATGTTAATGAATTGAGAGCTGTTTCTGCAGAAGTAAGACTGAACACTTTTTCACGTTCACAATATCATGCATTCAATTGCATCCATGCCCTCTTATACCATAACATGAAATAGTATTTTAAGAATTCAGTGAAGTCTTCATTTCATATTAGAACCTAAATTGGTGATGGTATCCCTTCATTATAACCATTTAGTCATGTAATTTGTGTTTGTTAGATCCTAAAGGGTATTGTAATATAGTTGAGAATTCAGAAAGCAATGTGTCAATTTCTAATGCTCTAGAGTGAAATGTAGATGCTACAGCAAGACCTGTATACAACGAGTTCATTTAATATTTCTAATCTCTCCCCCTTCTTCACTACTCCCTTCGCTTTAGCACCAAATAATTATAATTGGTGATATTTTTTTAATATTAGTGGAGGCTTCAGGTTTCTTTAAACCAGTGTTATATCAGTGAAGCATAAAATAATTGTGGTAATTGTGATGGATGACACTACACAAAATCATTTGTAATTGGTGTAAGATCAGTGGAGGCTTCAGGTGTTTTTAAACCAGTGTGAAGTAAGTACCAAATAATATTTACGTTATATGCTGGTAACTATTTTGCTTGCTCGTTGAATGGAAAGCTATGCAGTTAAAGCCCCGCTAAAGCCTCGCAATATCCCCGCTATAGCTCGTAGCGCCCTTCAACAGCTACGCTATTTCAATTTAGCGCCGATGAACAGTAGATCCGCTTGTAGCCCCGCTATTTCCCGCTGCATCCGCTAAATCAACGCTTTTTACCATCCGCTTTAGCAATATTAACATATAAAGGTTGATTTGACTAATTCTCTTTTTAAAAATATCAATAAAGTTATTGTAAAGAGCTAATTTTAAGGCATTAGTGTCCAATATATTCCGGAAATCTATTATAATCATCAAATCTAATGTATGTAACCATGATATTCTTTGATTCTACTATATATGATTAATTAATGTTAGTTTCTTCTACACATATAATGTGAAAATGATAACTAATTAATTTTAAATATTTGGTTTCACATTTTATGAACCTTTTTTCTCCTCCGCTTTATCCCCGCTTTATCCCCGCTACACCTTTTTGCACCTCCACCGCTATGGAACCACTGAGCGCTTTAACTGCCCAAATGGAAAGATTGCTCAATATTCCATGCTTATATCATTTGCTTTAGTACGTTCTTTATTTATCTTAGAGTATGCTTGTAATTCTGGTGTGATCATGTAATTCCCACACTATGTATTTGGATTCCATAGAATTTAGCTTATTTTGTGATATATTTTTTAAATAAATGATTTCTTCATCTAACCGTAAATTAAATTAAATTTTTAAACACTTTGTTATAATGTTTACTTTGTTCTTATCAACAACTATTGTAATGTGGACGTGCCTTCTAATCTTATTCGTAGATAATTTTCAGTTCAATTAGTTTTTGTTTGTGATTGGATTGTGGGGTGCGGGTGTAGGGGATGGTGAATCGAAGAGCTTGGTCATGGTTTTGGTGGTAATTTTGTAGTGATGTGTTGATGGACTGGTTCTCTACTTGTTTGGAGCTGGAGAAATATATAGCAGGAGGTGAAGAAGTTGCAAGTCAGTTTTGAGGACAATGTTTTATGCACTTGTACAGTTGGTCGACAGTTGAGACGCAACATCATAATTAGTTTAATTTTGTAGCTTTTGTGTAGAATGCTAGTTATGTTTGATGCTATTAAGATTTAGTATTGTTGGCTTAAAAAAAACAATTTCTGTTTTTTTTTTTTTTACAACAGACGTATTCTTATGCAGCAGGTTTCAGATCACTGTAGTGAACTTGCAGCAAAATGATAAATGGCGTAAAGATTTTATTGTCTTCGACTTGTGTACTCCCGTAGGATATGCAATTTTTGTGGATAACTTATGCTTGTGCTAAGCTGCTTTGTAACAGTCAAGTATGTAATAATGCACGAAATGTTTTCTAAAACTTATTGTTTGTGATACTGAAAATTTGAGTATTTTAATAAATTAGTTGGCAAATAATGGTAATATCTGATCTGCTTATGGAGTATTGCTACATTTACTATATTGTTCATTTCAGTTGCAAAAAGTCTATTTTTTTAAGTGCAACTATCAGTCACGACAGTGCATAGCAGTTGTAGTAGATATTATTACAATGGTGCATAACTGCTGTAATAAAGTTTATTACAACAGTAAAAAAAAGTTGTAAAATATACATATAACAACAGTGTTGCAACGGTGCAAAAAAGTTGTAAAAGATTTTAGTATATTACAACTTCTTAATACACGACGGTTAGCCCACCGTTGTAAAATGAATATTACAACTGTTTTCCACCATTGTAATAGGGTTATTTTGTTGTAGTGTGCTTAGGTGCAATTAAGCCTGATCTAATAGCACTTAATTCACTAAGTTATACTAGACTTGAAAAATATGATTAAAATAATATAAAAGTAATATTATATGAAATCAAAATTTGCTTAAGCTTGAATTATTTATGCCTATAATAACGTGGATATGCACTTGTACTATGCTTAGTATGGCAAGAAAAATATCTGGTTCTCTAGTGAATTATCAAGCACAAGTTCTTCAATCAAAGGGATGATAATAAGATTGATCCCTTTCGGTACTTTACTTAAATCAGTATCATTGAAACACAACCGTAAAAGATCATTAACCTTTTCATATTGGTTCCCAGTTCCCATCTTTAGATATTATTAGATTCTCAGTAAAGACGGTTATACCACATTCTTTTAGGTTGTATTTAATTATAGAGAAATGCTAAGCTCACTCTCCCTTAGGGAGAGTGAGTTTGTACTTTCCACATGATTGGTGGAAATGAGTTGGCACCAATCATTAGCCATGTATGATACAATAAATGCCAATCCATTTCCACCAATCAGGTGGCAAGTACAAGTTCACTCTCCCTAAGGGAGAGTGTGCTTAGCATTCCTGTTAATTATATAATAAGCATCTTATCTTCCATGAATATAAACTTTGATTTTACTTTTGGAAACTCTACCTTTCCATGAATTGATATATAATTCATCCTATAATTATGTAAACACCATCTTGTAAATCTGTGTCAAACTTCCCAAAATTTTCAAAACTTACCAAACATCTAAAATTTATGGCAAAAGTAATAATTAGGGTTCGTTTGGTTCATTTGAGTCTTGCGCTTTTCGTTTTCATTATTCATTACAAAATCAAGGAGAGCGGATGAGAAGATTTGAAATTTTAACTAATCGTGACGATGAAGGGGGGATTGGATTGTTCTTCATGCTTTTGTTATCTCGCAAGACACAGAAAACAAAATAATTTTGTTTCTATTCTATGTGTTAGCTTCATTTCAACATTCAATACTTTCTAAAAATGCACGTCGTGCATATATTTGTTTTGAAGGGACTGCAAAATTGTAAATGACAACCCAAACGAGGCCTATATAATTTCTCTGAAATCAATACTTGGTTTTTAAAAAAGTTCACTGAGACTAAGCATTTGATCACTTTGTCTTCTAACAAAGTCCCATTTCTCATCTGCATGCTTGACATTTTCCAGTCTTTTTTCAGTTGGTACAAACGCATTGAGAAGGAACCTAGTCAGTTTGATCACATTCTACAATTTTGTCTAATAGTGTCCTTTTGATATTCTACATTATCTAATATCATTATCTTCAATATTGTGACTTTAGTTTGATGACCCATTTCTCAAGGATGTTTGTCAATTTGAATCTATATAGCAATGTGTATTTTTTATTTTTCATTTCTGTAGGCTTCTGAGGCTATTTTCTTTTGAATTCTGAAGAGAAATGAGTATTTTATTTGAAGGAATTTCATTTCCATGCCTTTTTTTTTGGGTGCGGCTTAAATCTTCCGAAGGGTATTTGAGGTGTAGCAAAAATAAGGTGTTGCCCATCTTTAACACTCTCTCTTTTTATGTATATATATAAGAGCGTTCCGTGGCACTCCTGTTTGGCAGCACCCATTAAGCACCCCTGCCCGTTCGTGAGCTACACTAATACAAATCCAACATGAACTTGTATACGTTCAACCCATATATATATACATATATATATATATATGTATATATAAGATCAGTCACTTATGTGGTTCTCGCGGACCAGGCTACGTGCACTAGGGAGGGTTCTACGACTCCGGTCGGTTTTCCTCTTGAATAAATTCATATATATATCATCTACCCAAAATTTGAGCTTCTTTTGACATTCATAAAATAATATATTTGATGTTTAAATTTAACGGTTCAAATAAATGTCTGAATGGTGAATATTTGAGCTAAGATTTTGAAAATGCTACGAATTTGGGGAACGAATTCAAATTTTAGATGGATGATGAAATATACATGTAGATTGAGAATTTACAAATTCTTGTTGAATTCGGATTGGTGTAGCTCACGAACGGGTAGGGATGCTACAAAACAAGGGTACATCGAAACGCTCCTCAAATGTGTGTGTGTGTGTGTATATATATATATGTATGTATGTATGTATATATGTATATGTATACATACATACATACATGCGGGTGTGTGTGTCACAATATACAACTGCAAAAGGTCTTGGAAGTTTGATGCATATGGCAACCTCTTAATACAAAAAAACAAATAATTATCTTTCAATTAAATGTCACAAATCAATGAAGTAAAAACTAATACAAAAATTATATTTCAGTTCATCCACTCTAGGCCTTGCTCAAGCACGAATCTTGTGCAATAGGTAGATGTTGATAATATTTCAATTTGCAAGAAAATAGTCAACTAACATTTTTGTACCATTCTATAAAAATATCATAACATGTGATGCTTTATATGTAGAATTTCTCATTCAAAAATCCTACTAAGAGTGAAAATAGAAGTATATTGAATAAAAAAATAAAACCATATATTTTAATGCAATTTCGCACATCATAGGAATTCTATTTTGATAAATTATTTATGTATTTCAAACAAAGCCGTATATTATCAAGGCATCATCAAGTGTTGCCAATGCATTGCATTGCAACTTGAAATTTCAACGTAATGCTTCTTGAATTCGATATTTATTTTTCCCTGTGGTTAAGTCATGGTTTGTGAAAAGCGTTCTTTTTTCCTTTTTCTTTGGAGAGGGAGGGGGATGGCGCAAATCCTTAAGTCTCAATTTTACGGTCCCATGGGCCAAAAAAGTTTCTACCCTTAGTCTTGTATTTTTTCAATATTAGAAGTTGAAAAATGAAGAGGCAAATTTCGAGGGGGGCCATGGCAAATGGGACAAGAGGATTATTTGCCTTTTTGGACTGTTGGAAATTTCGAGGTTGAAGTATTTATGTATGCTTTATTTAATTGGACTTTGATTGAAATGATTATAACTTGCAATAGAATAGAAACACGAAATGTCTCTATCTTCTAAAATTTGTCATATTCTCATGTTTCTTACTTTGAAACTTTTGTTATGTATGATTAATCAATGAACCAAAATAACTATTGAAATATAATTTTATTGATAAACAACAAAAATGTTCTTACCATCTAGCATAAATATTATCAAATACAATGCTTTAAACATAGAACATCATGAACAAACGTCATCCTAGAGCTGATTACCATGCTGTTCTCATTTCTATTTCTTACTTTGAAATTCAGTTTATTTTTATATTTTATATCACTACATATAAAGCACAAAAGTTTCCTAATTTCTGGTGCACAAGGCGACCCATTTTGGAAAACTATTTTACAAGTGTATAAGCAGAGCGTTGCACATGTAAAGTTTTAAAAATATTGTATTTGTAATACAGATAAAAGTAGAAACTATTTATAGTTTATTTTTTTTGAATTTGTTCAGGAGAAAAATCGAATGCAGTCGTAAAACCCCCTAGTGCACCTAGCTCAGTTTGCGGGTACCACATAAGTGGCTGATCTTAGCGTATGCACTTGGTAAACTCTTAGCATGTCATTTTGAGTTTCGAACTCACACCGTTGTTACCAAGACACAAGTCCTTCTCTTTTGGGCTAATGCTACAGACAATTTTATTTTCTAATTTTATTAGTGTATTCAAACTAAAATTTTATTGTACAATTTTATTAATAAGATTTTGATATACATTTTGAAATTGATAACTTTAAAGATTAATTGGACAAATTAATAATTGTTAATTATGAAAATTTAATTAAATGATCTATATTTAATTTTACATTAGTTAGTTAACTTAAATATCTAGACTTATGTGTGATGTAGTAAGATCCAATCGAATAGAACATTTTATTATCACTATTATAAGATGTAGGATTTGAGTGTAAATCCATGAATAAAATAGTAAACACTATCCCTAATAATCAAAATGATAAATCACATAATTTGTTTGAAAGTAATTGACATGAGAAATCAACAATAATTTGAATATGAAAAGATAAAATCGAGCTTTCAGCCCTCGGTGGCGACTGGGTAGCCGCCTTTCTCCCTTTTCCTTCGTTTCTATCAAACCTCTTATTCTACTTCAACCCCCAATCCACTTCGCCACCCTCCTTTTCTTCCGATCCTCCACTTTCTTCCACAGCTTTCATTGTTGTGGTTTTTTGCTCTTCGATCCAACCTAATATCTAGTAGTACCCAGAGTCGATTTGTCTTTTCCTTCAACTTCTCCCACTAGCCATTACTTACTTCGTCTCCCTAACTCCATTTCCTTCTAGCCTAACCCTAACCATACCTCATGATTTGACTTAACTGCTCGCTTGAGTTCCCCTAAGATTTTGGTTTCAACTACGCCTTCCGCCTGTCCTTCCTATGCTTCTAGGGGTGAGCAACCCCGGTTCGGTTCGGTTTTGGGGTAAAACCGAAACCAGAACCGAAAGACCTCAGTTTTAAAAATTGATAACTGAAACTATAACCGAAGCATTGGTTTTGGTTTCGGTTTCAAAACCTCGGTTTTGGTTTTTATTGGTTCGGTTTCGGATTTAAAACCGATTTAAACAAAAAATATTATAAATGTAAACAACCATAAAAGAAATTAAAATAAATTGTTTCAACCAAGTGTATTGATACACATGGTACAGACTAATAGACTATAAGTCATCCAAAGTAGTACAAAGCTAAACTAGCTAGCTCTAAAACGAAGACAAGAAACAAAAAAAGGAAATGAGCAAGAGCACTCCATTGAACTATACTACAGCAGACCAGCAGCAACTTGGAATTCTAAAAAATAGTCTACGGGCACCTCAATTTTCATCTTCAATTCCAAACATCCAAGAATCTACAAAAACAAGAAATGAACATTTTATATTAGTCTACCCCTAATCCCGTATTCAGCTAAATCAAATGAGTGAAGCGATGGCCAGTGTGTATATAATATATAGTACGAAACAACATGCAGCAAGAGACAATGTGCAACATTTTATAATTCGGTTCGGTTCTATTTTTTTGGGTTATGTTTGGACCTAAATCCGAAACCGAAATATTAGTAAAGTTCGGTTTTTTGCTTTTCGGTTTCAGTTTTTTGGGTTTTGGTTCAGTTTTGGTTCGGTTTCAGTTTTATTTCAGTTTTCTGCTCACCCCTATTTACTTCCCATTAGATTTACGTCGCTATTACCCACCAAAAGGTAGGCCTTTAGATGTGGATCGATTTGTTTGGCGTGCTGGTTGTGTGGTCTGAGTAATCTGATCTGATAAGCTTTGTTTGGGTCAGGGGCGGATTTACGCATAGGCCTGCTAGGGCCTATGCCATAGCTGAATCTGAGTACTGTAATGAAAAAAATACTTGAATTGATTAGGTGGCCATAGCTGAATTTGCAGCTTTGCCCTATCTGGTTGTGTCCTGTCATATATAAGACCATTTTTGTCTTATTACAATACGTACTTCTGCCAACTGAGAGGTTTTCAGATGTCAATTATTATTCACTTTTCTTCTTTTTGACGTGAAACTTCCTTTCCTTAATCCCAAAAAATTTTAAATTTTTCTTTTAAAATATTTGCCCTACCTGCGTTTGCTGGCTGGCTCTGCCACTGGTTTGGGTATGGATACGTTTGGTTATGGTTGGTCTATTATTTGTGCATTGTCAGTGTTTGAGTGATTGTCTTCATTTGTGGGTGTTTCGCCTTTAAGTTTCAGAGTTAGGGTTTGTAGAATTTTCGTGTTGTGGGTGATCAGTTGGTTTCTAGTGATTTTGGCTGTGTTGTATGTTTGGTGTTGTTGAAGGTGAGGTTGTTTTCCTTTCCTTTTGGATGGCGTTTTCGCTACATGTTGGGATGGATGCCTCCTGGTGTAAGGTTTTGATTATCTTGTTCATGTCATACATATTTTAGAGTTTGTGAAGTGATTCCTGTCTCTGGAAGTTTGGTCTTGGCAATATCTGGAAGTCCATCGGTATTATAAGCATGTACCCCATGCTATACAAGGTATGATTTAGAATATTAATTTTATAAGTATATGTTAATTTGTTAAGATAACTAAATAATGTAGATACATTATTATTTTTTATGCATGTAATTTTTGTTAAGTGATTTATGTATTTTATCTATATTAAAAATTAAATTAAAATTTTGCAAATAACATCAAATTTGAAACCAATTTATTATTTTATAGCATTTAATTTATCAAAAAATAAATGAAAAATTATTTTTTAAATTAATTTTGAAATTAAATATTTAATATGAGATAAGTATTTTTGTACATATAGTTTGCATTTAATATTTTCTTTTAGTATCTTTTAAAATATATGTGCTGTATCAATTGTATTTCAAATATATCTCTGGGAAATGATACAAAAAATTATGCTGTAATAGCAGTCCATCAAGATGAATGGAACATGAGTCGTATGTGCTTAAAGAAAAAGGACTATCATGGCCTCTTGTGTGGAGGCCAATTCTCCTGTGCCCAATCCCCCGTCCTCGTGCCTAGATTTCCCTGATTTTTACCTTTTGCAATTAAGTCCCACAACAATTGAGGACTTAACTGTAAAAGGTGGAAATCAGGGGGCTGTGATTGGGTGGACACAAGGGGCACACGGAGGGATGGGCACAGAGCAATTCACCCCTCTTGTGTGCTGATGGAATTAAGAGTAAACAGGGCTTTTTTGATTTCATCGTCGATTGTTGGTTTTATACATCTAACTGCTTTAGATAGGTCAATAGAAAGGAGGTTTAGGTCATTAAGCATGGCCAAGTTAATATAGGAGCCAGAGTTGTTGAGAATTATGTTGAAACTTAAAATATTTAATAAAGGCACTGTTAATATCAGGATGTTCCGACTTACAACATTAATAGAGACTTAACATTCGTACCACTATCGCAGATTCGCACAACGTATTAATCCTCAACACTAAAGCTACAAGTGGCAACTAAACCGTTGTCGTAACCATTATATACTACCATTTTCAGCTTAACAGCATCTGCATTAGTTTCCCCAACTGCACGGTTACCCGTATCAGAACTGCTACACTAGGTACACCACAATCCTCTCCTCATCACTAAGGACTCACCTGATATGTGATAAGAGTTAGCGGTATATCGTTGAGGCAATTATGTTGTTTGATATTTGAATTTGTTTGAAATGAATTTTATAAATATTTTAAAATATTGTTGGACAATTTCAGATTGTTAAATTTTGTTAAGAATTAAATGTAGTTACCAATTATAATTATTATTTATTAAGTAGTAAATACTAAATTATCAAATGTTAATTAGTGAAAATGTGAATTAATTAAAGGGAACGACTTTTAGGATATAAAATTAAACAGAAAATAAGACACACAAGTTGTAAACCATTGGATTTGTTTGTTTTTATGTGGGAAGTGAAATTCATGGGAGGATCTAGTGGTTGAGATCTGTTGTGTTCAATTTCGCATCATCATTTGGTGTTCAAATAGAGTTTATTAATATTAATTATTTATGATTAATACAATAATTAACTATTACAAGTTATAAATGATTAATGTAATATTATTAATGATTAATTATTAAATTTTAATAAGTAATATAGTATTATCATTGTTTAGTAATTATTAACGTAATATTATAGTTAAAGGCAATAATATAAGTTATATAACATCATTGAATGAAATCTAATATGTATACAATAATATAAAGAAAACATTATTTAAAACTTTTTTTATAGCTTTTGGGTATACAATGTAGATATTATTACTTTTACAATGATGTTATAAATAGTATAATATTATTGTTAATTATTATTATTAATGATTAATTATTAAATATTAAAAAATAATATAATATTATTAATGATTTGTAATTAGTAATATAATATTATAGTCAATAATTAGTAATATCTGGTTAATGGTTAACTATTAAATAATAAAACATAATCAATACTAATTTTATGGAAGTATTGTAACTATTAATTATTGACTGTCGAAAATTGACACTTATTATAATGAGTATTTTGTGACTATTGTAAAATAGACAGATTTTACAACGGACATTTTGTGAACGTTGTAAAATTAACATCTATTCCAACATAAAAACACTCTATTACAACCTGCAGTTTTTACCGGTTGTAAAAAAAACATTGTAAATGATATCTATTACTAATGTCCAGAATCGACCGTTTTAATAGCATTATATTACAACGGGTAGTCTATACCCATTTTAAAAGGGTCTTGTACATGCCTTTATTACAACGGTACAAAAAGTGACCGTTGTAATAGCATTCTATTGTAACGGGCAACCCGTGCCCATTGTAAAATAGACGTTGTTATAGGGTATTTTTGTTGTAGTGTAAGTGAGCGTTATTTTGTATGCATTCACTATGTTACAAGATAAGTTCCTTATTGTGTAACATGTTATACTTTCATTACATTTTAGTATCTACAGAAAGCTAGCTTGTCACTCTAAATGTTGCTTTGGCAATATTGTCTTAGATGTTTAACAAATTATTCATTTTAAATAAGAGAAAGTCTATTTAGACACAACATTTTGGCGCAATTAGTGGCACAATTGATATCAACTATTGGATCGTCCCTCCGAAACCCACCACTGTATATAAGGGCAAAAAGATCTGTTGATTAATGTTAGAGTCCCCAAAATTATCACAAAATATTCAGGATCATCGTTGACATATTTCTCGATACGGGACTTATCCAACACGCCCCCCACACATGTAGCACATCACTATCACGTGGAGATCATAGGATGACGTATGTCGGACAAGAAAATCAATCCCATTGGATCCAACACGCCCCCCACACGTGTAGCACATCGTTTATCACGTGGATAAGTCCCATATCGGGAGATGTCAACCCAAAATCCTGGATAAATACTAAGAGTTACCCCATCACATAGCCAATTGGTTTTGTGATAATAAGGGGATTGATGAACTCTTTACATGGTATCAGAGCAAGGTTCGGTTTGATTTGCTTGTCCCGTGCTATTATCTCCACGTGATAGGCAAATGATGCTACACGTGTGAGGGGCGTGTTGGATAAGTCCCATATCGGTAGATATCAACCTAAAATCCTGGATAAATACTAAGAGTTACCCCATCACATTGTCAATTGATTTTGTGATAATAAGGAGATTGATGAACTATTTACAAGATCCAACGTGCGAGACACCGTGCCCCTCAATTTGTCTGTGATTTTTTGTTCAAATAACTATCCCCTTTAGATAAATTTTTGTCCGCTTATGTGTCGTACATTTTTAACTTTTATGGAAAATGATGCATTGCTTATTCGAATCTTGGGTAACAAAAGGCAAATAAGTGAAAATAAACATAATAAAACTGTTAAAGGAATTCACCCTCTTTCTAAAATTTACCTTTTTACATTCGTTCCTTTTGAAAACCATTTTATATGTCTATTTTTTAGCATTCTTCTTTTGTAGATCACTTGTTTTCAAATTTAAAAGATTTATGTTGCATGCAGTTATAAGCCATGAAAAATGATAATATAATCACGTATTAAGGTTAACAAAATTATCCAAATAACCCCTTGAATTACTATTTTTCTGAAGATAGAGAGGTATTTTGTAAAATGAATTTGGGAGGTACCTAATATCTAGTTTTTATAATTATAACGTTGTAAGGATATTAATCCAAAATTTACCATAAAATCATTTCGTTGTTAACCACACACAATTTTCGTTTAGATTGTTTAATTTTTATTTTCCAAACCACATGGAGTAGCTCATACTTATTTTGATTGGCGTAAAAGCACTAAAAGCTCTTAGAAGTTTGATACATAGGATGAAATCTTTTGAAATTTTGCGCAATTATAAAAAATATAAAACCTATGCTATCAAGGGAATTATAAAGTGTCAGGAAGGCATTGCTTTGCAATTTCAATTCATTGCTTACCAAATCTAACATTTATTTCTGCCCCATTCTTTAGTCATTGCTCGGACAAATGATTCTTAGAGAGTTGGGGCCAAAGTTCAGGTGGTTTTAGTTAAAAATTTTAACTTTGATTAGAAAAATTATAACTTACAATTACCACAAAAACACTTAACATGTCTCTTTACTTGTGGAATCATTTCATATTCAGCTGTCTCGTGCTTCAAAATTTAGTTTGTTTTTTTACACATTGCATGATGCTCTTAAGTATTTAGTATTTATAAATCAAATTCGATTAGTTAAGCAATGTTCGTGTATATGGTTAGGATCTGCTGCACATCATTTTTGCTACACCTCAAATCACCGTGAACATAAGCCACAAGTTTTCTCTTACTCGTTCACTTTATTTTTTAATTTGAAGAGTGTGACTAATACCGAGGGGGATTTGAGATGTAGCAAAAATAAGGTGTAGCATATCCTTTACTCTCACTCTCTCTCTTTCTCTCTCTCTCTCTCTCTCTATATATATATATATATAGATGATGATATATACATATGGATAGATGATGATATATACATATGGATCGAGAATTTACAAATTCTTGTTGAATTTGGATTAGTATAGCTCACGACGTGGTATGGATGCTACAAATCAGGGGTACCTCGGAATGCTCCTCATATGTGTGTGTGTGTGTGTATATGTACATACATGTGTGTGTCACAATATACAACTGCAAAATGTCCTGGAAATTTGATTAATATGGCAGCCTCTTCATACAAAAAATAAATAATTATCTTTTTATTAAACGTCACAAATCAGTGAAGTAAAAACTAATATAAAAATTATATTTCAATTCATCCACTCTAGCCCTTGCTCAAGCACGAGCCTTGTGCATTAGGTAGATACTGATAATATTTCAATTTGTAAGAAAATAGCCAACTAATATTTTTGTATCATTCTATAAAAATATCATCACATGTGATACTTTATATGTAGAATTTCACATTCAAAAATCCTAGAAAGAGCGAAAATAGAATTATACCGAATAAAAAAATTAAAAACCATATATTTTAATGTAATTGCGCACATCATAGAAATTCTATTTTGATAAATTATTTATGTATTTCAAACAAAGTTGTATGTTATCAAGGCATCATCAAGTGTTGCCAATGCATTGCATTTCAACTTGGAATTTCAACGTATTGCTTCTTGAATTCAATATTTATTTTGCCCTATGGTTAAGTCATTGTTTGTGAAAAGCTTTCCTTTTTTCTTTTTCTTTGGAGAGGGAGGGGGTTGTCGCAAATTCTTAGGTCTCATTTTTACGGTCCAATGGGCCAAAAAAGTTTCTACCCTTAGTCTTGTATTTTTTTTCAATATTATAAGTTGAAAAATGAAGAGGCAAATTTCGAGGGGGACCATGGTAAATGGACCAGAGGATTATTTACCTTTTTGGACCCTTGGGAATTTCGAGGTTGAAGTATTTTATGTATGCTTTGCTTAATTGGACTTTGATTGAAATGATTATAACTTGTAATAGCATAGAAACAAGCAATCTCTATGTATTAAAACTTGTCATATTCTCATCTTTCTTGATTTGAAACTTTTGTTATGTATGATTAATCAATGAACCAAAATAACTATTGAAATATAATTTTATTGATAAACAACAGAATTTGCTTACCATCTAGCATAAATATTAACAAATACAATGGTTTAAACGTAGAAAATCATGAGTTTTAAAAATATTGTATTTGTAATATGGATAAAAGTAGAAACTATATATAGTTGATTTTTTTTTTGAATTTGTACAGGAGAAAAGCCGACTGGAGTCATAAAACCCCCTAGTGCACCTAGCCCAGTCCGCGAGTACCGCATAAGTGGCTGATCTTAGCGTATGCACTTGGTAAACTCTTAGCATGCCATTTCAGGTTTCGAACTCACACCGTTGTTACAATGACACAAGTCCTTATCCATTAGGCTAATGCTACAGACAATTTTATTGTCTAATTTTATTAGTATATTCAGACTAAAATTTTACTGTATAATTTTATTAATAAGAATTTGATACACGTTTGGAAATTGACAACTTTAAAGATTTATTGGACAAATTAATATTTGTTAATTATGAAAATTTAATTAAATGATTTATATTTAACTTTACATTTGTTAGTTAATTTAAATATCTAGACTTAAGTGTAATGTAGTAAGATCCAATCGCATAGAACATTTTATTATCACTATTATAAAATGTAGGATTTAAGTGTAAATCCATGAATAAGATAGTAAACACTATCCCTAATAATGAAAATGATAAATTACATAATTTATTTGAAAGTAATTGACATAAGAAATCAACAATAATTCGAATATGAAAAGACAAAATCGGGCTTTCAAATTTAGTGGCAACCGGGTAGCCGCCTTTCTCCCTTTTCCTTCGTTTCTTTCAAACCTCTCATACTACTACAACCCCCAATCCACTTCGCCACCCTCCTTTTCTTCCGATCCCCCACTTTCTTCCCCGGCTTTCATCGTTGTGGTTTTCTGATCTTCTGTAACGACCCGGATTTTGAGCGACTTTGGTTATCGACATAAACTAGATGTCGATAACCAAAACACCGAAAAATCCTGGTAATTAGTGAAAGAAATTAGAGGGTGAGGAAAGATAAGATCGAAACTTAGAATAGAAGAAGAAGAAGAACACAACATCAGAGTAACACGAATCTCACAGCGGAACGAATAAATATATTTCATAACATAACTTTGAAATACAAATCAGTACTTGAATATACATATCATTATCAAAGTACAACACTTACAACACAGCGGAAATAACTATAGCTATAACATCCTGAAGCCGCTTGCTCCAGCTCTTCAAGTGTGTCTGTAAAATCCCGACTACTTGACTGCCCGTACAAATTTAGGCACCCAAGAGTTTAGGGAAAACAACAAAGTAAACTCCGGGTCAGTCATGGGACTGGTATGAGTAAAACAGTTTAAAAAACAGTTCGAATAAGTAAACGATATCTCATAAGACCACGCCACATAACGGAACGGGTTTTTTCCTTATGAGAATCCAAGATAACTTTATATCAAAAACCTTTTGATATTATAATAATGCCTATCAATCACAGTATATATAATCATCTAGCAGAAACGCTTTCATCTCACGTCCTACATATATAGTATACAATCAAAACCGCAAGCACGTATTGGGTAATGGATTTCCAACTATGACAAGGTATGGAACCACCTTTCGCTAGTGTACCTCTAGAGAGGAATACACTGGGTTCAACAAGAACATCTTGCAACCCGACCACACATGACCGACCACTCATTTCGCTTGAGTGTATCGAATGTATATCACCCACGGTTGGGATCAACAACCGTTTCCCGAATGGGACAGCATCAACAATAGATTTTTAGAAGTAAATGAAACTCTAGATCAGGTGATTATACACCCTACTTCGGTGCGACCGACTTAGCCATGTTGCCTGCCCGATTTCTGTCATTTACTGGATGATGAGGCTAGAAGCTATGCTTTATCATCATACCAGATTTACTTTGAATGCCACATCGTTAAATCCATCAAATCACCAGTTGACGTCCTCAACCATACATTACGCGTTAGCTAAAACAAGTTTCCTTCTTCGCTTCCACTCTTGGTACAGTTGGAGAAATCAATATACGTGATCGTCTGGAAATACTCTGTCAGACACCCGTCCATACAAGTCATCCAGGAACAGGATGAACCGAAGGCACTATTCTGTAACCAGGATAGCCCTTGCATAACTCCGTCTTCAATTTCCTTTAGCATATATGATTCGCAACGCTTATGCCAATACAGAGTGGTTTTTTGGATAATAATCCAACCGGTCTCTCCATATTAACAACGTTAAAATGGTCAAAACTTCGATAGTCTGTGATTTAACTATCGAATAAAAACAAGTGTGCAAACAACGATATTATTTCCAAATGGAAATTTATATCGATCAAACATCATTCAACATTTATATCCTTAGTTCATTTTTCATCTCCTGTTTCCCTATATTCAACATTTTGCTATTTTCTATATTTGGAAAATATACGTTATTAACAATGGAAAACATTTCCATTTCTTGTCTTCTTTATTAGAAAACATTGCTAGTTTCTTATTTGGAAAACATTTCCAAAGCTTCTTCATTGGACTTAGATGTTTAAACAAACATCGCTATGCCAACTCAAGCCATTTCCTTTACTGCCGAACCTTAACTATTCCTTAGTTAAAAACGAAGCCAATCAAGTTGGGATAGAACTACCTCTCAGACCTTAACTGAACAACATTTTTAACTTTGAAATAGACAAAGTTCACTTTATATCCCTTTACTAACTTCCTTACTTAACCCTCTTCGAATAGTTATATTCGATTGACTCTTTTCACTTAACTCTATTCGATTAACCCTTATCAATTAACTCCATTGGACTAACACTATTGGATTAACTCTATTTGACTAACGCTATTGATTTACTCATTTCACTTAACTCCTTTCAAATAAACTATATTCGATAACTCCTTTTTCTTTCTATCGACTATATTCGATTAACTCCTTTGCTTTAACTCTAATCGATTAAACTAACATCGATTAACTCCTTTTAACTTTATTCTCTAATCGATTAACTAACATCGATTAACTCCTTTTAACTTTATTCTCTAATCGATTAACTAACATCGATTAACTCCTTTTAACTTTATATTCGAATAATTATTCATTTATAAAGATTTACTTTTAGTAACAATTCTTCACTTTACAAATGATTTCCCTTTTATTCTAACTTATCCTTTGATTTTATAAATATTTCTTTTATAAAAATTCTTTTCCTTTTCTATATAAAATCCATCGATTTTATATAAATAATTCATTTTCAAAATACACTTTGAAAATCCCCTTCCCCATATCCAGTATTTCTTATGGTATTTAACATACCATATAACAACGATAAATATCGTCCAGACACCCATAATCAACAACAGATTATATATCACATCATATATCACAGTATATGAATCACAATAAAATAAATGTTGAGGAATCCAGTTGGATTCCTCTAACCTGTTTCCCTGCATCACAGATGTTAAAACAATATAGATAACATCACTTTCAGTTCCATATGATGTATTCTGTTAAACAGAATCAATATAGAAAATTTAACTAACTGACTAGCAATTCAATCAAACAGTCAACACACAATCAATCAGACAATTTCTAACAGTTCTAAAAACACAACATGAAATTATAAATTGTTCAAAGTTAGTGAGATTTACTCACATTTGCAGTTCATCGTTAAAGAACGATAACTGTTGTTTGATTTGAATCAAACTATTAAATACGCCGTAAATTCAAATGAGCTCCAATCCACTCCCAGTCAGTTCCATTGGGTAGTGTCTGTCCATACGATCCTGTCGGATCATGTTTCGTAGAATTTCGATAACGTTTGCTCAAGTTATGGCCATTACAATTTAATACATGAATAAAATGGATTTATAAATTAAACTAGGCTAACTAATTAATCAAGATGGGCTTAACCTTATTTTCCCGGCTCATCATTCTTTTCCACCATTCAAAAAGCCTCACTCCTTTCTTCCTAAACACACAGCAAATCACGTTCTAAATCAATGAGGTCACGAGCTCCTCACATTTGTCCAAATCTAAGCCTCCACTACGTTCTCCTTCCTCAGTCGAGTATCCTCCAAATCAAGGACACCATGCTTCACCTCTCTGCTAGCTCGTCAACCCCATACCCTTATCTTCACGCTCGCTCTCTTATGGAAGAAAGCGTCCACAGTCACGCTGACCGACAACGAAGAACACCGACCCCAAAATTCGATCGGTCTCCCTAATAACTGGTGTACAGATTCTATTCTCCATCCCGAGTTCGAATACCTACTTTAATCGAGCTCAAACCATAAGGATTCAAAGAAAACCGGAACCCTACTCGCGCTGGAAAAACTGGAGTACCCAACAGCGACATCGAACGGGTTGAAAAGGGTATATATTAGGAGAAAAACCCTTGGTGAATTCGACTATATACGTTTGGGGATTTATAGCATTTTATTGGATTTGAATTGATTTTTTCTTTGAAGACCAAATATTTCCTGAGAATGGAAATCACGGCGGAATTTGTGCTGTGTTTTATAAGGGAAGTGGTAGGTAAGGTTGGTGGCTGTAACAGATGATGTGTGGCTTGTGTTCCCACCAGAAATAGATTAGGATATTTTAAATTTGATTTTTATATTTTATTTTCTCGATTTCTCCTTGTATTTTTCTTCTAAAAATCCCAGCGACTACATACGATACCCTAAAATCACCAAACTGCACATGTAGCTAGAGCTCGACATTACGGTCCCAACGAAACTAGTTTCGTCGAATTCCGACTCCATATGCTAACACAACGTATTTTTAACTGTCAAAATACTGACTGTTTCTCACTCTAAAAATCCGTACGGCCACACACTGACCCTAGCAATAATTCACTATTCCGGATCCAACAAAATTGGTTTCGTCGAATTCCGACTTCGTTTACAAAAGTGGTTATTTTTAAAGCTCTGGACGACCCATTTAAATATATAAATATATTTAAATATAATTGAATAAAATATTAATAAATTAATATTATCGTATATATTCACAACAGAATATCATACAGCTCCACTGGGATTTATAACTTGATGTTTCAAATCTGGGTCAACCCGATATTTGATTTATATTGAATTTCTTTTTTTAAATATAAATAATTCCTTTATAAATTATAAAGGAATTCCACAGAGACTTTTCTAAAATTTGATTTGGACATATCTCAAAATCTACACGACGAAATCCTGATTTTTCTCTTCCACTAGAAAGATATAATCCACCAGCTCCACACGTTTCTTGTTTCACAGAAATCCGGCTTAAAACGAATCCTGTACATTCAGTTGAAGTTCAAATCGCCAAATAGCGAATTGCAGCGCCATTCGAGCTCGTTTATAATTATATTATAAACTATACGTTCAATTGTCGACGATTGAATATATTCGTTATTCAAATTCAATTACAAGCTGAATTAAATATCACAGATGATCCGGTTCACACCATATCGCCATTTCAGCCAATTCTGATTATTTCAGAATTAAATATATTATTTAATTTATTATTTTAAATTAAATATTCACCATTATTTAATTCCACGATCATTAAATTCTCTAAACCACCATTTCAATAATTAAATAAATTAATTATAATACCTCTGCCAATGCGGGTTATTACATCTTCGATCCAACCTCATATCTAGTTTTACCCAGATCCGATTTGTCTTTTCCAACGACTTCTCCCACTAGCCATGACTTGCTTTGCCTCCTTAACTCCATTTCTTTATAGCCTAACCCTAGCCGTACCTCATGATTTGACTTAACTTCTCACTTGAGTTCCTATAAGCTTTTGTTTGCCTTCCTCTACTCATATTCTTGTAACCTATCGCAACTATACCTTCCGCCTGTCATTCCTCTTCTTCCCATTAGATTTACGTCGTTGTTACCCACCAAAAGGTAGGCCTTTGGTTGTGGACCGATATGTTTGGCGTGTTGGTTGTGTGGTTTGAGTAATCCGATATGATGAGCTTTGTTTGGGTGTGGATATGTTTGGTTATGGTTGGTCTGTTGTTTGTGTATTGTCGGTGTTTGAGTGATTGTCTTCGTTTGTGAGTGTTTCGCCTTTGAGTTTTAGAGTTAGGGTTCGTAGAATTTTGTGTTGTGGGTGATCTGTTGGTTTCTAGTGGTTTTGGCTACGTTGTATGCTTGGTGTTCTTGAAGATGAGGTTGTTTTCTATTGAAGTATGCGATACTATATGTTAGATTGAAGAGGATGAAGATAGCTTCGAGTCGGAGGTGACCTTTGCAAATCGGAGTTCGCACGTGGAAGTTAGAGCTGAGAAGGTGTATGGTTTCAGCTGGCAGGTGCGACAGACATCTATCGTGGGATACGATAGAAGTCTGACACTACAGGCTGGATTTTCCCGAGAATTCCCGCAGTTGACTGCCATCCACATGACAGACGTTTGAGAGGGACAGATGTCTGTCAGGGCCTACTACTGACATCTGAGCTGAGTGTTGAAGCCCAAATAATTCCCTGGGAGGGACAGACATCTGTTGTCTCCCTTGACAGACGTCTAATGAGGCATTTGGGCTATTTTGGGATGAAACCTTTGTAAGTTGATTTGTGAAGACTTGGGGGCAATTTCGGTAATTAGCCTATCTCTATATAAGTTATTTTCAGAGGTTCAAAGGGAGAGCTTGGATACTTGATTGAAATCAAGGGTTTATTCTCAAGGGTGAATTAGGGTTTATACCTAATTCCAATTCTTTAATTCTATTCTCCTTAAACTCATTTCTATATTGAAATATAGTGATCATTGGATCAATCTCTTGTATTCCTTTCATCGTGATAATAAAATACTCTCTCCAAAGTGAATGTACACTAACAAGATGTTAGTGGAACCACTATAAATCCTTGTGTAATTTATTTTTGCTACTTTTGTTCTTAGTTTCTTGCTTTCGATTGAGATTTGGATTGCTCGAGATTGGTTGATCATTGTTTGTGACTAGAGTTATTGTTTTGGTTGTTTTTGCAAGTCTAACAACGGTCTAGTCTTCTGCTAGCGCTTGTGGTTTAGATATTTGATTCGAGTGGTCTTGAATCAGATTAATCACAATGGTTCCAACAGCTGGTATCGGAGCAAGTGGTGCTTGTTAGGTGTTTGTGAAAATGCTGGAAACGGATAATAGCTCGGTAAGTCCTTCAACCGGAAGTCTGAATAGTGTGGCGCCTTATGTACGGGGTTCGTATGCGGCGTCGGGTTCTCAATTGGTAATTGACAAGTGGAATGGTAATTCTGACTTTGAGAAGTGGCAATGGAAAATGAAAGCGGTTCTTAGGCGGAATCGGGTGCACCGAGTGGTACTTGATACTCACTTATTGGCAAGTGATATCTCGGATGTTGAGAGAAAGGAGATGGAGGAATGAGCTTATACTACTCTTCAACTTGCTATGGGAGAGAATGAGATCTCTGAAATTAATGGTGAGACGATCGCTAAAGGTGTTTGGGACAAGTTGGAGGAATTGTATATGAAGAAGTCGCCCACTAACTGTTTGATCTTGTTGCGAACGTTTTTCACCTTCAAGATGAAGGAGGGAAATTCGCATAAGGCACATTTTAATGCCTTTGATGACTTGCTCATGAAGATGAAGGCTGTTGATTTGAAGATTGAGGAAGAGCAAAAGGCGATGATATTATTGTGTTCGTTGCCGGACCGCTATACGGTTTTCTCAAATAGTTTGATCTATGGCCGGGATACTTTGACTCTAGATGATGTCAAGACAAGACTTCTTAATGAGAAGTTGAGAGATCAAATGAAGGAGATGAGTGAGGGTAGTAGTGGAGCTAGTAATGGTCATGGGTTGTTTGTGGAGAAAGAAAAGAATGTGAAGAAAGGAAACCGAGGGCGTTCTAAATCAAGAAAGCCCGGTGGAAGAGGTAAATCGAAAGAGAGAAATGGCAAGTGCTTTATTTGTAAGAAACCAGGACATTGGAAGAATGAATGTATGGACCAAAATAAGAAGGAAGTTGCATCTTTATTCGTGGCGGTGGAGAGTGGGGATGGTGAGATAGATGAGAATGTGTTGACGGCGGTTGCAACAGGTGTTTCGGGTAATGAATGGGTACTCGATTCGGGTGCGCCGTATCATATGTCACCAAATAGATACTGTTTTTTCCTTTGAAGTCAAAGAGGGAAATGCAATTGCTATGGGAAATGGTGCTATTTGCAAGTCGATGGGTAGTGGCTCCGTGCAAATAAGGATGTTTGATGGAGTTGTTCGCACGCTCACCAATGTTCGCTATGTTCCGGGACTTAGGAAGTCAGATATATCTTTGGGGCAATTGGATTCTCTAGGATGCAAGATCACTATCGAGAAGCATTGCTTGAGGGTTTCGAAGGGGGAGCTTGTGTTTATGAAGGGTGCTAGGACTCATGTTATATATTTGCTTCAAGGTGTGACCATAGGAGGTGAGACTTGTGTAGGTGTTGATAGTTCTCGTGACTTGGATGCGACACAGTTGTGGCATTTGAGATTGGGTCATGTCTTGGAGAGGAGTTTGGATATTCTTCGGAAGTGGGAGACGATCGAGGGTGAGAGTTTCAACAAACTTGAGTTTTGCGAGGAATGTGTCATGGGGAAGCAATAAAGGGTATCATTCAATGAAGGCAAACATGACTCAAAGGAGATTCTTGAGTATGTTCATTCGAATGTTTGGGGACCGATACTGGTTGCTTCTTTGGGAGGAGCAAGGTATTACATTTCTTTCATTGATGATTTGTCTCAAAAGGTATGGGTGTATGTAATAAAGGCCTAGTTGGAGGTATTTTCTAAGTTCAAAGTATGGAAGGCTCTTGTTGAGAATGAGAGTGGCAAGACTTTGAAGAGGTTAAGGACCGACAATGGCGGCGAATATGTTTCCCGGGAATTTTTGGAGTATTGTAAGCATCATGGAATCTGGAGACATTTTACTACACGGGGAGATCCGCAATCTAATGGAGTAGCGGAGATAATGAACCGAACTCTTGTAGAGAGAATGAACCGAGCTCTACTTGAGAAAGCTCGATGCTTGAGATTAACATCGGGTTTGTCTAAGTGATTTTGGGTCAAAGCTTTGTCAACCGCGGTGCATATTGTGAATCGAATTCCATGCTCGACCATTAATAACAAAATTCCGGAGGAAGTGTGGAAAGGGAAGAGTATTGACTTGAGATATCTTCGTGTGTTTGGTAGCCCAGTTTATGTGCATGATCCGGGGAATGATAAGCTTGAAGCTAGAGCTTTCAATGGGGTCTTGCTTGGTTTCACGGACGATGTGAAAGGCTATCGGATTTGGAATCCGGAAACAAAGAAGGTTGTTAATTTTCATCATGTCACTTTTGATGAGTTAGCTTTATTCAAGTAGAATAAGAACTCATCAGATGTTCCAGATTTGGTTCATGGTGAATCAAAGGAGAAGGAAGTAATTCCCACATTTCATCCAAGTGGCAGTAGAGTTGAAGAAGCTCGTGGGGTTGAAGCGGCTGATGAAACATCACATAGTCCACATGGTTCCTCTAGTGTTGTTGGTGATGTACATGATACTAGAGAAGTTTCGACTCAAGGTGGAGCCGAAAGGGGTTTGGGTGATTGTATAGCTACTTGGGTTGGTCGACTCAAGGTGGAGCCGAAAGGGGTTTGGGTGATTGTATAGCTACTTGGGTTGGTCGATGTGCAATAAGGCCTCCCGAACGATATGGTGATTACCTTAGCTTTTGTGATCATTTGGACTATGCTCTCAATGTAGTCCAAGATGAGCCGATGGACCTTGATGACGTCATGGAGTCGAGAGAGAGCTCGAAGTGGATTTGTGTCATGGAGGAAGAGATGCAATCATTAATGAAGAACCGAACTTGGGAGTTGGTTCCACCTCCTCAAGGAAACTGTGCTATAGGGTGCAAATGGATTTACAAGGTGAAAGATGATGGGAGGTACAAAGCAAGGTTAGTGGAAAAGGGGTTTGCACAAAGAAAAGGAAAGGAATATGATGAATTTTTTGCACCAGTGGTATGCCATACTTCTATCCGAGTTTTACTAACCATAGTTGCTATCCATGACTTGGAGTTGGAGCAACTTGATGTGAAAACCGCCTTCTTGCTTGGAGACTTGGATGAAGACATCTACATGGAGAAACCGCAAGGGTTTGTTGTAAATGGTAAGTCTAAAATGATTTGCAAGTTGAAGAAATCACTATATGGGTTAAAGCAATCACCTAGACAATGGTACAAGAGATTCAATCATTTCATGCTTGAAAGTGGCATCCATCGAAGCATCAAGGATGCTTGCGTATATTTCAAAAGGTTGGGAAATGATTGTTGGGTGTATTTGCTCTTGTATGTGTATGATATGCTCATTGCTTCCAAAGATAAAAATGAAATCAACAAGTTGAAGATGCTTTTGAAATCGAAATTAGAAATGAAAGATCTTGGAGAAGCAAGGAAAATCTTGGGCATGGAAATTGGAAGGGACCGAAAGCGTTTTGAGGTAAGATTGACTCAAAAGGAGTACATTAAGAAAGTGCTTTGTCGGTTTAGCATAGAGAATGCAAATGCGTTAAATACGCCTTTACCTTTGCATATGAAGCTTTCGGACAAGGGATCACCTATCGGGGATAAAGACAAGGCTTAAATGGCAAAGGTGCCATATGCAAATGCGGTTGGTAGTTTGATGTACGCCATGGTGTGTACAAGGCCCGATATTGCAAATGTCGTCGGGGTGGTTAGTCGGTATATGGCTAATCCGGGGAAATCATATTGGGAAGCCGTGAAGGCTATTATGAGATACTTGAAAGGCATAACATCTCATCGTCTTGTTTTTGGCGGTAGTGATGAGAGGAGTTGCAAGTTAGTTGGTTATTATGACTCGGACTATGCTGGTGATAGGGGTCGGAGGAAATCAACTTCCAGGTATGTCTTCACACTTGGCGGGACAACCATTAGTTGGAGATTGAGATTGCAAACTGTAGTTGCTTTATCCACTACGGAGGCGGAGTTGATTGTCGTGATGGAAGCGGCCAAGGAGCCACTCTATTTGAAGCGATTGTTATGTGACTTGGGTTTCGAATATGAAAGTATCGATGTTCGATGTGATAGCCAAAGTGTTATCTATTTGGCGGAGAATTTGGCGTTAACTCACGGACAAAGCATATTGAGGTGAGAGAGTGATTTCTTGTAGCCATGGATGAGGGTAAGCTAGTATAATTTTGGAAAGTGCACAAAAAGGATAATGCGGCGAACATGTTTACAAAAGCATTGCCATATCGGAAGTTCGAGCATTACTCGAACTTAATTCGCTTGTTGAGTTGTTAGGTGCCACGGGGTGGCACATGGGGAGAGTGGTTTTGTTTGTTGATGATGGAAAGGAATAGCGGTGAGAGATTGGATATCTATCTTCATGGTAAGTACTCATAACACTCCGAGTATATTGTCTTCAAGTGAGACGGATTTGATTTTGAATACTTTCAACACTTCGTTGGTGGGCGGTGGCCTTGCCGGAGCTCGTTAACGGAGTGCAATGGGCGGTGTCTTTGCCGGAGCTCATTGGGAAAGTATTCATGCTGCTTGGTCGAAGGTAGAAAGAAATGCTTGGGGCATTGAAGTTTGGTGTATGGAGATGGTTATAGTATCGAGGTGGAGTGTTGAAGTATGCGATACTATATGTTAGATTGAAGAGGATGAAGATAGCTTTGAGTCGGAGGTGACCATTCGCAAATCGCAGTTCGCACGCGGAAGTTAGAGCTGAGAAGGTGTATGGTTTCAGCTGGCAGGTGCGACAGACGTCTGTCGTGGGATACGACAGACGTCTGACACTACAGCGTGGATTTTCCCCAGATTTCCTACAGATGTCTGTCATCCCAACAACAGACATCTGTCTGGGCCTACGACAGACGTCTGAGCTGAGTACTGAAGCCCAAATAATTCACTGGGAGGGACAGACGTCTGTCGTATCCCTTAACAGACGTCTGACGAGGCATTTGGGCTATTTCGGGCTGAAAACTTTGTAAGTTGATTTGTGAAGACTTCGGGGCAATTTCGGTAATTGGTCTATCTCTATATAGGCTAGTTTCAGAGGTTCAAATGGTGAGCTTGGATACTTAATTGAAATCAAGGGTTTATTCTCAAGGGTGAATTTGGGTTTATAACCTAATTCCAATTCTTCAATTCTATTCGCCTCAAACTCGTTTCTATATTTAAATATAGTGATCATTGGATCAATCTCTTGTACTCCTTTCATCGTGGTAATAAATACTCTCTCCAAAGTGGATGTACACTAACAAGATGTTAGTGGAACCACTATAAATCCTTGTGTGATTTATTTTTGCTACTTTTGTCATTAGTTTCTTGCTTGTGATTGAGATTTGGATTGTTCGAGATTGGTTGATTATTTTTTGTGACTAGAGTTATTGTTTTGGTTGTTTTTGCAAGTCTAACAACGGTCTAGTCTTCCGCTAGAACTTGTGGTTTAGATATTTGATTCAAGTGGTCATGAATCGGATTAATCACAACGGTTCCAACATTTTCCTTTCCTTCTGGGTGGCGTTTTCGCTACATGTTGGGAAGGATGCCTACGAGTGTAAGGTTTTGATTATCTTGTTCATGTCATACATATTTTTGAGTTTGTGAAGTGATTCTTGTGTATGGAAGTTTGGTCTTGGCAATATCTGTGCTTTTGTGTTTGGTGAAGACTGGTGCCACACACGTCTAGTTTCCTTTTGAAGCCTTCTGAGTGCTATTTGTGCATGTGAAATTTGGTTGAACTTGTGATCTTGTGGAGTTGTTGTTGTTAGTTGTTGCTGCTGTGTTACTTGTTTTCTTGTTTTTGGTATTTTCTTGCAATTATAGTGATTGATAGTTTGGGACTACTTTAACAGCCACTAGGAGGTGTCTTAGTTAGCACAAGGTTTGTTGTATAAGCGATCTCTATTGTTTTTAGCTTTAGCTACCTTTTGTGCTTGTTTAGATTCACAAACTCTGTAATGTCACTCAAGCTCATTTTATAGTTTGAATTAGTTGTGGCTTAAGCTCTGTAATATGTTTGCAGCAGCTAAACAATCTGCCTATCTTCGACATTTGTACTTATTATTTGTTGTAATGAAAAAGTGTTACGGATCACTATAAAAACCGGTTGACATTCTAAAAAAAATGAAAGAATTAAAATGAGAGAAAATTTTCATAAATGCAAGTCCATCTATATTATAAGTATGTACCCCATGCTATACAAGGTATGATTTAGAAAATTAATTTTATTAGTATATTTTAATTTGTTAAGATAATTAACTAATGTAGATACATTATTATTTTTTATGCATGTAATTTTATATTAAGTGATTTATGTATTTTATCTATATTAAAAATTAAATAAAATTTTGCAACTAACATCAAATTTGAAGCCAATTTACTATTTTATAGCATTTAATATGTTAAAAAATAAATGAAAAATTATTTTTTAAATTAATTTTGACATTAAATATTTAATATGAGATAAATATTTATGTACATATAGTTTGCATTTAATATTTACTTTTAGTATCTTTTTAAAATATATGTGATGTATCAATTGTATTTCAAATATATCTTGGGAAATGATACAAAAAATTATTTTGTAATAGTCGTCCATTAATATATTTTTATGCATTTTAAGCTCTTGCAGTTAATCCAGTTATAAAATAACGAATATTTTACTAACAGAATCAATCATTCTAGTTTTGTAACTAAACAAACTGTCGAAGATGAACTAGTTTGGTCGATTAATTCGGTTTAAACCAAATACTGCTCACCCTTACTTCATGCAAGGAGACAAGTGACTTTATGATTAAGATGAGATTACATCAAGGATCTATTTTAAATCCATATTTATTTATGTCATTGTTGGACAAAATAATAGGAAATTCTCAAAAATATACTATAATGTATGATATCTATTAAAGATATTATGCTAATCAATATCTTAATAGAAAAAGTAGAAAAATGGAAAAGTGAAACATGGCGAAACTAAGATGCAGTGCATGTCTTGCAATTTCATTAAAGAAAATATTAAAAATGGTATCATAAATTACAAGATCGATTGATAAACAACAAAAAACTCTAAGTTGGATAATGTTGAGACAAGATAGTGTCATTTTATGTGATTGGAGAATACCAAAGAAACCAAAAGGATCTTTTTATCAAACAACTACTAGATTTAATGAGTTGTATGAATCAAAATGTTAGTCTTTAAAAAAACTAATAAATTAAGTTAAACACAAAGAAAATTAAAATATTAAGTACTATTAGTGGAATTACTTGAAAAAAGGAGTTAAGATGGGAGAAAACGTAGAAATGCTACCGATAAATATGAAAAACTAGAGAAATTAGGCTTAGATAGCATGTGCATATATAGAGAAGATTATTAACTTTGGTGATACAAAATCACAAATAGGTTGAAACAAATATGCAAAATAGAAAGTAAATATTTTTAACATGGTTATGCATAAATTATTGATTGCATTTGCATGGGATGTCAAAGAAATAAATGCATAAATTATTTTCTCCAATATATGCTAAGGAAAGGAATTGGTGAATAACTTGCTATGTTTGCGCCGTTTGTTACATTATTAATTTACCTTCATTATTTATTACCATATATTGATAATTTGATTGATGATTCACATATATTTCACTGGTTATATATTGGGGATAGACTTCATTGTAAACCTATCCTGGCATGGAGCCAGGGATCCTCAAATGGAGTGTCTCTTCTTGTTAAGCCTATTTTCTAGATGATAGTGGAAACAATATAAATGTTGTGTGTCTCTTTTTTTTATAGTTATTTACTATTTGTTTGCAATAATATAATAATTACTGTTAGATTCATTGATGTTCAATTGGCAAATCTAGATCATGTTTCTTGGTTTCCCACAGTTGTGCAATTTTCGCACAATAAAGATAAGATGATGCCTCTCTATAAGAGAATATGATACTGCAAAGAGGGTAAATATTTATGTTAAAGGAGAATGATAAAAGGTAAATATTTAAACAAATTTTTTTATTGTTTGACGTATATGTTGCGAAACCGTGATTTTGCATTGCAAAAGTTATTTTTAAGATTCAAACATCTTACTCTACATCTTAGATTTTAGATGACCTTAATGTATGCATTAGGATTACCATGTTTCCTTAATGTTGCTGGACCTACCAGTGCATTAAATTTTCATCAGAATAACCTCGGTAATGTACTAGTTCTATATATAGTCCATTTATTTGATAAACTGTTCATTGCTAAACCCAAATTCAGATTCATAAAAATCCAGTGGATAACTAATGTTTGATCTTATCATTTTTGCTCGCTTGAAATAACAAATATATTTCACATAGTTGTAATAGTTTGTATCGAATACTATGTAACGACCCGAACTTCCCCGTTCTCCGAAGAGAAGAGAAAGAACGGATTTCTTGAGGACAAGACGAATCAGAACACAAACAGAAGAACATTTCATTTCTTATTACGACAATTTACATCAGAGTACCAGAATATACAGAGTAAGAACAAATAATGTACATTTGATAAATATTAGAGATATACACATTACAATGCAACGAAAAAATAATACATAACACAACTGAAACAAATACACGGATACAGAGCTTTCTGAAAATCATTCCAGCTGTAAACCAGGATCCTGTGAATATAAATCTGCAAAACCAAAACTATTAGCTGCCCGTGTGGAAAATAGGGGAACCTAGAGTTTAGGTTAAAACAATAAACTCCAGGTCAATCATGTGACTGGTGTGAGAACTAAAACAGTTATTAAATCTTTACATTGAAAATAAAGTATACCAAAGGACCATGCCGTATAACACAGAATGGGTTTCCTCCCAAGAATACCAGTGCATAAAACAAACAACACAATGCTTTTTGGAAAAATGAAGCTATTATAAGACCTAGGTCCCATCACACAATGCAATGCAACGCAAGCCGGAGGATAGAGTTTTACCTTATAATAGCCAAACTTGCTTGGTACGTTTAAAACAAATCATTTTGATACTATTATAGTGTAAAGTGTATGAAAACAACTTCAAATATAAATGTATCAATCATAGACGGCAGAGTGCCCCATCCCACTATGTCGCCATTCTAGGCTCTACAATTAAAACCGAAAAGTCACGTATTGGAAGTTGGATTTCCGTCTGTGAACCAAGACAAGGGATCGTCCTTACCACTTTGAGGCTCTCTAACCTGAGCCTCAGGCTACAGCCGCAACTGCACCTAGGAGCCATTGGGCCGATCCGCACGAAGTGGATTAAAATGCCTAAACAATAAGTTTTCCCACCCTATGGGGCGTAAACTGGTCGTATATCGACCAAACCATCCATGGGCACCGTAGTGAACGGTATAACCGAGGCGCCTCGCTATCCATCATCCACATAAGTAAAACGTATGGGCTTGCAAAACCCTGACACCACTCCTAGCTAGAAGGAAACGCATGTTCTCCCTGGATCCTTCCCCGTTTCTGGTTCACACAGGGGTGTGAGGCTCATGAATTAACGCTATACACAAAGCTATGCTATATTAAAGTCGTGCTTTGATCATCAACCATAAGACTCTGCTTTTCAACAGAAGCCTTGATCATTTGAATCTCAACATGCCACACAGGCAATTCACGCTATGCAACCGATGTCTATCAATCACACAGAATGAAATCCGATGTCAGACACGCATCCATTTACAAGTTTGTTCTGGGTCTGAACGTAACCGGAGGCACCTTATTCCTCGTCCCATATGCCCAATACAAGAGAGAGGTTCTCGCGTATCCGGTCGATCTCCAAGTACGTCTGGACGATCACCACATATTACCTCGTCTTGGCTATACAACTCAATCAAGACATCAGTAATCATCCAAACGATGTGAAGACCTCCGGTCTTCAACCACCGTCTTCATCGTCGACTTATCATCGAATCAGTTATTCAGAATGGGATAAACCCAGTCTTTCCGAATAAACCACGTATCTTATAAACAAGTGTTATAAAAACACAACATACGCCTCATTCCAATTTAGAATATTCTTTTATTCAAATATTCTTTTCACAATTTAAACCAAATTAACGTTTTCCAAACTAGTCGGATTAGCGAACCTTACCGAAGTAATCATTTATTTAATTTCCCAATCCCAACCTATTCATCCCATGAAGCAAAACTGGTAATACTCCATATCTAACACAACGGTGTTATCGGTAAAATTAATTACCATTTCACTTTCAAATCTAATTAAAGATTTAACTATCGCCTGGAGTAAAACTGGTGGTACTCCATTCTCAATCCTTTCTCCAATTTGAAAATTTAAATTATCACATTCACATTTCAATCTAATTAAAGATTCGTTAAAACTCTAATTCAGTTTTAATCTCCAAAAATCATTACTTAATGATTATTCAAAGTTAAGAAATTAATATTATCTTTAACTAGGTTAAAGAACTAATGTCGTTTAAAATACAGTTCACGATAAACCCAAAATCACATTCCATAAACAATGGAATCTTCACAAAAAATAGATCAATATATATAATCGATATAAACTTCCATATCCAACCGATAATATGAATGGAATAATGACAAAACCTCTTAAATTCAATATATAGTAACAGTCTTCCTCCACAGAAGTTCACTTCGATTATTACCAAATCAAATTCCATTCCGTTCCAATTTATTTTGTTAAATTGGAAAACTTTACTTTGGAAAGTTCCATTAAATCTTAATTAAAAGAATTATAAATTTCAAATCACATTTCACTGTTAATCAGGTTAAAGAACGAATGTCATTAAAAACACAGTTCACAATAAACCCAATTCACATTCCATTTTTATTCCAGTTACCAAATATAACTGGAAACTCCAATAATCTTAATTAAAGGATTTATTCTTTTCACACGGGCTTTAAGAACAGTGTTAATGAAGACACCATTCACGACAAACCCAAAATCCAATTATTTTATTCAATTCCAATTAAATATTAATTAATTGGAAAATTTCACTAAATCTTAATTAAAAGATTTATTCTTTTCTCAACTGGGTTTAAGAACAGTGTTATTTAAGACACCGTTCACGACAAACCCAAAATCCCATTTGATATTAAATACAAGGCTCTGAGTAGAAAATATATTGGCTTATATTCAATATCAAATTCTGAAACCAACAAATATCATATTGGAATAACGATATATAATATATCTTCCAAATTTCCATAACAATATCTGTATAATTACGAAATCCAGTATCGAAATATTCCGACGATAATTTCGATTCAAATCCATTCCAATTCATATATTGGAAATTCTGGTTATTTTTAAAACCATTTCAAATCCAATTTATTTATTTAAAAATATTGGATTATAATTCTAGTTCATAACTAGTTCAATTCGATAAAAATATATTTTTATCTTTTCAAGTATGGAATTTTTCATCCCAATTCCTTCCAAATCATTTATTATGATTTTACACAAATTATTAATATTTTTAATAATTTTATCAAGGCCCGTACAGTCAGTTTCCAATAACGGCCACCGAACAGCACTTACAACGACCTTTTCCAAATTTGATTTGGACATAATTCCAAATCCAATCGTTAGATTTCAAATTCCTTATATTAGTTGGAAAGATCTTTTCGATATGAACCCAACGATTCCGGTTTTAGGAGAACCCGACGGACGGATCTTCCGTAATGTCAATTCGAGTCAGTGGTCGAAATTCGCGAACTACCGCGGCGCGGCGCGTTCTATTCAGGACATTAAATATATATAATATGTATTATATATATTTTGTCGATTTCCATTTAAAACGTATTTTATAAATCATTTTAAATTTGTTTTCAAAACGATTTCAACTTCATATTCAATTTTAAATCAGAATTGAATATTCCATATCATTAATATATATATGTGATAATATTTTCAAAACATTAGATTTTGAAATCACTTCCATTTCGATATTCATCATAAAAATGAATAAAATCGATATAAATATCGTTCACGTCTAAATGACGTTAATCGAATCAACATGGCTTCAAATATTTAAATATTTTCGTGTCCATCCCAAATCGGACATCAAAATCATATTTTGATCCATTACTGAATATTATTTTAAAATATTAGTTATTTTAAAATATTCATTACTCGTCATTTCAAAGTATTTGTTAATTTAAAATATTCGCTCTTTCCAAATTGGAATCAGACACAGTCAATTACCATATTATTTTATTTATATAGATTTCATACACACATGTGCACAACAATAATCAAACACAGTCAACCATCATCCAGAGTGCATTACACAACTGCATAAGCGTTAAATATAAATAATTAACGCTTACAACAGCCTGTCAACCCATCGATTGACATACAACTAAATATTGGGATTAGGGTATGTCCAATATCATCCCAATACCCGTGTGGGATTTTCAAACAACAAACACTGATTATTATTTGTGCAATTGGGCGATGTGTACAATATATTGTCCCAATCCATATCAGTCAAATGTGTGTACATAAACAAATCGTCCGATTTGTAAATGAATATTTATTTTATTCATATACACATTAAAAATTATATTTTTAACTATAAAATATTTATTTCATCTCATGAATATTTTATACAGTTCATTTATACAATAAAAATGATAATTTTATTGTTATAATATTTTTAGAAAATTTCGGCAGCATAACGGCGCGATACTAGAACCGAAATAAGGTCTAGCCTTATCCCTCGCATAATAATGGCTCACGCCATGTACATACCAATTCTAATCAATTCATTTCATTTTCCAAACCAAATTCAACCAAATATTCTAATCAACCAAACGAATATGGTTTCAAACAAAGGTGTCGGGTGCTACTAAACACCCTCTGCATCCAAGTATATATATTTTAACTAGAGAATAAATTAAAGTGAGAAGTTCTCACCTTTGGGATCCACTCCTCCATTCTTTATTTCTGAATGGTTCGGATTTGGATTTGATTCCCGTCGGTTCCATCGGAATCTGTTTCACACTATTTTTATATTAAAAATCACATTTTTATTTCAACACTACATATATAAAAATCATATTTTTATAACGATGTTTACAGTATAAAAATCATATTTTTATATCGCTATACACATAATAAAAATCATATTTTTATAACGCTACTATATATATAAAAATCATATTTTTATAACGCTGCTGTATATATAAAAATCTTATTTTTATAATGCTACTGTATATATAAAAATCGTATTTTTATAACTCTACTATATATATATAAATCATAATTTTATATCGTTATTCATATAATAAAAACCAAATTTTTATAACAATATCTAGATAATAAAAATCACATTTTTATTTCAAATCTCTATATATAAAAATCACATTTTTATTTCAAACTCTAGATGATAAAATCATATTTTTATTTTCAACTCTAGATGATCAAAATCATATTTTTATTTTCAACTATAGACGATAAAAATCATATTTTTTATTTTCAACTCTAGATGATAAAAATAATATTCTTATTTTCAACTCTCGATGATAAAAATCATATTTTTATTTTGTTTTTCATATAAAAAAAATCAAAATTTTACACCGCTATATATTTATTAAAAATCACATCTTTATACCGCTATATGTATATATATAAAATCCTATTTATATATTGAAAACTGAATCTATGTCTTTTTAATTGACAAAAAAACTGATTTTTTTTAATTTAACTAAACTAATTACATCCTAATAAATAAATAAAGAAAAAACTCACTTTTTAGTTCGGTTTTCGATGGAGGGGGCCCCACATCGACATTGGGTGGTGGGGGAGTAGCTGAAGGCGGCGGTGCTAGTCGGGGGCTCACGGCGTCCGGTTTCAGGCGGAGGTGTCGGCAGTCTTCTTGGCGCGGGATTCGATCTAGAGGGAGGGAGAGAGAGAATGGGTGAGAGGAGGGGGAGGAGAGCGGCGCCTGAGGTGCGGCGGCGACAACAGGCCAGGCGGCGACGTTGGTCTTCAAGGGGAGCAGCGACAGGAATTTGGCGGGCGACGTGGTTTTTTTAAAATTGGGGGTTCGATTTTGTCTGAGAAGGAAAGTTAGGGTTTAGATTAGGAAAATTATATATATATATATTTTATAATATTTTATTCTTTCAGTTCATTTCCAAACTCAACATCGTGATGAACTCCAAATCAAACCCAAGGAATGTCACTTCTAGCCAAATGCCCCCATTCTGGACACAATGGAATATGTTTCGTAAGCCAATTCGATCGTTACGATCAGTTTTTTATTTAAATTACGATATAAATCAATGTATATTGAATTTGAACGCCCATTTTAATTTATCGGGACCACATACTGACTCCAAAAATTCTGGAAAATTAATTCTAGCTATGTTTTGATGATACGGTGCTAACAAAACTAATTTTTTCGAATTTGGAAAACGTTTGAAAAACGGTCATTTTCCAGTCGATTAAATTCAAACTGAATTGACAAAAAACGTTTAAATTCACCACACTCACATATTGATTGCAAAAATTATGAAAATTGGAATCAAGTAATAATTCGACATTCCGGATCCATCCAAAGCGGTTTCATCAAAAATGGAGGTCGTTTGCAAAATCTCTATTTTTAAGGGCTACATATTATATAAAATTCCATAGCGACTATTCTGAATTTTCAACTAGACATAACTTTTTATTCTCGCTATGAAATCTGAATTTTTCACATTCGTTGGAAAGATATTTTGAAACAGATTCAAATATTTCTGGTTTTACTGAAATCCGGTTTATTTTGAATCATGTACATTCATTTAAAATTTGAAATCGAATTTTCAAACTACCACACTATTTCCAATTCCTTTTATAATTAAAATAAATATTTATATTCTAACTTCGATTTAAATAAATTTATACATTCTAATTCTATTCAAAATAAATTTCTAGTCATTATTATTTAAAATAAATAATTTTAAATATTCAAAATTCATTAAAATTGCAAAAATAAAAAATTTAAATTGGTTCTGATTTTTCGGGTTGTTACATACTAATATGTGAATGATGAATAATAATATGAAGAACATTTGTATTAAATTATGTTAGAAAATATGTTATCAAAATTATGTAATATTTTTACTCTATTTTCATGTTTCGTGGTGGTTTCAATTTTTTTTTTAGTTTCTATTAGTCTGTGAAGGTGTGGATACATAATTCATGCAAATATTGTAGGATTTGTAATTAATACATTTTCACATTTTTTTTCATCATATGATACTTTAAAAAATGGGTGCATTTTTTACAGGTCCCTATTAAATTTCAAAATTAGGCTCACATCCTGTCATAAACTTAATGTAAATTTAGTCCCTATTTTTCGAAAATTCAGTAAAAAAAAGTATGAAAAATTAAAGTTAATTCGTATTTAAATAGAACATGTGTAAGAAAAAAAAAAGATCAAAAAACCATTAAACAACGCATCAAAAACAAGAAAATACAAAAAATCAGCGAAAATGCAATTAAATGCATACATCTATGCAAATATTGCATATTTCTTGCATACAAATGTGCAAAATTCACTCGCATGCAAATCAATTCACATTTATTTGCATTAAAGCTTGCAGTAAAACAGAACAGGTGCACATAAGCGTGCAACAATTTACAGGCAAAAACTTAGTTAAGATTTCTTCGTTCAATACTTGCATACACGTGTGTAAGTATTTCAAAAAGTTGCACACATGTATGCAAGTTTCCATCCAAATTTTCAGAAGAAACAACGTATGCAATAGTTGCATACATGTATGCAACTTTTTTTTTCGTAAACTTCTTTAAATATTTCCAGAATTTACAAAAAAAATTAATGAGACAGCGCATTTTTTTTGCAGAAAAACAAAAAAAAAGGCCAAAAAATAGGGGGCGAGTTTGTATATGAAACATGGGGGGATGTGAGCCTAATTAAGTTTCAAAATAGGGACCTTAGCCTAATTTCCACTTAAAAAATTGTATTATCTTAATCAATATCTAACCGTTAAATAAATGGGTAAATGACCATAAATTAAAGGGTGAAACCTGTATCTTTATACCAGCTAGTGATATAAATCAGTTACCAATCAAAAGATGGCCCCGTTGATAAATATAAACATAAACATAAACATCTTCTAACTAAATCCATTTTCAAGTCAAATCGATCATTACATTGGTCTATAATTGATTACATCTTTGTATTCATGTTTAGAATGAAAGTTGTAAACACTAGGTGCATGATTAAATGGATGAAGCATTAAACTTCAAAGTAGGTTATTTCATCATTTGCCTACATCCATCATGGGGTAGTCTCTTCTTTGTACTGTTAGATTACATTATAGTTCTGGTTTGAGTACAAAAATGCAAAGAAGTAGAAGTTAATGTTTGATAATGGTAGAGTTCCTACGTACAGAATACAAGAGAAGATTCCTTTTTCTAAGCCCAGAGATTTACATATAGCTAGTAAGACGAAGGCGAATCGGTCTGAAAATCATCTGGAGGGCCACCAAGATGAGACTTTCCTGCCCACGAAGTGGGGACCGGGTCATCCTACTCATGAGGGGTCGGATCTCTTAGGGGTTTCATCCTACAGCTGCGCCCCAAGGTAGGTCCCTCTATAGTTATTCTTCATCCTTACATGAATGGTTTTTGGATTTCACCTCCAAGTTGTAAGTTGTAGTTATGAGTTAGTTCCTAAGTCCTGAAATCCGATATCTCGGAGTAGTATCGAACCCCCACTTAGACAAAATTCCAGGTTTTCTCCTATGTTTCAAAGGCATAACGATCTTGGACTTCGCCAAATTTTGACTTCCGACCGAGCTGATTTATTAGTGATATTTCGATGAACCTAGTTGTTCATAACTTTATATATATATATATGGGATAGGATCAAGAGCACCACAAACTGTACAACACCCATTTAGCCTCTTGATTTCCACCCCACATTCCCCGTTCTCTCTCCTTACACTAACCCCCTCTCTTCCCACTAACTTATTTAATTATAAATGAGTGGAGACAATCCAAGTGCAAACGGGATGCTAGGAAATTGGGGTGCCATAGAGCGTGCCTCTCTCTCTCTCTCTTTATCTATCTATCTATATATATATATATATATATATATATATATATATGTATATGTATATGGGATGCTATGTACAAGAGCGACTATTTGAACAACAAAACGTGAATCTCTAGATTTATTTGTCTTTATGTGGAAAATGGAATTCATAGGAGGATCTAGTGGTTGAGATTTGTTGTGTGCAACTTTTTGTCATCAATTTGTGTCCAATTAGAGTTTCCCTAGACTCTCCCTCTCTCTCTATACACACACACACATACATACATATATATATATCCCCATATTCAATTATCGAGTTATCTGAACATTCATATCCAAAGTGTAACGACCTTGTAAAAAGATGGATTGCACTAGATTTTGGTAACAATATTAAATACAAAAATTCTATTTAATATTTTCCAAAGCTGAATACTGCTAATTTCTTTTCCAGCATGAAGTTTGCTATTTCTCTTTTTTAAAATAAAATAAATGGTAGTAGTGAGAATGATATAGGCTTCAATGAAGTCTGTCTTACTGTTATTGAATTCTCCTTTAATACACTGAATGTCTTCTCTAATGTTTTGAAATGTTTTTATTGGTTGGATTTTAGCTTTATATTAGCATGTTACCGTGTAAGTGTGGAAAAACAACAATCAAAAAATAAATGATCAATACTTCCAAAGTATTCTTTGCAAAAAAAAGGACAGGTTTTTCCATTATTTTTCCATTTAGAGAATCTAATTCTTGTGGATGATTTATTAAGATAAATCACACGTTTTTTAAAAGAGAATCTCGCTCTTGATTCTAATTTCCATATCCAACAATCTTCTTTTATACTGCAATCAATTTCTATTTACCTAAATGTTGGATTAAAAATTGAAGTTGTCGTATAATTGAGTGACTTCCATGTTGAGTTTTGAATAATCCAGTCCACCTTTAGATTAGCTCCATGAAACAAATACAACTTATTCTAATCTAGCAAGTTGACTAGGGATTGATCGAACTAGGGATGGACCATTAATCAATGGTCAAACCAAAGACCTGTTGTCTTACCATTCTTGATTTTTTTTATAATTTGATTCCTGCTTTCCTACAATTTAAAATGTTTTTCCAAAAAAAAAATTTCAAAAGATAAAAATAATAATATGATTAACCACATTAAGAATATTTATTTTTAGAGGTCCACTAAGTGGGTTTTATAGAATTTGACACCAAATACATCACGGCCAGGACTCTCATCATTATTGACGTTAAAAGTAATGTTTTTTATATCATCCATGCAAGTATTAGAAAGGAGAACATCATTACTATTTACTATTAGAATGCTACGATTTTTTTTTGTATAATCTCAGGAAAAATACTTGGACTCTCCTCGGAGTTAAATAAATCAGTAAAATAATTAATGGCTTCATTTTCTAACAGTGTAACATTATGTAAAACAACACCACTGCTATTAAGAAATTTTCCTATGTCATTTCTATGTTCTCTACTAGACATTTTGGCATAGAAAATTGTACCTAATGTTTAACCACAAGTGAACCAATCAATTTTATCCTTCATTTTAAGATTGACAGCCCCTACATGAAGTTTATTAATTAAAAAAATTCATAACTGAAATTTTTTATTTACGTCCTTTCAAAGTCTATACTATTTTGCTATCTAGCACAATCCAACTTTGGCTGATTGATTTCATTGTTTCTCTTATTTTTGTTCCAGGTGTTGATTTTTCTTCTCTTATAAATCTTTAGTGGTAGGAGGATTTTTCTAAATTAATAATGAGAGCATTGCCATCAATATTAGGTTGAAAACAATTTTCGGCAACTACTTGAGAGTATCTAATGCCCAACCATTCTTAAGCCTGGAAGGAAAGTTGAATTTAACAATGCTGTGTTGAAAAAATAATAATTGCATAGGTGCATGATTACTAGTAGCTTAGGGGAGTGTATACAGCATTTAAAGTTTGGATATAAACCCAAAAAAAATTGGTTCACCAATATACAATATTCTATCAAGCTTACAATGTTTATTTCTATAGGACAAATTTTTGGTCTAGGCCTCTAAAAACAACTTATTGTATAAACATGTCTCTTTCATAACTTATTATGAAAGTAGGCCTGTTTTATATCTGGGCATATGACCATGCGCATTCCATTTATGCGCACTAACAAATTTGTTCATGCGCGTTTATGGACTACGCAGATTTTTTTAAAAATGTTTTTTAGTCATGCGCACTTCATTTATGCACGTGACAGAATATATTCATGCGCATAAATGGAATGCGCATGGTCATTCTGGACCTTAAAAAAATAGAGAGCTTTATTCTGCTTCAACTCAGCTTACACTCTCAGCTCAGCTCACATAAGCACTAATTCAAACATTGAATTCAAACAACTAATTGCAACATTCAATTCAAACAAATCAACAATATAATCCAACATAGAATCCAAACAATTATTTGCAAAATATTAAGGACATAAGCTTCAATTAAACATAACTAATGTTAAGTACACAAGCACTAATTCAACATACATAATGTTAAGTACATAAGCACTAATTCAACATGACCAACCAACATGAGAATACCCATAAGCACTAAATCATCGCCAACTCGCTAGTTGTATCTAAGTCTTCGAACTTCTAGCGGCGTGGCCCTCTTCTTCCTCCTTGTTCTTGTATAATGTTGTGTTATCAGCGGTGGTTGGGAAGTTGCAAAATGTTCTATAATGTTAGATGGAAGTGGCTCAGATGACGCTGCGAGTTGTTGACTTCCCAGTGGTGGTTGTGATGGGCCAACAAAAATATCCTCTTGTATACCCCTCGATCCTCCTTCATACCCAAAACTATGTGAAACTTCTTCCCAACTTGGCCATTATGTCGTTACATTCCAAAGTTCTTGCACATTGCCTTGTTTACTTTCTCCCCCTCCTTCACGTTCACCTTCATGCTCTTGTTCAATCCCGGGTCTCGATCCTGTAATAGGAGGAGGAGGCGGTGGTTGAGGTCGACGCAACTTGGTTCGACCTAATAGCGTATCCAACACATTTTTCAATCCAACACACTTTATTTTCACCTCGTCCAGCTCAAACCGGCTTTGCTCTATGTTGTCCGTTATATCTATAGCAGTGCAAATACCACTAACGATATCACGTTTCAATGACGCATGAGGGATGTATGCAGCTATCCGTGAAGAAGATTCTCTCAGTATGAAACAGTGAGTAATCTGCTAGTACCAATACTCGTACTCAGCCAACGTAATTGGAGGCGTTCTCTCAACAATCACATTATCTGTTCTGTTGGTCCAACGATGGACATTTTCAGTCATGAACTCGCCCCAGTTTTCAGGGTTCTCAGGCACTTGATCAATCGGATCGGGTATGTGTCGAAAAGTATAACCGAACTGCCTCATTACCCGGTCAGGACAATGATTTTCAATGCATACAAAATAAATAAGCCGAGTCTTGCACAACAAATACCTATACCGATTGATGAAATAAAAACCAAGATTTAAACCATAAGGATTCCACGTAACACTCCCTGCTGGTATCAAATCAAATTCATTCCTATAAAATAGGACATTCCTTGGAGTGTCAGCCCATTTTTTGGCAGCATTCCATCTGCACAAAAATTAACAATGCTAAGTAAATCTAATTTTAAAATTTTGAATCTAGTAATATTTATTAAATTTACCTGCATCCATATGGAAGATATTCATCCAAATTGTTTGGGATACATTTGGTCGATCAATTGCCAACCAGGTCCATGACCATAACTACAAATAAATGTCATGTAAAAATAAATAACGAAGAGGCGTAAATAAGTTATGTAATTATAAAATATAGATGATATACCTGCAATAAAGTCATGCATCCAGCTACAGAATTAGATTTCCTCATTGCGACAGCTGATAATTCGCTATACAAATTAGCAAGCACCGCTCTACCCCAAGCGCGAATACGAAACTGTTGGAAATCTCTTAAAAATGTCAAGTACCGTAAACTACATCGCCCTTTTGAGAAAGTGAAAAAAATAAAAGAGTTTAGAATGTATAAAGTTACAGCATGAGCTCGATGCTCTATCTCGACTTCTGTTGCGTGAGCATGAAAAGGACCCCCAAATGCCTCTCTAAACCATTTCATTCTTATTTCATACCTTCCTATAAATTGGTTTTCGGGAACAACTACACCTAAAAGCTTGTTGCATAACTCAATGTAGTCTGTTTGAGAATCATTATACAAAATAGGACGACCACCGGTGTGAACACCTAGTATATTCTCAACGTCTAACAAAGTAATAGTCATTTCTCCAACTCTAAAATGAAACGTATTAGTTTCAGGTCGTCATCGATCACACAATGCGGAGATAAGACCGTGATCCAATCTAATGTAATCTATTTGCATAACCTTCCACATATCAGCTGTTCGAAGATGATCCTCAATTCGAGGTTCTTTACATTCAATGAGTTTTAACTTACTCGAATGATCACCGGCCTTAACTTTTGAAGAAACCTACTCATACAAATGTCAACGTATGATATTTAAATTACAAAAATACTAGAAAATAACAATTGAAGTAACAATCTTATAAAAGTATACAAATTTACCTCCATTAGTTCGTGATTGTTACTACGGTGTTCATGTTGTAGGTAGAGTACACTAAGGTAAACTGGTTCGGGTTCTAAAGCATTTCCTACAACATGTTCATACAACACCAAAACTCAAAGAAATTACAAATCATGCATACAAAATAAAACATAACTACAAAATAAATGGAATTCCTAAACTAATTGAAAGCATAGAACTATTGATTAGAAAACCTAGTTTAGATCTATGATTTGAAACCCTACTTTGCGAAGATGTTGAAGCTTACGCCATTTTGTATGAATTTGACAATGAAAGGAGGAAAATTAGATGTTTGGAAGTAGATTGTAGTAGGAGAATAGGTTTTGGGTATTAGGGGGTTTTTTGGAGCCTTTTCCAAATAGAAGATGAATGAAGTTTGAGGAAGGGGTTAAAGTTTTATTCCCAAATTCGTAACAGGTCTATGTTTTTTTTTACAAAAAATGAACTTGCACATAAATGGAATGCACATGAATCAATTTGCTATTGTGCATTCCGTTTTCATGCAAGTTCATTTTCTATAGAAAAAAAAAAACAGAGAGAAAACATAGAAGTCCAAACAGCTAACAATTTTCTGGTTCAACTAGTTTCTTTGCAGCTGAACTACAATGTACTTTCAAAAACACAGAATTACAAACATCATATTTCAAACATCGAATTACAAACATCGGTTTACGAAAATAGAATTCTAAACACCATCATCGAGTGCAAGATCTTCTTTTGTGGCCTAAAACTCCACATTTACTACACCTACCTTGTCGGTTACTATTCGGTTGATCCATAGCCCCTTTCATTCGTGTAGATCGTGGTCGTCCTGAGTTTCTACGCACCGGTGGTGGTTTAATGCCCTGGCCTTCATGCGCTGTCCAATACCGACAGTCTGGAACTAGATGAAACGTAGGAAAGTACGGAGCAACATAATTGGCAGTTGTATACCATGGTGAAATGAAATCATCATTTGTTCTATTAGCCCCTTTAGAACCCCTAGAACAAAGCTGCTTAAACATGTAAACAAGGGAAATGATCTAATGTTGGCATATTGCAAGAACAAGAAACTTCATTTTCTCCGACTTGAACTGTATACCAATGCATTTGCGAATCTTTTACTCCCCATTTCAAAGTGCTATAGTGTTCGATATTCAAATGTCTCGAGGCTTCCATGCGTTGCTTTGCTATTGCTTCCCACTTTGGCGTCAAACGGGTCGTCGACATCCCCGCTTGAGTACGACCTCGTAGAATTATTGATTGACACGATGAAAATGCATGCAACTAATGATTGTACAGGTAAGTATCTTGTTCCCTTCAAAACACCGTTGAAACTTTCTGACACATTGGTCGTCATCATGTTGAATCTTGTGCCACCATCTCGACATAGCATCCAATTTTCTTTTTGTTTTCCAAACTTGTGTCAATCCACGCATTAGCTGCAGGACAAATCAACTTTATTTGCTTTCAATGGTCATTGTATTTTACTACTTCAGAGGCTGTTTCTAAAGCATGTAGAAAGTTTTGAAGTTCGTCAGATCCAAATCTTTTTTTTTTGAAATTGGTTTTAATATGCCTAATACAAAATCGGTGATGGTGAGGAGCAGACCAACCTTCTATTAATGCACGCGAAATTCCTTTCATTCTGTCAGACTCGGTTCTATATAGAACTTATAAACCACTTCCACGTATTTCATGATTCGGTTCTAACAATAACAGATGCCAAAGGATAGATACCTTGGTTAGCGTCAACAACGGTGGAAACAAATGGTGTGCCTAAATATTTTTTGTATAAATATGTGCCATCGATAGAAATTAGTGGACGACAATGTGCGAAACTTTCAATTGACGGCCAAAATGCCCAAAAAGTGCCCTCAAAAATAGTTCGTCTGTGTATAACCTCATATATTGTTCCCGGATTGGTATTTTGCATTGCTTGAAGATATTTTGGTAACTCGGCGTATGAGGTATCCCAATCGTCATATATCAAGCCTAAAGCCTTGGTTAATCCTTGCCAAGACTTTGAATATGTAACTTTAGTATGAAACATATTTGACATCATTTCCTGCACTTTTTTTGCTGTCATATTCGTCTTGGATTTAACAAGCGGTAGTATTTTGCTACAAATAAACTTAGCCGTAGCTTGACGGTGGTTTGAGTTGATTGTTGGGTTAAGACACGTGCGATCACCTCCATACATCTTAATTTTCCAAAAAATTTGAGATTTCTTCATCGATTGATGAGCATGTAGCCACCAAGGGCATTTCTCATCTACGTCACAGCACACTGTATAGTCACGAGAACGAGATTTGACTACTCGATAAGAAACCGAACATTTAATGGCCCATTCACTTAGCTGCTCAATAAGATCTTGTTTGGATTGAAATATCAACCCAACTCGAGGACTTTTGTCAACACATTCTCATCCAAACACCTCGATATCCAAATGAGAAGTCTGCATGCATGACGTATTCATCCTTTCTACGGTACATAAGTCTTCGGATAAAGGATTTTCCATTTCCATGGTTTCAGCATTATCTTGTTCATCAATGGGTTGTACGTCATCATTGATGGGTTCTTCATTAGTAACTTCCATGTTCTCAATCCAAGTTCTGTCTTCTTCTAGCGTACAAGCCATTTCCAGACTATCAAGTTGTTCTACAACCGTTATTTCATTGAACACACAATTATCTTCCGCTTCAGATCTACGGTTCGACCTTCTCCAACTTCATGCGTCGAGTACCTACAAAAGGGGATTGATCATAACATGCAATTGTTGTAGGCAAATATAATCTTTAAAATTTAATCCATATACTAACCAAACTGTTGTTTGAGACTCAATCGGAATGGTCCCAGGAAAATTCTCGTCCGGTAAGTTCATCGGGTAAGGTGTAATCCACTTGATGTTGTAGCTGCTCTTCATAGATCTTATCACATTTCAGAATATAGATCTCTATCACTTTCATTCCAACTGAGAACATCACATCCATATCTCATCGTCATCTACAGTGATAGCAGATGAACCATCATCCCTTCCCCACTTTGTCACTACTTCATATCAAACTCATTTCCGTTTGTTTTGGTGACATCATACACTTTATTGTTGAGCGATTCGAACGAAAAATACTTCTTAATTTTGCATCATTTTCTTCTTCCACCAACATATGTAGGTTTATCATCTTCTCGATTATTAATTTACCATCAAAGTAAAAGATGATTGGATCATTTGTCATATTCTACACCATCATGGAACTAACAAACATAAAGAAATAAAGAATTCGAATATGTCTAAGGAATAAGAAGTATTATAACAAAATTACCTTTTTTTCCTTCAAACTGGTGGAGATTACTGAATTAGTTGTGTGTTCAACTGAAGAATGCAGAGGTAAAGTAACTATGAATGATTCTTGATGTAGTTGGTGATTTGAAGAAAGGGTTTGGAGTTGGGAAAATTGTTTTTTTTTTTTGTAGATTGGGAGTAAATGAGAAGGAAAGGTTGATGCTTGGGTAGAAATAAGTGATGGAAATCGTACTAGCATTCCAACAGTGCTCATGAAGGAAATCCTTCATGAGCACTTATGGAATGCGCAAGAGATTTGCTTGCACCGGAGCTTCACTTGTACGACTTGCATGCACCGGAGTATTTTAGTCATTTCTTTTCAACTGATATCGTCCAGTACAATCTATGTTTGATTTCAGTCAGAATCGCAAATGTAATTTAATTGGTGTCTATGATGTTTTTTTTATTTCTGACTTAAGAATAATGTTGTAGGAGAAATATTTATCCGGTCTGAACTTTTTAATTTTCCATGTCTTTGATATAAAGAACCATACTCGTTAAATAAATTGGTTTTGTGTCATTGATGACATTTTTGTCCACTGTTTGTTGATGAAATTTTGAGGTTTTACGGCAAGATCATACAAGAATCAGATTTAACAATGGGGTTGTTTACCTTTCGCTCCAATCAAACAGTATTTATCTGCTTTTTTTGAGGGGTCCTTCTCTTCAACAAGGGCTAACTCATGTCAATATTGGATGGTTTTAGTTAGGATCTCTATTTAGCTTTAGAACACGCAGAACATCTTATCTATTAACTTTCAAATTTAAAATTTTATTTAATTTATATTATTTTCTTTATTTTATTATAAAAATAAATAAATAAAAGTGGATATGAAATGGAGATAAAAACAAAAACATAAAGATATAGGAAAACTTACAAAAACGTATGCAATTATTCAAAATATTGTGGATGTATATGCAGCTATAACCGATAATTGTATAATTTCATGTAATTTTTGATGGAAACTTCAAATTTTATTTTAGATTATATTCAATATCATATTAATTGCAAAAAAATAAGAAAAGGATAATGTAAAAAAATATACCACCGCCAGTCGGAAATCGTAAATATATAGCAGTTTTATATAACAATAAATACAGATTTTTCTGTAGCTTTTTATGTTTGCAAATATTGACATACTGAATGAATATTTGTATATATATTTACTAAGTGAATATTTAACTATATATCTGCAATATCGCTTAATTAGTGTAGGCATTAATGCACTTATTCTTTATTTTTTCCAATGCCTACCTCTGATATTTACAATTTTATGAATTTTTTTAAAGCAATGAAAAAAAATTAGGGAAAAAAATCATTGAACTAAAATAATTTCAAGGACTCGCTTTACAGTTTTCACTTACATAGAGATTTTCTTTGAATTATGTTTGATTTTAGCGATGTGTGTATAATATTTACTATTAGAATTTATCTTTATTTGATAATTTGCTAATTTGATGTGTGTATATATATAATATTTATGAAAATTTTCTAACTTATGCCAATTTAAAGAAAAAAAATAACGCAAATAGGAAATCTTTTCAAGTGTATACCAAATTTAGCCACGTCAACTCTGACTAGGCTATTTTCTAGTGGCGACTGGCAATTTTTTAAAAGTCAGTGATTTTTCAAAAGTTAGTTGAATGTTCAATCTTTAGATCTAGACAACGAGCTACAATGAAGATAGCATTGTCGAAGGTATTTACCCAAAATCCTATTTTTTGTGGATTATTTAATGAGATTGATATATGTAAGCTTTTGAATGAAATCAGAAGAAGGAGATTTGTGGGTTAGAATAAGTTAAAACTTTATGTTCTTAACAAATTACCCATAGGTACTTTCTACGATTTTAGAAAAGCCAAAAATACGTTCATGCACTTTGTTATTTTTGATGATTTATTTTTCCGAATTTAATCAATCATGGCTTTTAAACCAATGAATCGTTCATGCTTTTCTCATTCTGTAAATCTGTTTGGTGTTGTACTCAAATTTTGTTATTCTGGGGCATTGGTTCTTGTTAGTGCATTCGTGAATGACTGACACAGTCATTGTCTATAGAATAATAAAATGCTTAAGTATCTGTTATTCAATAATCTAAACATGTAAAATTATTTATATTTCATGTTGACATTGTTTGCTTTTATATTTTTGCAATATTCAACCTTATGCATTCCTCTTTTTTTGCAGAGTACCATTAAATATCGATCGGTGGGTATACATACAAAATGCTTGGCATACACAACCATATACTATTTGACATTTTGTTATATTTACCAGTAATTTCACTATTACGATTTAAATCTGTCTGCAAATCCTGGCTTGAGCTTATTGAGAGCTCTGATTTCATCAAAGAACATCTCAAGTATAATGGTGGCAAGGAGGACAATCTCATTGTTCTCAACCACATTTGGAACTTCGAACCTAATAAGTCAGTAGTGGAATTGGTCTTGCATTCTGGCAGCCATTACGAGAACAACACCCATATTGATTTTGATAGACTGCGTTGGCATCCATTGAACAGTAACATTCTACTTTCTGGTTCTTGCAATGGTATCATTTTTTTACAACAACGTGGAACACTCAGTTTTGCTCTATGGAATCCGGCTTTAAATCAGTTGAGACCTTTGCCACTGCCATTGTTTTCCAATACTGTAAATTCTACACCTCTCTTTTGTGGTTATGGGGCATCCGGTATTGATATCGGAACCGATGACCTCAAAGTCTTGAAAATCTTTCCGATTATTACAGAAGAACATGAGATTAGTGGCAACCAAGTTGAGATTTACAGCTTGAGAGATAACTACTGGAGAATTATTCATGAAAATGTAGTTTTGCCTGTTCTTCAGAGCTGTGATGTTGATGTACCACCTCTATGCTGTAATGGAAAGTGTTTCTGGATACAGCGCCATTGTCAGTCCCCAAATATTATTACATTCGACTTCACCGATGAAGCGTTTGGAGAAATGTCATTGCCCGATGGCGAATATGATCATGGTTCTGATTCTTGTAATTTGGATACATGCAATGAAAAAATTATTTACATTAGGATCAGGGATGATCACGACAGCTTAAAGCTTGAAATATGGATGTTGTGTGAAGTTGGCCTAAATGACTCTTGGACTAGAGCATATATGGCTGAGCTCTATCAGCCCTCCTTAGGCATGATAATATATCCAATCAATCTTTTGAAGAATGGAGAGTATTTCGTTTGCATAACTCACCATAGACGAATTCCACGTAGGCTTTACCTGTACAGCTTGCACACTCAAGAAGAGAAGAAATGTCTTGGATTCTATCCGACTGAGATTGTCCGGTACAATCCAAGTTTGATCTCAGTCGAAAGTGCAAGTGAAATTTAACTGGCGTCAATGATACTTTTGTTATTTCTTGGAATCTGAACCTTTAGGTGTATGTGTCTTTGATATATGAAGTAAAGTCATTGGATGTATTGGTTTTATGTCGTTGATGACATGTCCACTGTTTGTTTATGAAAGCTAAGTTTATGCCACAAGATCGTACAAGAGACGAATGGTTATCCGTTCTTCTCTTTTTGGGTTGGTTATCCCTTCTTTTTTTGTTCATGCAAAGATGACAGCTATTTTTCTATTGTCTAAACATTATTCGTTCGATGTTCAACTCACAAAAACAATGTTTATTTTAATGTTTGTCCGGTCTCTTCTCATCTAATTCCCTTATAAAACATGACTATGACGTATATTCATTTGATGTGGTCTCATCCGTTTACATCCTTAGTCGAACTGAAGGTGCAACGTATGCACATAAAGCCAACAACAGTCAAGAACATGTCTCCTAGTTTGATGAATTATTCTCTTTGAATCCTTTAGAGTCTCCTTGAACTCAAACTCAACAACATAAAGAATTGTTAGGTGGTACTTTTATCTTATTCTATCATGTTAGATGACTTTATAGCCTCTTAACTAGCACATGGATCTTAGCTTCGATCGCTCACTCGATCACTTGGTTTTCCTATGCATCCCACGATCAATCACTTGATTTTCCTAAGGTGGACTTTATAAATTTAATTTCCCTGTGAAAGTGACGTCGATTGAACATCTTAAGGCTAGGTTAACACTAGAAAGAGGACAAATAATGTTATCTTAAATTTTTGAATCTTTTAAAAATCTTTTGCAATATAGTTATATATATATATATATATATATATATATATATATATAATTGTCGGAAAATGCGGATTACAGAACTTAGGTAAATTAACACTTACAGGGTGAATAGCGTTTGATGGAATATATGAACCTTTTGAATTTAACAAAATCAAATGCAAAACATAGATATGAATTAGACACGGAATCAAACACAGATGCAAATAATAAGTAATAGTAGTAAAGGAAAGAACACACCAGAATTTTATACTGGCTTGGAGTTACCGTACATCTAATCCCACAAAACTCTATAAATGTGATTTCAAAAACTTGATAAAACTATAAATATAAGTATAACTTAAGGTATAAAACTATAAACATGAATATAAGGAATTAAAAATATTAAAACTCAAGTAATCATAAACACACATATATATATATATATATATATATATATATATATATATATATATAATTAAAACTAAAATACAAACAAGAAAAACTAAAATATTTAAATCAGAAGTTAGATTAATTTTCAAGAAATAAAATATATATTTTTAAAAAAATCAAGTAATTTGAAAATCATTTGAAAATATAAGATTTTTGAAATATTATAAGATAGAATTAGTGAGAGAATTGGAAAAAAGATTTTAGTGCTATTATGGAGTTTTAACAAAAATTATAGACTCTACGTACTACTTATCTTGATATCTTTCTTGAATTGTTGAACTCTTATTACTCATGAGTCTTCAACCTTGAATTCTTCTTCTTTGTAATCTTGAATCTTCAAAATGTATAGTCCTCAAAATCAATACCCACATAAGATACCTGCATATACATCCTCTATATCTATTTCTATATAATAGTGTCACTATATATTTTATAATGTGAAAACAAGGCTCACGTCCTTAGAACTGTTTGTAATTAAAATGGCATCCTCCCCAAACTTTAAATACAAAGCGAGTCCCTATTTTCATCCCTTACGTGTTTTTCAACTTATTTTAGGCACTGTTGAATAAACATAAAAAATAAAAAATATTGAAAATATTCAAAGAAGCAACGTGAAAAAAAAAAGTTTGGCAAAATCAGTATTAATAGTCAGTAGTTGCTGATATGTATGCAATAATTCATCCTGAGTTTCAGTTGAAAATCTGGATGAATTATTGATACATATCAGCAATTGTTGCATATTCTTGCTGATATATATGCAATTTAAGTTGAATAATTTACAAGGCATGGTGATTTTTTGCTGCAATGTCAGCAATAATTGTGCATTGTTGCTGAAATGTTTGCAACAATGTTAAAACTGAGGAAGGCATATCAATATGTCCTGATATGTATGCAATTATTGCTTATAACTGCTGAAATGTCAGCAACAATGTTGACAAACGATGTATGCAAAAAAAATAGGTGGGGGATGAATTATTGCAGTATAATTGCTGACATTTCATTAATACTGCAGTTGATGCAATAATTGCAATATTTGCTACCATTTTCAACAATTGCAATTTATTGCATTGTTCGATGCAATAAACTGGAGCGTCATTATTATTATTTTTTGATGCGATTTTTGCGGTTTTAATGCATAAATTCGATGTTGATTACTTGTTTAATTTAATTATGAATTTACGTGATTTTTTTTGATGTGCGCTGAATTTCGAAACCTATTAGGTAGATGAGACAAACTTACCATTTTATAATAATAATAGTTAAAAAAAAGGTTGTTGTCATCAAAACCATCATTGTTGTCATCTCAGTCCATAACAATCTCCCCTTTTTTGATGATGACAACCTTTAGTTATAAAATATACTTACTAATACCTTGATTCTTCAGTTACTCCCTATAACTCCAACAGCTTCTTCTGAAACTACTAACTCCCCTGTAATTTAAGCCCTATTTTATAATTCCCCCTACTTATCATCAATAGAAACTGTATACCCATGTATAATCTATAATACCCCCCTTACAATAATATAAAACTTAACCTAGGCTAGAAATTGACTCTAATACTCCCCCTTAAACTATGGTCCCACTTATGTTAACAATAAACTAGTAATATCAATATTAATACAAGCAATATCAAGATTAAATCAAGATCAAACAAGAATATTATTAACAATCAATCAATTCAAACAATTATACAGTAGATTCAAACTATGTTATTATACACCATCACTTCAAATTCAAATTTAAATTTTCACACACAATCAATTCAAATCAAACATACCAAATACATAGCACACCAAGTTCAAACATAAAATCAAACTTTTCTTATAACTTCTACGTAACCTAAACAACTATAAAGCTATAAAACTATAAAATTCGTGTTTAAAATAATACTAGAAGAACTATATATAAGTTAATGAAATGTGAAAAAGATGAGTATAGTTATATTATAATTATTCAATACCTACATATGTATAAGTATATTTCGTACAAACCTAGTAAAACACATATCAAATCCAATCATGTCGAACAAGTCAAAGTAGATAAGTTATGTGTTAATTAATAATCCTATAAATTTTTAAGATAACCATACAAAACTCCTCATACAATACAATTGTTATATGCGAAGTTAAAGTTAAGATATAATGCAATGTGTGCAATATGAAATGTATGCACATCAATATGAGATGGTATATAAAATAAAGGGCAATTTTGTGATGTAAATGATTTTAATATGACATGCATTGAAATTTATGATAATGAAGTGTGATATGAACAAGATCTATAACGATAATGCAGAATGATTTGATGATGATATGTAATTCGGTAAGAGATATTCTAAGTACAATCATCAGTGATAAGTAATGTCTAATAATCACGCATTTTTTTTATTCTTAAGGAGGAAAACCGACCGGAGTCATAAAACCCTCCCTAGTGCACCTATCCCGGTAAGCGTGCACCACATAAGTGAACGATCATAGCGTTTGCATATGGTAAGTCTTAGCATGTCATTCCGGGTTTCAAACCCGCGCCACTGTTACCACATCGCAAAGTCCTGGACCGTCGCGCTGATGTTATGGACAATCACACAAACATACACACACACACACATACATATACATATTACTTTAACCAAACAAAGGTAATACACACTAGTTCCTAGACTTAGGTTAAAGTTTCTAATGAATGAGATAAAAAAGGACAGTGAAGAAAAGCGTCTAAAGGTAATTAACGATATTAAAACTATAATATGTTCATGTAATCAGTAATCAATATATTCAAATCAATTTGCTAAGAAATATAGATTTAAACTACAATTTTGGATTATTAGTAATTTAATAAATATTAAAGATCTTTTAAAGAGAAGACAAAAAAACTATCATATAGAGTAAACCATTATTATATGAACAAATATTCATAACTAATATATATATATATATTGTTTAAACCAAAATTAGTTCAAACACAAAAGATGCCACGGAGGCACTTCATGTAACACCCCGGATTTTTGAATAATCGAATTAACTAAAATAAAGGATAAATGTTTAGCATTGTTCTAAGGTTTGTAAGCAAAAGACTTAGTAGCTCATTTGGTTGGAACATGTGACTTGCATACAAGAGGTACAGAGTTCGATCCCCGCCAACGCCATATTTTTGTTTTAGAGGAATGGCTAAAAAGCGGCTTAGTGTGAACGCGGTTCAAAAAGTAGTTTAGTGTGAAAATGGTTAATTAGGAAGATAGAAATATATATAGATATATTTATAAAAATAAAATAAAATTCAACCTAAAATTTAAGAAAAAAAATTCAAAACAGCGGAAGCGGGAAGGCAAAAGACCAAATCGACCTATTTTATGGGTCGACCCAGCGGGCCTCGGGTCGACCCATAAAATAGGTCGACTCAGGAGGTTTGGAATTGGTCCCGTCGGCCCTAAATGGTATATGACGAAATTTTATGTTTTAGGGCATATGTGGCAATTTCTGGTTGGTTTGTTGACATCATTTCTTGGTTTCTAAGGCCGAGATGGATCCTAGAGTGATCCGACGGCTTAAATTAATTCAAAGCTCTATAAAAAGACCCATAGAATCAAACCCTAAATCAGAATTAAAACTAAAACTATGTTCGTCATGTCGTCGTCTTGAACCCTAGAGTAGCCGCCACCAATTAGAAGAAGATTAAAGCAACTCAATTCAATCCAACAGCAAATTCAACTACAACAAAGGGACGCTAATAAATTCCAGAACTTCGTTGAATTGTGAGTTTGATCACTTTAACAAAATAATTGCTAAATTAATTATGATATGATATACGTTGGATTATAAGTTGTGGTTATGAATCTAATTCATATGTTTAATCATGTATGTTAACTTGATTCATATTATATGATGTTATGCAAGTTTTATATATGATGTTATGCAAGTTTCATGTATGATGTTATGCAAGGTTAATATGATTATGCAAGTTAATATGATTATGCAAGTTTCATATATGATGTTATGCAAGTTAATATGATTATGCAAGTTTCATATATGATGTTATGCAAGTTAATATGATTATGCAAGTTCCATATATGATGTTATGCAAGTTAATAGGATCACGCAAGTTGTATGCGAGTTATATGATGTTATGTAAGTTTGGATCTAAAATATATGCTAGTAGTTCATGATGTTAACTTGTGTCAATGAATCCCTTTTTATAATCCAATCACCTAGGTTTATAACATCAGTTTTTATGCGAATATGGATGTGGAACATATGCTAGTTCGTATAAGTATTATGTTCATATGCAAGTTTAAGTGATAATTGAATTCACATATATACAAGTTCACACCTTTAAAGTTTAGATCCATATTCAAGTTGACATTTTTATGTTGAAACTATGACATGCATAGTTATGCAAGTTTACACCTTTATGTGGATCCATAGTTTACTCGGGTTAACACCTTTTATTGGATCCATAGTTATGCAAGATGACACCTTTATGTTTAGGTTGACGACATACATAGTTTATGTAAGTTTGTGATAATTACCTAGGCCAGTTGGGTGTAAAACTAGGTTCATACATGCAAGTTCACACCTTTTAGATCTACGATTTTTGGATCCTTGATAATACAAAGACTATGCAAGTATGTTGTAATTATTAATAGCAAGTTAGATGCAAATTAGATCTATTACTGTGTGTATGTGACTTTGTGACGTTTATTCCTTTTTTATAGTATTAGACTATTTGCTAGTCTAATATGTATATGTCATGTTAAGCGAACGAATGACGGGGGTACGATGGGGATAATAGTGGATACACACATATTGTGAATTTGGCATGTAATGGCCTTAAAAGCATGTAATAAATTTTAAGGAATAAAATTAATTAGTGATGAAATTGGTATAATTTATATACCATAAATAGATGAGCATAATTTAGGTGATAAATTATGGACATAAATAAATATGGAAATTTGAATAGGGAAAGTAATTCAAATTTAGGGAAAATTAATTATGTATAATTAATTGCCTAAGACATGAGGTTGGACTCATTCATGGTGTAAGATTGCCCGGACCCGCCCGGCAAATCCAGCAGCCACAAATGGTAGCCCAAAATGAGAGGTCAAAGGCTCAAACTAAATGCGTAACAATTGTATGGACACGAGGTTAGGCTCGTTTGTGGTGTAAGACTGCCCGGACCCGCCCGGCAAATCCAGCAGCCACAAATGCCAGTATAATGTAAGAGGTCCTACAGGGGTTACGGTAGTAATAAATTAAGAAACACTTAACCAAAGTAAAACATGTGGTGGGACATGGGGGTTAAGTGGGTGCCTTGGGCGGCATGAGGAAATACGATTAGTAACACTTAACTAAGGTAAAACATATACGTGGGACATAGGGGTTAAGTGGGTGCCTTGGGTGGCATGTGGAATTACTAATAGAAACCCTTAACCAAATTTAAAACATGTAAGTGGACATGAAGGGGGTTAAGTGGGATGTACTAGAGGAGACCAAGCCTAGGTGGAAAGCTTGTGTCAAGCAGGGGGGGCCTTTTCAGTCCAGTAGCCCATTAAGTATCTTTGTGAGCTCGACCCAAGTCGAGGACGGGACACGCCTACTGGGTCTGATTGTTAGAGGCCAAAACGGTTTAGCGGTGACAACGCAAGTCCAACGGGGTCACGTGCGTGGGTCCGGGCTGGTAGGTAAGACGTTGTTGCATCGTGTAGTTATAAGCCGTGCATTCCTTGCGTGGTATAAGGTTGCCATATTGGGGAGTGATACACCCCCATTGTGGGACCTGCACGGGTATCTACGAGTTAGGGATCCGATCGAATGGGGCAGGGTAGTGGGTGCACCTAGTGGAGATAGGAGCAGATGGCACCTATGTAGTCATCTAGGGGTACACGAAGCTACCACTATTATTAATAATTATTAAGGGGGTACACCTAGTGGAGATAGGAGCATGCGACACCTATGACGTCAGCTAGGAGTACATGGAATTACCATTATTTCTTATTGAAGGCGAACATCTAGTGGGGATAGGTACACGCTGGGTACCTATGATAGCAACTAGAGATATACAGTCAAACATGGAGGATAGTGGGTACATCTAGTAGCACACGAAGCTATCATCGTTCTATTTAGCCAAGAGGGATCAAATTTCTAGAGTGACTAGTAGGGGTGCAGTTAGTGTTAGTACAGTACAGTACGGTCGAGTATAGTAATTATCCTATATTGATTAGGAAGCGCCATTAACGTTATCTCTGTTTCTCTTGATTGCCTTGCCATACCCATGTGGTTCACACAGTCATTACCTTATTCTCCAGCTTATATCTTATCATATTGCTTTAATAATTATGTTGTTAGAGTTATCGGACTCGCCAGACTTTATGTCTGACCCCCTTTGTTTCCACCTCTTTTCTTCCTTCCCCCCCCCCCCCAGGTTCTACGGGTAGGACTAGTACTAGTGGAGCTTGATTGGGATCTGTTTGGGAGCACTTGGATTTGGATTGCTGAAGTAAAGTTCAGCCTATCATTTTCTTTATGGCTATTTGTAATAATGGGATTATGCACTTTGTTTTATCAAGATGGATATTATATACTTGACTTTGGTTTATGGTTTTTGATGATGTAACCAAACATATTTACCTTCTGCTATAATAAATAAAGTTTTAAATTTTCAAGTACTGCTTTATATCTGTCTTGTTGTGATTTTCTGTTCTATATTCACTTAAAATGCTCCATGGAAGTTAATGCATTCCCTTTGCGAGTGACATTAATGGATGTGGTGTGTTACATGTGGTATCAGAGCTGAAGGTTACCAAAACAGATATGAGATTTTGAAAAACTATTTTTTTCAAAACCATTTTATAAAGAAATACTTTCAAAAATATGTTTTAAGGAGAGTAATTTCAAGAGAAAGGTTTATTTAAAAAAAAAACCAAGAGCCATATATCTTTCCTTCGATTCTCCGTTTTGAATCTCTTCCTCTTTCCCTTTTTGAATCTCCCTCCGCGTATAGATGATTTTTCTAAGATAAATAAGGACTTCCGTACGAAGGACGGAAAACCACTTCAAGGGACTTAGACATTTGTCGGGCTAGAAGTTAGTCCAAGGAAGTGGAGGGCTTGTTGGTACCTTTAAGATAGACGATGGGCGGAAGGTTCAAATAGCTATTTGGTTAACAAAGGACGAAACCACATCTTGGTGGGAGGTCACGAATGGAGAATGTGAAGAAGAAGGCTAGTTGTTTTAGAGAAATAGGACACCTTAGGATTGTCCAAAGAGGCAAGGACAAAGTACAGGATCTTCTGGAGGGTAGTTGTATTCCCTCACGGCTGGTATACCTGATGGGGGTAGGACCGTCTATGTTGAAATTTGGTTTTCTTTACCATCCTGTTTGAACTTTGTTTGATTCTGGCACTTCATACTCATTAGTATCTGCTTCGTTAGTTGAAACACTACACCTAAATACTAGTCTAGTTAAGGATCCCATCCTAGTCTCAAATCCTGTTGGTAGTTCGGCTCATCCTTCAATGGTTTGTCGGGATTTGAGAGTGTCTATCTTGGGCGTTGGATTTGAATGCAACGCCTTCGTCCTTGGTTTCACGAGCTATAGTTTGATTCTAGGGGTGGATTGGCTAGCCAGGCGGGGTGCCATCCTAGATTGTGAAAGGAGGGTAGTTAGAATATTGATTCGTTATGGAAAGACCCTCATATTTCTTGTGACCCTAGGGGTTCAGTGATGCTTAGCTGCCTAGAATCTTCTGACGCAACCAACGATGATTGGGAGTCTGTTTGTGTGGTCCGTGAGTATGGAGACGTCTTTGATAAAGTGCGGGGTTTACCCAGAGGCGCGAAATAAGTTTTCGTATGTGCTTAATAGATTAAGCAAAGCCAGTTATGTGATCAGCTGTGGTTTTGGAGCAAGACTGGCAAGGACAGCCAGAGTCGGTCAAGTGCTCAATTGGTTGGTCGTCTTACTAGTATCATCTCACATAGGTCGTCTGAATTCGAAGGAGGTATCCCTTGGGTGTTTGTCTGATATTGGTTTAGGACATTGGGGCTTGCACTTGGGGGATGTCGAGTTCGACTAGGATGGTCTGTGTGAGAGATGGATAGTTGGGACGATTTTGCATGGGATAATATCCTAGTTTTCTCTAGAAGCAGAGAAGAGCATGCCCTACATCTTAGGGAAAGCTTAGGGACCCTACAAGCGCACCAGCTTAAAGCTAAGTTCTCCAAAATACCATTTTTGGAGGAAAGAAGTAAGGATTTTAGGGCATGTGGTCTCTAGGGAAGGGTGATATGTTATGGTGGAAGACAGTCGAAAGTCCATGAGAAGAATTACCCTACCCACGACTCAGAATTGGCTGCCATAGTTTTTGCGCTCAAGTCTTGGCGTCATTATTTGCTTGGTGAGAAGTTTGAGTTGCTTGTAGACCATAAGTCGCTAAAGTACTTGTTCTCTCAAAAAGATCTAAACCTGAGGCAACAAAGGTGGATGGAGTTCTTGGCGTCCTACGATTTCGAGATAGCATATACCCCTGACAAGGGTAACGTTGTGGCGGATGCCTTAAGTAGGAAAAAGTTGACATTGTGTCCTTTGTTTGTCGAGCGACATAGCTTAGAGTTTATCTCTACCTTTGACTTTAGACCGTCCATTGATTTTGTACCCAGTTTGCCAGCGTCCTTGAGGGCAGACCTACGCTTTTCGGACGGGTTGGAGAGGCACAACGTGATGACCCACAGTTGATGGAGTTAGTAGAGAAGCTCATAAGAGGGGAGTCATCAAGCCACCTAAGTAGTTATACCCTAGATGATAAGGGTTGGTTGCGTAGGGACGATAGACTTTGTGTATCACGGGATGAGAGCTTTAGGAAGGCTATTCTTGATGATGCACATCGTTCGAAGATGACCATCCATCCCGGTGGGGACAAGATGTACATGGACATGAGACGAGTTTACTTTTGGGCCAGCATGAAGAAGGACGTAGCAGAGTTTGTCGCAGATGCTTGGTGTGCCAACAAGTAAAAGCAGAGCAAAAGAAGCCCGGTGGATTACTACACCTATTGGAGGTCCCACAATGGAAGTGGGAAAGCGTCTCAATGGATTTTGTTGACGGATTACCAAGATCGAGAAGGGTAACACGGGGATTTGGGTCGTGGTAGATAGACTTACTAAGAGCGCCCATTTCATTCCCGTGAAGAGTAAGAGGACTGCTCCATGGTTAGCCTCCGTATACATTCGAGAAATAGTTCGTTTGCACGGAGTTCCTTCTAGCATAGTGAAGGACCGCGATCCTATCTTTACTAGCGAATTTTGGAAGAGCTTGCAAGAGGCGGTAGGGACTCAGTTATGTTTGAGCACCGCATATCATCCTCAGACGGATGGCCAAACCGAGAGGGTGAATCGTATTCTAGAGGACCTATTGAGGTTGTGTGTCTTAGATTTCGGAGGTACATGGGAGGAACATCTTCCGTTGGTGGAGTTCGCATATAATAACAGCTTTCAGTCTAACATTGGCATGGCACCGTTCGAGGCTGTTTATGGACGGCCGTGTCGTTCGCCTACATGTTGGTGGGAGTCTACAGATAAGATCTTACTTGGGCCCGATATGATTAGAGAGACTTCGAAAAATATCGATTTGATTCGAAGAAGGATGAAGACGGCGCAGGATAGGCAGAAATCTTATGCGGATAAGAGGAGGATAGATCTTGAGTTTGATATTGGGGACATGGTCTTTGTCAAGGTGTCTCCATTACGGAACGTCGTTCGCTTTGGGTCCGTTGGGAAGTTAGCACCAAGGTTCGTAGGTCCGTTTCCTATTAAGAAGAGGATTGGGCAGATGGCGTATAGAGTGGAGTTGCCCGAGAGACTTAGTGGCGTACACGATGTACTCCATGTGCCACATTTGAGGAAGTGCTTGCACGAGACCGCGGAAGTGGTAGAGCCGAGCTTGCTTAGAGAGGTGGAGATAAAGCGTGATACGGCGATTCAACGAGCTCCTACGTGCATTCTTGGGTCGGAGGTTAAGAAGTTTAGGAATCATGAGGTCAAGCTAGTCAAAGTGCAATGGGGAGATGATGAAAGCAACGCTACTTGGGAGACGGAAGAGAAGATGCGTTCATTATACCCTTTTCTTTTCGAGGGTATGTCTTTTAGTTTCTCCTTTATCGCTTACCTTATACTTATCTTATCTTTAGTATGTCCTCTCATTAGTACCTTTGACCTTTAGATAGGGTAGTCCTACGATTGAAACATGTGTTTGAGACATGTTATGTATGATGGATGCATGTGGATGCAAGTGTTTGCTCGTTGATGCATATACACCCACTTTAGGCCCTAGATCGGCTCAGTCACTTCATATTACATATTGCATATAAATGTGTGTGCATATTTAAGCTAATGGATGTATAATGGTTGTGCTATCATATGGATGTTGCATTTTGGTGAATGGTTGTGCACACATGTAGAAATAATATGTATCGATAGGGTTCTTTCGCATACATAATGGATGCATGGCACTATCATGGTTTGCATTAAGGAGGTCAACTGAATCAGTAGACCGCCTGATTTTGCATCAGATAAGGAACATATACACGCACTTTTTGCATATGTTCATACAGCATTAGAAATTCTATAAGGACAATGGATGCCTGTGTTTGATGGTTGAGTAGAAGGTTGTTTGGATGTTAGGATATGCATTCTCCTTAACTTGGAGATTTCGGGGGCGAAATCCTTTAAGGAGGGGAGAATGTAACACCCCGGATTTTTGAATAATCGAAATAACTAAATTAAAGAATAAATGTTTAGCATTGTTCTAAGGTTTGTAAGCAAAAGACTTAGTAGTTCATTTGGTTGGAACATGTGACTTGCATACAAGAGGTACAGAGTTTAATCCCCGCCAACGCCATATTTTTGTTTTAGGGGAATAGCTAAAAAGCGGCTTAGTGTGAACGTGGGTCAAAAAGTAGTTTATGCGAAAATGGTTAATCAGGAAGATAGAAATATATATAGATATATTTATAAAAATAAAATAAAATTCAACCTAAAATTTAAGAAGAAAAATTCAAAACAGCGGAAGCGGGAAATCAAAACACCGAATCGACCTATTTTATGGGTCGACCCGAGATCCGCTAGGTCGACCCCAGGGTCGACTCAGGAGGTTTGGAATTGGTCCCGTTGGCCCTAAATGGACTATGACGAAATTTTATGTTTTAGGACTTTGGTGGCGATTTCTGGTTGGTCTGTTAACATTATTTCTTGGTTTCTAAGGCCTAGATGGATCCTAGAGTGATCCGACGTCTTAAACTAATTCAAAGCTCTATAAAAAGACCCATGGACTCAAACCCTAAATCAGAATTAAAACTAAAACTATGGCCGTCATGCTGTCATCTTGAACCCTAGAGTAGCCGCCACCAGTTAGAAGAAGATTAAAGCAACTCAATTCAATCCAACAGCAAATTCAACTATAACAAAGGGACGCTAATAAATTCCAGAACTTCATTGAATTGTGAGTTTGATCACTTTAACAAAATAATTGCTAAATTAATTATGATGTGATATACGTTGGATTATAAGTTGTGGTTATGAATCTAATTCATATGTTTAATCATGTATGTTAACTTGACTCATATTATATGATGTTATGCAAGTTTTATATATGATGTTATGCAAGTTTCATGTATGATGTTATGCAAGGTTAATATGATTATGCAAGTTAATATGATTATGCAAGTTTCATATATGATGTTATGCAAGTTAATATGATTATGCAAGTTTCATATATGATGTTATGCAAGTTAATATGATTATGCAAGTTCCATATATGATGTTATGCAAGTTAATAGGATCACGCAAGTTGTATGCGAGTTATATGATGTTATGTAAGTTTGGATCTAAAATATATGCTAGTAGTTCATGATGTTAACTTGTGTCAATGAATCCCTTTTTATAATCCAATCACCTAGGTTTATAACATCAGTTTTTATGCGAATATGGATGTGGAACATATGCTAGTTCGTATATGTATTATGTTCATATGCAAGTTTAAGTGATAATTGGATTCACATATATACAAGTTCACACCTTTAAAGTTTAGATCCATATTCAAGTTGACATTTTTATGTTGAAACTATGACATGCATAGTTATGCAAGTTTACACCTTTATGTGGATCCATAGTTTACTCAGGTTAACACCTTTTATTGGATTCATAGTTATGCAAGATGACACCTTTATGTTTAGGTTGACGACATACATATTTTATGTAAGTTTGTGATAATTACCTAGGCCAGTTGGGTGTAAAACTAGGTTCATACATGCAAGTTCACACCTTTTAGATCTATGATTTTTGGATCCTTGATAATACAAAGACCATGCAAGTATGTTGTAATTCTTAATTGCAAGTTAGATACAAATTATATCTATTATTGTGTGTATGTGACTTTGTGACGTTTATTCCTTTTTTTAGTATTAGACTATTTGCTAGTCTAATATGTATATGTCATGTTTAGCGAACGAATGACGGGGGTACGATGGGAATAATAGTGGATACACACATATTGTGAATTTGGCATGTAATAGCCTAAAAAGGCATGTAATAAAATTTAAGGAATAAAATTAATTAGTGGTGAAATTGGTATAGTTTATATACCATAAATAGATGAGCATAATTTAGGTGATAAATTATGGACATAAATAAATATGGAAATTTGAATAGGGAAAGTAATTCAAATTTGGGGAAAATTAATTATGTATAATTAATTGCCTAAGACAAGAGGTTGGACTCATTTACGGTGTAAGACTGCCCGGACCCGCCCGGCAAATCCAGCAGCCACAAATGGTAGCCCAATGTGAGAGGTCAAAGGCCCAAACTAAATGTGTAACAATTGTATGGACACGAGGTTAGGCTCGTTTGTGGTGTAAGACTGCCCGGACCCGCCCGGCAAATCCAGCATCCACAAATGCCAGTCTAATGTGAGAGGTCCTACAGGGGTTACGGTAGTAATAAATTAAGAAACACTTGACCAAAGTAAAACATGTGGTGAGACATGGGGGCTAAGTGCGTGCCTTGGGTGGCATGAGGAAATACGATTAGTAACACTTAACCAACGTAAAACATGTAAGTGGGACATAGGGGTTAAGTGGGTGCCTTGGATGGCATGTGGAATTACTAATAGAAACCCTTAACCAAATTTAAAACATGTAAGTGGACATGAAGGGGGTTAAGTGGGATGTACTAGAGGGGACCAAGCCTAGGTGGAAAGCTTATGTCAAGCATGGGGGGCTTTTCAGTCCAGTAGCCCATTAAATATCTTTGTGAGCTCAACCCAAGTCGAGGACGGGATACGCCTACTGGGTCTGATTGTTAGAGGCCAAAACGGGTTAGCGGTGGCAACGCAAGTCCAATAGGGTCACGTGCGTGCGTGGGTCCGGGCTGGTAGGTAAGACGTTGTTGCATCGTGTAGTTATAAGCCGTGCATTCCTTGCATGGTATAAGGTTGCCGTATTGGGGAGTGATACACCCCATTGTGGGACCTGCACGGGTATCTATGAGTTAGGGAGTCGATTGAATGGAGTAGGGTAGTGGGTACACCTAGTGGAGATAGGAGCAGACGGCACCTATGTAGTCAGCTAGGGGTACACGAAGCTACCACTATTATTAATAATTATTAAAGGGGTACACCTAGTGGAGATAGGAGCAGGCGGCACCTATGACGTCAGCTAGGAGTACATGGAATTACCATTATTACTTATTGAAGGGGTGCATCTAATGGGGATAGGTACACGCTGGGTACCTATGATAGCAACTAGAGATATACAGTCAAACATGGAGGATAGTGGGTACATCTAGTAGTACACGAAGCTATCATCGTTCTATTTAGCCAAGAGGGATCAAATTTCTAGAGTGACTAGTAGGGGTGCAGTTATTGTTAGTACATTACGGTACAGTATGGTAGTGTATAGTAATTATCCTATATTGATTAGGAAGTGCCATTAATGTTATGTTTGTTTCTCTTGACCCCCTTTGTTTCCACCTCTTTTCTACCTTCCCCCCTCCCCCCAGGTTCTAAGGGTGGGACTAGTACTAGTGGAGCTTGATTGGGATCTCTTTCGGAGCACTTGGATTTGGATTGTTGAAGTAAAGTTCAGCCTATCATTTTCTTTATGGCTATTTGTAATAGTGGGATTATATACTTTGATTTATCAAGATGGATATTATGTACTTGACTTTGGTTTTTGGTTTTTGATGATGTAACCAAACATATTTACCTTCTACTGCAATAAATAAAGATTTAAATTTTCAAGTACTGCTTTATATCTGCCTTGTTGTGATTTTATGTTCTATATTCACTTAAAATGCTCCATGGAAGTTAATGCATTCCCTTTGCGAGTGACATCAGTGGACGTGGGGTGTTACACTTCACCAAATGGTTAGGAATGATACCACAATCGCAATAAGCAAGTAAATACACAAAGATTTTTGTAGTGGTTCGATCTAAAATAGATCTACATCCACTTTGAGGGAGATTTTCATTATCACATGCAAGTTTACAAAGTTTGAACACTCTCTCATTACATCAATTTTCATTCTCACAAACTCTTCTCTTGATCTAATCAAAATAGCCAAGGAAGTTGGTAGAATCCTCTAAGTATAGCAATTAGAGAAGTAGATCTACGATTCTTCAAACACTTGAGTGGATATCTATGATTTGATGGTAGATTTATGTTTGATCTTTGATTGGAGATGATTGGAGATGTTAGAATAACTTAGAACGTTTGAAGAAACAGTTGGGCAGCCCTTCGGGATCGTAAAATTCAGTCCCCATTAAAGTGGTGTGCATGGGGGTATTTATTGGAGTGTGGAGAGTGGAAATATGTAGTGCAGGCATCCATGTCGTTCGACCATGACATGTTCATGTTGGTTGTGAGTTGGCTGGCGACGGCCTGGCAAGGGACAGCTGGCAGCAGCCTAGATGCAGCTAGTGACGACATGGTTTATGTCGTCTACGACATGGTATATGCGGCTTTATCTTCATATCGGTTATAATATGGACGGTTGCAATATGGATTCATGTTGGCTATGGCATGGCTGGATGCGGCTTGACTTCGGTGAGATGATTATGGCTTTGCGCTGCGCTTTTAATCTTTGGACGACATGGTCTCCAGATGGCTTGATCTGCACAATATGAGCCAAGGATGAGATTGCAGCTTGTGGAATGATGCTGGCTTTTCCCCACGCCATGGAGTGAAGACAACATGAAGGCTAGGCGATTTAACTAACATCCGGCGTTACGAATGGAGTACGACATCATTTATGAATAACTTGGTCTCCTCAGAACGACTTGGTGAGGGACGATACGACTTAGGAAAGGCATGGTTTGTTTGACTCCCTGCGACATGACCTTGGAACAGCTTGTCTTGTTTATAACGACTTGAGAAAAGAACAACATGGATACAAGCATCAATGTGACGGCCCGCCCCGCACCAGTCGGCATTTCCTCCGAAAGTGCGTTGTACACATGCCCAACTAGCCCGGAATGGTCGCCAAAGAGAGGGAAGAAGAGAATGAACTAATCAAGAACCTGTACAATGTCTCACAGCGCAAGTAACAAAATATAATAACAACATACTTGACATAAAATAGGCAAGACAGTGCATAAGCTGAAAACTAAACATCATAGCAGCAGAAAATCCAAATATAGCTTATGTTCCATATCATCGTTATTACAACTTTAAAATTGTCTCTAAAGTAAAAGAAAGGAAGGGTACACTACTAATGCCCAAAGTAGTGACCAGCTGCGACACAGGGAGAATATCTATATATCATACGTGGAAGCCTCTTGCTCGTCTCCGGTACAGCTACTCGTGCATACCACCTAACCAGTCTCTAGTCTGCTCGTGAGAGCACCCAGAGTTAAGAAGAGACATAAAACTCTGGGTCGGACAAAAAGTCTGGTATGAGCGATAAGCAGCTAAACAGAACAATAACAGGTGTGCTAAACCATACCTAAACCTGGACCTACAGCCAAAGAGTTAGCACTACATACCGTACAATACTCTAAGGTGCCACTGGACAGATGGTGTAAAGATAACGGGGGTGGGGGTGTGCATGTCATAATGATGGCAAATAAATCAAACATAGCAACCATCCTCACATTTCTCACTCAGTGCGTAAAGCATACGATGCCCACCACTATCAATCACTAGACCCATCAAAGTAGTGACGGAGTTCAACTTGTACAACTACTGCTACTACCAAGCTTACCCCATGGAGTCATGACCAAATCTTTACAAATAACCCCACTTCATTGGTCTATAGCTCTTTAGTCGTACCTAGGCCACTGTGGCCCTGAATCCGTTCACGTATCCCCTACACGTAGTGATCCAAAGTTATAGACATCGACAACCCCTTAGCACACGTCCCGCAGCAAAGCCCAACTCATGAAGTAAACTCGTTGGTTCCCAACTGGATCCTGAGCTCTACTTCCTATTTGGACTTCCTTTGCATCTCGGGTTTTGGTCGAATTGGAGTTGGTCTTCAGAAAAGTCGTCGCGTCACAGCTCCAATCTGGTTTGGTTCGGTTGTCCTTCCCTGGTTCGGTTCGGCCTGCTCCACTTCCTGGCCATCCGGTTCGGTTCGGAGCTCCACCCTCGGTTCGGTTCGGTGCTTCCATGTCACTTGGGTTCGGCTATCTCACTATCTTGATTCGGTTCGGTGCTTCTGCCATGGTTCGGTTCTGCTTTTCTTTCCTCCAGTTAATCCGATCCGATCCCATGTCAAGCTTTAGTCCAATACCAACCCCAACCCTTATGCAAGAGGCCTTCCTTTTTGTCAAGCTCTCTTCTTGTACTAGCTTCCGATCCGGTTCGATTCTCTACTCAGTTCTCCGATCCGACCCGAGCCCCCTAACCCGATCCGATCCGAAACCCTGCACTACTTCCTGCAACTTTTCCAGCAACGATTTTACGCCATACGACGGCGCTTTCAACCAATCTAACTCTTCTAATCGATCACAAAGCATACCATACAGTCATAATAACAAATAGAAGTGACCACAAACACCAAAACAATAATATGACAAGGTTAAACCGATCAAACATAGCCAAAATCCCTTATTTTCCCTTAAGCATGTTTAAGCAAAACTAATGATATGATTAGCAAAACGTAACCAAATTAACCAAATTTCCTAACAGAGGCCTAAAACAATGTTTCGAAATTTATAAATATTTTTCCAGAATTTAATCATGTTTAAATTCGCTAATTAACACTAATTACCCTTAATTATCCATAATTAGTGAGGAACTATGCAAATCACTCACCTTGGCCACAAATAAAATACCAAATCTGAAATGAATCTCTGTTTGGTGTTGTTCCCAATGCAACACAGCAGCTCTAACCGTGCTTTGGTGCTATTCCTCCTTAATTTGATGTTGATTAGGCTAATCTTCAATTATAAAGTGGTTTGGTGATGTTTTAGATGTTGGAGGCCATTATTAGGGTTCTTAGGAGGTAAATGGCGGCTAGAAAACTGAAATGAAATGAAAACCTAACTCATTCCAGCCTAAACATAACCCTAATCCCGAAATGGGTTATGGGCCCATTTACTAATCACCTCATTTGGCCTGGTTAAACAGTTTTTCACCTTCTGAACCCTATTTCAGCCATATCTCCCAAACGGTAAGTTCGTTTTCCACATATGACCACTCTATGGAAAGATAAACCATCATCAGGATCTAGTGGAAGTGGTTTCAGGTCAAAACTCCTTTCCAATCAAAAGTTATGGCTGAAACAAGACTAGCTAGGGGAAAAACGGTCATTTAAAAGTCGGGAAAAATCATGAACATGGGAAATGACTCCAATAGTCGTCTCCCAAAGTTGCATGACCATACGACTTCGTTTGTGAAAGAAATAAATATTCTTCGATCCTGCGATGCGTAGAATGCGGGTCGTTACAATCAATCCCATATTTTCATGGGTTAACATTTGCAGCTCAAAGTTCGCATTATTGAAAATGATGCGGGCTTCGAATTACAATATTTTTGATGTTGTTTGTCAAGTGCCTTTTCTAAGTTGTTAATTGCTTTTTCTGGAAAATCCATTCCGTCCGAATTATCATGTTGCACGCTGTCATATGCCATCGGCATGTCTTATGTTGTTTGATCTATCATGTCGTGTCGGGCTTTAAACCGTCTTAAACCAAATACCTTCTGTACTCTTATATCTCCTCGCAAATTGCATGTCCATTCACATTCCATTCACATTTGGAGCTTCTTATCTCGCTAATGGTAGCTGAGCTCTTAGGAAAGAACATCGCTCTTCGTTCAATCAGCTTTGATCATTGCTGATCATATTTAGATCGAAATCAAGCTTCAACAAGTCCAGTTGAATCATGTACCAAGGCCGAATCAATTCAACCCAGCACTGGCTTCCAAATTCGAGGTGATCCTTCATCGTCGATCACTCAAAGGCCATTACAAGTTTCATCCGCTTAGAACCAGGTTTAACTCTTATTTTATTTCCCTCGATTCTAGGATTTGCATAATACTTGTGAAATCTTTGGGTTATATTGGATATTCTGAATCAAATTTTTATTGAAATGACGTTAATTGACACTGAACTGGATTGTAATAGATTGGAAATTGTGTGTGAGGAATTCAAAGTATGCGAACCCTTTCTGGAACTTGATTTTGAATTGATGCACATAATATGCTTATTGAAATGCTTGCGTCATAAAATGCTTTTGTTGACTTACTCGCATTTTTTGAATTTGATTATTGATGACGAAGTTCGATTGCCTTTATCACATTTGAATTGGATTTTTTCTTTTAAGCTGTCAGTACGGCTTGGCTAATGCAACTCATAACTCCATGTCGTAGAATCGACATAGGAAGTCTATAGCGGCTTGAGTGAAGAATGAATTAACCCTTAAACCATTTGAGTCTTGAATTAATTGAGTGGTTTGACTTTTAAATCTGCTACACACCTTGTATTAACTTGCAAATGTAGCTTTAGGCCAATTGCATATCATTGTTTGAACTGATAACTCATAATTTGTTGAATCATATTAAGATCCTAAGTCATTGCAACGACACGAATTATCAAGTTGTAGCAGTAACTTTAGGGCTCAAGCCATAAGAGATGTCATGTCGTATGAACGTCCTTAGTTTTCAAGTTGTTATAACGGCTTGAAATTCTAAGGGTGTTCGAATGACTTGACTTTCCGGCGGCTTGGATTCTCTAAAGTGATGGTACGACTGGGTTATTATATCGTTGAGTGACTTTAAACCATAAGACAGATTAGGCCTTTGATAAATAAAACCCTTACGACTTGGGTCTTCAATGACTTAAGTTTTCTAACAACTTAAGTGTCCAACGACCCATCCCTCCTTTGACTTATGTCATCATCTACTTGAATCCTTTGCGTCATAAGTCATTTAACGACTTGAGTCACACTGCAACACAAGTAGTTTCAACGACTTGAGTCTCCTGCGACTTAAGACCTAAATGGCTCGAACTTTATTATGACTTAAGTTTTAAACGACTTAATGGTTAGGTCGACATGAGATCTTAAAATTAGATTGTTAATCAACCTTTTTTGAGCACTCCATAAATTGGACAATCCATGGCTTCATTTTTGAAGCTAATTTTTTTCCAAGATATGTTTATGAACGGGTGCACTTGTGTAGAATGACTACTAGGAAGAGCTCTCGCTTTCAAGCTGAGGAAATCTCTTCTTCTTCCCCTAAATTACTGCAACCACGACTTTTGGACAAATTCCTGCACAACCTTTTCCTGAACTTTGACCTGTCAGTGCCAAGGATCAAGAAAGGAAGACTACCTCTTTCAATCAAGATCAATTTGAACAGTTATGTGGACAACATGGAATCCCTATTACAGACACGATATTGCCTACAGAGGGCGTAATTACGAACAGACCCCTGCCTGGATATGTAGCTATGAATCGACACATGCTAGCAAGTGGTGTTATTCTTCTATTCAACCCTTTCTTAGAAAGAATTTTGAATCATCTGGCCCTCGCTCCCTTCCAGCTCCACCCAAACTGTTACATCGTCCTATTAGAGCTTTATATTCTTCCTATGGACAAAGAAGCACGTGAGCCTACTTTCCACGAAATCCATTACTTATGCTCCTTTAAAGCTAGAAAAGGCACTCCTTCCATCATGCATGCTGAAGGTGTCCGAAACCAGAAACTTATTCATAACTTGCCAAACAGAGTTTCGGGGTTCTTAAATCAATTTTTCTTTGTTCGATGCTCGAGGCCATTCATGGGAATTGGGCCGAAGGGAGGTAAACAATCTTTTTAACGATAATTCATTTTTAATCCTTCCATTGACCTCAACTACTGAATTTTGTATTCTTATTTTTCTGTTCTCCCGGCTCCTATTAAAAAAAGATAGTGCTCCTTATAAAACTCTTTACGAATCCCTTCATAACATTAATTTATTAGATAGATTCAGACAATATGTGATAACGGAAGACAATCTTCGGAAGTACGAATTACTCATTTTTCTAGGAAATTCTATCCTAAAGGAACATCTCCAACAGCCAACTTAAGCCTACGGAACCAAACGTTGTACTTCTGGTGGCGATAATGAGGCCCAAAGCCAAACTGTTGACCCTTCACCAAAAAAGTGCTCTGAATCTGCTGGCAGTAGCAATTCGCCATCTAAAACAACTCCCAGTAAGGAAGAATCATTTAACTAGCGCGAGGGTAAGGGTCTCCTGGTTTCAACTGAACAAGTTGAGAAAAAAGGCTCCACTCCAAATCTTGTACCAGAAACCGAGCAGATCAAGGAAGATGAGAGAGAGAGGGTAACATTACAGATCCTACACATGAGACTGAGCACGTTAATGAAGGGGAAACCGCATTAGAAATTGATCAGAATGCTGAGACGATGGTTAAGGACCTCTTGTTCAAAATATGACAGAGGAAGGCTCCATGTAACAACCCGTATTTTCTGTGAATGTTAAAATTAACAAAATCTAATAACACTTAATTTTGAGAAGAAGAATGAAGGGAAACAGGTTACTCCATTGCATTCATCTCGGAATTCTGCTTGAGATAGAGTCTGAGTTTGCGTGAATCGGACTCCGTATGAAGAGGTTATAGAGGTTAGAAGATTTCAAATTTTAAGCAGAAAATAAATATAAATAATAATTAAAATAAAAAACTTGTTCAAAATTCAAAATTCGGACAGAACAAGCTGAGAGGGAAATTTCCCGCTTAGGGTGTCGACCTTTCCCAGGGGGAGTCGACATAGGTGTCGACCCCTTATAGGGGAGTCGACATAGGTGTCGACCCCGCCTGTAGGGAGTCGACCCCTTTGAGATCTGCCTCTTGTGAAGAATTTTTGTATCCCTGAGTTGATGTGGCCTTCACTGATTGGCTTATGACTAATTTCTGAGGTATTGGGGCTTATGTGTCGTGCTATGGTTGGCTGGATGACACATCTCTTTGGTTTGATGGCTCTGATTTCTCCTAGACTAATCTAAAGGCTAGAATTAATCCTAGACATCTATATATATGTAGCTAAACCTAGACCCTAACCTCATAACCCTAAAAACTATTGTGTCGTTATGCTGTTAGTCTATAAGCTAGCCTAGCCTACTTCATCTTCTCCAAACTAGAAAATCAAATCCAAACTAGAAATCGATTAGAAGAACTTCAAATCAAACGTCTACATCAAAGGATAGCTTAACAAATTCAGAAATCAAATCCTAGAATACAAGATCCGTCCTTTTTCAATAAGTTTAGTTATTATTTAGATTTAAACATCTAATAGAAATCATGACTGTAATAATCGGATCTAGAACGATGCCTAATTTTGATTCGTTCCTATCCTTTTGCCAAATCTAAATTGCTTATGCCTATGAGACTATTGTGATTGATGTAACGACACCTATCATGTCTATGAGACTGTTGGATTGACATAATAGAACCTATCATGCCTATGAGACCATTGTGACTGACATAATAAAACCTATCATGCCTATGAGACTGTTGGATTGACATAATGGAACCTACCATGCCTATGAGACTGTTGTGAATTATATGATGGAACCTATCATGTTGTACATCCTATGCCTATGAGATTATTGTGATTTATATAATTGGACGTATCATGTTGTACATAAAAAAATTAGTGATTCTCTTAAGTCCAATTCTATCTAATCTTTTTACTTATGGTGTAAATTGCTTAGTTTGTCTACACATATTATTAATGTACAACATTGAAACATGATTCTTGAATTGGGTACATCTTAACATGCCTATTTTTCCTTATGTCAATTCTTATGCTCCTTCTCTATTTCCCCCTTTTTTACTTGCTTTTGTGAATACTAAGTTCATTCGGAACTTAGATTGAATCTCGTTGTACGTGCGATTATAACACGGGAAAAATTAGGCATAGCATGGGAATGTGGCATAAACTTGTATTGGCTAGACTTGTGGAAATTTTGACACACAGAATTGGACATATATGAAAAATATGTGAAATTTGGCTAAAGATGAATATGCCTAACCCGAGGTTAGATTGATTTGCGGTGTAAGACTGCCCGGAACCGCCTGGCACATCCAGCTACCGAAACAACATAGATCTAATGTGAGAGGTTAGCGCATTAAGCCCAAAAACCCGAGGTTAGATTGAGTTGCGGTGTAAGAATGCCCGGAACCGCCCGACACATCCAGCAACCGCAACAGTATAGATCTAATGTGAGAGGTTGGTGCTTTAATGAATGAATTAAAGCTAAGGAACAGACAGGCTAAGAATGGTAGGGTTAAGTTAATTATGGCAACCCTTAACGAATACAACATGTTAATTAAACAGATGGGTGGGGTTAGGTTAATTTGAGAACACTTAATCATTATAACATGTTGATTAGGAAACCCTAGTAACAGGGACCCATTTCAGCAGTATCCTAAATAGATGTATCACGATACCCTGAACTATGCAAGTTGGGGCACGATTACTGAGCTGATTATAAGCGGTCAAAATAGTGATGGGTGGTGCAGAAGTGTAGGTTCCGGCGAAGTATGGACGTGCACATACTCCGGAGTGGATAAATCAAGCACTGGGCAGTAGTATACACTGTGCATCTAGAATTTGTGTCGGTTTGCCACCATAGGAATTGATACATCCTATGGTGGAACCAGCACGGGTATCTACAATCAAGCGGGGTCGAATGACACAAGTAAGAAATGCATGCGAGTAGAAGCCGTTCGAAAAAAGGGATCACTTTGTTATGAACACATGATGGTAGTTGAAACATTCGTTAGTAGGTGCAGAGAAATGGAAATGAGTGCGATAGTATATTCAGTTTATCTTGCCTTATCTTATGTTATCTTATTTCTATGGTATTTTTCTATGTTCAATTTACTCATGTCATGATCTTTTTACCTGTTTACGTGCTGAATGATCACTGGACTTATCAGAATTATGTATGACCCATTTTCTTTTGCCTTCTTTTCTTCCGTTCCCTCCAAGGTCCACAGGGAGGGAATACTTCAGCTTAGTGCAGACCTTTTCCAGCTTAAAGAGAGTAGATGTATTGCATGGATTCTCTTTTCTTGGGCTATGGCTGTGGTTACAATTTTATTGGGGATTTATGTTGCTTTACTACTGTTTTATGCTTCTTTATGTACTTGGAGTTTTAAATCAAGACAGATGTTTTATTGTAATAATTTAGAAGTTGGGTTTTGATAATTTTCTTGTAATGTTTTGACTGAACCACGCTATTTATGAAATGATTTCAGTTTTCCGCTGTTTATATGTCTGTCTTGTAAATTATCCGTGTCTTTTACCTAAAATGCTTCACAAAGTTAATGCATTCCCTTTGTGAATGACCTTAATGGAGGTGGGGTGTTTCACTTGGTATCAGAGCGATGGTTTACCAAATCAGATAAAAAAATTTGAAAGCTATTTTTCAAAAAGAAATTTAAAGAAGCATTTTCAAGAAAAGTGTTGTTTTACTTTAAAGGCATAATCCCCAAAGCCATATGCACTATCTTTCTATCCTTTGTTTTGAACCTTTTCTTTTCATTTTAGCATGTCTGGGAATCTTAATCTTCCCAAGGACGTACCGATACCTAGCTGGTTCAGAAGGTATCTGGAGGCTAGGGCTAATGATGCAGGCCCAGCAGACGTTCCTCCTCCCCCAGCTGCAACCGTTCCTCCTCCTCCTATATGTGTGAATGTTTTCTCGAAGATATGTTGAGCCTTTCGAGCTATGGGCGGAAAGAACTTTAATGGGACTGAGTGATTTGTAGAAGCAAGAAATTGGCTCAAGGAAACAGAAGATTTGTTTGTTATCTTCGAAGTGGACGATATGCAGAAGATACAATTGGTTGTATGGTTACTTAAGGACGAAGCCTCTTACTGGTGGGAAGTTACAAATGCTAAGAGACCAGTTGAAACTTGGGAGAATTTCAAAAGGAGATTTGAAATGAAGTTCCTCTCGCAAGCTGAACGAAGCCAACAGATGGAGAAGTTCTTAGCAATCAAACAAGGAAGCCTATCGGTTAAGGAATATGTCAACCAATTCAACCTGCTGGCTAGATTCGGACTGGAGTTGGTAAACACTCCACATAAAAAGGCTTTCCGATTCAATAAAGGGTTGAATGAGCCACTGCACAGCCTAACTATGTCCCATATACCTATGGGTGCGACTTTTGAGAGACTGGTGGACATGGCACTGTTACAGGAGGAAGAAAAGGAGGGCAAGAAAGAGGCAAAGGTGGAAGAACCTCTAGACAAGAAAGTGGAGAGATCACAGAATAAGAAGACGGATTCCAAGAAAGGCGGGAAGAATAACAAACCCCATGACAAGAGAAAGTGCAAATTTTGTGGCATACCTGGACATCTAATTAAAGACTACAGGAAGAAGAAGAGAAAGATGGGTGGTTACTTTCAATGCGGCGAGACAGGACATATAGGTAAGGATTGCCCAAAAGGAAAGGGCAAGGCAGAGGACTGGATCCACTTCTGGACGGCAGATTCACGCTCTCATTTCACCTCCGCAAGAAAGAGGTAGAAATATTTCTGTTGAGAGTTTAGTTTATCTTTCTGATCATCCAGTTCGTACTCATTTTGATTCTGGCGCATCGCACTCTTTTATATCTACTGCTTTAGTTGAATCTCTGCACCTAGATACCAGTATAGTAGATGATCCCATAGTTGTTTCAAATCCAATTGGGGGTTCGGCTTATTTATCAATGATTTGTTTGGATTTGGAAATTTCTATACTTAGCATTGGGTTTAGTTGTATTGCTTATGTTTTGGGCTTCACGGGCTATGGGTTGATTCTAGGCATGGATTGGTTATCCAGTAATGGTGCCATCCTCGGTTATGAAAAGAGAGTGGTTAGACCTATGACTTACCTCGGTAACACTCTCAAAATCTCTTGTAATCCCATGAATTCGATTATGCTTATCTATCTAGAATCTCTTGATGCGTCTGTTGAAAACTTACAATCTGTTAGAGTAATCCGTGAATACTCGGATGTCTTTGAAGAGGTAAAGGGTTTGCCTCCGAAGCGAGAGATAGACTTCCGCATATACCTTGTTGATAATGCAAAACCTGTTGCTTTACCAGTTAGACACATGGCTCCAAGGGAAAGGAAAGAGCTCAGCAATCAAGTTAAAGAGTTGCTTGAAAAGGAGTTCATAAGGCAGAGTATTTTTGAATGGTGTGATCCAGTGGTGTTTGCAACCAAAGCAGATGGTTCACTTCGTCTGTGCGTGGACTATAGGGAGCTAAACAAGCCGACCAAGAAGAATAGGCACCCACTTGTTAGAATAGACGACTTGTTCGACCAGCTCGTAGGTGCCTCGGTTTTCTCCCAACTAGATTTGGCCACCGCATTTCATCAGCTAAGAGTGGTTGAAGACAGCATAGATAAGACCGCGTTCAAGACCCCGGATGGTTTCTTTGAATAGCTTGTCGTGACTTTCGGCTTGACAAATGCACCTGCCTACTTCGTAGATTTGATGAGTAGGGTGTTCAGAGAGTTCCTTAATAAATATGTAGTGGTCTTCGTGGACGACATTTTGATTTTCTCAAAAAGTGAGGAAGAACATGCTTTGCATTTAAGGCAAGTCATGGATACTCTTCGTGCACATCAGTTAAAAGCAAAATTCTCCAAATGCCATTTTTGGAGAGATGAAGTAAGGTTTCTTAGACATGTGGTGTCCAAAGAAGGGATAGCTGTGGATCCCGCAAAAGTAGTTGTGGTGCAAATTGGAAGATCCCACGGAATGCAACTGAAATACAAAGTTTTCGCGGGCTAGCGGGCTTTTACAGAAAGTTCATTAAGGACTTTGCAAAGATCTCAGCTCCACTTACTAGGTTGACAAAGAAGAACCTAACTTTTGCTTGGGATTTGGATTGCGATGTTTCTTTCCAACAATTGAAAAGAGCTCTAAAAATAACCCTGGTTCTGGCATTGCCTGATGGGAGTAAGATGTTTACAGTGTACACAGACGCATGCAGTACAGGATTGGGCGCTGTATTGATGCAAGAGGGCAGAGTAGTTTGTTATGGAGGAAGGCAGTTGAAGGTACATGAGAAAAACTACCCAACTCATGATTTAGAACTAGCTTCCATTATTTTTGCTTTTAAGTCATGGCGTCATTACCTACTAGGAGAAAGGTTTGAATTGTTTACTGACCATAAATCGTTAAAGGACCTTTTCTCGCAAAAAGATCTTAACTTAAGACAACAAAGGTGGATGTAATTTCTTTCCTCATACGATTTTAAGATTGCTTATATCCCTGGCAAGGGAAATGTGGTAACAGACGCCTTAAGTAGGAAAAAGCTGACCTTAAGTCCTCTCTTTATAGAAAGGCAAAGCTTGGAGTACATAGCAAACTTTGACTTTAGACCCTCCTTAAAATTTGTACCTGGTTTGTTAGCATCGCTAGAAGTGCGGCCTACTCTTTTGGACTGAATAGGAACCGCGCAACATGAAGACCCTCAGCTAATTGACATGATGGTTAAGCTAATTAGAGGTGAGACTTCTAGTCACCTCAATAGATACTCCATCGATGACAAGGGTTGGTTGAGACGGGATGGAAGACTATGTGTCCCACAAGCAAGGGATTCGGTGACGACCGTTCTTGAAGAAGCACATCATTCTAAGTTGACCATACACCCAGGTAGGACAAGATGTATAAAGACATAAAAAGGGTTTTCTGCTAGAATGGCATGAAGAAGGATGTAGTCGAGTTTTTCTCTAAATGCTTGATATGCCAGCATGTCAAGGCAGGGCAGAAGAAGCCTGGTGGTCTGCTTCATCCTCTAGAGGTCCCACAGTGGAAATGGGATGGCATTTCGATGGACTTTATTGATGGGTTGCCTAGGTCAAGAAGGGGCAATACCAGTCTTTTGGGTAATAGTGGACAGGCTTACTAAAGCGCTCACTTTATACCTGTTAAGAGCAGAAGGACTGCCTCATCGTTAGCATCCATTTATCTTAAAGAGGTGGTTCGACTACATGGAATACCCACCAGCATAGTAAGTGATCGAGACCCTATCTTTATTAGCGATTTTTGGAAGAGTTTGCAAGAGACTGTAGGCACATAGCTATGCTTAAGCACTGCCTATCACCCTTAAACCGATGGTTAGACGGAAAGGGTGAACAGATTATTGGAAGATCTCTTGAGATTGTGCATTCTTGATTTTGGAGGAACATGGGAGGATCACCTTCCTTTGGTGGAGTTCGCCTACAACAATAGCTACCAAGCCACCATAGGCATGGCACCCTTTGAGGCTTTGTATGGAAGACCGTGTCGATCACCAGCTTGTTGGTGGGAGTCTACAGACAAGCTCGTACTTGGGCCTGACAAGATCAGAGAAACTTCAGAGAAGGTTGACTTGATACTAAGACGAATGAAGACCGCACAAGATAGACATAAGTCCTACGCTGATAAAAGAAGGATCGACCTTGAGTTTGAGGTTGGAGACAAAGTTTTTCTTAAAGTATCTCATTTGAAGAATGTCGTTCGCTTTGGGTCCGTACGAAAATTGGCACAAAGTTGTAGGGCCATTTCCTATCGTTGAGAGGATTGGGAAGATGGCTTATAAAGTAGAGCTTCCCGAAAGATTGGTTGGAGTACATAATGTTTTTCATGTCTCTCATCTATGAAAGTGCTTACATGAGTCTGTGGAAGTTATGGAGCCAAGCATACTAGCGGAAATAGAAGTGGAACGAGAAGCAACTGTGAGAAGAGTTCCAACTCGTATCTTGGGTACAGAAGTTAAAAGGCTACGCAATCGTGAGGTCAAGCTATTTAAAGTGCAATGGAGTGATACTGAGGAAGACGCGACTTGGGAGACTGAGGACAAGATACGCGCAGCCTACCCTTATCTTTTTGAGGGTACATACTTGATCTCTTGTTTTCCATAAAGTTATGCCTGCTTGTATCTATCCTTTAAAGTATATTTCCTTGGTCCTATTCTTGATCCTTAGTTAGAAACCAATGGATGTAAACATGTATTTGAAACATGTTATGATTGATGGTTGCAAGTGGTTGCTCGTAGATGCATATACACACACACACTGGGAACTAAATCGGCTCAGTCACTTTCATATTTCATATGCATATATGTGTTTATATATGGATTGAAACTTGATGTGTTATCATATGGACGTTGCATTTGTATGAATGATTGTGCACTCATGTAGAAAGTATGATTAAGAATAATTGCATACATAATGGACTCATGGCACTAACATGATTTGAATCAAGGAGGTCAACTGAATCAGTAGACCGCCTGATTTTGCAATAAATAAGGACATATACACACACTATGCATATGATCATGAAAGCATTAAAATCTTTTAAGGACAATGGATGCCTGTGATTGGTGGTTGAGTAGATGGATGTTAGGATACATTCTTCTTAACTTAGAGATTTCGGGGACGAAATCCTTTAAGGAAGGTAGAATGTAACACCCCGCATTTTCTGTGAGTATTAAAATTAACAAAATCTAAGAACACTTAGAAGAATTAAGGGAAACGGGTTACGCCATTGCATTCGTCTCGGAATTCTGCTTGAGATAGAGTCCGTGTTTGCATGAATCGGACTCCGTATGAAGAAGTTATGGAGGTTAGAAGATTTCAAGTTTAAGAAGAAAATAAATATAAATAATAATTAAAATCAAAAACCAGTACAAAATTCAAAATTCGGACAGAATAGGTTGAGCGGGAAATTTCCCGCTCAGGGTGTAGGGGGAGTCGACATAGGTGTCGACCCCCCCGTAGGGAGTCGACCCCTTTGAGATCTGCTTCCTGTGACGAATTTTTGTAGCCCTGAGTTGATGTGGCCTTCACTGATTGGCTGATGACTAATTTCTGAGGTATTAGGGCTTATGTCGTGCTATGGTTGGCTGGATGACACATCTCTTTGGTTTGATGGCTCTGATTTCTCCTAGACTAATCTAAAGGCTAGAATTAATCCTAGACATCTATATATACATAGCTAAACCTAGACCCTAACCTCATAACCCTAAAACTATGGTGCCGTCATGTTGTACGTCTACAAACTAGCCTAGCCTCCTTCATCTTCTCCAAACTAGAAAATCAAATCCAAACTAGTAATCGATTAGAAGAACTTCAAATCAAACGTCTACATCAAAGAATAGCTTAACAAATTCAGAAATCAGATCCCAGAATACAAGATCCATCCTTTTTTCCGTAAGTTCAGTTATTATTTAGATTTAAACATCTAATAGAAATCATGACTATAATAATCGGATCTAGAACGATGCCTAATTCTGATTCGTGCCTATCCGTTTGTCAAATCTAAATTGCTTATGCCTATGAGACTATTGTGATTGATGTAACAACACCTATCATGTCTATGATACTGTTGGACTGACATAATAGAACCTATCATGCCTATGAGACCGTTGTGACTGACATAATAAAACCTATCATGCCTATGAGACTGTTGGATTGACATAATGGAACCTACCATGCTTATGAGACTGTTGTGAATTATATGATGGAACCTATCATGTTGTACATCCTATGTCTATGAGACTATTGTGATTTATATAATGGGACGTATCATGTTGTACATAAAAAAATTAGTGATTCTCTTAAGTCCAATTCTATTTAATCTTTATACCTATGGTGTAAATTGCTTAGCTTGTCTACACATATTATTAATGTACAACATTGAAACATGATTCTTGAATTGGGTACATCTTTACGTGCCTATTTTTCCTTATGTCAATTCTTATGCACCTTCTCTATCCCCTTTTTACTTGCTTTTGTGAATACTAAGTTCATTCGAAACTTAGATTGAATCTCGTTGTACGTGCGATTATAATGTGGGAAAAATTGGGCATAGCATGGAATTGTGGCATAAACTTGTATTGGCTAGAATGTGGACAATTTGACGCATAGATTTCGACACATAAGTATGTGAAATTTGGCTAAAGACGAATATGCCTAACCCGAGGTTAGATTGAGTTGCGGTGTAAAACTGCCCGGAACCGCCCGGCACATCCAGCTACCGCAACAATATAGATCTAATGTGAGAGGCTAGCGCATTAAGCCCAAAAACCCGAGGTTAGATTGAGTTGCGGTGTAAGACTGCCCGGAACCGCCCGGCACATCAAGCAACCGCAACAATATAGATCTAATGTGAGAGGTTGGTGCTTTAATGAATGAATTAAGGCTAAGGAACAGACAGATTAAGAATGGTAGGGTTAAGTTAATTAAGGGAACACTTAACCAATACAACATGTTAATTAAAAAGATGTGTGTGGTTAGGTTAATTTGAGAACACTTAACCATTATAACATGTTGATTAGGAAACCCTAGTAACGGGGAGCCATTTTAGCAGTAACCTACATAGATGTATCACGGTACCCTGAACTAGGCAGGGTGGGGCACGATTACTGGGCAGATTATAAGCAGTCAAAATAGCGGCGGGTGTTGCAGCAGTGTAGGTTTCGGTGGAGTATGGATGTGCACATACTCCAGAGTGGATGAAGCAGGCACTAGGCATCAGTAGTATACACTGTGCATCTAGAATTTGTGTCGAGTTGCCACCGTAGGAATTGATACACCCTATGGTGGGACCAGCACAAGTATCTACAATCGAGCGGGGCCGGATGGCACAAGTAAGAAATGCACGCTAGTAGAAGCCGATCGAAAAAAGGGATCACTTTGTTATGAACACATGATGGTAGTTGAAACATTCGTTAGTAGGTGAAGAGAAATGGAAATGAGTGCGATAGTATATTCAGTTTATCTTGCCTTATCTTATGTTATCTTATTTCTATAGTATTGTCCTATGTTCAGTTTATTCATGTCATGATCCTTTTACCTGTTTACATGCTGAATGATCACTGGACTTACAAGACTTATGTCTGACCCATTTTCTTTCGCCCTCTTTTCTTCCATCCCCCCCCCCCCAGTCCGCAAGGAAGGATTACTTCAGCTTAGTGCAGACCTTTTCCAGTTTGAAGAGAGTAGATGTATTGCTTGGATTCTCTTTTCTTGGGTTATGGTCGTGGTTACACTTTTATTGGGGATTTATGTTGCTTTACTGCTGTTTTATGCTTCTTTATGTACTTGGAGTTTTAAATCAAGATAGATGTTTTATTGTAATAATTTAGAAGTTGGGTTTTGAGACAATGCTTGTAATGTTTTGACTGAACCACGCTATTTATGAAATGATTTCAGTTTTCCGCTATTTATATGTCTGTGTTGTAAATTATCTATGTCTTTTACCTAAAATGCTTCTCCAAGGTTAATGCATTCCCTTTGTGAGTGACCTTAATGGAGGTGGGGTGTTTCACTCCACATGTACCTTTGCGGGTTTAGGTGACCTTAATTCAGCTAAGTAACTTAGCCAGGGTGATACTATTACCCAATCATTTGATCCTCAAACCACAATTACGGGACCTAGCAAAATAGAGGCTCTCGTCTCTAAACTAGAAAAATTTCTTGCGTCTCTAAAAATTTCCTTAGAACCAATTAGAAAAACTGGTTCGTTAATTGAAGTGCTTTAGAAAACATTTCTAATATGCACATACTTCGTAAATTTCTTTGTAGCTTTCACAGTTCACCCCAAAACTTTTCGGTTTGAGTGCTAAAAGTTTTTCATATCTTTTCTCAGGTTCGGAAATGCATGGGCAACATTTGTTAGACTTTAGGAAGAGAAGCACTACATGCAACCCGAACCACCTCTTACAACCCTATCCTTCGCACCGGTCGCAACACTCCAAGCAATATTATCCTCCTCAGCATCTGCAATCCTCTAACATGCCTCCTCCATTACGTGATCATGAATTGTCTGATGAACATAGACGAAAGATGCATGAGGACGAGGAAGAAAGGAGGAGATGAACTTCGCTTAGAGATGACGATGATGATGTTCGTGATGGAGGGAGATGCAGAGAGAAGCGAAGCAAAGATGATCAAGGGAAGGATGATTCACATAAGTTCCCTCGATTGGACAAGCTTCCTATTGTAACCCGATCGATTCCATCTTCCGACCCTCCTGGTCCTTCTACTGAAATCCATTCAATTATTCAAAAGCCCCTCTATGATCCTGAGCCAGCATACACTTCACTTGCTGGTTGATTCAAGTGTTGGAATTTGAAGGGATTGCTTTTTGATCATGGGGTTAATCCAACTAATGCCAATTGCATAGCCTAGGAAATAAATACTGTGATAAGTCAGATGCATACCCAACTTGACACTGCTAAAAGTCAATTGGATACAAAGATGGGTATCGTCGAGGACTATGCTAAGAAGCAGTTGAGCAGATGGCACAAATTCGAGGATGATTTCCAAAAGCGTAATGACGCCAACCTTGCTAGGATTGCTTCTTTGGAAAGCGACAAAGCTAAGTGGGAAGAAGTTCTGGATCCTCGGGAGGTTACTATTGCATCCCTCACTAAAAGAAATGTGGAACTGGAGGGGTTAGATATCGAGAACAAGAAGCTCAAAGAAGAACTTGCAGCTGCTAAGCGAAGGGAAAAGTAAGCCCAAACTGCCAAACACAATGCTGAAGTTACATTGTCTATAGAAAAGGATTTCTCTAAACAATATCGGAACGAAGTTGCCCAACTTCGTGAACCTATCAATTCGTTGAAAGCTTCCAATCTTGTAATAACGGCTAAGGTTGAGACTCTTGAGAAGGATAAAAAGCAGCTGAGAATCTCTCAAAAAGTCCATGGACGGCGCTTATGCTGACATATTCAGATTTTATGTTTTTAGCGTCATGAGCCAAGGAAGTCTACATTATTTAGAAGATAGCATTCCAACCACATTGGCTCTTGTCTGGGAGAGAGTACTTGAAATCAATGATGGCGACCACAGTTAAGACGACCTCATCAATGATCTCTTAGATGAGAAATCCAAGAAAGCGTTAGCTAAAGGAAAGGCTCAGTTGGCAAGTGATAGGGTTGGCAGTCCCAGAATCAAACCAACATTGATCCTCTGATTGATCTTGTCAACATTAAAGCCTCTAGCTTGCAGACAACTGTTAACCTTCCTGATGCTTCGAAAGAAAAGGAAACAATTGTAGATAAGTGTACTGCTACTGTGATTGTTATTGAGGGGCATGGTGGAGATGATGAAGATGATGATGATAACATAGACAAATAGAGAATAGAGCATAGAGATATCCAAGAGAATCTTCTACATGTAGGTAAAAACGAAACTGATTTCACTGCATCACTCTTAGATTCCTTTTTTAGTTCACCTGGATCTCTTGCCTTTTATGCTCATTGCTCCAGTGCTCTAAGTTTAATCTCACATCTGCATTCCCCTGCTATAGGGAGGAAACAACAACTGAAGCTGTTACAACCGACTCAACTTTGATGACAAATTCTCTTGCCACGGTTATCATTCCTCTGTCTGTTGACATGTCTTTACTTTCCATTACAACCCCTAGGTCACATGATGTTAAAATCAGTGCGCTTTCTGACTTGGAGGATGTCGATTACACTCTTAATGATGATCCCGGAACCATAGAAACAGATGAAAGCCCTGGAGACACTGCTAAGGATCAGTGACAACCAAGTCCTCATCGTCTTCGAAACACAAGAGAAAGAAGCGTACTATTCAGAAAACAGAAGTTATTACTTTGTCTTCTCAGGAAAATTCAAGTGACGTGGCAGAGACTCCTCCTCCTGCTCTCAAAAAACCAATTCTAAGGTCAAGCGATCAGAAGAAATAGTGCTCAGTACCAGTTTATTTTGCTTCTTGAATACTCCCTTTTATGTGTTTCATTCAGATCGGTTGTATATGAGGGTACTGGTCCCTGCTTATTACTTTATGTTACTCGGCGTCTGAAACTTTCGTACCAGACTTGTGATTTTGTGATTTGGCTCCGTGTTGCTGTGATGAAAATGTATTATGTGTTCTGATTATTGTACTTAAGCTTTTTCTATAGCTTTGTCGTACTTTCTTGTTTTGCATTCCACACATGTTGACTTCACCCACTTTTAACACAAGTTTTCTATATCACAAGTCATTTGTTATTGCAATGCCTGGTATTACAATGACCTCGTTGTACTTTTTGTAACTATTGATTTTTCTTTTACGTAGCCATGGATCATTATCAACTGGATTTACTTGACCAATTTTATTGAATTATCGTGATTTTGACTGGGGCAGCATTTGAGACTTCTTTTCCATGAATAACCACTTTTCGTGCTTACCACTGTATTGAAGTTCTCGAGTTTGCCTTAACCATTTAAAGGGATTCAACTTTGTCGATCAGAGTAATCCTTGTAGGTGCCAAGCCTTTTTGTTTAGTGTAAAGTTGTGACGAGTTGATGGTATGCATGAGTGAGCATTATTGAATTTTCTTAATGTGGCGGTGATGCCCGGTGCCAAAGTTCGCCACAAGCTTTAAAGGTTAAGTGTGACTGACTATATTTGGAATTTCTTGGTTATATGCTTTTGCCGTCACGTTTGGGACTTCTTGGCTTTCTCATGATCCAAGAATTCCTCGTTTAGTCAATCAAACTCATGCCTTTTAAATGAGAAATTTTTGTTTTTGTGCCCCTGCTTGAGAGGTCGTATACTATATTCAACCATGTTTCTCGCAAACCTGGCAGTCCAGGCCCTTCGGAGATTAGATTTGAATATATGCCCCCATGGAGGTCTTGGTTTTCATGCCTTCGAAGAGGTCTTTATAAATCCGTTATTCGTTGTGACTGAACAATTTAGCAACTTGTAGAATTTGTCGGATGCCTTTGAAAAGGTCTTTTGAGTTTGTCAGTAACAGAATTTGGAAGACTCAGCAACTGATCGGATGCCCCCGAAGAGGTCTTTAAAGTCCGTTAGTAACTAGATTTAGAAGACCCAGCATCTGATCGGATGCCCCTGAAGATGTCTTTAAAGTGTGTCAGTAATTGGATTTGGAAGACCCAACATCTGATTGGATGCCCTCGAAGAAGTCTGTAAAAGCCTCAGGTTTGTCATAATCGAGCCATATATTTATGGCACTGACGATCGACTAGGTGCCCCTCGGAGAGGTCTTTGGTTTGCTTTAGAAGCCCAGTGTTTGTCGCAAATGGGCCATGTATTAATGGCACTGATGATCAACTGGGTGCCCCTCGGGGAGGACTTTGGTTTGGGGTTGCATCGTTTCAGGTGGAGGATGCTAGTTCATTTATTGGGTTTTACCGCGGTTTGTAGAACTAGGGTCCTGAACCTTGCAATTAAGAAGGTTCCCCTACGGTGAAACTTACAACTTTGTTTATAGTCTGAACACCGCATCATTTGATCGTTCAATTCCTGGTGTCGCTTATTTGCAAGTTTGTGCTCCACATCTTCGTATTTGTTGCGAATGATGTTTTGAGCACTGAGCAATAGGCGATTGAGCTATCCCAATCGGTATGTGCTGTAACGATCACCAGGCTTTACTAGGTTATGGATGCGTCAACGTTCTTTTTCGAGGTCAAGCAATCAAAATCGAATTTTAGCAACTTGTAAACATGAATTTGCAAATGTATGATTTAGGCAAGTAAGGCAATTTCTTTCATCAATATGTACAAAGCTTGTGACAACGTTTGCATGGTATTTACAACGCATGGCGTTTACAACTTTTCAAGATATGTGAAAGAAATATCAAGCAAAGTAATGATGGAGGTGTATGCTATTCTAGGCTCTGGGAAGTGGGATGTCGTCCGTTGTCTATAGTTCGAAGGTGCCATCTAAGAATTTTTGGCTTATCATATACGGTCCTTCCCAATAGGGTCCGAACACTGAATTTCCTGAGATGATTTTCTTTAGAACAAGGTCCCTAGTTTCAAAGGTTCTCCATTGGAAGTTTGAATTAAAATGCCTGGCTAGCCTTCTCTGATGAGTAGCAATACTTAGTTCTGCTTATTTCCTCTTTTCTTCGAGTAAATCAAGTTCTTCGAGTTGCAGCTTCTCATTCTCTTCTTAATTAAAGTGGATTCTGTAGTGAGTGGGAACTTCCAGCTCTACCGGGATCATAGCTTCAGATCCAAATGCAAGCGAGGACGGAGTGTGCCCAATCGTAGTTTTATGGGTTGTCTGATATGCCCATAGTGCAAGGGAAGCTCATCTACCCAACCACCTTTAGCTTTTTAGAGACACATCTTGATGGTTGACTTTAAGATCTTATTGATTGCTTCAACTTGCTCATTGGCTTGCGGATGAGCAATGGCTACAAAACTCTTCTTAATCTTGTAATTAGCACAGAAATCTAAGAATTCACTGCTTTCGAACTGAGTTCCATTATCAGCTTGAGCCCACTTAGTGAAATAGTCATTGGCTACTATTGCATACTTCATACTTGACTTAGCTGTAGGCAATGCTCCGATTAAATTTATGCCCCAAACAACAAATGGTCTTGGGCTGACCATTTGAGTCAGTTCTGTGGGAGATGCTCTTGGAATCTTTGCAAATCTTTGGCATCTATCACACTTCTTAGCATAGGTCATTCCATCCAAGTTCACATCGGGCCAAAAGAAGCCATATCGCAGAATTTTCTTGGCTAATGTTTGACTGCCTGTGTGACCTCCACATTCCCCTTTATGTAATTCTGCCAAGATTTCTCTTGACTCTTCTTTGGATACACATCGCAGCAGTGGCGTAGAGAAACCTCGTCTATATAACCTTCCATCTTGGATAAGGTACAATGGAGCTTTGCACAATATTTTCCGTCGCCTTTTTAGTTCCTCTGGAAGTGTTCCATTAAGGATATATTCTATAATTAAGGCCATCCAGGATACAGGTTGTTCAACAGCCTCCATAATCCAATCAACATCCACTTCTTCAATATTGGGAGTTGAAAGGACTTCGATGGGAATCAAATCCAACAACTGCGCATCTGAGGAATTGACATATTTAGCGAGAGAATCTGCCTTTGAATTCTCTTTCCTAGGAATATGAGATATTGTGTAGTAGTCGAGATCACTGAGAAGTTCCAAGGCATTAGTAAAATAAACGGGAAGGTTTCTGAATTTGGTCTGGAATTCTTTACGGACCTGATATACTACTAGTTGTGAGTTACTGAGAATTTGCAAGGTTTTCAGATTCAACTCTTTGGCTAATTTCAGTCCTGTTATCAATACTTGATACTCGGCCTCATTATTGGTTGATGGGAATTCCAACCTTAGGGTGTAGCATAAGGAGTGGCCATCAAGAGTTTCTAGGACTATTCCTACCCCCCTCCCCAGCAGTAATCATTCCTAGATCCATCAATGAATAGCTTCCAACTAACTATCGCTCCCGCTGGTTCTACTGTTGCTTTACCCATATCCATAAATTCAGTGATAAAATTAGCTAAAGCATGCCCATTAATATTTCTTCGAGGATGATAAGTGATATCATATTGGATGAGCTTTATGTTCCACTTCAATAATCTCCCTGAGGTTTCTGGGTGAAAGAGGACTTGTCTTAGCGGTTAGTAGGTGAGAACCTTTATAGGATGGGCTTGGAAATATGGCCTTAGCTTTTTTGAGGCAACAAGCAGACAATACACAAATTTTTCTAACTTGGGATATTTTAGTTCTGCCCCAGCAAGCCTTTTGATAATATAATAAAATGGCCATTGAACTTTTTCTTCTTCTCGAACTAGCGCAATGCTTAAAGCATGAGACGAGACTGCTAGGTACAAGAATAGCTCTTCTCCATCTTTAGATTTTGATAGCAACGATGGTAACTCCACGTGCTTGATTAACTCCTCGACGGCTGTTTGGCATTCAGGAGTCCATTTGAAATCTTTCCTTCCTTTCTTCAAAGCATCAAAGAGTGTAATGCACCAATCCATTGCCTTAGAGATAAATCGGTTAAGCACAGCTACTTTCCCATTTAGGCTTTGAAGCTCTTTCTTTGTCCTGGGAGCACGCATCTCCCTCAAGGCTATGGCTTGAGAAGGATTTGCTTCGATGCCTCTGGCGTTGACTATGAATCCAAGAAATTTTCCAGATACGACCCCGAACGAACATTTAAGCGGATTTAGGTTCATCCCATACTTCCTGAGGATATATGGAACATTTCTGTCAAGTTCTCTAAATGATCATCGGCTTTCTTTGATTTTACAAGCATTTCGCCGACATAGGCTTCCATTATGTTCCTAATTTGTGATTTGAACATGGAATTTACAAGGGGTTGGTATGTTGCTCCTGCATTTTTCAGTCCAAAAGTGTAACGATCGGGAATTTCGCTCCATCCGAATCAGTAGCTAAACCGACCAAGACCGTTCGAAACACCTGATTATTTTGAGAACACGACATATTGGAACGCAAATAGAAGAACATTTCATTGTATATTACAACAATTCCATCAAAATACAAGAATATACAGAGTATGAATAAATATTACACAGAAAATATCAGAGATTTATATTACATTTAAATACATTACCGCAGCGGAAAAATAATACAATACACAACTGAAGGAGATATACAGATACAGAGCTTTCCGGATGTCATTCTAACTGTAAATCATGATCCTGTGAATATAAATCTGCAAAACCAAAACTACTAGCTGCCCGTGCCAAAATAAGGGCACCCAGAGTTTAGGTTAAAACAATAAACTCCAGGTCAGTCATGTGACTGGTGTGAGAACTAAAACAGTTATTAATCTTTATTTTAAAGTTAGATAAATCAAGGGACCACGCCGTATAACACGGAACGAGTTTCCTCCCAAGAACACCGGTGCATAAAACAACATCGCAATGCTAAATAAAGAACAATGAAGCTATTATAAGACCCAGGTCCCATCACACAATGCAACACAAACCGGAGGATAGGGTTTTTACCTTATAATAGCCAAAGAATGCTTGATACGCTAAATTTCATCTTTTATTATTATTATAAGTGTATAGTGTCAAAACAATTTAAATCATAAATTTCAATCATAGACGGCATAAGTGCCCCATTCCACTATGTCACCATATAAAGGTTCTACAATCAAAACTGCAAAGTCATGTATTGGAAGTTGGATTTCCGTCTATGAACTGAGGCCAGGGATCGTCCTCCACCAATTCGAGACAATCTAGCCTACCATGTCTCAGGACCCAGACACAAGTGAGCCCTTGGATCGTCAGCGCCGGTCCACCGACGTGGATTAAAATGCCTGAACACTGCGTTTCCCCGCCCTTTGGGGCGTAAATGAGCCAACGAATGACTCCATCGGTCCCGGATCGACCGATATAATCGAGGCGCCTCGCAACAGCAACAACCACACAGGTGAAAATAATATAAATGTCAGCCAGTTTAAGCACTGACACCACCTCTAGCTAGAAAGAAACGCATGTCCTCCCTGAGGTCCTCTCCCGTTTCTGGCTTATACCGGGGTGTGAGGCTCGTGAATCCACGCTATACACAAAGCTATGCCACACAGGCAGTGCTTTGATCATCAACCACAAGACTTTTATTTTTAACAGAAGCCTTGATCAATTGCCACTAAGGCATGCCGCACAGGAAATTCACTCCATACGATTGATATCCATCAATATATAACCCCTGAGCTCGTACGTCTCAGAGAAGGGCGTTAAGCAAGAGAATAAATTATCCGCCGCCAAACAGATATATATTTAATAGAAATCAATCACACAGAATAAAATCCAATGTCAGACACACAGTCCATTTACAAGTCCGTTCTGGGTCTGAACGAAACCGGAGGCACCTTGTACCTCGCATATCCATCGATCTCCAAGTACATCTGGACGATCACCAACTGATTCCCTCCTCTTGGGTGTACAGCCCAATCAAGATCATCAGTAATCACCCAAACGACGTGAAGACCTCCGGTCTTCAACCATCGTCTTCACCTTCGACTTATCATCGTATCAGTTATTCAGAATGGGATAAACCCGGTCTTTCCGAATAACTCGCGTATATAATAAACAAGTGTTACACAAACACAACATATGCCTCATTCCAATTCATTAGTCACTAACCGTAAATTAGTAAGGGAACAATTCCCCAAATATTAACCCTGAAGGCCGAAACCAACATCAGATCAATACCCAGGAAACCATTCATCTTAGCCAATCTTCAGTTAGTTGCTAAATTTCACATTCTTAAGGAGAGGTTCCCATTAATTTTACCAAAGATGAATCCCTCAAAATTATTCTTTAATCTTCTTTTGAATATCAATTCAAACCAAATTATGGTTTATCCAAACTAGCCGGGATTCACGAACCTTACCGAAGTAATCATTTGTTTTAATTTCCCAGTCCAAACCTATTCATCCCATGAAGTAAAACTGGTCATACTTCACATCTAACACCACGGTGTTATCGGTAAATTCTATTACCATTTCACGTTCAAATCTAATTAAAGATTTAACTATCGCCTGGAGCAAAACTGGTGATACTCCATTCTCGATCTTTTTAATCTAATTAAAGATTCATTAAAACTCCACTTAGTTTTAATCTTTAACTGGGTTAAAGAACCGATGTCATTTAAAACATGGTTCACGATAAACCCCAAAATCACATCACATTTCAATTAGTCCCTAACCGTACATTAGTAAGAGGACAGTTCCCTAAAATATTAACTCCGAAGGCCGAAACCAACATCAGATCAATATCCAAGAAACCCTCCAACTTAACTGATCCCCAGTTAGTTCCTAATTTTTTTAACTCCATTTGGGTTTAAGAACAGTATTATTAAAGATACCGTTCACGACAACCCAAAATCCCATTTGATATATATCACAAGGCTCTGAATAGAAAATATATCGGCTTATACTCGATATCAAATTCTGAAACCAACAAATATCGTATTGGAAATAACGATATAAATATATCTTTCAAATTTCCATAACAACATCTGTATAATCACGAAATCCAACATCGAACTATTCCGAGGATGATTTCGATTCAAATCCATTCCAATTCAATTATTGGAAATTCTGATTATTTTCAAAACCATTTCAAATCCAATTTATTTATTTAAAAATAAATAAATTGTTATTCTAGGTCAAAACCAGTTCATTTCAGTAAAAATCTATTTTTATCTTTTCAAATATGGGATTTTTCAGCCCAATTCTTTCCAAATCATTTATTATGATTTTACACAAATTATTGATATTTTTAATAATTTTATGAAGGCTCGTACAGTCGATTTCCATCAACGGCCATCGAACTGCACTTACAGCGACCTTTTCCAAATTTGATTTGGACATAATTCCAAATCCAACCTTCAGATTTCAAATCTCTAATATTCATTAGAAAGCTCTTTTCGATACGAACCCAACGGTTCCGGTTTTAGGAGAATCCGACGGTCGAATCTCCCATAATATCCATTCGAAGTCAATGGTCGAAATTCGTGAATTGCCGCGGCGCGGCGCGTTCTATTTAGGCCATTCTATATATATAATATATATATATTATATATTTCATCGATTTCCTTTTAAAACGTATTTTATAAATCATTTTAAATTCGTTTTCGAAACAATTTCAATTTCATATTCAATTTTGAATCAAAATTGAATATTCCACATCATCGATATGCAAATGATAATATTTTCAAAACGTTATATTTTGAAATCACTTCCTTTTCTATATTCATTATAAAAAAACGAATAAAATCGATATAAATATCGTTCATGTCAAAATGGCGCATCTCTAATCAACACGGCTTTATATATTTCAATAACTCCGTTATTCTATTCAACAAATGAATATTTTCTCCAACACATGAATTTTCATTTTTCTATTCAACACATGAATATATATTTCTATTCAACACATGAATATATATTTCTTATTTTCCAAATTGGAATGAGGCCCAATCAATTACCATATAACGTTAATTATATGGATTCCCTACAACACATGTATATAACAGCAATGATAAATCATCAACCATCATCCAGAATGCACCACACTACTCCATAAGCATTAAATATAAATAATTAACACTTACACAGTCTGTCAATCCATCGATTGACATACAACTAAAAAATCGGGATTAGTGTACGTCCAATATCATCCCAATACCCGTGTGGGGTTTCAAATCAACAAACACAGATTTTATTTGTGTAGTTGGGCGATGTGTAAAATTTATCATCCCAATCAATATCAGTCAAATGTGTGTATATAAACAAATCATTCGATTTGTTTATAAATATATATTTCATTTTATATACACGTTAAAAAATATTTTTTTTACTATATAAATATTTTATTTTCATTCCACAATACGCAATCAATTTTAACATCAAAATCAAACAAACAAGCATACAAGTCATCCATGGTCTGTAGACGACGGGTGTCGGGTGCTGCTAAGCACCGTCTGCATCCTAGTATATATTTTAACTAGAAAAGAAAATTTAAAGTGAGTAGTTCTCACCGAGGGTTCCGCTCCGCCGTGCTTTACTTCTGAACTTCTGAATCGTCTGAATCTATTTGAAATTCTAATGCAGTCCTTGTCCCGCTGTTCATAATAAAAATTATATTTTTATCACTTCATTTCAATAAAATAAAAATCATATTTTTATTTCTACTTCATATATTTTTACAACGCTTCTTTCTATATAAAAAATATATTTTTATATTTCTATCTACTTCACGATACAACAAAGTTCATATTTTTATGTTGCTATAATATATATAAAAATCAAATCTTTTCATATTTAAAAATCTCACCTTTCCTATATGAAAAATACGATCTTTTCACTTTCAAAAATACGATCTTTTCACTTTCAAAAATAGATCTTTAAAACCATGCTAATTTTATTTTTGAAAGCAAATGCAAAACTCATTTCAAAGACAATGTATATTTTCATTTCTATAACCAAAGAACACGTCTTTTCCATTCTATCCGCTACATATATAAATAAAAATTGAATTTTTTTTGTCAAACATATATAAAAATTACATTTTTATATTCGTTACTTCATTATAAAAAAAATCCTATCTTTATGTCGCTAACTTCATAATAAAAATCTAATCTTTACTTCTATGAACACACCATAAAAATCTTATCTTTTTGTCTATAAAAATATAATCTTTTCATTATATATAATATATTTATATGTACAATCTTACATCGGAAAGGGTGGGGGTTGATGGTCTGGTGGTGCGCTAATGGTGGCACGGCGAGGGTGCAGGCGGAGGCGTGCATGGCTCGCCGGGGTGTGGTTGACCGGTGGTGTAACACCCCGAATTTCACTTAATATGAATGTTTAGTAATTAAAGAATAATTAATCTCAGCCATAAGAATTAAGGGAAACGGGTTGCGCCATTGTGTTCGTCACGGAATTCTGGTTGAGATAGAGTCCGAGTTTGCGTGATTTGGACTTCGTATGAAGAAGTTATGGCCATCCGAAGTTTCAGAAAATTCAAAACAGATTTAAATTATTCAAATTTCAATTTTCAGAAGAGGCGTGAAAATTCCCGCCAGACAGAGGGTGTCGACACTAGGGTCGACATGGGTGTCGACCCCCCCCCAAGGGGTCGACCCATGTGTCGACCCAGGGGTCGACCCCCCCTGTCGGTCAGTGTGACCTGGGTGCACTGATTTGGGATTTGGGCTATGTTTTGGTGGCTTGTGACAAAATCTGACGGCTCTAACCTAATCTAGGGTTAATCTAAGGGCCTAAACTACATCCTAAATCTATAAATACACCCTAAGACTACCCTAATCCATACTAAAAATAGATACAACGTCGTTATGCCGTCAAAATGCAACTTGAAGGAGCCTCCATCAAATTGTAGAAGAAGATAGCTTCTCAAATCAACTTCTAATCAACTCTAGCAACTTAATCTTCTTCATAGGAGTGCTAATCAACAAGTCGTGAGTTTCTATGCCTTTAGCAAGCAATTGCTAAACTAATTATGATAGGATATAATGAGGTTATGGTTATGTATGTGGATCAATGCAAGTTATGTTATCATATGCTATGTGTTCATGATGTTATGCAAGTTATGCAAGTCATATGCTATGTGTTCATGATGTTATGCAAGTCATATGCTATGTGTTCATGATGTTATGCAAGTTATGCAAGTCATATGCTATGTGTTCATGATGTTATGCAAGTTATGCAAGTCATATGCTATGAGTTCATGATGCTAGTTATGCAAATCACTATGGTAAACATTGATCCATTATGACACCATGTTATGCAAGTTTGGTGTTTGATTATATGCAAGTTCATATATGACATGTTATGCAAGTTTGGTGTTTGATTATATGCAAGTAACATGTGCAAGTTTACACCTTTGTATGAGATGCATACATATGCAAGTTAACCCCTTTATATGTCACACATATATATGCAAGTTTACCCCTTTGTATGACATAAGTAACTTATGCAAGTTACCCTCTTTATGACATATGTGATTCATGCAAGTTAGGTTGATACTAGTTGGGTTTGATGCTATGGTCATATATGCAAGTTGACACCTTTAAAACCCATGTTGATGCTAATGTTATGCTAAGTTGAACCCATTGTATTTGTGATGAATCTTCCCTTTTAAGTATGTCATGTTAGCGTATTACGTGGGGAACGATGGGGTTAATATTCATGTTAATAAAATGGTGTGAAGTTGGTATGATTATGCATACCATAAAGTGGATGGACATAATTGAGTCAATTATGTACATCGTTAAATTTGTGATTAATTAGGGATAATTAATACAAATTATGGGGGTGATTAATTAGGTGTAATTAATCGACTAAGACACGAGGTTGGACCCTTTTGTAGCATAAGACTGCCCGGAACCGACCGGCAAATCCAGCGGCTACAAATGATTGGCCCAATGTGAGAGGTCTTAGGCATAAACTAAATACGTGACAAGTGTAAAGACACGAGGTTAGACTCTGTTATGGCGTAAGGCTGCCCGGAACCGACCGGCAAATCCAGCTTCCATAAAAGACAGTCTAATGTGAGAGGTCTTTACAAAGGTTACGTTCTTAATCAATTAAGAAACACTTAACCAGATAAGCATGTAGTGGGGCATGAGGGGTTAAGTGGGTGCCTTGGGTGGCATATGGAAAACAAGTAAGTGCCTTGGGTGGCATGTGGAAATCTAATGGGTTGCCTTGGGTGGCAATAGAAAATACGATTAGAATACTTAACCAAGTGGAAACATGTAATTAAACATGATTAAAGGGTTAAGTGGGATGCACTAGAAAAAGGGACAAGCTTAGGTGGGTAGCTTGTGGGGGCCCATTTCAACCAGTAACCCATATGTATCTTATTGGGCTCGACCCATGTCGAGGACGGGACACGCGTACTGGGCTTGACTATAAGAGGCCAAAACGGGTTAGCGGTGGCAACGCAAGTCCAACGGGTTTCATATGCGTGTGCGGACCCGGGCTGGTAGGTAAGACGTTGTTGCATCGTGTAGGTATAAGCCGTGCACCGTGGTTGTATCGGGTTGCCACTTTGGGGAGTGATACACCCCACTGTGGGGCCAGCACGGGTATCTACGTTAGGGAGCTAATCGCTTGGGGAGTAGTGGGTACACCTAGTGGAGATAGGGGAAGATGGCACCTATGTAGTCAGCTAGGGGTACACGAAACTACTAGTTAAATTTTCTAAGTCCTTGGGTGGGATCAACCTTTAAGTAGGAATGACTGGTGTGGTGCAGTTATTAATTACCCTTGGGTGGGTAGATGCGTCTTTACCGATATCTTAGTTCATCCTATGTCTAGTTGGCTGCTTAGTGTAGTCATTTATCCCCAGTCATCACCGTACCAAGTTTATATCATACCCTAATTACTTTAATGATTGTATTGTTAAAGTTATAGGGCTCACTCAGACTTATGTCTGACCCCGTTGTTTTTATCTTTTTCCCCCTCAGGTCCCCAGGTTGGGCCTAGCACTAGTGGGCTTTGATCAGATTTCTTTATCTTTCTTTTGGAGCTTGGACGTTGATGTAAAGCCCAGCTTATCTTTTCTATTATGGCTATTAGTTATGTAGTGGGATTATGTACTTATGTTTTATCAGGATGGATATTTAGTACTTGACTCTTGTTTCATGGTTTTGTAACCAAACATGTTTACCTTCTGCTGCAATGAAATGATGTTTTAGTTAACAAGTATTATTTATATCTGTCTTGTTGTAATTTTTCTGTTCTATATTCACTTAAAATACTCCACCGAAGTTAAGGCATTCCCATAGTGAGTGACCTTAGCGGGTGTGGGGTGTTACACGTGGTATCAGAGCTGAAGGTTACCGGAACAGATAAAATTTTTAGAAAACTATTTTTCTAAAAACATTTTTGGAAGAAGTATTTTCAAAAACATGTCTTTTGAGAGAAAAGTTTTTGAAAGAAAAGCATAATCCCCAATAGCCATATCTTTATCTTTCGAATTCTCCGTTTTGAATCTTTCCTTTTTCGTTTCAGCATGGCTGAAGATCTTAACTTTCCGGAGGGTGTAGCGATACCAGTATGGTATAGGAGGTTGATGGAGGCTAGGGCCGCCACTGCGGGTCCAGCAAATGTTCCTCCACCAACAGTAGCACCCGATCTTCCTCCCCCTCCTCCTCCTCGCACGGATACTTTTGCTAAGACTTGCAAGGAATTTAAGGCTATGGGAGGGAAACCTTTTCAAGGATCAGAAACTTTTGTGGAAGCTAGGGATTGGCTTAAGGAGGTGGAAGAGTTGATAGATATCTTTGAGATGGAAGAAGGAAAGAAAGTCAAGTTAGCTGCTTGGTTAATGAAGTGAGAGGCCTCATTCTGGTGGGAGGTCACTAATGGAGAGCGCCCTGTTGACTCTTGGGCGGATTTCAGGCAAAGGTTTGTGGCAAAGTTTCTCTCAAGGGCGGAGGAAAACTTGTATATGGAAAGGTTCTTGACTCTAAAGCAAGGATACCTATCAGTGAAGGAATATGTCAACAAGTTTAATCAATTGGCAAGGTTCGGCATAGACATGGTGAATACACCGGAGAAGAAGGCTTTGAGGTTCGTTAAGGGCTTGAACGAACCAATGCATGGATTGGCTATGACTCACATCCCTATGGGGGCCACCTTTGAGAAGCTAGTAGACATGGCACTCATGCATGAGGAAGAGAAGGGTCCCAATGCTAATAAGGCACCCGAGAAGAAAGGAGATCAGAAGAGACCTCAATAGCAACAGTAAAACAAGGGTGGGAAAGACAACGGTGGCAAGGGAAAGAAGAAGTGCTTCAATTGCAAGACACCAGGCCACCTAAGCAAAGATTGTCGGAAGAAGAAGAAGACGGGCTGTTTCCACTGTGGTGAAGCAGGGCATCTAGTGAAGGACTGCCCTAAGAAGGGGCAAAGGACGGGATCTACCTCAAGAGGATAGGTGCAAGCTCTTATGGCACCAGGTCAGGCAAGGGGGCAAGTTCAGGCTCTCGCGGTTCCACCGATTCAGGAAAGAGGTAGAACTATTTCCGTTGAAAGTCTGGTTTTTCTGTTTGATCATCCTGTCTGTACTTTGTTTGACTCTGGCGCATCGCATTCGTTTATCTCATCATCATTAGTTGAGTCATTGCACTTAGACACCAGTCTAGTAGATGATCCCTTGGTTGTTTCAAACCCAATTGGGGGCTCCACTTATTTGTCCATGGTATGTTTGGGTTTGAAGATTTCCATACTTAGCGTTGAGTTTAGATCCGATGCTTTTGTTTTGGGCTTCACGGGCTATGGGTTGATTTTGGGCATGGACTGGTTATCCAGTAATGGTGCCGTTCTTGATTGCGAAAGGAGAGTTGTTAGGCTCATGACCCGCTTGGGTAACACTCTCGAGATCTCTTGTAATCCCATGGATTCTGTTATGCTAAGTTATCTTGAATCGCTTGACGCTTCGGTCGAGAGTTTGTGATCTGTTAGAGTGGTCCGGGAGTACTCGGATGTGTTTGAGGAGGTGAAGGGCTTACCTCCAAAGCGGGAGATAGACTTCCGAATATATATGGTGGACAATGCTAAACCAGTATCTTTGCCAGTGCGCCACATGGCTCCTCGTGAGAGGAGGGAACTCCATAAGCAAGTAGGGGAGTTGCTTGAGAAGGGGTTCATAAGACGAAGTATATCGGAGTGGGGTGCTCCAGTAGTTTTTGCCATGAAGGCGGATGGGTCCCTCAGACTTTGGGTAGACTATAGAGAACCCAACAAGCTCACAAAGAAGAATAGACACCCATTGCCGAGGATTGATGATCTCTTTGATCAGTTGGTTGGTGCCTCAGTGTTTTCGCTGTTGGACTTGGCCACGTGGTTTCATCAGTTGAGAGTGGCTGAGGATAGAATAGACAAGACGGCCTTTAGGACTCCGGATGGTTTCTATGAGTGGCTTGTGATGCCATTTGGTTTGACGAACGCCCCAGCATACTTTGTTGATTTGATGAGTGGGGTGTTCAGGGAGTACCTCAATAAGTTCGTGGTGGTCTTTGTGGATGATATCTTAGTCTTTTCTAAGAGTGAAGAAGAGCATGCCCTACATCTTAGGGAAGTGTTGGAGACTCTTCGAGCGCATAGCCTTAAAGTTAAATTCTCTAAATGTCACTTTTGGAGGAAGGAAGTGCGGTTCTTGGGGCACGTGGTCTCCAAGGAAGGGATAGCTGTGGATCCCGCAAAGGTAGTGTCCATCCAAGATTGGAAGGTTCTGAAGAATGCTACCGAGATGAGGAGTTTCTTAGGGTTGGCTGGCTACTATAGGAAGTTTATCAAGGACTTCGCGAAGATATCAGCCCCATTAACTCGCTTGACGAAGAAGAATCTAGTCTTCACATGGGACGTAGATTGTGATGATGCGTTCCAACGGTTAAAGAGAGCTTTAACCACAGCTCCAGTCTTAGTGTTGACAGATGGGAGTAAGCCATTTGTTGTTTATACCGATGCTTGTGGGATAGGACTAGGCGCAGTCTTAATGCAAGAGGGAAGGGTAATAGCCTATGGGGGAAGGCAGTTGAGAAAGCATGAGAAAAATTACCCTACCCATGATTTAGAGTTGGCCGCTATTGTTTTTGCGCTTAAGACTTGGCGCCATTATCTTCTTGGAGAGAGGTTCGAATTGTTCACTGACCACAAATCATTGAATTACTTGTTTTCTCAGAAGGATTTGAACTTGAGACAGCAAAGGTGGATGGAGTTCTTAGCATCCTATGATTTCGAGATAGCGTATACCCCTGGCAAGGGTAACGTGGTGGCAGACGCCTTAAGCAGAAAAAGGTTGTCCTTGAGTCCATTGTTCGTGGAATGACGAAGCTTGGAATTTATCTCGATGTTTGATTTCAGACCTTCCGTTGACTTTGTGCCCGGTTTGCTAGCATCCTTAGAGGTCAGACCTACTCTTTTGGGACGGATTGGCGAGGCACAGCGGGACGACCCACAGTTGGTTGAGTTGGTAGAGAGGCTCATAAGGGGGGAGTCGTCCACCCATTTGAGTAGATACACCCTAGACGATAGGGGGTGCTTGCGTAGAGACGGTAGACTTTGTGTACCCAAGACGAGGGGTTGAGGAAGGCTATACTCGATGATGCGCATCGTTCGAAGATGACCATTCATCCCGGTGGGGACCAGATGTACCAAGACATGAAGCGAGTTTTCTTTTGGGCCGGTATGAAGAAAGATGTGGCCGAATATGTCGCTAGATGCTTAGTGTGCCAACAAGTGAAAGCGGAGCAAAAGAAACCTGGTGGGTTGCTTCACCCGTTGGAAGTTCCGCAATGAAAGTGGGATAGCTTCTCGATGGATTTTATTGATGGGTTACCGAGATCGAGGAAGGGTAATACGGGAATTTGGGTTGTGGTAGATAGACTTACTAAGAGCGCCCATTTCATACCCGTGAAGAGTAAGAGGACTGCTCCATGGCTAGCTTCAGTTTAACTTCGAGAAATAGTTCGATTGCATGGTGTACCTTCTAGCATAGTGAGCGATCGAGATCCTATCTTCACTAGCGAGTTTTGGAAGAGTTTGCAAGAGGCAGTAGGGACTCAGTTGTGTTTGAGCACCGCATATCATCCTCAGATGGACGGCCAGACCGAGAGGGTGAATCGTGTTCTAGAAGATCTTTTGAGGCTATGTATCTTAGATTTTGGAGGTACATGGGAAGAGCATCTTCCATTGGTGGAGTTCGCGTATAATAACAGCTTTCAGTCTAGTATTGGTATGGCTCCTTTCGAAGCTCTTTATGGAAGGCCTTATCGATCACCTACATGTTGGTGGGAATCTACGGATAAGATCTTGCTTGGGCCCGATATGGTTAGAGAGACTTCGGAAAAGATTGATTTGATTCGAAGAAGGATGAAAGCAGCGCAAGATAGGCAGAAATCTTACGCGGATAAGAGGAGGACGGATCTTGAGTTTGATGTTGGGGACATGGTCTTTATTAAAGTATCTCCATTACGGAATGTTGTTCGCTTTGGGTCCGTTGGGAAGTTAGCACCAAGGTTTGTAGGACCGTTTCCTATTAAGGAAAGGATTGGACGGATGTCATATAGAGTGGATTTACCCGAGAGACTTAGTGGGGTACATGACGTATTCCATGTGTCACATTTGAGGAAGTGCCTACATGAGACCGCAGAGGTGGTAGAGTCGAGCTTGCTTAGAGAAGTGGAGGTAGAGCTCCTACCCGCATCCTTGGGTCAGAGATTAGGAAGTTGAGAAACAGAGAGGTTCGACTAGTCAAAGTGCAATGGGGAGAGGATGAGAGCAATGCTACTTGGGAGACAGAAGCGAAGATGCGTTCACTGTACCCATTCCTTTTTGAGGGTATGTCTTTTAACTTCTCCTTTATCGTTTGTCTAGTACTTATCTTATCTTTAGTATGTCCTCTCATTAGTACCTTTGAACTTTAGATAGGGTAAACCTATGGTTGAAACACGTGTTTGAGACATGTTATGATTGATGGATGCGTGTGGATGCAAGTGTTTGCTAGTGGTTGCTCGTGGATGCATACACACACACTTTAGACACTAGACCGGCTCAGTCACTTCATATTGCATATTGCATATAATTGTGTGTAGGTAGCTATATTAATGGACGTATAATGGTTGTGTTATCATATGGATGATGCATTTTGGTGTATGGTTGTGCACACATGTAGAAATAGTATGTGTCGATAGGATTCTTTCGCATACATATTGGATGCATGGCACTATCATGGTTTGCATTAAGGAGGTCAACTGAATCAGTAGACCGCCTGATTTTGCATTAGACAGGAAACATATACACACACATTTTGCATATGTTCATACAACATTAGAAACTTTAAGGACAATGGATGCCAGTGTTTGATGGTTTGAGTAGATGGTTGTTTGGTTGGTAGGATACGTTCTTCTTGACTTGGAGATTTCGGAGACGAAATCCTTTAAGTAGGGGAGAATGTAACACCCCGAATTTCACTTAATATTAATGTTTAGTAATTAAAGAATAATTAATCTCAGACGTAAGAATTAAGGGAAACGGGTTGCGCCATTGTGTTCGTCTCGGAATTCTGGTTGAGATAGAGTCCGAGTTTGCGTGATTTGGACTTCGTATGAAGAAGTTATGGCCATCCGAAGTTTCATAAAATTCAAAACAGATTTAAAATATTCAAATTTCAATTTTCAGAAGAGGCGGGAAAATTCCCGCCAGACAGAGGGTGTCGACACTAGGGTCGACATGGGTGTCGACCCCCCCCCCCCCAAGGGGTCGACCCATGTGTCGACCCAGGGGTCGACCCCCCCTGTCGGTCAGTGTGACCTGGGTGCACTGATTTGGGATTTGGGCTATGTTTTGGTGGCTTGTGACGAAATCTGACGGCTCTAACCTAATCTAGGGTTAATCTAAGGGCCTAAACTACATCCTAAATCTGTAAATACACCCTAAGACTACCCTAATCCATACTAAAAATAGATACAACGTCGTTATGCCGTCAAAATGCAACTTGAAGGAGCCTCCATCAAATTGTAGAAGAAGATAGCTTCTCAAATCAACTTCTAATCAACTCTAGCAACTTAATATTCTTCATAGGAGTGCTAATCAACAAGTTGTGAGTTTCTATGCCTTTAGCAAGCAATTGCTAAACTAATTATGATAGGATATAATGAGGTTATGGTTATGTATGTGGATCAATGCAAGTTATGTTATCATATGCTATGTGTTCATGATGTTATGCAAGTTATGCAAGTCATATGCTATGTGTTCATGATGTTATGCAAGTTATGCAAGTCATATGCTATGTGTTCATGATGTTATGCAAGTTATGCAAGTCATATGCTATTAGTTCATGATGCTAGTTATGCAAATCACTATGATAAACATTGATCCATTATGACACCATGTTATGCAAGTTTGGTGTTTGATTATATGCAAGTTCATATATGACATGTTATGCAAGTTTCGTGTTTGATTATATGCAAGTAACATGTGCAAGTTTACACCTTTGTATGATATGCATACATATGCAAGTTAACCCCTTTATATGTCACACATATATATGCAAGTTTACCCCTTTGTATGACATAAGTAACTTATGCAAGTTACCCTCTTTATGACATATGTGATTCATGCAAGTTGGGTTGATTATTTATACTAGTTGGGTTTGATGCTATGGTCATATATGCAAGTTGACACCTTTAAAACCCATGTTGATGCTAATGTTATGCTAAGTTGAACCCATTGTATTTGTGATGAATCTTCCCTTTTAAGTATGTCATGTTAGCGTATTACGTGGGGAACGATGGGGTTAATATTCATGTTAATAAAATGGTGTGAAGTTGGTATGATTATGCATACCACAAAGTGGATGGACATAATTGAGTCAATTATGTACATCGTTAAATTTGTGATTAATTAGGGATAATTAATACAAATTATGGGGGTGATTAATTCGGTGTAATTAATCGACTAAGACACGAGGTTGGACCCTTTTGTAGCATAAGACTGCCCGGAACAGACCGGCAAGCGGCTACAAATGATTGGCCCAATGTGAGAGGTCTTAGGCATAAACTAAATACGTGACAAGTGTAAAGACACGAAGTTAGACTCTGTTATGGCGTAAGGCTGCCCGGAACCGACCGACAAATCCAGCTGCCATAAAAGACAGTCTAATGTGAGAGGTCTTTACAAAGGTTACGTTCTTAATCAATTAAGAAACACTTAACCAGATAAGCATGTAGTGGGGCATGAGGGGTTAAGTGGGTGCCTTGGGTGGCATGTGGAAAACAAGTAAGTGCCTTGGGTGGCATGTGGAAATCTAGTGGGTTGCCTTGGGTGGCAATAGAAAATACAATTAGAATACTTAACCAAGTGGAAACATGTAATTAAACATGATTAAAGGGTTAAGTGGGATGCACTAGAAAAAGGGACAAGCTTAGGTGGGTAGCTTGTGGGGGCCCATTTCAACCAGTAACCCATATGTATCTTATTGGGCTCGACCCATGTCGAGGACGGGACACGCGTACTGGGCTTGACTATAAGAGGCCAAAACGGGTTAGCGGTGGCAACGCAAGTCCAACGGGTTTCATATGCGTGTGTGGACCCGGGCTGGTAGGTAAGACGTTGTTGCATCGTGTAGGTATAAGCCGTACACCGTGGTTGTATCGGGTTGCCACTTTGGGGAGTGATACACCCCACTGTGGGGCTAGCACGGGTATCTACGTTAGGGAGCCGATCGCTTGGGGAGTAGTGGGTACACCTAGTGGAGATAGGGGCAGACGGCACCTATGTAGTCAGCTAGGGGTACACGAAACTACTAGTTAAATTTTCTAAGTCCTTGGGTGGGATCAACCTTTAAGTAGGAATGACTGGTGTGGTGCAGTTAGTAATTACCCTTGGGTGGGTAGATGCGTCTTTACCGATATCTTAGCTCATCCTATGTCTAGTTGGCTGCTTAATGTAGTCATTTATCCCCAGTCATCACCGTACCAAGTTTATATCATACCCTAATTACTTCAATGATTGTATTGTTAAAGTTATAGGGCTCACTCAGACTTATGTCTGACCCCGTTGTTTTTATCTTTTTCCCCCTCAGGTCCTCAGGTTGGGCCTAGCACTAGTGGGCTTTGATCGGATTTCTTTATCTATCTTTTGGAGCTTGGACGTTGATGTAAAGCCCGGCTTATCTTTTCTATTATGGCTATTAGTTATGTAGTGGGATTATGTACTTATGTTTTATCAGGATGGATATTTAGTACTTGACTCTTGTTTCATGGTTTTATAACCAAACATGTTTACCTTCTGCTGCAATGAAATGATGTTTTAGTTAACAAGTATTATTTATATCTGTCTTGTTGTAATTTTTCTGTTCTATATTCACTTAAAATACTCCACCGAAGTTAAGGCATTCCCATAGTGAGTGACCTTAGCGGGTGTGGGGTGTTACAGGTGGCTCAATGGGAAGGGGGTGCACGACCTTCAATCGGAAGTGGAGAGAGGAGCGAACGGGAGAAGGAGAATCGGAGGGAGGATGGCGGCGGTCAATCGATCGGAGGTGGAGTGGGGGAGGGTTGCGATGACGATGGGTTAGGGCTCAGGGGTTCGACGTTTTTTTTTTCTTTTTTTCCTTTTGAAACTGACAGTAAAGAGAAAGAGGAAAGGGGAGGGAGTGTTGATCGGTTATAAGAGGGAAGTGAGGGAGAGTTTATAATATAATATTAATTATTTATTTATTTTCTTCTTTAAAAGATACTTTTTAATTTTGACCACGAAACGAGACCTACCGCCTGCCGTCCCTAGCTAATTACCTACATTCCGAACACAATGGGATATGTATCGTAAGCTGATTCGATCGTTTCGATCAGTTTTCGTCAAATTTAAAATATAAATCTATATATTCTAATTTGAACGTACATTTCAATTCACCGGGGCCACATACAGTCTCTAAAAATTCCCGAAAAATTATTTCTTGCTTCGTATTGACGATATGGTCCCAACAAAACTAATTTCATCAAATTCTGAGACCGTTGGAAAAACGGCCATTTTCCAGTCGATTAAAATCAACTGAAATTGGTCAAACGCGTTTTCCTTTGCCACGCTCACATATTGATTCGAACAACTATGAATTTTGGAACCTAGCAATAATTTGACATCACGGATCCAACAAAATTGGTTTCGTCGAAAACCGAGGTCATTTGCAAAATTTCCATTTTTAAGGGCTAGAATTCCATAGTGACTATTCTGAATATTCAACTGGGCGTAACCTTTGATTTCCGCTATGAAATTTTGATTTTTCGGATTCGTTGGAAAGATATTCTCAATTAGATTCTAATATTTTTGGTTTCGCTAAAATCCAGTTTATTTTGAATCCTGTACATTCATTTGAACTTCGAAATTGAATTTTCAAACTACCGCGCCATTTTCAATTCCTTTTATAATTTAAAATAAATATTTATATTCAAACGACCATTCAAATAAATATATACATTCTAATTCTATTTGAAATAAATTTCTTGTCGTCATTATTTAAAATAATTCATTTTAAATAATCAAAATTCGCTAAAATTGCCAAAATAAAAATTTTAAATTGGCTCAGATTTCTGGGCTATTACAATCTCTCCCACTTAAAACTTTTCATCCCCGAAAAGGAACGAAGCTGAATGTTGTTTAACTAACCAACTCAACTTTCATTGTTTTCTTTACGGCTTAAGTTCTTCAACTTTTCAGTTTCTAAGGACTTTTCAAATTTTCCAAAAATTTGGCTAACACCCTATATTTTTGTAATTTTTTGCCATAACATCCCCTGCACCGAGGACTTCGGGATATTTCAAATAGCCTCCCATGGCCCTTACCAATCCAAAAGAAACAGCCAAGCGGCTAGCCAATCGGCTCATAAAATCATCCAAACCCAATAAATTTGTAAACATGTACCTATTTGTCGGGCAGACAATTTTATTCTTCTGCTCTAGCCTCCTTGCTATGACCTGTTCAATGTAAGTACATGTATATGCATGCAAATGCGACTAATTTTCAATACAATTCACTTTTTGATACAATTTGGCTAAATGGTTCAAACTCTAATTAATCACAACTATAATCAAACAATACAATCATCAATTATTTAGTTGATTATCTTTTCAAATTCATAACTTTGATATATAGTCAAAAAACACATTTTTGGTGTCAAATCACAACAATAGGCCCTATCTAGTTTTGGTTCTCACACCAGTCAATTGGAAATATATAGAAATCCCACTTTCGAAACTCGGACACAAACTACCGATGTTATATAGTCATCAATAGTTTCATCCGCGGGCGACTAGAGTGTGATTCTATATCTATCCAATATATTAAAACTTAAAATACACGCGGATCAGACGTATACTTAAAATCTTTATATACTGGATTCTCCAAATCAATATAACATAAATAATCAATTACGAATAATTGATTTAAATTTTCAAAACAAAATTTGTTTCATTTTAAAAATATACTCTACACACTCGTTCTAGGATACTACCGATCCCATCTCTAACGAGTCATTCTCGTTGGATGTTACTAATCCAATCTCTGATGAATTCTTTCGTATGGTTCTAATGTGTCTTGTTCTCCGAGCTTTGTAAACCAAAGCTCTAATACCAAATGTAACGATCGGTAATTTCGCTCGATCCGAATCAGTAGCTAAACCGACCAAGACCGTTCGAAACCCCTGATCGTTTTGAGAACACGACATATTGGAATGCAAATAGAAGAACATTTCATTGTATGTTACAACAATTCCATCAGAATATAAGAATATACAGAGTATGAATAAATATTACATAGAAAATATTAGAGATTTAAATTACATTTAAATACATTACCACAGCGGAAAAATAATACAATACACAACTGAAGGAGATATACGGATATAGAGCTTTCCGGGTATCATTCCAGCTGTAAATCATGATCTTGTGAATATAAATCTACAAAACCAAAACTACTAGCTGCCTGTGTCAAAATAAGGGCACCCAGAGTTTAGGTTAAAACAATAAACTCCAGGTCAGTCATGTGACCGGTGTGAGAACTAAAACAATTATTAATCTTTATTTTAAAGTTAGGCAAATTAATGGACCATGCCGTATAACACGGGGGGTTTCCTCCCAAGAACACCAGTGCATAAAACAACAGCGCAATGCTAGATAAAGAACAATGAAGCTATTATAAGACCCAGGTCCCATCACACAATGCAACACAAACCGGAGGATAGGGTTTTTACCTTATAATAGCTTCGTTATTCTTTATTTAGCATTGCGCTATTGTTTTATGCACTGGTGTTCTTGGGAGGAAACCCGTTCCATGTTATACGGCGTGGTCCCTTGATTTACATAACTTTAAAATAAAGATTAAAAACTGTTTTAGTTCTCACACCACTCATATGACTGACCTGGAGTTTATTGTTTTAACCTAAACTCTGGGTGCCCTTATTTTGACACGGGCAGCTAGTAGTTTTGGTTTTGCAGATTTATATTCACCGGATCATGATTTACAACTGGAATGATATCCGGAAAGCTTTGTATCCGTGTATCTCCTTTAGTTGTGTATTGTATTATTTTTCCACTGCGGTAATGTATTTAAATGTAATTTAAATCTCTGATATTTTCTGTGTAATATTTATTCATACTCTGTATATTCTTGTATTCTGATGGAATTGTTGTAATATACAATGAAATGTTCTTCTGTTTGCATTCCAATATGTCGTGTTCCCAAAACAATCAGGGGTTTCGAACGGTCTTGGTCGGTTTAGCGACTGATTCGGATCGAGCGAAATTCCCGACCGTTACAGAAAGGCATGATCTTGTAGCAATACAAGCCCCTATCTGTTATGAAACTCGTGTTTTCCTCATCCGGCTTATGCGTCATTATCTGATTGTATCCGGAGTATGCATCCATAAAAGATAGAAGTTTGTGCCCTACTATTACATCAACAAGTTGATCAATTCTAGGCAATAAGAAACTGTCCTTGGGACATGTCTTGTTGAGGTCTGAATAATCTATGCACACCCTCCATTTGATATTGGACTTTTTAACAAGGACCGGATTAGAAACCCACTCAAGATATGTGGATTCTCGTATAAAATTATTTTTGAATAACCTATCCACTTCTTCGTTTGACGCTTTAGACCTTCCGGGTCCTTCAATTCGTCTTTTATGTTTAATTGAAGATATACTTGGATTAATATTCAACTTGTGTACTATTACATCAGATGAAATTCCACACATATCAGAATGTGTCTAAGCAAAAACATTCGAAATCTCTTTTAAAAACATTGTTAAGTCTTTCTACAACATTAGGCCCAACTGAGAACCTATTTTCAATACTTTATCAGGATCTTTGTCATGCACTGGGATTGAGATTGTGGCTTCAGCTGGTGTCGCTCTATTCTCCCCCACACTAGTTTTCGTTGGGTCCATTTCGTTTTGAGCTCCGTTGTGCTCGCCGATGTGAGGGTCTCGCCCTAGTTGCTATAAGGGGGAGTCATGAATGCAGAGTGGAGCCTCCACATTCTTCTTCGTCTCCTTTTTCCTAACTTCAATCAGTTCTGCCATGTAGCACTCCCTTGCTGCCTTCTGGTCGCCTTCAATCACACTGACTCCGTTTTTGGTAGGGAATTTCGTGGTCAAACACCATGGAGCCATTGCTATCCTGAATGCGGCAAGGGCTGGTCTTCTGAGGAAGGCATTATAGGCCGAAAGCTCATCGACTATAACAAAAGTTTGCTTCATGGCAACCTTCTATTCTCCTTCTCCGAGCTCTACAAGCAATTCGATGATGCCGATCGGTTGAGTGGGTTGCCCCGTGAAACCATGGATCTTATTCTGGCAAGCTCTTACGTCATCCATGGGAAGATTCAACTTGTTGAATGCACTAATGAAAAGAATATTGACAGATGCCCCACTGTCTACCAAGACCCTTCTCACTATGGCTGGACCCAAACTGATGGTAACAACCATAGGATCGACTGTTGGTGTTAGCAATCCATATGAGTCTTTATCTTTGAATGCAACATCGTCCCATGAGGTCTTCGTCATTTTTGCGAGAAAGGCATTGTTCATGAGTTCTTCTTCTTTCAGAAGGATTTTTATTTCATCTGTATACTTCACGATACCCCAGCTTCTTCCTGTTTGGTGGGGTCCTCCTAAAATCGTGTTGATGATTGGTCTTGGAATAATAGCAACTGGAGTACTCTCTCTCGGTCTAGGATGTCCTGCAGATGTTCCTTGCTCTTGAGCGGCTTGAGTATTCTGTGGTTTTTTCGTATATTGCTGGAGATTGTTCTTCCTTATTAACTCCTCAATTAGGTTCTTCAGACGCCTGCATTCATTCGTATTATGTCCAGGTTGGTTTTCTATGGTACCACTCAAAGGAGTCAACACAGAATTCTTAAAGAAGAGTAATCTCTTGTTAACCCGATTATATTTTACATCGTTGCCCCTTTTCTGACCACCGGGATTCTTTTGGCCACCCTGCACAATAATTTCTTTCTTTTCAGGTTGTGCACTACTCTCAGGAAAATCCAGGGCATAGGTGGATCTTCTTCGACAATCATATATTCCTCAGCTTTATCGAATAACTGCTCAAGCGTGCTCGGCTTCTTTTTCTTGATCCATCTCCCAAATTTGGTCTTTTTGAATATGGCTCCCTTTAAAGCCAGTAGCACCAAGCAAGGCTCATGATTCCCAACCTCGGCTGCTGCGGCGTTGAATCGAGTGAGAAAGAATTTGATTGATTCTCCAGGCCTTTGCTCTAGCTCGTTTAACTCCATGACATCCCGTACCTTTGTGGCCCGGAGCCTGAATTGCTCTTTGAATAACTTGGCTAAAGTAGCAAAATCATCCACAAATTTTGTTGGTAGCTTCGTGAGCTAAAGAGAAGCCACCCCTTCTAGATAAGTTGGGAAATACAGGAACTTAAGCTCATCTTTGGCACGTTCCCCGTCCATATGTTGGTCATACTTGAACAAGAACATGTTGGCATCGCCAGTCCAATTATAGGCTTGTACCATTGGAGGTTTGAACTTGTTCGGGTATGGAGCCATCTTGATCCTCTCTGTGAGTGGGGTCTTTAGTAGGAGAAAATCCCCATTCTTTTTCATAATCCTCTTTTTTTAAGCTTTTCTCCATGATCTTGCGAACCATTTCCGATATGAGTTCCTCTTCGTTGTACTGGTCCATGAGGCAGACGCCATCCTTCTAACCGGATGTTTGCCTAGGCAATCGTTCGCTGTTTGGATTCCAGGGCCCTATGCCTCCCTCTTGGGGAGGTGCACCTTCGGTGGAGCCAAGCACTTGTTAAGAGGTTGCTTTCTTAGGATGGTTGCGTGTAGGTGGTTTTGCCTCTTTATGATGAGAATCATTAGGATCTACAACTGTAACATCCCAGATTTTCATGCCACTTAAATTGAAATATTTAAATCTATTTATATTTTATATTGGAGATATAATGGATTTTATATTGAATTTACTTTATAAAATGGAATTCGAATATATATAATTTATAATATAATTAAAACGAGCTCGAAACGACGTGTCAATTCGTAATATTTAGTTTCGAACTTTAATTGAATATACAGGATCTGATATAAGTCGAAATTCTGTGAAACAAGAACTGTCCGGATCAATTTGATTTTAATTTTCTAATGGGAAAGTAAAATAGAGATTTCATATTATAGATTGCCAATTACCCCCAATTTAAATTTCCAAATAGTCGCTATGAAATTTCGTTAATAAACAACAGCGTCTACTTAATAAATATAATGGAGTTTCTATATATTTGGATACCGTTTCAACCCGAAATTCGGAATACTGAGTTTTAAAATGTATATCTGTTTATTCTAAAACTATAAAATAATTCGTTTGGAGATATATGAAAATAATAATTTATTTTTATTTTAAATAGAATTGTTTTAGATTTAATTCTATTTTATCGACCGTATATAGGCCTTAAAAATAGTTTTCTTTTCAAACGACCTTCGTTTTCGACAAAACAAATTTTATTGGAATGCGTACAATTAATTATTGCTATATTTCCAGTTTGGAGCCAAACGGAGTTGTTTTGTCGGTAGACGGAATTTAAGGATGAACCAATGATTATAATTTAAATTAAAACACGCAAACATTGCAAACGGAGTCCGTTTTCAATGAACTTGGTCTCATTGGAACCATAACGTCAAATTATACCGTGACGTCCAATTTCTTAATTATTGGAGTTCGTCGGTTTTGATGCGAATTTAATGGTTAACAGTAAATAGCGGTACAAACATATCGTAACAAACCAGAATAAAATTTACCATGTACAAGCATATGTGTTAACCGTGTAGCATATATATTACTATATAATTAATAAAATAAAACTGTTTACATGCTGCAAGCGTTCAAATTAAAAACTGTTTCTTTTATTGGAAGCAACTTTAACTAAACCTTTAGCTGCAAGCTATCGACTACTCGCACCCAATTAAAAGTGATTTTTTTCAAAACCGTGTTCCGCAAGCTGTTTAATTTCATGCACGTCAAGCTGTTGTTTCCATGCTTCACACGCCATTACAGCCGTGATGTCCAAACTTCTTCAACTATACATATATCTGTCTGTTTTTTTCTAAAACCAATTTTTAGTTCCAGTTCGAAACAGAAAGGAAATTGCAACCAAAACTAAATCAAAATAAAGACCTAATTCATATAAAAACAGAATCTCCGCTGTGAGAGAAAAAAAATGATCCAAACATAGGAAGGAGGAGAAGCTCGAAACCATGGCATGGGTTCAGACAGCGCGAGTAGCAACGATGAAGTCACAGTCCTCTCTTGGTGTCAGCCGTGGAGGCTAGTGGCTCGCTGTCTGATGGACGGAGAGGAGGTCGTGTTTCAGACAAGGGGAGCAGAGCCAAGTGCGATGGAAGCTTGGTTGCAGGGTTTGTTGTAGTAAGGAGTTGCATGGGAAACAAATCACGTAGATGGGAGGAAGAGTAGTAGAGATTGCATGAAGTTGGTTTACTAACTAAGGTGATGTGGGTTTTGGAGTTGGAGTTTCCGAGAGGAGAGAGGGCGTGAGCTGGAGAGTATGGGGGGTCTATTTGTATTAGGGAGAAGGAAAAGGAGGATTGGGTAGGAAAGTCAACAGGGAATAAGCGGTTCATGTGTGGCATTAGGAAGCAGTTGCATAGATTTCATCATGCGGCGAGAGAAGTAGGGTCTAAACGGATATACATGAAAAGGCACGATGTTTAATGGTGTTCGAGATTTTCAAATAGCAAGAAGAAGAAGGAACATAACGTGAAAAGGAGAAGAAATGGCGAAGCACAGAAGAAAGAAGGTGAAGGAGAAGAACAATTGAAGTGAGAACCGAAAAGGGGAAGAAGCGGTGAGCAGCAATGGCACAAAGACGGTGGCTAGTTTCAGTATGGCGGTTTCGTATAACAGAGAGTGGAAGAGACAGTGAACAGTTACCTGGGTAAAAGATCTTGTTTGAAATTACCTAATCTCGTATTAAACAAAGTAATGAACCGGTGAATAACTATACATTTATTTTGCCTAGTCTAGTTTAGTCAACTAGTCCAAATTATACTGCGTTATTATATGCGTAAGGATTTAATAATGTAAGTAAAGATAAACAGTAAATTTTGATAATACATGGAGCCTTTAACAACATATAGTATAGTAAATGAATCAAAAGATATTAGGAACATCAACATGTGTAAAAATGTAGTGCGTTTAACTCAAGCAACAACAATATTAAACTATGACCTATATTCATGAAATACTAGTTACAGGGACTGTGTGTGGAAAGAATGGAACCAATTATTGCGGAATATGATCCAAGAATATTCATTAAAGTTTAGTTCCGGTACCAGTGTAGCAATCAAAAACATATACTCATAGACGAATGGAGTGATTACGTTAATTTAAATTCAACCATGCCTAATCATATTAATAGTCGAGTTATATACTGATAAGATCACCATATAATTAGGAAATTAAATATTTAGTTAAGGTTTTATTAATTTAAACCAAATATTTATAAATTCTGTAATGTACTGCATGTTATCAGAAATTGGACAAGAACAGAAACATTGGAATCATCATGACGAACACTGCATTAAGGAACAGATCTGGATGTGTTTGAAGGCAGCTGAATTTCCAGTTGAATTAAACACGTGTTTAATTTAATTGGAAACGATCGTTATCTCGACGAAAGGAAATCAAGGTGAGTTTAACTCACTCAGTTTGCCTGTTTATATTTTATATAAGCTGGTTTTTTAATTTATGTGCAACATTTGCTAATGGTTGATGATTTAATGACTGTTTGTTTGTGTGCTGAAAATTTTAATATTCATAGATTAAATTAAGCGTTTGCTTAATTTAATCGAATTAAATCGTATTTCAACGATTAGATTCCAAACGAGGTAACTTACCTTGTTGGTTACGTTTATAATAATATAAACGTATTAAATAAATAATTGAATGTTTGATTGGATGTTATAAATGGTTTGTTGGCTGTTATTGGTTGAACTGTTTATTTTGGTTTATCGAGATGAATAAATATGTTGTTATATTGAAATTGAGATAAACATTTTGAAGCAGCGAAGGACAGGTTGGAGGGATCCAACCGAATTCCTCAAATATGTTGTTAACTTATATAGTATGTTTAATCAATCTGATTGACTGCTGATTATTGAATCCAAACTAAACACTTATGTGATATTAACCAATGGGTGATATTGGTTGAGAAATTATTGGCAGATGGCCTATAAATGAACCGTTTTATAGAAATTGATTTACCGTCAGGAAAATAAATTGAAAGAAAATTATAATATTTGTTTTTATAACTACAGGCCGGTTTGGAAATCTATTTTTATAGATTATTTTTAAATAGAGTTATTAAAGGAAATAAATAATTATTTTCATCCTGAAATTTCAAAACGAGTACATAAAGCAAGATTCGCATGCTAATGAGTTTTGGGTCAAATAAACAGCGATTAACCTAATGGTTAAAGATTGAATTTAATTATTAAATGAGATTATTTAATTAGAATGTTAATTAAATCAAATGGAATCATTTAATTTAATTTATTTATAAGAAGTAACTAAGTGGAAATGGTTAACAAAGTAATCTTGTTTGAGATGACTAAGTTGACTACTTGCAAGAGAATGGATTTTTGTGAAAACTATTATTTGATTGTTAAGAATTATAGAAGTTAATTATTATTTTAAAATAATCTTTTTAAGGAAGATTAATTATTTTATTTTTAAGCGACAATGAAGTTAACTATTAATGTAAAGAATGTTAGACGATTAACGAGGAGTTAAACTGTGAACGGGATTGTTAAAGTATAATATGAATATGAATTCATAAGAGGCTCAATACACAAGATTGGAACATATAATAGCATTTTTAAATAAAACCAAGTTATTTTAATATATCAGATCCAGATTTCTATAAAGAGAATAATATTAACTTTAAAAGTGAATAATGTTTGAAAGAAACCAGGTTGAACTGGAAATGATAATAAAGGAGATTAGTTGAGTAAGACCTTGTTTATAATTAAAAAGGATTTTTAATAAGTTTACTCATATTTATATGAGTTAGATTTTGGATGTATTTCCAGAGAGGAATTATATAAAAGGAAAGTTTTAAACAAGTTTAACGTGAGTTGAAATCGAACGGAAACCTTGGTGGATTGAACTTAGTTATAAAAGTGAAAATCTATCAATAAAGAGCTAAAGAGGAATATTTTAAGTGTGAAAGGAGTTATTCATGGTTATTTAAAAAGGGATTCTGAATTAAATATAAGTATTAGGAAAAATGATAGAACGAAATTTCGTGGATAAGCTTCAATCTATTCAGAAGATAAGAATGTTGTTGTCTCAAGGTATGAGAGGTAATAAAATACCCCAAGTTGTAACAACTGCATGATTATCTAAGAATGATATTAGTTTAGAAACAATGGTAGTTAAAGGAGTTAAGTTCATATTTCCGTGAGGAATATTATAAGCGATAAATTGAAGAGTTATAAGTTACATAAACTGATTTCAAAATAAGAATTTAAATGCGAGATTCCAAATGCTAGGAGATTTAGAAATTTAATTAGCAACTAATTAAATAAAGAGGCCAAGTAACGCTGGATACTGAACCAATGAATCCACCTTATTTTTCTATGGATGATGGTTGTTTATTTTGGATAGTTAAATCACCGACTATCAAAATTCTAACCAAATCGATTGTTGGTTCGGAAAGTCTAGAATCGAATGTATATTTGAAAACCATTCCGACCAACAAATACGTAAACGTTGAAGATATCGGAAGATGGTCGAGATGTAGAATTGAAGACCGTAGATCTTCATAAGCGGAAGGATTGTTGTTGAATTTCTCTAGCTAGCTATCAAAGTTTTTTTAACTGTGATACAGTCGTGGTTGAGATCTTGCGGATTGCAAGGACTTCTCGCTACTGATCATTTGGATGCAGTAGGAGGGTGCCTTCGATTCATCCCGTTCCTGGATGACGTGTATGGATGAAGTGAATGGTGGCTAGATGTTCCAAAAGTCGATTATAACCTCAAACCTCATCAACCGGGAAATGACAAAAATCGTGCAGGCCGCATGGCTATGTGGGTCGCTCCCATTAGGGTGTATAATCACCTATCTAGTAAAATTCCGTTTCATTCTTTAATCTATCGATGCTATCCCTTTTCGGGAAACAGCTGCTGATCCCAACCGTTGGTGATATACATTCGATACACTCAAGCGAAATGTGTGGTCGGTCATGTGCGGGCCGGGTTGCAAGACGTTCTTGTTAAGCCCAGTGTATTCGCCTCTAGAGATACACTATCGGTAGGTGGTCCCATACCTTGTCATAGTCGGAATAAGCACCCACGGTTTTGATTGTATACTATACATATGGAGCGTGAGATGCAAGCGTTCCGCTAGATTGATATTTATTTGTATTTTGACACTATTATAATATTAGAAAAGATATTGTTTTTTTAATGTTTTGGGTTATAGTAAGGTTAAAAAAAACCGTCTGTGTTTATGTGTGGACTGGCCTTACTATCATCCTTTTTTTCCAAAGGAATTGAGCTTTAATATCAATATGGATGTTGTATAAACTTAGTGGGTTTCTCACTCTGGTTAACCAGACTGACCCGATATTTGAAATGCTCGGGTTAGACCAGGTTGTACAGGTTCAGGTTATTGGATGTTGTGAAGTCCAGAGGCGGGCTGAAGATGTTCAGACGAATGATTTCATCTAGTATATTCTGATGTGTATTGAAATTGAGGACAGGTTGTTATAACTGTCCAGATGTGACTATTGTACTCTGATGTATGTAAGTATATTACTTTAAGCTTTCAATAAAGTTATTTATATATTATATTTTGTTCCGCTGCGATGTGAGACTCTGTGTTGTGTTGGTTCTTCTTCTTCTTCTTCTATTCTAATATTTCTTTCTTTCTTACCTCATCCTCTATCTTCTATCTCATAACTTTCTGGATGTTCGGTACTCGAGTTTGGACACGGGATGTAATTGTGTCGAAAATTCGAGCATCGAATTTTCTGGTTCGTTACAGTGGTATCAAAGCTATTGGTTTAGTTATAACCTTGGCTCTGTGGCGAAACTCAATAGTGATGGGGTTAGTAACATACTAGATTGAGTTTGAGTGTATATACAAGAGAGCGTATTTATAAATTTATATAAAATGTTTTATATCATGTTATTCGGTTGGTTCAATTTTTGAACTACAGCTTATACATTATTGTTTTATAAAGTGGGTAAATAAAATAATTTTGCCTAAATTATAATTTTATAGAAAAAGGTATATAATTTTCTATAATATAGTAATGTTGGTTGTTTGATTGATTTGTTGAAACTAAAATAAAGTCAGAAATTGGATTCTGAAATAGAGGTGAATTGATTAGAAAAATCAATTAGTCAGTTGAATTGAATATGAATAATGAAACTTGACCTGGTTAAGTAGAACTAAGTTGAGAAATGTAAACGAATGAAATTAGTTGGAATTGGAAAAATCGAATGGATAATAATGGAAATCCATCGGATATTAATAGATTAATGTTAGTTTATGATAAACCAAGTTATACAGACCAGTAAGTACCGATATGGAATATAATTCAAATAATTTGGTTGTATGTTATTTGCATGTTGGATTAGTTGAACAAAATCCATCAAACAGGATAATAAATAAGGTGAATGGAAACTAAGTTATTTAACCCTGTATTGGTTATTTGCATCGTCAGTTGAGTTAAACGCAGATTTCAGAAGGCTATGGAGTTGACTTAGTTTTAAAGATTGGAAATACAGATGGGAACACGAAGGGAAGTTAGTTGATTTGATTCGAAATTGGAATAAAATTGCCCGACAATCAGCTGAACCTTAATATTATTGGTTGATGATTATACCCGAGTTGGGTAACCATTGGGTTTTTCGCTTTTGGTTTTCTTTTGGAGAAGTTGAGGCCAAAGTGGCAGTTGTAGTTGTTCTTATCGAGCAGTACAGAGGAGGTGCTGGCGAAATTTTCGAAAATTCTTAAAGGAATTGAATTTGTTTTCATGATAAATTCAAAAATAATTATTTTAAGATAAATGGTTTCGAAACATTCTTCTTACCTTGTAATTGCGGGGACGAAATTCTTTTAAGGGGGAAAGAATGAAACGTCCCAGAATTTCGTGCCATTTATATTGAAATATTTAAATCTATTTATATTTTATATTGGAGATATAATGGATTTGTTATCGAATTTACTTTATAAAACGGAATTCGAATATATATAATTAAAATGAGCTTGAAACGACGCATCAATTCGTAATATTGAGTTTCAAACTTTAATTGAATATACAGGATCCGATATAAGCCGGAGTTCTGTGAAACAAGAACTGTCCGGATCAATTTGATTTTAATTTTCTAATGGAAAATTAAAATGGAGATTTTATATTATAGATTGCCAGTTACCCCCAATTCAAATTTCCAAATAGTCGCTATGAAATTTCGTTAATAAACGACAGCGTTTACTTAATAAATATAATGGAATTTCTATATAATTGGGTACTGTTTCAACCCGAAATTCGGAATACTGAGTTTTAAAATGTATATTTGTTTATTCTGGTACTATAAAATATTTCATTTGGAGATATATAAAAAGAATAATTTATTTTTATTTTAAATAGAATTGTTTTAGATTTAATTCTATTTTATCAACCTTATATAGGCCTTAAAAATAGTTTTCTTTTCAAACGACCTGCGTTTCCAACGAAACAAATTTTATTGGAATGCGTACAATTAATTATTGCTATATTTCCAGTTTGGAGCCAAACGGAGTTGTCTTGTCGGTAGGCGGAATTTAAGGGTGAACCGATGATTATAATTTGAATTAAAACATGCAATTATAGAAAACGGAGTCCATTTTCAACGAAACTGGTCTCATTGGAACCATAACGTCAAATTATACTATGACGTCCAATTTCGTAATTATTGGTGTTCGTCGGTTTTGATACGAATTTAACGGTTAATAGTAAATAGCGGTATAAACATATCGTAACAAACCAGAATAAAATTTACCGTGTACAAGCATATGTATTAACCGTGCAGCATATGTATTACTATATAATTAATAAAATAAAACTGTTTACATGCTGCAAGCGTTTAAATTAAAAACTATTTCTTTTATTGGAAGCAACTTTAACTAAACCTTTAACTGCAAGCTATCAACAACTCGCACCCAATTAAAAATGATTTTTTTTAAACCGTGCTCCGCAAGCTGTTTAATTTCATGCATGTCAAGCTGTTGTTTTCGTGCTTTACACGCCATTACAGCCGTGATCTCCAAACTTCTTCAATTATATATATCTCCGTCTGTTTTTTTTTTAAATTAGTTTTTAGTTCCACTTTGAAACAGAAAGGAAATTGCAACCAAAACTAAATAAAAATAAAAATAAAGACCCAATTCATACAAAAACAAAATCTCTGTTGTGAGAGAAAAAAAATGATCCAAACATAGGAAGGAGGAGAAGCTCGGAACCATGGCATGGGTTCAGACAGCTCGAGTAGCGACGATGAAGTCACGGTCCTCTCTTGGTGTCAGCCGTGGAGGCTAGTGGCTCGCTGTCTGATGGACGGAGAGGAGGTCGTGTTTCAGACAAGGGGAGCAGAGCCAAGTGTGATGGAAGCTTGGTTGCGGGGTTTGTTGTAATGAGGAGTTGCGTGGGAAACATATCACGCAGATGGGAGGAAGAGTAGTATAGTTTGCATGAAGTTGGTTTACTAACTAAGGTGGTGTGGGTTTCGGAGTTGGAGTTTTCGGGAGGAGAGAGGGGGTGAGCTGGAGGGTATGGGGGAGTCTATTTGTATTAGGGAGAAGGAAAAGGAGGATTGGGTAGGAAAGTCAGCAGGGAATAAGCTGTTCATGTGTGGCATTCAAAAGCAGTTGCGTGGATTTCAGCAAATGGCGAGAGTAGCAGGGTCTAAACGGATAAACATAAAATGGCACGATGTTTAATGGTGTTCGAGATTTTCAAACAGCAAGAAGAAGAAGGAACATAACGTGAAAAGGAGAAGAAATGGCGAAGCACAGAAGAAATAAGGTGAAGGAGAAGAACATTTGAAGGGAGAAATGAAAGGGGGAAGAAGCGGTGAGGAGCAATGGCACGGAGACGGTGGCTAGTTTCAGTATGGCGGTTTCGTATAACAGAGAGTGGAAGAGACAGTGAACGGTTACCTGGGTAAAAAATCTTGTTTAAAATTACATAATCTCGTATTAAACAAAGTAATGAATCGGTAAATAACTACACATTTATTTTGCCTGGTCTAGTTTATTCAATTAGTCCAAATTATATTGCGTTATTATATGCGTAACGATTTAATAATGTAAGTAAAGATAAACAGTAAACTTTGATAATACCTGGAACCTTTAACAGCATATAATATAGTAAATGAATTTAAAGATATTAGGAACATCAACACGTGTAAAAATATAGTGCGTTTAACTCAAGCAACAACAATATTAAACTATGATCTATATTTATGAAATACTAGTCACATGGACTGTGTGTGGAAAGGAATGGAACCAATTATTGCGGAATATGATCCAAGAAGATTCATTAAAGTTTAGTTCCGGTGCCAGTGTAGCAATCAAAAACATATACTCATAGATGGATGGAGTGACTACGTTAATTTAAGTTCAACCATGCCTAATCATATGAACAGTCGAGTTATATACTGATATGATCACCATATAATTAGGAAATTAAATATTTAGTTAAGGTTTTATTAATTTAAACCAAATATTTATAAATTCTGTAATGTACTGCATGTTATCAGAAATTGGACAAGATCAGAAACATTGGAACCACCATGATGAACACTGTATTAGGGAACAGATCTGGATGCGTTTGAAGGCAGCTGAGATTTCTAGTTGAATTAAACATGTGTTTAATTTAAGTGGAAACGATCGTTATCTCGACAAATGGAAATCAAGGTGAGTTTAACTCACTCAATTTACCCATTTATATTTTATATAAGCTGGGTTTTTAATTTGTGTACAATATATGCTAATGGTTGATGATTTAATGATTGTTTGTATGTGTGCTGGATATTTTAATATTCATAGATTAAATTAAGCGTTTATTTAATTGAATCGAATTAAATCATTATTTTGATGATTAGATTCCAAACGAGGTAACTTACCTTGTTGGTTACGTTTATAATAATAAAAACGTATTAAATAAATCATTGAATGTTTGATTGGATGTTATAAATGGTTTGTTGGCTGTTATTAGTTGAACTGTTTATTTTGGTTTATCGAAATGAATAAATATATTATTATATTGAAATTGAGATATCCATTTTGAAGCAGGGAAGGAAAGGTTGGAGGGATCCGACCGAATCCCTCAAATAAGTTGTTTACTTATATAATATGTTTAATCAATCTGATTGACTGTTGATTAATGAATCCAAATTAAACACTTATGTGATATTAACCAATGGGTGATATTGGTTGAGAAATTATTGGCAGATGGCCTATAAATGAACCGTTTTATAGAAATTGATTTACCATCAGGAAAATAAATTGAAAGAAAATTATAATATTTGTTTTTATAACTAAAGGCTGGTTTTGGAAATCTATTTTTATAAATTATTTTTAAATAGAGTTATTAAAGGAAATAAATAATTATTTTCATCCTGAAATTTCAAAATGAGTACATAAAGCAAGATTCGCATGCTAATGAGTTTTGGGACAAATAGACAGCGATTAACCAAATGATTAAAGATTGAATTTAATTATTAAATGAGATTATTTAATTAGAATGTTAATTAAATCAAATGGAATCATTTAATTTAATTTAATTTAATTATAAGATGTAACTAAGTGGAAATGGTTAACAAAGTAATCTTGTTTGAGATGACTAAGTCAACTACTATTTTTGTGAAAACTATTATTGGATTGTTAAGCATTATAGAAGTTAATTATTATTTTAAAATAACCTTTTTAAGGAAGATTAATTATTTTATTTATAAGCGACAATGAAGTTAACTATTGATGTAAAGAATGTTAGACGATTAACGAGGAGTTGAACTGTGAACGGGATTCTTAAAGTATAATATGAATATGAATTCATAAGAGGTTCAATAGACAAGATTGGAATATATAATAGCATTTTCAAATGAAACCAAGTTATTTTGATATATCAAATCCATATTTCTATAAAGAGAATAATATTAACTTTTAAAAGTGAATAATGTTTGAAAGAAACCAGGGTGAACGGGAAATGATAATAAAGAAGATTAGTTAAGTAAGACCTTGTTTATAATTAAAAAGGATTTCTAATAAGTTTACTCATATTTATATGAGTTAGATTTTGGATGTATTTCCGAAAAGGAATTATATAAAAGGAAAGTTTTAAACAAGTTTAACGTGAGTTGAAATCGAATGGAAACCTTAGTGGATTGAACTTAGTTATAAAAGTGAAAATCTATTGATAAAGATCTAGAGAGGAATATTTTAAGTGTGAAAGGAGTTGTTTGAACAAACAAAGATATATGGTTATTTAAAAAGGGATTTTGAATTAAATATAAGTACTGGGAAAAATGATAGAATGAAATTTCGTGGATAAGCTTCTATCTATTCAGGAGATAAGAATGTTGTCGTCTCAAGGTCTGAGAGGTAATAAAATACCCCAACTTGTAACAACTGCATGATTATCCAAGAATGATATTATTTTAGAAACGATGGTAGTTGAAGGAGTTAAGTTCATATTTCTGTGAGGAATATTGAAGAGTTATAAGTTAAATAAATTGATTTCGAAATAAGAATTTAAATGCGAGATTCCAAATGTTAGGAGATTTAGAAATTTAATTAACAACTATTTAAATAATGAGGCCAAGTGACGCTGGATACTGAACCAATGAATCCACTTTATTTTTCTACGGATGATAGCTGTTTATTTTGGATAGTTAAATCACCGACTATCAAAAATCTAACCAAATCGATTGTTGGTTCGGAAAGACTGGAATCAAATGTATATTCGAAAACCATTCCGACCAGTAAATACGTAAACGTTGAAGATATCGGAAGATGGTCGAGATGGAGCATTGAAGACCGTAGATCTTCATAAGCGGAAGGATCGCTGTTGAATTTCTCTGGCTAGCTACCAGAGGTTTTTAAACTTTGATTCGATCGTGGATGAGATTTTGCGAATTGCAAGGACTTCTCGCTATTGATCATCTGGATGCGATAGGAAGATGCCTTCGGTTCATCCTGTTCCTGGATGACGTATATGGACGATGTGAATGGTGGCTAGATGTTCCAAAATTCGATTATAACCTCAAACCTCATCAACAAGGAAATGACAAAATTCGAGCAGGCATCATGGCTATGTAGGTCGGTCCCATTAGGGACGTTCAAGCGAAATGAGTGGTCGGTCATGTGTAGGCCAGGTTGAAAGACGTTCTTGTCGAGCCCAGTGTATTCGCCTCTAGAGATACACTTATCGGTAGGTGGTCCCATACCTTGTCATAGTCAGAATCCAATCTCCAATAAGCGCCCGCGGTTTTGATTGTGTACTATATATGTGGAGCATGAGATGCAAGCGTTCCGCTAGATTGATATTTATTTGTATTTAGACACTATAATAATATTAGAAAAGATATTGTTTTTTAAAATGTTTTGGGTTATAGTAAGGTAAAAAAACCGTCTGTGTTTATGTGTGGACTGGTCTTACTATTATCCTTTTTTTCAAAAGGATTTGAACTTTAAAATCAATATGGATGTTATTTAAACTTAGTGGGTTTTCTTACTCTGGTTTATCAGACTGACCCGGTGTTTGAAATGCTCGGGTTAGACCGGGTTGTACAGGTTCAGACTATTGAATGTTGTGAAGTCCAGAGCGGGCTGAAGATGTTGAGACGAATGATTTCATCTAGTATATTCTGATGTGTGTTGAAATTGAGGACAGGTTGTTATAACTGTCCAGATGTGATTGTTGTACTCTGATATATGTAAGTATATTACTTTAAGCTTTCAATAAAGTTATTTATGTATTATAATTTGTTCCGCTGTGATGTGAGACTCTGTGTTGTGTTGGTTCTTCTTCTTCTATTCTAATATTTCTTTCTTTCTTACCTCACCCTCTATCTTCTTTCTCATAACTTTCTGTATGTTTGGTACTCGAGTTTGGATGCGGGACGTAATTCTGTCGAAAATTCGAGCATTGAATTTTCTGGTTCGTTACAGCAACCTCTTCCATGGATTTTCCCCGGCTCGGGATTAAAGAAGAAGAAACTGCGTTTTCTGTATGAGTAATTCGAGCAGGTTGAGGATGGGTAGCATTCAAGATAACTTTTGTTGTGGCAGTCTGAATAGAAAACATGGATTCAAGCTTCTTCAGCATAGCAGTGGTTGAGTGTAACAACCCGGAAAATCAGAACCAATATAAAAATTTATTTTATGAAATTTTAAATAGAAAATTCGTCAGAATTAAAAAAATATCTATTATAAAAAAAAGAGAAAAAAAAGTTAAACAATAAAAAGTTTACATTTTTATTGTAAAGGAGAAAATATGGAAAATGAACATTTGTTTAAATAGGAAAGTTATTGTAACATAAAAAATTCACATTTTTATGTAATAATGATTCAATGATGTTACATAAAAATTTACATTTTTATGTAAAATAGAGAAGATTTCATTTTCTATGGAATATAGAAAAGATTACATTTTTTATATATACAATGCAAAAAGGATTAAATTTTCTTTGCAAATAAAAAATCACATTTGTTTTACAAGGGAAAAAAGGATTACATTTTTCTTTGTCATATAAAAAGATTCAAGTATGATAAATGTGTGTGTACATTTAAAAGTACAATTTAATGTATGCATGAATCATATAAAAGGTTCAAGTATGGTAAATTTGTGTGTACATTAAAATTTACATTAAATGTATGTATGAATCTTACAAAAAGATTTATTGTTGGAAAATATGCTGGCATTAAAAATATACATTTTTATATATGAAGATTCACATAAAAGGATTCTAGTATAATAAAATGTCGACACATTAAAAATTACATTTTCATAAAAAGATATTTTAAATATGTTAAAGTAAAATAAAAAGAATAACATGCTAAACAAGTTTTGTTATTTAAAAAGACAATTTTAATATGTTAAGTTAGATAAATGAGAAATAAATGGGATATAGCTAAATTTAGAAAATAATTAAATAAAATTATATTAGGTTCATTAGTCCACAATTCATTTTCTTTGTAACGTATATCATACAAAATGTCGATTAATGGGCCTTAAAGGGTTAAAATTGGAGTTAGTTCGTGCTAGTGGACTTTTCTGAAAATTAGATAATTTAATATTATAAATAACACTAAACTAATTATCCCAAACCCTAATCCACACTAAGATAGCTGCAGCCCCTTTTCAGAAATCAATGGCCGCAACCATCACTCTTCCTCCTTGTTCTTCTAATCTATTCAAAAAATTTCAACACTCCCAAAGAGAAAATCGTAGAGCATCGAGGGCTCTACACATTCAATGGTGGAGATCGGAAATTACAATTCGTGGTGGCCGAAATTGTGCCATAAAGTGGCGGCGTTCGGGGTTGTTTTTAGCGGAGGTAGGGGCCGCGAGTTTGGCGATGTGGCGGGCGTTGATCGAGGGTGGTCGGAGCTTCAAGGTGGTTGTGTTGGATCGGGTGGCGGCGGTGCTACGGTACTTGCGCAGGTGGATTTTCATTTGGACAATGGGTTCTGTATTCGACAAAGAAGAAGATGGGTTTATCACGGGTTAGGAAATAATTAATGGTTAATTATTTAATTATTATTCAATAATGTAATTAAATTTCAAAAGTTCATATCTCTCTCAAATCAAAAAGGAAATAGATGATTTCAGAAGCGTTTGAATCATGAAGACGAGATACAGCATGAAACAAACCAGATCTGAAACGGAGCTGTAACACCCCACGTCCAATAACGTCACTCTCAAAGGGAATGCATTAACTTTAGTGGAGTATTATTGGTGTATAGAACAGAATATAACAAGATAGATACATATATTAGTACTTGAAAATTTTAAAACAACTTTTATTACAGCGGAAAATAGTTTGATTACAACAACATCATAAACCAACAGTAAAACCAAGTACACTTAGTATCCATCTTGACAAATTGTTTTCTGAATACATAAAGTAAAAAAGCATAACCCCAACATAAGTATCCATGAAAGTGATGAGCTGAACTTTACTTTCAGCAATCCAAGCACTTCCAAAAGAGAGAGAAAGATCCAAATCAAGCTCCACTAGCACTAGTCCCACCCTGAGAATCTGGGGGGGGGGGGGGAAGAGGCGAAAACGAAGGGGGTCAGACATAAAGTTTGGCGAGTCCAATAACTTTAACAATATAATTATTAAAATAATTAGGATAAGGCATAAACTGGTAAAACAAGAAATGACTGTGAAGCAAGTGGGCAAGACAAAACAAACAAGAGGAATATACTGGCATTAATCGCGTTCCTAATAACTCTAGGATAATTACTATACTGCACCATTACTAGTCACCCTAAGAGTTGATCCCGCCTACTGAACATAATAATCATAATGGTAGTTTCGTGTACTCCTAGCTGTCTTCATAGGTGTCGCCTGCCCCTATCTCCACTAGTTGTACCCACTACCCTCCCCATTCTAATTACAACATTTATTCATAATATGGTAGTTGGGCTCCTAGATGTCTTCATAGGTGTCGCCTGCTCCTATCTCCACTAGTCATACCCACTACCTTCCCCATTCAATTGGCTCCCTAACTCGTAGATACCCGTGTTGGTCCCACGGTGGGGTGTATCACTCCCCAAAGTGGCAACCCGATACCACTAAAGATGCACGACTTATATCTACATGAAGCAACAACGTCTTACCTATCAGCCCAGGCCCACGCACGCACATGACCCCGTTGGACTTGCGTTGCCATCGTTAACCTGTTTTGACCTCTTACGATCAAACCTAGTAAGCGTGTCCCGTCCTCGATCTAGATCGAGCTCACTTAGATACCAAATGGGTTACTGGTTGAAAAGGGTCCCCACACTTGACGCTTTCCACCTACGCTTGGTCCCCACTAGGATTTCCCACTTTACCCCCTCTTATTCATGTCTTCTTACATGTTTCAACTTGGTTAAGTGTCTATAATTATATCCTACATGTCTTCCATGCTACCCACTTATCAAATCAACATGTGTTATTGGTTAAGCTTATCTTAACCTTATCAGATCCATATATATATATATATATATATATTTGGTTAAGATGGTCTTAACCCTATCCACTTACATATTATTGGTTATGTTGGTCTTAACCCTAACCACTTATATATTATTGGTTAAGCTGGTCTTAACCCTATCCACTTATCAGATCAATATGTATTATTGGTTAAGTTTATCTTAACCCTACCCACTTATCAGATTAGTATAGTATTGGTTAAGCTGGTCTTAACCCTATCCACTTATATATATATATATATATATCATATAGCATGTTTTACTTAATTTATGATTAAGTACATCTTTGTTCATAGATACACTGGTTAAGAGAATAACTCCATAAGTACCAACCCCAAAGACCGAAATCAACATCAGATTGGTACTCAGAGAATTACTCAACTCAACCAACACTACAAAAAAAAATACCATTTTGCAACTGCCAAAAACAGTTGTAACAGGTCTATTACAACTGACATCCGCCAGCCTTTATACCCGCAGTTGTCATAGAGCATGATTATTTTACAACTGCTTTTGGCAGTTGTAAAACAATTCTTTTATAACTCCTTTTAACTGTTGTAACTAGTTTGCAACTATTTTAAGATGTTGTAAAATATTTCATCCTTGCAACTAATATTTTAGGAATTACTACATATTCTAATAATTCAACTCTTCACAACCGCTAATAACCATAAATTTCATAATATTATAACTAAAGCCAATATTTCATGAATAATAACCGCAATCATTTAAATTATTCAAAACAACACGAACTACTCACATTCATAATAATAGAAAACAATTCAAGTTCACATCATTTTTGAAGTCACAACTCCTTTCAAAACATAACTAAATTCATAACATACATTATCAATAGAAGGATACATACATACTAATCAAAAGAGATAAACTCTTCATGCCAAGCAACAATAGTTCCAACTTTTCCATCAAAAGAGATACCTGGATTCCATCAAATCAATCCAAACATCTCAAGCATCTACTTCTAACGGTAATGGTGGACTATAAGCATCGCCTTGTTAGCAACTACTTCAAAAATATACGATTGCAAACAAAACAAACACCCAATAGTCACCTTTTTCCCAACTTTTCCTTTCTCCCACTCAACGCTTTCTACCAAACATTTAAAATAATGATTTATGAAAGAACCATAACAATTGAATACCTTGACCAATCAAAGTCGAAGAGCTTACTGTGCGATTTTCCAAAGAATTCATCTTTCGGATTCAACTACTCTGAGAGAGTGCCATTAGGTCTCCATTAATTCGTAGAAAAAAACGAATGGTTTTGAATTGTTAAAGCCATCAAACAAGTTAGAAGTAAGAGAAGGAAAAAGAATAAAAATATTGATTCTGCTCTTATGTCAAGGACTCGTAGCTTGGCAGCAGGTTTCTTTATTCTTATAGTTTCAAGCGTCTTCTTAGGTAATTGTGCGGGCCATATGCTATGAGAGAATTTCGCACTATACACATTATTCATTGTGTTCAGTTCGGGGGAGAATATCTTATAGCAGCAATAATGGCAATTAGAAAAAACTTATGTTTAGCTCAATTTAAGCCCGGTGTACTTAGGCTATCTGGACTCTAGTTAAGTTATTTTTCACTATTTAAAACTCGATAAATGTTTAAATGCATACATCCACATAGTCATGGTCAAAGTCAATGTGAAACAGTTTGTAAATATATTTTTCCAGAATTTAGAGTGAAAGAAATATAGAAGAAGCTAAACAGTTTGTAAATATAGTGCTATAAAAGGAAGAAAGAAATTCAAATCAGCTTGAAGCGGAGGTAAAAAATGATACCAGTAGTTTTAGTGAAGAATCTCAATAGAACTTTTTAGCATACTGCTAGCTTTGACCTGAATGGCTTGGCTTACTACTAGCTTTGACCTAAATTGATATAAACTACAAAAATGAGAATGACAATACTATGGTAATAAATATTTCATCGTTAAACGCTAAATACTAAGAAAACAACTTTATCATGATACAGTCAATAGGTAATAGTCAAATTTTTATTTACTATCTCCAACAACTCAAGCTGAAAGCCGTGACTATGTTATTTATGCATATTTTCTATCATTTTGCTAAAGAATGGCTGTTAAACAGACTATTCACTAAAATATTTGTCTCAAACAATTATAAGACCATAAGCAGCAAGCAAATATATTTAACACCTCTTATATATCATCAGCATCACTTTTCTCATGCATCACAAGCTTATGTAAGGGAAGACCTCAACCATTTCCAACAGAAAAACCATCGCTTCTTCCCAAACTAGAGCTCAACATCGCATACTAAAAATCAGGCAAAAAATCAAGACAAAATACCACAAAATCAAAACACTCATAAACTTTAATCTAGTCAACCATTATCCCAAACCGTTGCCAAGTTGCAAGCAATCGAATAAAACAAACAAGTTTTGGTAAGAGAATTTCGAACCTCAAGGCGCTGTAGTAGATTTCTCGACATTTATGAAGACCGGAGTTAAACAGCAAGCCCTACTTTCCAAATCTATGGTCTGAGGCGTAGACGAACAAGACGTGCCCAGATCCGATTAAGCACCAGGCGTTTCGCGCGAATACTCCAGATCGAAGCATGATGAACAGGGCCGATGCGATTATTTCGAGAAAGATTTTTTTTTTTCAATGCTAAGGAGATTAATTTTAAGATAGAATTTGTTCTGATTGGGAGCCATTATCATTTCGGATCTGAACATAACAAAGAGAAGACAGGGAGGCGTGCCTGGGGTTTGTTTTGAATGAGAGCTGGAATGGTGAACGAGCGGATGGATTAAAAGTAATAAAAAATACGGTGGATGGGTAAAATACGAGTTGAGCCAAGAATTTGTAGATAACGGAGCGGCAAAATCTCAGGGTTGGGGGAAATGTTGAATTGCAGTAGAAAACAATTCAATTCGAACATAAAAAGTTAAATTGAAGACAAAATTTTTGCTACATAAAATGAAAGAATACTTGTATATATTAAGTAAAAATTATTACTAAAGAAAACCTCACTATACATATAGAAAGTAGAAGTAATACCTAATGAATAACTTTTATATTTTTCAAATTTTTTAAACATCTATGAGTTTTATGAAATCTGAACAATAATTAAGAAATTCTAATTAATAATAAAAAAATAATCACTAGTTATTACTTATTTATAATTACTTATTACTTATTAATTTTTATTTATTAATTATTGCTTATTACATCCTAGCTATAATTTAATATTTGTAATTGGAAATTAATTATAATGTACATGTTTTACCCATTGTCAATTATAAAATATTTAATAGCAATAATTAGGAGCTAATTACTATTTATTAATTTTTAACTATTAATTAATAATAGTAATTATTGATTTGTAAGGTTATCATTAAATATTAATTATTCTAAAACATTTATATTGTTAATAAATAATTATTAAAAGTTAATTATATAATATTTATTATTAATAATATTTCTTAAAAAAATCTTAATTATTAGTAATGGATTGTAAAAAATTAAATATGAAATAATATTCTTAATTACTGGTACTAATTATTAAAAGGGGTCAAAAAATTTGTTGTTAATTTTTTTTTATAACCGACGTAAAAAGTTGTAATATACATCTATTACAACTAACAAAAATCAAGAATTGTTAAAAATAGACATCTTTTACAACTGACATAAAGAATTGTAACAGACATCTGTTACAACTGACAAAAAAGAAGAGTTGTAAAAAATAGGTGTCTATTACAACAGATAAAAAATAACAGTTGTAAAAGGCATCTATTACAAGTAGCAGAATGAAAGAGTTGTTGAAAACAAATCTATTACAACTTACAAAATAAAACAGTTGTAAAAAAAACTATATTGCAACTGACATTTTGTGATAGTTGTAAAATTACAGTTGTAGTAGGGAATTTTTGTTGTAGTGTCCAAACTTCTATTTGTCATTCTTATTTGTTTATGATCAGCATTAATTAATTATTAATGCACAGACCTCTCACATTAAGTCGATTACTTGTGGCTGCTGGATATGCCGGGCGGTTCCGGGCAGACTTCCACCACAAGCAAGACTAAACCTCGTGTCTAAGCATCTTTTAATTATGCCTACGACCTCTCACATAGACTGCCGTTTGTGGTTGCTGGATGTGTCGGGCGGGTGTGGGCAGTCTTACACCACAAACGAGTCTAACTTCATGTATTAGGCATTTATTACTCATTTAATTTAAGCCTTTGACCTCTCACACTAGACTACCGTTTGCTGGATGTGTCGGGCGGTTCCGGGCAGTCTTATACCACAAACGAGTCTAACCTCGTGTCTCAGGCATTTATTATGCACTTAATTTATTCAACCCCAATTTGCTTATTTCAAATTGTCAATAACTTCCAAATTAATCTATTTCCATAATTGTCACCTAAATTATGTCCATACTTTTTAGGTATATAAACTATACCAATTAATGTCTCAATTTAATTATAAGCCTTTAAAGCTATTTTGTGCCAATTCACAATTTACATAATTAATATTTTCCCATTGTCCCCACGATATTCGTACGTTCTAATGTGAAATATGTTAGATTCGCACATAGTCTAACTTAAAAAAAAAAGCATTACAACTTGCATAAAATAGATCTAACTTCCAAATAAGAATTATAATATAAATTTTCATAGCCAATAACTTGCATAGACAATGGACATATAGAATCATAAATTTGCATAAACTACCATGGATCTAAATATAGATCTAATCATGAAATTGTGAACTTACATATATGAATTATGGGTCTCACCCAAACTTGCATACGTGAATATAATTTTCACCTAAAAATGTGAATATAGTTTTCACCTAAACTTGCATATGGATTTCTACAACTTGCATATGAATTTGTCACATGTTTTTGCATATAAACTAGCATATGTATATACTTGATTCACATACAAGCTTGTGTACAATTCACATATAGACTTGCATAAGATTCATATTCAAACTAGCATACGATTTAACATCCCAAACTTGCATAAAATTCACATACGAATTAGCATATGATTTAACATCCCAAACTTGCATAAGATTCACATACGAATTATCATATGATTTAACATCCCAAACTTGCATAAGATTCACATACGAATTAGCATATGATTTAACATCCCAAACTTGCATAAGATTCACATACGAATTAACATATGTAAAAACGGACTTGCATAAGATTCATATTCAAATTAGCATAAAATGAATCAAGTTAAACATGTATAATTGGACATACGAGATAAATCTACCAACATAAGATAACAAAGTTAAACAACATCACGTGATTCAACAGACATGTTCTCATAATCCAATTAAAACTCATCATAATTAATTTATTAATTATATTATGAAAGAAATTGTACTCACAAAGATAGGTTAGAGAAAAGAGAAATTCGTTCGTCGTTTGATTTAGAATTCTAATTTGCCAATCCCTAAGCTTTAGGAAGAAGAACTATCCTAGTAGCATGGTGGCCAAGAGACAAATTTGGTTTAGGTTTAGGGTTTGAGTCTAGGCACTTTTTATAGAAGTTTGAATCAACCTAAGCCTTTAGATTATCATAGGAGCAATCCCAACCATCCAGACTAGATAGACTTATCTAGAACAACCACATCAGCCTTAATGACTCAGTTGAGAATCAGAAATCGTCATATTTAAGATCTACTCGAGGGGGGTAGGTCGACCCCCAGGTCGACCTCCTGGTCGACCTGTGTAGGGGAGGTCGACCCCCTAGTCAACCCCCTGGTCGACCTGGCCTTGGGCGGGAAAATTCCCGCCCAACCCGCTTCTCTGTTTTGAATTCGAATTTTGAATTTCTGAACCTGAGCTGTTTTTAATTTATTTAAATTCTGAAACTTCGGAAGGCCATAACTTCTTCATATGGAGTCAAATTCACGCAAACTCAGACTTTATCTCAAGCAGAATTCCGAGACAAACGTAATGGCATAACTCGTTTCCCTTAATTCTCACATTTGAAATTAAGTATTCTTTAATTCGTAAATTTTAATATTTAAAATCATAGGGTGTTACATTCCCCCCTCCTTAAAGGATTTCGCCGCCAAAATGTTTAAGTTAAGGAGAATGTATATCCTACCATCCAATCATCCATCTACTCAATCAACAAACACAGGCATCCATTGTCCTTAAAAGACTTCTAATGCCGTAAGAACATATGCAAAGTGTGTGATATGTTCCTTATCTAATGCAAAATCAGGCGGTCTACTGATTCAGTTGACCTCCTTAATGCAAATCATGATAGTGTCATGCGTCCATTATGTATGCAAAAGAATCCTAATGATACATATTATTTCTACATGCGTGCACAACCATTCATCGAAATGCAGCATCCATATGATATCGCAACCATTATACATCTATTAATTTAAATATGCACACATATTTATATGCAATATGACAGTGACTGAGCTAATCTAGTGCCTAATGTGTGTGTACATGCATCCACGGGCAACCACTAGCTACCACTTGCATCCATTTGCATCCACCAAACATAACATGTCTCAAACACATGTTTACAACCATAGGATTTTTTCCTAACTAAATTAAGATCGAAGATACAATCGCGAAGACATACTAAACGATAGGACAAGCATGAACAAAGCGGTAGAAAAGGAGAAGTTAAAGCATACCCTCAAAAAGGAAAGGGTACAGCGTACGCGTCTCGTCTTCCGTCTCCTAAGTCGCGTCTCCTTGATCGTCTCCCCGTTGCACTTTGACCAGCTTGACCTCCGATCCGAGAATGCTTGTAGGAGCTCGTCTAACAATGGCATTTCTCTCTACTTCCACTTCTTTGAGCGTGCTTGGCTCCACCACTTCCGCCATATCATGAAAACACTTATGCAAATGCAAAACATGAAACACGTCGTGAACACCACTAAGCTCGTTGCCTCTTCTCATGTCCCTCGGAAATCTAGGAAACATAACCTCAAAAAATCTTCAAGGATTCTATTCGCCCTTTCTTGTCCATCCATCCGTTTATGGATGATAAGCGATGCTCATACTTGCTGCCTTTTGCATATCACCTTTTCCTTTTGCATCGAAAACTTCTCGAAGCCCTGTCTCGCAAGCACCGGTATTTACTGTGAATGGCTTACTTCCATCTGGCAAAACTAAATCTGGAGCTGTCGTCAGAGCCCTCTTCAAACGATGGAAAGCACGTCACAGTCAACATCCCAAACAAAAGACAAGTTCTTCTTCGTTAACCGAGTAAGTGGGGCTGATATCTTCGCGAAGTCCTTAATGCACTTCCTATAATAACCAGCTAGCCCTAAAAAGCTTCTTACTTCTGTTGCGTTCTTAGGAATCTTCCAATCTTGTATTGCCACCACCTTTGCGGGATCCATAGCTATCCCCTCCTTAGAGACCATGTATCCTAGGAACCTCACTTCTTTTCTTAAAAAAGGCATTTGGAGAGCTTAGCTTTGAGTTGATGCGCTCGTAGGGTCTCTAAGACTTCCCTAAGATGTAGGGCGTGCTCTTCTTTGTTTCCAGAGAAAATCAAAATATCGTCCACAAAGACTACCACAAACTTGTTTAGAAACTCCCTAAACATCCTACTCATTAAGTCAATGTATTATGCGGGTGCATTCGTCAAACCAAAAGGCATGACGAGCCCCTCGAAGAAACCGTCAGGAGTTCTAAATGCAGACTTATCTATGCTGTCTTCAGCCACCCTTAGCTGATGAAATCCGCTAGCCAAATCTAGTTGTGAGAAAACCGAAGCACCCACCAACTGATCGAATTAATCATCTATCCTCGGCAATGGGTGTCTTTACTTCTTGCTAAGCTTATTCAGCTCTCTATAGTCCATGCACAGTCTAAGTGAACCATCAGCCTTCGTAGCAAAAAAAACTGGAGCACCCCATTCCGAAATACTTCTTCTTATGAACCCCCTCTCAAGAAACTCTTTCACTTTCTTACTGAGTTTCCTTCTCTCTCTCTCGGGGCCATGTGGCGTACTGGTAATGCAACTGGCTTTGCATTATCTACTAGGTATATTCGAAAGTCTATTCGCGTTTCGGGGGTAAACACTGAACTTCATCGAAGACATCACTATATTCACGGACCACACGAACAAATTCCAAATCATCGTTGGATGCGTCAAGAGATTCTAGGTAGCTAAGCATCACCGGACCCCTAGGGTCATAAGAAATATCGAGGGTCTTTCCACAACGAGTCAACAATCTAACTAGCCTTCTTTTATAGTCTAGGATGGCACCGTATCTGGCTAGCCGATCCATGCTTAGAACCAAGCCGTAGCCCACGAAGCCAAGAACGAAGGCGTTGCATTCAAACCCAACACCTAAGAAGACACTCTCACATCCTGACAAATCATCGAAAGATGAGCCGAACCACCAATAGGATTTGAGACTACTATGGGATCCGTAACTAGACTAGTATTTAGGTGCAGTGTTTCAACTAACGAAGTAGGTACAAACGAGTGTGAAGCGCCAGAATTCAAACAAGGCTCGAACAAGATGATCAAAAAGAAAAACCAAACTTCCGACCAAGATATTCCTACCTCTATCAGGTATGCCAGCCGTGAGGGAATGCGTTTACCCTCCAGAAGATCCTGTACTTTGTCCTAACCTTTGCTATTTCTTTGGACGATCCTAATAAGATGTCATATTTCTCCATAACGATAACAACTAGTCTTCTTCTTCTTTCTAATGTCTTTATTTAAGTAATCAGGTATTTCCCAAGTGTAGCCCCTCCTTTTCCCTTGGCCCCTCGTTAACCTTACCGTCTTTCTTTGGATCAACTTTCTTATCGTGTGTCCTATACATGTCTCTCCTGTACATTCTCCATTCATGACCTCCCACCAAAATAAGGCTTCGTCCTTTATTAACCAAGCAGCTAATTGAACCTTCCTCCCATCGTCTATCTTAAAGGTACCAACAAGTCCTCCACTTCCTTCTAGCTTTGACAAACGTCCCAGTCCCATGAATCGGTTTTCCGCCCACCGTACGGAAGTTCTTACATATCTTAGAAAAAGCGTCTATATGTGGAGGAAGAAATTCAAAAAGGAAAGAGGAAGAGATTTAAAACGGAGATTCGAAGGAAAGATATATGGCTCTTGGTGGTTATGTTTCTCAAAATAATTTTCTCTTAAAAATACTTTCCTTAAAACATATTTTTGAAAGTATTTCTTTATAAAAACGCTTTTGAAAAATAGTTTTTTAAAATCCCTTATCTGTTCTATTAACCTTCAGCTCTGATACCACGAGTAACATCCCACGTCCATTGATGTCACTCTCAAAGGGAATGCAATAACTTTCATGGAGTATTATTGGTGTTTAGAATAGAATATAACAAGACAGATACATATATCGGTACTTGAAAAAATTAAAACAACTTTTATTGCAGCGGAAAAATAGTTTGATTACAATAACATCATAAACCAATAGCAAAACCAAGTACACTTAGTATCCATCTTGACAAATTGTTTTCTGAATACATAAAGTAAAAAAGCATAACCCAACATAAGTAGCCATAAAAGAGATGAGCTGAACTTTACTTTCAGCAATCCAATCACTTCCAAAAGAGAGAGAAAGATCCAAATCAAGCTCCACTAGCACTAGTCCCACCCTGAGAAGCTGGGGGGGAGGAAGAAAAGAGGCAAAAACAAAGGGGTCAGACATAAAGTATGGCGAGTCCAATAATTTTAACAATATAATTATTAAAGTAATTAGGATAAGGCAACTGGTAAAACAAGGAATGACTGTGAAGCAAGTGGGTAAGACAAAACAAAAAAGAGGAATATACTAGCGTTAATCGCGCTCCTAATCACTACAGGATAATTATTATACTACACCATTACTAGTCACCCTAAGACTTGATCCCGCCTACTGAAGATAATAATCATAATGGTAGTTTCATGTACTCCTAGCTGTCTTCATAGGTGCCGCCTACCCCTATCTCCACTAGTTGTACCCACTACCCTCCCCATTCTAATTACAGCGTTTATTCATAATATGGTAGTTGGACTCCTAGCTGTCTTCATAGGTGCCGCCTGCTTCTATCTCCGTTAGTCGTACCCACTACCTTCCCCATTCGATCGACTCCCTAACTCATAGATACCCGTGCTGGTCCCACGGTGGGGTGTATCACTCGCCAAAGTGGCAACCCGATACCACTAAAGATGCACGGCTTATATCTACACAATGCAACAACGTCTTACCTACCAGCCCGACCCTACGCACGCACATGACCCCGTTGGACTTGCGTTGCCACCATTAACCCGTTTTAACCTCTTACAATCAAACCCAGTAAGCATGTCCCGTCCTAGATCTAGATCGAGCTCACTTAGATACCAAATGGGTTACTGGTTGAAAAAGGTCCCAACGCTTGACACAAGCTTTCCACCTATGCTTGAACCCCACTAGGATTTCCCACTTAACCCCCTCTTATTCATGTCTTCTTACATGTTTCAACTTGGTTAAGTATTTATGATTATATCCCACATGTCGCCCATGCTACCCACTTATCAAATCAACATGTGTTATTGGTTAAGCTTATCTTAACCTTATCAGATCCATATGTATACATTTGGTTAAGCTGGTCTTAACCTTATCCACTTATATATTATTGGTTAAGTTGGTCTTAACCCTATCCACTTATATATTATTGGTTAAGCTGGTCTTAACCCTATCCACTTATCAGATCAATATGTATTATTGGTTAAGTTTATCTTAACCCTACCCACTTATCAGATTAGATGGTATTGGTTAAGCTAGTCTTAACCCTATCCACTTATATATATATATTATATCGTATAAGATGTTTTACTTAATTTATGATTAAGTACATCTTAGTTCACAGATACACTGGTTAAGAGAATAACTCCCTAAGTACCAACCCCGAAGACCGAAACCAACATCAGATTGGTACTCAGGGAGTTACTCAAATCAACCAAACTTCTGTTTGTCATTCTTATTTGTCTTTGATCAGCATTAATTAATTACTAATGCACAGACCTCTCACATTAAGTCGATTACTTGTGGCTGTTGGATATGCCGGGCGGTTCCGGGCAGACTTCCACCACAAGCCAGACTTAACCTCGTGTCTAAGTATCTTTTAATTATGCTTACGACCTCTCACATTAGACTGCCGTTTGTGGTTGCTGGATGTGCCGGGCGGGTCCGGGCAGTCTTATACCACAAACGAGTCTAACCTCGTGTCTTAGGCATTTATTACTCATTTAATTTATGCCTTTGACCTCTCACATTAGACTACCGTTTGTGGTTGCTGGATGTGCCGGGCGGTTCCAGGCAGTCTTATACCACAAACGAGTCTAACCTCGTGTCTCAGGCATTTATTATGCACTTAATTTATTCAACCCCAATTTGAATTAATATCCCTATTTCAAATTGTCAATAACTTCCAAATTAATCTATGTCCATACTTGTCACCTAAATTGTGTCCATACTTCTTAGGTATATAAATTATACCAATTAATGTCTCAATTTAATTATAAGCCTTTAAAGCTTCTCACATTTGAAATTAAGTATTCTTTAATTCATAAATTTTAATATTTAAAATCACGGGGTGTTACAGGAGCACTTTGAAAATTCAGACAAAATCGATGTGAGAATTCTTTATTTTTAATAATTAAAATTTATTAATTTCTAATCGTGTTCGAAACCGAATCTGTTGTTAAATTCAATTTGTTATATATGTGATTTGATTGGGTTCATAATACTGTTATGTTGATGTGTGGGTTGGAATTATCATGTTTGTTAAAATATGATCGTTGTAAATAATTACATCATGTTTGTTGTATAATAGTTGAAAAGTAAATACATTATGTTTGTTTAGTTGAAAACAAGTATCTCATGTTTGTTAAGATAAGATAGTTGAAAACTAATATATTATATTTGTGATTATAAAATTATTGAAAACAATTGTGTCATTTTGTAATTATAAAATTAGATTCAAATGAAATTATCATTTTATTAGGATTGTCATATTAAAATAAAATTATCATTTTATTAGGATTGTCGTATTAAAATAAAATTATCATTTTATTTGGATTGTCATGTCCATGTAAAATTTTCATTTTAGTGATAAATTGTCAGGTTAGTATGAAATTGCCATTTTGGTTATAAACATCATTTCTAGAAGCATGTTATGTTAGAATTAAAGATATCATTTTTAGAATCATTTAGGTTATAAATTAAATGTGTCATTTATATTAGAGAATAAATGTGTCATTTTTATTAGAAAATAAACGTGACATTTATTAAAAATGGCATATTAATATAGAATGGTCAATTATTAAAAATGTCATTTTAGTATAGAATGGTCATTTATTAAAAAAAATGTCATGGTAATATAGAATTGTCATTTATTAAAAAATTTATTATCCTTTATTTGTTAGATTGTGTCATTTTTGTCATTGTAAAGGAATGAATTAATAACATACATTTTTGCCATTGTAAAGGAATGAATTAAAAAAATATTCATTTTTGTCTAATTTAAAAGAATGAAACTAAAAATTCATTTTTACCATTAAATTAGAAGTAGACAAAAATATTCATTTTTGTCTAATTTAAAAGAACGTAAACAAAGCACTCATTTTTGTCATTCAAAAAGAATGTAAACAAAACATTCATTTTTGTGTCATTCTGCAAGAATGAAATAAAAACATTCATTTTTTGTCATTTTAAATAGAATGAAACTAAATTATTCATTTTCGTCAATTTAATAGAATGAAATAAAAACATTCATTCTTATCATTTAAATAGAATGAGACAAAATTATTCATTTTTATCATTTAAATAGAATGAGACAAAATTATTCATTTTTATCATTTAAGTAGAATGGGACAAAATTATTCATTTTTATCATTTAAAAAGAATGACAAACAAAATATTCGTTTTTGCCATTTAAAAGGAATGAGACAAAAACATTCACTTCTATCATTTAAAATGAATAGGACAAAAATATTCATTTTTGTCATTTAAAGGGAATGAGACCAAAACATTCATTTTTGTCATTTGAAAAGCATAAAACAAAAATATTCACTTTTGTCATTTAAAAAGAATGGGACAAAGATATTCATTTTGGTCATTAAAAAGTATTTAACCAAACTATACAATTTTTGGTCATTAAAAAAGGATTTAACCAAAATATACATTTTTGTCATTAAAAAAAAGGATTAAACCAAAATATACATTTTGTTCATTAACAGGAATGAAACATTTTTGTTAATTAAAAAGGTTGAAAAATATACATTCTTGTCATTTGTTGAACTTGACTTTTCAACAAAAATGAAATATCAAATTTTGTCACTTTGTTGAATTAGAATTTTCTACAAAGATGAAATATCAATTTCTAACATTTTGTTGAATTAGAATCAAAATAGAAATGTTACATTAGATTAGAAATGTCATTTTATATAGAAATGACATATTGGATTAAAAATGTCATATATTTATATTATGGCATGTTACTTTCGAAATATCATATATTTAGATTTTGTCATGTTACGTCAAAATAAATGTTTGTTGAAACTAAATTATAAATATTTATTTATAATTTAAACGAATGAAAATTCGTTAAATAGAAAATAATTCAAATTGAATTAGAATTGGTTAAACTTATTAACCAATGATTTATTTATATAAATTGTTGTTGTTTGAAAACCCACACGGGTATTGGGATGACATTTGTCACACATTAGTCCCAATATTTAGATGTTGTCAATCGATGGATTGACAGTTTGTGATGAGCGTTAATTATTTAATTATTTTAATGCTCACACAATTATAAATTTTCACTCTGGATGTGAATGGATTGTTTATTGATTATTTCTCATTATTTTTATATACATGTGATGTATGAAATCCATATAGCTGAAATTATATGGTATTTGATTGAGTCGCATTCCGATTCAGAAATAAAGAATATTTGGTAACAAGAACATTCTAAAATGAATAACAATTTAGTATAAAGGACATTTTAGAATAATGGATATTTTAAATTAAGAATATTTTAGAATAAAGATATTTTAAATAAAGTATAGTTTAAAATAATGAATATTTTTCAGTTAAATAATTACAATTACAAATTATAATTGCACTTTTGACATGAGGTTAGGTTGCATTTGTGGTGGAAGTCTGCCCGGACCCGACCGGTATATCCAGCAGCCACTAATGTTGAACCTAATGTGAGAGGTCTAGGTGAGCAAATATGAAGAGCGCTATGACACGAGGTTAAGCCCAATTTGTGGGATAAGTCTGCCCGGACCCGAGCGGCAAGTCCAGCATTCGCAAGTTGTAGGCCTAATGTGGGAGGTCTAGCCCATTATAAACCATAAATGGACATGGTAATGAATTGGACTATTTAGCCCATTTTAAGTTAAAATGCCATTTTAACCCAAATGGGTTTATCGATCATTTCTATTCATTTTATAATGAAATGAATAAAAAGTAACCATTTCCAAAATCTAATATTTTGAAAACATTATTTTAATAAAGAAATAGAATAAATCCTTAATCAAGATTTAATGAAGTTTTCCAATTAATTAATATTTATTTGGAATAAAATAAAATAAATCGGATTATTGGGTTATCGTGGATGGTGTCTTAAATAACACTGTTCTTAAACCCCGTATGAAAAGAATTAATCTTTTTAATTAAGATTATTAGAGTTTTCAATTATATTTAGTAATTGGAATAAAATGAAATGTGAATTGGGTATATCGTGAACTGTTTTTTTAATGACATTTGTTCTTTAACCCAATTAACAGTGAAAAATATTATTTTGGAATTTATAAATCTTTTATTAAGATCTAATGGAAAATTTTCCAAAGTAAAGTTTTCCAATTTTATATATTAAATTGAAATTGAATGGAATTCGATTTAATAATAATCGAGATGAGTTTCCATGAAAGAAGACTGTTACTATATGGAATTTAAAAGGCTTTGCCGTTATTCCATCTATATTATTGGTTTGATACAAAAATTTATATCGATTATATATTGATTTGATTTCTGTGAAAATTCCATATTTAATGGAAGATGATTTTGGGTTTATCGTGAACTGTGTTTTAAATGACATTAGTTCTTTAACCCAGTTAAAGATAAGATTTATTTCTTAAATTGGAATAATCATAAAATAATGATTTTTGATATTAAAACCAAATTGGAGTTTTAATGAATCTTGAAAAGAACAAATTTAAAACAATTTATCTTTGATAAAACTAATGGGAATCTTTCCCTAATAATGTGAATATTTTATTTAAAGAATATTCCGAATTGGAATGAGGCGTTGGATGTGTTTTTATAGCACTTGATTTTTTATTATAAAATACGCAAGTTATTCGAAAAGACCGGATTTAACCCATTACGAATGATTACTACGACGATTAAGAGTCGAAGATGAAGGCGGTGGTTGAAGACCGGCGATCTTCACATCGAATGGATGACTACTGATGCCCGGCATTGGCTAACTACCAGTAAAGGGTTAAAGTGGTAGTTTCTCCGGACGTACTTGCTGATTGTCCGGATATGCGAGCACCTCACTACGGGACGAGGAATAAGATGTCTCCGGTTTCGTTTAGACCCAAAACGGACTTGTAAATGGATATGTGTCTGACATTGAATTTCATTCCACGTAAATTAAATTGATTTCTATTTAATATATATCTGTGGTGGCGGAGAATTTATTCTCTTGCTTAACACCCTTCTCTGAGACATACGAGCTCAGAGATTATATATTGGTAGTTGTCGATCGCATGGTGTGGATTGTCAATGTGGCATGCTAATATGTAAATAATCAAGGCTTTTGTTGAAAAGCAGGGCCTTGTGGTTTATGATCAAAGCATAGCTTATTTAGGCGTAGCTTTGTGTATAGCGTGACTTCGCGAACCTCACACCCCGGTATGAGTCAAAAACGGAGCAAGGGAACGCAGGGAGTGCACACGTTTCTTTCTAGCTAGAAGTGGTGTCAGGTTTTACAAGCCCTGGCATTTTTACTTATGTGGATGATGGATTATGAGGTACCTCAGATTTTTTATTGGTCGCCAATGGCCATATTATATGTTCAATAGGACTGGGAAGCGTGTGTTTAGGAATTACCAATCCACTAAAGTATTTGTGGACCGGCCCTGCTGTATCCAATGGTTCGCCAGCGTCCGAATCCTAGACATTGCTAAAGTGTCTCGAATCGGTAAGGAGATTGTTACTAGCCTTCACTCTTGATGGAAACCCATTTTCTAATACGACACCATGTGGTTTTGATTGTAGAACTAGTATGGCGACATAGTATATGGTAGCTATGCCGTCTATGATTGATACATTATGATTGAAATGTTTTTGAAACATATATACACTAATAGTAATATCAAATCCGTTTTATCGTATCAAGCATTTTTGACCATTATAAGGTAAAACTCTATCCTCCGGTTTGCGTTGCATTGTATGATGGGACTTGAGTCTTATATTGGTTTCATTTTTCTAAAAAGCATTATGTGGTTTAACGATTTACTTTATTTCATGCACTGACAATCCAATAGAGTAAACCCGTTCTGCGTTAGCGGCGTGGTCCTGTGATTAGCCATATTGTTAGATAAGTTAGGAAAGATTTCTCATACCAGCCCCATGACTGACCCGTAGTTTGTTTCACTTTACAAACTCAGGTGCCCTCTTTTCCACATGGGCAGTCGAGTAGCTTATTTTGCAGATATCGAGCAGGATTATGGATCGAAGCTTAAAGCTGTGTCTAGAGCATTGATAGACTTCTGTTGTATCAGATTATTGGTTCTGCTGCATTGTATTACATTTATTGTAATTTATCTTCCGCTGTATTATTATTTATCGATGTACTCTAATATTCTATACTCTGATATTGCACTATTATGATGTAATAAAAGTCTGTTGTTATTTGTTCTAATGTGTTGTATTCCCAAAGTTAACATATTCGGGTTTTTAACGGTCTTGGTCGATTTAGCGATCGATTAGGTCTGGGCGAAATTCGAGTCTTTACATTGAGATTTATATCTGGATTTAGTCCCGCAACAACTTCATCCAATTCTTTCCTTGTCATGGCCGCTCAAGCTTTAGAAGTCTCACCAACTTCAAAGTGGTTAGAGGATGGTGTAGAATCATTGGCGAGATTATCGGTATCTTCGACAGCCTTACTAGTGACTTTATTCGTTCTACCCATATTTGCAAACAAGGCTTTAATCTTTGAAGAGAGTTTGTTAATTAGCTCGAACTTTAGACTTGGAAAATCTATAGGAGAAACAAGCTTGAAACTTTGTCTTCACAAATGACTTAGAGAAAATAAATGCGAACAGCCCCATGGTGGGCACCAAACGTTTAAACCGAAATTAGTTCAAACACCAAAGATGCCATGGAGGAACTTCACTAAATGGTTAGGGTCGAGACCACAATAGCGATAAGCAAGTAAATACACAAAGATATTTATAGTGGTTCGATCTAAATAGAACTACATCACTTTAAGGGAGATTTTCATTATCACATGCGAGTTTACAAAGTTTAAACACTCTCTCATTACATTAGTTTTCATTCTCACAAACTCTTCTCTTGATCTAATCAAAATAGCCATGGAAGTTGGTAGAATCCTCTAAGTATAGCAATTAGGAAGTAGATCTACAACTCATCAAACACTTGAGCAGATTTCCATGATTTAATGGTAGACTTGATGTTTGATCTTTGATTGGAGATGATTGGAGATGTTAGAATCACTTAGAATGGTTGAAGAAATAGTTGGGCATCCCTTCGGCATCGTAAAATTCGGTCCCCATTAAAGTGATGTGCATGGGGTATTATAGGAGTGAGGAGAGTGGAAATATGTAGTGCAGGCATCCATGTCGTTCGGCCACGACATGATTCATGTTGGTTGGGAGTTGGCTGGCGACAGCCTCGCATAGGACAGCTGGCAGCAGAGGCTGTTAGCAGACTAGATACATCTAGTGACGGCGTGGTTTATGTCGGCTACGGCATGGTTTATGTCGGCTACGACATGGTATATGCGGCTTTATCTTCATATCGGTTATAATATGGACGGTTGCGATATGGATTCATGTCAGCTATGGCATGGTTGGATGCGGCTTGACTTTGGCGAGATAATTATGGCTTTGCGGTACGCTTTTAGTCTTTGGATGACATGGTCTCCAGATGGCTTGATCTAAACATTTGAATGGTTGCAACGTTTCTGAACCGTCACAAATAGTGAAAAGGCACTTCCTTTCAATTTTGAAAAATGAAAATTATATGTCGACATGGGCATAAATGTATGTCGACATATACATGTGTAAAACTAAATTTTGAGTATTTTTAAGTGTTTTGATATATATATATATATTCTGGAAATTCTTGAATTAAAACATAGTGTTATAAATGAATATTATAAAGTAGAAAATCATATGAAAACATAAATATAAATTATATAAACATATTTATAAAATTAAAGAGTTAAAACTATATAAACATAAAGTATATAAAAGTATAAATATGTAAAACTTATAAAACTTGAGTTTGAAATCAAAATTAAAGTAAAGAAAATAAAATAGAGAAGATAGAGAGTAAAGATAGAATTTGAAATCAAAAATTGAAAAAAGAATTTAAATTTCAATTTGAAACCTGGAGTGCTATTCAGAGTCTTACATAATCTAGACTCTATTACTATTTTTGTCTTGAACTCTTGTAATCTTGAATACTCATGAGTCTTGAATCATCTCTGAATTCTGAATCTCTAATATCTTTAAACTGTACAGTCTTCAGTAATAATTCTTGTATATAAATCCTGCATATGTGTATATGTGTGTGTGTGTATATATATATATATATTCCAGACAAAAGTGTTAGCATATATTTTATAATCAATTAATATTGAAATAAGGTTGTTGTAAACAAAGCTCCATTCTTCAACAATCTCCCTCATTTTGATGATGACAACCTTAGTTTATAAAATATCATACCTATATTTACTTGGTGATGATGATCCTTCAAATGCTCCCCTTGTCTATATGAATCCTATAAATTATGTCTATATTTTATAATTTCTCCCCCTTTGGCATTATCAAAAAGAAAATCTAAAACTACTCCCCTTAAATCGTATAACTATCTAAATAAAACCTTTAAGTAACTAAGTAATTACTGAATCAAAGTAGAATACTCCCCTTTAATCTATATAATCCTATAATAGGAATTTTTAACATCATGATTATCAATACAAACCAATCAAGTATTATAATTACGTATATTTGATGTTAATTATACAAACCAAATAAAATCAAATCACACCACACCATATGTTTTAATATATATACAAGTTTCAAGTCATAGAATTCAATTCAAACAAATCAATCATACAATTCAATTAAATGTTTCTTGGAACTTCAACCCAACCGTCTTCTCCAAAGATTGGATCCTTCTTGATAACTTCTCAATCTTCATCTTCTTTGGTTGTTAGAGCCTTAGCTAGATTGTTATCTTCATCTCTGAAAAGAGAAGAGATTCGGCACTGAATTGCATCAAAATGCTTCTCTTGCTATTCAAACATCCTTATTTGGTTTAATTCGAGACGATGCTAGTTTCGTAGAATTATAGGGAGGATATTCTTGAAAGAATTCAAGGTTTCTTCAATATTTTCACTAAGATTATGAATTGGATTTGCCATTAATTTGAGAGGAAATGAATAAGGAAGAAGCTGAAATGAAATAATAAATTTTCTGGAAGAAATAGGCTTAAATAGAGTTTGGAATTCGTTGTATTTTGAATGGATATGAGTAGTTACTTAATTTTAAAATTTGAAAAGATTTGAAAATCTGGCAGTTATATGTCGACATATGCTATTGAAAATTTTGAATTTTTTTTAATTTTGAATCTTTTGATCTTATATTAAATTATAATTAATTCTAAAGTTTTTATAGAAACTTAAAGATGATTTTGACATAAATAAAACTTCATTCATTACTTAATAGAAAGCAAATACATCCAACTAATTAAGACATACTAAATACGAGATTTGAAAGCAGATACATAAGCTAATACATAAAGATAAATTAAACTAGATAGACTATTTTTCATATGATGATGAAGGAGGTGAAATTCCGAGCTTTCTTCCAATCTTGACCATGAACTTGGTCATTTTTGAAAAGTTCTTCTTAAGCTTCTTTTGATTATTGGCAATATTGACTTGATTTTGAACAATCGTCTCTTTGGAAATGTGTCTAGTATTGGTTGGACACTCAACACTTTCTAAAGAAGTCACTTCTTCTTCTTCAACTTCCATTGGCGCTTGTTCTTGTTGCATTCGGGCTTGTTTGGCTTCAAATGTCTCATATGGTTGGAAAGTTAGAGGAATTTGCATGAGATGTATGTTCAATGAGTCAAACACTTTTCTAGGCGCAAACTCTTCTCCAGAAGATCAAGTCCAAAGTATTTGAAGATACGAATGAGATAAACACCATAGTAGAGAGTGTTTTCTCTTGATGATAATTCTATGGGTTTGATCTATTTTAAGATCATATCGGCCCAATTTATGTTATAGCCACCCATAATAGCAAAGAAAGCTTCTGGGACTTTGAGAGCTGGATTATTAAAGTTTCTGGAGCAGGGAGTGATGGTATGTTGAATGAGGAAATTGAAAATTCTTGTTTTTAGACGGAAAAAACGATTTTTGAAATCCATGTGAGCATCGCTTTCGAATATGTCATGATAGATCTCTAAGTCGGTTTCATTGATAACAAAATCCGAAAAATCCGAGCCTATGCTTCGACAATTCAAGATATTGCCTAAGACTACGGCACCGAGAATAATTTGTGTGCTTTGACGCTGCTCCAAATTTGGTCTTCGTTGCCTTCGTAAAATCCACGGTTAACATCGCACAGAACATTGTGACAAGCTTAGGATAACATACTTCATCATTATCTCGTGAGTCAATTAGACTCAAGACTTCGTTTTGTTGAAAGAGAGACATAAGATCATAAGAGGGAAAATCACTAAAGACGCCGAAAGCACCCGTGTTAACTTTAGCATTTGCTACATAGTTAACATAAGTCTTGATAACCTCTTTGTCATTATGAAGGTAACCTTTGATGGTTTTAGTTAACTTCAATTTTTGAGTTGAACTTGAGGAAGCCATTGAATTGATAGTTTTGAAGAGAATAGATATAAAAAATATAGAGTTGTGAATGAAAGGTAGAAAGAATAGGTGTATATATAGAAATTGAATGGATATGTATTAAATAAGCATAACTTTTCAGACTTAAATGACACCATTTCAGACCTTGGGAGTTGGTGAAAAGTTGAAGGGAAGTTTGAAAGTTTAAATCCATGAAGTTAAAATTTTAAATTTCTAGTCAATATATGTTGACATATGGACATATGTATGTCGACATATGTGCCTATTTTCAAAGGAAATTAAATTTTTATGAATTGAAATTCATATATCGATTTATATTTCAGGTTTAACGATTTCCTGAAATAATTCTAATCCTAACAAACATTCAAATTTTTATTTTATTTGTTATTTATTATTATTTTGGATTTTAAAATTCAAATTTCAAATTTGAATTTCAAATTTCAAGTTTAAATTTTGAAGTTTTTAAATTCAAAACAAAGCAAATAAACAAAGAAACCATTCAACCAAATAAAACCAAAAATTAATTAAGGCGTACCTGGTTTTTAGATCCTTTTCTTCGAAAGATTCTGAATTTTGAATTGTTGTAAAGCACATATTCGAATTTCCAGTTCCTGTTTCTTCATCACCTGATGGCTATCATCTAATGTTGTCGCGTATAATTTCTTTCTCTTTCTTGATGAATTTCTGTTGTCGATTTGTTGAGTCGATTTATCTGGATATGGACACATTTTCTTTATATGGCCTGGCTTATTGCTGTTAAAACATCGACCATCATTGCTCCTTGAACTTCCTTGGTTATAATTTTTCTTTCTATATCTCCAAATTTTCTAAAATGATTTTTCGTAAGAGTTGTTTCTTCATCATCTTACTACTCGAGTCAGAATCATTTGCTATTGCCTTTAATGCAGTAAATTTCTTTTCAGTTGGCATGTTTTCTTTTCTTTTTGTAATTGGACTTCATATGACATCAGATTTCTGATTAACTCCTCAATCTTCATTTCATTGACATCATTAGCTTCTTCAATTGCCAAAGTTTTCTGATCCCATTCTAGAGTCAATGAACTCAATTTTTTTTTGATTTGATCTACTTTAGAATAAGTTCTTCCAAGAGCGGTTAATGAATGCACTATCTCTTGAAATTTGCAATACATGTCGGAGATAGACTCATTATCGTTCATTTTGAATAACTCAAAATGATTAACTAACATTGCTATTTTAGTTTGTTTAACTTTAATAGTTCCTTTATGAGTAACTTGTAAAGTTCGTCAAATTTCATAAGCTGTTTTACATACTGACACTCTATTAAACTCATTTCTATCTAATGAACATAATAACATATTCACGAATTTAGAATTACTTTGTGGATCAGTCTTTTGTTCATTTGTCCATTGTGCAAAAGCAGTTGTGGGTTCAACAAATTCATTTTGTGCAGCAGTATTATGTATGCATACAGTGGGTATCCCAGACCCTATAGCCAAGATATGTTGTTGCATACTAACTAGTCCATGGATATATGCAGTATATATAAATATAGTCCTCTCTTTAACTGGTACATGTAAAAACTATTTCCTGAAGCAAAAAAGATAAATGTATTTATCTCTGTACCATATACCCATATTTCTAAAACTTAATATGGTTTGGTTTTGAAGTATTATACTTTCTAGCAATACTTAGCTAGTGTACATTCATTATATATACATATAAGGAAACATGATTCAAGACCACCTACGTGGCAAGAATAACTTGTTATGCATTTTTTCATAAGAATGTTATGCATAGGTCCTAGCTAGTTGTAGTATGCTTGTGTGTAAGTTATTGGATCAAGTATTGTCAAACTTACATTTCTCACTTTGTTTAATCATGCTAGAAGTAAATTACTGCATCTAAATATTTCATGATTTAAGCATAAAGAGAAGTCACCATTATTTCTTACCATAAATTATTTTGGCTCTGATTTAAGGTAAGATTCTCATATATATAACACTATATATTTGAGATAAATAAAACGAATACTAGTATGCCTATATTAGTGATATGTTTAACTCTGGTAAAAAGAAGAAAAACATCTACATATATATATATATATATATATATGTGTGTGTGTGTGTGTGTGCGTGTGCGTGTGTGTGTGTGTAAATTGGTATACTTCTACATAGAAAATTGGATGAAAATAGAGAAGGACCCATTCTATATTTTCAAAAAAGAAGAAGAAGGAAAAACTGTATAAAATTCCAAAATATATGAGAGGGTTCTCTCAACCCCTCTCGATCACAAGTTGAGTATGGTTTATACTTACACCCAAGCTTGGCTTATGTGTGAAAATATCAAACGACATCGCCAGGATTTGGTATGCCCATTGTTATACCATTCACAGGTGTCATTTAACGCGGCAAGGTCCCCGTCCTTCTGTTATTCTCTAAGACCTATTCAACATAATTGTTGGCTCTTTTACATTCTTGGACTCCTGGACTTAATACGATCTTCGAGTGATTGTCGGCTTTCCAGCTTTAATACGATCCTTAGCGGTCGTCGATTTTCTGGCCTTAATATAATCATCGTAGGTCGTCGGTTTTCTGGCCTTTATATGGTTCAGCGTAACCATGGCTTCCTGGATTTCTATTGGGTTACTATTCAACATTCTCTGGAAGATCCAAAATAAAACTTCTTTTTCCAAAAAAATATGTTTTGGGGGGAAAAGTAGTGACCAACTTTTTGTAAAAAGTCGTCACAACGAAAGATCATCATCATATGCCGACCTTTAAAGCAGATTGATCAACTATGATTCGGCCCGAACTAATCTCTTAGCAAGCAAAGATATCATCCTCCAGAACTAGCGAACACTTCCGAAGTCAAAACCAACCAATCAATCGAATCATCCCTGAATGATCAGGTTAAGCCTGAAATGTCGGATCGGAAATATCAGGCCAAATTATGCGCTACAAGACGAAGTCCTACTCTCAAGGCTACAAAATCGGTCAGCTTTGACCAGCATTTCTTTTCATACTCTAGAAATCAAGTTCCACGTAGGTCACACATCTCGAGGAGAACTGTTCATCAGGAGGAGATCGGTTCTGTCCGCCTACAATTACTTTATTGGATCGGGTTACACGTGGTCGACTCAGAAAAAGATGCAAGCCACATTACTTTCAAACTTGGCTCACCTTCTCGCATATAAATACACCAACTTCTAGAAATGGAAAGGCATCTTGAACCAATGGAAATACGCTCCCATTCGACATTCCAAAAATAGCATGTCGTATACTCTAACCATAACACAAGGATTGTGTGTATAAGCCACTTCCTTCTTTACCTTCTTTCCATCAAAAACAACCGTAACCTGTAAATGACAGTATAAACAGATATTATAAAGTGGACATAGGCTTGGTTGAAGCCGAACCACTATAAAAATATTGTGTCTCCTATGCTCGTTTATTTTTCCTTGCACTCTGTGAATATTATCGCATGTGATTAACACACTTTGGGGGTTGATTGTCATTAGACCAACTTTGAAATCAACACTCCATAATTTTTATTGGTTCTTTAGTTGTCTCATTAGAAAAATGTACATGAGTTGTGCACAATTTCAAATCTTTGGCATCTAACATCATACAGTCATAGGCCTTTTTAAATATGACGTCTATCAGAACTTTTCGCATGAGAGTGAGGCTAATTATGGCTAATATCATTAATGGTCGTTCATTAGGGCCTCAACCCAATTAGCATTACGATTTTTTAAAATGATGTCATTGGTCATCATCCTCGGTTGCTTCACTTGAGCTCTATCTTCCATGGCTAGGCGATCTCTGTACCCTACATGTTTGACTACATTTACATGTTCTTTCATCTTTGTTCTGCTTTTATAAGTTGGATGTGGTCCACTTATTATGGTATTGATCAAAATTCTTTCTTCTTGTCTGCGAGATGTAGCAACATTAGGTATTGCTTGACCTCGATTGGGATCGGAAGTCCCTTGCCAACCATCTTAGGGGCTTGAACAAACTGCTATAATTTCTTCTCTCTTATAAACTTTCCAGCCAAATCTCTTAAATGGCAGAACTAGTTGGTGTGGTAGCCATATGTTTTATGAAATCTAGAAAAATTTTAGACTGCTTCTACCGCATCGTCAATTCTCTATGAGCGGGTTCTTTACATTGAAATGCATTACATATCGCTAAATATATATTTTTAATTGATTTATGAAGTGATTTTTGTGTATTAAACAAGGGGATCCTTGGTTGCTTTCTTAAATCCCTTCATTTATCACGGACTCCATCACCACTAATGCTTCTCTTCTATCCATTTAGCTTGTTCTATACATTAACTCTGACGGTGTGGGAACTCCCTTTGGTTTTTTTAGCTGCAACATTACTTTTCACTTGCAAGGATCATTCGCCCATTCCTTTGTTTTCTTTATTCCTTCTTGTATTCTCCTTATGTAAGGTACTGAGATGGTTTGTTGTAAAGTAATCCTTCTCCAACCATTCACCATATTCTGTATTAGGGTGAATGCCTCTTATGAACACCATCAGGACAATATCTTTCTACAAATTACTAATTTTTGTTAACACATCATGAAATCTTTTAAGAAAGTCTTTCAATGATTTTCCTCCTCCTCAGAGTATGTTAGAAATAGACATGATATCCTTGTGTGCATATGAAACTACTTTATAAATATCCTCACCAAATAATCAAAATATGAAATAAACCTTTCTAGAAATCGTGCGGAATCCATATACCACTCATGTTTCATTACATACTATCATGGATCAGTCTTCCCTGAATACGTGGTAAAAGTATGTATGTTGAAAGGAACTTCACTCGTAACATGTCATGAGTAAAAGGATCTGAATTCGAGGCAACTTTCCAATCTTCATCGGCATAGCCTTGACTCTCTCTCTCTCTAATAATCTACCTCCCCATTTCCGTGAAGTTTGGAATTCAAATATCATGGTCATAATCCCCCTCTTATGCACAACACGTTTCAATCCTTTGGGTCGTGTTTTTCTACTCGGTTCTCCTTGCTTCGAGGGAATCATTTCAGCAACATTTTCATGTTTATATCTCCATAGAATAATAATGGTATTTTCTTTATTCGTAGTCCTTTAGTCAAGCGCATGACTTATGGGAAGAAGATTGTCAACAAGATGCACTCTGAAGTTCTAAGTGAAAACGGTCATTACCGATCCCCCAGAAGGATAGACGATGATCCAAGTGTATTGGTCGGGATCAACCCAGAGCTCTTTTATCAATATTATGGCTTCGTACTGATCATCTCTCTGCCTCTAGTACATATGGTGATGGTCAGTTGATGATGAGCTTTTCGATTCATAGTTCAAAGGAGTCAGTTCTCCCCTTGCTCTCTCAAGGTTTCATTTGATTCGTCAAATTCATGTTAGCTTGAACATGCTAGATCAATTGCTCGTGAGCATCTATTAGCTCACGTATCAAGATCTTCAGATCTTCTTTGTTAAAAACATCATTAGGATTGGTAGCATTAGCAATAGGAGTGGCAACACTTTGGGTATTTAGATCAGGTTTCTAAACATTAACATTTTCTAGTTCATCACTAGCAACATAGGAGGAAGTAGGTCTGTTTTTAGAAGCCATAGGTTCAAGCTTTCTATTAGAATTTAACAAATCTGAGTAGTAATGGAAACTTGAAGGCGGAAGTTAAGATCTTTCTCACGAGTATGGAAATACCAAGTAGAAGATTAGATTCGAATAGATAATTTGTCTTCGGTGAAAGCGCCAAAATGTTTACACTAAAAATTGGCACAAACGCCATAGAGAATACAATTGAAGAAACAAAATTAAAATGAGTAGAAAAAGGAACTAACACGACAAATTTATAATTGTTCGAAGTTGGTTGTCTATGTCCACTTGAAAGTTTTTATGATATTATTGTTGATTTGTGATTATAAGAAATCAACTTGTCATAGATCCAAGAGTACAATATACTTAGAACAATACAAATGTTAGAAGATTCCCAAAATGAACTATTCTCCTAGCACTTATAGGAAGAGGTAAAAAAATATCTACATGAAAATTATGTAGCAAAAGCTCGAATCGAAGATGAAGTCGTTTAGAAATATGGACCCATATCTCTCAAAAAACCAGATCGACACCGATCCCTCTGGAAAATAGGCACCAATCCCTCTAAATGTTTGACATGGGGGTCAGCAACCTCTGTAGACAATCTTCTTAGTGTTAACATCTTGATTATATAATTTGTTTGTGTAACGACCCGAAAATTCGTACCATCTGAGTTGACTGAATACACATTACGTCCAACTCAAATTGCACGAAAATACGAATCATTAATAGAAAGAAGTTAGAGGATGAGAAATAGAGAGATAGAAAATTAGAATAAAAGGAAAGATATAGAAGATTGAACTTAACAACAACACAGAATCTCACAATCGCAGCGGAATAAAATATATTATATAAAATCGCCTTTGAAATACAAACTGTATTATCACTTACATACATCATCATATTATATCACATAACAACACAGCAGAATAAAACTCAAAATATCTATCATTGAAGCCTCCTTCCCAAAGATCCTCCAGATAAATCTGCAAAATCCTGAACTATTTGACTGCTCGTACAAATTTGGGCACCCAAGAGTTTAGGGAAAACATAGAAAAATAATTCTGGGTCAGTCATGGCACTGGTGTGAGTAAACAATTTTAAAACAGCTATATTTTTAACTTTCAAAACCCTTTTTGAAAAAAAGATAATCGTAAGACCGATTCACACATAAATATAGATGGTTAATACCTTACGATAACCCAAAACATTTTTGAAAACAATACCTTAGTCTGATATTATAATAGTGTCTAAATACAAATAAATATCAATCTAGCAGAACGCTTGCATCTCACGCTCCACATATATAGTATACAATCAAAACCGCGGGCGCTTATTGGATATTGGATTCCGACTATGATAAGCTGTGGAACCACCTACCGATCGTGTATCTCAAGAAGGGAATACACCGGGTTCAACAAGAACGTCTTCCAATCCGGCCCACACATGACCGACTACTCATTTCGCTTGAGTGTATGGAATATATTGTCACCAACGGTTGGGAGCTACCCACCGTTTCCCGAAAGGGACGGCATCGAATAGAATAAAGAAGCAAATGGAATTTCTCTAGATAGGTGACAATACACCCTAATGAGAGCGACCCACATAGCCATGCTGCCTGCTCGATTTTTGTCATTTCCCGGTTGTGAGGCTTGAGTCTGAACTCACCAGGAGATATAACACGCCCTCATTCACTTTGAATGCCATATCATCAAACCCGCTAAATCATAAGTTGATTTCCCAAAAAATATCCCGGTATAAAGCTAAGAGAAATGAATTCCTCCGCCACCAGACATAGATACGTTTGAAGAGATTAATTCATGTAATTTATTAGGTATACTCTGTCAGACATTCGTCCATACAAGTTGTCATGGGACTGGACAAAACGAAGGCACTATTTTATAAACACATCTTAGGCAATTGCTACCTAGGATTTACAGAACAGCCCTTGCATAACTCCATCTTCAATGGTCTTCAATAATCTCTGACTCATAACGTATATATCGAATCGAAATGGAATTTAGATTTCGGACTCTTCGAAACGAATAACGGAAAGGTCTAGATTTGATAGTCGGTTATTTAACTGTCAAATATAAAATAACATTAACAGATATGTTTCCAGTGGATCTGCTAAGCATTATTTAAATAATCTTTAAATATAATTATTAACTTTGTATATACATTTATTTGAAAATATAAGTATTACTTAACTTAAAACTCCTTATTAACAAATCATACGTGATAATCTCATTCTTGAATATCAGTTTCATAACTGAAAATGAATTTCAATTTTAACACTTATTTAGAAAACAAACTGATACGATTTATCGGATAATAGTGAAATTGATCAAGTTGGGTTATTTTAATTACCTCTCAGACCTTGGGTCGAAATTATTCTTATCATCGACAATCGTATAGGTTTGATATCCAAAATATTTGACAAACCAGTATTTGTAAATCCAGTTGATTTCCAAACCTTAAACTCTTTTCAAAATAATGTTATTGTTTTGGAAAACATTTATCCAATTAACTTGGTTGACTTAACTATTAAATCGCGAAATTTAAACTAGATAAACAACTTGATTTTTCTTATCCTTTGATAATCAAATTCTCTTTACAACTTACTTGATTAAAAGATTTATTAAATTAAAACACATCATCTTGAACAATTTATCAAAAATTAAATTACTATTTGAACTTCCCCTTATCTTACCAAACATTTTCAAGTTTTTAAACCCCCACTTATTTGAAACCTCTTCTATTAAATTAATTGAAATAAATTAATCTAATAATCAAATTCTCATTCAAACCGTTGACTTAAATCCACTCTAAAAAACTTGATTAACTAACTATAATTAGTCTTTTCCTTTTAAATTAATATAAATAATTTTTTAAAAAAAATCAATCTATTTATTTTCTAAAAAATAATTTATATCCAATTAAAACTTACGTTCATCTTTGAGTTTACAAAAACAGCTTAGCAGTTCCAACGGTATATACACTTCCTTAACCAGACGGCATTCAAGTCATTAACCGAATTTGCACAAACGATCATAAAAATACAATTCAATATTTTCAACTAAATATCTTAAAAACATATATTAACAGATAAAATATGTCAAACTGATATAATAACATAACGGTGTTTATTTCTGCTAACAGGATATTCACAATTCAATCAAAAAAATGGAACGGTGTTTATTTTCACTAACAGATGTCAACAAAAATATATAATTACAATCAACGTAATAAACATAAATGAATTAGTTAAATAAACAATTCAGTATTAACCGCGCTACAGATTATTACCGATTCATAGTTTATGCATTAATATTGATCACAATTAATTTACGTTTGAATTATTTTAAACGGTATTTGGTATTAAAAGCACCGTTAATTAAATAAATTTAATGAAGGTCACATTAATGCATTTCCCAAAAGAAAAACGTGTTATACCACTCAAATTTCCTTCCCATCTTTCTTTGTTTCCCATTTCTAACGTCTCCCTTCTTCTTTCCTTGCCACTTGCATTTATGTCCTCTTGCGTTTCTTTTTGTCTGCATTTATGCACTCGCTTTCCTATTTATTACTTCCAGGAGAAATCCAATTGCCCAGACGTCTTTACTTTATTCCACAATTTTTCCTCTTTATTTCTTCTGTTGTACCCACTTTATACTTTTCAATTTCTTTTATACTTTAATTATTATCTTTCGTTCCCTTTACTGTTGATAACTTCCCTTGACTTCCTCCTTTATGTCCCATATTCTTCTCTTCTATTCATCGTTTATTTGCATATATATGCCCAAATGCCTAAAACAATATGACAATAAAAAGAAATCCATACGCACCCATTCAAAAATGCACCCCCTTTTTGCCATTCGTTCCATTTATGTCTTTGCCTGCAACTCTTTTCTTTCCCTTGTGTTTGTTTCTTTTGTAATTTTTTGTAATTTTTTTTAATGATTTAAAACGTATGACCAATCCCAGGCCCAGTTGCAACCAATACTTCTGTTGGAATTTTGATATAGAGAGGAGGAGAGAGAGAGATAAAACGTAGAACAATTGAATGACTACATTTTTATTTTTTCACTTTTCATTCATCCAACAAATGAGATAGTACATCCCTCTTATAACATAGCCAGCTTCTAGACTTTTGTTTTCTAGATTTTCGTTGCATTCCCTAATTTTCAGTATTTTCCTTTATAAAACATTCTCTAGAATTTTCTAATTTAAAGGCCTAGAATTTGTTACAACTTAATTTTGACTTTCCTAAATACAAACATTAAATTTGTTGCATAATTAGTATTTCCTTACAAAACCAAGTTTATTTCCAATATTCCCCCTTAAACTTGGTTTTATTGCTCTAAGCAGATTCGTTGATTCTTTTCTTCTCTTTGATTTGTGATGCACTTCTCATCACCTTCAATTGTTGAAGCACGTCTCTTTAACTCCCTTTTTTTATTTTCTTTTTTTATTTGTGATGCACTTCTCATCTCCTTCAATTGTTGAAGCACGTCTCTTCAACTCTCTCTTTGAATATTAGAGCAGTTCTCTCCATGGTGCACTTGTCACCCACAATTCTAAAATAAATTCTCTTCCACAGCCACTTGTGTCATGTTCTCTTGCTCTTCATCTTATGTTGAACCATTCGACGGCCATTTGCCACCTTCTGCATCTCCTTCGTGCATTGTCACCATGCTCGATGTTTTCTTCAGATCTCAAAGCATCCACATCCAGATCTCGAAATTTGCAGATGCATTAGCAATTTTAATCGGCTTTATTTTTTTATGAAACAAAGCAACAAAATAGAAAACTCATTGAGACTCTTTTCTCTCTCTCCTCTCTAACCTAGCTCCGATACCATGTTGGAATTTTGATATAGAGAGGCGGAGAGAGAGATAAAACTTAGAACAATTGAATGAATACATTTTTATTTCTTCACTTTTCTTTCATCCAACAAATGAGATAGTACATCGCTTTTATAACATAGCCAGCTTCTAGACTTTTCTTTTCTAGATTTTTGTTGCATTCCCTAATTTTCAATATTTCCCTTTACAAAACATTCTCTAGAATTTTCTAATTTGAAGGCCTAGAAATTGTTACAACTTAATTTTGACTTTCCTAAATACAAACATTAAATTTGTTGCATAATTAGTATTTCCTTACAAAACCAAGTTTATTTCAAACAACTTCCGCATATACTACCTGATGCATTGCATCCTTTACATCCAGCCGCCCTTTCTTCTTATCTTCTCCTTACCACTTTCTTTACACCACTTTTCACCATTTGTTGCTTCACATTAGTCTATTGCTGCTTCGTTGTATATGTATTATATATTATATATATGTATATATTTTCGTTTATTATATATGGCCCAAGCGAAGCCCAAAACAAGTACGGCAACAGCAGAAGCTAACACTTCATGCATTAAAACGCTTCACCTTTGTTTTTCTTTGTTTTTTTGTTGAGATGAATGGGAACATAGTGCACAGTATATCTGTTAATAAAAGGCTTATACTTACATGCATTACATTTCTGATATTTGGCTTTTACTTAAATCAAGGAGTTCATTTTTTTCTTATTTCATTTTATTTATATACCACTGTTATTTCCCGCACATCACCGTGTGCACCGTGCATGTGCACTGTTACTCCTATCACTTGGCGACTGTCGTGCCACCACCTGAAAACCCCGCTACCACTCCAGATTGCCATGGACCCCCTGCCATGATATTGAAACCTCCTTAGAATTTCCAGTTATTGATTTTCAAGGTCAAGGCATTGGTTTTCATACCGCAACAGAGCATGTCTTCATGGTCATAGCTCCTATTGATTTATCCTAGTTTTTAAATTTTAGGTTCATTCATTATAGTTAAGTACAATCAATATTTGTAATTAAGCTAAAATACTAAACTAGTTAAGCAGAATTTTTAGTCTAATATAGCTTGCCCATTTCTACTATTTATAAAAGAAACTAAATGATATTATTGCATGGTGTCATTTTGAAATTTCGAAGCTAACCCTTTGCCTCTGTTTCCAATGATTATATATTATCATAATTACACAAATCTCCTACTCCGGCTTTCATCCCTTCATTTATATGTTTGCCAGTAATGATGTAGGCATGTAACACATGTCATTTTACTCGTTTTTTGTTATTTGACTTAAATAAATATGCAGTTAGCGTTGAATTTGCAGTTCATACAACAAGGAGATGTTATAACATAAGATTGTAACATTGGTAACATTTTCAAACAACGGCCGCCTCATCAAAACCTAGAGCATATCGATTACATGTTACATCGCTAAACTAATACTTAAATTGTTAAACTGGACGCTCGACAGTATATATTTTTTTTTTCGATTTTGAGGAACAAAATTTTATATTTTTTTTACCCATGCAGCATAGACGATTAAGTTGGGTAGAAGTAGTTACAACGATAATGAGTGAAATTAGTTATTGCTCATGTGTCCAATGCCAGGGAAGATTATACTATCATAAAATGCTCGTGCCTCACTCGCCTCCTAGGAGTGGATTTTAGAAGAGTTTATTTGTAGAGTTCTAACTCTTTATTCACGGGGTTTCATGTTTCTATTCCCAGATTTTATGTGGGGATTAAGTTTGCTAAGAACCATCCATTCAAGCATATATACAGCCATATACTTTTTGTATGATACTATATAATTTAGAAATGGTTAAAATAAGGACAAAAGAAAGTTATACCCACATAGATGGTTTCTCTGTTCCTTAGTTTCAATCCAGATTTAATATAAAGACACAAATTTGTTTGCATACCATAAATCAAGGCAATCATACATTTACATATACATATGTTTAGGCTTACACACATATAAATAACCAATAGATTTAAAAGGGGAAAGGGGTTTACTCACCAATATCCACTGTTTTTATACATTCCGTTAACTTTGGTCCCGGGTTTTGCCTAAGGCCTTCTGCCATCACTTTGTTCCAGTTTCGTTCAGATTTGTGTGTATGGAGATGAGAGGGCACACAAGTGTATTTATAGGTGAAAAAGAAATATACAATACATGCTAACATGTAGGCTTATGTAGGAGAAAAAGTGGAATGTCATAGGCTTTGGGCTATCTAAATGTTTAGTCATTTACATTTGTTCTTCCAGGATTTATAAGTATTCGGCCATGTGTATTGAAGTACCATATGTATGTTCGACCCATGTGCAAATGGTTGAAAGGAAATGTGAAGCTATGTGGCTATGACCTTGATTGAAATGGTAGCCATGTTCTAGCTGTGCTTTTGTGATTAAATAGATGATGCAGCTGTGGGTTCTGGACAAGGATTATAGATGTTGTTTTAATTGAAAAGAAAATGCAAGGTTTCCTAGTTGTACACAGTGTGAAGCCTAGAGTATGTGACTTGTTTCCATCTCCATATTCACGGCCATACTGAGAAGTGCATGTGCTAATGTACATCCATGTGATAAAATATGGTTTTAAAAACTTACTTAGCTCTAAAGTCATGCATTGTAGCTTACCAGCATTCAACAGCCCTATACACTACATGATATAGACTTCCCATTTGTTGTATAAGAGTGGTTACAAGCTGGTGACATTTTACAGCAGATGGGATGTTGGGTGGTGTATTCCATTAAAAATTTCCAGCTATGTTGACAGTAGGAAGTAAATGTAGCCTATCTATATGATGTACTTAGGGTGTTAGTGTTGATTGAAAAGAGGTGATGATGGTGTATTTTTAGTGATTCTTCCAGCTATGGAATTTCGGCAATGTAAGTGGTTAGTCCTTAAGCTACTTGTGATAAAAATGTAGACTGCCTATACTATGAGAATAACATGTGCTAGTGTACAGCTATTTTGCTCTTTTTTTTTTTGGATTTACAAGAATTTGCTTACACATGCATAGGTTAGGCTGCCTAAATTTTATATTGAAAAGGAAATTTTTAGCCTTAGCTGCTATATGCTTGAATATACTAAATAGGTTGGATATTTTAACTTAATTTCCTGGTAGTTTCAAATCAATTCATAAGTTATTATACTAATATATTTTAAAAGGAAGTACTCAATTAACTTCTAAGGCCAATGCAACTATTTAGCTATGTACTCTATGCAACAAACATTCTTATTTGTTTAATCAAATTTTATGCTTAACAAGAAAGAACAAATGTAATAACATACAACAAAACATCACTTGCTTGTCTTATATTCATGTACACATTGGTTAAAATATTTTTAAACCATTAAAATATGAAATTTGGAATTTTTCCCCAATATAAATATTCACAATTTATTATTTAAATCAATTACCAAAAATAAATCAAAACAAATTGTATTACAAAATCAGTCCAAAAGCCGGGACGTTACAGTTTGTGTAGTTGTCTACGTGCTTTTGGAGATAGGGATTTCTGTTGGGTTGAACTGCCGAGTTAAGCTACCTATAGGAAAAAGGGATAAATTTTGATCTTTTTCCTAAAAGGATCTACTTATTCATACATAGAACATTCCAAGACATTGTTATTCCTGATATGTTCAACTATCGTCTTGTGGTCTTGTTTCTACTTGATATCTGGACCTTCGGATCATCACTTGAGTTGTTTGCCTCGATAATTGTTGAGTCTAACTTGCTCAATCGGTCTGACTGTAGCCTGGTCAATAGACTAGATAACATTCCTACTTTCCTAAAGAGGTTTGATTTGATAACTCTAAAATCATATAATTATCTCTTCATCATTAACTCTTACACTATATTGAACTTTTGACACCGCTCACATCTTCATATTTATGTGCTCCATTAAGTCTAAAAAAAAAGGGCACACCATTTTAAGGTTTTAAATCTCAGATATCGGTCGCATTTCGTCTCGGGGATTTTATTGACTCGGTCTCGTATTGGGGTAGATCTCGGATGAGATGAGTCTAACTCGAGAGTTCGTCTCGGATTTTCATATCGGGTCTGGAAGTTCATATCGGAACAATCTCGGGGTACATGATATGTTAAAAATGATATTTTAACAAAATGATTTTTATGAATGTTATCAAAAACATAGTAACTTAAACTTAAAATGCATAATAAATTTATTATTCTTTATTTTGCGAAAGATCATTCATACTCTAAATCGTAATATGCTTAAAACAGGAATATTGTTAGACAGAAAACGTGAAAAGGATCCAAAACATTAAAAAATTCAGCATAAATAGACCATAAAATGCATAATTTCATAAGCAACATTTATGTAAAAAGACGAATATGAAAATCATAAGCATTGTAAAACATATACAAACATACAATATAGTCGTTTAACATGCAAAATGTCAAATAACAAAAGATTGATATGACTAGATTTGAGTTTTTTAATTATAGTCCTAGTACAGGCATAATTTAAATTTTAACCAAAAAAACAAAGATCTCGAACGATATTCCACTATTTTGTCTCGTTAGATATTGCAATATCTTGGGCGATATATTCGAAAGGAGATTTAGAGTGATATTTGCTGTTTCTTTTCGGAAGGAGCCCAAAACGAGATCTCGGAGGAGATCTCGGACGATATTTGTGAGATTTGAAACAGTGCACCATTTAACAAACTTTCTATTGTCAGCATGATGATTTGATATCCAACCTTTTATAAAATCATATACATGGTTACAACACTACTTGTTATGATAAAAGAAATCTTTCGTTGTTATGTGATGTGATATCCAACATTTTCTGAAACCATATACATAGTCATGACACTATTTGTTACGATAAAAGAAATCCTTCGTTGTTATGTGATATCAGTCTTATATATATAACTTTTCAACTTATTTAGCACTATAGGAAAAAACTATTTCAAGTTCAGGACTCATTCCAATTTATTTTTGAAAATAAGCAAGTTTTTTTTTTTTAGGCATTTTGTATTTGGATTCTGAAAACATAACGAAAATTGCTTATTTTCTAAATGCACATGCATATTTTTTTTAGAAAATTTTCCTGTATATGCATATTTTCAAAATGCACATATACAAAAAAAAAAAAAAAAAAAAAAAATCAACATATGAGAAACATGGCTTAGTAACTCCAAAACTTTGAACAAGTTTTTTTTCTAACCAAGGTTAAAATTTTGTCTCATCTCTACTAGGATATCCTAAGAATTTAACTAATCATAATGTAATATATGTGCCCACACATATATAATAAGAGTCATGGGAAATATGGTACTAATGATGAAACTAAAAACATACATCATGTTTTGTCTCCTTCAATGGAAAAACCAAATTCCAACCTTCTCATCCAATACCAACGAAATCCATAGTCATGACTCATACGTACATCGTCCCTTATCCATGAAGCTTCATTCAAGTTCAATAAGTGACCAAACTCTACGTCCTAACTACCGACTCAAGCGATCACGTGAACGAAAAGCTGAATTTATTTTCCTAAGCATCGTGCTAGACTTTTTAGGGCACATAGTATACTTTTATTTCCCCCCTTCCTAGATATAAATCTGCGGTCTAAAGTTTCTGTTTTTGAAACGACATTTACCGTGAAAGATTCCATATAAGCACTACCTGCTTCCTGATCCATTTTCAATTTCCTCTAAAATAATCCTAAAGCCCCTGCTACTTTACAAATTCATCTTCAGTCCTTTCAAAGCTTCTATGGCGCCATCCGTGACCGTAAGCCCTAACAGTGGTCTCATTATAAGTTTCGGCGAGATGCTGATCGACTTCGTCCCGACGGTCGCTGGAGTCTCTCTGGCCGACGCGCCGGCATTCGTCAAAGCAGCTGGAGGAGCTCCGGCTAACGTCGCCATAGCCATCAGCCGCCTCGGAGGAACGTCGACTTTCGTTGGTAAACTGGGCGACGACGAGTTCGGGAAGATGCTGGCGAACATTTTGAAAGATAATGGCGTCATCGACGGTGGCATCTGTTTTGATGGCGCAGCCAGAACGGCCTTGGCTTTCGTGACGTTGAGAGCCGACGGAGAACGGGAGTTCATGTTTTATAGGAATCCGAGTGCGGATATGCTGCTTAGAGAAGACGAGTTGAATCTAGATCTTATTCGAAAGGTATCACCATTTTTCCAAGTTGGTCCTGATTTTAATTTTCTGATGGCGAAAGATTTGAAACTTGAAATGGTTTTCATGCGTGTTGGGTAGGAAAATGCTGATGGAGATTTTAACTTTTTGAAACCACTAATTTTATTTTGTCAATCTAAATTAATTTAATTTATTATACGTTGCAAGTAGGATTAGGATACAAGAAATGCCACGCATACTTAAATGGATAGGCAGATATATAAGACATTAATAATCGATGGATTGACGCTCTCCGCCAATCAGACAGGGTTCACTTTGGATATTATGGCGACTATATAACACTAGCGGAAATTATGAAAATAATAACGGTCACGTGAAGAATTTATGACTAGAAGATGCTAGCTATCAAATTGTGTGGAATATATTTGGATCATGCTAGAACAACAGAGGATCTGAGAATGAATGGAGAGAAATTTAGGGAGGAGTCCGAAATTCATGGAGGCATTTGTCATTCAGCAACTCTGATCAATTAGGTGAAAATGACTCCCACGTTCTCTGGTTGAAATAGCATAATCGAATATATATAGATCTCGTGTATAACGCAGAACCTTTGGTAGATGGCTAATGTTAATCATCCGTTAATTAATCCGTTAATTAAAACATAGTACAAACTGTACAAAGGAACGTGATTAAGCCATGCATGCTTATCTTCTCGTTTTCAGTTTTGGATAAATTAATCTTCCTCGAAGTTTGGTACGAGGCACGTGCTATTTTTAGTAAATTTGGTCTACCCAATCTCAATTTTAGCGGCAGAGGTTTAGCGTACGTTTCCACGTGACAGAAGAGAAGCATTTAAATAAAGGCCGAATGCTAGAAGTTTCCGCACTTGCGCGGCCCCCATAGTGTTGCAATGCAACCCGCCGTACATTTTTTTATACTTAGCCCCTCTGATTTCATCTTAGAGGCCCGCGGCTGCACAAGAACAATCAATCTATAGACGATTATCCTTGGCAACTTTCTTTAAATAAATATTCAAATGGAGAAGTTAATAAAATATACATTTGTGGATTTAGATGAAACATTGAATGTAGCATTTAAGTGAAATATTTTAATTTGTTATTTTCTAATTTAATTTATTTATTTTTAATAATAGTTGGAGAACCTTTTAATATCACTATTTTTGTATAAGCGCAAGCTACCAAAAATGCTTTTATATACATATATTATAAATTTGTTACTAAAATATATTATTTTAAAAATAAATTTCATTTACTAATTCTACATGTCAATCTACAAATATTATTAGATCATAATATCGTTTAAAAATAGGATTTTACAAGCGAAATTGATTTACAAATTAAGAACACCCACCTATAAATTTTTGAAGGTCTTGATATTACTTGAAAATAGAGTTTAACAAATAATATTTATATACAAATTTATTTTCATTCAGGAATAATAGAAATGAAGAATCACTCTTAAAAATCATAAGATATTGCAACATAAAAAATTAATTAATTTTTATAGAACATATGATTTTAACATCAAAATATATACGTAAATAATTTTATTTTGAATGGATTAAACATATAAGATTTGTAAAATAAATAACACATGCACAAAAGCGCATGCTGAAATGCTCGTAGTTAATTAATTGTTTGTTTGTTGTGTAATATGTATTCAGTAAAATGAAACAACAATACATAACAAAAATAAATGCATATTAATTATTATTAACAGGAAAATACCCTGAAGGACAAAATGAACAAAAAAATTGTTCCATAAGGACAAAAGGCTAAAATTTTGTCCATAAGGACAAATACATTGATAAAAGACAAAGATTCAATTGCAGTTATAATCTTATTTGTTGTCACTAGGGCTGTTACGGTAACGGTAAATTTACCATTACCAGTCGATTGGTAAGCATTTTTGATTAAACTCGACATACCAGTTAAAACGGTATGGTAACGGTAAATTTACCATTTTTAACGGTAAATTACTGGTAATGTTTCTTCAATACCAGTGGTAACGGTAATTTTACCAGTTAATTCAAAACATAAGTATACTAATATGATATGCTTTATTACAAGCACGTAGAACCAAATAAATGATTATATTTGGTTCCATAATCAGATGAAATAATTCCAGATACACTTATTTTCTTTTTCATTTATGTTTTTTAATAAGCTAACACTACATATAGTATAATAAAGACGCATTGTGTACAAAACATATGTTAAGATATAAACTTTAATGGACAAACGGTAATTTACCATTACCAGTGTAACGTTTACCAGATTATCGGTACGACAGTCATCGGTATACCAGTCGATCAGTAACGGTACCGGTAAACAATTCTGGTTTACCATTAAAAACGGTATGGTAACGGTATTTGCCAAACGGTAACCATTACCATAACAGCCCTAGTTGTCACTATCACCTTGGATCAAAAAAGATTTGTAGTTTGTAGAAACACATTTGATATTTGTTATATAGGCTAACCAATCATTTGCATCATCGTCGTTAAGGATGAGTAAATCTCCATTTTGCGTAACCACATATAACGCTTTGCTAAAATTAAAATTGGGACAGTTTGGCGAAAGTCTCTATTAATTTTCAAAATAGCCAAAACATCCATATTAAAAAAGATATGTAAATTATGTTTTTAAAATTAAGTTAACTAATAATTGTATATATTTATGCAATCATTCAGTGAATGATTACACGTATGCATGCAATTACATGCAAAATTTGTAGAAATTTAGCAATTATTCAACAAAAATTTATACAATTTTCAATAAAAAAGTTCCGCATTTTTTTTGAAAAATTTGCAGATATATATGCAATTATTCATAGAAAGACAGCAAACATTTATGCAATTTTTTAATGTAATTGCATAACTATATGCTTGCAATTACTTACTAATTAAATTTTGAAGACTTAATTTACAATCTTTTTTTTAAAAGAGTTTGCATATTAAGTTTGATTTTAGTGACTATTATGCTCAGGTCCTTAAAATCAAACTTAATGCATAAAAACTTCTTCCTAAAAAAAAGATTGTAAATTAACTCGTTAGAATTAATTACTAAAAACTGCACAAATTTATGTAATTATTCACTGAGTAATTGTTGTAGTTATATCAAAAAAAGGCTAAATTATCTGAAATTTTTCTATGAAAAATTGCAGATATTTCCGTCGTTTTCTGATGAATAATTGCGGAAATTTATGCAAATTTTCATTGAACAATTACGAATTTTTTTGTAGTTTTTTGATATAATTGGTTAAATGTCTGCAGCTAGTCACCGAGTAATTACATAAAATTATACAATTATTAGTTAACTTAATTCTACGGACGTAATTTACATACCTTTTTGGAACGGATGTTTTGACTATTTTGAAACTTAATAGGGATTTCAACCAAACTATCCCTTGATTTTAAGGATCTGAGCCTAATATTCACATTAAAATTAGCTCATTCTGTAAGACGTTTAAACGAACAACAACATTTGTGTTACTTAAAGAATTTCCTGTTGAATGTATGATGTTTGTGTTCGGACCATCTGAATTCGTACAATTTTTTTCATTTATCGATCATAGATGACATCAACTATTTCAACTATCTCATCTTCAATTTTATTATGTGCACCTAAAGATGAATTAATGTTTCGAGTTTGTTGCACTGGAGTCCGTGGTGTAAACAAATACCTAATTGTCGTTGCGAATCGATGAAAGATATAAATTTTGTTGAAAAGAAGGAGATGCGAAGGTGAAAAAGAATGGAAGGGAGGGACTATTTATTCAGGATTGTGAGAAGATTGAGCTGTTGGCATCGGACACAGCTGACTGACGTCAACAACTCAATTTTCTTGTAAGAAAACATATTATTGTCCAGAATGGTTTCATACCAAAACTTTGTTCCAAACGTCGCCTTAGTTTAGAAAACATCGGGAATTTTAATTTAAAGGGCAAACATCCAAAAAAATTAGCCTTAAGAACAGTCTTTTCAAAATTTAGTCATAAGCACAACATATGAAATGAAACTATACAATATTATTATATGAAAAGATTATGCAAAATTGATATTATGTACATTGTCCTGTTCACATAATTTTTATCAACTTTTATCCCTATAGTATATTTAGTTGAAAATTTTGTCTTTTTCACTAAAATATTGAAAGTATGTCCTTAAGGTTAAGAAAAGTATGAGATTTGTTCTTCACCTATTTTTTTTTAATATAGAACATGTTCCTTTTTTTTTTTTTGTGTTTCCTTCCGGGCCTGTAAGTAAAATTCAGACTAAAGAGACGTTTGGCTCAAACTTTGTGATATGTACAGTCTGGGTCATAAGGTTTTAAAAGGGTCACAAGTTTTGGCATCAAGTGTAGACTAGGGCTGCACAAAGTTTGGGTTGGGTCGGGTCAAGCCAAATACTTCATCCGACCCGTAATGGTTTGGGTTGATGAAAATTGAACCCGCACCCAACCTCATATAGGGTTGGGTTGGGTTGGGTTGAAATATGGGTTGGGTCGGGTTAAATAGGGTTGGGTTGGGTTGTATGCATGATTAATCCATAACATAAATTTTGACGTAATAATTTATGTTTTAAAACATGCAAAAACATACCTTATGGAAAAACCAATCAATTTCTCACACCAGTACACCACGCAAGTGACTCAGCACACAATATAACTAAATATCCTAAGCATATCCAACTAAATACAAGCAAGTTAATAATGTATGAAGACCAAGTCCAAGCTACATGGAAAAGCGGCTGTTTGGAATGAAAAAAATTTAATTAATTCGGTGCAGATACCAAAGTAGAAGTGTGAAGGGTTTTTTATTTTTTCAAAATGAGGTTGGGTTGGGTTAATATAGGGTTGGATTGATTGAAAAATTACACCCGACCCATATATAGTATGGGTTAAAAATTGAAACTCATATCCAATCCGAACTACTTTGGGTTGGGTCGGGTTTATGTGGGTTGGATCGGATTGGTAGATTGGATTGGGTTGGATATGGGTTATGTGCAGCCCTAGTGTAGACTACTGTATTCAAAAAGTAATAACAGTAGGAAAAAGTTCACGGGTCTTTTCAGTGCTAATACGTATTTTTCTAGTCGCAAGGTTTTTAAAAGGTCAGAAGTTTGAATCAAAATCAATTAAAAAAAAAAAAAAATCCAACTGTTCAAAATTAGGCTGTTTGGGCCCAGATGCGTCCGACGCGTTGATGTCCAACAGCGCAATTTTGAACCGCTGAATAAACGGAGCATTCTGTCCGATTATTAACCGACGCGTCCGACGCATCCATTAATAACATGCCTCGTTTTGAGCTCCGAAGGGGGGGCTAAAAGTAAATTTTTGACTAAAGAGACGTTTGGCTCAAACTTTGTGATATGTACAGTCCGAGTCATAAGGTTTTAAAAGGGTCACTAGTTTTGGCATCAAGTGTCGACTATTATATTCATAAAAGTAATAACAGTAGAAAAAGTTCACGGGTCTTTTCAGTGCCAGTACAGGTTTTTCTAGTCACAAGGTTTTTAAAAGGTCAGAAGTTTGAGTCAATAGTACCTCGTTTTAGTGCCAATATGGAAAGAAAAAGTTCGCGGGTTTTTCTAGTAGTATTCGGCTGTCTCAGATACAAAAAGGATCATTTGAGATGAATGCAACCTCGCTATTTTTTAGGTTGCATATTCTAAAAATTACAGCACATTTACGACATAACTTCAGTTTTGGACAAGGGTTATTTTTCTATATTCTTAAATTTACTAGGTTAGCTATTTTATTCTGTACAATTTTATTTTATGGAGTCTCTTTTATCTTCTTCTGGAATTCCCTACGCTCTTTCATTAAAGTTGTACAATCCATTAAGTGATCCGATACATAAAAAGTTAAACAAAGTTTCTGGACCATAAATATTCATAGAAAAATATGTATAATTTCAAGAGAAATAAAAAGTAATTGATTTGATCGTACAGATATGCACGGGTATCCATTGGGTGATTTATTGCCCCGTGTCCGCTCCGTTGGGTGATTTATTGCCCCGTGTCCGCTCCATACCCGCACGGGTATCCATTAAACGAGTTTTAAACAGGTTGCGGTTAATGACGGGTATTCGTGGGTATCCATTATATTTATTCAATTTATTTTTTAGTCATTTATTGAAATTATTCAAAAGTACATTTGGTTAAAAAAAATTAGACCAATGATTATATGCTAACCTCAAAATACCAATACATATTTAAACCAACATCCAAAAAAGAAGAGATAACAACAGAAGTATCCATCAAAATATCATTTTAACCGCGGATACGGATTTTTTTGCCATCCCTACGTGGTCCCCACCATTTTCATCTCCTTCATCATCCATTTACCCTTTTCATTTTCATATAGCATTACAGATATATCCAGAAGCAACCGCTACTATGAATATTTTCAGAAACTTAGCAGCTACAGCTTCAATTCATTTTTATTTTACTGACACTCTTACCGTACTTGGAATGTACATTATTACACATGTAAAATGATATATTAATCAACATCCACCTTAACCCCAAATCGTCGACCCTCCTGGACTTGGAATGTATGTTATTACTCTTCCACCAATCACGTCCGCATATGTCATAAATACAAAAGTGGACGTGGGATTAAATTTACTTATTGATTCTCCTAAATAAGTGTTAGCGAAATATATAAAGTAATTAAAAGGTTGCCAGCTCGCTAAAATAGCAGTATTAAAGTGCACAATCATACAACCGGCTTCCAATATAACATGCGTAAGTAATGCTATGTGATCAAAAGGTTTAAAGTTTAAACTTCAACAACCATACAAAACTTTAAACCTGAACTATGTGTCCAATACATGTCTCTAATGATATGTGATCATATATTCTCTATGTGAGCTGTTACAAGAATATATCATTTTTTATGTTTTTCGGACTAAATTTTAAAATTTGGGTTTTTCAACCTAAAATTGTTGTTTTCCTTCGGCCTAATTCCCTGATCTGTGTATTCATGCACATGTTAACTTTTTTTTCCGATATATATAGTATCAGTCACTTACTTTATACATGTATGGTCAGTTTTTTGTCTTTATTTCATTATCATATCACGTGGCTTTTAAATCTGTAGAGAGACCGTCCAACTTAATTCAGTTTATTCTCCACGAGATCCTTAAGGCCAGATCTGAGAGCTGTACTTATATATTAATTAATTGATTAGCACCAATTTAATATAATACTCCTCAAACTGTCTTTTTCATGTATTTAATTATAACGAGTACCTTCTATTCATATTTTGTCGACCACTGGGAAGTTAAAAAAAAAATTGATGGACCCGGCCTTGTATCCAAAACGAGGATCATACTCGGACCCCTAATATATGTTTAATTCGGCCAGAACAATATCCAAGTGCATAACAGAACTCAGTAATGAAGAGGAAAAAAAAAAAAAAAAAGAACAGTGAAATCACATAATATTCTTAATTTGTCAGTGTACAGTGCTCCACTATGGATCAATAAGTTTGATAGCAGAGCCATGCAGAAGCGCCCACCTAAAAGCCATGGAAGTAGCCAAAGAATCCGGAGCCCTTCTCTCCTACGATCCAAATCTTCGATTGCCTCTATGGCCATCGCCAGAGGAAGCAAGAAATAGAATCATGAGCATTTGGGATAAGGCCGACATCGTCAAGGTCAGCCACACCGAAGTGGAGTTTCTCACAGGTAAAGCTTTTCGATATGACCATGATGATGCCGCTATGACTTTGTGGCGCCCAACCTTCAAGCTCATGGTCGTATCACTTGGTTCCAAGGGCTGCAAATATTACACCAAGGTGAATGAATTTAAACATCATCATCGAACAACACAGACTGCGTTAACGCAGAATGAATTTTGATTGGATTTCTGTTTAAGTGCAGGATTTTCATGGTCTGGTCGAAGCATTCAAAGTGAAGCAAGTCGACACGACAGGAGCAGGCGATGCATTTGTTGGAGCCATGCTCCATAAGATCGTCGTAGACAAATTGGCTCTTAAAGTGAGTACCAAGAATTCATTGTATTTATTTAACTTTCGGCTAGAACAGAAGTAACTTGGCTTCATAATGAATTGATGCAGGATGAGGAAGGGTTGAGGGAAATATTGAAATATGCCAATGCATGTGGAGCTATAACAGCTACCAAGAAAGGGGCAATTCCTGCTTTGCCCAGGCCATCAGAAGTTTTAGCCTTCATGGACAAGGCAAACTAGGCAGAATGCCTTTTATGTTTCATGATGAAGTGGATGTTTGTATATTGCAGTCTATGTAACTAATACTTCACGTTAATTTCAGTTCTACTCTGCTATTCATTGTCCAAATGAATGTTGCAGCCATACTTTACGTAACTAGAGTTCAAAGGGAAGGAAAAAAAAAAAAAAAAAAAACTTAATTCAATACTACAATCCACCATGTAACATTGAATACGAAAATGTAAAAGAATGGCTTTGTTAGGTGTTAAATGAACCATCATTCAAATGGACGATTGCTTCTCTCTGCATTGATTTCTCTTGGATTGTTATTAGTATCATAAGGAGCTAATGATTCTCTCATCAAATGCACTGCTTCTTGTGACAATTGCTGCTGAGTAGAGTGAATTTGCAGCTGCTGTAACTGTCTGGCTGTCAAAAGTGGTTGCATCACCCGACTGTTGTTGTTAACGGTGCAGTCGGTGGCATAGAACTGATTGTTAGCTACATAAGGAGCCTGTCCATAGTTCATCATTTGTCCGTTTGGCATCATTTGTCCAGTTGCCATTTTCAGTCGCTGAACCTCGTTCCGCAAAGTTTCGTTCAGCGCTGTAACAGTGACCCAAATCTTATTAGGAATTCGGTGAAACCTCAACATTTATACAGCAAATTTCTTAAGTATACAGTAATCATCTTATCTTCAAGGATTATGAGTTTTCAGGTAAGTTCAATTTGCTTTGAATTAGTTTAAATTTTAAAGGTCGTCTCACTTGACAAGCTTTGCGCCGTTATATGAAGTAATTAATAGAGGATGTATATCCCATTTTGGCATTAAATGGTATAGCCGTTGTTAGATTATAGCTATTAGCAAAAATGAAATAAACCATCTGAAGATATTGGAAGAGTTGGTTAACTACATCTATAATGCTAGTGTGATACCTATAGTGTCACATTTTTCTGACCTCAACAAAATTACCAAAAATGCATCTAATATCAAATCTTAATGCCTTTTGAAAACATGATCTAACAATCAATTTTCTTTAATGAGTTCAAAACGCCAAAACGCCCGTCTATAAATATTTTTAAAACTTAATAGTATCATTTAAAAATATAATTTAACAAATATAGTTCTTTTACAAATTCAAAAATCCATCAGAAGATACTATCAAATTTTAGTATCATATGAAATGAGAATCTACCAAAAAAATTATTAATTAATAATATAAATGAAAATAAAAATTTAGACTAACAAAATAATTTCAATGCAAAAATATGATTAAGTACTTAACTGTAATATTTTTCCATCATGTGTACTTAACTGTAATATTTTGCTGATGGGACTAAATTTTTGAAGAAATATCATATTTTTCCATCATGTGTACTTAACTGTAATATTTTGAAGAAACCCGCTATTTGTTTTTTGTTTTTTGTTTTTGTTCCCATCAGCAAAGATTAAATACTTTTATTAAGCTTTTGGACTTGTTTCCTCATTCAAGATAAGTAGTTCTTCCCCGATAACCTCTTAACAGTCAACTTCTAAGTTAAATAAATTAAAATTTGAACTTCTAAGATAAGTAATCTAAACTTTGAACGATCACGCTTAGACTAGTTTTCTTGATCAAGATAATAATTAAAATTTCCCCGTCAACCAAACAAAACAAAATTTACGCTTTAAACTAGTTTTCTTAATTAAGATAAGAAATTCTATCATGTCAACTTCGTAACTAAATGATAAGTAAACAAAACTACTGACAATGACACAAAGAACTCACCATCTTGAAGGTGAACTTGTTGTTCCATTGCTTGTAGCCGTACCTTCAATTCACTATTCTCACCAGTTAAAACAGCAGCATCTCTCTGTAATATCAACAAAGATGTTTAGCTAAATTGTAAATAATGCACATAAGTCTTTTCTCACTGAGCACTGGGATGAAATTATTGCTATTGCTAGTCAGTTAAGTTCATAGCTTTTCATTATCATATTCCACAATTCTACAATAGAGATTTTCGATTTTCCTAAAAAAAAGCCACTAACCAATTATGCGAGTTAGTCCTATGAACTATGAAATCAATTCTAATTTGTTTGACGTGAATGTAAAAATTAAGACAATATAGAAGTTCTCTGGTGAGAGTTTTTTAAAACACTGTGTTCGAAAAAACAAGGTATGTTTAACTTGATTTACCATATGACATTCTCCTAAGGTATCAGCCCCTATATGTTTTCCTTTCTTTCTTTCTTTTTTTTTTCCTTTTTTCTTTTTTTTAACCTTTCTAATTAATTAAATTTTGATGGAATTCAAGAACAACTGGATTTGTAACAAGAGGATAGAAGGAAAAAGACAATGTCTAGTAAATTTCAATAATTTATATATATGGAATAATTTATGAGTTTTAAACCTGTAGCATTGCTAACTGGCCCGACAAATTTGCTGCTTCAGTCTGCAGTGTCTGAATCTTATGTTCAAGCTCACCAATGTACCGCATCTTTCTTTCTTTTGATCGTGCGGCTGACTGTCTGTTTGCCCAAATCCTACCACATGACAGAGAAATTCGTCCACAAACACAAGTGACAATACAACAAAATTAGAGGAAAGAAACAGCATCTCAAGTAAACAAGATAGGAGAGTAAGAAGAGATTAGTTGGAAAGACCTACAAAGAAATTAAGAATAGAGATTTGAGTATTTAGTCTTTACTCTCAACGTCGTTGTAAGAAAAAACACTTTAACAGTGTATATAAACTAGTTTCTTGTTTCTAGATATTTTAATATTGATGAATGGGAATAATGCATGAATAAAATAAGTGTAAAACACACACACACACACACACACAAAAATCGCATATTGTATTACATTGATAAGAAAACATAGGTTTTTGAAAAAATAACAGAGACCTAGAATGACCTATATTGAGGAGAAATTACTTCCATTGTTACAGAAATTAGGGACTTAAAGAGTCGACCCATGCAGTAGAGAGGCTGGTTGTAGGCCTCTTGCTAATTGGCAGTAGCATCAACGTGATCTTTCAGAAAGGCTTCATCTTCAACAACTTCCGAGCTTAAGCAAATGATACTGATGTTTGTATTGCCCTAATATTGTGTCTTTTTTGTACCACCACTGGTAGACATTTAACTTAGGTAGAAATATCCCCAAAAAAATCACTACATTTTGGCCTGTAATAAATTATGGAAGAAAAAAAATTCCAGCTTAACTCCCCATGTCGTATGAGATATTTCACTTAACCTCCTTGCTTTAGCATTTAGACATAAAAATTAACACACCAAGGGTTGACTATATAATAAAGCGAACAATAGAGGCAAAATCTATCTTAATTTGCTTTTCTTTTCCCTTGGAAAGAAAGAGACAATGGAATGAGAATCCATCTCTATTTACTTGTGGACAATTGGCCTCTAACGACGAAAAGCAATGAACGGATTGTAGTGGTAGTCCATTGGCAGATCAAATGTCCACATTTTGTTCAAGTTCGAATGCAAAGAAAAAAAAGGTACCTCAGTTCAACGTATACATAAATAAGGTGATCCTATATTGCATGGGATTCCAAAGTCGTTATCTCCAATCAAATTGTTTTTTGTTCACATAAGTTGTGAAGCAAATTGTAGAAAGACTTGGGGACTATTTCATAACCGCCAAACTTAAGCCTCACAAAATCCCCACTATTAAGTGTAACAATCTTCGACTGTTACACTATTTTAACTAAACTTATTAAATAATTGATTGGTCCGTCTTAAACCTCGTTATTTTCATCTACTAAATCAAGGCTTTTTAGCATTCGTTTTAACAATATTAATATGTAAATGATGATTTGACTAATTTTTTTAAAACCAAATCAACAAAGTTAGCCTGCCTAATATAAGAAATTTATTGCAATCTAGTTTGCATAAATCATGATATATTTTGTTTTTGTTATAAAATATTAAAGTATTTATTTTTTCTACATAAATGAAATGACAATATGGCTAAATTAAATTTAAATATTTGATTTTATATATAATAAAGCTTTTTGTATTTCTGCAATTTTGTGATGTGTCCTCATTATACTTTTTTACATATCCACTGCTAATAGCCGAGCGCTTACTGCCACTATTATTACGGCGCTCCACTAGTTGTGACTAGTCGTCAACTAATCAGCTAGTTGAGATTGAAGCCTCGACATGAAACGTCGACTTGTCAAACGTCGACTGGAACTGAAACCCTAGAAATCGAACTCAAATCGGAACCCTAAATCAGGTCTTGATGTCAATTTAGAACCCTAAAATTTACTGTTCGAAGTCTCGATGTCGATCTAAGGGTTCGAACTCAAATCGAGACTAATTTAGTGTTTAAAAGTTGTTCCGATTTGAGGGTTCGATTTAGGGTTCGGAGTCTCGATGTCGATCTGCACTGGTAGCGGAAAAAACAAAAGTTAGACAGCCGATTGAATAAAACAATGAGAGAAGGTATTATGGATTTAAAACATTGAGAAAATAGATAAAGTAATGACAACAGATTGAAGGTCTTTAGTAGTTATTTTTTACTTGTCAAGTATGCTTATCAAGATATTATTTTTACTTCTCAATTATGTTTGGTGCGATCTAGGTCTTTAGTAGTTATTCTTTTAATTAGTATAGTAATTGGTATTTAGTAATAGGTGTTAGCCAAATTTGATGTGTATTTTTTATGTCGTACTTTCACTATTTTCTCAATGTTTCGAATCCATAACACCTCCTCTCATTATTTTATTCAATCGGCTGTCATTTCTCTATTTTCAGTACATATTTGAATTTTATCCATATGTATTAGTTAGAAATTTCAAATTATATATGTATATATTTATTTATTGACTAGTCCGACTAGTCTACGACTAGTCACTAGTCGACTAATTGGACCTCTATCGACTCGACTCGACTTATCGCCGTGATAACCATGCTTACTACATATGTTCACGAGAAAACCACGATAGTATGTTTGAGTTTGCATTAGCGTTATGAAAAGCATATCACGTAACATGTGTGATTTGATGATTGCCTTTTGAACCTAAATAGCAACACACGAAGATGTGCATAGTGCGAAAATCGCACATGGCGGGAAGACACATGGTTTTTGCCCATCTACAATGTATATTATTTTCAATCGCACAAGAATTAAATCGGTCCAGCCCAACATTTTATATTTTTTAAATTATTACCAAATTCAGGCTATCCCATCAAGTGAACATGTCACTTCAATTTTCAAAATCAGCCATGTAACCTAGTCTCATTAATCCAAAGCAAACACAACCCTCCAAACAATACTTGTTTTCCTTCATAAATCAAAATCGGAGACTTGCTCTAATTTCTGTTAACAATCGTAAAAAATGAAGGAGAAGATGAATGAAAATCGTATTCATCGACAATTGAAGCCTCATAATCTACTTTGTGACGAGAAGATAATGAGTTGTTTAGATAGTTGATATTGATTTGCGTTCACTTTAATTTTTCTTTGTGCCTTATGTACCTTTCCTCTTTAGAATTAATATTTGGTTTAAATTTTTTTTTTTTCTTTTCATTATCCTAGTGACAGAGCTAGTTAGTAGCTGTCCAATACTGCCAAATTTCAAGATATCAACCAAAAGCTTTCATCTTGGTTTTACGCCAAATAGTAAGCAAAATAATTACGACGATAAAGAAGAAACGACTAGGCAAATAGTATTCTTGAAGGTTTTGCAATGAAAGAGACTATGGGATTTGGATGTGTTGGGCAGTTGGCCCATTGTTCATTGGTTTGTTTTCCATCATAAAGCAAGTAAGCAAGTGCACACATCAAGTAGAGTTAAGCGAGCAACTATCTATAATGCACGTCTCCCATGTGTAACCTAAGGACATGCGTTCAAGACCCAAGAGTATCAGTCTAACCAAACCAAAAGAGCTGACGTCGAACTTGATCATGCCAAAATTCGAATATCAACTCGAACTGTGGCTCATATATATTGAGGAGCTCCAAAAGGAAGACGATGAAACTTGTGAATATTCGATAGGGTGTACATTGCCCTTTGCTCCATGTACACTGAGTTCTCCATCTGCTACGACGATGCAGTTTCAGTCCATTAAGTGCTATCCTCTAGAAGCTGCAATACTCATTTTAACACGTTACTATATGGTTCTTTGTTGCAATCAACTATTGCTCTTCTCTCCATCACCTCCAATGTTCAACTTAGTTCTTCCTATGACTCTTATAGGTGGGAGCTTGACTCTTTAGGTACGTATGTGGTTAAATCTCAGTATCGCTTCTACAACTTACCATGTACATACACTAACCTTAAGAAACTTTGGCATTTACATGCCCCTCCAAAGTATAAAATGCATATGTGGCTCATCATTCTTAATAGACTCAACGCTACTTAGATCCATGCTGCAAAAAACATCGCTTCAACTCATGCATGTTTCCTTGCCATGATAACTACGACGCTTGCCGTCATAATTTCTTCGACTATGATTTCACATACTTGGTTTGGTCTTTGTGCACGTCTAACTTAAACGTCCAAGCTTTCATCACAAACAATCATTGGAAAGTCCTTCAGGAATCAGTGGATCCTGCCACGGCTGGGTTTTTCCATATTTCCGATGTACTGTCAATTTCCTTTCGATTATTTCCAAAAAAATTTGTTTCCGTTTTCTTCCTTAAAAATAATTTCGAAAGGAATTCCTTTCGAAAAAGTATTGGAAAAAATAAGAAATTTCCCATAATTTTCACGGAATTTTATTTCCTTCCAAAATACCAGATAGCCGGGCCATACCCGCAGACCAAATATTTCAATTTTCAAATTTAAAACAGTCTGAATTTCAAAGTTGAAACTTTCAATTTTCAAGATTTCAAAAATACAAACTAAATTGAAAATGAAAATTTCTAGAAAAACTCAAAATTTTGAATTTTCAAATTTTAATTCACAAATATTAATTTTCAATTTTTCAAAATTTCAAATTTCAAATATCAACTTTTCAATTTTCAAAATTTTCAAATTTCAAATTTCCACAATTTTAAAATTTTGAATTTCTGCATTCAAAGTTTAAAATTTCATATTTCAAATGTCATATATTCAGAATTTCAAAGTTCAAATTTTAAAATAAACCAAAGCCCTTTTGCTTTTATTTGCCAAACGGGTCATTAGACTCATTACTCTTGCAACTGTGACTACGGGAAAAGTGGAATTTCCATGTTCTGTTTCATGTTTTCTAATTTCTGCGCTATTCAACAAGTGGAATTCTGGAGTTGATGGTATGAAACATGGAACAAATATTGTGTTTCCATTAACGGTCAAAAGAAACGGAAAAAGCTCCGGTTGTTTATCTGTATCCACCCCTAGATCCTGGTTCTATGGAGGCTCTGTTAGTTCTTTTTTTGGCCTAGAATTGCTGGATTGAAAGGAACAACATATGTTTCAAAAAAGAACCTTCCACCTGTTTCTATTGCTACTAGGGTTTTAACTCTTTTTGGTCAGGCATAAGTTTGGGACGACTCAAATACTTTATCGTAGGTGCAGAAGCAGCAGAATCTGCAAGGAACACCACTTCGATTGGTTGAGGTGCGTAAGAAGGTGTCATCGTTGTTGGCTCTACTTATCACCTATTTGTTACTTTTGCATTATCTTAATCTATATGCATAATTCTTTGATTTCTATGTTACACATGTAATTGTGTGTGAGAGCGTTGTTCTTAGGCTAATACTTGTATTCTTTTGGCCACAACCATTGTTTCAAATCTCGAAAATATCGCCCAAGATCTCGTTTTGGGCTCCTCCCGAAACGAAGTAGCAAATATCACTGTAAATCTCCTTTCGAATATGTTGTTCAAAATATTGCAATATCGAATGGTATATCAACCGAAACGAGATACTAGAATATCGTCCGAGATCTTGGTTTTTTTGTTATTAAATCCGTACCTAAACTATAAGAATAATAAAAAAAACTCAAATCTAGTCACGATAATCTTGTGCCATTTAACATTTCGCATATTAAATGACCATTTTGTATGTTCATATATGTGCTACAATGCTTATGATTTTGATATTCATTTTTTTTACATACATGTTACCTATGAAATTATGTATTTTATGCTCTACGTATGCTGAACTTTTTAATGTTTTAGATCTTTTTTATGTTTTATGTCTAACAATAATTCACGTTCACGGATCATATGTTGTAAGCACTAATCTATTTGCATTGTGTTATATTTATTTTTTAAGCACATTATGATTTAGAGTATGAATGATCTTTTGTAAATTAAGAATTAAAATGATTTTGCAATTCAAGTTTAAGTTACTATGTTTAAAATAGCATTCATAAAATTCATTGTGTAAGAATATCGTTTTTTAACATACATGTACCCCGGGATTGTTCCGATATGAACTTTCAGACACGAGATGAAAATTCGAGGCAAACCCCCGAGTTAGACTCATCTCATCTGGGATCTCTCCCAATACGAGATCAAGTCCCAATACAAAAACTAAATTTTGTTGTTGGTACTCATTTAGAATTGTTATTTTAAATGCATAAATTATTGGTATACTTAGTATTACATGTTGTTTTGGGTATTGGATTCAATCATCAAGGTCAAATTTAAGATGTTATCTCATTGGTTAATTAGTACCTTTTGTCATTTTGTTACCTTCCTAATGTTTGAGCATGTACCTATAATTATATTTTTAGCCTTTGAGTTTGTTCCTAATTACATAAATATTAAACAATGATAAGATAAAAGTATTACATGCTTTTTTTATTACATACATTAGTAGTATACAATAAAATTATTTTTCTCATATTCTCCTTCGCGCGCGCACATCCAATAAATGTGCCTAGATGTTGGTTGTAATAGAAATTTTTCATCTAAATCTTGTACTATATGCAGATATTTTACATCTAAAATCATGATATATCATCAAGATGACATCCTGTGATGTTTTGAATCTTTTGATGCTTGAAGTTTGTCATGCGACACATCGCTGACAAAGAGAGTGGAACGACCAAATGAGGGAATATCACATATATTATAAATATGGTTTTCATACATGACATTTGCATCAATAGAAATTCCTAATGAGACAATTGTGTCTTACTTTTACACATCAGATTAATATTCATAGTTGTTAAGGCGCGCGCTTAAGCGCGCCTAGGTGCGCCTAAGGCTCAGGCGCAGGCTTTGCGCCTCGCTAGCCTTCAAGGCTCCTCGGCTAACTGAGGCGCAAATAAAGTGCGCCTTTGGCGCTTTTTCTCAAGGCACTGAGGCTCAAATAAGCGTGCCTTGAGATATAATTGATTTTATGCCAAGCCAACTTTTGTTTGGACCCGATCCGACTCTCAACACTCAAATTTGACCAGTTTTGTTTGATTTTTAGGGTTTTCCCTTTCGTTTTAACGCATTGTACACTGAAAAAATTTATCGCGCCTACGCTGCTGCTGCCACCGTCAGGTGTGTGTGTGTGTGTATCAAATACCAGCAGCAGTTTTTTAAACTGGTTCTCATTTAAATTATTTAGTTTAAAGGTTTAAACTTTAATCTAAACTTGTTGGTTAATTTACTAAGTTATATTTTAAATTTTAAATTAAAATTTAGATATGTTTTAAAATTTATTGAGTTATGCTTTAATTTTAATGTTTAAAGAATTATGTTTTAAATAATTAAATTTATTGAATTTGTGAACGTTTTAGTTTTCGAAATTGCATTTGTGACTTCGTACCTACTAATCTATGTTTTTTATCACTAAATTTATCATTTTTAGTAGCATTTTGTAGTACAGTTTTTTTCTAGAAAAAGAACCCACACTTGTATAAAAGTCACACAAAAATGCCCAAGGCTCAAAAAAGCTCAGGGCTCAAGCTTTGCACCTTTTTGCGCCTTTGCGCCTTAACTACTATGTTAATATTCGAAATTTTAAATGATATCTCATAAACCTAAGTTTAAAATCTAACGTTTTCACTGATTGTCATCCAACATTTATTACAAGCATAAAACAATAATCGATGTGCTAAAACCATAGTTATCAAGGCGAAAAAGCGCCAAAAAGCCCCAGACCCTCGCCTAGCGCTTATTAGCACCTAGGGCATTTTTGGGTGTCTTGAATGACATTTTTTCAGCTTTTACCTAAAAGAATTGCATTTAGAAATCTAAATAAAACACGAATTTTATTTAGAAAAGGACATATAAAAGCAGTATTAGAACAAAACATTGTACGATCAACATAAATCAAACTAAGAATGCACGAAGTCATTCAGCCAAGGTTCGAAAACTCGGTTTCAGTCTCGGTTTCGTTCGATTGAAATTTTGATGGTTTCGGTACATTTCGGAAGTTTCGGTGGTTTCGGTTTTAGTTTCGATTTCGGTCTCAATTGTCATAATATTAGTTTGATTAATTAGAATGAATACCTTAATTTTATTATTTGATACACAGGGCTCATGCATATTTGTTGTCTTATAGGCATAGGTACTCCGTTATTTAATATACAAGGTCCATGTATATTTATTTTATCTCGTAGGCCTAGCTACTTTACTTTTATTCAGTATACAGAGCCCAGCTCCAGGTATATTTGTTTTATGTTACGGTCCTGTTAACATCTAACCCTAACCCTAGAATCATGTTCTTCCTACTGAAACTTTCTCGACTTCTTTTTTCCTAAAGTCGAGTCCATCCTCCTCGATCTTTTAGCGGAGCTGACGTCGATTCCAAAAAAAGCTAGGGTTTCCCTCGAACCAACTTCAGCTCAGCTGAATGATTGAAATCGGATGCTATTTTCTTAACTCATTGAAATCGATTTCGGTCTTAGGTAATTTATTTTCAGTATTTTTCGATTCAATTGCTTTTTTCCTTGCTTTTTCTACTTTCGATCTTGCTTGATTTGAAATTTTTTTGCTGAGATTAAACGAAACGAGTTTTTGCCCTAAATTCGTCTCGTCTCCTGTAACAACCCGTATTTTCAATAACCAGTTATAACGTAAATCGAGGCAGAATTTAATTTATAAATCTGAATCAAGGGAAACGGGTTGTGCCATTGCGTTCGTCTCGGAAAAATACGCAAAATAGAGTCCGAGTTTTCGAAAATCGGAGTCCGTATGACCCGATTAAGGTCCAACGAAGTTTTCAGAAAATTTCAAAGTAAAAACAGATTTCAAATTCAAGTTTGAATTTGGAAATTAGGGCAGTTGGGCGCAGGCGGGAAATTTCCCGCCAGACCATCCATGTCGACAGCCCTGTCGACTGGGCAGTCGACATGGTAGGCCCAGGTCGACAGCCCTGTCGACTTGGGTGTCGACTAGGTTCAGCCGGACAGTTTTGCCTGGTGCACCATTTTGGGGTCTTGGTTAGGTTTTGGGGCCAGATTCGGTTTTGAGGGCTGAGATTGGAATTAGGGTTTAATCCTAAGGTTGAAACTAATCCTAATCTCTATAAATAAGCCCCTAACCTAACCCTAAATCATCATTATTCATTCAAGTAACTAAACTATGGCAAAATTATTCCTCTCATGGCCTCCACTCTCTTCATAAAATTTCTAAGTTGTTTCTATGAGAGATTTTCCATGCATACAAGTGTTTTCAAGCTTGTATGAGTGTCATTAGCTTGCATTCAAGTCAAGTTTCCATATTTACATCATAAAGCAAGGGTTTTGATCATTTTGGCTCAAGGGTTTTTCTATTAGAGCTTGCATTTTGGGTCTATTTGATTGCATAAGGGCTTTGTCATATTTTTGTGTCTTCATAAGCATTGTAAGCCATTTTCTACTTTCATATTTAAACTCTAAAGTTAAATGAATGATGCAAGTTTGGTTGACCATTATGATATGCAAGTTTATCATGTTATGTTATGCAAGTATGCCATGTTATGATATGCAAGTTTACCATGTTATGCTATGCAAGTTTGCCATGTTATGATATGCAAGTTTATCATGTTATGTTATGCAAGTTTGATATGCAAGTTCGTCATATGATATGCAAGTATGTTATGCAAGTTTGGGATGATCATTTTGTTCATGTTATCATGTTATGCAAGCTTATCTTGAGTATATGAACATAAAGCTTCAAGCTTTATGCTAAAGGTTGCATTTTGGCAACATGTAAGTTATCATATCTCTTATGATAACTTGCATGTGAGGCTAAATGCGAACTTATGGCCATTTCTACATGTCATTTATCACCATGTATCACCAAGATGCTAAGTTTGGTTTTATGCATGCTTTTGAGGCCTAAAAATGTAATATGCAAGTATATGAACATATGTACATTTCATATGCCACCATGTTAAACTTGTGCCTTCAACACCTTTATGTCATGATTATGCCAAGTTCCCTCTTTCTATCCTTTATGCGCTATTGCGATATGTAAGCGATGGGATTGCGTTTGGGGTTGGGTAAACTTAAAAGACATAAAAACATAAGATTGGGAATTTACCTATTAAGTTAGGTCTACCCATTGAGAATTTACCTATTAAGTTAGGTCTACCCAAATTCTTGAAAACTTGTAATATGTTTTGGAAACATGATGGACATGACACTTAGAAAATATAAGTGTGACCAACTCGAGGTTGGGTTGAGTTTGTAGCGTAAACCTATCCGGAACCGACCGGCTTAACTAGTTGCTACAAACAATAGGACCCAATGTGAGAAGCTGGTCATGTTGTACCTTGAACCCGAGGTTAGACCAAGTTGTGGTATAAAGCTACCCGGAACCGACCGGCTTAACTAGTAACCGCAACAAAGTCAAATGTGAGAGGTTAAGGCACATTAATTAATTAATGCCTCATGGTTAGGGTTTAAGTCATGGTCCACTTAATACTTAATCAATGTAGGCTTGGTAGATTAATCAGGGTTAAATCGTGAATTCATCGTTACACTTAACCAAGTTAATCCATGATTAGCAAGAGGGTTAAACCGTACTTAACCCACTAGAAAATCCTAGCAACGGGGGTCCACTCCAGCAGTAATCCCAAGTTTGTATCATCATGACCCTAGGGACTAGGCTAGGGTAGGACACGATTACTGGACTTGAGGTAAGCGACCAAAAACGACGGCCGGGTGGTACGCCGATGTAGTTCCGGACGGACTATGGTCGTGCACGTAGTCCGTATTTGGAGAAGTCACCCATGGGTACCAGTAGATCGAGACTGTGCACTCATGTTTATGGTGTCCAGGGGTTGACACCCTAGGGCTTGATACACCCGAAGGGTGGACCCGGCACAGTCCGACTACAATCATGTTTGGGTCGTATTGACACCAACACGTGACGAGTTAGGCTTATAGGGAGCCGATCGACTAGACCGTTTGGTTGGACCTCGTATTAGGGTCACTTCATGTTATTGGACCTCGTATTAGGGTCACTTCATGTCATTGGACCTCGTATTAGGGTCACTTCATGTCATTGGACCTCGTATTAGGGTCACTTCATGTTATTGGACCTCGTATTAGGGTCACTTCATGTTATTGGACCTCGTATTAGGGTCACTTCATGTCATTGGACCTCGTATTAGGGTCACTTCATGTTATTGGGCCAAAGCTTGGGCCAATGGATCAATACTTGTTTATTCAAGTCATGTTAGCTTGCTAGTACACCTGTGGTGCAAAAACCTTAAACCTGATTATGCGATGACACATTTATCTACCTTGTTAGTTAATCATCATGCTAGTATGTTGTTATCCTTATGTTCATCCCTGCTTCTCATGCCAGTTAACTTTATCAGTTTACATTGATTGTAGTAGGGCTTACTCAGTCTTTTTGACTGACCTGTTTTTCTTTCGCCTCTTTTCTTCCGTTTTCCCCCCCTCCCCCAGGTTCTCAGGGTGGGAATATTGGAGCTTAGCTTGGATTTCTGATCGCTTGCTTGTGGGATTTTAGCTCATGTACGGTCTTGACATGAAGCTAGTTATGGTTATCACTTATTTTGGGGATAGTACTTATGTATTTCAGTTTTTAAGTGGTGTTGTTTTTATCTAGACTTGTGTATTTGGAAAGTTGACATTATGTAGTACCAGACTTGTTTTGAAATAGTTTGAAATCTTCCGCTGTTTTACTTATCTTATTTACTCTGTTTACATATATACATATGTTCTTGTTCTGCCTTGATATATCATTATGCATGTTTACCTGATTCAAACGCCCCTCCAAAGTCAGAGTGCTTGCAAGAGCCACCCTGGCGGAGGTGGGGTGTTACATTTGGTATCAGAGCCAGGTTTACGAGAAGGAACAAAAAGGTTTTTAAAACTTTTGGAAAACTATTTTCAAAACCAAGTATAAAGTATTTTCCAAAGAAAAGTCTAGTTTATTTTAAAGGCTATTCCCCAAAAAGCCATTAGCAAAAATTCCTTCGTTTTTTTTCTCTCCATTCTGAATCTATCTTTTTCTTCGTTTTCAGTATGGCCGATAACTTTGTCATTCCGGAGGGAGTACATGTACCTGTTTGGTATAGGAGACTTTTGGAGGCTAGGGCGACCGAAGCCGGCCCCGCCGATGTTCCTCCTCCTCCTCCGGTAGTTAATGTTCCTCCTCCTCCTGTCGCTGAGGTTCCTCTTCCTCCTCCCCCTCAGCATCCACAAGAGGATTTCGCGGAGATTTGCAAAGACTTTAAGGCGATGGGTTGCAAGAATTTCATTGGAACCGAGACTTATGTAGAGGCAAGGAATTGGTTGAAAGAAACCGAAGATCTTTTTGCCTTCTTTGATATAGATGACCGTAGGAAGGTTTTATTAGCAGTGTGGTTGCTAAAGGAAGAAGCTGCACGTTGGTGGGTGGTCACCACCGCTACTAGGCCAATTGAGACTTGGGATGACTTTCGGGGAAAGTTTGGACTAATGTTCCTATCACTGAAGCAAGGGGACATGACTATTAGGGAATACATAGATAAGTTTAATCAACTGGCTCGGGTCGGTTTAGACTTGGTTAACACAGCTCAGAAGAAGGCCCTATATTTTGCTCTAGGATTAAACGAGCCATTACATGGTTTTGCCATATCTCATATACCCTTGGGGGCAACTTTCGAGAGTTTGGTGAATATGGCCCTACTCAATGAAGAGAATAGGAGTGACAAGAAGGAGGTCAAGATGAATGAGTCTCAAAACAAGAAAACGGGGCCCAAAAAGGAAATGAAAAAGAAGGAGGAGAAGTCTAAAGATAAGAAGGAAAAGAAGTGCTTTACTTGTGGAAGCTCGACTCATCTAAACAAGGATTGCAGAAAAAGGAAGGGCACTTGCTTTGACTGTGGAGAAATGGGACACTTCACTAGGGATTGCCCGAAGAAGCAAGGGCAAGGCCAGGGTGTAACACCCCGAATTTTCTATTAACACTAAAGTTGCTAAAACAATAATAAGTGTGTAAAAGGGGGGGATGTATCTAATATGTATATAAAAACAGGGAGCGGTGGCAACGCAAGTCCAACGGGTTTCATATGCGTGTGTGGACCCGGGCTGGTAGGTAAGACGTTGTTGCATCGTGTAGGTATAAGCCGTGCATGTCCGTTGTATCAGGTTGCCACTTTAGGGGAGTGATACACCCCACTGTGGGGCCAGCACGGGTATCTACGAGTTAGGGAGCCGATCGAATAATGGGAAGTAGGGTACACCTAGTGGAGATAGGGGCAGGCGGCACCTATGTAGTCAGCTAGGGGTACGTAAAGCCATTGGGAAAGTTTCTAAGTGAAGCTAAGTGGGATGAATCTTTAGGGTGACTGGTGTGGTGCAGTATAGTGTTTATCCTTTAGTATTTAGGAGCGCCTATAACGTTGCCTTTAGCGATTGTCTATGTCCTTAATCTGCTCTTCATAGACATTTTCTTGTTTTCCAGCTTATGCCTTAGTCCAGTTATTTTGGTAATAGTATTGTAGAATTATCATATTCACCAGACTTTATGTCTGACCCCCTCTTTTCCATCCTTTTTCTCCCTTCAGGTCCGCAGGTTGGGCCAAGTTCTAGTGGAGTCTAGTTGGATCGCTTATCTTCTGGAAAGCTTGGACTGCTGAAGTAAAGTCCAGCTTGTTATCTTTCTTTTTAATGGCTATTCATGTAATGGGATTATGTACTTGTTTTATCAAGATAGATATTGTACTTGACATTGAATATGGTGTTATGATGTAATCAAACATGTTTTGACTTCTGCTACAATGAAATAAAGTTTTTGAATTTCCAAGTACTATTTTATATCTGTCTTGTTGTAATTTTACTGTTCTATATTCACTTAAAACCTCCATGGAAGTTAATGCATTCCCTTTGTGAGTGACATTAATGGACGTGGGGTGTTACACAGGGTCAGACTCAGCGTGCTGGACCTTCGGGAGGGCAAGTTCACGCTCTCAGTGCCGCTCCAGTTCCCGATCGAGGTAGTATTTCTGTTGAGAGCCTTGTATATATTTCTGATTTTCCAGTTCGTACCTTGTTTGATTCTGGTGCATCGCATAGCTTTATCTCATCTGATCTTGTTGAAAGTTTGCACCTAAGTACTAGTCTAGTTTATGATCCCGTGTGTGTGTTTCAAATCCAATTGGGGTTTACGCCCATTTGTCTATTATCTACGTGGATTTGAAAATCTCTATCTTGAGTGTAGAGTTCTCGTGTGATGCTTATATTCTCGGTTTCATGGGGTATGGGTTGATTTTGGGCATGGATGGGTTGTCCAGTTTTGGAGCCATCCTTGATTTTTGAGCATAGGGTTGAGAGGCTCATGACTCGCCTCGGTAATACCCTAAAAATTTCTAGTAACCCTATGAGTCCCGTCATGTTGTGTTATCTTGAATCCCTCAACTCGCCTATCGATAGTTTGCAATCGGTGAGGGTGGTCCGAGAATATCCTGATATCTTGGGTGAAGTGAAGGGGGTTACCCCTAAGCGAGAGATTGATTTCCGCATTTATCTGGTTGATAATGCCAAGATAGTTTCGTGGCCGGTTAGGCACATGGCCCCGCAAGATGAGAGTTAAGAAAGCAAGTCAAGGAGTTGCTTGAGAAGAACTTCATTAGACGAAGTATATCTGAATGGGGAGCGCTTGTAGTATTTACTATCAGGGCAGATGGTTCTCTTCAACTTTGTGTTGATTGTCGTGAGTTAAACAAAGAGAATAGACAACCATTGCCAAGGATCAATGATTTGTTTGATCAGCTTGTAGGAACATCTGTTTTCTCTTGATCTTGCTACTGGATTCCATCAGCTCAGAGTAGCTGAAGATAGTATAGACAAGACTGCGTTCAGAACTCCAAATGGATTCTTCGAATGGCTTGTCATGCCGTTCGGCTTGACTAATGCACCCGCCTACTTCGTGGACTTGATGAGTAGGGTGTCTAGGGAGTTCCTGAACGAGTTTGTGGTAGTCTTTGTAGACGATATCCTGACTTTCTTAAAGAACGAGGAAGAACATGCTAGACATCTCAAGGAGGTGATGGATACGCTTAGAGCGCATCAGTTGAAAGCCAAGTCCTCCAAATGTCATTTTGGAGAAAAAGGAGTTAGATTTCTTGGGCACATAGTTTCTAAGCAAGGCTTAGTGGTGGATCCTGCTAAAGTGGTTGCGGTTCAAGACCGGAAAGCTCCGACGAGGACAATTGAAGTAAGAAGTTCTCTCGGTTTAATTAGTTAGTTAGCGTCCCTTGAGCTTAGACCTACCCTTCTGGATCAAGTAGGGACTTCACAGAAAGAAGACCCGCAGTTAGTCGAGATCATGGACAAGTTGATTCGAGGCGAGATGGTAAGTCACCTCGCTATAGATGACAAGGGATGGCTAAGACGCAATGAGAGAAAGAAGGCTCTTGAAGATGCACATCACTCGAGGAGGTGGCCGAGTTTGTCCCAAGGAGCATGTTGTGCCAACAGATTAAGGCCGAGTCATAAAAAGCCCGGTGGGCTATTACATCCATTGGAGGTCCCCGCAATGGAAGTAGTAAAGCGTCACGAAGGATTTCGTGGATGGACTGCCTAGATCAAGGAAAGGGAATACGAGCATGTGGGTCATAGTAGGTAGACTCACAAAGAGTGCTCATTTCACTCCGGTAAAGAGCGAAAGGACTGCATCATAGCTAGCGACAGTTTACTTTCAAGAAATAAAGCGGTTGCACGAGGTTCCCTAAAGTATAGTTAGTAACCATGACTCAATCTTCACTAGCCAGTTTTGGGATAGTCTACGGGAAGTCATGGGCAAGCGACTGAATCTAAGTACGGCCTATCATTCGCAGGCGGATGGTTCATTTCGTTCAAGCATGAGTTATAGAAAATCACGTTAGTAAGAGCAATTGGCAACGTGGATTGGTATTTTCAAGAAAAGTTCTGCTGCGTGGAATACTTTATAGTAAGTAAACGAGATCCAGGATTCACTGGTGAATTTTGGGGAGCTTGCATGAAACCATGAGGTCATAGTTATGTTTAAGCCAAGAATGATAGAAGAGTAAGTGAAAAAGGAAGACGAGAGACGACAATGAAATGGGTTCCAACTCATATTTGGAAATAAGAGTTAAAAAGCCAAGGAATCATGAGGTAAAAGACGGTCAAAGCACAGTGGAGTTAAGCTCAAGGAAATGTGACTTAGAAGACTGAAGGCTAGATACGCGCATCATATCTCTTTTTAAGAGCATATCCTTGATCCTTGTTTTCCTGTGGAACTTACTTGCATGTTATCTTTTTACGTATATCCTCTCGGTCCCATTCTCGGTCCTATTTCTGTCGGGAGGTATGACTCATTGGCTAGTAATACTTGTCAGGGTTTAAAGGGGTCCGTTAGGTTGACTAAACCTTTTGGGCTTTTATAGAATATGGGTTGGGCTAGGAAGGGATTTCTTGTAATCCAAAAGGAGTATATCTTGCTTATCTTCCCGATCCCTTTGTAGCATATCTTTCTTTTGCTATCTATATCGTGTTAATCTTGTCATGAGAACCTTAGGTAGAAACCCTTTGGATGAAACATGTGTTTGAAACATGTTATGCTTGATGGTTGCAAGTGGTTGCAAGTGTTTGCAAGTGGTTACTCGTGGATGCATTATACACGTTAGGCACTAGATCGGCTCACACACTCCTCATATTGCATATGCATGAGTGTTTACGCTTATTCATGGATGAAAATTTTTGTGTTATCACATGGATGTTGCATATGGATGTATGTGCACACATATAGATGTTATACATTATGTTAGGAATTACATACATATGGATTCATTTCACTAACATAATTTGCATTGATGATATTTGCATTAGATAAGTACATATACACACACCTTTGCATATGTTCATACAACATTTAGAATCTTGTAAGGACAATGATTGCTCGTGGATGATGTTTTGAGTAGATGAATGTTGTATGGTAGGATATGTTATTCCTAACTTAGAGATTTCGGGGACGAAATCCTTTAAGGAGGGAAGAATGTAACAACCCGTATTTTCAATAACCTGTTATAACGTAAATCGAGGCAGAATTTAATTTATAAATTTGAATCAAGGGAAACAGGCTGTGCCATTGCGTTCGTCTCGGAAAAATACGCGAAATAGAGTCCGAGTTTTCGAAAATCGGAGTCCGTATGACCCGATTAAGGTCCAATGAAGTTTTCAGAAAATTTCAAAGTAAAAACAGATTTCAAATTCAAGTTTGAATTTGGAAATTAGGGCAGTTGGGCGCAGGCGGGAAATTTCCCGCCAGACCACCCATGTCGACAGCCCTGTCGACTGGGCAGTCGACATGGTAGGCCCAGGTCGACAGCCCTGTCGACTTGGGTGTCGACTAGGTTCAGCCGGACAGTTTTGTCTGGTGCACCATTTTGGGGTCTTGGTTAGGTTTTGGGGCCAGATTCGGTTTTGTGGGCTGAGATTGGAATTAGGGTTTAATCCTAAGGTTGAAACTAATCCTAATCTCTATAAATAAGCCCCTAACCTAACCCTAAATCATCATTATTCATTCAAGTAACTAAACTATGGCAAAATCATTCCTCTCATGGCCTCCACTCTCTTCATAAAATTTCTAAGTTATTTCTATGAGAGATTTTCCATGCATACAAGTGTTTTCAAGCTTGTATGAGTGTCATTAGCTTGCATTCAAGTCAAGTTTCCATATTTACATCATAAAGCAAGGGTTTTGATCATTTTGGCTCAAGGGTTTTTCTATTAGAGCTTGCATTTTGGGTCTATTTGATTGCATAAGGGCTTTGTCATATTTTTGTGTCTTCATAAGCATTGTAAGCCCTTTTCTACTTTCATATTTAAACTCTAAAGTTAAATGAATGATGCAAGTTTGGTTGACCATTATGATATGCAAGTTTATCATGTTATGTTATGCAAGTATGCCATGTTATGATATGCAAGTTTACCATGTTATGTTATGCAAGTTTGTCATGTTATGATATGCAAGTTTATCATGTTATGTTATGCAAGTTTGATATGCAAGTTCGTCATATGATATGCAAGTATGTTATGCAAGTTTGGGATGATCATTTTGTTCATGTTATCATGTTATGCAAGCTTATCTTGAGTATATGAACATAAAGCTTCAAGTTTTATGCTAAAGGTTGCATTTTGGCAACATGTAAGTTATCATATCTCTTATGATAACTTGCATGTGAGGCTAAATGCGAACTTATGGCCATTTCTACATGTCATTTATCACCATGTATCACCAAGATGCTAAGTTTGGTTTTATGCATGCTTTTAAGGCCTAAAAATGTAATATGCAAGTATATGAACATATGTACATTTCATATGCCACCATGTTAAACTTGTGCCTTCAACACCTTTATGTCATGATTATGCCAAGTTCCCCCTTTCTATCTTTTATGCGCTATTGCGCTATGTAAGCGATGGGATTGCGTTTGGGGTTGGGTAAACTTAAAAGACATAAAAACATAAGATTGGGAATTTACCTATTAAGTTAGGTCTACCCATTGAGAATTTACCTATTAAGTTAGGTCTACCCAAATTCTTGAAAACTTGTAATATGTTTTGGAAACATGATGGACATGACACTTAGAAAATATAAGTGTGACCAACTCGAGGTTGGGTTGAGTTTGTAGCGTAAACCTACCCGGAACCGACCGGCTTAACTAGTTGCTACAAACAATAGGACCCAATGTGAGAAGTTGGTCATGTTGTACCTTGAACCCGAGGTTAGACCAAGTTGTGGTATAAAGCTACCCAGAACCGACCGGCTTAACTAGTAACCGCAACAAAGTCTAATGTGAGAGGTTAAGGCACATTAATTAATTAATGCCTCATGGTTAGGGTTTAAGTCATGGTCCACTTAATACTTAATCAATGTGAGCTTGGTAGATTAATCAGGGTTAAATCGTGAACTCATCGTTACACTTAACCAAGTTAATCCATGATTAGCAAGAGGGTTAAACCGTACTTAACCCACTAGAAAATCCTAGCAACGGGGGTCCACTCCAGCAGTAATCCCAAGTTTGTATCATCATGACCCTAGGGACTAGGCTAGGGTGGGGCACGATTACTGGACTTGAGGTAAGCGACCAAAAACGACGGTCGGGTGGTACGCCGATGTAGTTCCGGACGGACTATGGTCGTGCACGTAGTCCGTATTTGGAGAAGTCACCCATGGGTACCAGTAGATCGAGACTGTGCACTCATGTTTATGGTGTCCAGGGGTTGACACCCTAGGGCTTGATACACCCGAAGGGTGGACCCGGCACAGTCCGACTACAATCATGTTTGGGTCGTATTGACATCAACACGTGACGAGTTAGGCTTATAGGGAGCCGATCGACTAGACCGTTTGGTTGGACCTCGTATTAGGGTCACTTCATGTTATTGGATCTCGTATTAGGGTCACTTCATGTTATTGGACCTCGTATTAGGGTCACTTCATGTCATTGGACCTCGTATTAGGGTCACTTCATGTTATTGGACCTCGTATTAGGGTCACTTCATGTTATTGGACCTCGTATTAGGGTCACTTCATGCTATTGGACCTCGTATTAGGGTCACTTCATGTCATTGGACCTCGTATTAGGGTCACTTCATGTTATTGGACCTCGTATTAGGGTCACTTCATGTTATTGGACCTCGTATTAGGGTCACTTCATGTTATTGGACCTCGTATTAGGGTCACTTCATGTCATTGGACCTCGTATTAGGGTCACTTCATGTTATTGGGCCAAAGCTTGGGCCAAGGGATCAATACTTGTTTATTCAAGTCATGTTAGCTTGCTAGTACACCTGTGGTGCAAAAACCTTAAACCTGATTATGCGATGACACATTTATCTACCTTGTTAGTTAATCATCATGCTAGTATGTTGTTATCCTTATGTTCATCCCTGCTTCTCATGCCAGTTAACTTTATCAGTTTACATTGATTGTAGTAGGGCTTACTCAGTCTTTTTGACTGACCTGTTTTTCTTTCGCCTCTTTTCTTCCGTTCCCCCCCCCCCCCCCCAGGTTCTCAGGGTGGGAATATTGGAGCTTAGCTTGGATTTCTGATCGCTTGCTTGTGGGATTTTAGCTCATGTACGGTCTTGACATGAAGCTAGCTATGGTTATCACTTATTTTGGGGATAGTACTTATGTATTTCAGTTTTTAAGTGGTGTTGTTTTTATCTAGACTTGTGTATTTGGAAAGTTGACATTATGTAGTACCAGACTTGTTTTGAAATAGTTTGAAATCTTCCGCTGTTTTACTTATCTTATTTACTCTGTTTACATATATACATATGTTCTTGTTCTGCCTTGATATATCATTATGCATGTTTACCTGATTCAAACGCCCCTCCAAAGTCAGAGTGCTTGCAAGAGCCACCCTGGCGGAGGTGGGGTGTTACATCTCCGGCTGAAACTGAACCGGGATGGCCGGAATCTCACGGTTTCGGCCGGAACCTCAAACCATGCATTCAACTAAAGTCTACAAATAACAAAATACTTAAATACCGAAATAACAAACATTACGTAAAAAAAATAGAGTTTAACCTTTCATGAACTAGGTTTTTTTAGACAGTTCAACGAAAGACATCTAAAGTTTTTATCTTTTCAAGAAGGGAAAAAAGCGTTTTTTTTAAAAAAAAAAAAAGAATACGCTCTAAATCAACAGTAAAACGAGCACATTTATCTTACCATTTTGGATTCCAAGCTCCTATTGGATCAAATGCTGAAACTTTCAATTTCTACTCAACTGTTGCAAGAAAGCGCTTTTTTGGCGCCTCACGCATTGTAGGCGCCTTGAAGGGTTAAAAAAAACCAAGATGGGGTCTAGGGCTTTCTGGAGCCTAGGCGCACCTAGGCGAGAGCCTTGATAACATAGACTAGAATTAAAAAAAATCACCTTTAAGAAAAGTAATATCTTGACTGACTTAGTAGCAATGTTTTAAGACATGAACGCGTACATGAGGCGTTTCCGTGTCTCAAGACGAGACGTAAGCCTCAAAACGTTGAGACGTAAGCTTTTCAGAGATTAAAAAAAGACGCAAATAAATAAACTTTGTACGAGCAACAAGGTAAATTGAAGTAAGCAAATATATATATATATATATATATGTATGTATGTATGTATGTATATGTATATATATATATATATATATATATATATATTGAGGAAATACATACATGTGATAAAGCGGAATCAAAATTGATTCCACTTTCAGGAATAGGTCCGATTCTTGAAGTTCAAGAATCAATATTTTGATTCCAAGACTGGAATCGAAATCGATTCTAAAACTCAGGATCAATATTAAAAAATAAAAATGAAAATTACCTGTTTTATTCTTTTTTACCATATGAAGTTCGAACTAGTACGAGGAGCAGAAGTTAAAAGCAATACAATGCAAAAAAAATTGCTAAAAAACCTACGCACTAAAAATGTTTTTTTAACGTTTTTTTTTTTTGTGCCTCAAAGGGTTGAGGTTTACGTTTTTACGGGAAAACGCCTCAACGAATGCGTCTCGGTGTTTTTTTGAGACGCCTCGCCTTGAAGCGTGCCTCACTCGCGTTTTCTAAAACGTTGTTTAGTAGGTGTTGAAAATTTATATTCTCACTCAAACATTGATACAGGAAAAACCAAAGCTATTTATTACATTTACGACATATCCAAATAAAAAGTAAAAAGAATTATCAAATAAATTTTGGTTTGATAATATTGATTGGATCATATGATTAGTAAAATGATATTAAAATACATATCATTTGGTTTGAGATCTTGATAGATCTCGGTCCAAATAAGGATGCCAAATGAGATGAATGAAATATGATATTTCATCTAGTCAAAGTGCAAAAATGTAACTTCCAACGAGATCTCAAGCTACATAAATGAGATCCAAAACTCCTGCCTTGAACGGCGGACCACCAAGAGTTGTCTGTGAAGTGAGAAGGAATCCAATATAGACCGAAAATTCTTCTAAGTTGACGGTATGCAATGTTTTAACAGATAAAGACAAGCACAAAGTTTCGGTGTTCAGGAGAAGAGGTGTAAAGCTTTGAAGCATTGACGTGCGAGTTTTTCAGATAAACATTATATGCGAGACATACCAAATAATTAGCCATAGAATATCAAATGTCAAAAACCAAAAATAAAAAGCATTCAAAGTGATTGAAAAGATTCTTTAATAAATAATGCATTGCCTATCAAAGAGCAGTTGTATATACCAGCGTAGTCAATAGCAAATAACGCAAAATAGCAAAATGTTTGCACTATGCGCTATATGTGCGCTATAGCGCTCTCTAGTTGGTTCATTTCTTAAACAACTAATCAAATATGTTTTGTATAGCTAAAATTTATTTCTACTTTTTTTGCATATTTTGTGCCATATTTAAACCATTCAAAACTTCAAATACAACCACTACCATACTTCATGCATGTACTAAATATTTTTTTACGTAAAATGCTATTATATTAGAGAAAAGCTAACAATTTCGTATTGTACATTCAACATAATTGATGGATATTATATATATATATATATATATATATATATATATATACACATACGTGTGTGTGTTACAGATTTGAAATTTATTCTTATATCTGAGAGTTATGATGAAATTTATTTCTGTTTATGAGTTATGAAGAGATAAAAATCTATAGAAAAAAACTGCATAATTTTTTTTATTTTTTTTTTGCATAATGTAAAAGATTTTCTAATAATAAAAACCAAGTAAAAAAATATAAACAAGAAAAGCTACAAGATGAAAATAAGAATGTCAAATGAAAATAACATATCTAAAATCTACAATAATAAGATTCAAAGAAACAAAGTCAAACATGATTCAAGTGTACGATAATAAAACATAAAGATTATATTAGGTGGATACCCAATGCCAAAGGCTCCCGTACTCAAGCGCGAGAGAACTTCCCAGGCAGTCTCCCGTCCTAGTACTATTCTCACGGCTTTTCGGGCTCTAAGGGTGGTCGATTAGTGCACACAGTCTTTCCCTCACACATGTGAAGAGGTCGGGACTCGAACCTGCGCGCTCCAGATTACCAGCCAGGTAACCTTACCGTTGCGCCAGGCACCACCTTAACATAGAGATTATATTATACCTCAAAAAATTTAAAGCTTAGTCACTAATGTCATCCTAATCAAAATCGTCGTTATCTAAACAATCATCGGTTTCTTCTTCTGTCGAGCCATACTCTATGTTGTTTTACTCAGAGTCATCATAAGTACTATTTTGGGGTTTTATGCACCGTTCAACCCTTAAAAAAAACAAAACAAGATAGCACGCTATTTTGTACTATGAAAAATAGCGTGTTATTTTTGTACTATAATCATGCGCTATTATAAATGCAATGGCGGAAGCTCTGCGCTATTTGTCGCTATAGCGCGTTATAGCTTGCGCTTTGATAACACTAGTATACATGCTAAAATTATTTAACAAAGCAGCAGGTTTGCAGAGGTATGTCAATAATGCATTTTATAGCTCGCAGCATTATTCTAATCAAAATTATAACTAGCAGAACTAAATAACCCCAAACTATTTAATCTCCCAATTTTCAAATTCTCAAGTAACAACAGGTATGTTTGTTTTCTCAAGTAAATAGGTAGGACATGCATTAGATGGTGCTCTATAAACAAAAACAAGTGTTGTAGTGCAAGTGTTTTGACATTAGAGAAAAGAAAGGTGCTCATAGCCGACTTTCTTACAAGGACAGACGAGTGGGTGTTTCCTGTGGTCATACAAGTAGCCAAGGAATAAAGGAAATTGATTGTGGGCATGGTTGTTCAAGTGCATGGTAATGAATTTAAACAGATCGTTCGAGGGATTGTGAACAAGCATAAAATTTTTAGTTTCAACACAAATTATAAATTTCATTAATTTGGTTCAAATTCTGAGCAATCAATTATCGATGATACAATATACTTTTTTGATACAAACAAAGTTAGGTCAGTAGCTTCACATATTTCTTTGCTGGTTTCTTCTGTTTTCTATTGATTTTTTTATCACTCCTACTCCAAAATTGAAATTTAGAGCTATTTCGTTGGCTGGAACCGAACCAGGATAATTGGAATTTCCAAGTTCCAACCAAAAAAATCTGAACCATGTTGTTTGCCATCACTTAATCATATATTGCAAAATTAACTTGGAAAAGTCAAAGTACACTATTCACCCTGCCCTTATAGTGTACACTACATCCCATGTGAGGCGTTCTTTCAACTGACCGTTTTAACTGGTTCAAGTCGCATACTAGACTAAACCAATTTATATTTAGTATATAAATCGATATTATTTGGCTATCTATTCAGTAGCACAAACCAAATTTTCATATTATCTAAGTTATTCTATATTGGTTTGTGATCAAAAGAATTAGTGTACAAAAATCAAAATTAATATTATAAAAATAAGTAAAAGCACAATATAAAATTATAATTGCAAATTTACCTCTTCAATTAAGTATACCAAACGTACTGTCAAAGTATACTATATTATTCTTAATTCACCAGTCCGGCTGAATTGGTTATCAACCAAATTAATCAAAATTAACTCAATTGGGTTTTGAATTTGATTCGTCAAACCAATCAAACCAACATAATGCTCACTCTTGTCTGTTAGGGTATTGACAGAGAGAACGAAGCTTGTGTGAAATATAAGTGGCAACTGTAAATACCAATCATATTAAATTTATGTTCGACTATTTTAGTTAATCCTAACAATGAAAACTTTTGAAGATTTACCAGATTTTAAGCAGATGCATTTAGCATTATTTATAATGATATTTATTTTTCCATCTACTAAGATTAACGGTTTGCCAGATTAAGGTATATTAGCAGTTTACCAATAATAACGGTAAATATCGACAGTATCAATACAATAATGGTTTTCTCATGTCGACCAATTATCATTACCATAACAGCACTAACAATACACATGCAAAAAAAATTGTAAGAGAATATCTGAATTTGTATGCAAGGATAAACGACAGCGAAACACTAGAGGAAGGGAAGCACTTTTAAATTGTGCTAAAGCATATGATCTAGCTATAGTAAATACATCTCCTGAAATAAACAAAAAGGAATAACTGTTGACAACATGCAAAAGTATATCAAATAGAGTACAAATTGACTATTTTTTACATAAGTTATGGAGCTCTAGAATTGTGTAAATACAATAAAGTAATACCCAGAGAGGGATTATCATCTTAGCATCACCATCTAATATTAGACGTATCACTTAAGATAGTGAACTTGAGAAGCAGGAACAAATGACATAAAAATATCATATGGAAGGAACTACAAGATAATAATATAATTTTCTATATAAAAATAATAATAATGTAACAAATTTTATGATAAATTGCTGAAAGAAATAAAATGGAAGTAAAGCAATAATAAAAATAAGCCATGAGAAAACATAGCAGATGACATAAAAAAGTAAAGAAACCTTAAGAGAAACTAAAGAGAAAACATACAAAAAAGGAAACAAGGTGATAAGCGAAGAAATGCATGCAGTTATACACTTAAAAGACAACGAGCTTCAGAACAAGACAAAATAGGAGAGACCAAGAAAATAAAGAGTAGAATTTTTTCATAAATTAACCATAAAAATGTTAACAAAATACGTACCAAAGTAAACAAGCTAGACACAAAAAGAATCAGAAAAGAACCATTGTACGTTAGCAAGAAAACATAGATAAATTAATTCAAGGTTATGAAATACATTAAGGACGAAAATATGGTATAAGCGTTAAAGAAGATGATATAATAAACGCATGGAATAAACTATTTTGGGGAAAAAATGCTTAATAAAGAGACACTAAAGAGGAGGTAAAACAATTGATAATAACAATGGAATGATTTACAAATAGAAGGCAGAAAATGCAATTAAAAATACGAAAATGAATAATGTAGTATGTGCAAATGGTATGGAAATTATGAAGTCAAAAAATCCAATGGCCTACGTGCTTATTTAATAAATATTAATAGAAAGTATAATGCTGAACAAGTTATATGTATAAAAAAAAAAGAGCATTATAATATCATCAAGGATCATTAGCTCACATAGGAAGTGGTAGAACACTCAAGAATGAGATTCCATAGGTCTTAGGTTCGAACACCCGAGCCATCAGAATAAGTACTTTGCTTGAGTAAAATACTAATCTAATTCTAAGAATAGAGCATGATAGTATCAACATATAAGAATAAGAGGGATACACATTGTGGTAATAATATGTAGAATTATAATAACGAGTTAATGAAACTATGATAGAAAGTGCTAAAACAAAGATTAAGAAATGAAAAGCCAGGTAGGTCAACAATGGGTGCTATACACTAAATAAGACTTCAATAGAACCATTTGGCAGCAAACAAAGAGATCTAGATAGGGTATTACCAGATTGAGAAGGAAAAAACATATGATAAAGGACTACAAAAACATATGATATGCATGTGAAGATGGTAACACGTGTTTGGCAAAGTTAGATCTACGTCAATGATCGTTCTACGTTTCTATTTATTTGTTCTAATATTCGATGAAGAGGCAAAAGAAAATATATCATGGCACATGATGTTTGAAAGTGTCAATAGACACACACACACACAAAAAAAAAAAAAAAAAAAAAGAACTTAAAAGTTGAAGAAACAAATCTAAATAAATAAAAATTGACAGCTAATAGGAATAAAACAGAGTACATACCATGTAATTTCAGTAAAGAAATTAAGAATAATAACATCAAGGTTCAAATTTTAGTTTTTCGTTCCTGTCATCTAATAATCTCAAATTTTCGGTTTTGTTTCAAAAATTCTGCTTTTATTACGGTTTGCAAATTCCAGTGCTTTTGTTATAAATATTCAACATATTTACTATTCAAATTATACGCAAGATACAAAACATACAACATATAACAAATTTAATGCTAAAATCTATTTCTTTGAGCATCTAATGAATTATAGTCATTGTCATCTTATCGACACTTATTAATGTACATTAATTCAAAATGATACTACGATTTGGCATAATCAACTACATGATTTTATAAATAGTTTCTAAATAGAATTAATACAAATTATATAAGCCAAATTTAGTTAAATAAATTAAATTAATACAAAATAAGTTGATTAACAAAATATATGTTTACTTATCCATAATCAATAACACATGAAGATCTTGAGACAGAGGACATAACAAAAATCAACATTGTTTGATAAGATGGAAACAAGTTAATGCCATCTTATGTGAGAAAAATAACAAACAAACCGAAAGGAAAATTACGCCGAATGGAAAAGTATACCAAATATAACATGAAGAGCAAAAAAGAAAGAAGAAAATAAGGTAATGTGGAAGAAAATGGAAATACAGGAATGATACAAGTTACTAAAAAATAAAGTTTCAAATAAGAATGTGAGATACGTTGTCTATAAGTGGGAAAACTAGATAAAGTAGATGGCATGAAAATATATAAAAAATATAGAGTGATGCATTAGTGCAAAATTTGGACAATATTTACATAGTAGGGGAAAAAAACAAACCTCAACTAGCATGACGATATAGTATTGAACATGATATAAAAATGTTGAACTTAACTAAAATGTGACTTAAGATGAAAGTAACAAGAATTCACGTGCAGGCTGCATTTATTTAAAAGAAAAAATGCAAAGATGAGGACAATGATGTTCATTAAACTTCATCATATTATTATTTTCTAATTCTATAAATTCAATATTTTGTGTTCATTAAATCTTCGAATTGAGTGTCCGCAACATTAGCCTAGCGGTTAAGGACTTTGCGCCATGGTAACAGTGGCATGGGTTCGAAACCCAGAATGACATGCTAAGAGCTTACCATATGCATACGCTAAGATCAGCCACTTATGTGGTGTTCGCGGACCGGGCTAGATGCATTAGGGAGGGCTTTACGACTCCGGTCAGTTTCCCTTCTGAACAAATTCAAAAAAATAAATCTTCGAATTGAGTTCTTTTTTAGCACGTCTAGTGTGAAAGGGCAGTTTTGACTTGTTGGACTTTTGCCAAATATTAATTTACACTCCTTACATGGGGCTTAATTTTTTTTTTCCATAGCAAATTCTATTTTATTTGGGTCACTTTTGTATAGTATTAGATGTACTCTTTTTCCCTTAAAACTACGCTTGAAAAAAATCAAGTCAAATGCTCTATCATTGTCTAAAAGTGGATCTCCTTTGCCAACGATTCAAACCAAATTTGTCGGAAAATATTATGCTAAATTTGAACGCTTTGTTGTTCAATTGTTTCTAGCTCAACTAGTTTCCACTTCATACATGGTAATCTTTATTTTTCTTAAACCTAGATTCTGACACGGAATTCTCCTCTTATTTTGGTCTGATCGACGACGAGACCGAAACAAAACCATTGAATTTTCGACAATTAGACCAAAAGCTTGAATCATGGATAATACGATATATCTACAGAATAAACTGATTAACAAAAATATGTGTTTACATATCCAGGATCTAGTGTTGTAAGAAGCCTTATGGCTCCCATCTAGGCGCTAAGCAAGCATCATCTTGATTTTTAACTGATCTGCATCCGCCTAGATGACAGTCTCTACATTATACAAGCAACGCATATAAACATCTTTATATGCATCATTTATGCACGATGTCTTTTATAAGCATCAAAATGTTTGTTTTGAGCGATTTTGTCTCAATGAGTGCTTCACGATCCAACAAATTCTATGATATGCCGTTGTGGATAACTAAACAAAATTTATTTTATCTAAAATGCATGATTTCATCAAAAAGCTAACTCTGATTAATCCTCGATTGATCTCCGCCTTAACGATTAATCCTTAGCCTATGCTTATCGTCTAGCATCCACCTAACGATTTTACAATCTTGCCAGGATCAATAACACATGAAGATTGGGAGATAAAGGAGGACATAACAAAATTCAACATTGTTTGATGAGATGGAAACAAGTTAATGTCATCTTATGTGGTAGGAAAATAACAAATAAACCAAAAGGAAAACTATATTGAACAGAAGATTATACCAAACATAATATGCAAAGCAAAAAAGAAAGAAGAAAATAAGATATTGCGGATGAAATGAAAATGTTAATGGGAATGATAAAAGTTACTAAAAAACAAAGATTCAAATAAAAAAGTGAGACATGCTAGAAGTGAGGTGTAACAGGAAAATTAGATAAAGTAGATGGCATGGATATACATAGGGAGCGGCTATTGAAACACAAAAATGGAGACATAAAGTTTGCATCGTTGGATTTGTTTGTCTTTATGTGGAAGCTGGAATTCATTAGGAGATCTAGTGATTGAGATTGTTTGTTTATATTTGTGTCATAAATAGACTTTCTTATGTATGTATGTATATATATATATATATATATATATATATATATTGCAAAATTTGGACAATATTTACGTAGCAAGGAAAAAATAAAAAGCAAAACCTAAACTATCATGACGATCAAGTATTAAAATTGATAAAAAATGTTAAATTTAACTAAAACATGACTTAAAATGAAAGTTTACGGAAACAAGAATTCACGTGCGGACTACATTTTTTTTTTTTTTTTTAAAGGAGAAGTGCAAAGATGACGACAACGATATTCATTAAACTTCATCATATTATTATTTTCTAATTCTTGTAATTTAATATTTTGTGTACATTAATCTTCGAATATAGCTCGTTTTTAGCACGTCTAGTGTGAAAGGATAGTTTTTACTTGTTAGACTTTTACCAGATATTAATTTACAATCTTCATGGAGCTGAATTTTTTTCCATATGCAATAACCAAACTGTAGCTTATTTGAATCATTTTTGTATATTATTTGATGTTCTCTTTTGCCCTCGAAACTGCACTTGAAAAACTAAGACAAATGTTGTATCAATGTCTAAAAGTGTATCTCCTCCTTTCTTGGCTAATCGTTCAAACCAAAATTTTCCGAAACTTGTGTGCTTTCCTATCATTTTCCCAATATGCCCATTAATATGTCATTCCATAAATATACTTTTCGTATTGATATTGATTGCATAAACTTCATCAAGTGAGTCTCAAAAGATGAGTGTACATATAAGCATAGTAATGGTGAATATGCTCTAATAATAATTAGTAAGCAATTCTAGTCACATATGGCCTATACCGACATTTCTTGTTCAACCCAATCAATACTCAAACAATATCTTAAGCTCGTTTATTGTCATTATATAATCTACCTGGATTTAGTTATGGTGTTCAATCATCCTGAAATCAGGATATCAAAAAGAACACATTATTATAATTATTGATGACATCCCATCACTGGATTCTAGCCTTCTAACACAATACACATGCATCGATTGCTGCATTTTACCACAATATCATGCAAAGCAAAACAAACCTTTTTGCCCTTTTGGGATCCACAAGTGCCAAATCTGCCAAATTGGTAGCTAAATTCGCCTTTTTCCCCTCTGCAAGTGACCCGACAAGTTGTTCCATCTTCATTGAACTCGACCCATCCATGCTCTGACTATGCTGATGTTTAATCCTCCTATTGTTATTCTGCAAATCACCGCTGGCAATGCCCATCTGTTGCAAATTACCACTACCACTCCTCACATTCTGCAAATCGCCACTTCCACTCCCCATATTTTGCAAGTCACTCCCTCCACTACCCGCATTCTGCGAACTCTCCCCCACTTTATCAATCTTGTCCATGTCGAGATACATCGAGAGGAAGTCGTCTTCTTCATCCATTTCGTCCGTGGGGTTCACCATGCCGGTGTCCGTAACGTCAAAGCTAAGATCATCGGGAAGGCAAATGATCTCCGACTGGGCTCGACGGTGGCCGCGTGTTCGGGCAGGAAAGTCCGACATCTTGTTGACGTCGTGGCTGAAACTGTTGCTGGCTGCGGATGGGTTTGTTGATAGTTTATCCATTTCCATGTATCGGGATGCAAGAAGTTAAGAACTTTTAGGTTTTGGGGAACTGAGGGGTTGGATCTAAAGAGGAATGCTCTTTCTATTCAAAGGAAAAAGGATTGGATTACAATGGACTATCAATGGAGAATTTGGTAAGTTTTTCTTAAACAAGATGGTGATGTACATGTACTTTGCGCAAATTGATGAGCATTGATGTTTGTTGGAGCAAGCGAGCAGCTATTCGTTTTTCTCCTTTTAACACCCGCAAAATCAATGACGTACGGAAAAATACCTTCAATTCATCGGCCCCTCGCATGGCCTTAACCCCAAAAAAAAACAAAAAAAAAAAAAAACAAAAAAAAAAAAAAAAAAAAGAGAGAGAGAGAAAGAGAAAAGAACAAAGGCGTTTTTTCTTGATCTGTCAACCATATTAAAAAAAAAAAAATTAAGAACGTGAAATCATATCTAAACCAAAAACTGCAACACTCGAAAATTTATGAATATCAATAAATTAAAATAAGAAAATGAATTGAAAGTAAATTTTTCATAAACTCCCGATTTTGATTACGGGAACTTCACCATTACACCTGCAGGGATTTTTTGAACAAATTTCATATGTAACTCACCATTATCCAAGTTACTATGGAGGAGATATGATGAAGAAAACATTTGAATTTTTAGAAATAAAAATATGGCGATCGACCGCTGTCTGGGACGGTCGACCATGGTGTCGTATAGTTAATATTTTAGATGATATATGTAACGTGTTTGAACGGTGATATTTCCTATGGGGTATGTTCAAACGGTTGAGTAGTTATTATGATATGTTCTGACGGATGGATTTTAAGGAGCGTTAGGATCCAACTGGTAAGATGAGAGGAGTGATGTGTTCGCACAAACTTAACCTAGGGTCAGTCTAACGGTTATAAGACACAAAGTAACACTATAAATAGACTCTAATCCTAAGCCTAAAGCCTTATCATATCTTTCTATAAACTATTTATTTTTTATTCCTTCATTTTCTTCCACAAAACTCTTTTTCCCTTCCAAAAATAAAAATAAATTAAAGATAAACCAAATTAAAGAGGAGATTCACGGAGGGGAAAGTCGAAGGAAGGCTATGCTTATAGAGCTTAGGTTTTCAAACGAGTAGGAACTAAATTTTAAATCAAAAATGTTAATGTATTAGTGTTAGATTTCCTCTTAGTTGAATAAAATATAAATAGTTTATAGGTCCGTTGGAATTCGTTTTGCAAATTTCAGACATTTATAGATCCGTCGGAATTTTTCCGTACAAATTAACAGTGCACAGTCGTTAAAAATTGGAGTTTTAATAAAAGTGTTACGACACTGATATCTGTGTACGATCGCGTCTGTACCATCGTGTTGATCGGTATATACATCTATATATTTTGGTGTCCAATGGATCAGTAAAACAACATATATCATATCGGTACCCAACGTTGTGTCGTCTTTGAGTTTTGTGCCCCAACGTGTGTCTAATTGGAATAGTGGTGTGTCCTACACTATGATCCTACCCTTCGTCCATCCCATATTTCATTTATATTTCACGAAATTTAAAATGATCACGGCGTGATCCTATTTTCATGCATTCATATCATTATAAATCATAGCATTTAAATCCATTATTCACAATTTCAAATTTAGTCAAATTGTTTGACGCTATCTAGGAAATAGAAAAAGGCAAATTTTGAAATAAATTACTGCAAGCGCATAGGTGTATAGTATGCAGGTCGAACACAGGGAAGAAAATTAAAATTTATTATTTATATATTTCGTGGGTGAGTTAGACGAATTTGGAGGATTTGTTGAAATAGAAATTGAAATTGCAAATTTGTTCAAAACAAATCTAATTGAACTGACAACCATATTACAATTATCAATTAAAAAACAAATTAAAACTACAATTGAATTCACTACAGTTTCGAATCTAATCGAATCTATACTAAATTCAATGATTAAAAATAAAAGAGAATACTGGAATTAAAACTGCATAACAGAAATAAACTAACAGGAAAATAAAATTAGGCTTACTGTTAAATCTAAGGGTGTTGCTATTCACACCCCGTTTTGCACTTCCGTCCACCTTTATAAATTTAATACAGATGAATATTTTTTATATTCTTCTGGCCACCATATATTAATCCTTCCCTCAGTTATTCACCACCATACTTCTCCTAAAAAACACATACTTTTTTACAATTTCAAACCATAACCCTTACAAAAGCATATATTTCTCCTAAAAAACACATACTTTTTTACAATTTCAAACCGTAACCCTTACAAAAGCATATATTCTTTTTTGCCGAATAGAGATGGAAGATGAAGATAAAAAAAAGTTAGAATTGCTTGGTTTATATTGTTTTCTATTATGATATAGAACATGTTGTTAGGGGTTTTTTAATGGTTAGAGTATTCCATTGCGTTTTATGATATTTTTTCCGCTCTATTGGAAAACTACAAGAAAAACCGAGATTAGCGACAGATTTTTAGCAGCGGAAATTTCCGTCGCTAATTAGCGGCGGATTTCCGTGGGCTTTGTAAGAGAAAATATTTTGGATTTTATATGTCATCTTATTATAAATTATTACCGTCAAATACTAATTCTGTCGCTAAATCAATGGAAATTGCAGCTCTTTACCGTCATATAATATTTGACGCTAAATTTCGTTGCTAATAGAGTCGGATTATCGTCGACATAATTTTGAAGCTATTTTCCTGCAATTTTCCAAGAGATTTGAAACGAACTTTTATATTTTTTATTTATTAAATGTTTTAAATTTGTGTTATTACTTAGTAATTAATTAGTAAATTCAAATTTTAAATAATTAATGTTAATAATACATTAGTAATTAATAATAAATAATAACTATTAGAAGTAAATAAAATTCAATAGTTAATGCTGATTTTTTTTTTTTGAAAAATAATGCTGATTAATTATTTAATTAGTGATTAATTACAGCTGAGCACAAGATTTAAGTAGTGCACTTATCTCTAATATATTGTGAGACAACACATTTTCAGTTTATAAAGATCAGAATTTAAACTGTAAGATTATATATACATATATAATATCGTGTTCTTTTATACTGGTGTATAATGTGATTTCAGTATACATGTTTCCTAAATTCAATAAGTATTGCAATTATCTCTAATATAATATGAGACAACACATCCTCAGTTTATACAATTCAAAATTATATATATATATATAATCTATGTATATATATACACATACATAATATATATATATATACAAACATTATATATATGCATATATATGTATATATGTGTTTTTTTTATGAATTTTCAGAATTCTTTGCTTGGTCATATAAGATAATTCTTTACTTGGTCATATAAGATACTTATGAAATGATATATAGCATTCAATAATTAATTTTAAATAATTGTATTTAATAATTACAGTTGATAATTATAGTTGATACTTAATATTTTATAATTATAGTTGATAATTATATTTTATATTTCGAAAAATTTAAAAATTTGAAATCATCTTAAATAAATTTGAAATAAATCATAAACATTATAATGGTTATAAAATATTTGTTTTAACTGATGCAAACTTTACAACGATCATAAAATGTCTGTTGTGATAAATGGCTGTTATCAATTTTCGATAATCAATAGTTAATAATTACAATACTTTCTTAAAATTAGTATTGATTATTTCTTAATCTTTAATAATTAATCATTAATATTTAAGATACAATAAATATTAATTGTAATGGTACTTAAAATATATTTAAGATTTTTAGTGTAAGGTTTAATTATGTAACACCACTTAAATTGTAATATTACTATTTAAAATATTTATACTATTAAATTAAATTAATTTTATTTTAAACAATTTAATAGTTTAAATTTTATTGTTATTCAAAACTTTAATTTTGCTATAGCATTCATCAAAGTAGAACACAGTTTTTCTTCTCAGCAATCCGCATCAACAATCAAGAATGAACAAGGACCGTTGATCTGAAATCCAATCATAGAAATAATGTAACTCGCGGATTACTCCAGCAATCAGATTTCCACCGCTGAGTCTTCCTCCTAAAATCGAAACAAAATCTCAAACGTTCCTTATCTTCTTCCAGCGCTAAACCTAATTTACTTTATCCCATCCTTCATCACGTCTGTCCATCAAATTAATAACCAAAATTCAAAACTGTTTTGCCTTTTCGAAGCAAGTAGATTCAGATTAATCCAACTTTCCAAATTTGTGGCTTCAGATTTGTGAATCTACAAACTGCAAGGTTGATGTGTCAACAATTTTAGGGCATTTATCTTCATCCGAGCTCTCATATAGCAAATTAGGTATGCCGCTCTATTTATGTTACTATTTATATTCAGATCTTTAGATTTCGATTTGAATTTGATTTCGATTTCAACTATAACAGTAGATCTAAAAGCAGTTGAGCAAAACCTAGCCTGCGATAGTATTTTCTCTTGCCCCTTATTTGATACTTTCCACACTTGATTCCTGAAATGATAACACTTAATTTGTAAACTCAAATTAAAAATCGATATAGCTTTTAAAATCATTCCTCTGCCGTTTGAGGGAGGCACATAGTTACCCTTATTTAAAGCTGTAGTTGACTTGCTTCTGTTCTCATGATATTAAATAGGGAAGAGCTGAAAATATTTTCAGGAGAGGTGGTCTGGTTCGGCAATCGCTGTAAATCGGCTTATTGTAAATTGAGTTGGTTAATTGAGTTTTTATATAAATACAAAAGCAATATCAGACAACAGTGAAAGAATTAAAACATTGTTCCCCAAAACCACATGTTTACATAAATTATTATTTTCATTTTGAAGAGCAGGACAAGTACATTAATGAACAATTGCAATTCCTTAAAGATGGCCCAGTGCATCAAGAAACGCCTATATGCAAGCTGCAAGAATGAGGAAAAAGAAGACAATTATATGACATAGTTATAACAGAAAGCACAAACCATGTTTGATAGGCTATAAGTAAACATGGAAATACAGATCTTCGATGGATTCTTTGACAGTGGTTATAAAGACTGATGCTTATAACCATTGAAATAGTTGTATTAGACACTGATATTTATATATTACTCAAGAAATTTTACATTACACTTTCTACCAAAGGAATATTGATTGACATTAGAGTTTATCCCAGGTTTAACTGAAGATATTTTCGTAAATAAGACAGATGCTTATCGTAAATTGGCCCTGAACCTGCTTGTGCAGTCTCTTGCTTAGAACCACTGGGCATGGAAAGATAATGCAAATGGAAGATGGCATAAGCATTGTTAACAAAGTTAAATTTCATTACCTCTGTCAACGTAATTTAACCAGATTTTGTTTAAAGAAATGATCACAAAAAATGTTTGCTATTTTCATTTCTTGGTGTTTCACGGGTGGAGGCATTGAATGATATTTTATTGTACAGATTTCCTGGATGTACAATAAATTGAAATGCACCAAATCAAAAGCATTGTGAGCTAATTGATGACTTGCATTAATGGCGCAATCTTGATCGCTACTTTACCAAGTAATCGGCTTACTGTAAATTGAAATGCACCAAATCATTATGGCGATGACTTACATTTTATATTATTTTCTTTGCAAATAGATTAGAGACTGATCTTACACCTCAAAAGCATTTGAAAGAAGCCTTGGGAGTTATGTAGTTGATGTTGGTTTTGGTTCATTGTACAGCTGTATGTATATTTGCTTTATGTTAATTTGAAGCCATCCAGTATAACAATTTTTGTTATTTATTTTATTTAAGGAGTTGCACCATGAGTTTCATTCTTTAGATAGATTTGAACAAGACTTTAAGAGGAAATTTCGGGAAGAGGAGAATACAAATGTTACCCAAAGAGGTGAATAGCTATTTCATATCTTCTCCCTCACAAATATTATGTATGAAGCATATTGTTATTTGGTAGTTCATCCTATTATGTACACTAACAAACATAACCATACATACATACATATACCGAACTCTGATTATGTAATAATTTTATTTGTATATTTTGTATGCGAAAATCTTCAAATTTTAAAGCATGAGTTGAAAACTCAACGGAAACATGTAGCGAACTTGAAGAAAAGTCATTGTGGTCAAAGAGTTTAGAAGAGGTATGCTTGATGTTTGCATCATAACTTTAAATCATATATCAAACACGATATATCAATGTTGAAGCAAGTATATAGCTTCATGCCCTATGTAACAAATGAGAATCTTAGATACCGAAACATTTATGTTATTGTGTCATTATATTTATTAAATAATAACTTATACACTAGTAAATGAATGAAAGCTAAAAAGTTCACAAGATTTATAGTCATAAAAATATTACTAGTTGAATATATCCTATCAATACATGCATAATATAGTATAGCATCCACAGTAAAAAAAATTGTAACTAAGAGTTTATATAGTATTATTTTTTTCAACTGATGCAAAGGTGATTTATCTGAGACAAACAGAATGATCATGGGAATATATCCTTATCATTAATAATTGTACCCCATTTTAACTGTATATTCAATTATACATTCCAGATTACTGTCTTCATAACTGGGATGTTATTAATATGAGTGATTTTGAGGTTAGTGGGAGACAAGCTGTTGGGCTGTTAAAGAACTAAAATGCTTCTGTTCTGAGAGAGATACAAAGATTTAACATGCCTGATTTAGTTTTTAGTTCTTTGATTTTAACCCAAACACCGTTTGAGATGCATGCATTAATTTTAAGCTTTTAAATGACATGGTAATCCAAACCCACATAGTACACACTTTTATTGTTGTGATCACTTTTGTTACTGTTTTTACATGGCATGTCTCTGAGGCACACTTCAGCAGTCAACGATACTCACCTGCATGTGTCTGAAACATGCTTTACACTGTCGTCTTATTATTTCCTCTAATCAAAGTAGTTTTTTGAAAATGTATCTTATTAATTGTATGAATTTGCAGGTTGGGTTCTTATTAATTGTATTAATTATATCTAAGGTGCAAAAACTGGATGATTTGGGACAATCTCTTAAAGAAATGGCAGATGATAATTTAACGGTGAGTGAAGCATATCCCTTAAAAAAAGTGAAGTATATCCGTGGATGGTCGAAAAGAAATGGCTGGGATTGCAAGAAATGAGTTTGAGGTGAAGGAAGGTTGTGAATAGTGAAGCAATAGATTTGTTTTGATGAATTGATGATATTGATTTTCTTGTAATAACATATGTAAATTAACGACAGTAGAATAAGATTAGAAAATATTTTATTTGAAAAAAAAATGTAATGTTGAATATGAATGAGTGATTAATATAATACATTAATTATGAGATGTGTGTGTTCATATTAATTGTGCTGTATGTACATTAGGATTGTGTATTGAATGAAACACAAATTATGTATGTGATGATATATATATATATATATATATATATATATATATATATATATATATATCAGAAGGGGAATAGCAGCGGATTACCAACTAAAAAGGGAGGTTAAGTTTACCTTAATTTAATTTTCGTTGCTAATTCCTTGGTAATTAGTAAGGATTTACCAACGTCTTTTATAAATAATATTTTATTATAAATTAGTTATCCGTCGGTAAATAGTCGGTATATAAATTAAAATAAAATTAATAAATAAATTTTATTTTTATTATAAAATTAGTAAAATGACGGAAAAATGTTGGAAACCTCATGCTAAAATCCGTCGCAAAATCTGACACAATTACCGTCATGGTTTTTACCGACCAAACAGTTATGTAGGAAATCCGTCGCTAATGCCTGTTTAGCGACGGATTAGAAGCGGATTTTGCCGCTGCTATTTGCTGTTTTTCTTGTAGTGAAATTTCAAACTTGGAGGACATTAAAATTGACGACGTCGTAATAGGGAACGACAATGTATGTATTGACTTATAGGTTTTTTATCTGTATAACTTACGTATCTTCTTTTACAATTTTTTTTTGATTTACGTATGGAACCTAAGATTTCACTCAAGCCGTTGCTTGTCGGTTTTAGTAAACCCCACGGGTAGTGATATAACCCAATTTTTCAACGCCTTCACACTACATAGGTAGTCACCCCTAGAAACTGGCAGAGGTAGCCCTCGAATCTGAGACCTATGTCTCATCCCAATTCGGCCACCTCTAACCAACTGAGCTAGGAGTGTCAGGTTCCTTCTTTTACAAATTAATACATTAATTATTATTATTATTGTCATTTGATAGTTGGAGTATTTGAATGATGATAAATTAGACAATAAACATGATGGTTCTGATAACGTGATGCAAGATGTTCGATCAAATGACTCAAAAGACATAAATGTTGATTTAACGAATCATTTCACAACAGACGAAGTAAGTACTCATTTGTCAAAATTTAAATTGCTACTCTGGTTATGAAAAAGTATTATTAAATTAAATCATTTCACAACCGATGAATTAAGGGAGTAAGGAAGCGCTCGTGTAGAGGAAGGAGCTGGTCGTCTCTGCATTTTTTGCTTATTAATTTAGACGGTGGTCAGAAGAGAAAATTTAAAATATTTGGGGTGCTTTTAGTTTTGGTGGCCAGAAGTGTAAATAGGGGTGTGAATAGTAGCACCCTAAATCTAATCAGACGGTCAATCACTAATAAGAAAAGTAATTGCAATAGCAATTTATGTTCTAGCAAATCTAATTGAATAGACAACACAAATTGTCGTAAAAGTATAAAAAGTGCAGAAATAAAAGAAAAGTGAGTTTTATTAATGGAGAAAAGAAGTACAAAATAATGAATAGCGGATATACAATGAATACAATGGGTATTTATAGGGGATGTAGTCTTCATCCTATGAGAATAATTGGGCCAAGAATGAATCTCTTGAAATAATATATTTACAAATAAAAGAGATCTAAAGATGGACTTGAGATATTCCATGCAGATTTCCTCTTCTGATTAGTGACATATGACAGATTGATTGGTTTTTCCTTGGTAGTAATTCAATCAAATCTTCATCTACATGGCAGTTGAAAATGAATGATTTGATTTGATTTCCTTGAGAAAAATATGCCTATTTCTTAAAATCTTTATTAGTGCATATATTATATACATACATATCAATATATATACACACACACACACCACTATTCCATATATTCTTCAGAGCAAAGAAGGCGGTGTGTGTGTGTGTGTATCCATGCTCCCTTCTTCAGCAAAAAATAAGGCTTGACAAGGATCAAACTCAGGGCTCTCTATACAAATTTCTATGCTCTTACCAATTAGCTACAACATCATTTGGGATTGAGATAGTGTTGACATAGGGAAGTAACTTTTCCTTTGTAGTTGGACTTTAATTGAAATGAATGAGACATTTATTGAAAATCTATGAAAACACACAAAAATACCCAAAGTATCATTTATTTATATACAATAAAGATAAGATGTAAGCATAAAAATAAACACTTTTACATGTTAATCAATTACCCATACACTTATCTTTTACTCGTCCTCGAGTAAAACAAAAAAATGGAAAGCTAAACTAGATAGGTCACACTTTCGTAAGAAACGCGATTGCATTGAGCTTATGCAACAAGCTGTTAGACCTCTAGGTGTCTCTAGTAGAACGAGTGGTGTCTCGTGAGTGTTTTCAGCGGATACTACCCACAAAATCCAAATGCAATATGTTGTGGTTCTAATGCAACTACATGAATGCAATGGACATATGCAAATGGCAACGAAAAATGAAAACACAACTTGTTTCAGAAAAGTGGTACAACAAAGTAAGTTAACAATTTCTAGTCAGTTGATTGTATTTTTGATACCTCAACTTGTCATAAATTTTCAACACAATTCAAGTTTTCAATGTTAAACTCTAGTTTAGCCAGTTGCTTCGGTTGATAACATAGTGCAGTCATGAAATAAATTCTTTTTTTGTTTGTCACAGTTTGTAAAGTGGTATTATTATTTCCTCGTATATGGCTAGTTGAATTAATAAGGTCAAGAAGTATTTGGGCATCATTGCTTATTCTCTATCTTTATAAAAATTAAATTTACGATTAATTACACACACCTAACTTAAAAGACCAAGATATACCATCCATGCATTGCCTCGTGGACTGATGTGGGAATTGGGACAGAGCTTGGCGGATTGTGCAGACTGATGCTGACTTTGTCAACAACATATCGGTAATCCTTAGGTGTCCAACTCATAAAATGGGACCAAGATATACCACCCATGAACTGCCTCGCGGACTGACGTGAGAGTTAAGACAGAGCTTGGCGGGTTTGCATACCAATGCTAGATTTACAAGCAATGTTGGATACCCTTGGATTACTATTATTATTGAATATAAGAAGAAGAAAGAATTACACGAATTCAGCTTAACACAATTTAGTTTTAAAGATTCGAAAAGTCAATATACGTATTTTAAGTCCTTCACTCATTAAACAAAGATTACAATTTAGAATAGACTTCATGGCCATCACCTAAGAATCTCCCTATGTACCAGTTACACTACTATCGCTTGTAATTCAACTTTTCATTATATTTCTTATTTGGTTAAGAGAAAAAAATACTATCAACAGACTAACAATTGTTAACTTATTTTGTTGTATCAATATAAAATGAGTCATGTCTGATTTTTTATTTTTTTTTATTTTTTTTTGGGAACAGAAAGGAAAAACATGTGGTAAAAAAAATTTGAAATGTGATGCAGACTTGACTCTTCCACACTAGATTGAGACAGTGTCCCAACTGTCTATGGTATGCAGACCAAAATGGAAGGAAAAAATTTGGAAAAAAGTGTACCACCTGATTTCACGGTGGACGATCAGGCTCACGAAGATCGATAAGGTCATCATCTTCGTATTGCTCGAATTCCATAAATTGTTTCAGTCGTTGACCATTTACTTTGAAGACATTTCCATCATTAGGATTTTCAATTTCAACTACTCCATGAGGATATACTATTTTCACAACATAAGGTCTAGTCCATCGAGATCTGAATTTTCCTAGAAACAAATGAAGTTTAGAGTCGTACAAAAGAACTTTTTGACCTACGTTGAATTCCTTACGAAGTATGTTCTTGTCATGTTGGGCTTTGGTTCTTTCTTTATAGATTTTTTGCATTTTCATATGCTTCATTTCTTATTTCCTCTAATTCTGAAATATATAACTTTCTATGTGAACCGGCTTTCTCTAAGTCAAAATTCAAAAGCTTAATATCCCAAAGAGCATGATGCTCCAATTCAAAAGGTAAGTGACAGGCCTTTCCAAAGACTAATGGATATGGCGACATCCCTAGATTGGTCTTGTAAGCAGTGCAAAATGCTCAAAATGCATCAATTAGTTTTATGGACTAATCTTTTCAGTTGGAATTAACTGTTTTATCAAAGATTTGTTTGATTTGTCTATTGGAAACTTCTACTTGTCCACTAGTTTGTGGATGGTAAGGGGTAGATAGCTTGTGCGTGATTGAGTACTTCTTTAGCAAGGATTCAAAAGAATGATTACAGAAGTGAGTGTCATTATTGCTAATGATTGCTCGACGTGTGCCAAAGCGTGAAAAGATGTTTTTCTTGAGGAATTTGATAACAACCTTGTTATCATTGGTTTTGGTTGGGATGGCTTCAACCCATTTTGAGACCTAGTCTACCGCAAGCAAGTTGTAAAGATTCCCGAATGAGTTAGGGAATGGTCCCATGAAATCGATGCCCCAAACATAAAATAATTCAATTAGTAAAATGGGGTATAGAGGCATCATGTTTCGTTTAGTTATTCGACCCGTTCTTTGACATCGATCGCATTTAGAGCAAAATTCGAAAGCATCACGGAAGAGTGTAGGCCAATAAAAACCTCTTTGCAATACTTTTGCAGTAGTTTTTCTTACTCCAAAATGACTGCCACAAGCATGGTCATGTGAGAAAGAGAGAATACTTTGGTGTTCATGATTGGGTATATACCTTTGAATGATTTGGTATGGACAATATTTGAAAAGATATGGGTCGTCCCAATAGAAGTTTCGAACATTAGAGAGAAAATTTTGTCTATCTTGTTTCGACCATTCAGCGGGTGTTTGCTATGTGACAAGATAGTTCACAATGTCAGTGTACTAAGGGGTGTTAGAGATTGAAAGAATTGGTTCGTCGGGAAAATAGTCATTGATTTGGGTGTCATCAAAATTTTCATGCACAATTCGAGAGAGGTGATTTGCCACAACATTCTCTGAACCCTTTTTATCTCGTATTTCTGTATTGAATTCTTGAAGAAAAGGATCCATCAGATTAAGCAGGCCTTGGAATCCTTTTTAGAAAGCAAATATCGTAAAGTAGCATGGTCGGTGTAAACTATGACTTTGGATCCTATGAGATATGTTCGGAATTTTTCAAGAGCGAAGACAACTGCCAAGAATTCCTTTTCAATGTTGAGTAATTCAATTAATCCTCGTTTAAGGTTTTTCTAGCATAAAAAATGACTCGAGGGAGTTTATAGATTCGCTGACCCAAGATGGCTCCAATTGCAAAACCAGAAGCATCGCATATAAGTTCGAAGGGTTGAGTCCAATCTGGGGGTTGAATGATGGGAGTTATGGTCAAGATTGGCTTAAGAGTTTCAAAAGATGTTTTGCAATCATTGGAAAATTCAAACTTGACGTCTTTGGCGAGTAAGTTCGAGAAAGGTTTTGAGATTTTCGATAATCCTTAATGAATCTTCTATGGAATCCTGCATGGACAAGAAATGAACGAACATCTTTAACAGACTTAGAAGGAGGTAGATTAGAAATCAAATCGATTTTGGATTTATCGACTTCTAAACCATCTTTTGAGACGACATGACCTAGAACTATACCTCTTTTTACCATGAAGTGACATTTTTCCTAATTAAGTACGAGTGATTTCTCCTTACAACATTTTAGGACGAGTTCCAAATGAGTGAGACATTGGGAAAAAGATGATCCACATATTGAAAATCATCCATGAATGTTTCCAAGAATTCTTCCACCATATCAGAAAATATACTCATCATACATCTTCGGAAGGTCGCGGGGGCATTACAAAGACCAAAAGGCATGCGACAATAAGCAAAGGTACCAAAGGGACATGTAAAGGTGGTCTTATGTTGATCTTGTAAAGCAACAGGAATTTGTTTATAGCCATAATATCCATCGAGAAAACAATAATACTCATGTCCCACTAAGCATTCGAGCATTTAGTCAATAAAAGGCAAGGGAAATTGTCTTTTTTTGTTGCTGAGTTAAGCTTTCGATAGTCAATACACACATGCCATTTTGTTTTGATTTTTGTTGGGACGAGTTCATTACTTTCATTTTTGATCACTGTGACTCCCGACTTCTTTGGTACAACTTGTACCAGACTCACCCAAGTAATATCAGAGATGGGATAGATAATGTTATTATCTAGACATTTGATTATTTCTTCCTTGACCACTTCTCTCGTATTTGGGTTTAATCGCCTTTGAGCCTCACATGTAGGTTTAGCCTCGTCAACTAAATGTATTCGATGTTCCACAATTTATGGGCTAATTCCTTTTATATCGCTAGTTTCCCATCCCAATGCTTCTTTATTTTCCTGCAAAATTTCCAAAAAAAATCTTCTGGGTCCTTGGTAAGTTCAAAGGCCAAGATTACGGGAAAATTTTCTGTAGAGTCCAAGTATGCCTACTTAAGGTCTTGTGGCAAGGGTTTAAGGTATAACTTAGGATGTTCTTGTATGCTAACATTGGTCAACATTTCCTTGTTAGATTCAGATGACTAGGGTTTCGAGTCAAGAAGTTCATTTAGTTCAAAAATGTATTCAGAAGTGTCGTTAGAGGTTTCATCAACTGTTGTTTGAATCATGTCAGTTTCATCAATCTCAAATCCCTAGGTTGTTTGTTGAGATTAAAGATGTTTAGCTCAATGGTTAGGTGCCCGAAGGAAAGTCGAAGTTGACCGTGACAACCCGAATTCCAACATACCTAATTTTTTTCCAATCCAACGAAACCCGAGTTGGTTTGCTTGGTATCCTGTAGGAAAGACAGAGACATGAAACATGTTAGTGTTCGGAAAACACCTTACATTGGAAGGAATAAAATATAATGTAATTAAAATATAGCTTTACCTTAATAATAATACTGCTAATCAGTATCCAAAATCCATACAGTCTCTGTCATGAACCTGACCTGCGAATGTTATGAGGAGGGGGTCAGAACATAAGTTCTACGTGAATGAATTTAGAATAAACTTCTGAATAATCCTACATATACCGTTCTATTATATTTTTCTTAGTTTATTAGGTTATTTGTGATATTAGCACTCTAGGCTTACGCACACGTCGGACCCATCTACTCACCAGTAGATCAACCTAATATAATGTATATGTAGCTACCTCCTACTCGCACAGTCTTTTCCGTAAGTATGCAGTCCCCTTACTCAATGTTCGTACAAATTACTATATATATATATATATCAACGCAACATTTTCGTAGAATCCTCTGTATTACGTAAGCGTTTGGACTGCTACCCTAGATCCCACTAGGTTCTTACGTAACGCCCTCTAGTCTATGATACACCACCCAGAGCGACATGAGTGTACCTAGACTTTCCAACGTATGTATCGTCAATCGTTCTCGATGTCTATTGCACATGTTCTCTATATGTGCGCCCAAGTCCCGTGGCAGGGCTAATTAAGAAACACGGAACTCGGCCGGGAACTTTCAGATATCTGTTGATTGCAGATGCTAAGGTCTGCTTTTACAGTGGCTATAGTCCCAGTAGACCCCTCCATCAACTAACAAATGAAAGGCACCCAAGAAAATCAAGAATGAGAACTTAACCCCGACCCCCCTATGCCCTTCAAACCTATAGGCCAACCTCACCCATAACTAGATAGCAAAGTATATGGTCTTTTGGAGTTCTCCGCCTTTCCGCTTTACGCACTGACTGAAATGGTAGGTAGACGACGAGTTGCTATCACAGGGCACAAACTAGTCTCGCCGAATCACGCTGGTCCATCTTAGTCTTTTGATTGCCCCTTATTATTGCAATCAAGGCATACTCATTGGTTCACCCACACAGAGCTAACCTCTATAAGCACAGGCGTATCATCTGCTACTCACAGAGGAATACCAAGAGTACCCTACGTCCCCGGAAGCCGCGTGCTTCTTAACCCAGTCCGTTGGAGCCTACAATAATATCTAGATGGACACGCGCTCCTCTTTATGCCTTTTGACATCCCGATGATCTACCCCTTAAGGTTATTCATCCTCTAACGTATGGACTGGTCCAAGCGCCTCATTCTTACGTGTTATTAGAACTATGTCTAATTGTCCAATTATGCGCTTGTTCTGCTTCATCAGGTTTCTTTATAACTTGGTTATCCTTATTCATATTGCCTTTCAATTCTAATTACCAAGTTTCTCTTGCTTATTAATGTTTCATGTATGACTCATTACTTTTAAGTTTCCTTAATAAGCTTTATACCCCATTATCCATCTTAACTTATTTCTTATATAAGCTTTTCCTCATATCTTCTTATTCAGTTATACTTCCATCTGTTGATGTCGCCACAATCCATCATTGTTTACTTTGTTTTCTTAACTAAGGCTTATTGCTTAGTTTCCTTAAATAAGGCTTATTACTTAGTTCTCTTTATCGTTATTTACTTGGTCCTCTTAGCTAAGGTTTTCTACTCATAACCCATGTTATGTTTATCAACAGATTACTCATTATCGCTTTGTAGTTTATATTCAACTTATTTTATAATATAAGTTGTCCCATTCTCTAGTCTTATTATCATCTTCCCTTGTCCCTAGGACAAGTCTACCTATTATATGACTTTCATATTTCCCCTATATGTTCATAATAGGTTGTTATCATTCCCCATTATTACGTTGGTTAAGTTTGTCCATATACCCAAGTTGACTTAACCCTATCCTTTTATTCAATCAAACCCACTAACCCCTTTTTCTTATTACGCTCATATGACCACTCGTGTATTATCTTGGTTAAGTTTTACATTTGATTCTTATAAAAACAGATTTATATGTTTACACGCTAGAACTCCCACATTAGACTAACCTTTTGCGGATGCTGGATATGCCGGGTGGTTCCTGGCAGACTTCTACCACAATTGCAGTCTAACCTCGTGTCTAGGCGTTATGTAAATATGTCAATAACCTCTCACATTAGACATGTTACTTGCGGTTGTTGGTTATGCCGGGCGGTTCCGTGCAGACTTCCACTGCAAGTTCATTCTAACCTCGGGTTTTTGGCATGTTCATCTTTTAAATGGATTGTACACTTACGATTCATGCCCCAAATTATGTTTAACATATCAATTACCCAAATTTATGAAAGTATTCATGTCTTTAATTTCAGACTTATAAGTTAGGTTCAATAATTACCTAAGATAAGTTTTACCCTAACCTATATAATTTTAATTAGGTTTCTAATTTACCCATTCCTTTATCAAATTAAGATTTTTCACTTTTAAATCCATTTTCCAAATCCCCAATTCAAACTTATATTTTAAAACTTCAAACCCATAATATTAGATCTGCAATGAATCACCTCTTTCCAAATCCCATTCCATTTCCAATGATTTCAATTCACACATATTCCTGTTAATGTCTTAGATTAGAATTCATAATTATGTGCTATTTAGAATAGCTTCTCGTTCCCAAGTTATACTCAAAGATTCATTATGAATTACGCTCCAAAATTCCTAATTATAGATTATACCTCAATAATTTCCCAATATTCTTCCAAATTACATTAATATAAATCGCAACGATATCTGAACTAGGCTCGAAGGTAGCCTAGGCTTAAAAATACAAAGGAATTGGGATGAAGAAGAATAGAATAGGTTTACAACAAGCATTACAATTATTACAACATGAATTTTAAATTGAATCTTTAACTAGGGAATGACCAACGATATTTATACTATTATACAAAAAGTGTATTGTAAATCCACTCACCTTAATTTTTCTCTCCAATTCATAGATTTGATTTATCTTTGGTTTTTTCCTTTCCTTGCGCAGTGTAAATTGTAGATCTGAATCCCTTTCCTTTTTAATTTGATGTAGAGGAACTCTTAAATCTATTTTTCTTTTATTTTTGAAGAATAGATTTAAAAGAGAAGAGAGAAGATCTTCAATTAGTTCTAGGGATTGCTGATGTAGAATCCTAAATCTCTAAGCATGAATTCCCCTAATAGGTTGAAGAAGAAAAAGGCTAGAACAATCTACGTTGAAGCAACACTTCGTTGTCGCCATAGAATTAGATGAATAAATCGGTGAGTTTAAGGTTTTATTTATAGGTGGGTTAGAAGAACTAGTCCCTTAGGATTAAATAAAAACTCATCTAAACCGTCCACCTCACCCTAGAAAAGAACATTCCAGAACCCAGCCAACACAGCCAATGTAACGACCCGCATTCTACGCATCGAAGGATCATAAAATATTTATTTCTTTCTCATGCGAAGTTGTATAGCCATGTAACTTTGGGAGACGACTACTGGGGTCATTTCCCATGTTCATGATATTTGCCGATTTTTAAATGACCGTTTTGCCCCTAGCTGGTCTTGTTTTGGCCATAACTTTTGATTGGTAAGGAGTTTTGACCTGAAATTGCTTTCATTAGATCTGAATGATGGTCTACCTTTCCGTAGAGTGGTCACATTAGCCAAACGGACTCACCGTTTGGGAGATATGGTTGAAACAAGTTATAGAAGCTGAAAAACAGCTTAATCGGGCCTATTAAAGGTGATTAGCAAGGGTCCATAACCCGTTTCGGGATTATGGTTATGGGGAGGCTGAGAATAGTAGGAAAACGATCTATTTTCATTTTCTCAGCCGCCTAAAACATTTCCCTAACCCTAACAATGGCCTCCAACACTCAAATCACCTTCTAATCACTATTTAATCAAGTTTTAGCCTAATCTACATCTAATCAAGGCAAATTAGCATCAAATTGGGAATAGAGCTGCTGTGTTGCATAGAGATTCAACCCAAATCAGAGATATTTTCAGATCTAAGTTTTATTTGTGGCTAAGGTGAGTGATTAGCATTGTTTTTTACACTAATTACAGTTAATTAGGGTGATTAGTGTTAATTAACGAAATTATGCATGTTAAAAATCTGGAAAAATGTTTAGAAATTCTTAAATATTATTTTAGACCTCTGTTGGAAGTTTAGGTTAATTTGGTTAAGTTTTGCTAAGCGTATCATCAGATTTGCTTAAACATGCTTAAGGGGAAAATATGGCTTTTGGGCATGTTTGATCCGTTTTGACATATCAAATTATTGTTTTGGTGTTTGTGGTTGACTATACATGTTGTTATGACTGTATGGTATGCTCTGTGATTGTTTAGAACAGTTAGAATGGTCGAAAACGCCATCATGTGGCGTAAAAATAGTTGTTGGAAGTTGCAGGAAAAGTATGCAGGAGCCGGACCGGATCGGATCGCCCCTACCCGAGACGACCTGATCGTTAGTCCAACCCCACGAGCCGCCAGATGTTCCTCACCCCTTCGAGTTTGATCACCACGAGCGGAGCATTCACGAGTCGATTGCCTTGAGGATCGTGAGCTGAGACAAGCCAGCACTTGAAGACCACGACCCGACCCGGATGCTCATCACGAACCGAAGACCTGGGAGGATGCACCCGACCCTACCCAGTTGGGTAACCACGACCCGATCCACCACTCACGAACCGAGGCACCCGACCTGGTGGAAGAAGTACGAATCGACCCGATGTCCTGGAGGTGACATCACGACCCGACCCATATAGAGAAGTCCGATCCGAATCAGAGGGGAGATTACGAACCAAACCAGGAAGCTTGGACGCGAGGCATAAGTTGTGAACCAATGAAGACCGATCTGGATGATGACCAAACCCTGAGATGCAAAGGTAGTCCAAATGGGAAGTAGAACTCAGGATCCAAATGGGAACCAACGAGTTAACTTCATGATTGGACTTTGCTGCGGGACGTGTGCTAAGGAGTCGTCGACGTCCATAGCTTTGATTCACCACCGAGAGACGATTGTTAGGCTACGGATCAGTGCAGTGGGGTAGTTACTACTCCATGGCGCAGAGTGATCGCAGCATGGCTATGAGCTAGTGCATTGGAGTCGTTATGACTTCATGGGGGCAGAGTGGACATAGCAAGGACTAGTGGTTATGGATCAGTGCAGTGGAGTCGCCATGACTCCATAGGGCAGAGTGATCAGCAAGGATTTGGGTGATCAAAGCGGTGGATATCGTATGCTTTACGCACTGAGTGAGAGATGTGAGGATGGTTGCTATGCTTGATTGTTTGACATAACTATGACATGCATACCCCCGCCCCTGTATCTTTACACGATATGTTAGCGTCACCTTAGAGTATTGTACATCTTTTTGTGCTAACTCTTTGGCTGCAGGTTCAGGTATGGTTTAGTATACCTGTTATTGTTCTGTTTTGCTGCTTATCGCTAATACCAGACTTTTGTCTGACTCAGAGTTTTATGTCTCTTCTTATTACTCTGGGTGCTCTTAAATGGGAAGACTATAGACAGGTTAGGTGGTATGCACGAGTAGCTGTATCGGAGACGAGTAGGAGGCTTCCACGTATGATATATATAGGTATTCTCCCTGTGTCGCTGCTGGTCACTACTCTGGGAATTAGCAGTGTACCTTTCCTTCTTTTGCTTTAGAGACAGTTTTAAAGTTGTAATAATGATGAAGTGGAACATAAGCTGTATTTGGATTTTCCGCTGCTACGATGTTTAGTTTTCAGCTTATGCACTATCTCACCTGTTTTATGTCAAGTATGTTATTATTATAATTTATTCCGTGCATTGTGAGACATTCTACAGGTTCCTTGTTAGTTCAAAATTCTTTTCTTTTTCCTTTCTTTGGCGACCGTCCCGTGCTAGTTGGACATTGGCACAACGCACTTTCAATGGAAATGTCGGTTGGTGCGGGCGGGCCATCACATTTGGTGTCAGAGCTCTAGGTTGCGTAGTTAACCTAGGGAAGACACCAGGGAGACATAGTACATATATGAGAGCGTGTATTTGTGATATTTTGGTTTTCAAAAGCTATATATATATATATACTATTAGTATATTTAACGATGAAGTCGCACTGCACTGGCACCACTGGAGAGATGGTTAATCGTTTTCTCCTTATAGATTGAACGATGAGCCGATATACTAGGGGTACTGGTAGAGGAGCTAATGATGGGAATGCTCCTGATATGAGGACGATGTTCACTGACTTCATGAGAGAGATGCTTTGAAATGTGCAAGGAGTAGTTCCCAATGCTGCAAATGGTGGTGGTACAGCGGTGCAGGCGCCTAGAGCAGATTTCGCTAAGCTTTGCAAGGATTACACTAGTCTTGTTGGGAAGCCGTTCCACGAAACGGAATCGGCTACAGAAGTTCAGGATTGGTTGGATAGCTATGAGCGTATCTTCGAAGACTTGGGTATCGAGGATGCGACGAAGAGAAAGCTAGCATCCCGTCAGCTGCAAGGACGGGCGATGAATTGGTGGAATGCTATTAAGGCAGCTACTCCAGAGGATCAAGTTACATGGGATCAGTTTAAGGCCCGATTCAGTGAAAAGTTTATCCCAGCTGCTTAGAAGTCAGAGTTGTTTAAGAGGTTCTTGGAGCTAAAGCAGAATGGTAGAGCTGTCTCGGAGTATATTGCTGAGTCCGATATTCTATCGAAATATAGATTATCCCTTATTGATACTGCCGAGAAGAAGAACGAGAAGTTCATAACTGATTTGGATGGGTACTTGGCTTATTAACCAAATCGATGAGACGTTTGAATCGATTGTGGGGAAAGCATTGAGGTCAGAAAGTCTTTACCCTAAGACAAAGACTGAGGTTGCATCTGTAGAGGAACCAAAACCGCAAGCAAGCGGTGGAGGCAAGAATGGTTCTCAGAATAAGAGGAAGCAGAATCAGACCAAGGATGGCCAGAAGAAGAAGAATAAGAAAGATGTAGAGTGCTTTAGCTGTGGCAAGAAGGGCCATTATGCTAAAGAATGTCGAGCAAAGCTCGCGGACAGGAAGTGCTTCAACTGTGGCCAAGTTGGACATCAAAAGGATAAATGTCTGCAACCCCCTAAAGAAAAGCATATTATGAAAGCATATGCTATCAATGTTGTTCCTTCTTCGTCGAATGCCCCAACTGCGGCGGAGAAAGGAAAGAATGTCGTAATTCAAGGTATGCTTTCTATTTATGATGTTCCTGTTCGAGTATTGTTTGATACTGGGGCTTCTCGTTCCTTCATATCAAGTGACCTGGTAGATAGGTTGGGATTGGAACCCGAGATAGTCGATAGACCTTTAGTAGTGACAAACCCGATTGGCGGTTCGACTAGCCTTAGTATGATTTGTCGTAATGTGGTCTTATCGAGTCATGGATGTATGTTTTCTTGTGATTGCTTTGTTTTGGGCTTTACCGGGTTTGGCATTATTTTGGGAGTCGATTGGCTCCAAAGGTACGGGGTGGTAGACTGTGAGGGTTTTTTGGTGACAGTTAGAGCGGATGATGGCCGTAGGGTAGTGTTTGGTGGTCTACCTAGTGATGGGGTAATGGCTAGTTTTCTAAATTCCCTCGACATCCCGCATGATGAGTTATCAGATGTGCCCGTGGCTGGCCAATATCCAGACGTCTTCGAGGAAGTGACCGGACTTCCACCACACCGAGAGATTGAGTTCCGTATTGATTTAGTGAAAGATGCCAGACGTATAGTGATGCCACTTCGTCGTATGGCACCAAGGGAGCAGCGAGAGCTCGGGGTGCAATTAAGCGATCTTTTGAAGAAGGGATTTATCAGGAGAAGTGTTTCTGAGTGGGGAGCACCAGTTGTGTTTGCTACCTAGGCAGATGGTTCCCTTCGATTGTGTGTAGACTACCGCGAGTTGAATAAGGTGACGAGGAAGAATAAGTATCCTCTACCGTGGATAAATGATTTTTTTGATCAGTTTAGTGGCGCGAGGGTGTTCTCCCAGTTGGATCTCGCGACAGGATTTCATCAGCTTAGGGTGGAAGATGAGAGCATAGCTAAAACGACCTTTCGGACGCCGTTTGGATTCTATGAGTGGTTGGTCATGCCATTTGGGTTGACCAATGCACCGCCATATTTTGGGGATCTTATGAATAGGGTATTCAAGGATCAATTGAATAAGTTTGTTCTTGTGTTCGTGGATGATATCTTAGTTTATTCGAGGGCGGAGGAAGAACACAAGGAACATCTGAGGATAGTGATGGAGGTGTTGAGAAAACACCAATTGAAAGCAAAGTTCTCTAAGTGTCACTTCTGGAGGAGAGAAGTGAGATTCTTGGGCCATGTTGTTTCAGAGAATGGTATTGCCGTGGACCCTGCAAAGGTGGCTACGGTACAACATTGGTCTACGCCCAAGAATGCAACAGACGTAAGAAGTTTCTTGGGGTTGGCTGGATATTACCGCAAGTTTATCCAAGACTTCTCCAAGATAGCTGCACCATTGACTTAGTTGACCAAGAAAAATCAAGCTTTTGTTTGGGACGAAAAGTGCGAGAATGCATTTAAGAGTCTAAAGGAAAAGTTGACATGTGCACCAGTGTTGGTCATCCCTAAAGGGAATGAAGAGATGACGGTATACACAGATGCCTATGGTACCGGACTAGGTACTGTATTGATGCAAGGAGGTAGGGTTGTAGCTTATGCTAGTTGGCAACTGAAACCGCATGAGAAAAGATATCCTACCCATGATTTGGAATTGGAAGCGATCATATTCGCATTGAATATGTTGAGACATTATCTCTTGGGAGAAAGATTCGAGTTGTTTACCGATCATAAATCGTTAAAGTAACTTTTCTCTCGGAAGGGTCTAAATCTCCGACAGCAAAGATGGTTAGAATTCTTGGCTTCCTACGATTTCGATATTTCATATACACCAGGAAAGGGCAATACGGTAGCTGATGCATTGAGTAAGAGACATGCCAATTTAAAGGCTATGTTCCTAGAATGGAAGTAACTGGAGTGTATCGCACGGTACGATTTCAGACCAAAGTGTGAATTGGATCCAGTGACGTTAGCAAGTTTGACGATCAGACCCACTTTGATTGAGCAGATTGGTTCCAGTCAGAGGGACGATCCTAACCTATTGGAAATCATCTCAAAGTTAGATATGGGAATCGATGAAGAGATGAACAAGTATGGGCTTGATCGAGATGGATGACTTAGAGAGAATGGTAGACTGGTTGTACCCAATGTCAATGGATTGAGAGATGAAGTGCTTAGAGAATGTCATCACTCAAAACTGACTATGCACCCCAGTGGTTATAAAATGTATCGAGACATGAAGCAGACCTACTACTAGGAAGGGATGAAAATAGACATTGGGTAGTTTATATCCAAGTGCATGAATTTCCAGTTAGTTAAAGCTGAGCAAAAGAAACCTAGTGGTTTGTTGCAACCATTGGAAATTCCAGAATGAAAATGGGAACAAGTCTCAATGGATTTCATTGATGGGTTATCAAGGACTAGATCGGGCCATGATAGCATTTGGGTGATTGTGGACCGATTGACCAAGAGTGCAAGGTTTATAGCTATCAAGTCGAATAGAACGGCAGCTAAGTTAGCGTAACTATATATGAAGTGGGTAGTGAGATTTCATGGAGTACCTAAAAGCATTGTGAGTGACCGAGACCCGTTGTTTACTAGTGGGTTTTGGAAGAGCTTACAAGAGGCTCTAGGATCAGAATTATATCTCAGTACTGCATATCATCCTCAAACTGATGGTCAAACAGAGAGGGTAAATTGTATATTAGAAGATCTCTTGAGAGCTTGCATATTGGATTTTGGTGGATCATGGGATGACCATTTGCATCTAGTAGAGTTTGCATATAATAACAGTTATCAGTACAGTATTGGTATGGATCCATATGAAGCTTTGTACGGAAGACCGTGTATGAAATTGAAATATAACCTAGTGCATCATATTCCAAAATATAGTAAATAGAATTCCGACCATGGTCAAACCCCCTTTGTCCTACAAAATAACATGTGAAAAATTGAGCTAAAACAACTTTTGATGTTCCCAAAAGTCTTAAGATTGAATTTCTTGGTAACTGAACTAAGATGAGATGGTGGAACCTGTTAGTCCTATAGATCTATGAGAGAGCTTCATTTTGACTGGTTATGGTTCTAGTAACTCAAAATGGATACAAATTTATGCGTGGTGGAGCAACCCACGTTTGTTCGGTGCAACATCGAAGTCTTGAGGTGCAACTCACCGTCATGTTGGTTAGAAACCGGCGAGAAGTTTGTGCTTGGACCAGATGTGATAAGAGAAACTTCAAACAAGATTAAGATCATCCGACAACGAATGAAGGCTGCCCAAGATAGGCAGAAGAGTTATGCTGATAAGAGGAGAAGAGATTTGAAATTCTCCATTAGTGACCTAGTATTTGTCAAGATCTCTCCATTAAAGAATGTTATTCGATTTGGAAGGAGAGGAAAGTTGGTGCCAAGATTTGTTGGTCTATTCCCGATCCTCGAGCAAGTTGGGAATTTGGCATATAAAGTTGAATTACCAGAGAATACGGTAGGAGTTCATAACGTATTTCATGTTTCCCAGTTAAGAAAATTCATGCACGACCCCAATATGACTATTTCACCTGATCAGTTGGATGATATCGAAGTAGAACCCGAGGCGGTTGGGAACCGCAAGCTGATTCGTATTGTCGAGCACGATACGAAGCAACTTTGAAGGAAAGCAGTGAACCTAGTCAAAGTTCAGTGGGGCGAGAATGAGAATGACTGTACTTGGGAGACAGAGGAGAGCATTAGGAAGACGTATCCAGAACTCTTTGCCTGGTAAGATTTTAACTGCGACTTAGTTTTCCGCATGCTAGGATAGACTTGCTTGTTTGTTTTGGTATGTTTGATTGTTGTGAATGGTTGATAGACATGCTCGATCCTTTGCTTGTTTCTTAGTTAAGGAATTTCGGGGGCGAAATTTCTTAAGGGGAGATAATGTAACGACCCACATTCTACGCATAGAAGGATCATAGAATATTTATTTCTTTCTCATGCGTAGTCGTAAGCCATGTAACTTTGGGAGATGACTATTGGGGTCATTTTCCATGTTCATGATTTTTGCCAATTTTTAAATGACCGTTTTGCCCTTAGCTGATCTTATTTCGGCCATAACTTTTGATTGGTAAGGAGTTTTGACCTGAAACCACTTCCATTAGTTCCGGATGATGGTTTACCTTTCCGTAGAGTGGTCACATTAGCCAAACGGGCTCACTATTTGGGAGATATGGCTGAAACAAGGTTTAGAAGGAGAAAAACAGCTTAACCGGGCCTAATTAGGGTGATTAGCAAAAGGGCCCATAACCCATTTCGGGATTAGGGTTATGGGGAAGATGAGAACAGTAGGAAAATGATCTATTTTCATTTTCTCAGCCGCCTAAAACATTTCCCTAACCCTAACAGTGGCCTCGAACACCCAAATCACCTTCTAATCACTATTTAATCAAGTTTTAGCCTAATCTACATCTAATCAAGGCAAATTAGCATCAAATTGGGAATAAAGCTACTGTGTTGCATAGAGATTCAACCCAAATCAGAGATATTTTCAGATCTATATTTTATTTGTGGCTAAGGTGAGTGATTAGCATTGTTTTTACACTAATTACAGTTAATTAGAGTGATTAGTGTTAATTAACGAAATTATGCATGTTAAAAATCTGGAAAATGTTTAGAAATTCTTAAATATTATTTTAGACCTTTGTTGGAAGTTTGGGTTAGTTTGGTTAAGTTTTGCTAATCCTATCATCAGATTTGCTTAAACATGCTTAAGGGAAAAATATGGGTTTTGGGCATGTTTGATCCGTTTTGACATATCAAATTGTTGTTTTGGTGTTTTTGGTTGATTATACATGTTGCTATGACTATATGGTATGCTCTATGATTGTTTAGAATAGTTAGAATGGTCGAAAACGCCGTCGTGTGGTGTAAAAACAGTCGTTGGAAGTTGCAGGAAAAGTATGCAGGAGCTGGACCGGATCGGATCGCCCCTACCCGAACCGACCCGATCGTGAGTCCAACCCCACGAGCCGCCAGATGTTCCTCACCCCTTCGAGTTTGATCACCACGAGCGGAGCATCCACGAGTCGATCGCCTTGAGGATCGTGAGCTGAGACAAGCCAACACTTAAAGACCACGACCCGACCCGGATGCTCATCACGAACCGAAGACCTTGGAGGATGCACCCGACCCGACCCAGTTGGGTAACCACGACCCGATCCACCACTCACGAACCGAGGCACCTGACCTGGTGGAAGAAGTACGACCCGACCCGATGTCCTGGAGGAGGCATCGCGACCCGACCCGTATGGAGCAGTCCGATCCGAATCAGAGGGGAAATTGCGAACCGAACCAGGAAGCTTGGACGCAGGGCATGAGTTGTGAACCAATGAAGACCGATCTGGATGATGACCGAACCCCGAGATGCAAAGATAGTCCAAATGGGAAGTAGAACTCAGGATCCAGATGGGAACCAACGAGTTAACTTCATGATTGGACTTTGCTGCAGGACGTGTGCTAAGGAGTCGTCGACGTCCATAGCTTTGATTCACCACCGAGAGACGATTGTTAGGCTACGGATCAGTGCAGTGGGGTAGTTACTACTCCATGGGGGCAGAGTGATCGCAGCATGGCTATGAGCCAGTGCAGTGGAGTCATCATGACTTCATGGGGCAGAGTGGACATAGAAGGACTAGTGGCTATGGATCAGTGCAGTGGAGTCGCCATGACTCCATGGTGTAGAGTGATCATAGCATGGATTTGGGTGATCAAAGCGGTGGATATAGTATGCTTTACGCACTGAGTGAGAGATGTGAGGATGCTTGCTATGCTTGATTGTTTGACATCACTATGACATGCACACCCCCACCCCCGTATCTTTACACCATATGTTAGCGTCACCTTAGAGTATTGTACATCTTTTTGTGCTAACTCTTTGGCTGCAGGTTCAGGTATGGTTTAGTATACCTGTTATTGTTCTGTTTTGCTGCTTATCGCTCATACCAGACTTTTGCCTGACTCAGAGTTTTATGTCTCTTCTTATTACTCTGGGTGCTCTTAAACGGGCAGACTAGAGACAGGTTAGGTGGTATGCACGAGTAGCTGTACCGGAGATGAACAGGAGGCTTCCACGTATGATATATATAGATATTCTCCCTGTGTCGCTGTGTAACGACCCGCATTCTACGCATCATGGGATCGTAGGATATTTATTTCTTTCTTATGCGAAGTCGTATAGACATGTAACTTTGGGAGACGACTATTGGGGTCATTTCCCATGTTCATGATTTTTGCCGATTTTTAAATGACCATTTTGCCCCTAGCTGATCTTGTTTCGGCCATAACTTTTGATTGGTAAGGAGTTTTGACCTGAAACCACTTCCATTAGATCTGGATGATGGTTTACCTTTCCTTAGAGTGGTCACATTAGCCAAACGGACTCACCGTTTGGGAGATATGGATGAAACAATGTTTAGAAGGTGAAAAACAGCTTAACCAGGCCTAATTAGGATGATTAGTAAGAGGGCCCGTAACCCATTTCGGGATTTGGGTTATGGGGAGGCTGAGAACAGTAGGAAAACAAATTTTATTTCATTTTTCAGCCGCCTAAAACATTTCTTTAGCCCAAGCCATGGCCTCCACCTTCTAATTTCATCCTAAATCACTCCTAATCGCTTTCTAATTAAAGATTAAGCCAATCTACGCCAAATCAAGGAGAAATAGCACCATTTCAGAGTTAGACTGCTGTTAGACGCTGGAAGTCACCCCAAATCAGTGGAGTTTCAGTTTTGAAAGTTTAATTGTGGCAAAGGTGAGTGATTAGCATTGTTTTTAATCTAATTACAGTTAATTAGGGTGATTAGTGTTAATTAACGAAATGATACATGTTAAAAATATGGAAAAATGTTTATAAATTCTTAAATATTATTTTAGACCTCTGTTATAAAATTTGCTTAATTTGGACATGTTTTGCTAATCATATCATTAGTTATGCTTAAACATGATTAAGGGGAGAATTGGGTTTTAGGGTATGTTTGATCCATATAAACATGTTAAATTGTTGTTTTGATGTTTGTGGATGATTATATATGTTGCTATGACTGTATGGTATGCTTTGTGATTGAGTAGAAAAGTTAGAATGGTTCAAAACGCCGTCATATGGCGTAAAACAGTCGCTGGAAAGGTTGCTGGAAATGCTACAGAGATTCGGATCGGATCGGATGAGGGGATCGGATCGGTTAGCCGAACCGAACCAAAGTGATGGCATCTTCAGCAGTATAAAATGGCAAGGGCAACAAGGAAGGCCTGGTTCAGATCGAACTGGGGTGAAACAAGTAGGATCGGAGTGAACGGGAATTGGGGATTTCAAATCGAACCGAGGGAGCTTGAAAGACCGAATCGAACCGCCTCAGGAGCATCGAACCGATCCAGAAGGTGGGCACAGAACCGAACTGCACCATGGAGCTTCACGACCGAACCGAGGCAATGGCCAAGGACCCGAACCGAACCGAGGAGGTGACCCAATGATGATCCGAACTGAACCAGGGTTACAAGTCGAACCAAACCGGATGTGTACTTCTGCTTATACGCGACGACTCTCCTGAAGACCAACTCCAATTCGACCAAAACCCGAGATGCAAAGGTAGTCCAAATGGGAAGTAGAACTCAGGATCCAGACGAGAACCACTGAGTTAACTTCATGACCGGACTTTGCTATAAGACGTATGCTAAGGGGTTATCGACATGCATATCTTTGATTCACCACCAAGACGGATGTTAGGCTACGGATCAGTGCAGTGGGGTAGTTATTACTCCATGGAGGCAGAGTGATCGTAGCATGGCTATGAGCCAGTGCAGTGGAGTCGTCGTGACTTCATGGGGCAGAGTGGACATAGCAAGGACTAGTGGCTATGGATCAGTGCAGTGGAGTCGACATGACTCCATGGGGCAGAGTGATCATAGCAAGGATTTGAGTGATCAAAGCGGTGGATATCGTATGCTTTACACACTGAGTGAGAGATGTGAGGATGGTTGCTATGCTTGATTGTTTGACATCACTATGACATCCACACCCCTCCCCCGTATCTTTACACCATATGTTAGTGTTACCTTAGAGTATCGTACATCTTGTTGTGCTAACTCTTTGGTTGCAGGTCCAGGTTCAGCTATGGTTTAGTATACCTGTTATTGTTCTGTTTTGCTGCTTATCGCTCATACCAGGCTTTTGTCTGACCCAGAGTTTTATGTCTCTTCTTATTACTCTGGGTGCCCTTAAACGGGCAGACTTGAGACAGGTTAGTTGGTTATGCACGAGTAGCTGATCTGAAGACGAGCAGGAGGCTCCCACGTATGATATATATATATATGTATGTATTCTCCCTGTGTCGCTGATGGTCACTACTTTGGGCATTAGTAGTGAACTCTTCCTTTACTTTGCTTTAGAGACAGTTTGAAAAGTTGTAATAATGATGATGTAGAACATAAGCTGTAATTTGAATTTCTGCTGCTATGATGATTATGGTTCAGTTCTCAGCTTATCCACTGTCTCACCTGTTTTATGTCAAGTATGTTATTATTATATTTTATTCCATGCGTTGTGAGACATTCTACAAGTTCCTTTTTAGTTCTGATTCCCTTCTTTCCTTTCTTTTCCTTTCTTTGATGACCGTCCCGTGCTGGTTGGACATTGGCACGACGCACTTTCATTGGAAATGTCGGCTGGTGCGGGGCGGGCCGTCACATTTGGTATCAGAGCTCTAGGTTGCATAGTTAACCCAGGGAAAGACACCAGAGAGAGATGATACGTATATGAGAGCACATATTTGTGATATTTTGGTTTTCAAAAGTTATATATATACTATTAGTATATTTAAAGTTTAAGTCGCATTGCACTGGCACCACTGAAGAGATGGTTAATCGTTTTCTCCTTACAGATTGAACGATGAGCCGATATACTAGGGATACTGGTAGAGGCACTAATAATGGGAATGCTCCTGATATAAGGACGATGTTCACTGACATCATGAGAGAGATGCTTAGGGATGTTCAGAGGGTAGCTCCCAATGCTGCAAATGGTGATGGTGCAGCAGTGCGGGCGCCTAGGGCCGATTTCGCCAAGCTATGCAAGGATTACACTAGTCTTGGTGGAAAGCCGTTCCACGAAACAGAATCGGCTACAGAAGTTCAGGATTGTTTAGATAGCAGTGAGCGTATCTTCGAAGACTTAGGTATCGAGGATGCGATGAAGAGGAAGCTTTCATCCCGTCAGCTGCACGGACGGGCAATGAATTGGTGGAATGCTATTAAGGCAGCTACCCCTGAGGATCTAGTAACATGGGATCAGTTTAAGGCCCAATTTAGTGAAAAGTTTATCCCAGCTGCTCAGAAGTCAGAGCTGTTTAGGAAGTTCTTTGAGCTTAAGCAGAATGGCAGGGCAGTCTCGGAATACATTGCTAAGTTCGATGCTTTATCGAAGTATGGATTATCTCTTATTGACACTCCCGAGAAGAAGAATGAGAAGTTCATAACAGGCTTAGATCAGTATTTGGGGGAAAGGCTTATTAACCACATCGATGAGACGTTTGAATCGATTGTGGGAAAAGCTTTGAGATCAGAGAGTCTATACCCTAAGTCGAAAACTGAGGTTGCATCTGCAGAAGAGCCAAAACCGCAAGCAAGCGGTGGAGGCAAGAATGGTTCTCAGAATAAGAGAAAGTAGAATCAGACCAAGGATTGCCAGAAGAAGAAGAATAAGAAAGACGTTGAGTGCTTTAGCTGTGGCAAGAAAGGCCATTATGCTAAAGAATGTCGAGCAAAGCCAGTAGACAGGAAGTACTTCAACTGTGGCCAAGTGGGACATCACAAGGATAAATGCCCGCAACCCCCTAAAGAGAAGCAGAATGTGAAAGCATATGCTCTTAATGTTGTCCCTTCTTCGTCGAATGCCCCAACTGCGGTGGAGAAAGGAAAGAATGTCGTCATTCAAGGTATGCTTTCTGTTTATGATGTTCCTGTTCGAGTATTGTTTGATACCAGAGCTTCTCGTTCCTTCATATCTTGTGACCTGGTAGATAGGTTGGGATTGGAACCTGAGATAGTCGATAGACCTTTAGCGGTGACGAACTCGATTGGTGGTTCAACTATCCTTAGCATGATTTGTCGTAATGTAGTCTTATTGAGTCATGGATGCATATTTGTTTGTGATTGCTTTGTTTTGGGCTTTACTGGGTTTGGCATTATTTTGGGAGTCGATTGGCTCCAAAGGTACGGGGTGGTGGTAGACTGTGAGGGTTTTTTGGTGACAGTTAGAGCGGATGATGGGCGGAGGGTAGTGTTTGGTGGTCTACCTAGTGATGGGGTAATGGCTAGTTTTCTAAATTCCCTCGACATCCCGCATGATGAGTTATCAGATGTGCCCGTGGCTGGCCAATATCCAGACGTCTTCGAGGAAGTGACCGGACTTCCACCACACCGAGAGATTGAGTTCCGTATTGATTTAGTGAAAGATGCCAGACCTATAGTGATGCCACTTCGTCGTATGGCACCAAGGGAGCAGCGAGAGCTCGGGGTGCAATTAAGCGATCTTTTGAAGAAGGGATTTATCAGAAGAAGTGTTTCTGAATGGGGAGCACTAGTTGTGTTTGCTACCAAGGCAGATGGTTCCCTTCAATTGTGTGTGGACTACCGCGAGTTGAATAAGGTGACGAGGAAGAATAAGTATCCTCTACCGCGGATAGATGATTTGTTTGATCAGTTGAGTGGCGTGAGAGTGTTCTCACAGTTGGATCTCGCGACAGTTTTTCATCAGCTTAGGGTGGAAGCTGAGAGTATAGATAAAACGGCCTTTCGGACACCATCTGGATTCTACGAGTGGTTGGTCATGCCATTCAGGTTGTCCAATGCACCATCATATTTTGTGGATCTTATGAATAAAGTATTCCGAGATCAATTGAATAAGTTTGTTCTTGTGTTCATAGAAGATATCTTGGTTTATTCGAGGACAGAGGAAGAACACAAGGAACATCTGAGGATAGTGATGGAGGTGTTGAGAAAACACCAATTGAAAGCAAAGTTTTCTAAGTGTCACTTCTGGAGAAGGGAAGTGAGATTCTTGGGCCCTGTTGTTTCAGAAAATGGTATTGCCGTGGACCTTGCGAAGGTGGCTACGGTACAAGATTGGTCTGTGCCCAAGAATGCAACAGACGTAAGAAGTTTCTTGGGATTGGCTGGATATTATCGTAAGTTTATCCAAGACTTCTCCAAGATAGCGGCACCGTTGACTTAGTTGACCAAGAAGAATCAAGCTTTCGTCTGGGATGAAAAGTGCGAGAATGCATTCAAGAGTCTAAAGGAAAAGTTAACATGTGTACCAGTGTTAGTCATTCCTAAAGGGAATGAAGAGATGACAGTATACATGGATGCATGTGGTACCGGACTAGGTGCTGTATTGATGCAAGGAGGTAGGGTTGTAACTTATGCTAGTCGTCAACTGAAACCGCATGAGAAAAGATATCCTACCCATGATTTGGAATTGGCGGCGATCGTATTCGCGTTGAAGATGTGGACACATTATCTCTTGGGAGAAAGATTCGAGTTGTTTACTGATCATAAATCGTTAAAGTATCTCTTCTCTCAGAAGGATCTAAATCTCAGACAACAAAGATGGTTAGAATTCTTGGCTTCCTATGATTTCATTATCGCATATACACCAGGAAAATGCAATGCAGTAGTTGATGCATTGAGTAGAAGACATGCCAGTTTAGGGGCTATGTTTCTAGAATGGAAGCAACTGGAGTACATCGTTGGGTATGATTTCAGACCAAAGTGCGAATTGGATCCAGAAGTATTAGCAAGTTTGACGATCAGACCCCCTTTGATTGAGCGGATTGGTTCCAGTCAGAGGGACGATCCTAACTTATTGGAAATCATCTCCAAGTTAGAGATGGGTTCCGATAAGGAGATGGACAAGTATGGGCTTTGTAACAACCCGTATTTTTGAATAACATGTTATAACATAAATGGAGGCAGAATTAAACTGTAAAATCTGAATCAAGGGAAACGGGCTGTGCCATTGCATTCGTCTCGGAAAAATACGCGAAATAGAGTCCGAGTTTTCGAAAATCGGAGTCCGTATGACCAAGATATGGCCTCGCGAAGTTTCACGAAAAATTCACAAATTAAAGTATACTTAATTAAGTGAAATGGGTTGCGCAGAGAAATATATATATTGATATATATATATATATATATAATTGAAAATTAAATAAATAAATATGCAAAAATGTTCAAAACAGCAAATTGGGAGAGGGGAATAACCGAACCGGCCGATTTTTGAGGTCGACCCGAGCTCGCTGGGTCGACTTGGGGTTAATCCAGGGTGTTTGGCTGTCAACCCGTGGGCCGATTCGCTCAAATGCAGATTTTGCATTTGAATGGTTCTCATGGTTCAGCTTTAATCAAAAGGCCCTAGATGGTTCCTACACTTGACTTCTTCCCCAAGACATGCTTTGATGGCTTGGATTGAATCTAGGGTTAATCCTATGGTTAATACTATCCTAATCCTCTATAAAAAGACCCCTAAACCTAGCCTAAATCACCATTATTCAATCCTACAACTAAACTATGTCAAATTTGTTCCTCTCATGGCCTCCACTCTCATGCTAAAATTCCTAAGCCTATTTCTATGAGAGATTTTGAGTGCATACAAGTATTTTCAAGCTTGTATGAGTGTTCTTAGTTTGCATTCAAGTCAAGTTGCAACATTTCTCTTTCAAAGCAAGAGTTTTTATTGATTTGGCTCAAGGGTTTTTCATTTGGAGCTTGCATATTTGGGTTTTGCATAAGGGCTTCGTCTCAATCTTTATAATAACTATTTATTTGTGTCTTCATAGCATTGTAAGCCCTTTTCTACTTTCTTTCTTGAACTCTAAAGTTAAATGAATGATGCAAGTTTGGGGTTGATCATTATGATATGCAAGTTTGGTTGATCATTATGATATGCAAGTTTGGTTGATCATTATATGCAAGTTTGGTTGATCATTATATGCAAGTTTGGTTGATCATTATATGCAAGTTTGGTTGATCATTATATGCAAGTTTGGATGATCATTATGCAAGTTGGGTTAATCATTATGTATGACACATGTTGCTATGTTATGCAAGTTTGGGTTGATCATGTTATCATGTTATGCAAGTTAAACTTGATGTTGTGAGCATAAAGCTCCAAGCTTTATGTTGAAGGTTGCATTTTGGCAACATGGAAGTTATCATATCCCTTATGATAACTTGCATGTGAGGCTAAATGCGAACTTCTAGCAACTTCTACATGTCATTTATCACCATGTATCACTCATATGCTAAGTTTGGTTTTATGCATGCTTTTGAAGCCTAATGATGCAATATTTAAGTATATGAATATATGTACATTTCATATGCCACCATGATAAACTTGTGGCTTCAATACCTTTTTGTCATGATTATGCCAAGTTCCCTATTTTATCCTTTATGCGTTGTTGCGAGTATGTAAACGATGAGATTACGTTGGGGTTGGGTAAAACTATGACATGAACATGATTTTTATAACATGACGTGATATGTTAACTTGTAATTATGTTTTGGAAACATAATGGACATGACACTTAGAAAATATGAGTATGGCCAACTCGAGGTTGGGTTGAGTTTGTAGCATAAATCTACCCGGACCCGCCCGACTTAACTAGTGGCTACAAACAATAAGACCCAATGTGAGAAGTTGGTCATGTTGTGCTCGAACCCGAGGTTAGACCTAGTTGTGGTGTAAAGGTACCCGGACCCGCCCGGCTTAACTAGTAACCACAACAAAGTCTAATGTGAGAGGTTAAAGCGCATTAAGTTAATTAATGCCTCCTGATTAGGGTTAAGTCATGGTCCACTTAATACTTAACCAATTTGGGCTTGATGGATTAATCGAGGTTAAGTCAGGAGCCTTGGGTACTCTTAACCAATTTAATCCACGTGTGGATCGGGTTAACCACATTTAACCCGTTAAGAAACCCTAGTTGCGTGGTCCTTTTCAGCAGTAACCTCCTTGGTAGTATCATAAGACCCTAGGACTAGGCTAGGGTGGGGCACGATTACTGGGCTGATTGTAAGAGACCAAAAGAGACGGCTGAATGATGCCCCGGTTGTTCAGGCGGACCATGGTCGTGCACATTAAGTCCGGAGTTGAACACGGGCACCGGTAGGTTTGGACTGTGCATCATGGTATGGTGTCTGAGGGTTACACCGTAGGGCCAGATACACCCTAGGGTGGACCCTGCACAGTCAACTACATTACATGATTAAGCCGCATGACACCGACACTTGACGAGTTAGGCTTATAGGGAGCCGATCGACTAGACCGTGTAGTTGGACCTTAATTTAGGTCACCTCATGATGATGGGCCAAGCTTGGGCCAAGGGATCAATTCTTGTTTTTACTTGACATGTTAGAATGCTAGTACACCCGTGGTGCAAAACTTAACCTTAATTATGCGATGACACCTTTATCTATCTTGTTAGTTAATCATCATGCCAGTATGTTGTTATCCTTATGTTCATCTCAGCTTCTCATGCCAGTTAACTTTACTAGTTCATAGGCAGATAGTAGTAGGGCTTACCAGTCTTTTTGACTGACCTGTTTTCTTTCGCCTCTTTTCTTCCGTTTCCCCCCCTCAGGTTCTCAGGGTGGGAACATTGGAGCTTAGCTTGGATCTTTACAGCTTGCTTACTGGATTTGCTCATGTACGGTTTTGGACATCGAGCTAGCTATGGTTTATCACTTCATTTTGGGGATAGTACTTTATGTATTTCAGTTTTTCAGTTTATGCTTTTATCTAGACTTTGCTGTTGGAAAATAATGACCAAGTACTTTGTTGTAACATGACTGTGGTTTTGAAATGCTAAGTTTTATCCGCTGCTTTACTACTCTGTTTTACTTATATGTTCTGTCTTGTGATATCTGCATGCATGTTTACCTCGTTTAACGCCCCTCCAATGCCAAGGTACTTGCAAGAGTTACCTTGACGGAGGTGGGGTGTTACATTTGGTATCAGATCATAAGGTTTACAAGATTTGAGCAAAGGTGTTTTTAAAACTTACCTTTTGAAGAACTATTTTCAAAACCAATTAAGTATTTTCCAAGAAAAGTCTAGTTTATTTTAAAAGGCTATTCCCCAAAAGCCATAGCACTATCCTTCGTTTCTTCGTTCTGAATCTATCTTTTTCTTCGTTTTAGTATGGCCGATCGCTTTAACATCCCGGAAGGCGTACAAGTACCCGCCTGGTTCCAAAGATTTATGGAGGCAAGGGCGAATGAAGCCGGCCCCGCGAACATTCCTCCTCCTTCCCCCGTCGCTAACATCTCTCCTCCTCCTCCTCAGAATCCGCAAGTAGATTTCGCTAAGCTTTGCAAAGACTTTAAGGCGATGGGTTGCAAGAATTTTGTCGGAACGGAGACTTCTGTGGAGGCAAGAAACTGGTTAAAGGAAACTGAAGACCTCTTTGCTATATTTGAGGTGGAAGACGTAGGAAAGTTCTGCTGGCGGTATGGCTATTAAAAGGGGAAGCTGCTTATTGGTGGGTAGTCACGACCACTACTAGACCCATTGAGACTTGGGATGACTTTAGGAGAAGGTTTGGACTAAAGTTTCTATCATCGACTGAAGAGAATCTTCAGATGGAGAGCTTCCTATCTCTAAAGCAAGGGGACATGACAGTTAGGGAATACGTGGATATGTTTAATCAACTTGCTCAGTTCGGCCTAGAATTGGTAAACACAGCTCAGAAGAAGGCCCTACACTTTGCTCTAGGATTGAATGAGCCATTGCGCGGTTTGGCCATGTCTCATATACCCATGGGGGCGACTTTCGAGAGTTTGGTGAATATGGCCCTGCTTCAAGAGGAAGATAAGAGTGGCAAGAAGGAGGTCAAGGCAAATGAGTCTCAAGGCGAGAAGGTAGATTCCGGAAAAGGAGGCAAGAACAACAATAGCAAGGACAACAAGTCAAGAGAAAGGAGGAAGTGCAACTTCTGTGGGATTACTGGGCACATAGCCAAAGACTGTAGGAAGAAGAAAAGGAAGTTGGGCGAATGCTTTCATTGTGGAGAGTCTGGACATTTTAGCAAGGATTGCCCCAAGAAGCAAGGACAAGGGCAAGGACAAACTCAGCAAGTAAGACCCTCTGGAGGGCAATTGCAGGCTCTCCTCGCTCTTCCAGCTTTTGATCGAGGTAGAGTTTTTATAGAAATTCATGTTTACATTTCTGATTTTCCTGTTCGCACCTTATTTGATTCTGGCGCATCGCATAGTTTTATCTCTTCTGATATTGTTGAAAGTTTGCACCTAAGTACTAGCTTAGTTGAGGATCCCGTTTGTGTTTCAAATCCAATTGGGGGTTCCGCCCATCTACCTGTGATTTGTGTGGATTTGAAAATCTCTATCTTGAGCATAGAATTCATGTGTAATGTTTAGGTTCTCGGGTTTATGGGATACGGGTTGATTTTGGAGGTGGATTGGTTGTCCAGTTATGGAGCCATTCTTGACTGTGAGCATAGGGTAGTGAGGCTCATGACTCGCCTCGGTAATACCCTAGAAATTTCTTGTAACCCTAGAGGTCCCGTCATGTTATGTTATCTTGAATCTCTCGACTCGTCCATCGATGATCTGCGATCTGTAAGGGTGGTCCGAGACTATCCTGATGTCTTTGAAGAAGTTAAGGGGTTACCCCCTAAACGAGAGATAGATTTCCGCATTTATCTAGTCGATAATGCCAAGCCAGTATCATTGCCCGTTAGGCACATGGCCCCTCGTGAGAGAAGGGAGATCAGTAAGCAAATCAAGGAGTTGCTTGAGAAGAATTTTATTAGGCGAAGCATTTCTGAATGGGGTGCTCTGGTGGTATTCGCTACTAAGGCGGATGGTTCACTTCGTCTATGTGTTGATTATCGAGAGTTGAACAAGCTGACAAAGAAGAATAGGCACCCGTTACCGAGGATTGATGATCTCTTTTGGTGCTTCTGTTTTCTCTCAACTCGATCTAGCCACCGGATTCCATCAGCTTAGAGTAGCTGAGGATAGCATTGATAAAACTGCGTTTAGGACTCCAGATGGATTCTTTGAATGGCTTGTCATGCCATTCGGTTTGACTAATGCACCCGCCTACTTCGTAGATTTGATGAGTAGGGTGTTCAGAGAGTTCCTTAACAAGTTCGTGGTTGTCTTCGTGGATGATATTCTGATCTTCTCAAAGGATGAGGAAGAGCATGCTAGGCATCTCAAGGAAGTGATGGATACGCTTAGAGCGCATCAGTTGAAAGCCAAGTTCTCCAAATGTCATTTCTGGAGAAGGGAAGTTCGGTTTCTTGGACATATAGTTTCTAAGCAAGGCATAGCGGTGGATCCCGCGAAAGTGGTTGTGGTTCAAGACTGGAAGACTCCGAGGAATGCAACCGAAGTAAGAAACTTTCTCGGTCTGGCAGGCTACTATAGGAAGTTCATCAGGGACTTCGCTAAGATTTCGGCCCCTCTTACTAAGTTGACGAAGAAGAACTTAGTCTTTGCATGGGACTTGGAGTGTGAGCTTGCTTTTCAAAGGCTCAAGAGAGCCCTTACCCCAGCTCTAGTTTGGCAACGTGGATTGGCACTGTTTTCAAGAGATAGTTTTCTGCGTGGGATACCATATAATATGTAAACGAGATCCAAGATTCACTAACGAATCTTGGAAAGCTTGCACGAAACCATGAGCACGCAGTTATGTTTAAGCCAAGTATTTTAGGCAAAGAATAAGTGGAAGTGGAACGAGAGGCAACGGAGAAATGAGTTCTAACTCATATTTTGGGAACAAGAATTAAGAACTACGGAATTGCGAAGTTAAAAGACGGTCAGGGCACGATGGGATTAAGCACAAGAAAATGCGGCTTAGAAGATCGAAGACTAGATACGCGCATTTAATCTCTTTCTAAGAGTATATCCTTGATCCCTATTGTTCCGTAGAGCTTACTCGCATGCTATCTTTTAAGTATATCCTCTCGGCCCTATCCTCAATCTTAGATCTGTTGCAAACCCCCTAAGGATTATGACTAGCCTATTTGTGATATATGGTTGGGGTGAAGAAGTTCGTCACCAAACTATTTGGGCTTTATGGGATATGGGTAATAATTGATAGACTTACGAAGAGAACCCATTTTTCCGGTGAAAAGCAAGAGAACTGTATCATGGCTAGCATCTGTTTATCTTCGAGAGATAGTATGGTTGCATGGAGTTTCTTCTAGCATAGTTAGCGATCGTGACCCAATTTTCACTAGCCAGTTCTGGAACAGTTTGCAAGAAGCGATGGGTACACGATTGAATCTGAGTACAGCCTATCACCCCCAGACGGATGGCCAAACCGAAAGGGTGAATAGAGTGCTAGAAAATCTCTTGAGGCTTTGTGTTCTCGACTTCGGTGGTACTTGGGAAGACCACCTTCCTCTTGTAGAATTTGCTTACAATAATAGCTATCAAGCCAGCATAGGGATGGCACCATTTGAAGCTTTGTATGGGAGGCCGTGTAGGTCACCATCTTGTTGGTGGGAGACAACAGATAGACTTATACTTGGGCCCGACATGATAAGGGACTCAACCGAGAAAGTTGAATTAGTGAGAAGAAGGATGAAAGCGGCCCAAGATAGACAGAAATCCTATGCTGACAGGCGAAGGGCAGATTTGGAATTCAAAGTGGGAAACATGGTTTTCGTGAAGGTTTCTCCTTTGCGAAATGTGGTACGTTTTGGAGCAGCGGGGAAGCTGGCACCAAGGTTCGTAGGACCCTTCCCTATCATAGAGAGAATTGGAAAGATGGCCTATAAGGTGGAATTGCCCGAGAAGCTAGCCGGAGTGCATAATGTCTTTCATGTCTCGCATCTCCGAAAGTGCCTTCATGAGTCCGCCAAAGTGGTTGAGCCAAGCATTCTCGAAGACATCGAGGTAGAGAAAGAAGCAACCTTGAGAAAAGCTCCGATTCATATCTTGGGAACAGAGATCAAGAAACTGAGGAGTCGAGAAGTCAAATTGGTGAAAGTTCAGTGGGGTGAAGCTGACGAAGATGCAACTTGGGAAACCGAGGAGAAGATGCGTGGGCTTTATCCATTTCTTTTTGAGGGTACATTCTCAACCTCTCTCCTAAGTAGCATATCTTTCTTTTTGCTATCCGTGTTTATCCTGTTTGTCTAATTATCTCGTTAATCATGTTATGAGGACCTTAGGTAGAAACCCTTTGGATGAAACATGTATTTGAAACATGTTATGCTTGATGGTTGCAAGCGGTTGCAAGTGTTTGCACGTGGATACTCGTGGATGCATGGTGCACATTAGGCACTAAGATCGGCTCACACACTTTCATGTTGCATATGCATGAGTGCTTATACTTATTCATGGATGAAACTTGTTATGCTATCACGTGGATGTTGCATTTGGATGAATGTTATGTGCACTCATGTAGAGATTATAAATTATGTTAGGAATTTGCATACATATGGACTCATTTCACTAACATGCTTTACATTAAGGAGGTTTACTGAATCAGTAACCGCCTGATTTTTGCATTAGATAAGTACATATACACACACCTTTGCATATGATCATACAGCATTTAGAATCCTTTAAGGACAATGACTGCACGTGGATGATGTTTTGAGTAGATGGGTGATGGATGGTAGGATACGTTCTTCCTAACTTGGAGATTTCAGGGACGAAATCCTTTAAGGAGGGGAGAATGTAACAACCCGTATTTTTGAATAACATGTTATAACATAAATGGAGGAAGAATTAAACTGTAAAATCTGAATCAAGGGAAACGGGTTGTGCCATTGCGTTCGTCTCGGAAAAATACGCGAAATAGAGTCCGAGTTTTCGAAAATCGGAGTCCGTATGACCAAGATATGGCCTCGCGAAGTTTCACGAAAAATTCACAAATTAAAGTATACTTAATTAAGTGAAATGGGTTGCACAGAGAAATATATATATATTGATATATATATATAATAAATAAATAAATATGCAAAAATGTTCAAAACAGCGAATTGGGAGAGGGGAATAACCGAACCGGCCGATTTTTGAGGTCGACCCGAGCTCGCTGGGTCGACTGGGGGTTAATCCAGGGTGTTTGGCTGTTAACCCGTGGGCCGATTCGCTCAAATGTAGATTTGGCATTTGAATGGTTCTCATGGTTCAGCTTTAATCTAACGGCCCTAGATGGTTCCTACACTTGACTTCTTCCCCAAGACATGCTTTGATGGCTTGGATTGAATCTAGGGTTAATCCTATGGCTAATACTATCCTAATCCTCTATAAAAAGACCCCTAAACCTAGCCTAAATCACCATTATTTAATCCTACAACTAAACTATATCAAATTTGTTCCTCTCATGGCCTCCACTCTCATGCTAAAATTCCTAAGCCTATTTCTATGAGAGATTTTGAGTGCATACAAGTATTTTCAAGCTTGTATGAGTGTTCTTAGTTTGCATTCAAGTCAAGTTGCAACATTTCTCTTTCAAAGCAAGAGTTTTTATTGATTTGGCTCAAGGGTTTTTCATTTGGAGCTTGCATATTTGGGTTTTGCATAAGGGCTTCGTCTCAATCTTTATAATAACTATTTATTTGTGTCTTCATAGCATTGTAAGCCCTTTTCTACTTTCTTTCTTGAACTCTAAAGTTAAATGAATGATGCAAGTTTGGGGTTGATCAGTATGATATGCAAGTTTGGTTGATCATTATGATATGCAAGTTTGGTTGATCATTATGATATGCAAGTTTGGTTGATCATTATATGCAAGTTTGGTTGATCATTATATGCAAGTTTGGTTGATCATTATATGCAAGTTTGGTTGATCATTATATGCAAGTTTGGATGATCATTATGCAAGTTGGGTTAATCATTATGTATGACACATGTTGCTATGTTATGCAAGTTTGGGTTGATCATGTTATCATGTTATGCAAGTTAAACTTGATGTTGTGATCATAAAGCTCCAAGCTTTATGTTGAAGGTTGCATTTTGGCAACATGGAAGTTATCATATCCCTTATGATAACTTGCATGTGAGGCTAAATGCGAACTTCTAGCAACTTCTACATGTCATTTATCACCATGTATCACTCATATGCTAAGTTTGGTTTTATGCATGCTTTTGAAGCCTAATGATGCAATATGCAAGTATATGAATATATGTACATTTCATATGCCACCATGATAAACTTGTGGCTTCAACACCTTTTTGTCATGATTATGCCAAGTTCCCTATTTTATCCTTTATGCGTTGTTGCGAGTATGTAAACGATGGGATTACGTTGGGGTTGGGTAAAACTATGACATGAACATGATTTTTATAACATGACATGATATGTTAACTTGTAATTATGTTTTGGAAACATAATGGACATGACACTTAGAAAATATGAGTGTGGCCAACTCGAGGTTGGGTTGAGTTTGTAGCATAAATCTACCCGGACCCGCCCGGCTTAACTAGTGGCTACAAACAATAAGACCCAATGTGAGAAGTTGGTCATGTTGTGCTCGAACCCGAGGTTAGACCTAGTTGTGGTGTAAAGCTACCCGGACCCGCCCGGCTTAACTAGTAACCACAACAAAGTCTAATGTGAGAGGTTAAAGCGCATTAAGTTAATTAATGCCTCCTGATTAGGGTTAAGTCATGGTCCACTTAATACTTAACCAATTTGGGCTTGATGGATTAATCGAGGTTAAGTCAGGAGCCTTGGGTACTCTTAACCAATTTAATCCACGTGTGGATCGGGTTAACCACATTTAACCCGCTACGAAACCCTAGTTGCGTGATCCTTTTCAGCAGTAACCTCCTTGGTAGTATCATAAGACCCTAGGACTAGGCTAGGGTGGGGCACGATTACTGGGCTGATTGTAAGAGACCAAAAGAGACGGCTGAATGATGCCCCGGTTGTTCAGGCGGACCATGGTCGTGCACATTAAGTCCGGAGTTGAACACGGGCACCGGTAGGTTTGGACTGTGCATCATGGTATGGTGTCTGAGGGTTACACCGTAGGGCCAGATACACCCTAGGGTGGACCCTGCACAGTCAACTACATTACATGATTAAGCCGCATGACACCGACACTTGACGAGTTAGGCTTATAGGGAGCCGATCGACTAGACCGTGTAGTTGGACCTTAATTCAGGTCACCTCATGATGATGGGCCAAGCTTGGGCCAAGGGATCAATTCTTGTTTTTACTTGACATGTTAGAATGCTAGTACACCCGTGGTGCAAAACTTAACCTTAATTATGCGATGACACCTTTATCTATCTTGTTAGTTAATCATCATTCCAGTATGTTGTTATCCTTATGTTCATCTCAGCTTCTCATGCCAGTTAACTTTACTAGTTCATAGGCAGATAGTAGTAGGGCTTACCAGTCTTTTTGACTGACCTGTTTTCTTTCGCCTCTTTTCTTCCGTTCCCCCCCCCTCAGGTTCTCAGGGTGGGAACATTGGAGCTTAGCTTGGATCTTTACAGCTTGCTTACTGGATTTGCTCATGTACGGTTTTGGACATTGAGCTAGCTATGGTTTATCACTTCATTTTGGGGATAGTACTTTATGTATTTCAGTTTTTCAGTTTATGCTTTTATCTAGACTTTGTTGTTGGAAAATAATGACCAAGTACTTTGTTGTAACATGACTGTGGTTTTGAAATGCTAAGTTTTATCCGCTGCTTTACTACTCTGTTTTACTTATATGTTCTGTCTTGTGATATCTGCATGCATGTTTACCTCGTTTAACGCCCCTCCAATGCCAAGGTACTTGCAAGAGTTACCTTGGCGGAGGTGGGGTGTTACAGGCTTGATCGAGATGGATGACTTAGGAAGAATGGAAGACTAGTTGTTCCCAATGTCAATGGATTGAGAGATGAAGTGCTTAGAGAATGTCATCACTCGAAACTGACCATACGTCCCGGTGGTAACAAAATGTATTGGGACATGAAGCAGACCTACTACTGGGAAGGTATGAAAAGAGACGTTGGGAAGTTTATATCCAAGTGCATGAACTGCCAGCTAGTTAAAGCTAAGCAAAAGAAGCCTAGTGGTTTGTTGCAACCATTAGAAATTCCAGAATGGAAATGGGAACAAGTCTCAATAGATTTCATTGATGGGTTACCGAGGACTAGATTGGGCCATGATAGCATTTGGGTGATTGTGGACCGATTGACTAAGAGTGCAATGTTTATACCCGTCAAGTCGAATAGAACAGCAGCTAAGTTAGCGGAATTATATATGAAATGGTTAGTGATATTTCATGGAGTACCTAAAAGCATTGTGAGTGACCGAGACCCGTTGTTTACTAGTGGGGTTGGAAGAGCTTACAAGAGGCTCTAGGGTCAGAATTATATCTCAGTACCGCGTATCATCCTCAAACTGATGGTCAAACAGAGAGGGTGAATCGTATATTAGAAGATCTCTTGAGGGCTTGCATATTGGATTTTGGTGGATCATGGGATGACCATTTGCATATAGTAGAGTTTGCATATAATAATAGTTATCAATTCAGTATTGGTATGGCTCCATTTGAAGCTTTGTACAAAAGATCATGCAACTCACCGTCATGTTGGTTATAAACTGGTGAGAAGTTTGTGTTTGGACCAGATGTGATAAGAGAAACCTCAGATAAGATCAAGGTTATCCGACAAAGAATGAAGGCTGCCCAAGATAGGCAGAAGAGTTATACTGATAAATGGCGAAGAGATTTGAAATTCTCCGTTGGCGACCTAGTATTTGTCAAGATCTCTCCATTAAAGAATGTTATTCGGTTTGGAAAAAGAGGAAACCTGGCACCAAGATTTGTTGGTCCATTCCCGGTTCTCGAAGAAGTTGGGAATTAGGCATATAAGGTTGAATTACCTGACAAGATGGCGGGAGTTCATAACATGTTTCATGTTTCTCAGTTAAGGAAATTCGCGCACGACCCCGATGTGGCTATTTCACCTGATCAGTTGGATGATGTTGAAGTAGAACCTGAGGCGGTTGGGAACCGCAAGCCGATTCGTATTGTCAAGCACGATACGAAGCAACTTCGAAGGAAAGCGGTGAATCTGGTCAAAGTTCAGTGGGGCGAGGATGAGAATGACTGTACTTGGGAGACAGAGGAGAGCATTAGGAAGACGTATCCAGAACTCTTTACCTGGTAAGATTTTAATTGCAAACTAGTTTTCCGCATGTTAGGATAGACTTATTTGTTGTTTTGTATGTTTGATTGTTGTGAGTGGTTGGTAGGCATGCGGGATCCTGTGCTTGTCTCTTAGTTAAGGAATTTCGGGGGCGAAATTTCTTAAGGGGGGGGGGGGGGGGGAATGAAACGACCCGCATTCTATGCATTAGGGGATCGTAAGATATTTATTTCTTTCTTATGCGAAGTCGTATAGCCATGTAACTTTGGGAGACGACTATTGGGGTCATTTTCCATATTCATGATTTTTGCCGATTTTTAAATGACCATTTTGCCCCTAGCTGATCTTGTTTCCGCCATAACTTTTGATTGGTAAGGAGGTTTGACCTGAAACCACTTCCATTAGATTTAGATAATGGTTTATCTTTCCGTAGAGTGGTCACATTTGCCAAACGGACTAACTGTTTGGGAGATATGGCTGAAACAAGGTTTGGAAGGTGAAAAACAGCTTAATCGGGCCTAATTAGGGTGATTAGCAAGAGGGCCCATAACCCATTTCGGGATTAGGGTTATGGGGAGGCTGAGAACAGTAGGAAAACAAATTTTATTTCATTTTTCAGCCGCTTAAAACATTTCTTTAACCCTAGCCGTGGCCTCCACCTTCTAATTTCATCCCAAATCGCTCCTAATCGCTTTCTAATTAAAGATTAAGCCAATCTACGCCAAATCAAGGAGAAATAGCACCATTTCAGAGTTAGAGCTGCTGTTAGACACTGGAAATCACCCCAAATCAGTGGAGTTTCAGTTTTGAAAGTTTAATTGTGGCAAAGGTGAGTGATTGGCATTGTTTTTACATTAATTACAGTTAATTAGGGTGATTAGTGTTAATTAACGAAATTAGACATGTTAAAAATCTGGAAAAATGTTTAGAAATTCTTAAATATTATTTTAGACCTCTGTTAGAAAATTTGGTTAATTTGGACATTATTTGCTAATCATATCATTAGTTATGCTTAAACATGATTAAGGGGAATATATGAGTTTTAGGGTATGTTTGATGCATATAAACATGTTAAATTGTTGTTTTGATGTTTGTGGATGATTATATATGTTGCTATGACTGTATGGTATACTTTGTGATTGGTTAGAAAAGTTATAATGGTCGAAAACGCTGTCGTATGGCGTAAAACAGTCGCTGGAAATGCTACAGGGATCCGGATCGGATCGGATGAGAGGATCAGGTCGGTTAGCCGAACCGAACCAAGGTGATGGCTTCTTCAGCCGCGTAAAATGGAAAGGGCAACAAGGAAGGCCCGGATCGGATAGAACTGGGGTGAAACAAGTAGGATCAGAGTGAACGGGAATTGGGGATTTCGAATCAAACCGAGGGAGCTTGAAAGACCGAACCAGACCGCCTCTGGAGCATCGAACTGATCCAGAAGATGGGCATTGAACCAAATTGCACCATGGAGCTTCATGACCGAACCAAAGCAATGACTAAGGACCCGAACCGAACCAAGGAGGTGACCTAATGATGATCCGAACTGAACCAGGGTGACAGGTCGAACCGAACCGGATGTGTACTTCTGCTTGTATGCGATGACTCTCCTGAAGACCAACTCCAATTTGACCAAAACCCGAGATGTAAAGGTAGTCCAAATGGGAAGTATAACTCAAGATTCAGACGGGAACCAATGAGTTAACTTCATGACTTGACTTTACTGCGGGACGTGTGCTAAGGGGTTATCAACGTGCATAGCTTTGATTCACCACCAAGACGGATGTTAGGCTACGGATCAGTGCAGTGGGGTAGTTATTACTCCATGGGGGCAGAGTGATCATAGCATGGCTATGAGCCAGTGCAGTGGAGTCGTCGTGACTTCATGGGGCAGAGTGGACATAACAAGGACTAATGGTTATGGATCAGTGCAGTGATGTCGCCATGACTCCATGGGGGCAGAGTGATCATAGCAAGGATTTGGGTGATCAAAGCGGTGGATATCGTATGCTTTACGCACTGAGTGAGAGATGTGAGGATAGTTGCTATGCTTGATTGTTTGACATCACTATGATATGCACACCCCTCCCCCGTATCTTTACACCATATGTTAGTGTCACCTTAGAGTATCGTACATCTTGTTGTGCTAACTCTTTGGTTGCAGGTCCAGGTTCAGGTATGGTTTAGTATACCTGTTATTGTTCTATTTTGCTGCTTATCGATCATACCAGACTTTTTCCTGATCCAGAGTTTTATGTCTCTTCTTATTACTTTGGGTGCTCTTAAACGGGCAGACTAGAGACAGGTTAGCTGGTTATGCACGAGTAGCTGATCCGGAGACGAGCAGGAGGCTCCCACGTATGATATATATATATATATATATATATGTGTGTGTGTGTGTGTGTGTGTGTGTGTGTGTGTATTCTCCCTATGTCGTCGATGGTCACTACTTTGGGCATTAGTAGTGTACTTTTCCTTTACTTTGCTTTAGAGACAGTTTGAAAAGTTGTAATAATGATGTGGAACATAAGCTGTAATTTGAATTTCCGCTGCTATGATGATTATGGTTCAGTTCTCAGCTTATGCACTGTCTCACTTGTTTTATGCCAAGTATGTTATTATTATATTTTATTCCATGCGCTGTGAGACATTCTACAGGTTCCTTTTTAGTTTTGATTCCCTTCTTTCCTTTCTTTGACGACCGTCCCGTGCTGGGTGGACATTGGCACGACGTAATTTCATTGGAAATGTCGGCTGGTGCGAGGCGGGCCATCACACGCTACTGTCACTACTCTGGTCATTAGTAGTGTACCTTTCCTTTCTTTTGCTTTAGAGACAGTTTTAAAGTTGTAATAATGATGAAGTGGAACATAAGCTGTATTTGGATTTTCCGTTGCTACGATGTTTAGTTTTCATCTTATGCACTGTCTCACCTGTTTTATGTCAAGTATGTTATTATTATATTTTATTCCATGCGCTATGAGACATCCTACAGGTTCCTTGTTAGTTCAAAATTCCTTTCCTTTTCCTTTCTTTGGCGACCGTCCCGTGCTAGTTGGACATTGGCACAACGCACTTTCAATGGAAATGTCGGCTGGTGCTGGCGGGCCGTCACAGCCAAGGTACGTTGCACCCATAGACCATACGCAGGGGCATGTGCTATTATTATTATATTTTTTTTCTCTTTTTGATTTGAAATTTTTATTCATTGCACATAAATAAAATTTTAAGACAATCTTTTCTTTCTTCGTTTTGTTATTCCTTTGTTCGCACGCAGCGCTAGTTTTAACTTATCTTCATTTATAATTCACCGCTGTGCGTAAACTAAGTAATTGTATACGGACAATTATATGGTTTATTCTTCCCCTAATAAATTAGATTATTTATTTCTCTTTTTAACCTTCTCTCTACATAACCCCTTTCACACAATCTTTTTAACCGCTTTCACACTGCATTGCATATATCATTCTTTCTCCAATCAATTAACTTTTTTTCCTTCATGCATTTAACTTTCTTTTTATTTTGATTGTACATCCTTATTTTACAATCAATCAATTTACCTTTAATGCATTTATTTATTTATTAACTCATTGTAATTAAACTCATTGTAATTAATGCCCTCTACTTTTATGCGCTCAATTCTTTTTATTATTCTATGCAATAACAATATAACTTTCAATATATCAACTTATGCATATATTCACATGCACGTAATTAATTGCATGTTATTAATTCATCTCTTTCTTCCGTTTGCATTTATATATATATATATATATATATGCACTGATTATGATACCCTTTAATGCCAAAACATTCATTGCATGCAACTTAATACTTTTGCATGAAATCTGTTTCTTTTTATCGTATGTATTGCACTGACACATTGCCTATTTTAACGTATTGAATTTTCTTTCATGCACTAATATTTTAATTGTAAATTCTATTGCACATTAATTTTTAACATTGACATTAATATATTCCTCTGCATTGTTATCGTATTAATTTTTCCTTATTTACAACGTATGAACTTGTTATGCATCACCATCGTCTACGTACATTTTAATCGTCATAAAAATGCGGGGTGTTACATACTCCCACCCTTAAGTAATTTCGTCCTCGAAATTCGATGAGGGTAAAATAGATAATCCTTCGCATAATATCCATCCATCAAGTATGAATCCAATTTTTTACAAACATTGTGCACATGTGCAAAGTGAAATATATCATAGTAATGTATGTATGCCTAATTTGGTACCACCTATATGTATGCAATTTTTTTTAAATCTCTTTTAAAACATGATGCTCACATTCTAAATATACTTGCAGTTCTATATGAATGCAATATTTTTGAAAATCAAAACATTTTTCACCCAAATTTTCCCAAACTCCTACAGAATAAGAGCATAGTTCATCCAATTGTTGCATCCAAAACCCTACCAATCATCATTAAATTTCAAAATTTAGAAAAATTTAATTTTCTAAATTCAATTTCTTATATTACAAAAAGGTATAAAATGGAAAAATTCACTTCTTCCGTTTTTCTTTTATGTACCTTTTCTAATTTACTTGGATTTTTATGTAACTGCTCTTTAAAGATTTCCTATTTTCCTATCCAAGTACAACTACAAAAGAAAATTTTCTCTTCTTTTTCAACTTATCTTGGAAAAATTTCATTTTTATTCATCTTTTCTTAAGATTTTCATTTCCTTTTTCCATCACGTTTGTTGCTTTACTGAATTCGTTGTTTTCTTCTTAGTTAGGCTATTCTCTTTCTTAGCTTATCTTTCCATTAAGCCTTTCCATCTTTCAACATCCTACACAGCTACTACCAAGGGCCAAGAACCATAAGACTATTTCACTAAAGAAAAGTCCAACCACAACTCTCAACACTTACTTGCCCTTCCACTATTTAGTAGTCACTACTAGTCCTTGTTGTGTGTTACTGGCCTACATTTTTTTTTTCAAGCAACAACTCTAGGCCTCACAATGCTTATGCATTCTACGGGAATTTACCACGATTCCAAGATGGTCCTTGCTATTTACTTATAGCCTCAAACTTCTTCTCGTTCTTTCTAGGCACTAATCCTTACCTACTCCATTCTTTTTAAAACATGGTTTGGCTTTTCTCTATTTTTCATTACATTTTTCTTCCAAAAATTAAAAATGCTAAAACTTTTACTTTCTTCGCCAAAACTTACTTTTGTCAAACCATAAAAACATGTTACAACATTAAAAAAAATGCAAAACATTTTTTTTTTCTAATCACACAACTGGAGTAAGCAAGGACAACTATTTTCTTAGTTGGGTTTCCAAATTACCTAGGCCCCTAGATACATCCACGAAATCATTTTCCCAACTAAATATATTCCTAATCCATTTTCCATAATTAAACCTTTTTCGAATTTTTAAGGTTTCCCTACTAGACCCACTAATCTCAGTTACTATCGTATGGGATACATCTTTTTCTAATACCAATCATTTTGTACACTTTCCACCCAACATACCTAAGGGTCTCAACTTTCCATGTTCATTCTTTTAGTGTACAAAATAGTTTTCCCATTTCTTTCCACATTCTACTCTTTTTATCTAGTGGGCTCCCTTATGGATCTAGGTTTTTATATATAATATATTTATATTTTAGAAAAATACAAATACGTCCACTCATTACCTATATAAGGATCCTAAACCAAAGCTCTGATACCAAGTGTGACAACCCGAATTCCAAAAAATCGATTTTTTTTCCAATCCATCGAAACCCGAGTTGGTTTGCTTGGTATCCTGCAGGAAAGACAGAGACATGAAACATGACAGTGTTCGGAAAACACCTCATAGCGGAAGGAATAAAATATAATGTAATTAAAACATAGCTTTACCTTAATAATAATACTGCTAATCAGTATCCAAAAGCCATACAGTCTCTGTCATGAACCTAACCTGCGAATGTTATGAGGAGGGGGTCAGAACATAAGTTCTGTGTGAATGAATTTAGAATAAACTTCTGAATAATCCTACATATACCGTTCTATTATATTTTTCTTAGTTTATTAGGTTATTTGTGATATTAGCACTCTAGGCTTACACACACGTCGCATCCATCTACTCACCAGTAGATCAACCTAATATAGTGTATATGTAGCTACCCCCTACTCGCACAGTCTTTTCCGTAAGTATGTGGTCCCCTTACTCAATGTTCGTAAAAATTCCCATATGCGTGTGTGTGTGTGTGTGTGTGTGTGTGTATATATATATATCAACGCAACGTTTTCGTAGAATCCTCTGCATTACATAAGCGTTTGGACTGCTACCCTGAATCCCACTAGGTTCTTATGTAACGCCCTTTAGTCTATGATACACCACCCAGAGCGACTTGAGTGTACATAGACTTTCCCACATGAATATCGTCAATCGTTCTCGATGTCTATTGCACATGTTCTCCATATGTGCGCCCGAGTCCCATGGCAGGGCTAATCAAGAAACACGGAACTCGATCGGGAGCTTTCAGATATCTGCCGATTACAGATGCTAAGGTTTGCTTTTACAGTGGCTATGGTTCCACTAGACCCCTCCCTCAACTAACAAATGAAAGGCACCCAAGAAAATCAAGAATGAGAACTTAACCCCAGCCCCCTATGCCCTTCAAACCTATAGGCCAACCTCACCCATAACTAGATAGCAAAGTATATGGTCTTTTGGAGTTCTCTGCGTTTCCGCTTTACGTACTGACTGAAGATGGTAGGTAGACGACGAGTTGCTATCACAGGGCACAAACTGGTCTCGTCGAATCACGCTGGTCCATCTTAGTCTTATGATTGCTCCTTATTATTGCAATCAAGGCATACCCATTGGTTCACCCACATAGACCTTACCTCTATGAGCACATGCGTATCATCTGCCACTCACAGAGGAATACCAAGAGTACCCTACGTCCCCGGAAGCCGCGTGCTTCTTAACCCAGTCCGTTGGAGCCTATAAGAATATCTAGATGGACATGCGCTCCTCTTTGTGTCTTTTGACATCCCGATGATCTACTCCTTATGGTTATTCATCCTCTAACGTATGGACTGGTCCAAGCTCCCCATTCTTACGTGTTATTAGAACTATGTCTAATTGTCCAATTATGTGCTTGTTCTGTTTCATCAGGTTTCTTTATAACTTGGTTATCCTTATTCATATTGCCTTTCGATTCTAATTACCAAGTTTCTCTTGCTTATTAATGTTTCATGTATGACTCATTACTTTTAAGTTTCCTTAATAAGCTTTATACCCCATTATCCATCTTAACTCATTTCTTATATAAGTTTTTCCTCATATTTTCTTATTCGGTCCACAATCCATCGTTGTTTACTTTGTTTTCTTAACTAAGGCTTATTGCTTAGTTTCCTTAACTAAGGCTTATTACTTAGTTCTCTTTATCGTTATTTACTTAGTCCTCTTAACAAAGGTTTTCTACTCATAACCCATGTTATGTTTATCAACAAATTACTCAATATCGCTTTGTAGTTAATATTCAACTTATTTTATAATATAAGTTGTCCCATTCTCTAGTCCTATTATCATTTTCCCTTGTCCCTAGGACAAGTCTACTTATTATTTGACTTTCATATTTCCCCTATATGTTCATAATAGGTTGCTATCATTCCCCATTATTACGTTGGTTAAGTTTGTCCATATACCCAAGTTGACTTAACCTTATCCTTTTATTCAATCAAACCCACTTAACCCATTTTTCTTATTATGCTCATATGACCACTCGTGTATTATCTTGGTTAAGTGTTACATTTGATTCTTATAAAAATAGATTTATATGTTTACACACTAGACCTCTCACATTAGACAAACCTTTTGCGGATGCTGGATATGCCGAGTGGTTCTGGGCAGACTTCTTGAGACGACCCGAACTTCCCCGCGAAGGAAAGCCCAGATTGAGTTGAGAACAAGCCACATCACAACACAAACAGAAGAACGTTTCATTGTTAATTACAACAATTCCATCAGAATACAAGAATATACAGAGTATGAATAAATATTATACATCAGAGAAATATCAGAGATTTAATTGCATTACTGCGGCGGAAAAGTATTACAATACACAACTTAAAGAGATATACGGATACAGAGCTTTACGGATATCGTTCCAACTGTAAATTAGGATCCTGTGAATAGAAATCTGCAAAACCAAAACTACTAGCTGCCCGTGTCAGAATAAGGGCACCTAGAGTTTAGGTTAAAACAATAAACTCCAGGTCAGTCATGTAACTGGTGTTAGAACTAAAACAGTTATCTTTTGATTTTAAAGTTAGGTAAATCAAGGGACCACGCCGTATAACACGGAACGGGTTTCCTCCCAAGAATACTAGTGCATAAAACAACAGCGCAATGCTAAATAAAGAACAATGAAGCTATTATAAGACTCAGGTCCCATCACACAATGCAACGCAAGCCGGAGGATAGAGTTTTTACCTTATAATAGCCAAAAATGCTTGGTACGTGAAATTTCATCTTTTATTATTACTATAAGTGTATAATGTCAAAACAATTTAAACCATAAGTATTAATCATAGACGACATAAGTGCCCCATACCACTATGTCGCCATATGTAGGATTACAACTAAAACCGCAAAGTCGCGTATTAGAAGTTGGATTTCCATCTGTGAATCGAGGCAAGGGATCGTCCTCACCGAATTCGAGACGCTCTAGCCTGCCTCTCAGGTCAGAGCTCGAGTGACCTTAGGATCGTCAGGGCTGGTCCACCGATGTGGATTAAAATGCATAAACACTGCGTTTCCCCGCCCTATGGGACGTCAATGAGCCAAATGACTCCATCGGACCCGGATCATCCGATCTAACCGAGGCGCCTTGCTATCCATTATCCACATAAGTAAAATGTCCGGGCGTGTAAAACCCAAAACACCACTCCTAGCTAGAAGGAAACGCATGTCCTCCCTGAAGTCCTCTCCCGTTTCTGGTTCACACCGGGGTGTGAGGCTCGCGAATTAACGCTACACAAAGCTACACCACAAAGGCTGTGCTTTGATCATCAACCACAAGACTCTGCTTTTCAATAGAAGCCTTGATCATTTGCTTCTCAGCATGCTACACCGGCAATTCATGCCATGCGACTGATATCTATCGATATATAACCTCTGAGCTCGTACGTCTCAGAGAAGGGCGTTAAGCAAAAGAATAAATTCTCCGCCACCAAAAAGATATATATTTAATAGAAATCAATAAACACAGAATAAAATCCAATGTCAGGCACACAATCCATTTACAAATCCGTTCAGGGTCTGAACGAAACCGGAGGAACCTTATTCCTCGCATATCCATCGATCTCCAAATACGTCTGGACGATCACCAATTGATTCCCTCCTCTTGGGTGTACATCCCAATCAAGATCATCAGTAATTATCCAAACGATGTGAAGACCTTCGGTCTTCCATCACCGTCTTCTTCGTCGACTTATCGACAATTCAGTTATTCAGAATGGGATAAATCCGACCTTTCCGAATAACTCGTGTATATAGTAAACCAGTGCTACACAAACACAACTACGCCTCATTCCAATCCAGAATATTCTTTTATTCAAATATTCTTTTACTTTGGGAAAGGTTCCCATTAATTTTATTATAGATAAATTCTTTAAATTTATTCTTTAATCTTCCTTTGAATATCAATTCAAACCAAATTATGGTTTACCCATATTAGTCGAGATTAACGAACCGTACCGAAGTAATTATTTGTTTTAATTTCCCAACCCCAACCTATTCATCCCATGAAGTAAAACTGGTAATACTTCATATCTTACACCATGGTGTTATCGGTAAATTCAATTGCCATTTCACGTTCAAATCTAATTAAAGATTTAACTATTGCCTGGAGCAAAACTGGTGATACTCCATTCTCGGTCATTTCAATCTAATTAAAGATTCATTAAAACTCTAATTCAGTTTTAATTTCCAAAAATCATTACTTAATGATTATTCAAAGTTAAGAAATAAATCTGATCTTTAACGGGGTTAAAGAACTAATGTCATTTAAAACACAGTTCACGATAAACCCAAAATCTCATTCCATTAACAATGGAATCTTTACGGAAAACAGATCAATATATATAACCGATGTGAACTTCCATATCAAACCGATAATATAAATGGAATAACGACAAGGCCTTTTAAATTCCATATATATTAATAGTCTTCCTCTACAGAAGCTCACCTCGATTATTACCCAGTCGAATTCCATTCAATTCCAATTTATTTTATTAAATTGGAAAACTTTACTTTGGAAAATCTCCTTTAAATCTTCTCAAATTTTTTATAAATTCCAAATCACATTTCACTGTAAATCGGGTTAAAGAACAAATGTCATTAAAACACAGTTCACAACAAACCCAATTCACATTCCATTAACAATCGGGTTAAAGAACAAATGTTATTTAAAACACCGTTCACGATAAACCCAAAAATCAATTCCAATTCAATTCCAATTAACTATTAATTAATTGGTATACATCATTAAATCTAAATAAAAAGATTTAATCTTTTTCTCAACTGGGTTTAAGAACAGTTTTAATGAAGACACCATTAACGACAAACCTAAATCCCATTTGATATTAAATACAAGGCTCTGAATAGAAAATATATCGGCTTATATTCAATATCAAATACTATAACCAACAAATATTGTATTGGAAACAACGATATAAATATATCTTTCAAATTTCCATAACAATATCTGTATAATCACCGAATCCAACATCGAAATATTATGAAGACAATTTCGATTCAAATCCATTTCCAATTTATATATTGGAAATTCCTGTTATCTTCGAAACCGTTTCAATTCCAATTTATTTATTTTAAAAATATTGGATTTAATATTCTAGTTCAAAACTAGTTCATTTCGATAAAAATCTACTTTTATCTTTTCAAATATGGGATTTTTCATCCCAACTCTTTCCAAATCGTTTCTTATGATTTCACACTAATTATTGATATTTTTAATAATTTTATCAAGGCCCGTACAGTCGTTTTCCATCAACGGCCATCGAACTGCACTTACAACGACCTTTTCCAAATATGATTTGGACATAATTCTAAATCCAACCGTTATATTTCTAATATTCGTTAGAAAGCTCTTTTCGATACGAACCCAACGGTTCCGGTGTTAGTAGAATCCGACGGTCGGATCTCCCGTAATGTCAGTTTGAAGTCAATGGTCAAAATTCGCGAACTGCTGCCGCGCGGCGCATTCTATTCAGGCCATTATATATATAATATTATATATATTTCGTCGATTTCCTTTTAAAACGTATTTTATAAATCGTTTTAAATTCGTTTTTAAAACGATTTCAACTTCATATTCAATTTCAAATCAAAATTGAATATTCCATATCAACGATATATAAATGATAATATTTTCAAAACATTAGATTTTGAAATCAATTCCTTTTCGATATTCATTATAAAAATGAATAAAATCGATATAAATATCGTTCACGTCAAAATAGCGTCGATCAAAACAACACAGCTGTATATATTTAAATATAATCGTGTCCATCCCAAATCGGACACCAAAATCATATTTTGATTCTTTTCTGAATATTATTTGAAAAATATTCGTTATTTTAAAATATTCATTCTTTCTGAACTGGAATCAGACGCAGTCAATTACCATATAATTTGATTATATGGATTTCACACAACCAATGTGTATAACAACTATGAAAACAACAATCCATCATCCAGAGTGCATTCTACACTGTATAAACATTAAATATAAATATCTAATGCTTACACAGTCTGTCAATCAATCGATCGACATACCATTAAACAATTGGGACTACTGTACATCAAATATCATCCCAACACCCGTGTGGGGTTTCAATCAACAAACACAGATTTTATTTTTGTAGTTTGGGCGATGCGTAAAATATATCGTCCCAATCCATATCAGTCAAATGGGTGTACATAAACAAATCGTCTGATTTGTAAATAAATATTTATTTTATTAACATACACGTTAAAAATTATATTTTTAAGTATAAAATATTTATTCATTCCACATCACATAATCAATTTTCACAACACATCAATCAAACAAACAAGTCATCCATGGTCTGTGGACGACGGGTGTCGGGTGCTGCTAAGCACCATCTGCATCCTAGTATATATTTCAAACTAGAAAATAAAATAAAAGTGAGAAGTTCTCACCTTTGGGTTCCACTCCGCCATTCTTTATTTCTGAACGGTTCAGATTTGGATTTGATTCCAGTCAGTTCCATTACACATTGTCTGTTCATAGTAAAAATCACATTTTTATTATTTATTTTTATATATAAAAATTATATTTTTACATCGCTCTACTTCTAATAAAGATTATATTTTTATATCAAAGATATTTATATTTTCAAATCAAAAAGGTTTATATTTTCCAATTCAAAGATATTTATATCTTCAAATAAAAGAGATTTATACTTTTCAATTCAAAGAGGTTTATATTTTTCAATTCGAAGATATTCATATTTTTCAATTCAAAGAGATTTATATTTTCCAATTCGAAGAATTTTATATGTTAAAACAATGCTAATTTTATATGTTAAAACAACGCTAATCTTATATGTTAAAACCACGCTAATTTTATATGTTAAAACAATGTTAATTTTATATGTTAAAACAATGTTAATTTTATATGTTAAAACATTGTTAATTTTCTACTTTAAAACAAGGTTAATTCTCTACTTTCTAAACAAAGTTATTTTTCTGTTTTTCTAAAGTATTGCCATTTTATTTTCAAAAGTATCGCCATTTTATTGTCAAAAGTATGGCCATTTTATTTTCAAAAAAACTGAAAAAGATTAATGTTATCATATATTTTTAAAACTGATTTATATAAACAAAAACTGATTTAAACAAAATGATTTAAATAAATAAAATCTGATTTAAAATAAGGTTGATTTAAATTAAAAACCATACCATTTCTCTGTATATGATTTTTGAAAGCCGCTCCTTCTTCAAACCCAACCTCCGAACTAGGGTTTCCCTTTTGCCACCGCCATGGTGGTTAGAATCACCATCGCCGATGCTCCCTCCAACCGCCATCATGGGAGCCACCCTCTCTTCCAGAAAGCACGAGACCCGATGCCTCCTTTGCCCTGAAAACCCCCTGCGAGCGAACCAGGTTGGAGCTCGATTTCCGAGGCTACGGTGAAGGAGTTCCGATCATCACCGGTCAGCGCCTCGATCTCGTTGAGCTACCTCATTTCCCTTTAAAAGTTTCCAACATCGTTGAACGGATCGAGCGATAAAAGGGGATTTATTTGGGTAGAACGTCTGTCGTTGATCGCATAGAGGGGCGCAGGACTCGTTGACCACGAAAAGAACTTTGACCGATTAGAATTTAGGTTATGTTTATATATAATTATATTTTAATTTATTTAATTTCGAAACAAACCCTTGTGTTGATATGAACTCGAAATTAAACCCAACGACTGTCGCCCCTAGCTAATTACCCCATTCCGAACACAATGGGATATGTATCGTAAGCTGATTCGATCGTTTCGACCAGTTTCCGTGAAAATCAAAATATAAATCTATATATTGAATTTTTAACGCACCTTTCAATTTATCGGGGCGACATACGGACTCTAAAAATTCCCAAAAAATATTTTCTAGCTTCGTATTGACGATACGACTCTAACAAAAGTGGTTTCATCGAAAACAGAGGTCGTTTGCAAAATGGCTATTTTTAAGGGCTAAAATTCCATAGCGACTATTCTGAATTTTCAATTGGACATAACTTTTTATTCCCGCTATGAAATTTCAATTTTTCGGATTCGTTGGAAAGATATTCTCAAGTAGATTCAAATATTTTTGGTTTCGCCAAAATCCGGTTTATTTTGAATCCTGTACATTCATTTGAAATTTGAAATCGAATTTTCAAACTACCGCGCCATTATCAATTCCTTTTATAATTAAAAATAAATAATTATATTCTAACGTCGATCTATATAAATATATATGTTCGAATTCTATCCAAAATAAATTTCTCGTCGTCATTATTTAATATAATTCATTTTAAATATTCAAAATTCATTAAAATTGCAAAATAATTTTTTTAAATTGGCTCGGATTTCCGGGTTATTACAATCTCCCCCACTTAAAACTTTTCGTCCCCGAAAAGGAACGAAGCTGAAAGTTGTTTTACTAACCAACTCAACTTTCATTATGGCTTAAGTTCTTCAACTTTTCAGTTTCTAAGAACTTTTCAAATTTTTCAAAAATTTGGCTAACACCCTAAATTTTCGAAAAATTTCGCCATAACCTCCCCAGTACGGGAGCACTGGGAAAATCCCGAAATTGCCAAACATGCCTCTCCAATCCAAAAAGAAAAAGAAACAACCAAGCGGCTAGCCAATCGGCTCATAAAATCATCCAAAACCCAAGAAATACAATGAACATGTACCTATTTGTCGGGCAAACAATTTTATTCCTCTTCTCTAGCCTCCTTGCTATGACCTGTTCACACATATATATGTACATGCATGCATTTTCAAACAATTTTCAATACAGTTCAATATTTGATATAATTTGGTTATATATACCATTCTTTCACATAATGGTTTTATTACATAACAAATAATCATACAACACAATCAACAATCAATTAGTTAATTATTGTTTCAAATTCATAATTTTGACATATATACAGAAAATCATGTTTTTGATGCCAAGTCACAACAATATATTCTAACTATATTTTGGTTCTCACACCAGTCAATTGGAAATATATATAAATCCCACTTTCGTCACTCGAACATAAATTCTAATGGCGAGTACTCAATCATCAGAATCATTTTCGGTCTACTAGAGTATGATTCTATATCTATTCAGTATATTAAAACTTCGAATGCACGCGGATCAGATGCATATGCAAAATCTTTATATACAGGATTGTCCAAATTAAATACAAATAAATAATCAAATACGTATAATTGAATTTTATTTTCAACACAAAATTTGTTTTCATTTTTAAAAATATACTCTTTACACTCATTCTAGGATACTACTGATCCCATCTCTAACGAGTCATTCTCATTGGATATTACCAATCCAATCTCTGATGAATTCTTTCGTTTGGTTCTAATGTGTCTTGTTCTCGAGCTTTGTAAACCAAAGCTCTGATACCAAAATGAGACGACCCAAACTTCCCCGCGAAGGAAAGCCCGGATTGAGTTGAGAACAAGCCACATCACAACACAAACAGAAGAACATTTCATTGTTAATTACAACAATTCCATCAGAATACAAGAATATACAGAGTATGAATAAATATTATACATCGATGAAATATCAGAGATTTAATTACATTACTGCAGCGGAAAAATATTACAATACACAACTGAAAGAGATATACGGATATAGAGCTTTCCGGATATCGTTCCAGCTGTAAATCAGGATCCTGTGAATATAAATCTGCAAAACCAAAACTACTAGCTGCCCGTGTCAAAATAAGGGCACCCAGAGTTTAGGTTAAAACTATAAACTCCAGGTCAGTCATGTGACTGGTGTGAGAACTAAAACAGTTATCTTTTGATTTTAAAGTTAGGTAAATCAAGGGACCACGCCATATAACACGGAATGGGTTTCCTCCCAAGAATACCAGTGCATAAAACAACAGCGCAATGCTAAATAAAGAACAACAAAGCTATTATAAGGCTCAGGTCCCATCACACAATGCAACGCAAGCTGGAGGATAGAGTTTTTACCTTATAATAGCCAAAAATGCTTGGTACGTGAAATTTCATCTTTTATTATTACTATAAGTGTATAATGTCAAAACAATTTAAACCATAAGTATTAATCATAGACGGCATAAGTGCCCCATACCACTATGTCGCCATATGTAGGATTACAACTAAAACCGCACAGTCGCGTATTGGAAGTGGGATTTCCATCTGTGAACCGAGGCAAGGGATCGTCCTCATCGAATTCGAGACGCTCTAGCCCGCCCCTCAGGTCAGAGCTCGAGTGACCTTTGGATCGTTAGGGCCGGTTCACCGATGTGGATTAAAATGCCTGAACACTGTGTTTCCCCGCCATATGGGACGTCAATGAGCCAAATGACTCCATCAGACCCGGATCGTCCGATCTAACCGAGGCGCCTCGCTATCCATCATCCACATAAGTAAAATGTCCGGGCGTGTAAAACCCAAAACACCACTCCTAGCTAGAAGGAAACGCATGTCCTCCCTGAAGTCCTCTCCCGTTTCTGGTTCACACCGAGGTGTGAGGCTCGCGAATTAACGCTACACAAAGCTACGCCACAAAGGCCGTGCGTTGATCATCAACCACAAGACTCTTCTTTTCAACAGAAGCCTTGATCATTTGCATCTCAGCATGCCACACCGGCAATTCATGCCATGCGACTGATATCTATCGATATATAACCTCTGAGCTCGTACGTCTCAGAGAAGTGCGTTAAGCAAGAGAATAAATTCTCTGTTGCCAAACAGATATATATTTAATAGAAATCAATCAACACAGAATAAAATCCAATGTCAGACACATAATCCATTTACAAGTCCGTTCCGGGTCTGAACGAAACTGGAGGAACCTTATTCCTCGCATATCCATCGATCTCCAAGTACGTCTGGACGATCACCAACTGATTCCCTCCACTTGGGTGTACAGCCCAATAAAAATCATCAGTAATTATCCAAACGATGTGAAGACCTACGGTCTTCCACCACTGTCTTCATCGTCGACTTATCGTCGATTCTGTTATTCAGAATGGGATAAACCCGGCCTTTCCGAATAACTCACGTGTATAATAAACCAGTGCTACACAAACACAACATACGGCTCATTCCAATCCAGAATATTCTTTTATTCAAATATTCTTTTACTTTGGGAAAGGTTCCCATTAATTTTATTAAAGATAAATTCTTTAAATTTATTCTTTAATCTTCCTTTGAATATCAATTCAAACCAAATTATGGCTCACCCATACTAGTCGGGATTAACGAACCTTATCGAAGTAATCATTTGTTTTAATTTCCCAACCCCAACCTATTCATCCCATGAAGTAAAACTGGTAATAATTCATATCTAACACCACGGTGTTATCGGTAAATTCAATTACCATTTCACGTTCAAATCTAATTAAAGATTTAACTATCGCCTAGAGCAAAACTGGTGATACTCCATTCTCGATCATTTCAATCTAATTAAAGATTCATTAAAACTCTAATTTAGTTTTAATTTCGAAAAATCATTACTTAATGATTATTCAAAGTTAAGAAATAAATCTTTTCTTTAACGGGGTTAAAGAATTAATGTCATTTAAAACACAGTTCACGATAAACCCAAAATCTCATTCCATTAACAATGGAATCTTCACGGAAAACAGATCAATATATATAATTGATGTGAACTTCCATATCAAACCGATAATATAAATGGAATAATGACAAGGCCTTTTAAATTCCATATATATTAACAGTCTTCCTCTACAGAAGCTCACCTCGATTATTACCCAGTCGAATTCCATTCAATTCCAATTTATTTTATTAAATTGGAAAACTTTACTTTGGAAAATCTCCTTTAAATCTTCTCAAAAATTTTATAAATTCCAAATCACATTTCACTGTAAATCGGGTTAAAGAACGAATGTCATTAAAACACAGTTCACAACAAACCCAATTCACATTCCATTAACAATCGGGTTAAAGAAACAAATGTTATTTAAAACACCGTTCACGATAAACCCAAAAATCAATTCCAATTCAATTCCAATTAACTATTAATTAATTGGTATACATCATTAAATCTAAATAAAAAGATTTAATCTTTTTCTCAACTGGGTTTAAGAACAGTGTTAATGAAGACACCATTAACGACAAACCCAAATCCCATTTGATATTAAATACAAGGCTCTGAATAGAAAATATATCGGCTTATATTCAATATCAAATACTATAACCAACAAATATTGTATTGGAAACAACGATACAAATATATCTTTCAAATTTCCATAACAATATCTGTATAATCACCGAATCCAACATCAAAATATTATGAAGACAATTTCGATTCAAATCCATTTCCAATTTATATATTGGAAATTCCTGTTATCTTCGAAACCGTTTCAATTCCAATTTATTTATTTTAAAAATATTGGATTTAATATTCTAGTTCAAAACTAGTTCATTTCGATAAAAATCTACTTTTATCTTTTCAAATATGGGATTTTTCATCCCAACTCTTTCCAAATCGTTTCTTATGATTTTACACTAATTTTTGATATTTTTAATAATTTTATCAAGGCCCATATAGTCGATTTCCATCAACGACCATCGAACTGCACTTACAACGACCTTTTCCAATTTTGATTTGGACATAATTCCAAATCCAACCGTTAGATTTCTAATTTCTAATATTCGTTAGAAAGCTCTTTTCGATACGAACCCAACGGTTCCGGTGTTAGGAGAACCCGACGGTCGGATCTCCCGTAATGTCCGTTCGAAGTCAATGGTCGAAATTCGCGAACTGCCACCGCGCGGCGCATTCTATTCAGGCCATTATATATATATATATATGTGTATATGTATATATATACAATATATATTATATATATTTCATCGATTTCAACGAATTTTATAAATCGTTTTAAATTCATTTTCAAAACGATTTCAACTTCATATTCAATTTCAAATCAAAATTGAATATTCCATATCATCGATATATAAATGATAATATTTTCAAAACATTAGATTTTGAAATCAATTCCTTTTTGATATTCATTATAAAAATGAATAAAATCGATATAAATATCGTTCACGTCAAAATGGCATCGATCTAAACAATTTGGCTATAGATATTTAAATATATTCGTGTCCATCCCAAATCGAACATCAAAATCATATTTTGATTCTTTTCTGAATATTATTTGAAAAATATTCGTTATTTTAAAATATTCATTCTTTCTGAACTGGAATCAGACACAGTCAATTACCATATAATTTGATTATATGGATTTCACACAACCAATGTGTATAACAACTATGAAAATAGCAATCCATCATCCAGAGTGCATTCTACACTGTATAAACATTAAATATAAATATCCAACGCTTACACGGCCTGTCAATCAATAGATCGACATACCGTTAAACAATTGGGAGTAGTGTACGTCAAATATCATCCCAACACCCGTGTGGGGTTTCAATCAACAAACACAGATTTTATTTGTGCAGTTCGGGCGATGTGTAAAATATATCGTCCCAATCCATATCAATCAAATGGGTGTACATAAACAAATCGTCTGATTTGTAAATGAATATTTATTTTATTCACATACACGTTAAAAATTATATTTTTAACTATAAAATATTTATTCATTCCACATCACACAATCAATTTTCACAACACATCAATCAAACAAACAAGTCATCCATGGTCTGTGGACGACGGGTGTCGGGTGCTGCTAAGCACCGTCTGCATCCTAGTATATATTTCAAACTAGAAAATAAAATAAAAGTGAGAAGTTCTCACCTTTGGGTTCCACTCCGCCATTCTTTATTTCTGAACGGTTCGGATTTGGATTTGATTCCAGTCGGTTCCATCACACACTATTTCCCTCTGTTCATAGTAAAAATCACATTTTTATTATTTAGTTTTATATAAAAATTATATTTTTACATCCCTCTACTTCTAATAAAGATTATATTTTTATATCAAAGATATTTATATTTTCAAATCAAAGAGGTTTATATTTTCCAATTCAAAGATATTTATATCTTCAAATAAAAGAGATTTATACTTTTCAATTCAAAGAGGTTTATATTTTTCAATTCGAAGATATTTATATTTTTCAATTCAAAGAGATTTATATTTTCCAATTCGAAGAAATTTATATGTTAAAACAACGCTAATTTTATATGTTAAAACAATGTTAATTTTATATGTTAAAACAATGTTAATTTTATATGTTAAAACAATGTTAATTTTCTACTTTAAAACAAGGTTAATTCTCTACTTTCTAAACAAAGTTATTTTTTCTGTTTTTCTAAAGTATTGCCATTTTATTTTCAAAAGTATCGCCATTTTATTTTCAAAAGTATCGCCATTTTATTTTCAAAAAAACTGAAAAAGATTAATGTTATCATATATTTTTAAAACTGATTTATATAAAAAAAACTGATTTAAACAAACTGATTTAAATAAATAAAATTTCATTTAAAATAAGGTTGATTTAAATGAAAAACCATACCATTTCTCTGTAAATTGTTTCTGAAAGCCGCTCCTTCTTCAAACCCAACCTCCGAACTAGGGTTTCCCCTTTGCCGCTGCCACGGTGGTCAGAATCACCATCGCCGATGCTCCCTCCAACCGCCTTCACGAGAGCCACCCCCTCTTCCAGAAAGCACGAGACCCGATGCCCCCTTTGCCCTGAAAAACCCCTGCGAGCGAACCAGGTTGGAGCTCGATTTCCGACGGGTACGGTGAAGTAGTTCCGATCATCACCGGTCAGCGCCTCGATCTCGTTGAGCTCCCTCATTTCCCTTTAGAAGTTTCCAACATCGCTGAATGGATCGAGCGATAAAAGGGGATTTATTTGGGGAGAACGTCTGTCGTTGATCGCGTAGAGGGGCGTAGGACTCGTTGACCACGAGAAGAACTTTGACCAATTAGAATTTAGGTTATGCTTATATATAATTATATTTTAATTTATTTAATTTCAAAACAAACTCTTGTGTTGATATGAACTCGAAATCAAACCCAACGACTGTCGCCCTTAGCTAATTACCCCATTCCGAACATAATGGGATATGTATCGTAAGCTGATTCGATCGTTTTGATCAGTTTCCATCAAAATCAAAATATAAATCTATATATTGAATTTTTAACGCACCTTTCAACTTATCGGGGCCACATACGGACTCTAAAAATTCCCGAAAAATATTTTCTAGCTTCGTATTGACGATACGGCTCTAACAAAAGTGGTTTCATCGAAAACAGAGGTCGTTTGCAAAATGGCTATTTTTAAGGGCTAAAATTCCATAGCGACTATACTGAATTTTCAATTGGACATAACTTTTTATTCCCGCTATGAAATTTCAATTTTTCGGATTCGTTGGAAAGATATTCTCAAATAGATTCAAATATTTTTGGTTTCGCCAAAATCCGGTTTATTTTGAATCCTGTACATTCATTTGAAATTTGAAATCGAATTTTCAAACTACCGCGTCATTTTCAATTCCTTTTATAATTAAAAGTAAATAATTATATTCTAACGTCGATCTATATAAATATATACGTTCTAATTCTATCCAAAATAAATTTCTCGTCGTCATTATTTAAAATAATTCATTTTAAATATTCAAAATTCATTAAAATTGCCAAAATAAAAATTTCAAATTGGCTTGGATTTCTGGGTTATTACACTTCTACCACAATTGCAATCTAACCTCATGTCTAAGCGTTATGTAAATATATCAATAACCTCTCACATTAGACACGTTACTTGCGATTGCTGGTTATGCCGGGCGGTTATGTGTAGACTTCCACCGCAAGTTCATTCTAACCTCGGGTTTTTGGCATGTTCATCTTTTAAACGGATTGTACACTTACGATTCATGCCCCAAATTATGTTTAACATATCAATTACCCAAATTTATGAACGTATTCATGTCTCTAATTTCAGACTTATAAGTTAGGTTCAATAACTACCTAAGATAAGTTTTACCCCAACCTATATAATTTTAATTAGGTTTCTAATTTACCCATTCCTTTATCAAATTAAGATTTTTAACTTTTAAATCCGTTTTCCAAATCCCCAATTCAAACTTATATTTTAAAACTTCAAACCCATAATATTAGACCCGCAATGAATCACCTCTTCCCAAATCCCATTCCATATCCAATGATTTCAATTCATACATATTCTTATTAATGTCTTAGATCGGATTCATAGTTATGTGCTATTTAGCATTGCTTCTCGTTCCCAAGTTATACTTAAAGATTCATTATGAATTACGCTCCAAAATTCCCAATTATAGATTATAACTCAATAATTTCCCAATATTCTTCCAAATTACATTAATATTAATCGCAACGATATCTGAACAAGGCTCGAAGGTAGCCTAGGCTTAAAAATAAAAAGGAATTGGGATGAAGAATAATAGAATAGGTATACAACAAGCATTACAATTATTACAACATGAATTTTAAATTGAATCTTTAACTAAGGAACGACGAATGATATTTATACTATTGTACAAAAAGTGTATTGTAAATCCACTCACCTTAATTTTGCTCTCCAATTCATAGATATGATTTATCTTTGGTTTTTCCCTTTCCTTGCACAACGTAAATTGTAGATCTGAATCCCTTTTCTTTTTAATTTGATGTAGAGGAACTCTTAAATCTAATTTTCTTTTATTTTTGAAGAATAGATTTGAAAGAGAAGATCTTCAATTAGTTCTAGGGATTGCTGATGTAGAATCCTAAATCTCCAAGCATGAATTCCCCTAATAGGTTGAAGAAGAAAAAGGCTAGAACAATCTACGTTGAAGCAGCACTTCGTTGCCGCCATAGAATTAGATGAATAAATCAGTGGGTTTAAGGTTTTATTTATAGGTGGGTTAGAAGAACTGGTCCCTTAGGATTAAATAAAAACTCATCTAAACCGTCCACCTCACCTTAAAAAAGAACATTCCGAAACCCAGCCAACACAGCCAGGGTGCGTTGCACCCATAGACCATGCGCAGGGTCATGTGCTATTATTATTATATATATTTATATATTATTTTTTCTCTTTATGATTTAAATTTTTTATTCATTGCTTATAAATAAAATTTTAAGATAATCTTTTCTTTCTTTGTTTTGCTATTCCTTTGTTCACGCGCAGCGCTAGTTTTAACTTATCTTCATTTATAATTCACCGCTGTGCGTAAACTCAGTAATTGTATGCGAACAATTATATGGTTTATTCTTCCCCTAATAAATTAGATTATTTATTTCTCTTTTTAACCTCCTCTCTACATAACCCCTTTCACACTATCTTTTTAATTAAACCATCTTTTTAACCGCTTTCACACTGCATTGCATATATCATTCTTTCTCCAATCAATTAACTTTTTTTTCCTTCATGCATTTAACTTTCTTTTTATTTTGATTGCACATCCTTATTTTACAATCAATCAATTTACCTTTAATGCATTTATTTATTTATTAAATTATTGTAATTAATGCACTCTACTTTTATGCGCTCAATTCTTCTTATTATTCTATGCATTAACAATATAACTTTCAATATATTAACTTATGCATATATTCACATGCACATAATTAATTACATGCTATTAATTCACCTCTTTCTTCCGTTTGCATTTTAATATATATATATATATATATATATGTGCACTGATTATGATACTCTTTAATGCCAAAACATTCATTGCATGCAACTTAATACCTTTGCTTGAAATCTATTTCTTTTTATCGCATGTATTGCACTGACACATTACCTATTTTAACGTATTGAATTTTCTTTCATGCACTAATATTTTAATTGTAAATTCCATTGCACATTAATTTTTAACATTGACATTAATCTATTCCTCTGCATTGTTATCGTATTAATTTTTCCTTCTTTACAACGTATGAACTTGTTATGCATCACCATCGTCTACGTACATTTTAATCATCATAAAAATGCGGGGTGTTACAGTTCCTATAATTAATGAAAGCATTTAAGGTTGCTAAGAAGGGGTGTCCTAATATCAACGACATCTGAAAATTGGAATTTGTGAAGGGCTCGGTTTCTAGAACTATGAAATCGACAGGGAAGTAAACTGTTCGATCTATATCAAGACATCTTCGATTATTCCCAATGGCTTTTTCACAGATCGATTAGCTAGATGAAGAGTGATGTTTGTTGGTTTAATCTCCCCTAATCCAAGTTGATGATAAACAGTATAAGGAAGAAGATTGACACTGGCACCAAGATCAAGTAGGGCATGAGAGATGTGATTGTTTCCTATTTTGCAATCAATTATAGGGCAGCTAGGGTCTTTGTACTTGACTGGGGGAGGATTTGAAAGAATAGAGCTTGTGTTCGCAGTCATAAAGGCAATTTTTAGGATATTAGTCGCACGTTTTTGTGTACACAATTCCTTAAGACATTTAGCATATTGAGGAATTTGTTCAATTGTGTCTAAAAAAGAAATGTTCAAACGAACTTGCTTGAAAACTTCCAAAACTTTATCGAAATTCGCCACTTTCTTCTTATTATTGAGTCTATGGGGAAATGGAGCTACTAGTTTTTCGACTCTCTGATCAATTTCATCATTCGAAGAAGAAGGTGGTACGGGTGTAGAAGATGAAATGTTGGTATTTCCAACATCAATTTCCGAAGTCGGGTCGGGTTTGCCGACACTAGCAGAAGAACTGTTGGGGTTGCCAACATTTAAGGAAACTAGAGGTGCAGAAGAACTAGCATTCGTGGCCATTGGGTGATCGTCAAGATTTAACGTTTGGGTCGAGTTCAAAGGTTTGTTAGGGTTGACCACATTAATATCAATCCTTTTTCTGGACTTAAGAGTTGTAGCAGCATTGATCGGACCTTGGTTTCCATCCTCACAAGAATTTACAGTACGATAATTATATTTTGAATTCACCTCAGGTTGACTAGGCAATTTTCCCTTCTCATTACTTTTCATTAGTTCCTTTATCATATTCATCATTTGTTCGAGTTTAGCTTCTTGAGAGTTTGTTTGTTTCTTTAAACGAACAATTTCTTGTGATGGCTGAGAAGATTAAGAGGATTGAGTTGAGGACTGAAAGTTGGGATGCCTATAAGGTTGTTTGAATTGAGGTGCATCTTGAGAGGTTTGAGAATTGGGAGTTGGGGCTTGGTAATTCGGATTTGGGATAAAGGGTTGCATGTGAGATGGATTCACTGAATTATTAGGATTTGACCAAGAAATTTTTGGATGATTCCTCCAACTAGGGTTATACGTAGATGAGTAAGGATTATTTTGAGCTATAACATTAGCTTGGTCTTGAGAGTAATAATGGGGTAGCCCTTCTTCGATTTGAGCAGTTTGATTTTCTAAGGGAAGGTGATTTGGGTCCACGACATGCACTCCTTTAGTAGAAGCACGGATGGGAACACAAATTGACTCCCATTGCATATCTTTTTCAAAATAATCTTCTAAGAATTCCCAAGCTTCATCGGCCATTTTAGACATAAATTCTCCTCCATACATTGATTTTAGTTGAGTTCTAGTTTGATAGTTTAGCCCTTTATATGCAATTTGACATAAATGATGTTTGGGAATTGCATGATAAGGACAACTATATAATAATTGGTTGAATCTCTCAAAGTAGTTTGAATAATTTCCCCCCTCATTTTGAGAAAACTGGTTTATTTCAGTTCGGATTTTTAGAATTTTATGGAAAGGGAAAAACTTTTTGATTATAGTGACAAATTCATCATAACTTCTTATGGAATGTTTTGGAAGAGAATTTAGCCATCTTTTAGCACTTTTAAGTAATGCGAATGGAATTAGCCTTAGCTTGATTGATTCATTAGACTATTGTTGCATTTTTGTTGTGGAAGCATACAATTCAAATTCACTTAGAAATTCGTAAGCATTTTCAGACCCAGTAAATTTTGGTACCCCTTGAATAAACAAATGCTTAAGCTCAAAATTGTTTCCTTCAGCTGGTGGGAACATGGTAACAGAAGGTTGAACATTCCTAGTTGGGTAACATCGATCTCGAAGATATAAGGGTCTATCCATTCCGACATTGAGATTTTGAAAATTTTGATTTATTCGATTGTAGTCCATCTCGTTATCAAAATTTTGATTTATTTGAGAACCCATAGGAGAATTATGGTGGCTGACACTTCTTTCACTCATCGTTGTTAAATGCAAACAAATAAAATCCTAGATTTAAGGTTGACACAGTTAGCTCCTATTCGAAATAAATAACGTACTCAAGTATATCTTACTAGTTGATAATCTCAATTTGAAGGGGGAAGAGGGCCTTATGGCCATTCATGTATAGTACAAATACTAAGGGATACGACTAATGTTTTACGGGTAGTATGCAACCTCTTTTGTTAAATGTTCAATTAATTGAACTAATAATTAATTGAACTAATATATATCCGTGATCAAATCCTTGAGAGAATCAATTTCACAAAATACACTCTTGTAGTCAAATATTTGCAAATCAAATTAAGTATATAGATTAGAAAAGTTAAGTTGCTAGAATAAACAAAATAAATTTTCAAACCTAAATATTTAATCCAATTTGTTAATCCTAATGAGCTTGAGTTTTGATCCTAAGGCCAACATCTAATTAAATTTTATTTAAGTCCAAGGAGTATGCAAATGACCGAATTTAATTGTTTTGGAGCCAAGGAAAGGTAATGACTTCCTCACCTTATGTTTGTTAAGGGCTTTGCTCGTAACTAAGTTTACTTCAGTATGCAGCCAAAACAACAATCAAACAAAAAATAATTGCAAAATTTAGGCTGCCCCTACAGAATTTTTTTACAAGCAATTTCTATATAAAAAAATCTTTGCAACAGAGCACCTGTAGAGTTTAGAAAATTTTACAGTGAGGTATGGTTGTCCATCCAGAAAATTTGAGTAGTGCTCATGTTTCAAACTCAACTGTTTGCAACTGGTTGACCTCTGAATTTCTTGTTCGTTTTCTTTAATTTGTTCTTTCACTTTGGTCGTTGATCTTGTTTTGGAGATTTCACCTCTTTTTTAAAAAATAACAAAAGACAAATTAGAAATAAAAAAACTAAACTTGAAAAAAAACTAAACTAAAGCCAAGCTAAAAATAAAATAAACAAAGGACTAAACTAAATACAAGCAAGAGACCTAGGCCACAGTGAAGCTTCTCAGGCCTACAAATACCCATGCCATGCAAATAAATCCAACACCTTACCATATTTCTCAAAAAAAATCGCTCAAATTTGTTCGAAGTAAAAAAGAATAAAAAAAAAACAAATCGGAGTTTTAATTGCTCAAAATCATGATGTCGATTTAGGAAAACAATTCGAAATCCACTTCGAATACGAACCCAAGTACACGCAAATTCATAAATCCAAATTCGAATTGAGGTTTTTTAAGGGTTCGAGTCTGTGTTATGGAATTTGGTTTGGACGTGGATATGTTTTCAATGGGGTTTGAATTGTGTGAATCGATCAGATTTCGAATAGGGTTTTCTTGTACGAACTTGTTGTTGACAGTGTGGATTGTGTGAGTTGTTTGATATGGTATGTGATGGCAGAGGATGTAACGATGGGGTGAACGTTTGAAGAGGCAGAACTGTGGTTTGTGGTCAGTGGTCAGATTTGACTGAGGGAAGTTAGTCTGAGGGGTTACGAGAGGCAGCGCTATTGGTTTTGTGGATGGGCGGACTTCGGCAGTGGTGAATTTTGTGGAAGTAGATGATGGTTACTCGCATCTATGCAGTTTTTATTGATTTGCCAGTGGAGTAATTCAACAGTGGATAGATGAAGGTGATATCGAGATGGGTTCATGGTTGACTGTGTTAATGGTTTGTGGATTAAGGCTATGGATATAGAAGAAGCAGGTGAACGTGGGGTAAACTGAAGTAATCTGATTTTTCACATGGTAGAGATGAAGTTCAGGTGGTAAGAGAAGGATGATCGGAATTAGTGAGTGTACAAGCCAGAGAGAAAAAAGAAAATAAGTTCGAAAAAAGAAGAAAATTAAAAAAAAAGTAGCAAAAAGAAAATTGGATTTTTTAATGGAATTTTTAAAATGAAGAAACGGAAAATGTACCGAAGGAGGAAAGAAACAGATGAAAGAAAGGGAAGAAATTGAAAACAAAAGGCAAATGTTTTTTTCCTCTCTTGTTTTAGAGATTGTGGTATCAACAAGTAATACCAAATCAACTAATCAAGAATTTTTTTTAATAAGAAAATAGAAGAAAAGTAATAAGAAAATTGATAAAAACTAACACGAATCGGAAATTAAATAAATGATAAAATTCAATTATTGTCTTCCCGGCAATGGCACCAAAAACTCGTTTAACGCTTTCTAGGAACTAGAAAAATGCAAATTTTGAAATCAATTACTACAAGCGCACAGGTGTGTAGTATGCAGGTCGAACACTGAAAGGAAAATTAAAATTTATTATTTATATATTTCGTGGGCGAGTTAGACGAATTTGGAGGATTTGTTGAAATAGAAATTGAACTTTGATTTCCTTGAGAAGAATATGCCTATTTCTTAAAATCTTTATGTGTGCATATATTATATATATACATATCAATACACACACACACACACACACACACACACACATATATATATATATATACATATAATATACCGCTATTCCATATATTCTTCAGAGAAAAGAAGGCAGTGTGTGCGCATATATATCCATGCTCCCTTCTTCAGCAAAAAATAGGGTTTGACAAGGATCGAACTCGGGCCACTCTATACAAATTTCTATGCCTTTACCAATGAGCTACAACATCATTTGGGATTGAGATAGTGTTGACATAGGGAAGTAGTTTTTTCTTTGCAGTTGGCCTTTAATTGAAATGAAGGAGACATCTATTGACGATCTATGAAAACACACAAAAATACCCAAAGTATCATTTATTTATATACAACAAAGATAAGATATAAACATAAAAATAAACACTTTTACATGTTAATCAAAAATATTAAGGAAGCGTGGGTTGGACGAAGAGTAGGATCGTAGTGTAGGGCACGCCACTATTCCAATTAGACACACACTGGGACCCAAAACCCAAAAATTACGCAATGTTGGATACTAATACGACATGTTGTTTTATTGATTCTGACATATGTCAGACACCAAAATGCACAAATGAATATAATGCAGTGATTAACGCGACGATATGGACGTGATGGTACATAGATATCAATGTCGTAACTCTTCTATTGAAACTCCAATTTTTAATGTTGTGTCCTGCTAATTCGTATAGAAAAATTCCAATGGACCTGGAAACATTTGAATTTCGCAAAATGAATCGTTGACTTGAGAATAAGAGAAATATTTTTGCTCATGTTGGGTCATTCAGGTTTCGGTAAAATTTTCGTTCTTTCAATATTTGAACTGATTTGCACTCAAATAACGCTACCGAATGAACTTTCGTATTTCCGATGAAAAATTACCACTCACCATGTTTAAATGGAAGCATACTAAATATCAAATTTCCATTGTTAAATTTAGCAAATAAATTTAAAAGCAAATTTTGATTAAATTGGAGTTTTAAATCGTAGAAAATACCAGGTTGTTACACTGCCCCTCACTCAAAACTTTCGTCCTTGAAAAGGGAGGAGGCAAGAGAAAAAGATAAAAAATATCAAAAGGAATAACATCATATATAAACAGTTAATTTGATTCTATGAAATTATTTCAAGTCCAAATGTTAATATCTAATTTATAAAATTTCATTATTTACAAATATCCATATGTTATTCTCATACCAAATTGACTCACTTTCAATTTAATTTATATTCCTTTAATAAATTACATTCATTTCCTTTACATTCTACATTATTATAAATCAAATTTCATTTTGATTAACTTATTTAATAAGTTCATTCCATTAGCTTATCCAATTCCAATAATTTTACTTAAGAAAATATATTTCAAAATTTTGACTTTAAACCTTTATTTTTAACATTATGTTTAACAAAACTTGATTTTTTCGTTTTAACTTAATTTCATTAAATTAAAACTTTAACTCTTATAATTTCAATTTAACCAAGATACCTACATTACAATTTTTCTTCATTTCATTTTACTTTTATAATAATAACCTATTTCAAAATGTTTACATTTAATAGTTTAAATTTATTTTTATTCAAATTCATTAATACTTATTTACATTCATTGCGAATTCAGTTCCAATTTTACTTCAAATAAGTTCTAGCCCATTAAAAATTCATTTTATAATCGAAAATTCAATTCCTTTAATTTACCTATCTATTCCATAAATTTCAAAAATTGTTTAACTTAATACTTCAACTTTATGGTTTCTTGAAATTTTAAGTCAAAATATTCATACTTTATTTCCAATAATATAGATAAATTAATAAAATGTTTTTCAAGATAGGACCTAAATTCTTTTTGTATCCAGGATTTTTTATCAGAATTTTGAATATATAAAATAAACTTTTTAATTGGTTTTAATATAAATTGGTTTAAGAGATGAAATTGGATAATATAACGAAGTTTTGAAGAACGTATTTATAAAACTATTTTAATATGATCTTTTTAGTTAAATATAAATTTTAAATATAGGTTATTAAATGATTTTTTTTTGAATTATTAAGTTTAATCGTTTGAAATTCTAGCTTGAGTTATATAAGTTTAAGTTGAATTTCAAATTTAGTTTAAATAAGTAAAATAATTTGTTTTAAATTATAGAATATAATGGTAAAATATATTGATAAACATATGTCAGCTTTTGTCAAAATTAGTTGTTCAAATACGTATTAATAAAACTATTTTAGTTAAATATAAAATTTAAATATATATTGTAAATTAAAATAACTATTTTGAATTATTAAGTTTAATCGAAATATTTGTTGACAAAATCGTCGACTTTGGTCAACACTAGCTGTTGGTTGTCGGAATTGTTAATCGGTAACATATACATTGATATTTAACAACATAAATAGTTGTCAGAAAATTCATAACAACATGAAGCATTGGAAAAGTGTTGCAAATCAAAATCATGCCTATGTACACATGGTTTTAAAGAGTGGTTTATATGTTGTCATGATGCATGTTAAAGGGTGCTCCGTTACATGCCATGTGTCCTTGCATATTTTACCAAAATACCCCCATTTTCTTCTTATAAAAGGACCCTCTTTCCCTTTTCATTTTCACTCATCTCTTCTCCTTCCTTTCCTACTTATTCTTTCCTTCCTAGCCATGGCCTCCTAAATCGTTTCTCTTACTTCTTCCTCTTTCTTTTCCTCCCTCTTTCCCTCTTCTAAATTCGTCCTAGAGCCTCCTCCCTCCTCCTCCTCCTCCACCTCCTAAGCCCACAGATCAACCTCCCTCCCCTCACATAGTCCGGCCTCTCATCACACACCACCATCATAGCCACGCCTAATCCCATCCTCCTTCTTCCTCCCATAGCCAACCACCCCCTTAACCCAAGCCTCCTTCTCCTCTTATAAAAATGGGAAAAGGAATATATATATATATATATTTGCTAAAGGAAAAAATTATAGTGCATGAAACACCCCACCTCCGTTAAGGTCACTCACAAAGGGAATGCCTTAACTTCGGTGGAGCATTTTTAGTACAAGATGAAGAAAAATTACAAGATAGACAGATAAAGCAGCGGAAAATAAATAACCTTTATTGATTAAAATAGCTTGTACAAAGATTGTTTTACAACACCAATACTTATTACAACAAAGCATCTGTCTTGTTTAATATAAAGAAGCACAAACTGACAATGATATTCCCCAATAAAGCATGAGCCAGCCATAGCAGTAGAAAATGGAGTTCAAAGCAATGCGCCAAAGAATCTTCAAGCTCGGAAAGAGTAACGGCCCCAAAATGAGCTGAGCTTTTCCCTCCCTGACTGCCTGGGGGGGAACGGAAGAAAAGAGGCTAAAACAAACTAGGTCAGACATAAAGCCTGGTAAACTCAGTGATTCTTAGCATTTAAATGAGGAAAAGGGTCATGCCATGAATAAACTAAATATAAGACTAAACCATAGTAACAAGATAACATGGGATATGGCAAGATAAACTGAATGTACCGATAAACTAGATATACCGGTAAACTGAATATACTGATAAACTGAATATACTGATAAACTGAATGCGCTTCTACTCCTTCTCTGCTTCGCAACTACCCTGTTATACTGATTTCTATATCCCTACACTACCTAACTAGTGTCCAAACTAGTAATCTATATAAAATGATCATATGATAACGTGATCCCAATCCCCGTAATTGTGGTTGCCTTCAGGTGTACATCTATTATGGGGATTCCATTTATTACCTAGATCTAATCTAGGGTTTACTATCGAGTGCTTCCTAGATTCAACCAGGGTTTACGCTACCCAGGGCCACTGGGGTTTATGCTACCTATTGAACGCTTCTCAGATTCAGGGTTTACGCGACCTAAGTCCAACTAGGAATTATGCTACCTATCGAACGATGCCCCCTAGTCTAGGACACACTACCCAGAGCGGTATATGTTCCTCGACTTTCCCCACGTATGTGTCGTGAATCATTATCAATGCCTAGATGCACATGTCCTCTATATGTGCGACCCGAGTCCCGTGGCAGGGCTAGTCAAGAAACACGGAACTCGTTCGGGATCTTTAAGATATCTGCCATGGCAGATGCTAGGGTCTGCTTTTATAGTGGCTATGGTCCCACTAGACCCCTCCCTCAACTAACAAATGAAAGGCACCCAAGAAAATCAAGAATGAGAAATGTACGCAGGCCCCTCTATGCCCCACAAACCTATGGACCAACCTCACCCATAACTAGATAGCAAGTATATGGTCTGTTGGAGTTCTCCGCCTTTCCGCTGCACGTATCTCGACTGACTCAAGATGGTAGGTAGACGACGAGTTGCTATCACAGGGAAATAACTGGTCTCGCCGAATCACGCTGGTCCATCCTAGTCTTTAGGTTGCCTTATTATTGCAACCAAGGCATACCCTTGGCTCTTCTAATGCAGACCTTAACCTCTGTAAGCACAGGAGGATCATCTACAGCCTCACAGAGGGATACCAAGAGTACCCTCACGTCGCCTCGAAGCCATGTGCTTCGTAACCTAGTTCATTGGACCTTCTTCATGATCAGACGGACGTTCGCTCCTTTTCGTGTTCTACCTGGCTTTCTTGACTAAGGTTTACTACTTATTTCTCATAACTAAGGTTTACTACTTAGTTCTCTTTCTCTTCGTGTTGGATTGGTTAAGTGTCATCAGTCAATTCAAGTTAACTTAACCCATTCACTTGTCATGTTAAATTGGTTAAGTGTTATCCAGTAGTTCACGTTGACTTAACCTACCCATATATCATGTCAAATTGGATAAATGTTCCTTAACCTTACTCGTTTATCAGGTTATACTGGTTAAGTGTCTCTCATTTACTTGACCCTTGTTTATTCATCATGCTATAACGGCTAAGTGTTCTAAGTTTACTTAACCCCACCATCTAGTCTAGTTAGCATGTTAAACATTCACTTAACCTTACCCACTTGTCTAGTTAACATGTTATAATGGTTAAGTGTTTCCTTAGTTACTTAACCCCCACAAATCTTGCCTTGTTAACATGTTAAGTTGGTTAAGTGTCCAAATTTACTTAACCCCTATCAATCTTGTCTAGTTAACATGTTGAATTGGCTAAGCGTTTTCTCAATTACTTAACCCCACCCTTCTTGTCTTGTTAACATGTTAAGTTGGTTAAGTGTTTCCTTAATTACTTAACCTCACCATTTCTAGCTTGATTGTTCATGAGCTTTAATTAATTAAAGCACCAACCACTCACATTAGACAGGTATTGTTGTGGTTACTGGATGTGCTGGTCGGTTCCGGACAGTTTTACACCACAACTCAGTCTAACCTCGGGTCTTTCTGGGCTTGATGCACTAACCTCTCACATTAGACAGGTATTGTTGTGGTTACTGGATGTGCCGGGCAGTTCCGGGCAGTTTTACACCACAACTCAGTCTAACCTCGGGTTAGGCATTTTCCTCTTCTCTAATTTTACATATTTACTATTCATGTAAAATTTCCATAAATCAATTTAGCCTAGATCATATTCATTTGTCATACAAATTAACATACTTATATTCTTTGCCCAAAACTTGATTTACCTATCAACTAACCCAACTTGCAGTTTATACCAAATTAGATTTACTATTCCCCTTTTACAATTCATGCCCAATCTAGATTAATATCCCAATTTACAGTTCATGTCAAAGCTAGATTTAATATTCTACTTTACCGTTTATGTCCAAAACTTGGTTTACATGCCAATTACATACTTTGCGGCCAATTAAAATTTATCATTTGTGCCTAAGTCTAATATGCACGTAAATTATTCACTATTATAGCCAATTCAGATTATGCCAACATATTTATTATGCCAAATTATCTTAATTAAGCTATGCCCAATCCCCGCATCATAATCGTACGTATAACATGATTTCACAAGTTTTTTAAGTACTCATGAAATGGCACTAATAAAAGGAATAGGGGATAAGCACAAGAATTGATATAAAAGAATAGGCATGCAAAAATAATGGCTCCAACTGGTTCGATGTACATAATAGTGAATGGGAATAAACTGGCCAAGTTACGCACTAAATATGAGATCCAACATAATTAAGGGAATAAGCATAGGTGATTTTTATCCAACATAATGCCAGTTCAAGGTACAACATGATTGGTTAATCGTAACAATGGGAATAGGCATAAGCAACTAACTACAATAGTTATAGGCAATTAACCACAATAGTCATGGGCGACTAATCACAATAATTTCTTAATAAATGTCATAGGCAATAGTCTCATAGTTATGAATCATTGTCGTAGGCAACAGTCTCATAGTCACGAACCATAGTCATAGGCAAAAGTCTCATAGTCATTGTCATAGTCATTGGCAATAGCTTCATAGGCAACAGTTTCATAGTCACGAACCATAGTCATAGGCAAAAGTCTCATAGTCATAGTCATAGGCAATAGCTTCATAGGCAACAGTTTCATAGTCATAGCCTTAGGCAAAAGTCTCATTGTCATAGTCATAGGCAATAACTTCATAGGCAACAGTTTCATAGTCATAGTCTTAGGCAAAAGTCTCATAGTCATAGTTGTAAATCAAGTCCAAAGCATAGATAACTTTAGATTTGACATAAGCATGAATCAAAGATAACTAACTTGCAAATAGGTACAGTTCTATATTTTGATTTATTACATTCACGATTCCAATTACACGTTCAAATCTAAGGAATAACCGAACTTACAAAGAAGGAATTCTTGATTTCTGGAATCTGAATTCTGAAGATGGAATGCTCGCCTTTGATGTAGATCGTTGTTCTTACAATTCAGATTTGATTCACTTCGTAGCTTTCTAGTTTTCTTTTTAGTTGAAAGAGAATGGTAGTTGCCCTAGGTTGAGTATGGCGGTATGACGGCTCTTGGAATGAATTAGTGTGATTTTTAGGGTTGAGTGTTAGGTTGTTTATATAGAAATTCAATTTAATTAGAGCCGTCGGATGAACCTAGAGTTAACCACAACCATTCAGTCAGGATAGGGTGACACCTCAGCCGTAATGACTCAGCAAGGAGTCAGAAAGGACTCAGCAATGAGTCACAGTACGGATCAGAACACACCAGAAAGCTGTGCAGGCTTTCAGCCCGACCAGGGCGCACTTGGCAGGTGCGCCAGTGCAATTTTTGTACTGGCGCACTTCCCAAGTGCGCCAGTTTATTTCTATCTTTTTTTCTTCTCTTCTGGTTTTCTGCCTAACTTCGTTCGTCCATATCTCCTTCATACGGTGTCCGTTTTACGCAAACTCAGACTCTATCTCAAGAAGAATTCCGAGACGAACGCAATGGCGTAGCCCGTTTCCCTTAATTCTCACATTTGAAATTAATTATTTTTTGATTCGTTACTATAACATTAACAGAAAATACGGGGTGTTACATTCTCCCCTCCTATTAGGATTTCGTCCCCGAAATCTTCAAGTCGAGAAGAACTTATATCCTACCATCCAATCGCCCATCTACTCAACCATCCAATCACAGGCATCCATTATCTTTAGAAGGTTTCTAATGCTTTTCATGATCGTATGCATAGTGTGTATATGTCCTTATCTAATGCAAAATCAGGCGGTCTACTGATACAGTTGACCTCCTTAATGCGGATTATGTTAGTGCCATGAGTCCAATATGTATGCAATCCTAATGATACATATTATTTCTATATGAGTGCACAACCATTCACTCAAATGCAACGTCCACAGGATAACACATCAAGTTCAATCCATAAACAAATACATATATGCAAATGCAATATAAAAGTGACTGAGCTGATCTAGTGCATAATGTGTGCATATGCATCCACGATCAACCACTAGCAACCACTTGCAACGATCAATCATAACATGTTTCAAACACATGTTTACATCCATTGGCTTCTACCTAAGAATCGAAGATATGACTTGGAGGATATACCTTAAAAGATAAAGACTAGCATGCAAATAAACTTTACAGAAAAAGAGGAATCAATGATACACCCTTAAAAAGGGTATGATGCGCGTATCTAGTCTTCAGTCTTCTAAGTCGCATCTTCTTGAGCTTCACTCCACTGTACCTTATCTAATTTAACTTCATGGTTGCGAAGCTTCTTGACCTCCATTTCCAAAACCCACTAGTAAAGATAGGACCTTGGTCACTTACTGTGCTAGAGGGTATCCAATGTAGTCGAACTGCCCTTCCAAGATAAACGGATGTTAACCATAATACCAAGTGTATATCCTAAAATGATTAGAGGTCTCTCCTCTACTTAGCTTATCCATCATGTTACAAATCTAAGGGTCTAAATCTAATGGTTGCTATGTGCTTTTTACCCCTCTTAGGGTCAGTCTTACTTAGGATGCCAGCCCCAACCATTTATTTCTCACACAAACCATCCTAGTCGAACTCGACATCCCTCAAATACAAGCCCCAAAGGCCTAAACCAATATCAGACAAGCAATCAAGGGATACCTCCTCTGAATTTGGACGATCTATGTGAGATGATACAACCAAACAATTGAGCACTCTACCGGCTCTGGCTATCCTCACCAATCTTGCTCCAAAATTATCATTGATCACATAACTGGCTTTGCAGTGTCATCTAGATACATGCGGAAGTCTGTCTCGAGTTTTAGGGGGAAAACCTCTACCCTAATCAAAACATCTTGCGTACTCATGGACTACCCCAACGCATCGAAAATTGTTGATAGATAAGTAAAGTGATTCTAGGTAGCTATGACAAACTAATCCCTTAGGATCGTACGAAATCTCAAGGGTATTCCCGAGGCAAGTCGAAAGTCTAACTACCCTTGTTTCACAATTACTAGCTAACCAATCAATGCCTAGAATCAACCCATAGCCCAAAAACATAAGCATAAATATAGCTATTCTCAAATCCTAACAAGTCAAAGATAAATGGGCCGAACCAGCAATTGGATTTGAGACTATAATGGGATCCTCTACTATACAATATCTAGGGTGCAGAGACTCAACTATGGAAGCAGATATATACGAATGTGAAGCACTAAAATCAAAAGGAGTACTAACAGGATAATCAAAAAGAAAAAACTCTTTCAACAGAAATCTTACTGCCTCTCTCTCAGGTATGCTAGCGGTGAGAGCATGCACTTGCCTTCCGGAAAATCCTATCCCTTGTTCTTTCCCTTTCCCTTAATTATACGACCCGTTATACCAAAATAAAGATACTTCCTCTTGTTTTAGGTTTTACTATTCTTTCCTCCCCTCCTTTGTGAACCAAGTCCATATCCATGGGTTCTTCATCCTTGTGTTGTGCTCCTTAGCCAAACCCCCTCATTCTCAACTTTTCCATCCTTGTGTAACTTGTTGACATTTCTCTCGAAAGCTGCCTCCATCGCACGGAGAATCCTACAAAGCTCGAAAGAAAATTATGGCTACAGATGGAAGTTAGGCACTTATTTGCCCTTTGACAAGTGTCGTAGTCTCATCAAGCCTACGGAACCATGACGCGACGAGGTTACCTCCCAGAAAGCCAGGAGCCCCGGAGACTCAAGAAAGAAGGAAACAAGGATTCAAGCAGAGGGTCAAAAGATAGTGCATATCGCTTTGGGGAATATGCCTTTAAAAAAAAACTTTTCTTTTGAAAATGCTTCTTTTAAAATCGTTTTGAAAATAATTTTTCAAATCTTTTAATTATTTTCAAAAGATGGTAGGTCACTCACAAAGGGAATGCCTTAACTTTAGTGGAGCATTTTTAGTACAAGATGCAGAAAAATTACAAGATAGACAAATAAAGCAGTGGAAAATAAATGACCTTTATTGATTAAAACAGCTTGTACAAAGATTGTTTTACAACACCAATACTTATTAAAACAAAACATCTATGTTGTTTAATATAAAGAAGCACAAACTGACAATGATATTCCCCAATAAAGCATGAGCCAGCCATAGCAGTAGAAAATGGACTTCAAAGCAATGCGCCAAAGAATCTTCAAGCTCGGAAAGAGTAACGACCCCAAAATGAGCCGAGCTTTTCCCTCCCTGACTACCTGGGGGGAAACGGAAGAAAAGGGGCGAAAGCAAACTAGGTCAGACATAAAGCCTGGTAAGCTCAGTGATTCTTAGCATTTAAACGAGGAAAAGGGTCATGCCACAAATAAACTAAATATAAGACTAAACCATAGTAACAAGATAACATGGGATAAGCATGGGATATGGCAAGATAAACTGAATGTACCGATAAACTGGATATACCGGTAAACTAAATATACTAATAAACTGAATGCGCTTTTACTCCTTCTCTGCTTCGCAACTACCCTGTTATACTGATTTCTATATCTCTGCACTACCTAACTAGTGTCCAAACTAGTAATCTATATAAAATGATCATATGATAACATGATCTCAATCCCCGTAATTATGGTTTCCTTCAGGTGTACATCTATCATGGGGATTCCATTTATTACCTAGATCTAATCTAAGGTTTACTATCGAGCGCTTCCTAGATTCAACCAGGGTTTACGCTACCCAGGGCCACTGGGGTTTATGCTACCTATTGAACGCTTCTCGGATTCAGGGTTTACGCGACCTAGGTCCAACTAGGGATTATGCTACCTATCGAACGATGCCCCCTAGTCTAGGACACACTACCCAAAGCGATATATGTTCCTCGACTTTCCCCACGTATGTGTCGTGAGTCGTTATCGATGTATAGATGCACATGTCCTCTATATGTGCGCCCCGAGTCCCGTGGCAGGGCTAGTCAATAAACATGGAACTCGGTCGGGATCTTTCAGATATCTGCCGATTGTAGATGCTAAGGTCTGCTTTTACAGTGGCTATGGTCCCACAAGACCCCTCCCTCAGCTAACAAATGAAAGGCACCCAAGAAAATCAAGAATGAGAATTGTACGCAGGCCCCTCTATGCCCCACAAACCTATGGACCAACCTCACCCATAACTAGATAGCAAGTATATGGTCTGTTGGAGTTCTCCGCCTTTCCGCTGCACGTATCTCGACTGACTCAAGATGGTAGGTAGACGATGAGTTGCTATCACAGGGCAAAACTGGTCTCGCCGAATCACGCTGGTCCATCCTAGTCTTTAGGTTGCCTTATTATTGCAACCAAGGCATACCCTTGGCTCTTCTAACGCAGACCTTAACCTCTGTGAGCCCAGGAGGATCATCTGCAGCCTCACAGAGGGATACCAAGAGTACCCTCATGTCCCCTCGAAGCCGTGTTCTTCGTAACCTAGTTCGTTGGAGCCTTCTTCATGATCAGACGGACGTTCGCTCCTTTTCGTGTTCTTCCTGGCTTTCTTGACTAAGGTTTACTACTTAGTTCTCTTTCTCGTCGTGTTGGATTGGTTAAGTGTCATCAGTCAATTCAAGTTAACTTAACCCATTCACTTGTCATGTTAAATTGGTTAAGTGTTATCCAGTAGTTCACGTTGACTTAACCTACCCATATATTATGTCAAATTGGTTAAGTGTTCCTTAACCTTACTCGTTTATCAGGTTATACTGGTTAAGTGTCTCTCATTATCTTGACCCTATTTATTCATCTTGCTATAACGACTAAGTGTTCTAAGTTTACTTAACCCCACCATCTAGTCTAGTTAGCATGTTAAACATTTACTTGACCTTACCCACTTGTCTAGTTAACATGTTATAATGGTTAAGTGTTTCCTTAGTTACTTAACCCCCACAAATCTTGCCTTGTTAACATGTTAAGTTGGTTAAGTGTCCAAATTTACTTAACCCCTATCAATCTTGTCTAGTTAACATGTTGAATTGGCTAAGCGTTTTCTCAGTTACTTAACCCCACCCTTCTTGTCTTGTTAACATGTTAAGTTGGTTAAGTGTTTCCTTAATTACTTAACCTCACCATTTCTAGCTTGATTGTTCATGAGCTTTAATTAACTAATTAATTAAAGCACCAACCACTCACATTAGACAGGTATTGTTTTGGTTACTGGATGTGCCGGTCGGTTTCGAGCAGTTTTACACCACAACTCAGTCTAACCTCGGGTCTTTCTGGGCTTGATGCACTAACCTCTCACATTAGATAGGTATTGTTGTGGTTACTAGATGTGCCAGGCGGTTCCGGGCAGTTTTACACCACAAATCAGTCTAACCTCGGGTTAGGCATTTTCCTCTCCTCTAATTTTACATATTTACTATTCATGTAAATTTTCCATAAATCAATTTTGCCTAGATCATGTTCATTTGTCATGCAAATTAACATACTTATATTCTATGCCCAAAACTTGATTTACCTATCAATTAACCCAACTTGCAGTTTATACCAAATTAGATTTAATATTCCATTTTTACAATTCATGCCCAATCTAGATTAATATCCCAATTTACAGTTCATGTCAAAGCTAGATTTAATATTCTAGTTTACCATTTATGTCCAAAACTTGGTTTACATGCCAATTACATACTTTGCGGCCAATTAAAATTTATCATTTGTGCCCAAGTCTAATATGCATGTAAATTATTCACTATTATAGCCAATTCAGATTATGCCAACATATTTATTATGCCAAATTATCTTAATTAAGCTATGCCCAATCCCCGCATCATAATCGTACGTATAACATGATTTCACAAGTTTTTTAAGTACTCATGAAATGGCACTAACAAAAGGAATAGGGGATAAGCACATGAATTGATATAAAAGAATAGGCATGCAAAAATAATGGCTCCAACTGGTTCGATGTACATAATAGTGAATAGGAATAAACTGGCCAAGTTACACACTAAATATGAGATCCAACATAATTAAGGGAATAGGCATAGGTGATTTGATTCAACATAATGCCAGTTCAAGGTACAACATGATTGGTTAATCGTAATAATGGGAATAGGCATAAGCAACTAACTACAATAGTTATAGGCAATTAACCACAATAGTCATGGGCGACTAATCATAATAATTTCTTAATAAATGTCATAGGAAATAGTCTCATAGTTATGAATCATAGTCGTGGGCAACAGTCTCATAGTCACGAACCATAGTCATAGGCAAAAGTCTCATAGTCATTGTCATAGTCATAGGCAATAGCTTCATAGGCAACAATTTCATAGTCACGAACCATAGTCATAGGCAAAAGTCTCATTGTCATTGGCAACAGTTTCATAGTCATAGTCTTAGGCAAAAGTCTCATAGTCATAGTCATAGGAAATACCTTCATAGGCAACAGTTTCATAGTCATAGTCTTAGGCAAAAGTCTCATAGTCATAGTTGTAAATCAAGTCCAAAGGCATAGATAACTTTAGATTTGACATAAGCATGAATCAAAGATAATTAACTTGCAAATAGGTATAGTTCTATATTTTGATTTATTACATTCACGATTCCAATTACACGTTCAATTCTAAGGAATAACCGAACTTACGAAGAAGGAATTCTTGATTTCTGGAATCTGAATTCTGAAGTTAGAATGCTCGCCTTTGATGTAGATCGTTGTTCTTATAATTCAGATTTGATTCACTTCGTAGCTTTCTACTTTTCTTTTTAGTTGAAAGAGAATGGTGGTTGTCCTAGGTTGAGTATGGCGGTATGACGGCTCTTGGAATGAATTAGTGTGATTTTTAGGGTTGAGTGTTGGTTGTTTATATAGAATTTCAATTTAATTAGAGCCGTCGGATGAACCTAGAGTTAACCACAACCATACAGTCAGGATAGGGTGACACCTCAGCCCTAATGACTCAGTAAGGAGTCAGAAAGGACTCAGCAATGAGTCACAGTACGGATCAGAACACACCAGAAAGTTGTGCAGGCTTTCAGCCCGACCTGGGCGCACTTGACAGGTGCGCCAGTGCAATTTTTGTACTGGCGCGCTTCCCAAGTGCTCCAGTGCATTTCTATCTTTTTTTTCTTCTCTTCTGGTTTTCTGCCTAACTTCGTTCGTCCATTTCTCCTTCATACTGTGTCCGTTTTACGCAAACTCGGACTCTATCTCAAGAAGAATTCCGAGACGAACGCAATGGCGTAACCCATTTCCCTTAATTCTCGCATTTGAAATTAATTATTCTTTTATTCGTTACTATAACATTAACAGAAAATACGGGGTGTTACAATGCAAGACGCGGTTACGCTATCCGTTCGTGCGGTCAAGGTCCTACAATAAAGGTTGGCGGAGTGGAACCCATGGTGAGAACTAATTTGATATTTATTATTTATTATAATTATAGTATGATTATGTAATGACCCAGTTTTTGTTGCTTTCGTATTACAATTTATTTTGGAATTTATTTTGAAATTTAATTTAAATAATAAATTGTGAATAATAAAAATTGAGGAAAATTCCAAGTATGTATATATTTTAATAATTTAAAATATCATGACCAGTGTATATATGAATATAAAAGCAGTAGATAATGTTAAATGATTTTGTTTGAATTTTAATGTGTTTCAAACTCTAATTAAAAATCTAGATAATATTAATTGCAAATATTATAAAATTTGAATAACAATTATTTGTTAATCTTAATGTATGTTTTTACTTGCTATATTTATATACGTATGCAAGTAAATGATGTTTTATATTTAGTTGCACTTTAACTTGTTCTTAATATAGATAATTAGATTAATCAATAAATAAAATTAATAATTAGTTATTTGCTTGATTTTTAAGCAAATAAGAGTGCATAGCCATGACATCAAAATGATAGGAATAGGATAAAATCTAAAACCAGGAAAAATTTCTTGAAAGCTAAGTATGAAATCTTGCAAGATATTATGTACACCAATGTGTAGCAAACCTTAGGGTACTAAATCACTTCTTAGAACTAGCCTGAAAGCATGTATGGTCATTTTAATAGCTAGTAGAAGCATTTGAAATGTATCACCAACATTCCATTCAATCAATGTGCAAGCACATTTAGTAAAGCCTAGGTATAGCATACATTGCTTATGAACTAAGAAATTGCATATTTAAATCCTTTTGGTACATCTACACATGGCTAGTACAAGTGTATGTGTACCCAAGGATAACATAGCTGTAATATTTTAGCTTGGCTGTAGGAATTGTACAAGTGACCAAACATCCCCTTCTTTCCAATCAGGTGAAGTAGTAGCTATGTAAAAACATTCCATCCTTGTGTAAATGCTCTACCAAGTTTTCAATAAAGCTAATATATTATTCTTAAATTTTTACTATAAATACACACATACACTTCATGTTTTCTTCACATAAAACCAGTCAAACCAGTTCAATAAAAGAAGTTGCAGCAAGTCTCTTAAGAACAGAGGAGCTTTTATATGTGAGTAAACACACAAAAACTTTTTTACTATTATATATATATTTGAATGGTTGCTAGTTGCTGATATATATATATACACACACACACATGCTTATATGTTATCATGTTTGAACCAAAATACTGATGTTTTGTTAAGGATGAGATCACTGTAAATAGGTAATATGTTTGGAAAGTTTTTGTGCCTTGAAATAAAAATGAGAAGGGGAAATGTTATAAAATAGAGAACACATTATGTGAGTAAACTCTTCAGTATGGATTTTTACATATATATGTGTAAACAATATAGGTAGATGCATGGTATTTAGTCCTTTTTGGATCTTCTTCTCATACCAAAACCGTAAAGCCTGGGATTGTAACAAACTAGAAGTAAACTGTAAGCCACATATGTGAGGGAATCTCACTATAAACTTCCATTTTGAATCATTATTTGATTATTATATGGTTTGATATACCTTTACTTGTTAATGTATATATTTTAACAATATGAACTTCACGAATAAGAACCCTAGGAAGAAAACTGGAGTGTATCAAATTTTCTAGCCTATAGTTTTTGTTTTACTTCTTTAACTCAACACCTAACTTAAAAATTATATAACTAGGATTTAATAAAAATTAGAAAGGGTGTTCAACACCAAAGTGGTATATATATATCTGAGAGTTAATTTTTTTTAAAACTAAGTTTGTCTGAAATGACCATGTCTCGCCAACGATGTTGCCCAGGAGCTCACAATCTATATTATCATGGTTGTACTCATGCACTTTATGGTTTCAAGTCTTCACAAAATAAGATAACTCATTATAATGAAAGAACAAATTATAGCTGAAATTTAGAAAACAAAATATAAGTGCAAAACTCAGATAAAAGGGCGACAACAATGCCTGAGGAGTAGTTTGCATGAAGCTTAGGGAGACACTGAATATACCAAGATGGAAGGTGCTCAATGATATTAATCCAGAACCTATTCATCGTGTAAACTCTAATTATGATAGGTAAGTAATGTGTCGTGAGCCCTATTAATCTGTTACACATACTGTACCAACACGCACCCACGACCAGGGAAGACAATGCAAGTGCCAGGGGATGAAAGAAACGAAAAGGGTAGAAACAGTTAAGAATAAGAAGAAGAAAACGCAGGCGGTCCAAAGAAGTGGGAAGAGTGGGAAAAGAATATGGTGTAGGGTTTATATTCTACGTGGATAATATGAGGAAACACAAACAGTTTTTGTGGACATTGGGCTTGGGCTCGGCCCAGTTGCCATACATATATAAAGAGAAAAAAGGACAACGAACGAAAATCAGAAAGGCAAAGAGAAGGAGAATAGGGATAGGGTTTGGGCACTTTTGCCTGTAGCGAAACTTAGAAGATGGTAGCAGCAGTTTTATTTAGTGCATAGGGGTTGCGTTGGTTTTGATATTGTGTCCTGGGCTTGGCCTGTATCATTTAACAAAATTATATAAAGGATAGGAAAGTTTTTAAGGTTAGTTTTAGTTTAATAATATAGTTAAATATATATATATATGGTATATGTATGGAAATGTGTATGGGCTGATTTAAATGGGGCTTGGCCCATTGCAATGAAAAAGAAAGGGAAATAAAAGGTGTTTTATGTTTAGAATATATATATATATATATATATATATATTGATATTTATATGATTAAATCATGAAGATATTTTTAAATAGATTTGGCTTGTATGTATCATCGAGTCGAACGTTAGTAACTCAACATAGTTACAAAATTTTAAAAAATTCATTTTAAAATGAATTGTTAAGTAATTAGATCGGAATTTACTTAAAACAATTGTACAAATAAAATAAACGTAAAGTTAGTCGTGAACTAAGTTAATTGTGCGAATTTGACCTGTAATGATCCATAATCCAGTAAACTCTGAATGGATTGTTCAATTAATTAATTTATAAATTATGATATGTTTAATTTCGTTAATCGTAATTATATAATTATATTGACATCCATTAGTGGAAATAAACACCGTTCCACTATAAATTGAATTGACTGAATTATTTGAACACCTTGTTAGCAGAAATAAACACCGTTATGCTATTATATCAATTTGAAATATTTTATCAATTAATATATGTTATTGATATATAATCAGTTGATAATATTGAATTGTATTTATTTGTTTGTTGTGCAAATTGAGTTAACGACTTGAATGTCATCGATTATAAGAACTATTATATACCGTTGAAACTGCTAAGTCGTTTTCTGTAAAGTAACTCAGAAATGAACGTAAGTTTTTAATTGGATATAAATTATTTTAAGAAACAATTAGATGGATTATTTAAATTAATTTTATTTATTTAAATGGGAAAGATAAATTATAATCAGTTAATCAAGTTGTTTAGGGTTGTATAAATCAACAGTTTAAATGGGAATTGATTATTAAATTTATTTGTTTAACTTAATTTAATAGAAGAGGTTGTAATAAATGGTTGTTCAAAACTTGATAACTATTTAAATTAACAGATTGGGTAGGATAATGATGCGTTTAAACAGAGAATTCAAAGTTAGATAAGTTATCCAAGAAAATATTTTAATTCAATTATCGAAGGGAAAAGGAAATAAAATCGATTGAATTCCATGATTTTGAATATTATGTTAATTGAGTCAACTTGATGAATATTTTAAGAACAACAACATTATCTCGAAAATGTTTTGAGATTGGAAAAATCAAACTGAATTTACAAAGTCTGGGTTGTCGACTATTTGGATATCGAACTTCTACAATCTTAACGATAAGAATGATTTCGATTCAAGGTCTGAGAGGTAATTAAAACACCCCAACTTGGTAGATTTCACTATTATTCGATAAATAATATTAATTTGTGTCCAGAATGAGTGTCAGAATTGAATATCGTTTTCAGCTATGAGAACGGATATTCGGGAACGAGATTATCTCGTAAGTTTGATAATAAAATTTTTCTTAGTTAATACTTATATTTTCAAACATATATATATGAGAGGGATTGAATTGCGAATAACTTAGATTATTCAAATAAGACTTAGTAGATATAATGGAAATAAATCTATTTATTTTATTTTATATTTGATATTTAAATCACCGATTATCAAATATGGACCTTTTCGTGGTTGTTTTCAAAGAGACCAAAATCTAACTTCCACTTCGATTCGATTTATACGTTATGAGTCAGAAATTATTGAAGACATTGAATACGGAGTTTATGCATGGGCTGTTCTACGGATCCTAGGTAGAAATTGCCTAAGACGGATTTACATGATAGTGTCTTCGGTTTGTACAGTCCCAAGAAAATTTGTATGGACGAATGCTGTGACACCCCACGTCTGTTAATGTCACTCACTAAGGGAATGCATTAAGTTTCGTGAAGCGCTTGTAAAGGCCTGCAAATCCGTACCATCTGAGTTGACTTATAACACCACACGTCCAACCCAAATTGCACAGAAATACGAATCATTATTAGAAAGAAGTTAAAGGATGAGAAATAGAAAGAAAGAAATATTACAATAGAAGAAAAACGAAGAACACAAATCTCACAGCAGAATGAATAAAATATATTAGATAACATAACTTTTGAAATACAAATCAGTAACTGTATATACATACCATTATCAGAACACACCAGTTATTCCTGGAACAGTTATAAACTCCTATTTCCAGATACAACATAGTACATAACGGAAGTATGATAATCTATAGCTAACTGGTGAAGCCTCCTGCTTCCAGCTCCTCCAAGTGAATCTGAAAAATCCCGACTACTCGACTGCCTGTACAAATTTGGGCACCCAAGAGTTTAGGGAAAACAAAAACAAAATAAACTCTGGGTCAGTCATGGGACTGGTGTGAGTAAACTCCAACCATTTGTTTAACTTTCAAAATCCTTTCTAAAGAAATGATAATAGTAAGACTAGCCACACATAAACATGAATGGTTTTTACCTTACTATAACCCAAATCACTTTGATACAAAAATCTAGTGATATTATAATAATGTCTAATTAAAAAAATAACAATCTAGCGGAACGCTTACATGTCACGCTCCATATATAATATAAAATCAAAAACCGCACGGCGCTTATTGGAGATTGGATTTCCAACATGACAAGGTATGGAACCACCTTCCGATAGTGTATCTCTAGAGAGGAATACACTGGGTTCAACAAGAACTTCTGGCAACCCGGCCCACACATGACCGACCACTCATTTCGCTTGTGTGTATCGAATGTATATCACCAACGGTTGGGATCAGCAACCGTTTCCCGAATGGGACAACATCGAACATAATAAGGAATTAAATGAATCTCTAGATAGGTGATTATACATCCTAATGGGAGCGACCCACATAGCCATGCTGCCTGCCCGATTTTTGTCATTTCTCGGTTGTTGAGGCCTGAGGCTACGATTACTTTCTATTCATTGATAGCCCAATCACTTTGAATGCCACATTGTCAGATCCGTTAATCGTTAATTGATTTGCACAAATATTCTGGATGTTATGCTAAGGGAATAAATCCGTTGCAACCATATATATATTTATACAGACCAACCCATGCGATCATTGGAAATACTTTGTCAGACATTCGTCTATATACGTTCGTTCTGGGATTGAACGAAACCGAAGGCACAATTTCTATTAATAGAAAAAGCCCTTTCATTTCACTCCATCTTCGATTATCTTCATATAATCTGATTCGCAACGATACTGCCAATATAGAGTGGTTCACGGATAACAATCCAACCGGTCTCTCCATATTGACAACGATATTGGTAAACACTTCGATAGTCGGTTATTTAACTATCGAAGAAAAATAAACAAACATCCATTCATCCATAACATCAAACAAACCACTGGGCCCCTTTAATTGATATTTCATTTATTATTCCATTTCCTTATCAATATTTGTTAACCAAATATTTCAACAATCATTTTGGCCTCTTACATTATTTGGAAAACATTTCTACATCTCGCCTTCTTTTATTTTCTGTATTAAGAAAATATATTCTATTTGTAATTGAAAACAATTTCAACCACTTATCTCTTTCCCGACTACTTTAATTATACTTAGGAAATATTTACTTTCATATTTCCAAAATTCCATCACTTGGGTTAAAACGAAGGTTGTATAAAACACCGTTACAACAACCCAAAATATTTTATTCAACTAACTATTATTCAACACTTCTCTTCGAGGCTGGATCCTGCTATTTATCGATTAAAAATGAAATCAATCAAGTTGGGGTAAAATTACCTCTCGGACCTTGACTGAAAACATCCTCAACTTCAAAACGGAAAAACCACTTACCTCAAATAAACACACTATAAAACCCAATTATTCATTTTTAAAACATGCATATGGTTCGCTTTCTATTTCTAATTTATAGATTTCCCTTTTTGTTTACAATATTCTATTTTTTTCGTTTCCTTATCGAATTCAATAAATATTGATATATTGATTTCTAACTATCAAATTATCTTAAAAATATTCTAACTCCTTAAATTTCCGGAAAATTTCGCCATAACCTCCTTTGTACTGGGAGCATCGGGATATTTCAAATAGCCTCCCACGGCCCTCACCAATCCAAAAGAAAAAGAAAAAGCCAAGCGGCTTGCCGATATGGCGCATAAAACCTCATACATGAATTTAAACATGTAACTTTTTGTTGGGCACATAAACTAAAATCTTCATATACTTCATCACATACCTGTCTAACACATGCTCACCTGTATTCAATTCAATTCAACTCAATCCAATCGTTTGAATTCAGTTTCGCTCATTTATTCTTTAATTAGCTATTTTGCCTATTTCACTTCTTTGTTTGAACATAACATGTTCAAACATAATATTTAACCTGCTCATAACCAAATTGAATTTCAACTTCAATTCTAGCTTCCTTTTCGATTTCGAATATGAATTTTCAAATTAAATTCACTTTATTCAAAACCCAATATTAATTCAAAAATCTCATCAACTAATTACTATTCGAATTAGTTAATTATATTCAATAATCAAAAATCTGATTTCTGTTTCAAAAATCAATTCATTACTCCACCTGAGTTCACATATAATTTACAACTCAAAATCTGAAATTTTCTAAATAGAAAATTCGGATTTTATTTGCTTAAAATCCTTTTATAAAATTTAATAAACCGTTATGGTTTTTATATGGTTATGGCGCTGCTTTTCTAAAAATTTGATTTTGACATAACTGAAAATCTATTCGACGAAATCCAGATTTTTCTCTTCCATTAGAAAACTATTATCAAATCGGTCCTGACGTTTCTTGTTTCAAAGAATTCCGACTTCCATTGAGTTCTGTATACTCAATTGAAGTTCGAAACGCCAATTTTCGAACTACCGCGCCGCGGCGAGTTCTTTTTAATTATATTTATATATATAAACTTTTAAACTTCGTTAAAATGAATTCAACTCCATTTTAACTCTATTTGAATTTTCTTGATTCAAACTCCATTTTCACTTTCATTTGAATTCTATATTCAAATTCCAATTTCATTTCTATTTGAATCCTATATTCAAATTCCATATTTTAAATACCATTTGAATTATACATTTAAATCCCATAGTTTAAAATTCCATTTGAATGCTATATTCAAATTCTTTAGTTTAAATTCCATTTGAATTCTTTCTGAATTCTACATTCAAATTCCCTATTTAATTTTCTTTGAATTCAAATTCCATATTTATTCTATTTGAATTTTCAAATATTCAAACTCCGATTTAATTCTATTATTCAAATTTTATTTAAATCCTCTTATTCAAATTCTATTTCAAATTCCCTTATTCAAATTCTATTTACAATCCTATATTCAAATTCTATAATTGAATTTCCTTTAAATTTTCTATATTCAACATCTATTTAAATTTCTATATTCAAATTCTATATTTGAATCCTCTTTGAATTTCTACATTAAAATTCTATATTTAAATTCTCTATTCCAATCCCGTTTGAATTTATATATTCAAACTCCATTCAAATTCTATATTTAATTTCTCTATTCGAACCCCGTTTCAATTTCTATATTCAAACTCCATTCAAATTCTATATTTAATTTCTTTATTCAAATCCCGTTTGAATTTCTATATTCAAACTCCATTCAAATTCTATATTTAATTTCTATTTGAATTTCTCATATTCAAATTCTATTTGAATTTCTCATATTCAAATTCTATTTGAATTCCTCATTTGAAATCTCAAAATCTATTTTAGAAAAAAATAGAATTTCCTTTTAAATATGCGAAATTCCTTTTCATGATATTTTTAAATATCAATATTTGGGCCCAGTGATATTTAAACACCAAACAACCAATTATTTATTTTTCTAACACATCGTATATGACAGTATATATGCAAACAAATAAACAAACTATTAATATATATTTTTCAGGAATCCAGTTGGATTCCTCCAACCTGTTTTCCTGCATCCACAGACGTTAGTCAACATAAGTAATACCCATCCTGCTTCGAGGAAGGATATTGCGGTATAAAAGGGGATCCACTTATATACGTGGGCGTAGGGTCATCCGCTAATGATACTGCGGGCATCCGCTAATGATACTGCGGGAATCAATCCAATCACCAAACCAATATATATAATAGTCAACCTAAATAACTAATATATTTAAATCAACCAAGCAGCATTCAAACAAGCAACAACAATTATTTTTAACTAATAAAAATAATTTTAAATGAAAGGTGAGTGAGATTTACTCACCGGGATTTTTATCTGACGGAATAAATCGGAGATGTTTGATTTTTAAATTCCATTTATCTTCCGAAAAATCCAAATCACTCCAACTTGTAAATTTTGCAGCTATAAACCCAATTTTGTCTTGTTCGTGAATTTCGAACCTCGCATACATTCATTTACAATTTATATAAGTTTGATATAATTTAAAATACATACTTACTTGTTAATCAAAAGTAAATAAATAAGTTAATTACCTTAATTCTTAGCTTAACCTTATTTCATAAAAACGTTAATTTTTCTGCTCCAAATCTCTTGCAAAGAACTTTCAGTACCAACTCTACAAGATACACTTGCGGATGCTTCCAAGTGTTGCTCCACTTCAAAATCAGCAACCTCAAATTAAGATAGCTCTGACTTGCCCACTTCCACAACCATCGTTGCTGCTTTCTGTAACGACCCAGAAAATCTGAACCAATTAAATTTTTTTAAATTGGCTAAAATAATAGATTTTAAATATTTAAAATAAATATTTTAAATAATGGCAATGGAAAGTGAGTTTGAATCGACAATTGAAAACGAATATAATTAATTATAGTTATAAACAAGGCCTGAAATGGCGCTGCAGTTTCAAAAATTGAATTCAAACTTTGTCGGATTGTACCGGGTGCAAAACAAAACGAATTTTAGTGAAACCAAAAATATTTAAATCTGTTAGTGAATACCTTTCTAATGAATCTGAAAAATCGAATTTTCATAGCGGAAAGCAAAAGTTATGGCCGAATGAATTTTCAGAAGGGTCGCTATGGAATTTATATAGCCCGTGAAATTGGCCATTTTGCATACCACCTCGGAATTCGACGAAACCACTTTTGTTGGGTCCGGGATGTGAAGTTATTGCTAGGTTTCAAATTTCATAATTTTTGAAGCTAGTATGTGAGCGTGGCAAAGGAAAATGTGTTTTGGTCAATTATAGTTAAATTGGATCGACCAGAAATGGGCCTTTTTGCAAACGATCTCAGAATTCGACGAAACTAGTTTTGTTGGGACCGTATCATCAAAACATAGCTAGATTTATTTTTCTGGAATTTTTCGAATCAGTTTGTGGCCCTGGCAAATTGAAATGTACGTTCAAATCGAATATTGAATGTTTTATATTTTAATTTGAAGGAAAACTGACTGAATCAGTCGAATGGTCCTTCGAAACATATCCCATTGTGTTCGGAATGGGGGTAAAACGCTAGGGACGACAGTCGTTAGGTTTCGATTGGTGGTCGTGTCAGAAAACCCCTTTAAAACCTCCCCGACCAATCAAAATTTTTATAAAAAAAAGAAAAAAGAAAAATCATTTTCTCTCTCCCCGTAACAGCCGATCGACGGCGAAACCCTTTCTCGTCGTTCCCCTTCAATTTTCGACCGCCTCATCCACTTTCAGCCCCTCCGCCAGTTAAGGTTTTTGTCAAGCTCTCCCTCCTCTTCAAATCCGACCTGGTCTCGCTCCTCCTCGTGCAGCCGTCAGCGAGAACCAGAGGCTCGAAGTGGCGCGTTTCAGGCCGCCGCCACGAACGTCAGGGGCCACCGAGCTGGCCAACTCCCCTACGCATGCGAAGCTCTCTCCAACCCTTCGACGCTGCGAAGGCTGATCGTCCTCTAGCTTCACGGATTTCGTGAAATTCCCAACCCTAGTTTTGAACAAATCAAGCAGGTATCGGCTGGTTTTGTTTAATTTGATTTTAACACCTTTAAAGTGTTGCAAACCTTTGAAAAAGCATATCTTTTTCGTTTCTTGACGAAATTCGATGAAACAGGAAACATCGTGTGTAACAACCCGAATTTTAACAACATGTTAAGACAAGAATCAAGGCATAATTAAATGTTAAAATCTGAATCAGGAAAAACGGGTTTCACCATTGCGTTCGTCTCGGAAAAATACGCGAAATAGAGTCCGAAATTTCGTAAATCGGAGTCCGTATGATCAAGATATGGCCTCGCAAAGTTTCACGAAAAATTCAAATTCAAAAACAGATTCAAATTTTCAGAATTCAGGATAGGCGGGAAAAATCCCGCCCAGACAGGTCGACAGGGGGGTCGACACTAGGGTCGACCTCCCCCCCAACCAGGTCGACACTAGAGTCGACCTGGGGGTCGACATCCCCCCAGGTCGATTGGGGAGTCGACCTGGGTGTCGACCTGGGGGTCGACCTCCCTGGTCAGCCAGGTCGGCCTGGTGCACCTGTTTTGGCTCCTGGGTCTTGTTTTGGGGGCTTGTGACGATTTTAGATGGCTCAGATCTATCCTAGGGTTTATCCTATGGCTAAAACTAATTCTAAACACTATAAAAAGACCCTAGGACCTAGCTTAAATCATACTATTTCATTTTAGCCTCATGCAGCCGCCATTAAACCTAGAACTCTAAATTAAAAATACAAAGAACAAAATTATAGAAGACGAAGGACGATTCTTGAAGGCTACAACTAGAAGCTACAACAACTACGACGCTTTAGACAACGAATTTGGGGCTATTTGATTTGAAATTTTGATTTGGATTACTTGCTTCATATTGTAAGTTCTATGTCACTTTTTAGGCAAAAACGCTAAAATAACATGGACATGCTATGAATTGAAACCGGATTTAAGAACTATTATTAATCCATGTTTATATTGTTTAACTTTGAATCAAAATTTGGGAATATTGCTATGTTAATGTTGCAAGTTAAACTTATCATGATGTTGATGTTGTTATGAATCACTTGGGCTTAATTTTATTGCAAGTTGAACAAATACATGTCCATGGAATCATTATGTTCATTGAAATCCTCATGTTGATTAAACCATGCCTATGATGCTAATTAAACCATGTCTATGATATTAATGAAACTATGCCTGTGATGTTAATATACCTATCATGTTAAGGACAAATTGGGGATTGCTAGGTTAAGATGAAAAGTTGGAATCATTATGTTTATAATTCTAGATGAGAATCATTATGTTAAAAATGCTAAATTGGAATCCACTATGCCTATTAGAATTACCATGCCTTTAATGTTTCATGTTTGTAATAAAATGATTATTATGCCTGCAAGGATTATTATGCCTATGATGTAAAGTTGAAATCATCATGTTAAACCAAGTTGGAACCATTATTATGCCAAGTTATCATCACGTTAGTATTGAAACCATGTGATATGTTATAGCCTGTTTATTATGCAAGTGATGTTGGAATTGTCACATATGCCTATCACATGTTTGGTGTTATTCCCCTTTTATCTCTTGAATTGTTTATGCTTGCGAACGAAGTACGTTTATATACGTTGGGGATACGATTGGGTAGAATAGGCAAAACTTGAATTGATTATAATCATAAACCGTGAAATTTGGCATAAGTAGAACATGAAATATGGCACCAAAACTTGACTTGAACATGCCATAACTTGACTTGAAACATGCCTTAGTTGGACATAAAATTTATATGAACATGCTATGAAAGTAGCACGAATTTGATAAGAACATGGGCATGACTTTAGAAAACAAGAAAGTGGCCAACTCGAGGTTGGGTTGAGTTTGTAGTGTAAATCTGCCCGGAACCGCCCGGCAAATCCAGTTGCTACAAACAATAGAATCCAATGTGGGTATTTGGTCATATCACGCTTGAAACCCGAGGTTGGGTTGAGTTCGTAGCGTAAACCTGCCCAGAGCCGCCCGACAAATCCAGTGGCTACGAACAATAGGATCCAATGTGAGTGGTTCGGTGCATTAACGAATCAATTAATACCAATTAGGGTTAAGTCATGAACTTGAAACGACAACTCTTAGCCAACTTGACATGACACGTAGGCGGGTTAAGTCACGAATTTAAATGACATACTTAACCATCTTGACATGACTAGACTGGAAAAGGATTAAGTCACGAATTACATGACTTAATCGGTTAGGCGGGTTAGGTCACGAATTACATGACCTAATCTGTTAGGCGAAACCCTAGACACGACCCTTTTCAGCAGTAACCCTCTAGATGTATCAAGGTACCCTGGGGCTAGGCCGGGTGGGGCACGATTACTGGGCTGATTGTAAGAGGTGAACGACGACAATGGGGTACGCCAATGTAGGTTCGGTGGGCTACGGTCGTGCATGTATTCCGGGGCAGACACTGGGTATCCGTAGATTTATCTGTGCATCTTGAATCGTGTCAGGGGTTGACACCCTAGGGCTGATACACCCGAAGGTGGACCCAGCACAGGTGACTACATTCGTGATTAGGCGTATGACACAGACACGTGACGAGCTAGAACTTGTAGGGAGCCGATCGACTAGATAATCGCTCGATAGGACCCCGTACTTGGGTCAGACCCCGTTTCAGGGTCATTTCATGATATTGGGCCGTGGGATTTATTTCATGATTAACTTGTGACATGGACTTAGTATACTAGTATAGTCGATGCAACGAATCTTGAACATGTGATGCTTTATTTGACTTGTCTTGACTTATCATGATCACCTTAGTTATCTTGCTCACCTTGACACCATTCTTAAGTTTAGTTCCAGTCCATACATGACCTGTTGTTTTAACCGTTTTTACACTGAAAGTCGCTAGAACTTGCTCAGTCTTTATGACTGACCCTTTTCCTTTCGCCTCTTTTTCTTTCGTTTCCCCCCCAGGTTCTCAGGGAGGAAACACTAGCTCTTAGCCTAGATATCACTTGCTTTGGCTCAGCATGTACGGTTTGCTATGGCTGCTTCTTTTTACTGCACTTGAGGAATAAGCCGTTTTTCTGTTTTTAAGTCATTGCTTCTTTGGCTATTATTACAAGACAGTTGTAAGGAAGTTGTTATCTGAAATGTTTGTAAGAGACATGTTTTATTTTGGAATAAAATGAAGTTATGTTTTACTCATAAATTCTTCCGCTGTTTACTTAATTATTTATTTATGTTCTGTCTTGTGATAATTCTGTGATGTTATCTCGATAATACCCCTCCAAAACTAGTGCATTCCCTTTGTGAGTGTCCCTAGCGGAGGTGGGGTGTTACACTTGGTATCAGAGCAGAAGGTTACCAAGACTGGGCAAAAGTTTTGAAAACCTTTTGAATTTCTTTTTCCAAATCCATTTACAAAGAAGCACTTTTCAAGAAAAGTTGGTTTATTTCAAAAGTCTATTCCCCAAAAAGCCATTAGCACAATCTTTGTTTCCTCGTTTAAATCTTTTCCTTTTTCGTTTTCAGCTTATCATGGCCGATGATCTTAATCTTCCCTAGGGTGTCAATATACCCACTTGGTTCCGTCGTTTCCTCGAGGCTCAGGCTAATGTGACAGGCCCAGCCAATCCTCCTCCTCATCCTCCTCAACCTCCGCGAGAAACTGCTTTTTCAAAGATATGCAAGGACTTTAAGGCCATGGGCGGAAAGGATTTCCTAGGAACTGAGACTTTTGTTGAGGCACAGAATTGGTTGAAGGAAACCGAAGACTTTTTTGTTATCTTTGAGGTAGAGGACAATAGGAAAGTACAGTTGGCGGCGTTGCTCATGAAAGAGGAAGCTTCTTAGTGGTGGGAAGTCACCAACGCTACTAGGCCCATTGAGACTTGGGCGGACTTTAGAGGGAGATTTGGGCTTAAGTTCTTGTCATCGGCAGAGGAGAGTCTCCAAATGGAACGGTTTCTGGCCCTTAAACAAGGAAATATGACAGTTAAAGAATACATGAACCGTTTCAATCAGCTTGCTCGCTTCGGATTGGAGTTAGTCAACACTCCTCAGAAAAAGGCGCTACGTTTTGCATGAGGCTTGAACGAGCCACTACATAGTTTGGCCATGACTCATGTGCCCATGGGGGCGACCTTTGAAAGCTTGGTGGATATGGCCTTACTGTATGAGGAAGATAAGAAGGGCAAGAAAGTGGTCAAGCGCAACGATTCTCAGAATAAGAAGGTAGACTCCGAGAAAGGAGGCAAGAACGACAACTCACGTGATAAAAGGAAATGCAATTTCTGTGGTATGGAAGGGCACATAGCCAAGGATTGTAGAAAGAGGAAGAGAAAGCAAGGTGAATGTTTTCATTGTGGGGAGACTGGACACATCAGCAAGGACTGCCCTAAGAAGCAGACCGGACCTTCCGGGGGTACATCGTTAACTTCTTTTTCTAGATGCATTGTTTTATCTTGTTTCTCTCCTCGATCCTATCTTGAGAACCATAGGTAGAATCTTTTTGGATGTAAACATGTAATTGAAACATGTTATGATTGCGAAATGGTTGCAAGTGGTCGCAAGTGGTTGCTCGTGGAAGCATGAATACACCTTAGGCACTAGATCGGCTCAGACACATTTCTATGTTGCATATGCATGAGTGTTTATTTTGGAAACTTGGTTGTGCTATCATTTGGTTGTTGCATATGATTGAATGTTTGAGCACTCATGTAGAAATTATGAATTATAATAGGAAAAATTTGCATACATATTGGATTCATTTCACTAAACATATTTTGCATTTAGAAGATCAATCAGGCCTGATCATTAGCATTAGCTAAGGAACATATACACACACTCTTTGCATGTGTTCATAAAACATTAGAAGTCTTTTAAGGACCATGGTTGCTTGTGGATGATGTTTTGAGTAGATGGATGATGGATGGTAGGATGCGTTCTTCCTAACTTGGAGATTTCGGGGGCGAAATCCTTAAAGGAGGGGAGAATGTAACAACCCGAATTTTAACAACATGTTAAGACAAGAATCAAGGCAGAATTAAATGTTAAAATCTGAATCAGGAAAAACGGGTTGCGCCATTGCGTTCGTCTCGGAAAAATACGCGAAATAGAGTCCGAAATTTCGTAAATCGGAGTCCGTATGATCAAGATATGGCCTCGCAAAGTTTCACGAAAAGTTCAAATTCAAAAACAGATTCAAATTTTCAGAATTCAGGATAGGCGGGAAAAATCCCACACAGACAGGTCGACAGGGGGGTCGACACTAGAGTCGACCTCCCCCCCAACCAGGTCGACACTAGAGTCGACCTGGGGGTCGACCTCCCCCCAGGTCGACTGGGGAGTCGACCTGGGTGTCGACCTGGGGGTCGACCTCCCTGGTCGGCCAGGTCGGCCTGGTGCACCTGTTTTGGCTCCTGGGTCTTGTTTTGAGGGCTTGTGACGATTTTAGATGGCTCAGATCTATCCTAGGGTTTATCCTATGGCTAAAACTAATTCTAAACACTATAAAAAGACCACAGGACCTAGCTTAAATCATACTATTTCATTTTAGCCTCATGCAGCCGCCATTAAAGCTAGAACTCTAAATTAAAAATACAAAGAACAAAATTATAGAAGACGAAGGACGATTCTTGAAGGCTACAACTAGAAGCTACAACAACTACGACGCTTTAGACAACGGATTTGGGGCTATTTGATTTGAAATTTTGATTTGGATTACTTGCTTCATATTGTAAGTTCTATGTCACTTTTTAGGCAAAAACGCTAAAATAACATGGACATGCTATGAATTGAAACCGGATTTAAGAACTATTATTAATCCATGTTTATATTGTTTAACTTTGAATCAAAATTTGGGAATATTGCTATGTTAATGTTGCAAGTTAAACTTATCATGATGTTGATGTTGTTATGAATCACTTGGGCTTAATTTTATTGCAAGTTGAACAAATACATGTCCATGGAATCATTATGTTCATTGAAATCCTCATGTTGATTAAACCATGCATATGATGCTAATTAAACCATGTCTATGATATTAATGAAACTATGCCTATGATGTTAATATACCTATCATGTTAAGGACAAATTGGGGATTGCTAGGTTATGATGAAAAGTTGGAATCATTATGTTTATAATGCTAGATGAGAATCATTATGTTAAAAATGCTAAATTGGAATCCACTATGCCTATTAGAATTACCATGCCTTTAATGTTTCATGTTTGTAATAAAATGATTATTATGCCCGAAAGGATTATTATGCCTATGATGTAAAGTTGAAATCATCATGTTAAACCAAGTTGGAACCATTATTATGCCAAGTTATCATCATGTTAGTATTGAAACCATGTGATATGTTATAGCCTGTTTATTATGCAAGTGATGTTGGAATTGTCACATATGCCTGTCACATGTTTGGTGTTATTCCCCTTTTATCTCTTGAATTGTTTATGCTTGCGAACGAAGTACGTTTATATACGTTGGGGATACGATTGGGTAGAATAGGCAAAACTTGAATTGATTATAATCATAAACCGTGAAATTTGGCATAAGTAGAACATGAAATATGGCACCAAAACTTGACTTGAACATGCCATAACTTGACTTGAAACATGCCTTAGTTGGACATAAAATTTATATGAACATGCTATGAAAGTAGCACGAATTTGATAAGAACATGGGCATGACTTTAGAAAACAAGAAAGTGGCCAACTTGAGGTTGGGTTGAGTTTGTAGTGTAAATCTGCCCGGAACCGCCCGGCAAATCCAGTTGCTACAAACAATAGAATCCAATGTGGGTAGTTGGTCATATCGCGCTTGAAACCCGAGGTTGGGTTGAGTTCGTAGCGTAAACCTGCCCGGAACCGCCCGGCAAATCCAGTGGCTACGAACAATAGGATCCAATGTGAGTAGTTCGGTGCATTAACGAATCAATTAATGCCAATTAGGGTTAAGTCATGAACTTGAAACGACAACACTTAGCCAACTTGACATGACACGTAGGCGGGTTAAGTCACGAATTTAAATGACATACTTAACCATCTTGACATGACTAGACTGGAAAAGGATTAAGTCATGAATTACATGACTTAATCGGTTAGGCGGGTTAGGTCACGAATTACATGACCTAATCTGTTAGGCGAAACCCTAGACACGACCCTTTTCAGCATTAACCCTCTAGATGTATCAAGGTACCCTGGGGCTAGGCCGGGTGGGGCACGATTACTGGGCTGATTGTAAGAGGTGAACGACGGCAGTGGGGTACTCCAGTGTAGGTTCGGTGGGCTACGGTCGTGCACGTATTCCGGGGCAGACACTGGGTATCCGTAGATTTATCTGTGCATCTTGAATCGTGTCAGGGGTTGACACCCTAGGGCTGATACACCCGAAGGTGGACCCAACACAGGTGACTACATTCGTGATTAGCCGTATGACACGGACACCTGACGAGCTAGAACTTGTAGGGAGCTGATCGAATAGATAATCGCTCGATAGGACCCCGTACTTGGGTCAGACCCCGTTTCAGGGTCATTTCATGATATTGGGCCATGGGATTTATTTCATGATTAACTTGTGACATGGACTTAGTATACTAGTATAGTCGATGCAACGAATCTTGAACATGTGATGCTTTATTTGACTTGTCTTGACTTATCATGATCACCTTAGTTATCTTGCTCACCTTGACACCATTCTTAAGTTTAGTTCCAGTCCATACATGACCTGTTGTTTTAACCGTTTTTACACTGAAAGTCACTAGAACTTACTCAGTCTTTATGACTGACCCTTTTCCTTTCGCCTCTTTTTCTTTCGTTCCCCCCCCCAGGTTCTTAGGGAGGAAACACTAGCTCTTAGCCTGGATATCACTTGCTTTGGCTCAGCATGTACGGTTTGCTATGGCTACTTCTTTTTACTGCACTTGGGGAATAAGCTGTTTTTCTGTTTTTAAGTCATTGCTTCTTTGGCTATTATTACAAGACAGTTGTAAGGAAGTTGTTATCTGAAATGTTTGTAAGAGACATGTTTTATTTTGGAATAAAATGAAGTTCTGTTTTACTCATAAATTCTTCCGCTGTTTACTTAATTATTTATTTATGTTCTGTCTTGTGATAATTCTGTGATTTTATCTCGATAATACCCCTCCAAAACTAGTGCATTCCCTTTGTGAGTGACCCTAGCGGAGGTGGGGTGTTACATCGTGACCGTGAGTACGTCTTCTACCTTCTAGAAGAGACCGCATATTTTTCTGAGCCTCCTGCTATTTTTGGTGGAGTGGAACCCAATGTGAGATTTCTAATTTATAAACGATATGGAAAACGACGATGTATAAATTATATAGTCGATGTATGAGTTATATAAGCGTTGTACACCTCTTTTATAAGCGTTGTATAAGTTGTATGTTCGATGTATAAGTTATATATGCGTTGTATAAATTATATATGTGTTGAAATAAAAGTGAATTGCAATATTTTAATATATATATATATATATATATATATATATATATATATATATATATATATATATATACGCCCCTCGTCTACAAACCATGGACGATATTTATTGATTGTGATTGGTGTAAAAATTGATTGATAGCAAATGGTTGATTGGGATTGTTTGTGGTTGATATTGATTGATTGTGGTTGAAAAATACCCATTTGTGGTTGAGAAATATTTGGTTGAAACCACATAGGATTAGTTTGTGGAAATGAAATAAATATATATACATGCCGCCTGCGAACTAGATGCATGATTCCCATTGTCAAAAACCGCAAGGTTTTAAGGTAGAGCGAGGAGCCGTACTAGGGACGGTCCCGGTTTTAACTACCCTGCCGTTATGCTGCCGAAATTTTGAATAATATTCATGTGTTTGAATTATTTTCATTTGCTGAAACTATATTTATTCGTTGAATAGAAAACCTTCATGTGTTGAATCTATATTCATTCGTTGAGTAGAAATTCATGTGTTGAATGGTATTCATATTTTGAAATAAATTGTTTTATAATAAAAATCACTTTTTTATCATCTATATGAACTATGTAAAATGACCTTGTTTTAAATTAAATTGTTTTACAATAAAAATCCTATTTTTATCACTTATATACACTATATAAAATAATAATGTTTTGAAATAAATTGTTTTACAATATAAAAATCACATTTTTATTTTATACATGAATTGTTGAAATGTGAAGTGTTAAAAATAGCAACTCGTTCAAATAAATATGCATTAGTCGAAATATTCATTAATTAGCTAATGATATGATTTTTGCCTATGCATGCAACATTAGAATGAATGGTGTTTTTAAACCAAATGGAATCAAATATGAAGTTGAATGGAAAATGATAAGTGATAAGAACTGTATATCTGTACATGCATATTTATTTGAACAGGTTATAGCAAAGGGGCTAGAGAAGAGGAATAAAATTTTGTGCTCGACAAATAGGTACACATTTACTGTTTTGTTTGGGTGATGATTTTATGAGCCTGTTGGCTAGCCGCTTGGCTTTTTCTTTTTGACATGAGACGCCCGTGTGGCTATTTGGGAATTTTCCCAGCCCCTCTCGTACAAAGGAGGTTATGGCGAAATTTTCCAAAATTTAAAGGCGTTAGTGAAATATTTGAAGTGAAAACGATATTGAAATTGTTGAATGAACTATATTTATATAAATATATAAATATAAATAAAATTAAAACGAAACGTGGCCGCGCAGTTCATTTTTTGAAACCGTGATTTCAAACATCTAGTGCGGGAAATCCGACCATTGGATTTTCCCGAAACCGCAACCGTCGGGTTCGCCTTGGAAATATCTTTCCAACGACACCAACCTTGTAAAAATCCAACGGTTGGATTGTCTGGAATGTTTAATTCAAATCTGAAGAAAAACAGCGCCAGAAACGATTATATTTATATATATAAATATAATTATATTTAATCGAATAACGACGCTGCAGTTCGTATTTTGAAATCGAAACTTCAAACGATTGTACCGGGAGATCCGACCGTCGGATTTTCCCGAAACTGGAACCGTTGGATTCGTTTTGAAAAGACCTCTCTAATGATGTAAATTTTGTGAAGATCCAACGGTTAGATTTTCAGATATGTGTAAATCAAATCTGAAGAAAAACAGCGCCACGGCCGCGTTATGGCCCGAAGCATCGTTTTGAATAAATTGGCTATTTTAAAATAAATAAAAATAGCGATAAATCGTTATAAAATATCATAAACGATATGGAATGGAAATAAACTGAGTTTGCTCGATTCATGTTGTATTTGATTGTTGAATGTGTTTGGTGTGAAAATTACATTAAAGAACAAAATTGGTGTTGTCGAATGATTTAACCATTGAAATAAATTGATTTAAAATTCTAAATATACGTGAGTTATTTGAAAAGGCCGAGTTAATTCTCATTTCAAATAATTGACCGACGATTGAAAGTCGAAGATGAAGACGGTGGTCGAAGACCGGAGATCTTCACCTCGTTTGGATGGTAACCGAGGTCCTGATCGGGAGGCATCCCGAAATACGGATAATGAGTGGTGATCGTCCAGACGTACGTGGTGATCGATGGGTTTGCGAGGTATTTAGTGCCTCCGGTTTCATTCAGACCCAGAACGGACTTGTAAATGGACAGTGTGTCTGACATTGGATTTTATTCTGTGTTGATTGATCTCTATTAAATATACATCTGTTTGGCGGTGGAGAATTTATTCTTTTGCTTAACGCCCTTCTCTGAAACGCACGAGCTCAGAGGTTGTATATCGATGAACATCAGTCGCATGGCATGAATTGCCGGTGTGGCATGCTAAGATGCAGTGATCAGGGCTTCTGTTGAAAAGCAAAGTCTTGTGGTGATGATCAAAGCACCGCCGGTGTGGCGTAGCTTTGTGTATAACGTAAAATCGCGAGCCTCACACCCCGGTATGAACCAGAAACGGGAGAAGGACCTCAGGGAGAGCATGCGTTTCTTTCTAGCTAGGGTGGTGTCAGTGACCTACCAGCCCTGACATTTATATACTTTTCACCTATGTGGTTGTTGCTGTTGCGAGGCGCCTCGATTAGATCGGACGATCCGGGTCCGATGGAGTCATTCGTTGGCTCGTTTACGCCCCAAAGGGCGGGGAAACGCAGTGTTCAGGAATTTTAATCCACATCGGTGGACCGGCCCTGACGGTCCAAGGGTCACTCGAGCTCTGATCCTGAGGGGCGGGCTAGAGCGTCTCGAATTCGGTAAGGACTATCTTTTGCCTTGGTTCATGAGGGAAATCCAATTTCCAAATACGACATCGTGCGGTTTTGGTTGTATACCTATATATGGCGACATAGTGGTATGGGGCATTAATGCCGTCTATGATTGATAGTTATGATTTGAAATCATTTTCAAAACTATATAAACACTAGCAATAATATCAAATGCCTTTGTTTTATTCGTATCAAGCATATTTTGGCCGTTATAAGGTAAAAACTCTATCCTCTGGTCTGCGTTGCATTGTGTGATGGGAACTGAGTCTTATAATGGCTTCATTTTTATAAAATGCATTGCGTTGTTTAAAAGAAAGATTTGTTTTAAAGCACTGGCAATCCAATGGAGTAAACCCGTTCCACGAAAGTGGCGTGGTCCTGTGATTAGCCATATTATATATGTGTTGAGTAGATTTCTCATACCAGTCCCATGACTGACTCGTAGTTTGTTCCACTTTCAAACTCGGGTGCCCCTTTTTCTACACAGGCAGCCTTGTATTCAGGTTTAGCTGGTTATTTCTGGATAGCTGGAGCTGAAGATGGATTCTATCATTTATCTCTTTTTATGCTGTTCAGCTCCTATTGTACATATTTTGTTTGTTTTCCGCTGTAGACATTTATGTATAGTTGAACTGTATTTGTACTAAGTAAGATCCTGTATACTGTGTAACTCTGATGATTACTTTTATCCAGTATATTCTATTGTTCATTATCTGGTGTATTTATTTTAATTTTGTTCTGCTGTTATCTGTTTATGTGTTATATTCCACGGATTACCCTTGCCACCGTCAGTACGGGGTTTGGGGTCGTCTCATTTTGGTATCAGAGCTTTGGTTAAGCTTAGTTCTGGAATATAACATTTGAACGAACTCGTTAGAAATAGAACCAGTAGTGTTCTAGGACGGGTAACTCTATACAGATAGGGTCAGTAATATCCTAGTATGAGTAAAGTAGAATGAGATTACACCTCGATAGACACATTTACATTTGAAGTATTTGTCTCTATATTTTGAAGTACCTTTTCTGTGACCTGACACTTGATCTACCATTTGCAGAAGTACTAGAAAATGAGTGTCAGAAACAGGAGAAATGCAGAACCCGATCTAGAGGCTCTATTAAAGAGATATTGAAATCTGAACGGAGCACAGTTCTCGGGCAATGAATCTATAATTCAAACTCAAGCTTGGATGAGTTCTGTCGAAAGAATATTTGAGCGTATCCAGCTGAGGGATGACCAGAAACGGTTAGTAGCATCTTGGGCGCTCAAAGAAGAAGCTTTAATCTGTTGGGAAACAATCATCAAAGATAATCCAGAAGGTGATATCACCTGGGACAGATTCAAAGTGATTTTCCTGGAAAGATTTACTCCTCCTGAAGCGACGGAGCGATTATGCGATGAATTTTCTTATCTAATACAAGGTGATATGACCATCCCATAATATCATAAGAAATTCAATGAACTTGCTCACTTTGCTCCTCATCTGATTCAAGATCCGAAGAGGAAAAATCTGAGGTTTATTCATGGCCTGCAAAGGAGATATCAGAATAGTGTAATGAGGAATGTGAAGCTTCCTTTTTCTGAAATGATATACATGGCATATCAGTATGAAGATCTCCATAAGAAAGGAATGTTACGCGACGAAGAAGAAGTCTGTTCTAGTGACAAAGCAGAGTCGGAAACTGATATTCCTGAAGCCAGTACGAGATCGGAGGTCAATAAGAAGCCCAGTGCCAAGAGGAAAAGGGCTGAATCTGGGAACGAACGAATAACGACCGCCACGTGCTCAAGCTGCAATAGAAAGGGGCATTTGGCGATAAGTTGCAAATCTTGGAACCAACAAAGAAAGAATAAGTTCCAACCCAAGAAGGGATTTCAAGAGAACAGAAAATGTGGCGAATGTCATCAGTCGGGTCATCTTTTAAAGGCCTGCCCGCTATTCAGAAAATTTGGAACAGTATATGTAAATGAAGTGGCAGAAGTGCCTGCATCTTCGTCTGCTCAAGAGAGGCCAGATGTTTTAGAAGGCACGCTAACTGTGAAAAATATTCCAGTCAAAGTACTGTTTGACACAGGCGCGTCACGAAGCTTCATTGCAAAGGATGCAGCTAAGAAACTGGATTTAAATTAGAAGAAGCTCAAGGAACCAATGACTGTCCAGAATCCGGTTGGGGGTTCCATTGATCTCAGTTGGGTTTGTGGAGTGCCGGTTTCTTTCTCTTGTTATCGGTTTCCTACCATCGCAGTCGTCATGAATTTTAAAGAGTTTGATCTTATCTTGGGGTTAGACTGGTTGACCAAATATGAAGCTGAAGTTAAATGCGCCGACAGAGTCGTAAAGGCGAAGATTAAATCAGGTGATTATATAACCATTCCCTGTGAAGGTCAGAATGCTAATAGGAAGGACTTCTGGGCAGCTCTAAATGTTTCTCCAGCCCAAATGGAAAATGTCCCTGAAGTCACAGAGAATATTTCCGACCTGGTGAAAGTCATCCCTGTCGTCAAGAATTATGCGGATGTGTTCGAAGAAGTTGTTCGCTTACCTCCGCAGAGAGAAATAGATTTCAAAATTTCTTTAATTCCTAATGCAAGGCCGGTAGTTCACGCTATCCGAAGAATGTCCTTGAAAGAGAAAGAGGAATTAGACAATCAAACACGACAGCTCGTATGGAAGGGTCTGATCAGGCCCAGTTTTTCTGATTGGGGTGCAGCAGTGGTGTTTGTCCCAAAATCTGACGGTACTCTACGTCTATGTGTGGATTATCGTGATCTGAACAAACAGACAATAAAGAACAAATATCCATTGCCGTGGATTGACGATTTGTTGGATCGATTAAATGGCGCACAAGTATTTTCGCGAATGGACCTAGCTACAGGTTTCCATCAACTTCGAATTGCCGAAGAGTGTGTTCCAATGACAGCGTTTAGAGGTCCAGACTTATTCTACGAGTGGTTAGTAATGCCGTTCGGCTTATGTAACGCTCCAGCCTATTTCGTCGATCTGATGAATAGAGTGTTCAGAGGGGTTTTGAATAAATTTGTTCTGGTTTTCATTGACGATATTCTAATCTTCTCTAAATCAAAGGCCGAACATGAAAAACATTTGGAACAAGTGTTAGAAATCCTCAGAAGAAATGTATTGAAAGCAAAGTTTTCCAAATGTAAATTCTGGCAAGATGAAGTGAAATTTCTGGGCCATGTCGTATCGAAAGAAGGAATTGCTGTGGATCCAAGTAAAATCACAGCTATTCAGAATTGGAAACAGCCCAGTACCCCCACTAAAGTCCGCAGTTTTCTTGGATTGGCTAGCTATTATCGGAAGTTCGTTAAAAACTTTTCGAAGATATCTGGTCATTTAACAAAGCTTACAAAGAAGCACTCTAAATTCAAATGGACTCCAGAAAGTGAGGAGGCTTTTGAAGAGCTAAAGTTAAGATTAACGACTGCTCCAGTGTTAACCATCATCGATGGCAACCAAGATTTAAAGGTCTGGACTGATGCTTCTAGAGAAGGCCTTGGCGCAGTGTTAATGCAAAGGGGTCAAGTGATTGCTTATGCTAGCCGTCAACTTAAGCCACACGAGAAAAACTACGTCTCTCATGATCTTGAGTTATTGGCTATCGTGTTCGCCTTGAAAATCTGGAGACACTATCTTCTGGGTGAGAGATTTGAACTGTTTACAGATCATCAATCATTAAAGTATCTATTCACACAGAAGGACTTGAATCTGAGGCAGCAACGTTGGCTAGAGTTCCTTGCAGCGTACGATTTTGAAATTATATACACTCCAGGGAAAGCCAATGTCATGGCCGATGCGCTGAGCCGAAAGAATGTAATGATCGCCAGCTTTATTATCACGACTTCCTTGATTGACAAAATATCTATTCTTCAGAAGGAGGATAACTTTATTAAGGATATGATCAAAAGGATTCAGAAAGGTGAACACTCGTGTTTTCAAATAGATAACGATGAGACCTTGAGGTTGAAAGGAAGGATTTGTGTTCCTGACATCCCAGAGTTAAAAAGGGAAGTGTTAGACGAGTGTCACAAGTCCAAGCTGAGTATCCATCCTGGTGTGGCCAAAATGTATAACGATCTCAAACGAACATTCTGGTGGAAGGCTATGAAAAGAGATGTTTCAATATATGTTAGCCGATGCCCTACTTGCCAACTAGTCAAGAGCGACCAACAAAAACTAGCTGGATTGTTACAACCACTAGAAGTTCCTGGTTGGAAGTGGGAACATATTTCTATGGATTTCATCGATGGTCTGCCCAGAACCAGAAAAGGGAATGACAGTATTTGGGTGATCGTAGATCGCTTCACGAAGACCGCCCATTTCATACCTGTCAGATCAAATAGAACTGCTCAGAGTCTGGCGCAGATATACTTCAGGGAAATAGTTAGACTACATGGAGTGCCGCTCAATATAGTCAGTGATAGAGATACAATATTTACTAGCAAATTCTGGGAAGCATTTCAAGTCGAACTGGGAACGAAGTTGAACTTGAGCACCGCTTATCATCCTCAGACAGACGGTCAGACTGAGAGGGTGAATCGTATTTTAGAAGATCTATTGCGGGCTTGTGTTATAGATTTCGGTGCGTCATGGGAAGACCATCTGCATTTGGCTGAATTCTCATATAACAACAGTTACCAGGCGAGCCTGACAATGTCGCCATTTGAAGCATTGTACGGTAGACCGTGCCGATCTCCTACTTGTTGGGTCGAACCCGGAAATAGACTTGTGTTGGGTCCTGATATGATTCGAGAAGCGGCCGACAAAGTCGATTTTATTAAGAAGCGATTACTCGCCGCTCAAAGTCGACAAAAGAGCTATGCCGATAGAAGAAGAAGGGATATATCCTTTGCTGTTGGCGACTATGTATATTTGAAAGTATCGCCGATGAGAGGAGTTATCCGGTTCGGTAAAACAGGGAAATTGGCGCCCAAATTCATTGGTCCGTTTCCTATTTTGGAACGGATCGGAACTCTCGCTTATAGGGTTAAATTGCCTGATTGGTTGCCTGGAGTCCATGATGTATTTCATATATCTCAACTTCGAAAGCATGTTCATGATCCAGACTTGATCGTGGAAGAAGCAGCTTAACAGGATATTAAAATTACTCCAGAATTAGCTGTGAGAAAAGAGCCGCTAAACATCATCGGCAAAGAAACCAAAGAGCTGAGGAACAAGAAGGTTCACTTAGTCAAAGTGCAATGGAGTGGAGATCCGCGAGATTGTACTTGGGAAACTGAGGAGAGCATTTAGAAAGCTTATCCTAGATGCCGAGTGGATATCTCTGATTGACTCTGGTGCAAGGTACATTTACCCTACTTTGCATTACCAATTAGTTCTCTATTTTGTTGTTATTTTCTTTCCATGAATATGCACTTTTAATTCTATAGTCTGAATGATTTTAAAAGAGAATAGGAGTTGATTAGTATATTTTTGAAAAGTAGAAAACAATTGAATTTATTGTTGTGTTGTGTGATTGTAGATTTATCAAACCACTTTCGACTTTGTTCCTTTTCGGGGACGAAAAGTTTCAAGTGGGGGAGATTGTAACAACCCAGAAAATCTGAATCAATTTAATTTTTTTAAATTGGCTAAAATAATAGATTTTAAATATTTAAAATAAATATTTTAAATAATGGAAATGGAAAGTGAGTTTGAATCGACAATTGAAAACGAATATAATTAATTATAATTTTGAACAAGGCCTGAAATGGCGCTGCAGTTTCAAAAATTGAATTCAAACTTTGTCGGACTGTACCGGGTGCAAAACAAAACGGATTTTAGTGAAACCAAAAATATTTAAATCTGTTAGTGAATACCTTTCTAATGAATCTGAAAAATCGAATTTTCATAGCGGAAAGCAAAAGTTATGGCCGAATGAATTTTCAGAAGGGTCGCTATGGAATTTATATAGCCCGTGAAATTGGCCATTTTGCATACGACCTCGGAATTCGACGAAACCAATTTTGTTGGGTCCGGGATGTGAAGTTATTGCTAGGTTTAAAATTTCATAATTTTTGAAGCTAGTATGTGAGCGTGGCAAAGGAAAATGTGTTTTGGTCAATTACAGTTAAATTGGATCGACCAGAAATGGGCCTTTTTGCAAACGGTCTCAGAATTCGACAAAACTAGTTTTGTTGGGACTGTATCATCAAAACATAGCTAGATTTATTTTTCTGGAATTTTTCGAATCAGTTTGTGGCCCTGGCAAATTGAAATGTACGTTCAAATCGAATATTGAATGTTTTATATTTTAATTTGAAGGAAAACTGACTGAATCAGTCGAATGGGCCTTCGAAACATATCCCATTGTGTTCGGAATGGGGGTAAAACGCTAGGGACGACAGTCGTTAGGTTTCGATTGGTGGTCGTGTCAGAAAACCCCTTTAAAACCTCCCCGACCAATCAAAATTTTTATATAAAAAAAGAAAAATCATTTTCTCTCTCCCCGTAACAGCCGATCGACGGCGAAACCCTTTCTCGTCGTTCCCCTTCAATTTCCGACCGCCTCATCTACTTTCAGCCCCTCCGCCAGTTAAGGTTTTTGTCAAGCTCTCCCTTTTCTTCAAATCCGACCTGGTCTCGCTCCTCCTCGTGCAGCCGTCAGCGAGAACCAGAGGCTCGAAGTGGCGCGTTTCAGGCCGCCGCCACGAACGCCAGGGGCCACCGAGCTGGCCAACTCCCCCACGCGTGCGAAGCTCTCTCCTAGCCCTTCGACACTGCGAAGGCTGATCGTCCTCTAGCTTCACGGATTTCGTGAAATTCCCAACCCTAGTTTTGAACAAATCAAGCAGGTATCTGCTGGTTTGATTTAATTTGATTTTAACACCTTTAAAGTGTTGCAAACCTTTGAAAAATCATATCTTTTTCTTTTCTTGATGAAATTCGATGAAACAGGAAACATCGTGACCGTGAGTACATCTTCTACCTTCTAGAAGAGACCGCATATTTTTCTGAGCCTCCTGCTATTTTTGGTGGAGTGGAACCCAATGTGAGATTTCTAATTTATAAACGATATGGAAAACGACGATGTATAAATTATATAGTCGATGTATGAGTTATATAAGCGTTGTACACCTCTTGTATAAGCGTTGTATAAGTTGTATGTTCGATGTATAAGTTATATATGCGTTGTATAAATTATATATGTGTTGAAATAGAAGTGAATTGCTATATATTAATATATATATATATATATATATATATACGCCCCTCGTCCACAAACCATGGACAATATTTATTGATTGTGATTGGTGTAAAAATTGATTGATAGCGAATGGTTGATTGGGATTGTTTGTGGTTGATATTGATTGATTGTGGTTGAAAAATACCCATTTGTGGTTGAGAAATATTTGGTTGAAACCACATAGGATTAGTTTGTGGAAATGAAATAAATATATATACATGCCGCCTGCGTGCGAACTTGATGCATGATTCCCATTGTCAAAAACCGCGAGGTTTTAAGGTAGAGCGAGGAGCCGTACTAGGGACGGTCCCGGTTTTAACTACCCTGCCGTTATGCTGCCGAAATTTTGAATAATATTCATGTGTTTGAATTATTTTCATTTGCTGAAACTATATTTATTCGTTGAATAGAAAACCTTCATGTGTTGAATCTATATTCATTCGTTGAGTAGAAATTCATGTGTTGAATGGTATTCATATTTTGAAATAAATTGTTTTATAATAAAAATCACTTTTTTATCATCTATATGAACTATGTAAAATGACCTTGTTTTAAAATAAATTGTTTTACAATAAAAATCCTATTTTTATCACTTATATACACTACATAAAATAATAATGTTTTGAAATAAATTGTTTTACAATATAAAAATCACATTTTTATTATATACATGAATTGTTGAAATGTGAAGTGTTAAAAATAGCAACTCGTTCAAATAAATATGCATTAGTCGAAATATTCATTAATTAGCTAATGATATGATTTTTGCCTATGCATGCAACATTAGAATGAATGGTGTTTTTAAACCAAATGGAATCAAATATGAAGTTGAATGGAAAATGATAAGTGATAAGAACTGTATATCTGTACATGCATATTTATTTGAACAGGTTATAGCAAAGGGACTAGAGAAGAGGAATAAAATTTTGTGCCCGACAAATAGGTACACATTTACTGTTTTGTTTGGGTGATGATTTTATGAGCCTTTGGCTTTTTCTTTTTGACATGAGACGCCCGTGTGGCTATTTGGGAATTTTCCCAGCCCCTCCCGTACAAAGGAGGTTATGGCGAAATTTTCCAAAATTTAAAGGCGTTAGTGAAATATTTGAAGTGAAAACGATATTGAAATTGTTGAATGAACTATATTTATATAAATATATAAATATTAAAAAAATTAAAACGAAACGTGGCCGCGCAGTTCGTGTTTTGAAACCGTGATTTCAAACATCTAGTGCGGGAAATCCGACCATTGGATTTTCCCGAAACCGCAACCGTCGGGTTCGCCTTGGAAATATCTTTCCAACGACACCAACCTTGTAAAAATCCAACGGTTGGATTGTCTGGAATGTTTAATTCAAATCTGAAGAAAAACAGCGCCAGAAACGATTATATTTATATATATAAATATAATTATATTTAATCGAATAATGACGCTGCAGTTCGTATTTTGAAATCGAAACTTCAAACGATTGTACCGGGAGATCCGACCATCGGATTTTCCCGAAACTGGAACCGTTGGATTCGTTTTGAAAAGACCTTTCTAATGATGTAAATTTTGTGAAGATCCAACAGTTAGATTTTCAGATATGTGTAAATCAAATCTGAAGAAAAACAGCGCCACGGCCGCGTTATGGCCCGAAGCGTCGTTTTGAATAAATTGGCTATTTTAAAATAAATAAAAATAGCGATAAATCGTTATAAAATATCATAAACGATATGGAATGGAAATAAACTGAGTTTGCTCGATTTTTGTTGTATTTGATTGTTGAATGTGTTTGGTGTGAAAATTACATTAAAGAACAAAATTGGTGTTGTCGAATGATTTAACCATTGAAATAAATTGATTTGAAATTCTAAATATACGTGAGTTATTTGAAAAGGCCGAGTTAATTCTCATTTCAAATAATTGACCGACGATTGAAAGTCGAAGATGAAGACGGTGGTCGAAGACCGGAGATCTTCACCTCGTTTGGATGGTAACCGAGGTCCTGATCGGGAGGCATCCCGAAATACGGATAATGAGTGGTGATCGTCCAGACGTACGTGGTGATCGATGGGTTTGCGAGGTATTTAGTGCCTCCGGTTTCGTTCAGACCCAGAACGGACTTGTAAATGGACTGTGTGTCTGACATTGGATTTTATTCTGTGTTGATTGATCTCTATTAAATATACATCTGTTTGGCGGCGGAGAATTTATTCTTTTGCTTAACGCCCTTCTCTGAAACGCACGAGCTCAGAGGTTGTATATCGATGAACATCAGTCGCATGGCATGAATTGCCGGTGTGGCATGCTAAGATGCAGTGTTCAGGGCTTCTGTTGAAAAGCAAAGTCTTGTGGTGATGATCAAAGCACCGCCGGTGTGGCGTAGCTTTGTGTATAACGTAAAATCGCGAGCCTCACACCCTGGTATGAACCAGAAACGGGAGAAGGACCTCAGGAAGGGCATGCGTTTCTTTCTAGCTAGGGTGGTGTCAGTGACCTACCAGCCCTGACATTTATATACTTTTCACCTATGTGGTTGTTGCTGTTGCGAGGCGCCTCGATTAGATCGGACGATCCGGGTCCGATGGAGTCATTCGTTGGCTCGTTTACGCCCCAAAGGGCGGGGAAACACAGTGTTTAGGAATTTTAATCCACATCGGTGGACCGGCCCTGACGATCCAAGGGTCACTCGAGCTCTGATCCTGAGGGGCGGGCTAGAGCGTCTCGAATTCGGTAAGGACTATCTTTTGCCTTGGTTCATGAGGGAAATCCAATTTCCAAATACGACATCGTGCGGTTTTGGTTGTATACCTATATATGGCGACATAGTGGTATGGGGCATTAATGCCGTCTATGATTGATAGTTATGATTTGAAATCATTTTCAAAACTATATAAACACTAGCAATAATATCAAATGCCTTTGTTTTATTTGTATCAAGCATATTTTGGCCGTTATAAGGTAAAGACTCTATCCTCCAGTCTGCGTTGCATTGTGTGATGGGAACTGAGTCTTATAATGGCTTCATTTTTATAAAATGCATTGCGTTGTTTAAAAGAAAGATTTGTTTTAAAGCACTGGCAATCCAATGGAGTAAACCCGTTCCACGAAAGTGGCGTGGTCCTGTGATTAGCCATATTATATATGTGTTGAGTTGATTTCTCATACCAGTCCCATGACTGACTCGGAGTTTGTTCCACTTTCAAACTCTGGTGCCCCTTTTTCTACACGGGCAGCCTTGTATTCAGGTTTAGCTGGTTATTTCTGGATAGCTGGAGCTGAAGATGGATTCTATCATTTATCTCTTTTTATGCTGTTCAGCTCCTATTGTACATATTTTGTTTGTTTTCCGCTGTAGACATTTATGTATAGCTGAAATGTATTTGTACTAAGTAAGATCCTGTATACTGTGTAACTTTGATGATTACTTTTATCCAGTATATTCTATTGTTCATTATCTGGTGTATTTATTTTAATTTTGTTCTGCTGTTATCTGTTTATGTGTTATATTCCACGGATTACCCTTGCCACCGTCAGTACGGGGTTTGGGGTCGTCTCACTTTCATCACTAGCAAATACACATCAATTACAGGCTCCACCTTCTATTCCCTTACAAAAGCATCACCATCCCCCGCTACATCCCAATGTCACTAGCTTTTACCGTTACTTGATCCACAGACCAACTCCTCACAGACCCGTCCTCCACTGAAACTCGCGACAACCAAATTCAACCCACCCAACTCCGTGAATTCCATTTGCAATCAACCACAAATCCCCCAAACTATGATCGATTTTCACCAACATCCCCAAATTGAACACCCTTGCCATGTACTCTTCACGTCGTACACCACTTCATTGAACTCGACGCCCTCCCTTTGTACCGCAACTTCAGTTAAACGCCCCTTGTGCACCATCGATAAAAACCCAGATGCCCCTTCTTCATCGCGATCCAACGCTCAAAAGAAATCCATCTTCAATTTGCGAACGTATGCTCCAATTTTCCCAAAAATCGAAACCTGTATGATCGTGATAGCCACTGTCGAGCTCCCCTTCGCTCGAGCGCGCGGAATCTAGCATCGATCGAGATGTAGAATTGAATTCGAATACCCTTTTTTTATTTGTTTGCGTGGGTTGATTTTGATATACGAAGAATGAAGAAGCCATCTATTATTTAGAGAAGCTTTTCGATTTTCGGAGGAATGGAAACGGGGTGCTCGCGATTTTATAGATGAAGAGGGAGACGAGGGTAGAGGGTTTTAAATGTGTGGTCGGCCAACGTACAAAACAATATCTTTTTAAAGAAATTAAAAAGATTTTGATTTTGATTTTAAATATAATATAATTTAATTTGATTTGATATAAAGAGATTTTTATTTCTTTTAAACAGATATCGATTTGATTTCGAATCTATCCACAATAAAATATCTCGGGGTTCACAATTAAATATCGTGAACAGCTATTCTAGCGTACCGACCGACATTTCAATATAATTGCGTTATTCTAAACTGAACTGAATATATTTTGAAATTTATTTCGAATGTGTATATATAAAATAACCATACTAAATTGATATACTTTAAATTCAAAAACAAATAAATCCTCTGATAAAATAAATCGATATACTTTAAATTTATTTCGAATGTGTATATATAAAATAACCATACTAAATTGATATACTTTAAATTTATTTCGAATGCGTTAATACCGATCATCTGAATTATTTTGATTTAGTTTCTAATTTCGAATTGAATTATTTTAAATTCTCGTATTACGATGATTATCAAAATAAATCGTATCTCGATTATTTAATCGATAACCCAATAAAATACCATTTATATTATAAATTCAATATTTAAAACCATACTAAATATTTAAAATAAATCGACCAAAAATCCGGGTCGTTACATTCTTCCCCCCTTAAAATAATTTCGTCCTCGAAATTGCTAAGGTAGGAAAAATGGTACGAATTCATATTTTTTCAAAATCTCACTTATGTTAAAACTCAACTCCTCATATTTAATTCCACCAAAACTTTTGGTCTTCCTTCATTTAATTCGAATGATCTACGATCAATCCATTTATATCCAATCTATATTTCAATAAATCTATTCAAATTGATTCTAGTCGATTGATTCACTTCAATCCATTTAACTAGCTTAAGTTAAATTTAAACTTCAGAATTCAAATTCTTGGGTTTTCCTTTCAAATCCTTCTGAAATCACATAAATATACACATATATATTTCCATTTCAAATTCAAAACATTTGAATTTCCAAACTACTTGTTTTCTTTCAAAACAAATTTCGACCAAGAACTTTTCTAAGGTAGCAATTCATCACTTAGAAACTCGAAAATGAACACTGATGATGCTGCAGTCATCATCAGAATTATTTTCCAGGCACTGAAGTGAGTTCAGTGCTTAAACAATTTCAAAACCCATTCAAAATCCTTTTAAAACAAAGCTATATTGTTCTAATATACTTCCAAAAATATTTCAAACTTCCCAGGATTTAAATTTCAAATTCTGGTTTGAATTCAATTTCAATTCATCTCATTTGTATATATTTCATTCATATACAAATTCAGTTTGGTTATAAATAACCATTTCAATTTTTATAATCTTATCTGATTATAATGATATCAATCAACACATCCATATAATATGATAATTTCAAAAATTATTCTTTCTATATCAAAATAGAATTTTGGGTAAAATAATTTCATTTACCCACTTTAAAACAATATCGTGTTCAATCTCCCGTTCAAGTGTTTAGAAATTCCTATCGACTTTGTGGTGTCCCACAATTCGACCAAAATTTATAATCCACTCAACAGACTAGCCAACACAATATAAAATAGTTTTTATATCAATTTACAAATACGCGCTCTCGTATATATACATTCAACTCATTCTAGGGTACTACTGACACTATCTCTAATGAGCACATGCCACACAAGCCTAGGTATTCGCTCAACCTAAGCTTTGATACCAACTGTAAAGGCCCGCAAATCCGTACCATCTGAGTTGTCTAATAACACCACACATCCAACCCAAATTGCGCAGAAATACGAATCATTATTAGAAAGAAGTTAGAGGATGAGAAATAGAAAGAAATATTAGAATAGAAGAAAAACGAAGAACACAAATCTCACAGCGGAACGAATAAAATATATTAGATAACATAACTTTTGAAATACAAATCAGTAACTGTATATACATACCATTATCAGAACACACCAGTTATTCCTGGAACAGTTATAAACTCCTATTTCCAGATACAACATAGTACACAGCGGAAGTATGATAATCTATAGCTAACTGGTGAAGCCTCCTGCTTCCACCTCCTCCAAGTGAATCTGAAAAATCCCGACTACTTGACTGCCCGTACAAATTTGGGCACCCAAGAGTTTAAGGAAAACAAAAACAAAATAAACTCTGGGTCAGTCATGGGACTGGTGTGAGTAAACTCCAACCATTTGTTTAACTTTCAAAATCCTTTCTAAATAAATAATAATAGTAAGACCAGCCACACATAAACATGGACGGTTTTTACCTTACTATAACCCAAATCACTTTGATACAAAAATCCAGTGATATAATAATAATGTCTAATCAAATAAATAACAATCTAGCGGAACGCTTACATCTCACGCTCCATATATAATATAAAATCAAAAACCGCATAGCGCTTATTGGAGATTGGATTTCCAACAAGACAAGGTATGGAACCACCTTCCGATAGTGTATCTCTAGAGAGGAATACACTGGGTTCAACAAGAACTTCTTGCAACCCGGCCCACACATGACTGACCACTCATTTCGCTTGAGTGTATCGAATGTATATCACCAACGGTTGGGATCAGCAACCGTTTCCCGAATGGGATAGCATCGAACAGAATAAGGAATTAAAGGAATCTCTAGATAGGTGATTATACATCCTCATGGGAGCGACCCACATAGCCATGCTGCCTGCCCGATTTTTGTCATTTCTCGGTTGTTGAGGCCTGAGGCTACGATTACTTTCTATTCATTGATAGCCCAATCACTTTGAATGCCACATTGTCAGATCCGTTAATCGTTAATTGATTTGCACAAATATTCTGGATGTTATGCTAAGGGAATAAATCCGTTGCAACCATATATATTTATACAGACCAACTCATGCGATCATTGGAAATACTTTGTCCGACATTCGTCCATATACGTTCGTTCTGGGATTGAACGAAACCGAAGGCATAATTTCTGTTAATAGAAAAAGCCCTTGCATTTCACTCCTTCTTCGATTATCTTCATATAATCTGATTCACAACGATACTGCCAATATAGAGTGGTTTACGGATAACAATCCAACCGGTCTCTCCATATTGACAACGATATTGGTAAACACTTCGATAGTCGGTTATTTAACTATCGAAGAAAAATAAACAAACATCCATTCATCCATAACATCAAACAAACCACTGGGCCCCTTTAATTGATATTTCATTTATTATTCCATTTCCTTATCAATATTTGTTAATCAAATATTTCAACAATCATTTTGGCCTCTTACATTATTTGGAAAACATTTCTACATCTCGCCTTCTTTTATTTTCTGTATTTAGAAAATATATCCGATTTGTAATTGAAAACAATTTCAATCACTTATCTCTTTCCCGACTACTTTAATTATACTTAGGAAATATTTACTTTCATATTTCCAAAATTCCATCACTTGGGTTAAAACGAATGTTGTATAAAACACCGTCACAACAACCCAAAATATTTTATTCAACTAACTATTATTCAACACTTCTCTTCGAGACTGGATCCTGCTATTTATCGATTAAAAATGAAATCAATCAAGTTGGGGTAAAATTACCTCTCGGACCTTGACTGAAAACATCCTCAACTTCAAAACGGCAAAACCACTTACCTCAAATAAACACACTATAAAACCCAATTATTCATTTTTAAAACATGCATATGGTGCACTTTTATTTCTAATTTATAGATTTCCCTTTTTGTTTACAATATTCTATTTTTTTTCGTTTCCTTATCGAATTCAATATATATTGATATATTGATTTCTAACTATCAAATTATCTTAAAAATATTCTAACTCCTTAAATTTCCGGAAAATTTCGCCATAACCTCCTTTGTACCGGGAGCATCGAGATATTTCAAATAGCCTCCCATGGCCCTCACAATCCAAAAGAAAAAGAAAAAGCCAAGCGGCTTGCCGATACGGCGCATAAAACCTCATATATGAATTTAAACATGTACCTTTTTGTCGGGCACATAAATTAAAATCTTCATATACTTCATCACATACATGTCTAACACATGCTCACCTGTATTCAATTCTATATAACTCAATCCAATCGTTTGAATTCAGTTTCGCTCATCTATTCTTTAATTAGCTATTTTGCCTATTTCACTTCTTTGTTTGAACATAACATGTACAAACAAAATATTTAACCTGCTCATAACCAAATTGAATTTCAACTTCAATTCTAGCTTCCTTTTCGATTTCAAATATGAATTTTCAAATCGAATTCACTTTATTCAAAACCCAATATTAATTCAAAAATCTCATCAACTAATTACTATTCGAATTAGTTAATTCTATTCAATAATCAAAAATCTGATTTCTGTTTCAAAATTCAATTCATTACTCCACCTGAGTTCACATATAATTTACAACTAAAAATCTGAAATTTTCTAAATAGAAAATTCGGATTTTATTTGCATAAAATCCTTTTATAAAATTTAATAAACCGTTACGGTTTTTATATGGTTATGGCGCTGCTTTTCTAAAAATTTGATTTTGACATAACTCAAAATCTATTCGATGAAATCCAGATTTTTCTCTTCCATTAGAAAACTATTATCAAATTGGTCCTGACGTTTCTTGTTTCAAAGAATTCCGACTTCCATTGAGTTCTGTATACTCAATTGAAGTTCAAAACGCCAATTTTCGAACTACCGCGCTGCGGCGAGTTCGTTTTAATTATATTTATATATATATAAACTTTTAAGCTTCGTTAAAATGAATTCAACTCCATTTTAACTCTATTTGAATTTTCTTGATTCAAACTCCATTTTCACTTTCATTTTAATTCTATATTCAAATTCTAATTTCACTTCTATTTGAATCCTATATTCAAATTCCATATTTTAAATTCCATTTGAATTATACATTTAAATCTCATAGTTTAAAATTCCATTTGAATGCTATATTCAAATCCTTTAGTTTAAATTCCATTTGAATTCTACATTCAAATTCCCTATTTAATTTTCTTTGAATTAAAATTCCATATTTATTCTATTTGAATTTTCAAATATTCAAACTCCGATTTGATTCTATTATTCAAATTCTATTTGAATACCCTTATTCAAATTCTATTTCAAATTCCCTTATTCAAATTCTATTTACATTCCTATATTCAAATTCTATATTTGAATTTCCTTTAAATTTTGAATATTCAACATCTATTTAAATTTCTATATTCAAATTCTATATTTGAATCCTCTTTGAATTTCTACATTCAAATTTTATATTTAAATTCTCTATTCAAATCTCTTTTGAATTTCTATATTCAAACTCCATTCAAATTCTATATTTAATTTCTCTATTCAAAGCCCGTTTCAATTTCTATATTCAAACTCCATTTAAATTCTATATTTAATTTCTCTATTCAAATCCCGTTTGAATTTCTATATTCAAATTCTATATTTAATTTCTATTTGAATTTCTCATATTCAAATTCTATTTGAAATCCTCATTTGAAATCTCAAATTCTATTAGAAAAAAATAGAATTTCCTTTTAAATCTGCGAAATTCCTTTTCATGATATTTTTAAATATCAATATTTGGGCCTAGTGATATTTAAACACCAAACAACCAATTATTTATTTTTCTAACACATCATATATGACAGTATATATGCAAACAAATAAACAAACAGATAATACATATTTTTGAGGAATCCAGTTGGATTCCTCCAACCTGTTTTCCTGCATCCACAAACGTTAGTCAACATAAATAATACCCATCCTGCTTTGAGGCAGGATATCGCGGTATAAAAGGGGATCCACTTATATACGTGGGCGTAGGGTCATCCGCTAATGATACTGCGGGAATCAATCCAATCACCAAACCAATATATATATATATTTATAATAGTCAACCTAAATAACTAATATATTTAAATCAACCAAACAACATTCAAACAAGCAACAACAATTATTTTTAACTAATAAAAATAATTTTAAATGAAAGGTGAGTGAGATTTACTCACCGGGATTTTTAACTGACGGAATAAATCGGAGATGTTTGATTTTTAAATTCCATTTATCTTCCGAAAAATCCAAATCACTCCAACTTGTAAATTTTGCAGCTATAAACCCAATTTTGTCTTGTTCGTGAATTTCGAACCTCGCATACATTCATTTAAAATTTATATAAGTTTGATATAATTTAAAATAAATCCTTACTTGTTAATCAAAAGTAAATAAATAACTTAATTACCTTAATTCTCAGCTTAACCTTATTCCATAAAAACATTAATTTTTCTGCTCCAAATCTCTTGCAAAGAACTTATAGTACCAACTCTACATGATACACTTGCGGATGCTTCCAAGTGTTGCTCCACTTCAAAATCTGCAACCTCAAACTAAGATAGCTCTGACTTGCCCACTTCCACAACCATCGTCGCTGCTTTCATCACTAGCAAATACACATCAACTACAGGCTCCACCTTCTATTCCCTTACAAAAGCATCACCATTCCCCGCTACATCCTAATGTCACCAGCTTTTACCGTTACTTGATCCACAGACCAACTCCTCACAGACCCGTCCTCCACTGAAACTCGCGACAACCAAATTCAACCCACCCAACTCTGTGAATTCCATTTGCAATCAACCACAAATCCCCCAAACTATGATCGATTTTCACCAACATCCCCAAATTGAACACCCTTGCCATGTACTCTTCACGTCATACACCACTTCATTGAACTCGACGCCCTCCCTTTGTACCGCGACTTCAGTTAAACGCCCCTAGTGCACCATCGATAAAAACCCATATGCCCCTTCTTCATCGCGATCCAATGCTCAAAAGCAATCCATCTTCAATTTGCGAACGTATGCTCCAATTTTCCCAAAAATCGAAACCTGTATGATCGTGATAGCCACTGTCGAGCTCCCCTTCACTCGAGCGCGCAGAATCTAGCACCGATCGAGATGTAGATTTGAATTCGAACACCCCTTTTATTTCAACCATAAATCCGGATCGTTACACGCTATAGGTAAACAGACACAGAATAATTACAAGATAAATATAAATAAGGCAGCAACGGAAAATTTAAATTTTTATTTCAACCATAAAGCATAATATCGTGGTCCACAATTTCATAATCCACAAAAACCATTACAATAAAATAACTTCTGTCTTGCATCATCAGAGTACATAAGAATATGAAAAACATAATTTTCCCTAAATTAAAAGAGTTAAGCCATAGTAGAGACAAGAACTTGAGCCATACTTCAGAAGTAGCTCCTAGCAAGATGATATCTGAGTCCTGATTAAGTCTGAGTGTTTCCTCCCTGAGAACTGGGGGGGGGGATAGAAGAAAGAAGGAGTAACAACAGGGTCAGACATAAAGTCTGGCGAGTCTAGTTACTTTTAGCCAGAAGATAAATAAAAGCAACATGATAGGCATATAAAGTGGATAAGAGAGAGATTACTACATAAATGGCAGGTGTGACAAGGTAAGCAAGATAAGGTGTATGTGCCTCACTAATGATTACTCTGCACTACTACTAGTGTAACTGAAATGAGATGATCCCTTCCACTATAAGTTGGTAGGCTTAGGTCATACGTCACGGTATACCCTAATCGATCGGCTCCCTACTCCGTAGATATCCTGTGCTAGCCCCACAGTAGAAGGTATCACTTCCTAAATTGGCAACCCAAGATGTGCACAACTATATCTACTAGTGTCACGGTCGTCTTAGTCCCCTCTACCCGGCCCATGCACGCACATGTCCCTGGTCTGTTTGCGCTGCCCACACCGTCCGTCTCGTTTTGATCTCTTACAATCAATCAGTAAGCGTGCCCCTTCTTCGCCTAGTACGGAGTTCTTTACTTAATACCAACTCCGGGTTACTGACTGAAATGGGTCCCACACAATATGATAAAAGCTCTCCCCATTGTCTTGTATCCCCACTAGGTTTTCCACTAATTATGTATACCCTTAGGTGTCTTTAATTACATAGCCCTATATTAGTTATGCTTACCCAAAAAGGGTGTCATTAATTACATAACTTCATTACATTATCTAACGGTTATGTATACTACTAGGTGTCTTTAATTACATAACCTTATTGGGTTAAGTTCGTGGGCCTATTTATAAATATTACCCACCCCATCTAGTTTACTTAACCCACCCACTTCCTATCCAATTTTACTTAACCCTAACTTAGGTTCCTAATCATACAATCTTTAAATCAGGTTAAGTAGTCCAATTCAGTACATGTACAATTATGGTTATAATGGGCTAGACCTCCCACATTAGGCCTACAACGTGTGGAAGCTGGATATGTCGGTCGGGTCCGAGCAGTCTTATTCCACAGTTGGGCCTAACCTCGTGTCTTAGCCCGATTCGTATTTACGTACTTAGACCTCCCGTATTAGGTTCAATATTAGTGGTTGCTGGATATGCTGGTCGGGTCCGGGCAGACTTCCGCCACTAATACAACCTAACATCGTGTCATAAGTACAATTACAATTCCTAATTGTAATTACTAAACATTCCATTTTTAATTAATTAATCCTTTCCTTTTATACGTGTTAATACCTATTTTACCCAATAACTTGAATTACATGTCCATAAATGTTCATATTCAAATTATGCCATTTTTTTTTTTACCCTTTTTTCCCCGTTCCTTAACTAGCTCCCTCACAAAATTGGCAACATGCCTAGGCTAGACAATAGCCTAGTCATAAACGATAATAAGGAAAATAACTAAAATGATTATCTTGGTATCAACACAAACTTTTATGATAATAAGGTGAACATACATACTGGCATGGACATGAAATTGCCATCATAACAAGGTGATAATTTAGATCACATAAAATGGATTTAACATGATAACATAAGGTGACAATTTAGATCACATAAAATAGATCTAACATCATAACATAAGGTGATAATCTAGATCTGTCTAACAGTTTCAATGTCCACATAAACTGGATCTACTAAAATAAATCTACACACCAACATATCATATCATGTCATAAAAGTTACAATTAAGATAAAGGTTTAGATCCAATTCTAACCAATTCAAGGTGACATATGTTCATGATTTACATAAGTGATTAGATCCACCAATGATATAACTATCCAAATTAACAGATCTATATTAACCATAATATAGTTACAAACCAAGATCCACTATAGAACAATCACAATTGAATTAGATCTAGAGAAATAGATCTATCATAACATAGCATATGATTTAACACTTGCATAGAATCATACTTTACAACATATCCAAATCATAGTCCTTCACAATTTACTTTCATTTATCTAAACCTAAAAGTAGTCTAGAAACTTACAGCATTAGGTTTAGAGAATTGAGAAAGAACGGATCTAGAATTCTGAATTTGATTTGCAAAGTATGTTGTTGTAGAAAAACGGTTCAGTTCGCACTCCTGCAGCATATGGCATCCATGACTTCTAATGAAGAAAATATGAGAAATAGCCACATATTTATAGCTGTAGAGCCCCCTGAAACCTACTGCCACCTAAGCCCTAGGGGTGTCGACACCCATGTGGGTGGGCCGACCCCTAGGTCGACACCCCTTCAGGGGGGTCGACCCCTAGGTTGACACCCCTCTAGGGAGGTTGACCCCCAATAGCGGGAATTTTGGTGCTATGAGGAATTTTTTGAATTTGAATCTTTCTGGATAAAATTCTGACTCAGCTTTGACTCATCTCTGACTCATACATATGTATATAATTTTTCTGCGCATATACAAACTTAAAACCCTCATAACTTCCTCATGCGGTGTCCGTTTTATGCAAACCAAATGTGTATCTTGACCAGAATTTCGAGACGGACGCAATGGTGCAGTCCATTTCTCTAATTCTGAATATTAAATTAATTGTTATTTAATTTATCCTCTTTTAGTGTTGGTACAAATTCGAGGTGTTACATTCTCCCCAACTCAACGGATTTCATCCCGAAATCTCTTAGTTGAGAAGAATTTATATCCTACCATCCATCATCCATCTACTCATCCGTCAATCACCGGCATCCATTGTCCTTAAAGATTTCTAATGCTTATATGAATATATGCGAATGTGTGTGTATATGTCTCAACACTAATGCAAAGATCAGGCGGTCTACTGATTCAGTTGACATCCTTAATGCAATGTATGTTAGTGCCATGAATTCAATATGTATGCAGATAAACCTATCATATCATGTTAGTTCTATATGAGTGCACATTCATTCGTCCAAACGCAACATCCATATGTTAACTCATCCATTTACATTCGTAAAAGAAAAGAAAATGCACACACATCTATATGCAGTATGAGAGTGATTGAGCCGATCTTAGTGCGTAATGTGTGTATATGCATCCACAGGCGACCACTAGCAAACACTTGCATCCATCAAACATAACATATTTCAAACACATGTTTATGTCCATAGGATTCCTGTCTAAAGGTCGAAAATACGATGGATAAGATATACTCTATTGACAGAAACAAGCACCGATAAAACTTAGGAAAAGAAGTTAAGAACATACCCTCGAAAAGAAAAGGGTACGAAGCACGAATCTTGTCTTCAGTCTCCCAAGTCGCATCTTCTGGGTTATCTCCCCATTGAACCTTTAGCAACTTGATCTCCTTATTGCGCAACTTCTTAACTTTTGACCCAAGAATACGGGTAGGGACTCGTCTGACTGTCGCCTCCCGTTCTACTTCGACTTCCTCCAACATACTCAGCCCAATAACTTCCGCGGTGTCATGCAGGCACTTCCGCAGATGAGAGACGTGGAAAACGTCATGAATACCAGATAGATTTTCTGGGAGCTTTACTCGGTAGCCCATTTGGCCAATTCTCTCGGTTATGGGAAATGGTCCCACAAATCTAGGTGCCAACTTCCCTACTGATCTGAAGCGAACCACATTCCTTAAAAGTGATACGACCCAAACTTCCCAGTAAAGGAAAGCCTAGATTGCTTTGAGAACAACACACATCAGAACACAAACTGAAGAACATTTTATTGCTGTTACAACAATTACATCAGAGTACAAGAATATAACCGAGTATGAACTTATTACACAATAGAAATAGAATATCATAGTTCTAAATTACATTTAAATAGCAGCGGAAAAATATTAAAAATATACAACTGAAAGGAATATACGGATATAGAGCTTTCCGAATACCACTTCAGCTGTAAACCAGGATCCTGTAAATATATCTGCAAAAAGCTACTCGACTGCCCGTGTGGAAAATAAGGGCACCCGAGTTTGCCAGTGAAACAAACTACAGGTCAGTCACGGGACTGGTATGAGAAATCTTAACTTAACTATCTAATAATAAGGCTAATCACAGAACCACGCCGCTAACGCAGAACGGGTTTACTCCATTGGATTTCCAGTGCATAAATTAAAGTAAATCGTTAAACAACGCAATGCTTTTTAGAAAAATGAAACCATTATAAGACCCAAGTCCCATCACACAATGCAATGCAAACCGGAGGATAGGGTTTTACCTTATAATGGTCAAAAGATGCTTGATACGATAAAACAGATTTAATATTAGTGTGTATATATATAATAAACATTTCAATCATAATGTATCAATCATAAACGATATAGTACCCCATCCTACTATGTCGCCATACTAGTTCTACAATCAAAACCGCAAGGTCGTATTGGGAATTGGATTTCCATCATGAGTCGAGGCTAGGGGAAAGCTTCTCTCCGATTCGAGACACTCTAGCAAATGCCTCAGGATCCCCCGCAGTGAACCCTTGGAGCGGTAGGGCCGGTCCCCGCCTATCGGCAGTGGATTAGTTATGCCTGAACACACGTTTCCCGGTTCCTTTGAACCTATAGTATGACCACTAACGGCCTATAAAAAAAATCCGAGGCGCCTCAAAATCCATCATCCACATAAGTAAAATGTCAGTCAGTTTAAGCACTGACACTACCACTAGCTAGAAAGAAACGTGTGCACTCCCTACGGTCCATATCCCGTTTTTGACTCATACTGGGGTGTGAGGTCGCGAAGTCACGATATACACAAAGCTATGCCGTAATAGGCTATACTTTGATCATCCCACAAGGCCTTACTTTTCAACAGAAGCCTTGATCAATTGCATCTTGGCGTGTCACATTGATAATTCACGCCACGCGATCAATCATTATTAATATATACCAGGGTGTTAAGCAGAGAATAAATTCTCCAGCACCAATCAGATATACATTAATAACAATCAATTTAATTCACATGGAACAAAATCCAATGTCAGACACGCATCAATTTACAAGCTTATGCTCTGGGTCTGAGCGAAAACCAAATCCGAACAATCAACAATAGTCCGGACGGCCACTACTGAAGCCCCTTCAAGGTAGCTACTCCCATCAAGGGTCTCTGTAGCAACACATCCATTCGATGTGAAGATCGTCGGTCTTCAACCACCGTCTTCATCTTCGACTCTTCATCGTCGTAGTAATTATTCGGAATGGGTTAAACCCGGTCTTTCCGAATAATTCACGTATTTTTATAATTAAAAATCAAGTACTATAAAAGCACATCCAACGCCATATTCCAATTCAGAATATTCTTCTAATAAAATATTCTCATTATTCTATCAAAGATAAATTCGTTAAACTAGCCTTAAATCTTTTCTTTAAAGATTTATCAAAACTCAAATTTGGTTTTAAATACCAAAAATATTATTCAATGATTATTTAAATTTAAGAAATTAATCTTATCTTTAATTGGGTTAAAGAACTAATGTCATTTAAAACTTAGTTCACGGTAAACCCAAAACCATCTTCCATTGAATACGGAATCTTCACAGAAATCAAATCAATATATAATTGTTATAAATTTCTGTATCCGACAAATAATATAAATGGAATAACGGCAAAGCCTCTCAAATTCCATATGTAGTATCGGTCTTCTTTTATAGAAGCTTATCTCGGTTATTATAAATTCGAATTCAATCCAATCCCAATTTAATATATTAAATTGGAATACTTTACTTTTGGAAAATTCTCATTTAAATCTTAATAAATGATTTATAAATTCCAAATCATATTTTCACTGTCAGTTGGGTTAAAGAACACATGTCACTTAAAAACATGGTTCACAGTAAACCCAACTCACGTTTCATCTTATTTCAATTACTAGATATAATTGAAAACTTTTAATAATCTTAAATTAAAAGATTATTCTTTTCATACGGGGTTTTAAGAACAGTGTTATTAAAAACTCTATTGACGACGAACCCAAATTCAAATTTATTTAGTTAAATTTCAATTAAATATTAACAAATTGGAAACTTCATTAAATCTTAATTTAATGATTTATTCTAGTTAATAACTAGTTCATTTCAATAAAAATATATTTTTCTAAAATATATTTCTTTTCTATGATATTTTGTAAAATATTCTTTTTCTAGAATATTCTTTATTGGAATGTGACTCACTCAACAACCATATACTGTATGAAATCAACCATCATGATAAATAATTATCAAACATCCAAATGACGACCAAAGTGGAATCTATAACTGTGTGAGCATTAAAGTAAATAACTAATGCTCATCACAGACTGTCAATCCATCGATGGACAGATAATTAAATTTTGGGATTAGTGTGTGTCTAATATCATCCCAATACCCGTGTGGGGTTTCATCCATCAAACAAATAATAAATTATTTGTGCACTTGGGCGATGTGTGAAAATTATCGTCCCAATCACATAAACAAGTCGGGTAACTTGTAAATGGGAGTGTAATATTCAAACTTGAATATACTAAACATTTATCTCTAATATATCAAACATTTCAACCTCACAGACATATGTTTCAATTCTTTTTATTGTGAACAAATGGCAATAAAAATCTAGCCTTTTATTTCCATTTTTACATCGTTGACAAATGACAATAAAAATCTTAACTTTTATTTCAATCCTCTTTATTGTTAACAAGTAACGATAAAATCTTAACTCCTATTTATTTACCAAAAGTATATTTTTGGTCTCATTCACTCATAAATGACAAAATGAATATTTTACTACATCCTTTTAAAATGACAAAAATGTCTCTTTTATTCTAATGCTTTTAAAGTGACAAAAATTGTAATTTTTGTCTAATTCCCTCTAATGTACAAAATATGATCATTTTGTCAAATTCCCGTCAGTGTACAAAAGATGATACTTTTGCCTAATCTTTTAAATGTAACGAAATATGATAATTTGTCTAATCTTTTAATGTGACCAAAAATGACTATTTTGTCTAACCTTTTTAATGTAAACAAAATTGTTTCTTCTATTCACGAATCAAGTTTGACACAAAAATGATAATCCTATTCACTAATCAAGTTTGACACAAAAATGATATTTTTCTAATTCAACACTTCATATTGTAATCAATATGATAACAAAAACATAATTTCTAATTCTACACTTTTTATTGTAATCAATATGACAATAAAAAAACATAATTTCTTTTTATTGAAAAAGAATGTTACATAAAAATCTGTTCTTTTTATTTAGGACCATTTTACATAAAGATGTAATCTTAAATTTTTATTCTTCAAAATAAAAAAACAATTTTACATAAAAATATAATTCTCTGATTTTATTCTTTAGTTTCATAGAAAATGTAAACTTCTATTTAATCTTTTAATTACATAAAAAAAATGTAAATTTCTATAAACCCTTTTTACTTACATATAAAATGTAAATTCCTTTATTCCCTTTATTTACATTGAAAAATGTAAATTCTTTTAATTCCTTTTGTTTACATTGAAAAATGTAAATTCTTTTTATTCCTTTTGTTTACATTAAAAAAATGTAAATTCTTTTTATTTACATAAGAAAAATGTAAATTTCAATACTTTGATTTGATTACATATAAAGATGTAATTTTTACACTTCATTCTTTTTAATGTTTAAAAATACACCCTTTCTAATTCATTCTTTTAAGTGAATAAAAATATACATTTCCTAATTCATTCTTTTAAATGTATAAAAATATACATTTTCTAATTCATTCCTTTAAAATGACCAAAATTGATAAATTTGCCTAATCCTTTTTATGTAAACAAAATGACAACTTTGTCTAATTCTTTTTAATGTAAACAAAATATGGATTTTGTTATATCCTTTTTTATGTAAACAAAATATGATAAATTTTGTGTAATCCTTTTAGTGTAAACAAAATGTAAATTTTGTCAAATTTTTTTAAATAGACAATAATGTAAATCTTTGTCTATTTCTTTTAAATATACAAAAATGTATATTTTTCTACTCTTTCTATTATTAACATTAAAAAAATGGGTCTTTAATGTGAAACATATTTCATAATGAAATATGTATATTTTTCTACTCTTTTTACTTGTAACTAAATTGACAAATAAAACTTGTCTTAATATTTTACTACAATATGAATAAAAAGGTAACTTCTAATTTGAAAGTTAGAATGCAACTTTTATTTTAATGTTTTATTTGCATTAGTGAACGTAAATAAAAGAACAGACTTATTTTCAATGTATATTTGCACTAGTGAATGCAAATAAAAGAACAAACTATATTTTAATGCATATTTGCATTTGTGAATGCAAATAAAAGAACTGACTTTATTTTCAATACATATTTGCATCTGTAAATGCAAATAAAAGAACAAGTTTTATTAACAATTAAAAAGTGATTTTATTTATAAAATAAGTTCTACATTTCTAATCTTAACAAATAAAAAGATAATTTTTTTATTTGTTTACAAACTCTATTTTAATGGAACATTTCATTCAAAAAGTTGGTTTCTATTTTAACGTATCTTTCCGTCCTAATATAATATGTTAAACAGAATGATAGTTTATTCCAATCTTTTTATTTATTTAAATCGAACATGAAAATAAAAAATATTGTTTTTATTCTTCAAATGTTGACACACGAATATAAAATATTCTATATATACAATAATATATGATTTTATCGTATACACAAGATTCTAACAACCATAAATACACAATCACAATCAATCGCTCATCCAAATCACAGCACAGTCAAACTTTTAAATGAATATATACATACAACATGGATTTGATACTGAATGAACACAATAAAATAAATAAACAATTAATTTTAATTTTAAAATACAAATCTCACCAAGGTTTTGTCTGAATTTTCAACACGCTCAGTTTCAGATCTGCTTTGTCCCATGTCGTAGAGTTCAATTTTCTGATTCCAACGCAACTGACGGTTCACAAAACAGACCTCGTATCGAAGAGATATGAATTTTACAATCATAGATTCATAAATTGATTAGTTAATTAATTATTAAAATATAATTAGATCTAATTACCCTTTCTTTATCCATTTAAGAAAACGCGGCCCTTCTTCTAAACGTCGGCTACAGGTTTCTCGAGTAAACCCATTCTTCGATCCCTTCTCTCTTCACGCGCCTCCTCCACGAGCGACGAAACCCCGATCAACTCAGCCCCCATCGAAGCCCTTGCCAACGTCTATCTTCTCCCTCCCTAACGCGAAGCTCGAACCCCTCCTCCGGCCTGGAAATGGCCACGAGCGCCGGTAGATTGAGCCACAAATTCGAGCGCAACAGGCTGCTAGAATGGATCATACCCATATGAAATTAAAGCTCGTAAGGAGCTCTTGAATCTTCCATTATTTGTTTTTGAAATTTGTTCTGGGATTGAAAGAATTTAAGGGTGGAAAATTAAACGATTTCGGCCATTGATTGGAATAGATGGCGGCTACAGTATATTAGAATTAGGGTTTAATATATTCTAGAGTATTTATAATAGTATATTCTAATTAATTTAATTATTTAATTCAGAAATAAATGGTTAAACCATCTGAACTCCAAACGAGACCCAACAACTGTCGTCCCTAGCTAATAAACTCCATCCCGGACACAATGGAATATGTTTCGTAACCCAATTCGGCTGTTACGATATGTTTTTCTTTAAATTAAAATATAAATCAATTTATATTAAATTTAAACATGCATTTTAAATTACCGGGGCCACACACTGACTTTAAAAATTATAGAAAAATTATTTCCAGTTATGGTTTGACGGTACGGTCCTAACAAAACTAATTTCATCGAATTTTGAGACTGTTTGAAAAATGGCCATTTTCTGGTCGATTAAATTTGACTGAAACTGACAAAACACGTTTTCTTCTGCCACGCTCACACATTAATTTGAAAAATTATGAAAATTGAAACCTAGCAATAATTTGACATCCCGGTTCCAACAAAAGTGGTTTCGTCGAAAACCGAGGTCTTTTATAAAATGGCTATTTTTAAGGCCAATATATTATATTAAAATATATATAAATTCTACAGCGACTTTTCAAAAAATTTAAACTGGACATAACTTTTGATTTCTAAAGTGAAATTTCAATTTTTTACATTCGTTAGAAAGATATGATTAAACAGATTTAAATATTTCTGGTTTCGCTCAATTCTGACTTAAAATGAATCCTATACATTCAGTCAAAGTTCAAATTCAAATTTTCAGACTGCAGCGCTGTTTTAAACTCCTTTTATAATTAAATTAAATTAATTCGTTTTAAAGTAAATTTTTAGTCGTTCTTATTTAAAATAGATTATTTTAAATTCCAAAATCCATTAAAATTTCTAAAATAAAAATTTTAAATTGGTCCCAAAATTCCGGGTTGTTACAATCGCCCCCACTTAAAATCTTTTCGTCCTCGAAAAGGAACGAAGCTAAAAGTTGTTTAATTAACCAACTTAATTAAATTTCTATTTATTATTTTCAATAATTTTATTTGTTAAATTAATTATCATTCCAATAATTTTATTAGCTAAACCAATAATCAAACATCACAACCATCAATCAATTAGGTGATTAACTTTCCAAATATATATAACCTTTATATATAGTCAAAAATCATATTCTTAGTGCAAATCATAGCAATGTGTCCTAACTAAGTTTTGGTTCTCATACCAGTCAATGGAAATATATAGAAATCCCACTATCGAAACTCGAACATAATTTCTGATGATGTTTCGAACCACCATCAGAACATCTCCGGGCGACTAGAGTGCGATTCTATATCTATCCAGTATATTAAAACTTCGAATATCCGTTAATTACTCGTATATTCGAAATCTTTATATACTCGATTGCCCACATAAAAATATAATAATATACTAAAATACGTATTTTAAGATAAAATTTTCAAAACTAAATTTGTTTCATTTTTTTTATAGAGAAAATAATACTCTTCACACTCGTTCTAGGATACCACTGATCCCATCTCTAACGAGTTATTCTCATTGGATATTGCTAATCCAATCTCTGATGAATTCTTTCGTTCGGTTCTAATGTGTTTTGTTCTCGAGCTCTGTAAACCAAAGCTCTGATACCAAATGAAACGACCCAAACTTCCCAGTAAAGGAAAGCCTAGATTGCTTTGAGAACAACACACATCAGAACACAAACTGAAGAACATTTTATTGTTGTTACAACAATTATATCAAAGTACAAGAATATAACTTAGTATGAACTTATTACACAATATAAATACAATATCAGAGTTCTAAATTACATTTAAATAGCAGCGGAAAAATATTACAAATATACAACTGAAAGGAATACACGGATACAGAGCTTTCCAAATACCGCTTCAGCTGTAAACCAGGATCCTGTAAACATATCTACAAAAAGCTACTCGACTGCCCGTGTGGAAAATAAGGGCACCCGAGTTTGCTAGTGAAACAAACTACAGGTCAGTCATGGGACTGGTATGAGAAATCTTAACTTAACTATCTAATAATAAGGCTAATCACAGGACCACGCCGCTAACGCGGAACGGGTTTACTCCATTGGATTGCCAGTGCATAAATTAAAGTAAATCGTTAAACAACGCAATGCTTTTTAGAAAAATGAAACCATTATAAGACCCAAGTCCCATCACACAATGCAACGCAAACCGGAGGATAGGGTTTTACCTTATAATGGTCAAAAGGTGCTTGATATGATAAAACAGATTTAATATTAGTGTGTAACAACCCGTATTTTTAATAACATGTTATAATGTAAATCAAGGCAGAATTAAATTGTAAAAACTGAATCAAGGGAAACGGGCTGTGCCATTGCGTTCATCTCGGAAAAATACGTGAAATAGAGTCCGAGTTTTCGAAAAACGGAGTCCGTATGACCAAGTTATGGCCCAATGAAGTTTTCAGAAAATTCTAAGCCCGAAAACAGTTCAAATTCGAATTCAGATTCGAATTACAACCAAGGCAGAATGGGCGGGAATTTTCCCGCCCCAGGCAGGGTCGACACAGGGGTCGACACTAGTGTCGACCCCCCCCAATGGGTCGACACCCATGTCGACCCCCCCCCCGGTCGGACCAATTTTTCAGGTGCACCATTTTGACATGTTGGTCTTGTTCTGGAAGTTTCTGACGGGAGTTGATGGCTCAGATTCGATTTAGGGTTAATCCTATGGTCTAAGCTAACCTAATTACCTATAAAAAGACCCCTAGACCTAGCCTAAACCCTCATTAATCATTCCTACAACTAAACTATGCCAAAATGTTTCTTAATCATGGCCTCCACCTTCTTCATGAGAGCATGAGTGCCTCAAATCAATCTATGTCATAAAGGAGCCATCTTTCTTAAGTAAAAGAGCCATCTTTATTTGTCATTGGAGTTATTACTTCTTGTTTCAAGGCGTTTAAGTGGAGCTTATTATTTTCTTTGCGGATTTTGCTTGTGGCTTCGTCTCAATCTTTATATATATTGATCTAGATCGCATAACCGCTCATTGTAAGCCATATACTACTCTTAGATTCTAACTATGAAGTTAAATATGACACGTTGCAAGTTGAGTTTGGGCCTAAGTTTGATATGTGCTTTGATCCTATCATATTATGCATAAATTTATTCTATGCATGTTAGTAAAGTTATCACCTTTACCTTATGCATAGAAAGCTATAAGCTTTGTGTGAAATGTTGCATTATGCAACATGAGAACTCTCATAACCTTTACGATTACTTGCATATAATGTTATATGCGAACTTCTAGTCATCACCCTACGTCATTCAAGATCATGTTCCACCTATTTGCTTAAGTTTGATATTATGCATGTTGTGAGGCCTATGGTGTAACATGCAAGTTTAAATGAACATATTTATGCCTCATATGCCACCATGTTTAACTTGTGGCTAACCTTATTACCTTATACCCTTTTTTTCATGCTTTTGCCAAGTTCCCTCTTTTGATCTATGTTATGTTATGCGAAACGTACATGCGATGGGAATGCGTTGGGTTTGGGTAATATCAATGACATGAAACATGATTTTGAAATATGACATGAGCATTGACTTGTGATTATGGTGTAAACATAATAATGGACATGACACTTAGAAAATATGAGTGTGGCCAACTCGAGGTTGGGTTGAGTATGTAGGATAAATCTACCCGGAACCGACCGGCTTAACTAGTGGCTACAAGCAATAGGACCCAATGTGAGTAGTTGGTCACGTCGCACTTGAAACCCGAGGTTAGACCAAGTTGTGGTGTAAAGCTACCCGGACCCGCCCGGCTTAACTAGTAACCACAACAAGGTCTAATGTGAGAGGTTGGGTGCATTAAATTAATTAATGCCACATGGTAGGGTTAAGTCATGGACCACTTGAATACTTAACCAATTAAACATGATGGGTTGACGCGGTTAAGTCATGAACCTTGGGTACACTTAACCAACTTGATACTTGATTGGGTAGGGTTAACCACATTTAACCCGCTAGAAACCCTAGTTACGTGGTCCTTTTCACCAGTAACCCTCTTGATTGTATCATGATACCCTAAGGACTAGGCTAGGGTGGGGCACGATTACTGGGCTGACATGTAAGCGACCAAAACGACGGCTGAGTAGGTGCGCCGGTGTAGGTTCAGGCGGACCATGGTCGTGCACATAGTTCGGAGTTGAAAAAGCAGACACGGGCACCCGTAGGATTAGACTGTGCGTGCTTGATTTGTGTCCGTGGTTGGCACCCTAGGGCTTGATACACCCTAAGGGTGGACCTAGAACAGTTTGACTACACTTCGTGATTGGGCCGTATGACACCGACACTGGACGAGTTAGGCTTTTAGGGAGCCGATCGACTAGACCGAGTAGTTGGACCTCGATTTAGGTCATCTCATGATGTGGGCCAGCTTTGGGCCAAGGGATCATTTCTTGTTTATACTTGACATGGATTGGAATACTAGTACACACCTGGTGCAACTTAAACCTTGTATATGCGATGCCACACTTGATCCATCTTGTTAACTTTTCACCATGCCAGTTATCACCCTACATCTCATCTCTGTTTTACATGTTCAGTTAACTTTATTAGTTTTTATACTAATAGTAGATAGGACTTACCAGTCTTTTTGACTGACCCGTTTTCTTTCGCCTCTTTTCTTCCGTTTCCCCCCAGGTTTGCAGGGTGGGAACACTGGTACCTAGCCGGATCTTTAGCTGCTTTTCTGGATAGCTCATGTATGGTTTGAGCATGCTATGGCGTTATGCTACTTTGGGGATAGTTACTTTATGTTTCTTTTTCAGTTTTCAGTTTATGTTCTAGACTTTATTTTATGGGAAAATAATGACCAAGTACTTTGATGTAACTTGACTATGGTTTTGAAATGCTAGTTTTATCCGCTGCTTTACTACTCTATTTTACTTATATGTTCTGTCTTGTGATATCTGCATGCATGTTTACCTCGCTTACCGCCCCTCCAAAGCCAGTGTGCTTGCAAGAGTTACCCTGGCGGAGGTGGGGTGTTACATTTGGTATCAGAGCATAAGGTTAACAAGATTTGAGCAAAAAGGTTTTTAAAACTCACCTTTTGAAAAACTATTTTCAAGACCAATTAAGTATTTTCCAAGAAAAGTCTAGTTATTTTAAAAGGCTATTCCCCAAAAGCCATTAGCACTATCCTTCGTTTCCTCGTTCTGAATCTATCTTTTTCTTTTTCAGTATGGCCGATCTTAACCTTCCCGAGGGAGTGACCATTCCCGGATGGTTCCGGAGGTACTTGGAAGCTAGGGCCAACGATGCGGGCCCAGCAAATACCCCCACCGTAACTGAGGTTCCTCCTCCTCCTCCCCCTCCTCAGCATCCAAAAGCGGATTTCGCAAAGGTTTGCAAGGACTTTAAGGCGATGGGTGGCAAGAATTTCATTGGGACGGAGACTTTTGTGGAGGCACGAAATTGGTTGAAAGAAACTGAAGATCTTTTCGCTATCTTTGATGTGGAAGACCATAGAAAGGTTTTATTAGCAGCATGGCTATTAAAAGAAGAAGCTGCTTATTGGTGGGAGGTCACCAATGCTACTAGACCTATAGAGACTTGGGCCGACTTTAGGACGAGGTTTGGGCTTAAGTTTCTATCATCAGCTGAGGCAAATCTGCAATTGGAGAAGTTTATATCTTTGAAGCAAGGGGACATGACAGTGAGGGAGTATGTGAATGAGTTTAACCAGCTCGCTCGATTCGGTTTGGACATGGTTAATACTCCCCAGAAGAAGGCTTTGCGCTTTGCACGAGGGTTGAACGAGCCATTACAAGGTTTAGCCCTATCTCATATACCCATGGGGGCCACTTTTGAAGGCCTAGTGGACATGGCATTGCTTCAAGGAGACGATAAGAATGGCAAGAAAGAAGTCAAGCCTAATGAGACTCAAGCCAAGAAGACAGACTCTAAGTGGGGAGGAAACCAGAACAATCAGAACAACAAGAACAACAAGAACAACAAGGGCAACAAGGCCAAGGACCCAAGAAAATGCAACTACTGTGGGATTGTTGGGCACATATCTAAAGACTGTAGGAAGAAGAAGAGGAAGCTGGGCGAATGCTTTCATTGTGGAGAGACTGGACATTTTAGCAAGGATTGCCCCAAGAAGCAAGGGCAGAATCAGCGTGCAGGACCTTCTGGAGGGCAAGTGCATGCTCTCAACACTGCTCCAGCTCAAGACCGAGGTAGTATTTCTATAGAAAGTCTTGTTTATATTTATGATTATCCTGTTCGCACCTTATTTGATTCTGGCGCATCGCATAGTTTTATTTCTTCTGATCTTGTTGAAAGTTTGCACCTAAGTACTAGTCTAGTTGAGGATCCCGTTAGTGTTTCAAATCCAATTGGGGGTTCCGCCCTTCTATCTATGATTTGTGTGGATTTGAAGATTTCTATCTTGACCGTAGAATTCACATGTAATGCTTATGTTCTCGGATTCACGGGATATGGGTTGATCTTGGGCATGGATTGGTTGTCCAGTTATGGAGCCATTCTTGATTGTGAGCATAGGATGGTGAGGCTCATGACTCGCCTCAGTAATACCCTAGAAATTTTCTGTAACCCTAGAGGTCCCGTCATGTTATGTTATCTTGAATCTCTTGACTCGTCCATCAATGATCTGCAATCTGTAAGGGTGGTTCGAGAATATCCTGATGTCTTTGAAGAGGTTAAGGGGTTACCCCCTAAACGAGAGATAGACTTTCGCATTTATCTGGTTGATAATGCCAAGCCAGTATCATTGCCCGTTAGGCACATGGCCCCACGAGAAAGAAGAGAGCTCAGTAAGCAAATCAAGGAGCTGCTTGAGAAATTTTTTATTAGGCGAAGCATTTCTGAATGGGGTGCTCCGGTAGTATTCGCTACTAAGGCGGATGGTTCGCTTCATCTATGCGTTGATTATCGAGAGTTGAACAAGCTGATAAAGAAGAATAGGCACCCGTTACCGAGGATTGATGACCTCTTTGACCAGCTTGTTGGTGCTTCTGTTTTCTCTCAGCTCGATCTAGCCACCGGATTCCATCAGCTTAGAGTGGCTGAGGATAGTATTGATAAGACTGCGTTTAGGACTCCAGATGGATTCTTTGAATGGCTTGTCATGCCATTCGGTTTGACTAATGCACCCGCCTACTTCGTAGACTTTATGAGTATGGTGTTCAAGGAGTTCCTTAACAAGTTTGTTGTTGTCTTCGTGGATGATATTCTGATCTTCTCAAAGGACGAGGAAGAACATGCTAGGCATCTCAAGGAAGTGATGGATACGCTTAGAGCTCATCAATTGAAAGCCAAGTTCTCCAAATGCCATTTTTGGAGAAAGGAAGTTCGGTTTTTGGAAAAAAAGGTTTCTAAGCAAGGCATAGCAGTGGATCCCGCGAAAGTGGTTGCAGTTCAAGACTGGAAGACTCCTAGGAATGCAACCAAAGTAAGAAGCTTTCTCGGTCTGGCGGGCTACTATAGGAAGTTCATCAGGGACTTCGCTAAGATTTTGGCCCCTCTTACTAGGTTGACGAAGAAGAACTTAGTCTTTGCATGGGACTTGGAGTGTGAGCTTGCTTTTCAAAGGCTCAAGAGAGCCCTTACCACAGCTCCAGTTTTGGCACTGCCCGATAGTGGTAAGATGTTTACCGTGTACACAGATGCTTGTGGCATGGGGTTAGGTGCTGTCCTGATGCAAGAGGGAAGGGTGATATGTTATGGGGGTAGGCAACTTAAAGTTCATGAGAAGAACTATCCCACTCATGATTTGGAGTTGGCGGCGATCGTCTTTGCACTCAAATTGTGACGGCCGGGAATTTCGTTCGATCCGAATCAGTCGTTAAACCGATCTAGACCGTTCGAAACCCCTGATCGTTTGAGAACAGGACAAATCAGAACACAAACAAAAGAACATTTCATTGTTATTACAACAATTCCATCAGATACAAGAATATACAGAGTATAATGAATAAATTACATTCGATAAATATCAGAGATTACAATAAATTACATAGCAGCGGAAAAATAATATAAAGCACAACTGAAGGTGATATACGGATACAGAGCTTTCCGGATATCATTCCAGCTGTAAACCAGGATCCTGTGAATATAAATCTGCAAAACCAAAACTACTAGCTGCCCGTGCGGAAAATAGGGGCACCCAGAGTTTAGGTTAAAACAATAAACTCCAGGTCAGTCATGTGACTGGTGTGAGAACTAAAACAGTTATTTAAAGCTTTACTTTAAAGATAGTAATTCAAGGGACCACGCCGTTTAACACGGAACGGGTTTCCTCCCAAGAATACCAGTGCATAGAATAAACAACACAATGTTTTTTTCGAAAAATGAAGCTATTATAAGACCTAGGTCCCATCACACAATGCAACGCAAGCTGGAGGATAGGGTTTTCCCTTATAATAGCCAAACATGCTTGGTACGTTTAAAACAAATCATTTGATACTATAATAAGTGTATAGTGTCAAAACAGTTTCAATCATAAATATAAATCATAGACGGCATGGGTACCATATATCATGTCGCCATACTAGTTATACAATTAAAACCGCAATACACGTATTGGAAATTGGATTTCCGTTATGAGTCGAGGCAAGGGACAAGATCCTCTCCGCGTTCGAGACACTCTAGCAAATGCCTCCGGGTTACGCACTCTGGGCAACCCCGGATGCGGCTGGGCCGGTCCTCACTTACGTTAGAGGATTAATTATGCCTGAACACACGTTTCCCGGTCCTTACAGACCTATAATCGAGGCGCCTCATTCCAACAACCACAAAGGTGAAAAGTATATAAATGTCAGGGCTGGTAAGTCACTGACACCACCAAAGCTAGAAAGAAACGTCGTGCTCTCCCAGCGGTCCGTATCCCGTTTTTAACTCATACCGAGGTGTGAGGCTCGCGAATACATGTTATACACAAAGCTGCCACGTAGGCGTGCTTTGATCATCAACCACAAGACTTTGCTTTTCAACAGAAGCCTTGATCCATGCAACTCAGCATGCCACACAGGCAATTCATGCCGTGCGATTGATATCTATCGATATATAACCTCTAAGCTCGTACGTCTCAGAGAAGGGCGTTAAGCAAGAGAATAAATTCTCCGCCGCCAAACAGATATATATTTAACAGAAATCAATCAACACAGAATAAAATCCAATGTCAGACACATAATCCATTTTCAAGTTCGTTCTGGGACTGAACGAAACCGGAGGCACTTTCCTCGCATATCCATCCATCTCCAGGTACGTCTGGACGACCACCAACTATTTCCATCCTCTTGGGTGTACAGCCCAATCAGGATCGTCAGTAATTATCCAAACGATGTGAAGACTTCCGGTCTTCGACCACCGTCTTCATCTTCGACATATCGTCGAATCGGTTATTCAGAATGGGTATAAACCCGGACTTTCCGAACAACCCGCGTATATTGAAAACAAATGTTACACAAACACAACATACGCCTCATTCCAATTCATTAGTCACTAACCGCAAATTAGCAAGAGAATAATTTCCCAAACATTAACCCCGAAGGCCGAAACCAACATCAGATCAATACCCAGGAAACCATTCTTCTTAGCCAACCTACAGCTAGTTTCTAAATTCCACATTCTTAGGGAAAGGTTCCCATTAATTTTATCCAAGATAAATTCTTTAAAATTTATCCTGTAATCTTCCTTTGGATGTCGTTTCAAACCAAATTATGGTTTTTCTAAACTAGTCGAGATTAGCGAACCACACCGAAGTAATTATTTATTTTATTTCCCAATCCCAACTTATTCATCCCATGAAGCAAAACTGGTAATACTCCATATCTAACACCACGGTGTTATCGGTAAAATTAATTACCATTTCACGTTCAAATCTAATTAAAGATTTAACTATCGCTTTGGAGCAAAACTGGCGATACTCCATTCTTGCACATTTCTAAATTTGATCATTTAGATTATAGATTTACATTTCAATCTAATTGCAGATTCATTAAAACTCCTTTTACTGGGTTAAAGAACTAGGTGTTATTTAAAACACAGTTCACGACAAACCCAAATCACACTCTATTTATTTTCGGGTTAAAGAACTAGTGTTATTTAAAACACCGTTCACGATAAACCCATTTAAAATCCAATCAAATATATTAGAAATTCTGATTATTCAAAACCCCTTTTTAAATCTAATTTATTTATTTAAAAATAATTGGGTTTCAAATTTAGTTCAAAACTAGTTCATTTCGATAAAAATCCATTTTTATCTTTTCAAATATGGAGTTTTTCACCCCAATTTTTCTCAAATCATTTCTTATGATTTTACACAAATTATTACTATTTTTAATAATTTTATCAAGGTCCGTACAGTCGATTTCCAACAATGGCCATCGAATTGCACTTACAGCGACCTTTTTTGAATTTGATTTGGACGTATCTCCAAATCCAACCGTTAGATTTCAAATTTCTAATATTCGTTAGAAAGCTCTTTTCGATACGAACCCAACGGTTCCGGTTTTAGGAGAATCCGACGGTCGGATCTCCCGTAATGTCCGTTTGGAATAAATGGTCGAAATTCGCGAACTGCCGCGGCGCGTTCTATCCAGGCCATTATATTATATATATAATATATATTTCGTCGATTACTATTTAAAACGAATTTTATAAATAGTTTTGAATTCGTTTCAAAAACAATTTCAACTTCCATTTCAATTCAAATCAAAATTGAATTTTTCTTTCTAAATTCGTTTTTTTTTTAAATTCATTTCTATTCAATTCAAACTTCAATTCAATTTGAATTCATTTCAATTCGCTTTCAATTCGATTTGAATTCGTTTTCAATTCAATTCAATTCCAAAGTCGTTTTCTATTCGATTCAATTCAAAGTGGTTTTCTATTCGATTCAATTCAAAGTGGTTATATATTCAATTGAAATCAAATTCGTTTTCTATTCGATTCAATTCAAAGTGGTTTTCTATTCGATTCAATTCAAAGTGGTTATATATTCAATTGAAATCAAATTCGTTTTCTATTTGATTCAACTCAAATTGGTTTTCTATTCGATTCAATTCAAAGTGGTTATATATTCAATTGAAATCAAATTCGTTATATATTCAATTGAAATCAAATTCGTTTTATATTCAATTCATTTCGAAATCGTTTTCAATTCAATTCATGTCAAAATATTCGATTTCAAAATTTCTTTTCAATATTCATTTTAAAATGAATAAAATCGATATAAATATCGTTCACGTCAAAATGGCGTCAATCTAATCAACACGGCTTCATATATTCCTTTACTCTATTCAACAAATGAATATTTATTTTTGTCAACACACGACTAATCTCAACGAATGAGTACTGTCCACGTGTGACTATTTTTGTTAAATTATTTCGTTCAACACATGACTAATCTCAACGGATGAGTACAGTCAACACATGAACCTTTATATTATAGTGATAAAGATATAAAATTTATTGTTAAAATATTACGTTCAACACATGACTAATCTCACGAATGAGTACAGTCAACACATGAACCTTTATTTTATATTGATAAAGATGTAAAATTTATTGTTAAAATATTACGTTCAACACATGACTAATCTCACGAATGAGTACAGTCAACACATGAACCTTTATATTATAGTGATAAAGATATAAAATTTATTGTTAAAATATTACGTTCAACACATGACTAATCTCACGAATGACTACAGTCAACACATGAACCTTTATTTTATAGTGATAAAGATATAAAATTTATTGTTAAAATATTACGTTCAACACATGACTAATCTCACGAATGAGTACAGTCAACACATGAACCTTTATTTTATATTGTTCTTTATCTTCTAAATTGGAATGAGGCCCAATCAATCACCATATAAAATTAATCATATGGATTTTCATACAACACATGAATATAATAGCATTGAAAAATAATCAACCATCAACCAAAGTGCACTACACTGTATAAGCATCAAATATAGATATTCAACGCTTATAACAGCCTGTCAATCAATCGATCGACATATTTAATCAATCAGGATGAGTGAACTTCAAATTTCATCCCAACACCCGTGTGGGGTTTCAAATCAACAAACACAGATTTTTATTTGTGCAGTTGGGCGATGTGTAAAATTTATCGACCCAATCAATGTCCTTCAAATAGGTGTACATAAACAAACCGTCCGGTTTGTAAATGAATATTTATTTATTCGCATTCACTATAAAAATTATATTTTTAACGACAAAACATTTTATTTTAACTTATGAATTTCTATTCAGTTCATTCTTTAAATAAAATGATATTTTTATTTTTCTAACTTATTTTAGAAAATTTCGGCGGCATAACGGCACGATACTAGAAACGGGACGAGGCCTAGCCTTATCCCCGGTCTAGTGAAGGCCCACACCATTCACACATCAATCAAATCAATTTATTTCACCAAACAATTCAATTTCAAATCAAATCATCTAACTAATCGATGCAACCAAACAAACAAGTCCATGGTCTGTGGACGATTGTGTCGGGTGCTACTAAGCACCGTCTGCATCCTAGTATATATATATAACTAGAAAAGAAATTGAAAGGTGAGAAATTCTCACAAATAGCTATCCTAGCTCCACGGCACTTCATTGATAGAAATCTTCATCGCTATCGCATCTTCGTCATCTTCGTTGCCCGTAGCCACTACATATATAAAAATCACACATTTTTATATTTGCTGATGTCTTTAAAATAAAAATCATATTTTTATAATCGCTTCCTACATTTAAAAATCGAATTTTTATTCCGTTATTCAATATATAAAAATCGAATCTTTACTTTGTTATTCAATATATAAAAATCGAATTTTTACTACTATGTTATATAGATAAAAATTATATTTTTATCACGCTCTTTTCCATATAAAGATTTCGCCTTTTCTAAAATAAAGATTTCGCCTTTATAAAAACATAGACTTCGCCTTTTCTAAAATAAAGATTTCGCCTTTATAAAAATCTCATTTTTATTTTTCTACACATATAAAGATGATATTTTTAATATTCCTATCATGTAAAAATTATATTTTTAATTCTCTACCTAACCAAAAATCATATTTTTACATCTTCTATATAGTAAAGATTATATTTTTAATACTTTAAAAATATAAAAATCATATTTTTATTTTTCTAAAAATTATTCCATATCTTTACAATTTTAAAAATCGTATTTTTATACAATTAAAAATCTAATCTTTGTATAAACAAAAATCATCTCTTCTATTTTAAAAACATCTTCTTTCTATTTTTAAAATTCAGATCTTTCTATATTTTTAAAATTCAAATCTTTCTATCATACAAATCCAAGTTTTATCAAATTAAAAATCTAAGCATTTTCTATTTTGAAAAACAATGTACACTCTTATTCACATAAAAAAAATCAGATTTTTGAAATGATTAAACTAAACTAAATATTTAAAATCAATTAAAACAAAACAAACAGAAAAATACTTACAGTGCATCGCTGGGGGGGGGGTCTGGTGGGTCTTGGGGTGCTGGCGGCGTGCTGATGTGGCGGTGGAGCTGCTGGGGGTCGGAGGTGGGGCAAAGGGCCGACGGCGGTCCTTCCTGGCAGTGGGCGACGACCTTAGGGTTTAAGAAAAAGGGGCGATGGTCTAGTGAGTCTTGCGGTGGCTTGGGGAGGCCGAGGGGATCGATGGGGTGGCGGTTGTGGAGGTTGGCGACGCCGCTGGGGGGCGTGCGGTGGAGCGTCGACGATTAAGGGGCGGCGGTTTACAGGAAGCATCGGTTTTTTTTCTTTCTTTTTGATTTCTGATTTGAGAAGAAAAGAATACGGGGGTGTTTAAGTATAAATTATATTATTATTTTATTTCATTTTATTTCAAAAAGTTGACTTTCACATATGACCTCTAAACGAGGCCCACCGCCTGTCGTCCATAGCGTATTACCCCCATTCCGAACACAATGGGATATGTATCGTAAGCTGATTCGATCGTTTCAATCAGTTTTTGTCAAAATCAACATATAACTCTATATATTGATTTTGAACGTGCATTTCAATTTACTGGGGTCGCATACTAACTCGAAAAATTCCAGAAAAATATTTTCTAGCTTCGTATTGACGATACGGTCCTAACAAAACTAGTTTCGTCGAATTCTGAGACCGTTAGAAAAATGGCCATTTTCCAGTCGATTAAAATCAACTAAAACTGGTCAAACGCGTTTTCCTTTGCCACGTTCACATATTGATTCGAAAAATTATGAAATTTGAAACCTGGCAATAATTTTACATCACGGACCCAACTAAACTGGTTTCGTCGAAATCCGAGGTCGTTTGCAAAATTCCCATTTTTAAGGGCCTGAATTCCATAGCGACTATTCAGAATTTTCAACTGGACATATCTTTTGATTCCCGCTATGAAATTTTGATTTTTCGGATTCGTTGGGAAGATATTATCAATTAGATCCTAATGTTTTTGGTTTCACTAAAATCCGGATTGTTTTGCACCCGGTACATTCAATTGAAGTTTGAAATCGAATTATCGAACTACCGCGCCATTTTCAATTCTATTTATAATTATAAATAATTATTTATATTCTAACAACGACGTATATAATATATATGTTCTATTATATTCAAAATAAATTTCTCGTCGATATTATTTAAAATAATTCATTTTAAATATTCAAAATTCGCTAAAATTGCCAAAATAAAAATTTTAAACTGGCCCAGATTTTCCGGGTTATTACACAAATCCTGGCGCCACTATCTTCTAGGTGAAAGGTTTGAGTTGTATACTGATCACAAGTCACTCAAGTTCCTCTTCTCGTAGAAAGATCTGAATCTGAGGCAGCAAAGGTGGATGGAATTCTTGGCATCGTATGACTTCGAGATAGCTTATACCCCTGGCAAGGGTAATGTTGTGGCAGATGCACTAAGCAGAAGGAGGTTGACTTTGAGTCCCTTGTTTATTGAGATGAAGAACTTAGAGTTCTTGGCAACCTTTGATTTCACGACGACTGTTGAGTCGATGACGGGTTCATTAGCATCCCTTGAGCTTAGACCCACACTTCTGGATCAAGTTGGGGCTTCGCAGAAGGAAGATCCACAGATAGTCGAAGTCATGGACAAGTTGATTCATGGAGAGATGTCTAGTCACCTTGCTAGATATACTATTGATGATAAAGGTTGGCTAAGGCGTGATGGAAGGCTATGCGTTCCACAAGTAGGAGACTTGGTGCATAAAGTTCTCAAAGAAGCACATCACTCAAAGATGACTATACATCCTGGAGGAGATAAGATGTATAGAGATATGAAGCGCATTTTCTTTTGGGACGGAATGAAGAAAGATGTGGCAGAGTATGTTTCAAAGTGCATGGTGTGCCAACAAGTAAAAGCCGAGTCAAAGAAACCAGGTGGGCTATTACATCCATTGGAGGTCCCGCAATGGAAGTGGGAGAGTATTTCTATGGATTTTGTGGATGGATTGCCTAGGTCAAGGAAAGGGAACACGAGCATATGGGTCGTAGTTGATAGACTTACGAAGAGTGCTCATTTCATTCCTGTAAAGAGCAAGAGGACCGCATCATGGCTGGCATCTATTTATCTTCGGGAGATAGTGCGGTTGCATGGAGTTCCTTCTAGCATAGTTAGCGATCGTGACCCAATCTTCACTAGACAGTTCTGGAACAGTTTGCAAGAAGCGATGGGTACGCGATTGAATCTGAGTACAGCCTATCACCCCCAGACGGATGGCCAAACCGAAAGGGTGAATAGAGTGCTAGAAGATCTCTTGAGGCTTTGTGTTCTTGACTTTGGTGGTACTTGGGAAGACCACCTTCCTCTTGTAGAGTTTGCTTATAATAATAGCTATCAAGCTAGCATAGGGATGGCACCATTTGAAGCTTTGTATGGGAGGCCGTGTAGGTCACCATCTTGTTGGTGGGAGACAACAGATATGCTTATACTTGGGCCCGATATGATATGGGACACATCCGAGAAAGTTGAATTGGTGAGAAGATGGATGAAAGCGGCCCAAGACAGACAGAAATCCTATGCTGACAAGCGAAGGGCAGAGTTGGAATTCGAAGTGGGAGACATGGTTTTCGTGAAGGTTTCTCCTTTGCGTAATGTGGTTCGTTTTGGAGCAGTTGGGAAACTGGCACCAAGGTTTGTAGGACCCTTCCCTATCATAGAGAGAATTGGAAGGATGGCCTATAAGGTGGAATTGCCCGAGAAGCTAGCCGGAGTGCATAATGTCTTTCATGTCTCGCATCTCCGAAAGTGCCTACATGAGTCCGCTGAGGTGGTTGAACCAAGCATTCTTGAAGACGTGGAGGTAGAAAAAGAGGCAACCTTGAGGAGAGCTCCGATTCGTATCTTGGGAACAGAGATCAAGAAGCTAAGGAATCGAGAAGTCAAATTGGTGAAAGTACAGTGGAGTGAAGCCAATGAAGATGCAACTTGGGAAACCGAGGAGAAGATGCGTGGGCTTTATCCATTCCTTTTTGAGGGTACATTCTCAATCTCCTTTCCTAATTAGCATATCTTTCTTTTTGCTATCCATGTTTATCCTGTTTATCTTGTTATCTCGTTAACCTTGTCATGAGAACCTTAGGTAGAAACCCTTTGGACGAAACATGTATTTGAAACATGTTATGCTTGATGTTTGCAAGTGGTTGCAAGTGTTTGCAAGTGGATACTCGTGGATGCATGATACACATTAGGCACTAAGATCGGCTCACACACTTTCATATTGCATATGCATGAGTGCTGATACTTATTCATGGATGAAACTTGTTGTGCTATCACGTTGATGTTGCATATGAATGAATGTTATGTGCACTCACGAAGAGATTATAAATTATGTTAGGAATTTTCATACATATGGACTCATTTCACTAACATACTTTGCATTAAGGAGGTTTACTGAATCAGTAACCGCCTTATTTTTGCATTAGATAAGTACATACACACACACCTTTTGCATATGTTCATACAGCATTTAGAATCTTTTTAAGGACAATGGTTACTTGTGGATGATGTTTTGAGTAGATGGATGATGGATGGTAGGATACGTTCTTCCTAACTTGGAGATTTCGGGGACGAAATCCTTTAAGGAGGGGAGAATGTAACAACCCGTATTTTTAATAACATGTTATAATGTAAATCAAGGCAGAATTAAATTGTAAAAACTGAATCAAGGGAAACGGGCAGTGCCATTGCGTTCGTCTCGGAAAAATACACGAAATAGAGTCCGAGTTTTTGAAAAACGGAGTCCGTATGACCAAGTTATGGCCCAATGAAGTTTTCAGAAAATTCTAAGCCCGAAAACAATTCAAATTCGAATTCAGATTCGAATTACAACCAAGGCAGAATGGGCGGGAATTTTCCCACCCCAGCCAGGGTCGACACAGGGGTCGACACCAGTGTCGACCACCCCAATGGGTCGACACCCATGTCGACCCAGGGGTCGACCCCCCCGGTCGGACCAATTTTTCAGGTGCACCATTTTGACATGTTGGGTCTTGTTCTGGAAGTTTCTGACGGGAGTTGATGGCTCAGATTCGATTTAGGGTTAATCCTATGGTCTAAGCTAACCTAATCACCTATAAAAAGACCCCTAGACCTAGCCTAAACCCTCATTAATCATTCCTACAACTAAACTATGCCAAAATGTTTCTTAATCATGGCCTCCACCTTCTTCATGAGAGCATGAGTGCCTCAAATCAATCTATGTCATAAAGGAGCCATCTTTCTTAAGTAAAAGAGCCATCTTTCTTTGTCATTGGAGTTATTACTTCTTGTTTCAAGGCGTTTAAGTGGAGCTTATTATTTTCTTTGCGGATTTTGCTTGTGGCTTCGTCTCAATCTTTATATATATTGATCTAGATCGCATAACCGCTCATTGTAAGCCCTATACTACTCTTAGCTTCTAACTATGAAGTTAAATATGACACGTTGCAAGTTGAGTTTGGGCCTAAGTTTGATATGTGCTTTGATCCTATCATATTATGCATAAATTTATTCTATGCATGTTAGTAAAATTATCACCTTTACCTTATGCATAGAAAGCTATAAGCTTTGTGTGAAATGTTGCATTATGCAACATGAGAACTCTCATAACCTTTACGATTACTTGCATATAATGTTATATGCGAACTTCTAGTCATCACCCTATGTCATTCAAGATCATGTTCCACCTATTTGCTTAAGTTTGATATTATGCATGTTTTGAGGCCTATGGTGTAACATGCAAGTTTAAATGAACATATTTATGCCTCATATGCCACCATGTTTAACTTGTGGCTAACCTTATTACCTTATACCCTTTTTTTCATGCTTTTGCCAAGTTCCCTCTTTTGATCTATGTTATGTTATGCGAAACGTACATGCGATGGGAATGCGTTGGGTTTGGATAATATCAATGACATGAAACATGATTTTGAAATATGACATGAACATTGACTTGTGATTATGTTGTAAACATAATAATGGACATGACACTTAGAAAATATGAGTGTGGCCAACTCGAGGTTGGGTTGAGTATGTAGCATAAATCTACCTGGAACCGACCGGCTTAACTAGTGGCTACAAGCAATAGGACCCAATGTGAGTAGTTGGTCACGTCGCACTTGAAACCCGAGGTTAGACCAAGTTGTGGTGTAAAGCTACCCGGACCCGCTCGGCTTAACTAGTAACCACAACAAGGTCTAATGTGAGAGGTTGGGTGCATTAAATTAATTAATGCCACATGGTAGGGTTAAGTCATGGACCACTTGAATACTTAACCAATTAAACATGATGGGTTGACGCGGTTAAGTCATGAACCTTGGGTACACTTAACCAACTTGATACTTGATTGGGTAGGGTTAACCACATTTAACCCGATAGAAACCCTAGTTACGTGGTCCTTTTCACCAGTAACCCTCTTGATTGTATCATGATACCCTAAGGACTAGGCTAGGGTGGGGCACGATTACTGGGCTGACATGTAAGCGACCAAAACGACGGCTGAGTAGGTGCACCAGTGTAGGTTCAGGCGGACCATGGTCGTGCACATAGTTCGGAGTTGAAAAAGCAGACACGGGCACCCGTAGGATTAGACTGTGCGTGCTTGATTTGTGTCCGTGGTTGGCACCCTAGGGCTTGATACACCCTAAGGGTGGACCTAGAACAGTTTGACTACACTTCGTGATTGGGCCGTATGACACCGACACTGGACGAGTTAGGCTTTTAGGGAGCCGATCGACTAGACCGAGTAGTTGGACCTCGATTTAGGTCATCTCATGATGTGGGCCAGCTTTGGGCCAAGGGATCATTTCTTGTTTATACTTGACATGGATTGGAATACTATTACACACCTGGTGCAACTTAACCTTGTATATGCGATGCCACACTTGATCCATCTTGTTAACTTTTCACCATGCCAGTTATCACCCTACATCTCATCTCTGTTTTACATGTTCAGTTAACTTTATTAGTTTTTATACTAATAGTAGATAGGACTTACCAGTCTTTTTGACTGACCCGTTTTCTTTCGCCTCTTTTCTTCCGTTTCCCCCTCCAGGTTTGCAGGGTGGGAACACTGGTACCTAGCCGGATCTTTAGCTGCTTTTCTGGATAGCTCATGTATGGTTTGAGCATGCTATGGCGTTATGCTACTTTGGGGATAGTTACTTTATGTTTCTTTTTCAGTTTATGTTCTAGACTTTTTTTATGGGAAAATAATGACCAAGTACTTTGATGTAACTTGACTATGGTTTTGAAATGCTAGTTTTATCCGCTGCTTTACTACTCTATTTTACTTATATGTTCTGTCTTGTGATATCTGCATGCATGTTTACCTCGCTTAACGCCCCTCCAAAGCCAGTGTGCTTGCAAGAGTTACCCTGGCGGAGGTGGGGTGTTACATAGTGTGTATATATATGGGTATATATATAATAAACATTTCAATCATAATGTATCAATCATAGACGACATAGTACCCCAACCTACTATGTCGCCGTACTAGTTCTACAATCAAAACCGCAAGGTCGTATTGGGAATTGGATTTCCATCATGAGTCGAGGCTAGGGGCAAGCTCCTCTCCGATTCGAGACACTCTAGCAAATGCCTCAGGATCCCCCGCAGTGAACCCTTGGAGCGGTAGGGTCGGTCCCCACCTATCGGCAATGGATTAGTTATGCCTGAACACACGTTTCCCGATTCCTTTGAACCTTTAGTATGACCACTAACGGCCTATAAAAAAAATCTGAGCCGCCTCAAAATCCATCATCCACATAAGTAAAATGTCAGCCAGTTTAAGCACTGACACTACCACTGGCTAGAAAGAAACGTGTGCACTCCCTACGGTCCATATCCCGTTTTTGACTCATACCGGGGTGTGAGGCTCGCGAAGTCACGATATACAAAAGCTATGCCGTAATAGGCTATACTTTGATCATCCTACAAGGCCTTGCTTTTCAACAAAAGCCTTGATCAATTGCATCTTGGCGTGCCACATTGATAATTCACGCCACGCGATCAATCATTATTAATATATACTAGGGTGTTAAGCAGAGAATAAATTCTCCACCACCAATCAGATATACATTAATAACAATCAATTTAATTCACATGGAACGAAATCCAATGTCAGACACGCATCCATTTACAAGCTTATGCTCTGGGTCTGAGCGAAAACCAAATCCGAACAATCAAAAATAGTCCGGACGACCACTACTGAAGCCCCTTCAAGGTAGCTACTCCCATCAAGGGTCTCTGTAGCAACACATCCATTCGATGTGAAGATCGTCGGTCTTCAACCACCGTCTTCATCTTAATTTGACTCTTCATCGTCGTAGTAATTATTCGGAATGGGTTAAACCCGGCCTTTTCGAATAATTCACGTATTTTTATAATTAAAAATCAAGTACTATAAAAGCACATCCAACGCCATATTCCAATTCAGAATATTCTTCTAATAAAATATTCGCATTATTTTATCAAAGATAAATTCGTTAAACTACCCTTAAATATTTTCTTTAAAGATTTATCAAAACTCAAATTTGGTTTTAAATATCAAAAATCATTATTCAATGATTATTTAAATTTAAGAAATTAATCTTATCTTTAACTGGGTTAAAGAACTAATGTCATTTAAAACTTAGTTCACGGTAAACCCAAAATCATCTTCCATTGAATACGGAATCTTCACAGAAATCAAATCAATATATAATCGTCATAAATTTCTGTATCCGACCAATAATATAAATGGAATAACGGCAAAGCCTCTTAAATTCCAAATGTAGTATCGATCTTCTTTTATAGAAGCTTATCTCGGTTATTATAAATTCGAATTCCATCCAATCCCAATTTAATATATTAAATTGGAATACTTTACTTTTGGAAAATTCCCATTTAAATCTTAATAAAAGATTTATAAATTCCAAATCATATTTTCACTGTCAGTTGGGTTAAAGAACACATGTCACTTAAAAACATGGTTCACAATAAACCCAACTCATGTTTCATCTTATTTCAATTACTAGATATAATTGAAAACTTTTAATAATCTTAAATTAAAAGATTATTCTTTTCATACGGGGTCTTAAGAACAGTGTTATTGAAGACTTTACTCACGACGAACCCAAATTCCAATTTATTTAGTTAAATTTCAATTAAATATTAACAAATTGGAAACTTCAGTAAATCTTAATTTAATGATTTATTCTAGTTAATAACTAGTTCATTTCAATAAAAATATATTTTTCTAAAATATATTTCTTTTCTATGATATTTTCTAAAATATTCGTTTTCTAGAATATTCTTTATTGGAATGTGACTCACTCAACAACCATATACTGTATGAAATCAACCATCATGATAAATAATTATCAAACATCCAAATGACGACCAAAGTGGAATCTATAACTGTGTGAGCATTAAAGTAAATAACTAATGCTCATCACAGACTGTCAATCCATCGATGGACAGATAATTAAATTTTGGGATTAGTGTGTGTCTAATATCATCCCAATACCCATGTGGGGTTTCATCCATCAAACAAATAATAAATTATTTGTGCACTTGGGCGATGTGTAAAAATTATCGTCCCAATCACATAAACAAGTCGGGTAACTTGTAAATGGGAGTGTAATATTCAAACTTGAATATACTAAACATTTATCTCTAATATATCAAACATTTCAACCTCACAGACATATGTTTCAATTCTTTTTATTGTGAACAAATGGCAATAAAAATCTAGCCTTTTATTTCCATTTTTACATTGTTGACAAATGACAATAAAAACCTTAACTTTTATTTCAATCCTATTTATTGTTAACAAGTAACGATAAAATCTTAACTCCTATTTATTTACCAAAAGTATATTTTTGGTCTCATTCATTCATAAATGACAAAATGAATATTTTACTACATCCTTTTAAAATGACAAAAATGTCTCTTTTATTCTAATTCTTTTAAAGTGACAAAAATTGTAATTTTTGTCTAATTCCCTCTAATGTACAAAATATGATCATTTTGTCAAATTCCCGTCAGTGTACAAAAGATGATACTTTTGCCTAATCTTTTAAATGTAACGAAATATGATAATTTGTCTAATCTTTTAATGTGACCAAAAATGACTATTTTGTCTAACCTTTTTAATGTAAACAAAATCGTTTCTTCTATTCACGAATCAAGTTTGACCCAAAAATGATAATCCTATTCACTAATCAAGTTTGACACAAAAATGATAATTTTCTAATTAAACACTTCATATTGTAATCAATATGATAACAAAAACATAATTTCTTATTCTAAACTTTTTATTGTAATCAATATGACAATAAAAAAAACATAATTTCTTTTTATTGAAAAAGAAAGTTACATAAAAATTTGTTCTTTTTATTTAGGACCATTTTACATAAAGATGTAATCTTAAATTTTTATTCTTCAAAATAAAAAAACAATTTTACATAAAAATATAATTCTCTGATTTTATTCTTTAGTTTCATAGAAAATGTAAACTTCTATTTAATCTTTTAATTACATAAAAAATGTAAATTTCTATTAACCCTTTTTACTTACATATAAAATGTAAATTCCTTTATTCCCTTTATTTACATTGAAAAATGTAAATTCTTTTAATTCCTTTTGTTTACATTGAAAAATGTAAATTCTTTTTATTTACATAAGAAAAATGTAAATTTCAATACTTTGATTTGATTACATATAAAGATGTAATTTTTATACTTCATTCTTTTTAATGTATAAAAACACACCCTTTCTTATTCATTCTTTCAAATGAATAAAAATATACATTTACTAATTCATTCTTTTAAATGTATAAAAATATACATTTTCTAATTCATTCCTTTAAAATGACCAAAATTGATAAAGTTGCCTAATCCTTTTTATGTAAAAAAAATGACAAATTTGTCTAATTCTTTTTAATGTAAACAAAATATGGATTTTGTTATATCCTTTTTGATGTAAACAAAATATGATAAATTTTGTGTATTCCTTTCAGTGTAAACAAATTGTAAATTTTGTCAAATTCTTTTTAAATAGACAATAATGTAAATCTTTGTCAATTTCTTTTAAATATACAAAAATGTATATTTTTCTACTCTTTCTATTATTTACATTAAAAAAAAATGGGTCTTTAATGTGAAACATATTTCATAATGAAATATGTATATTTTTCTACTCTTTTTACTTGTAACTAAATTGACAAATAAAACTTGTCTTAATATTTTACTATAATATAAATAAAAAGGTAACTTCTAATTTGAAAGTAAGAATGCAACTTTTATTTTAATGTTTTATTTGCATTAGTGAACGTAAATAAAAGAACAAACTTATTTTCAGTGTATATTTGCACCAGTGAATGCAAAAAAAAAGGACAAACTATGTTTTAATGCATATTTGCATTTATGAATGCAAATAAAAGAACAGACTTTATTTTCAATACATATTTGCATCTGTAAATGCAAATAAAAGAACAAGTTTTATTAACAATTAAAAAGTGATTTTATTTGTAAAATAAATTCTACATTTCTAATCTAAACAAATAAAAAGATAATTTTTTTATTTGTTTACAAACTCTATTTTAATGGAACATTTCATTCAAAAAGGTGGTTTCTATTTTAACGTATGTTTCCGTCCTAATATAATATGTTAAACAGAATGATAATTTATTCCAATCTTTTTATTTATTTAAATCGAACATGAAAATAAAAAATATTGTTTTTATTCTTCAAATGTTGACACACGAATATAAAATATTCTATATATACAATAATATATGATTTTATCGTATACACAAGATTCTAACAACCATAAATACACAATCACAATCAATCGCTCATCCAAATCACAGCACAGTCAAACTTTTAAATGAATATATACATACAACATGGATTTGATACTGAATGAACACAATAAAATAAATAAACAATTAATTTTAATTTAAAATAGAAATCTCACCAAGGTTTTGTCTGAATTTTCAACACGCTCAGTTTCAGATCTGCTTTGTCCCATGTCGTAGAGTTCAATTTTCTGATTCCAACGCAACTGACGGTTCACAAAACAGACCTCGTATCGAAAAGATATGAATTTTACAATCATTGATTCATAAATTGATTAATTAATTAATTATTAAAATACAATTAGATCTAATTACCCTTTCTTTATCCATTTAAGAAAACGCGACCCTTCTTCTAAACGTCGGCTACAGGTTTCTCGAGTAAACCCATTCTTCGATCCCTTCTCTCTTCACGCGCCTCCTCCACGAGCGATGAAACCCCGATCAACTCAGCCCCCATCGAAGCCCTTGCCAACGTCTATCCTCTCCCTCCCTGACGCGAAGCTCGAACCCCTCCTCCGGCCTGGAAATGGCCACGAGCGCCGGTAGATTGAGCCACAAATTCGAACGCAACAGGCTACTAGAATGGATCATACCCGTATGAAATTAAAGGTCGTAAGGAGCTCTTGAATCTTCCATTATTTGTTTTTGAAATTTGTTCTGGGGTTGAAAGAATTTAAGGGTGGAAAATTAAACGATTTCGCCCATTGATTGGAATAGATGGCGGCTACAGTATATTAGAATTAGGGTTTACTAATTTCTAGAGTATATATAATAGTTTATTCTAATTAATTTAATTATTTAATTCAGAAATAAATGGTTAAACCATATGAACTCCAAATGAGACCCAACAACTGTCGTCCCTAGCTAATAACCTCCATCCCAGACACAATGGAATATGTTTCGTAACCCAATTCGGTTGTTACGATAGGTTTTTCTTTAAATTAAAATATAAATCAATTTATATTAAATTCAAACATGCATTTTAAATTACCGGGGCCACACACTGACTTTAAAATTACAGAAAAATTATTTCCAGTTATGGTTTGATGATACGGTCCTAACAAAACTAATTTTGTCGAATTCTGAGACTGTTTGAAAAATGGCCATTTTCAGGTCGATTAAATTTGACTGAAACTGACAAAACACGTTTTCTTCTGCCACGCTCACACATTGATTCGAAAAATTATGAAAATTGAAACCTAGCAATAATTTGACATCCCGGTTCCAACAAAAGTGGTTTCGTTGAAAATCGAGGTCGTTTGAAAAATGGCTATTTTTAAGGCCAATATATTATATTAAAATATATATAAATTCTACAGCGACTTTTCAAAATTTTAAACTGGACATAACTTTTGATTTCTAAAGTGAAATTTCAATTTCTTACATTCGTTAGAAAGATATGATTAAACAGATTTAAATATTTCTGGTTTCGCTCAATTCTGACTTAAAATGAATCCTATACATTCAGTCAAAGTTCAAATTCAAATTTTCAAACTGCAGCGCTGTTTTAAAATCCTTTTATAATTAAATTAAATTAATTCGTTTTAAAGTAAATTTTTAGTCGTTCTTATTTAAAATAGATTATTTTAAATATTAAAATCCATTAAAATTTCTAAAATAAAAATTTTAAATTGGCCCCAAAATTCCGGGTTGTTACACCAAGTCTCTCGAATTCGATGTCAGTCCTTCTCTTGTCTGCATAGGACTTCTGCCTATCTTGAGATGTCTTCATTCGCCGTCGAATAAGGTCAATCTTTTCGGACGTTTACCTAACCATATCTGGTACAAGTAATAATCTTTCTATAGATTCCCACCAACAAGTTAGTGATCTACAGGGTCCTCCATACAATGCTTCGAAAGGTGCTTTGCCGATGGTGGCCTGATAGCTGTTATTATAGGAAAACTCTACTAAAGGAAGATGCTCTTCCCAAGTCCCTCCAAAGTCTAGGGCACACGGCCTTAAAATATATTCAAGAATCCTGTTCACCCTCTCTGTCTTTCCGTCAGTATGAGGATGATAAGCGGTGCTCAAACACAACTGTGTACCTAATGCTTCTTGCAAGCTCCTCCAAAATTCGCTGGTAAAGATGGGGTCACGATCGCTTATGATGCTAGAAGGTACTCCATGAAGACGAACTATCTCGCGAACGTAAATTGCTGCCAACCATGATGTCGTCCTCTCACTCTTAACTGGAATAAAGTGAGCGCTCTTAGTGAGTCTATCCACTACCACCCAAGTACTGGTGTTACCTTTCTTCGATCTAGGCAACCCATATATGAAATCCATAGAGATGCTCTCCCATTTCCATTGCAGAACCTCCAACGGACGAAGTAATCCACCAAGCTTCTTTTGCTCAGCTTTGACTCACTGGCAAACTAAACATTGAGAAACAAATTCGGCCACATCTTTCTTCATCCCAGCCCAAAAGAAAACCCTCTTCATGTCTCTATACGTCTTGTCACCACCTGGATGAATAGTCATCTTAGAATGGTGGGCTTCTTCTAGGACTGCCTTTATCAAGTTTCCAGTTTGAGGAACACAAAGCCTTCCATCTCATCGCAACCACCCCTTTTCATCTATTGCATATCTACCGAGGTGCCTAGAAGTCTTTCCTCTTCTGAGCTTATCCATGATGTCTAGAATCTGTGTGTCATCTTGTTGCGAAGCTCCTATCTGATCCATAAGGGTCGGTCGTAACTCCAAGGATGCTAACAAATCAGGCAAAACCTCGATGGAGGGTCTAAAATCAAAAGCTGATATGAACTCCAAGTTCTTTCTCTCCACAAACAGAAGACTCGGGGCCACCCTCTGCCAACTTAGTGCGTCTGCCACCACATTACCCTTGCCAGGGGTATAAGAAATCTCAAAATCATTTGAATCTAAGAACTCCATCCACCGTTGTTGCCTTAAGTTTAAATCCTTCTGTGAGAACATATACTTGAGAGATTTATGATTGGTATATAACTCGAACTTTTCTCCAAGTAAATAATGACGCCTTATTTTTAACGCGAATACTACGGCAGCTAGCTCTAGATCATGGGTGGGGTAATTCTTCTCATGAACTCTTAACTGTCTACCCTTATAACATATTACTTTCCCTTCTTGCATCAGAACCGCACCAAGCCCTGTACCGCACGCATCAGTGTAAACAGTAAACACTTTACTTCCATCAGGCAAGGTCAAGACTGGGGCTATTGTCAGAGCCCTCTTTAATTGCTGGAAAGAAACGTCACAATCTATGTCCCATGAAAATGCCGAATTCTTCTTCGTCAGCCTGGTGAGAGGGGCTGATATCTTCGTGAAGTCCTTAATGAACTTCCTATAATAACCTGCCAACCCAAGAAAGCTTCTCACCTCGGTTGCATTTTTAGGAATTTGCCAATCATGCATTGCAACCACCTTGGCGGGATCTATAGCTATCCCTTCTTTGGAGACTACATGCCCTAAAAATCTAACCTCTTTTCTCCAAAAATGGCATTTGGAGAACTTTTCCTTACGCTGACGGTCACGGAGAGTTTTCAAAACTTCTCTCAAATGTTGGGCATGCTCTTCCTCACTCTTGGAGAAGATCAAAATATCATCAATGAAGACTACAACGAATTTTTTTAGGAACTCCTGAAACACCCTACTCATCAAATCAACAAAATAGGCGGGTGCATTTTCCAACCCAAAAGGCATAACTAGCCATTTAAAGAAACCATCCGGAGTTCTAAAAGCAGTCTTATCTATGCTGTCCTCAGCCACCCTCAACTGATGGAACCCTGTAGCCAAGTCCAACTGAGAAAATACCGAGGCACCAACAAGCTAATCAAATAAATCATCAATCCTTGGAAGTGGGTGCCTATTCTTCTTGGTGAACTTATTCAATTCTCTATAGTCAATGCTCAAACGAAGTGAACCATCTGCTTTAGTTACGAATACTACTGGAGCACCCCATTCCGATATGCTTCGTCTGATAAACCCTTTCTCAAGTAGCTACCCTACTTGCTTACTCAGCTCCCTCCTCTCCTTTGGAACCATGTGGTGTACTAGTAATGAAACTGGCTTTGCATTGACCACCATATATATGCGGAGTCAATTTCACGCCTTGGAGGTAAACCCCGTACCTCATCAAAAACATCGGAATAATCTCGAACCACCGGAACAGATTGCAAATCATTTATGGATGCATCTAGAGACTTTAGGAAGCTAAGCATAACAGATCCTTGGGGGTCACAAGAACCTTCGAGGGTCTTCCCATGACAAGTTAGGAGTCTAACAACCCTCCTCTCACAATCCAGAATGGCCCTATATGTGGTAAGCCAATCCATTCCTAGAATCAACCCATAGCCCATAAACCCGAACACATATGCGTCGCATTCAAACTCGACTCCTAACACAGATATTTTCAAACCCTGACAAATCATCGATAAATGAGCTGAACCACCAATGGGGTTTGAAACAACTACGGGATCAACTACCATACAAGCAACTAAGTGCAGAGATTCAACTACAGAACTTGATATAAACGAGAGTGAAGCACCAGAATCAAAAAGTGTTCTAACTGGATGATTTGAAAGAGAAACTAAACTTTCTATGGAAATTTTTCTACCTCTTTCAGGAGCACTGATCGCGAGAGCATGCACCTGCCCTCCAGAAGTCCCTACTCTTTGACCTTGTCCCTGCGATCCATGTTTCTTTGGGCACTCTTTAGAGAAGTGTCCGACCTCTCCGCAATTAAAACAATTTGCCTTCCTTCTTTTACAGTCTTTGATTAGGTGACCCTCCTTTCCACAATTGTGACATTTTCTCTTATCCTTGCCTTTATCATCTTTCCCTCCTTTCTTCTACTGTTGTTGTTGCTGTTGATGTTGTTGCTGTCCTTTCTTGGGCCACACCTTCTTATTTTGCGATGTCCCCTCAGCTTTTGTTTCCTTCTTTTCTCCCTTGTCCGCCTCATGCGTTAGGGCCATATCAACAAGCTTTTCAACGGTGGCCCCCATTGGGATATGGGACATAGCTAAACCATGCAGAGGCTCATTCAATCCTTTAGCAAACCTCAAGGCCTTTTTGTGTGGTGTGTCCACCAACTCTAGGCCGAACCTTGCCAGCTGATTGAACTTGTTCACATACTCCTTTACCGTCAAATTTCCATGTTTGAGTGTTAAGAACCTCTCCATCTGTATGCTTCTCTCAGCTTGGGAAAGAAATTTCATTTCGAACCTCTATCTAAAATCTTCCCAAGTTTCCATCGGACGTCCAACTTGGGTGATTTCCCACCAAAATGAGGCTTAGTCCTTTAACAGCCAAGCAGCTAACTGGATCTTTATTTGGTCCTCCACTTCAAAGATTACGAATAAGTCCTCGGTCTCCTTAAGCCAATTCCGAGCTTCTACGAATGTCTCGTTCCCATGGAATGGCCTTCCTCCCATAACCCGGTAGTCTTTGCAGATCTTGGCAAAGTTGTCAGCTTTTGGAGGGGGAGGAGGAGGAATGACTGGTGCAATTGGGGGAGGAACGTCTCTTTGGCCTTCGGCCGACGCCGTGGCCTCCAAATACCTACGGAACCACCCGAGTATTGTGACGCCCTCTGGGATATTAGGGATGTTTTGTTCCCTAGACATGCTAAAAAAAGGGAAAAGGAAGAAATTTAAATACAGGACCGAAGGATACTACATATGACTTTTTGGGGAATTTTTTTCAAAATAGACTTTTCTTTTGAAAATACTTTGTTTTAAAACCTTTTTGAAAATAATTTCCAAAAACTTTTATCTAATCTGGTAACCTTCAGCTCTGATACCAAGTGTGACACCCCACGTCCGTTAATGTCACTCTCTAAGGGAATGCATTAAGTTTCGTAAAGCGCTATAGGTAAACAGACACAGAATATACAACACCAGAAAAGCATATTCGTAAAGTTTATAAGCGTGACAAATCAATTTCGTAATGGTTATAAACGTGATTACAAGGTGTGTGGCAGTTTTTCGTCATGAATATTATAACGATAACCGTTACAAACAACACAATTTATCACACTTATAACCGTTACAAATGGAAGTTTGCTAACAGTTTTTACCGTTAGGTATATAAAAATTATAACGTTTATAAATGTTGCCAGTGAAATGATTACAATGCTTATAAATGTTACAAAAATAAGATGTTGTAACACTTATAACTGTTATTAATTTTCTAAAGCATAACACAACCCATATATAACACCATATCACAATTTCATTTCCTGAAACACATATAGAAAAATATTATATTCTTTTCCTTCAAAAAATTTAATTTCAACACACATCAAAATATCAAAATGCACCATATAACCATTCACCATAAATAACAATGATCAAAATACTAAATAAAATTTAATGTATCACAACATAATTCAAAGTACCACAACTTAGAAACAAATTAAGAAGTTTACACGTAACTTTATAATCAACATCTATTGAGTACTTTTTATTTGTTGGAGGAAGAGACTGAAGGGCATCTGCTTCTGTGTTTTCCAAGTTTGGCGATATGCAATTTGCATTCATGTACACCTTTCTCAAATCCACCAGCATATTTGGTTGAAGCATTCTTGTACACGTATGAACCTACACAAACAACTAATTTATAAACATGCCTATATCTAAAAGCTCTAATGACAATATTCCAATATTGCATCAAAAATATGTGATTGTTTTAATGAAACATTAGTTATATTTTTTGGGGAAGAATGAATTAAGTTCTACTTAACATCGTAATTTACAAAGCGTGATACCTTACATAAACAAAAGAGGCATCTATTACAATAAAAAGCTCCACAAAAATTTACCTACTGCCTAGATGATGTATAAATGGGAACTGTATATGTAAAAGGCAACCACCAGTTACCGTCGATCTTCAAAATTGATATGCAGTTCCAATTATTTTATTAGACATACTAATGGATGACGCACTAGAACATCACCAACAACCTAATGCTAGAATTTAACAAATGCAGTCTTCATCAAATGAAGCTGCCTTATTTTGAAATCTTAGTAGCAGTTAGTAGCAGCATCCACCAGTGGAGTGTTCAAATGTTGATGATAGCAATATGTTAATGAGTCTGACTATCTACACTAAAGCTTTATCTACTTAAAAGCAAACATGACTTTACCATATTTTATAAACCCTATTGGTAAATTAAATTTTCACACCATGTAAAAATAAACTAAGTTCTAAAAGTGAGCTCAGTTTTACAACTGAGAAAGCTCAATTTTACAACTAAGCTTCGGCTCAGTTTTCAAACTGAGCTTCGGCTCGATTTCCAAACAAAGCATCAGTTCATGCTCAGTTTAAGTAGAAAGCTCAAACTCAATTTTAACTAATCTTAAGATCAACTTAAACTGAGGGCTTAAGCTCGGTTTAGACTGAGATAAGCCCAGTTTTATATCAAAAATAAATTTAAATGATAAAAGGAATAATAAATGGTTAGAAAAGACGATATTAAACAAAGATAGATATAAGGAATGATATGATGAACGTCATTTAGTAATTACGATAATTAATAAACGAGCAAAAAAGTTGTTCAATTGAAAGCATATAGGAGAAACAGCGATGTACATGACAAGTTATAATAGTGGAGTTAATTATCAATTAATTTTTCAAATCAAATGATAGGTAATAAATAACATTAACAAACCTATTGAGACGCCATACTAAAATCAAATCAAGTATTGATTGTTTGCGTACATCAAGCACATTCATACAAAGAGGAATACATAGATGTAACGATGTAAAAAATATTCATCTTTTGTCTTCAATCAGACTCATTACAATGATTGGCCAATGATCATCTTTGTCATGTGTAAAAAATAACCATAAGTTTGGCAAAGAAAATATAATATTTGCAAACTCTGCCATTAATTTATCGTTTTATTATACCAGGTTTACATATATCGTACTTAACAAACCTCCTTTTCTTTTTTCCTTTTCATACGATATTTTAGAATATCAACAGTCTTAAAAATTTAGACTTCAAAATACCATGTTCTAGGTGGTAACGTATCAAACAAAGAAATGGTTCTCTATCAAAAATTAAGTGAATGCGGCCTTTCACACTTGTCCTGCAATGTATCAATATACATTGTCAAATGACTTTTTTGTGGTTTAAATCAAGATATGATGGGCTGTGATTAAAAAGTCTTATTAATATAATAATAATCGACATTTTGAAAATTTGGAGAAATAAATTTAGGTTCTCTTGGTCGCAGTCTAATTAAATGTTAGTTACATTCACAGATTCTACACACCCATTAGAATACTGTTAATAACATATAACAGCCCGAATTTCCGTACCCTTTGAGTCGACTAATAACACCACACGTCCAACCCAAGTTGCACATAAATACAAATCATTATTAGAAAGAAGTTAGAGGATGAGAAATAGAAAGAAAGAAATATTAGAACAGAAGAAAACGAAGAATACAAACTCATAGCGGAACGAATAAAATATATTAGATAACATAAACTTTGAAATACAATTCAGTAATTTTGTATACATACCATCATCAGAGCACAACAACTATTTCTGGAATAGTTATAAACACATGTTTTCAGATACAAGCATAATACATAGCGGAAGATATAGTAGTCAATAACTAGCTGGTGAAGCCTCCTGCTTCCAGCTCTTCCAAGTGAATCTGAAAAATCCAAACTACTTGACTGCCCGTACAAATTTGGTCATCCAAGAGTTTAGGGAAAACAAACAAAATAAACTTTGGGTCAGTCATGGGACTAGTGTGAGTAAACTCCAACCATTTGTTTAACTTTAAAATCCCTTCGAAAGAAATGATAATCGTAAGACCGATCCACATATAAACATGGATGGTTTTTACCTTACAATAACCAAAAATATTTTTGATATCAAATTCAATGATATTACAATAGCGTCTACAACAAATAAATAGAATCTAGCGGAACGCTTGCATCTCACGCTCCATATATAATATAAAATCAAAAACCGCAGGGCGCTTATTGGAGATTGGATTTCCAACATGACAAGGTATGGAACCACCTTCCGATAGTGTATCTCTAGAGGGGAATACACTGGATTCAACAAGAACGTCTTGCAACCTGGCCCACACATGGCTGACCACTCATTTAACTTGAGTGTATCGAGCATATTATCACCAACGGTTGTGATCAGCAACCGTTGCCGAAAGCATACAGCAGCGAATAGAATAAGAAATAAATGAAATTTCTCAATATCAGGTGATAATACCCTAATGGGAATGACCCACATGGCCATGCTGCCTGCCCGATTTCTATCATTTCCCGGGTGATGAGGCTTGAGGTCACGATTGTCTTTCATCCCATTTTGCCATCTTTTACTTCGAATGTCACGTCGTCAGACACTCGTCCATATACGTTGTCCTGGGACTTGACAAACCGAAGGCACCATTTTATCAATCCAACTTAGGCAATTCCTACCTAGAATTAACGAAAAAGCCCTTGCACTTTACTCCGTCTTGAATCATCTTCAGCATAAGTTGATTTGTAACGCTTATGCCAATACGAAATGGTTTTCAGACATTAAATCTGATCCCGGTCTCTCCGTATTGACAACGGAGGTATAAAATAAACTAAAACTTTGATAGCCGGTGATTTAACTATCAAAGGACATCCATACAATCAACGATCCTATTCCCAAATGGAAATTATATCGATTAACAATCAAGCAACACTGGCCCCTTTTTAAATTAATTCCTTATTCTATTATCATTTCCGATTCCATTTCCTATCTTTCGTATCCTTTCAAAGCTCTATGTTCTCTCTCGATTCTTGGAAAAATATTTCCAATATCTTAATTTCTTTATTCGAGGAAATATCTCTTATTCTAGTTAAAAAACATTTCTAAATATTCACGAATCCTCATTTTCTATATTCAGAAAATATACCTTATTAATATCAGAAAATATTTCCATATCCCCTTTCTAAATTCCTTGTTGACCAATTCATTTTCTATGCGTAGAAAATATCCTCCATTTTATTTGGGAAAAACATTTCAAAATCCTTTAAATTAATGCGATGTTGTAAAACATCGTTGTTCTAACTCAAACCATTAATCATTTATTAACTAACCATACTGCTAACCAAACTTCACCATCGAACCTTAACCATTCCTCCATCAATCATGAAGTCAATCAAGTTGGGGTATAATTACCTCTCAGACCTTAGTTGAACAACATTCTCAACTTAGAAATAGTTAAAACTCACAACTTTAAACAAAACCTTGTTGTATATGACGTAGTCGTATACACTATTATAAGATTTTTGTTTGATGATAACGACCAAATAAATATATATTATAAATGTGTTTGAAATCGTAATGTTAATATACATCACAGACAGAAATATAATATTTATATTTAAATGGAATACGACTGCACTAGAATTGAATATTCAAACTGTATTCTATTTGAATATAATATAATATTCTATTTCAATAATCAAACAGTACAACTATTTAAAACTCCACTATTTGAACACATTTCAATTTCATATACATATCAGCTCCTCATTACAGAATAACTCAACACTCATTTTGTACATACATTCAGTCTCAACACTCATATTTACATACATACACTTTGACACATTTCACTGTTACACACACACTGTTCTTGTTTTCTGCCTTCTGTCTTCTTGTCTTTTGTCTTCACAGCTTTCAGTCCAGTCTCATCTTCTTACCTGTCACACATGAAACAGAAACACACAGTATACTGCAATAGAAATAATACTGAATATATGCAAATATAAATTTTAATTTTAAAATTTTATTTGCCTCAGATTTCTGGTGTGTTTCTCATCATTTTTCATGACTTGATCTGATTTATAAAAACCATCAATCTGTGTCTAGACAACTTGTGATATTCACAGTGATACACTGTAAATACCACAAGGCAGACAACATATACATATCAATGCAGGGACATGAAATCTCTTCTGATGGCTGCATATACACACGTGTATAAATATACACGCGTGCACTGCCTCGCCAATTAGCAAGCAACTGAGGAGTAGCCACGTGGACCTGCTCGACTCAGTGCAACAATAATAAATATGGTCGAGGCAATCCAAAAACATTCAAAGCAAGGGTCAATGAAATATGCTCAATTCAAACCAGTATGGAACAGTGAAGCACAAATAAAGCAATCAGCAAATTGGTCGAGCTCAAACCAACAAACTAGTTGATGCACAAATATATGGTGGTGGTGCAACATGACCAAAGTTTCAGACATGTAATCATGGTAATGCAGCCAACAAAGTGCTCAAGGCAATTTCAGCTCAATTACAAGACTCAACACATCAATGCAGCATGACAAGCATGTACATGAAGGGTGGTGTAGTACATATTCAAGCAGAGGAGCTCATATCAGTTCTGCAAATACAGCTCAAAATGGTCCAGGCAGATTTAAAGTGGGAATAGCATATACATAGGGTGTGTATACACAGTTTAATGCTCAAGTACATGCATCAGCTCAAATCAGCAATGCATATGTTTCAAGTGTGATCATTCATGTGCATGGTTAGGTGAAACTGTGTGCATGTCAGGAAAACTCAAGTGACAAGCATTCATGCCAGGTAAATATTCATGCACAATTCAGGGACATATATACATGAATGGTGACAAGCATGGTGAAGTCACATGGTCGAGGAGACAAAGCAAATGTATTGCTCAAGTATATGTAAAGGCATGGTTCAGAAAATTTCATGAACCAGCATATTTCATCTCAGGTAAGCGTGTACAAGTGGTGATAATGCAGCATATACATTTCAAAGTGTACACAACATCTACAAACAAATGTTTCATGGGTGAACAAGAATCCATTTCCCAAAGCCACTGGAGTCATTTCAATGATCATTCAAGGCAGCAAAACAGTAGATGTAAGATAATAACATATGCAAGTATGTATATACATATTTGTGTGTACGATATAATAGCTCAAGCATGAATAGATGCAAGTAAATTCATGTATAGCAACCAGGCAGTGTCAACACTGAGTCGAGCACAAGAATGACCAAGGCAGCTTAAATTTCACGAGACTCAAACTAATGGTGAAATGACACAAGTGCCAAATGAATGTACCAAATATATGTGCTAAAAGGATCATGCCCAGTCACGTGTGATGAACAAATCTAGTAAGAGTCTCAAGGAAACACTGAAGTATGGAAAGAAATGTATTGGCAAATTTTAAATTGCATTCCAGAAATGAGAGCAATTAAAATTCAATCAAGAAACATTTTTGGCAAGTTTTATAATCAGAAATAAGCTCAAATCAATTTCGAAATTGAATTCTGGATTTCCAGTAATTAATCAATTCTCATTCAAGATTTATTTCCAGAAATGGCAGTGTGATTTCATGACAGTTTTTTTTTGAATTAGTACTTTCAAAGGCAAGGATTAAATCTATCAATCAGGAATTTCAAAAAGGGAAATCCATTCAAAGCCGAGAATATCAGAATCATAAGTGGAAACAAACAAGTGTTTTACATGGCAATATCTTTAAGGGACCGCAAATTATTCTTCTGAATTGCCATAACAAATCCAAGGAATCCAATTCAATTCAAAATCAAGAATTCCAAAAAGGGGAAAGCCATTAAAGCCGAGAATTTCAGAACCATTCAAGAAAGTCAAAAGGAGGAAACAAACCGCAAATTATCAGCCAAGTCAATACGAGGAAATCAGATTCTATAGGAGTTTCTATAACCCTATAATACACTAATCATCATGGGCATAATCTGTACCCCAACTCACGAAAACATCAAAAAAAAAATTCTCAAGTAAAATCGAGAGACTTACAGAGTTGAAGCAAGGAAAATCAAGCTTCGAATTCGTGCTTGAAGCCAACATCGATCAACCAAAGGAGCGACACTTTTCTGGAATCAATCAAAAAGCCAATTCGACGTAGAAGAAAACCCTAGCCCCAAAGTTTTAGCCGCCATTGTTTTAAAAGAAAAAGAGATCGGGTGAACCAAAATAAATGGACCGGCCGATTTTGGTCAAGGGTTTAGCATCTTCTTTTATTTAAAAAGGGGAGATTTAAACTTTGTTTTAAAAAGCCTAGTTTTTTTTTTCATTTTTGTTCATTTATTTGTATTGTTTAATTTGAGTTGTAAAACCGACCTGAACAGTTCTAGAGTCTGTAAAATCTAGGGGTTTCAGTCAGGGTGTTGACTGACAGTTGACAGAGTCTGTAAAATCTGGGTTACTGGTTACGGAGTTGTAATCAGGGGAAATCTGATCGAGGGGATATCGATCAGTCTACGGTTTTGAGCGTAGGGTTAGAATAGGAGCAGGGTTTGCGAGTGTACACGGTCTTGTATGCGGGAGCTGTTTTAACACCTAGTAGAAACCTTAGTGAATGCAGCAGTAGGCAGAGTTTGCCGAAGCTGGGTATATCTGTGTGTTATCTTCTTACTGCTCTCATTTCTCTGCTGGTTATCTGTGATGCAATTTATTTTAATAACTCTTTAAAACTGTGATAAACCCTATTCACCCCCCCTCTAGGGTTAATCTAGATCCAACATTTGGTATCAGAGCAAGGTTTTTGATTAACTCTAGAATCATGTTTTCCCCTTGTTGTCAGTCTTCTGAGAGTCGGTCCAGTTCATCTCCAACTATTTTCAATGGAACAGATTTTTCAAACTGGAAATCCGAAATAGAATTTTATTTAAAATCTGTTAATAATAAATGTTGGGATACTATTATAAATGGGAGTGATATGTCTGATAATAGAAACATTGTTTTCGATTCTCGTGCTATGAATATCATATTTGATTATCTTAGTACAGAACAGTTTATTCACGTATCTCATTGTTTGACTGCGCAGGATGTCTGGAGAACTCTCAACAAGCTCTATGGAAAAACTGATGACTGCTCAAAACCCCAGAATGTCAACTCAAATTCAGATCTGTGCTTAAAAGGAGAAACAGATGGATCAAACGATGGAGAATCAACAGATGCTGAAACTGAAAATCTCACATATGAGGATTTGGTTTATATGTGCACGGATTTAACTAAATCTGTTGATAAACTCCAATCTAAAAACAAATCTCTGAAATATATGAATTCTGAGTTAATTGGCAAAATTGATGATTTGGAATCACAACTTAAATCGTTTGAAAACTCTTCAAAGTCTGATTGTAAAAATTGTCTGAAATTGGAAACCAATCTAGTTCATCTCAATAAAAATATTCAAAAGTTTGAAAAAGAAATTTTTATCTTAAAAGAAAACAAGATTGAGTTATCAAGTTTGAATAATTTTTTACAAAAAGAATTTGAAATTTTCAAGACTGATATATATTCCAAATTTGAAATTGCTGAAAAGGAGAATTTGTTGAAATCTGACTTGATTTTGAAAGAACTGGAAAATGAGATTGAAAAATCCAAGAAATTTGGGTTTGAAAAACAAAAACTTTTTGAATCTGAGATTGTTGAGTCCCAAACCAAAATTAATTTGCTTAAAGATGAAAATTTGGTTTTGAAGTCTGACTTTGAAAAATATAAGATCACTGAAAATCGTTGTTCAGATTTATTAAAAGAAAACCGTGATCTCAAAACAAAACTTCAACAACTTGAAACAACCTTGGCAAAATTTTCAAACAGTGAAAAGTCTTTAAATATGTTGTTGAAAAGTCAATTTTCATCAGGAAATAGAATTGGACTTGGTTTTGGGAAATCTGAGTTCTTTGAAAAGAGAAGTTCAAACTATTTTAAAAATCCTTCAATCTTCTTTGAAAAGTATCATCTTGATAATATGAACTTTGATAATTCAAAAGGATTTTTGAATCGAAAGCAAAATGCGAATTTGTTTTGTAATAATCCATCTAAGCAATCCTGGATCCCAAAAAGAGATAAAACAAACGTCGTTAAATTCAAATAGATATGGGTTCCAAAGGGAACAAAGGTAAATTCAGATGGATTGCTTTACAAACAGGTTTGGGTACCAAAACGAGCAAGTACAACTGTGAGTGGATTTACTGTTTTTGTTAGACCACTCAATCCTCTAAACAGTTAGGTACCAAAGGAGGCCGAGGAACAACTGTGCTAAAAACTGAATTCAAACTGCGTCATATCATCAGGTTATTCACAGTTCCTTAGCCAAATCAGTTGAGTTAGAGATTCATTTGCTTACGTGGATTTCAGGTATATCTCTACACTCATTCTTTTGTATATTCTTTGTTTTTAATTTTTTTATTTATTTTCCTCCTTCTATCTCTTATGTCTATTTCCTTTGATTTGTCACTGCTGCAATTTTATTTTTTCTTGGGCTTTCTTAACTTCCAATTGCAGTACTCGTAATCTTGTGGAAATTTGCTTTATTTGAATCGAACTCTGATGTGTTAATTATTTCTAGATCTTGATGTTAATCTTGTAAATATCTGCAATTGTTTTGAAGTTTATTTTCTGAGTTATGAATTCATAACAGTGTTGATGTATTCTTGTCAAATCTTGAACACTGTTAATTAGAATTCTAAATTTTGAAGATCTGAAAATTTGATGAAGTTTCACACACCACTGATGTGTTGTGTTTCTTCTAATTCGTTTTAGAAAAGCTTGAAATATTATACTCATTACAGCACACCAATATTTATCAGTTGTGATAATTTCATTATTTTTCAGATTGGCTTGGATATTTTGAATTGTATTGAATCTGTGATACATCTTGGAATTCATCTTATATTCATGATCATTTTATTTGGAATTTGTCTGTTTGAAATCAACTGAAATTCATGATATTTTGAATTTCACACACCTCTTAAAATTAAAATTATCAATATTGTGTGACTGATTCATTATATCTCAAACCTTGACATCGATTCAATTGATTTCAAATAAATTATTGTTTAATTGTGTAGATCATGAATATCTCTCATTTCTGGTGTAAATGATCTGAAATAACTCTTCTGTTTGTCAGAAATATTTTGGAAAAATTCTTTGAAAAATTGGGTCTGAAAATCACTGTTATTTCATGATTATTTGATTTAAATATTTGGTTGTTTTAAAATCATTTGAAATTATTGATTCATTGAATCACACACATATCCTGAATCTGAAACTAATAAATTGGTGTGATCGATTCATTGAATCTAGAGTTTCTTCATATTTCTCAAATGTTTTAAATCAACGGTATTTTTTAATCATTGGATCATGAAACATCTTGTGTGACCAACATCTCAACAAATCTGATTTGAAACTGTTTCTGCTGTGCTGCTCTGATACTGTCTTGAAATAACTGCCTGCTTTAATCTGACTGCTGCTCTGATAATTGTGCCAAATTTGTAATCTTGTCTGTTTGGGCTTTGTGTTTTGAAATTTCTTTAATCTGAGATATCTAGGGTGTGAATAAAATTCCTCGATAAGGGAGACAACAATTGGTATCAGCTTTTTCATCCATCTGTTTGAATCTTCACCTTGTATAGACACCATACACATTTTTTCCCCTGGTATAAATATGTATAAATTCCTCTTGTAATTGTTTTTTAATTTTAAAATTATTTATTGATTATTCATTCAGAAATTGAAATCAATATCCATATTGAACTGTATTTATAATTCATCAAAATCATTATTAGATTTTGAAATTGTGATGAATTGTGACTACAGTATATTTCACAACAAGAGGAGATTTTTTTTCTGGATTTTCATGATGGTTGAATATTTATTATAATATCTTTGAATTGGCCATTATTTCACGATCATCTACTTTATCTATCATCTTTCTGCCATCCATGATAGTTCTATATTAATGTGGAGAGTTTGATATTTTAAAAAAAAAAGATTATCTTGAATAAATAGTGAAAATATTTATGATGGAATTGTGGCTATGTTATTATTATTCAGAATTAGTGATAATTGAAAATTTTCAATAATCCCAGTACAGTTGAGCATATTTCATAATATAATTAATTTAGAAATTTATTTCACAGTCCATTTCTGTACCTACCACTTTTCTATCATCCATATTGATTTTATATATCGAGGAGTTTTTCTTTTTGAAACAGAAAAAGATAATAATATAATGTTCATAAGTATTTCTCTAACCTCATTTAAAAATCCAAGCTCTGGTTATGCATGGTTACGAGATTACTTATATTTAAGCTGCAACTGATCTCATTTAAAAATCCAAGATCTGGTTATGCGTGGTCAGTGTGCTCTTAAATTAAAAGAAAAAGAAAAGAAAATAATTTTGATAAAATAAAGATTTATATGAAATTCTCCTTGGTGTTTATAAAAACCAGCCTATCAATCCATCTTCTATCTGTGAAATGTGTTGAAATATTATGACGTATTATGATTTGTTGATTGATAAATATTGGGATTTGAGATTATTCGATCTTGTCACTTAAATTGAATTATTAATTATAGTCCAAATCCATCACTGCTTTTGTGCTTTATTTTTTTATAAAATTCTTTGAAAATAATTGGAAATGAATTGTTTTTTTAAGACTCTCCATTTTATATAAAATTCATCGTATATTCGTCATTCTCTACAATGTGAAATATGCCACCTGTTCTTAGAATATTATGATTTTTGTTTGACTGATTGAAATTTATGATGATCGTTCTTCCTCTTATGCTGAAATTATATTTTTTGGTCATGTTTCATCTGTATTTTAAATTCTGTATCCTTTTGATGATAACAAAAGGGGGAGAATGGGTTGAGATTTTGATTTATGAGTGAATATTTGATAAATATTTTTAATTTTGAAAATTCATTATTATTCATACATTTCACTCATGCACAGTTATAGGGGGAGTTATCTGTTGTAGGGGGAGCAAATAAATAGGGGGAGTTCAATATTCACTGTCAAACACATTTATTACGATCAAAATCTTTTATTTGTTTTTCATCATCAAAAGGGGGAGATTGTTGTATATGACGTAGTCGTATACACTATTATAAGATTTTTGTTTGATGATAACAACCAAATAAATATATATTATAAATGTGTTTGAAATCGTACTGTTAATATACATCACAGACAGAAATATAATATTTATATTTAAATGGAATACGACTGCACTAGAATTGAATATTCAAACTGTATTCTATTTGAATATAATATAATATTCTATTTCAATAATCAAACAGTACAACTATTTAAAACTCCACTATTTGAACACATTTCAATTTCATATACATATCAGCTCCTCATTACAGAATAACTCAACACTCATTTTGTACATACATTCAGTCTCAACACTCATATTTACATACATACACTTTGACACATTTCACTGTTACACACACACTGTTCTTGTTTTCTGCCTTCTGTCTTCTTGTCTTTTGTCTTCACAGCTTTCAGTCCAGTCTCATCTTCTTACCTGTCACACATGAAACAGAAACACACAGTATACTGCAATAGAAATAATACTGAATATATGCAAATATAAATTTTAATTTTAAAATTTTATTTGCCTCAGATTTTTGGTGTGTTTCTCATCATTTTTCATGACTTGATCTGATTTATAAAAACCATCAATCTGTGTCTAGACAACTTGTGATATTCACAGTGATACACTGTAAATACCACAAGGCAGACAACATATACATATCAATGCAGGGACAGGAAATCTCTTCTGATGGCTGCATATACACACGTGTATAAATATACACGCGTGCACTGCCTCGCCAATCAGCAAGCAACTGAGGAGTAGCCACGTGGACCTGCTCGACTCAGTGCAACAATAATAAATATGGTCGAGGCAATCCAAAAACATTCAAAGCAAGGGTCAATGAAATATGCTCAATTCAAACCAGTATGGAACAGTGAAGCACAAATAAAGCAATCAACAAATTGGTCGAGCTCAAACCAACAAACTAGTCGATGCACAAATATATGGTGGTGGTGCAACATGACCATAGTTTCAGACATGTAATCATGGTAATGCAGCCAACAAAGTGCTCAAGGCAATTTCAGCTCAATTACAAGACTCAACACATCAATGCAGCATGACAAGCATGTACATGAAGGGTGGTGTAGTACATATTCAAGCAGAGGAGCTCATATCAGTTCTGCAAATACAGCTCAAAATGGTCCAGGCAGATTTAAAGTGGGAATAGCATATACATAGGGTGTGTATACACAGTTTAATGCTCAAGTGCATGCATCAGCTCAAATCAGCAATGCATATGTTTCAAGTGTGATCATTCATGTGCATGGTTAGGTGAAACTGTGTGCATGTCAGGAAAACTCAAGTGACAAGCATTCATGCCAGGTAAATATTCATGCACAATTCAGGGACATATATACATGAATGGTGACAAGCATGGTGAAGTCACATGGTCGAGGAGACAAAGCAAATGTATTGCTCAAGTATATATAAAGGCATGGTTCAGAAAATTTCATGAACCAGCATATTTCATCTCAGGTAAGCGTGTACAAGTGGTGATAATGCAGCATATACATTTCAAAGTGTACACAACATCTACAAACAAATGTTTCATGGGTGAACAAGAATCCATTTCCCAAACCCACTGGAGTCATTTCAATGATCATTCAAGGCAACAAAACAGTAGATGTAAGATAATAACATATGCAAGTATGTATATACATATTTGTGTGTACGATATAACAGCTCAAGCATGAATAGATGCAAGTAAATTCATGTATAGCAACCAGGCAGTGTCAACACTGAGTCGAGCACAAGAATGACCAAGGCAGCTTAAATTTCATGAGACTCAAACTAATGGTGAAATGACACAAGTGCCAAATGAATGTACCAAATATATGTGCTAAAAGGATCATGCCCAGTCACGTGTGATGAACAAATCCAGTAAGAGTCTCAAGGAAACACCGAAGTATGGAAAGAAATGTATTGGCAAATTTTAAATTGCATTCTAGAAATGAGAGCAATTAAAATTCAATCAAGAAACATTTTTGGCAAGTTTTATAATCAGAAATAAGCTCAAATCAATTTCGAAATTGAATTCTGGATTTCCAGTAATTAATCAATTCTCATTCAAGATTTCTTTCCAGAAATGGCAGTGTGATTTCATGACAGTTTTTTTTTGAATTAGTACTTTCAAAGGCAAGGATTAAATCTATCAATCAGGAATTTCAAAAAGGGAAATCCATTCAAAGCCGAGAATATCAGAATCATAAGTGGAAACAAACAAGTGTTTTACATGGCAATATCTTTAAGGGACCGCAAATTATTCTTCTGAATTGCCATAACAAATCCAAGGAATCCAATTCAATTCAAAATCAAGAATTCCAAAAAGGGGAAAGCCATTAAAGCCAAGAATTTCAGAACCATTCAAGAAAGTCAAAAGGAGGAAACAAACCGCAAATTATCAGCCAAGTCAATACGAGGAAATCAGATTCTATAGGAGTTTCTATAACCCTATAATACACTAATCATCATGGGCATAATCTGTACCCCAACTCATGAAAACATCAACAAAAAAAAAATTCTCAAGTAAAATCGAGAGACTTACAGAGTTGAAGCAAGGAAAATCAAGCTTCGAATTCGTGCTTGAAGCCAACATCGATCAACCAAAGGAGTGACACTTTTCTAGAATCAATCAAAAAGCCAATTCGACGTAGAAGAAAACCCTAGCCCCAAAGTTTCAGCCGCCATTGTTTTAAAAGAAAAAGGGATCGGGTGAACCAAAATAAATGGGCCGGCCGATTTTGGTCAAGGGTTTAGCATCTTCTTTTATTTAAAAAGGGGAGATTTAAACTTTGTTTTAAAAAGCCTAGTTTTTTTTTCATTTTTGTTCATTTATTTGTATTGTTTAATTTGAGTTGTAAAACCGACCTGAACAGTTCTAGAGTCTGTAAAATCTAGGGGTTTCAGTCAGGGTGTTGACTGACAGTTGACAGAGTCTGTAAAATCTGGGTTACTGGTTACGGAGTTGTAATCAGGGGAAATCTGATCGAGGGGATATCGATCAGTCTACGGTTTTGAGCGTAGGGTTAGAATAGGAGCAGGGTTTGCGAGTGTACACGGTCTTGTATGCGGGAGCTGTTTTAACACCTAGTAGAAACCTTAGTGAATGCAGCAGTAGGCAGAGTCTGCCGAAGCTGGGTATATCTGTGTGATATCTTCTTACTGCTCTCATTTCTCTGCTGGTTATCTGTGATGCAATTTATTTCAATAACTCTTTAAAACTATGATAGACCCTATTCACCCCCCTCTAGGGTTAATCTAGATCCAACAAACCTTGCTTACCGACTCTCAGATTCAAGCTAAGAATCCATTTCTTTTACGGAAGAACATTGATTATAACGGCAGCGTTATAATCGCTATCTCCAAATATTTGATTTATAACATTTATTATAACAGTAGCATTAAATCGCTGTTTAGATTTACAAAATATTTGTTATAACGACAGCGTTATAATCGTTATTTAGATTTATAAAACATTTATTATAAACGCAGCGTTGCAATCGCTGTTTCCAAACATTTGGTTTATAAAAATATAACTTGTACGTATTTATTTCAATAAATAAATTAATGTGTAAATAATTAAACAATTAAATAATTAAATTTGATTCAATGGAAAGTAAAAATAACTACTTACCTAAATCCGATATAATCGAATTCCAATAAATAACTCTCTCTCGAATAATCTATATTCGGTTATATTCCAAACTTCGGAATTTATCTATCATTTCAGGTTAATTCAAATTCCAAATTCACCTTTGAATTTATCTTCTCCAAATCCTTACCCAATTCCTTTCTAACCATTCCAGTCTACCAAACGTTCTCACACTTTATTTTATATTCTGAATTTTGAGCTAAAACTCATCGTTTTCTTTTAAAACGATTTCCCTTTGCATTCAATTTCCAATTTGGATTCATATTCTAAATTTCTTTTAGAGATATTTCATTTGCAAAATCTTCCTTTAAACCATTATTCACTTTAACCGTGAATATATTTCTTTTATATACCATCAAATCTATTTGAATTTTATACTTGTAAATAACATTTCAAATCAAATTTTCATTTGTAACGTCTATTTAGAATTTATTCATAGAAAAACTTATTTTAATTTCATCCATTTATAATCATGCTTATAATTTCCTTTATAATCGCTACATTCCAGTTTCCGTTACAAATATCGATTTCAAACCCGATTTCCACTTTTCCAATATAAATTCAAACTTGAATTTATATTTTACTTTATCTCAAGATAATATTTTTACTAATTTATAAACATCGTTTTATAAACAACTTCTTGTTTTATTTATTTAAACAAGTTTCTATTTTTAAGTCTATACGAAATTTAAATTTCTATTTTGAAAAATAGTTTCCTTTTTACATCTCGAATTCCTTTTCTACATTCGAAAACATTTACGGTATTTAAATAAAAAAAATTCTAAGGCCAGGGTAATTCGACACAGCATAATCAACGACAATATATATCACAGTAAATAACAAACAATAATATAAATGTTGAGGAATCCAGTTGGATTCCTCCAACCTGTTTCCCTGCATCCACAGATGTTAATCAGCATAAATAATATTACTTCACATTAATATGAAATATCAGAACTACCAATCGATCAACGATGTAATCATATCAACCATTTCAACCAATTTTATCAACTATTCAACCAATCAACCATTGCATATTATAAAATTACTATAAATAAATTTAAAACTCGTTTATATAAAAATATAAACGAGTCAGAGTTAGTGAGCTTACTCACTTTGTTTCTCGGTTGACTATTATGCTTTTGTTTCATTTGAAATCAAACGGCTATTTGATTTCATCAAGGAATTCCAATAGTTTTGTTCTCGTCCATAACGATTCTACACGTAGACCTTCTCTCTATGATTCCAACTGACAAGTTCTGTGCGATTCTGTCAACACATGACCAATTTATAACATTATTAACATTGGTTTTAAATAAATTATAGCTAATTTAATTTTAATAAAAAAAATTAACCCTTAATTTAATTTATTACTGTAACACCCCACGTCCATTAATGTCACTCGCAAAGGGAATGCATTAACTTTCATGGAGCATTTTAAGTGAATATAGAACAGAAAATCACAACAAGACAGATATAAAGCAGTTTTGAAAATTTAAAACTTTATTTATTGCAGTAGAAAGTAAATATGTTTGGTTACATCATCAAAACCATAAACCAAAGTCAAGTACATAATATCCATCTTGATAAAACAAAGTACATAAACTGAAAGACATAATCCCCAACATCAAAATATCCATAAATAAAAGAGAAGCTGAACTTTACTTCAGCGATCCAAGCAATCATCTAAAAGCAGTCCAAAATCAAGCTCCACTGGTGCTAGTTCCAACCTGAGCACCTGGGGGGGGGGGGAGGGAGAAAAGAGGAGGAAACAAAGGGGGGTCAGACATAAAGTCTGGCGAGTGCGATAACTTTAACAATATAATTAACAAAGTAACTAGGCTAAGGCATAAGTTGGAAAATAAGGAAATGATCATGAACCATTGAGTATGGCAGAGTAAATAAGGAAACAGGATGAACAACGATTTCGTTAAGTGCACCTAAACCACTATAGGATGATTGCTAAACTACACCAACACTATAGGATAATTGCTATACTGCACCACCATTAGTCACTCTAAGGTTGATCCCGCCTACAGACTTAAATAATGATAATGATAGTTTCGTGCACCCCTAGCTGCCTTCATAGGTGTCGCCTGCCCCTATCTCCACTAGGTGTACCCACTACCCCCAAGCGATCGGCTCCCTAACTCGTAGATACCCGTGCTGGCCCCACAGTGGGGTGTATCACTCCCCAAAGTAGCAACCCGATACAACCAACAATGCATGGCTTATACCTACACGATGCAACAACGTCTTACCTACCAGCCCGGGTCCACACACGCATATGAACCCGTTGGACTTGCGTTGCCACCGCTAACCCGGTTTGGCCTCTTACAGTCAAGCCCAGCATGTGTGTCCCGTCCTCGACTTGGGTCGAGCCCACAATGATACGTATGGGTTACTGGTTGAAACGGGCCCCCATTACTTGACACAAGCTATCCACCTAAGCTTGGTCCCCTCTAGTACATCCCACTTAACCCACTTCTTATTCATGTTTCAATTACATGTTTCAATTTTTGTTAAGTGTTTCTAATCGTATTTCCAAATGCCACCCAAGGCACCCACTAGATTCCACATGCCACCCAAGGCACCCACTTAACCCCCTCATGTCCCACTACATGTTTATCTGGTTAAGTGTTTCTTAATTCATTAAGACCGTAACCTCATAAAGACCTCTCACATTAGACTAGCATTTGTGGCAGCTGGATTTGCCGGGCGGGTCCGGGCAGTCTTACACCACAAAAGAGCCTAACCTCGTGTCTTTACAATTGTTACGTATTTAGTTTATGCCTAAGACCTCTTACATTAGACTGGCATTTGTGGCAGCTGGATTTGCCGGGCGGGTCCGGGCAGTCTTACACCACAAAAGAGCCTAACCTCGTGTCTTAGACGATTAATTACACCTAATTAATCATTCCCCAATTTGAATTACTTTCCCTATTCAAATTATCAATCAATTCCAAATTTAACGATGTCCATAATTGACTCAATTATGTCCATCCATTTATGGTTTGTAAAATTATACCAATTTTCACCACAATTATATTTTATGCCTTTTAAGGCATTTATGCCAATTAAATCTTTTTAATATTATCCCCTTTTACCCCACGTTGTACGTTTGTTCGTTTAACGTAAAATATACGTTAGATTCGAATAGTCTAACTCATGGAATAAAGAGAAAACATCACAATTAATATACACATAATTAAAACATAGATCTAACATAGGTGTGAACTTGCATATGTGAATGATGTTCTACATCTAAAACTTGCATAGACCAAAGTTACAACTTGCATAAACAACATATGTAATGGATCCAAAGCTAAAGGTGTGAACTTGATGAGATAATGGCCACAAACTTGCATAAATCATGTATTGTCATAGATCCATATCTAAAGGAGTAAACTTGCATAGGTAATAACCCTAAACTTGCATAACATGATTCATATCCAACTCATAAACTTACATATGTGATTTATACATCGCAACAATGGTGTAAACTAGTATCTAACATGTAAAGTATCATGTAGAATTTAGCATATAACTCACACATGTCATAGCCTAACTTTCAATTAAATTTTCACATAAACTAGGTGTAATAACCATGTAAGGTCACATATAATTCTACCCAACTTGTATATGATTCATGTTCAAATCAAAGTCTAAACTTGCATATATATGATTTATCGAATCAACATAACCAACTAGCATATGAAACATGATGATTTGATTGTATATAAAGTTACAACATGGATGATAGCAACATAACTTTACATCATAAATGATAGCATCACAACATAACGTCATAGAGATTTCAACCACAATCCTACAACATAATTACAACATGCAATCAATACTTCACATCACATCCATACAATCCGCATTATAACTTAATCCAATTAAATTACTAATTATTTTATTAAAACTTTCGAACTCACAACTCAAAAGCAGTCTTGAGTTCTGAATTCTGATTTCTGGAGTTGAATTAGCTCTCCTTTGAAGAAGATTCGCTGTTAGGGTTGAGTAGAATTGATTTGATTTGCTGTTCTTCCTCTTTAATTTGGTGGCGGCTGCTCTAGGGTTCAAGACAACAGCATGACGACCATAGTTTCAGTTTTAATTCTAATTTAGGGTTTGAGTCTATGGGTCTTTTTATAGAGTTTTGAATTAATTTAATCCGTCGGATGATCATAGGGTTAATCGAAACCATTTAATCGGGATAGGGTGACATCTCAGCCCTAATGACTCAGCAAGGAGTCAGAAAGGACTCAGCAACATGGGTCAGCCTGAACCAGAAAGCTGTGCAGGCTTGCTGCCTCGGCCTAGGCGCACTTGGCAGGTGCGCCAGTGCAAATTTGTACTGGCGCACTTCCAAAGTGCGCCAGTGCAATTTTTTTCTATTTTGCCACCAAATTTCGTTCGTCCATAACTCCTTCATCCGTTACCCGTTTCCCGCAAACTCGGACTCTATTTCAACCAGAATTCCGAGACGAACACAATGGCGCAACCCCATTCCCTTAATTCTCACGTCTGAGATTAATTATTCTTTATTTTAGTTAATTCGATTTATTCAAAAATCCGGGGTGTTACAATTACTTACTTTAATACTGTTTCCTAATCTTCTGGTAACCATGTTCTAGCCCATAAATTTGGAGATTTAAGAATCCAACTTTGTTTTTGGCTAATCTTCTTTAGTATTTAAACACAAACTCGATCAAACTGCTTTACTTAGTGGATTAATCGGCCAATGACTCCTTCATTTTCCCGCTTTGCGACATTGCTCATGCCCCATTTTTCTGCACAAGTTGAAACCATTCAGTATATATATTATTATTATTATATTATGATGTTTATTTTTAATTACTTCCTAGTTTTACCAATAATTACTTTGCATAAAGCTTCAACAGATCAATCGATATACTGGCAACCGATCTTCAGATCATCCTTTTCACCGTAGTCATCACCACAGCTGCAAAAATCACCACCTCAGTCAACCAACCCTCCGTCACTTCATTTCCTTACTCTAGTTATTCACCTGAATGCCATTCCCGTGCTAACTGTAGTTTTATACAGACATAAAAAATCAGTTCTAGCCTCCAGCAACTCCCTTTCCTCCCATGACCGAATATTTGCTCAGCTCCTCCATTTCCTTGCTAAAACCAAAACAACTTCATATACAAACTCCAGTCAAATCATAAGTTTACTAATCTTCCTTAGCTCACACGCCCTCAGAAAGATCCGGCAGCAGCTGTTACTTGCCACAGTGGACACCATCGCATGTCTCCTTTTTGTTTCAATACTTTTTCCTGTACTCAATTGAACAATCCGATATCAATATCCATGTCTTCATTACTGAATTTACAGCTGTTTTTCATTACTTAAATCCAGTTTAGACCAAACTTAACCCGCGTTCAATGTCTGCTTATCATTTCTTTCCACACCGCCTGCTTGCTTCACCATTTCCACTGCCCCAAATTTCCTTCCAAGCCTTTGACTGTTCACGAAAATCAATGAGATCACCCCCATCCTTTTTCTCTTCCACATACAACCCTTCCCACTTATATCACTTCGATTCATCTCCCTTGCATGGCGTTTCCAGCACCCCTACGCATACAACATCAGTTCATTCCTCACTCCAAGTTTCACAACTGTAAACACTTCATCGTCCTTGCCAAAACTTCACAATCACTTATTTAAACCTCACCTCGCCGCTGCTCTAGTAATGAACCCGCAGGCTCTCCTTTCCTCTCACAGCACCTCCTTGCCTCGGAGACCACTTGAGGCTAGCAGCAACAAACTCCCATGCCCAGAAATTTAGGTTCGAACTCCTTTTATTCGAGCTACCCGTACTAGCGGTCTCCCCATCAGGAATTCTCGGACCCCTCCTCGATAGACGCGCCACCACCGTGATCCATCGGGCGCCACATCCAACCCCCAACCAGAACCGCCTCAGTTCCGCCCCTAGTTTCAACTATGACTAGCCCTAAGCGGCGCTACCACAAACCCAAGCACCAGGACTTTTAGATCGAACTCAATAATACGTATGATAGTTGAAAGGGTAAACTCCGAGGATTTTGAATATATGAACTTCGAAATTTAAGATGATTTGTTAAATTTTTGAATGATTTTGGAACTTGCGATTTGAGCAGAAGAGGAACGAAAGGAATTGAGAGTTTGGGGATAGGGATTACAAGATATTGGTCTGGAAACGAGAATGAGGGGTCAGTATTTAAAGATGAAGCAACTTGAGGGGTACGGCTGTAATAGCTTGAAGAGAACGGAACTAAAACAGCTTGGGATGCACGAAATATAACAGCGTGGGGTGCACGGTTTCAATGACTTGGCGTTCACGGTTTTTTTAAAAATACTTTGTCACACAGAATAGACTAAATTGCAAGGTCAGGAATATATTTTTGCTTGGAGGGTACAGGTTGAAGTCATGTTGTTCGAAGCGTACAGGGTAAGATAATAGATATACATATATTTTAGTCCTCACTACTATTCATATAACTTAGATTTTGATTACTACAATCCCTATACTAACACGTAATTGTATAAAAAGAGGTTCCGGTTGAATATGAATATATTGCTAAAAATACATAAACAGTTTGGACATATAACTGTAATTTATACTGTCAATATATGTCCTCTTCAACATCTGCAATTCATTTTGAAACAGTTCAACAAAATGATGCAAATACAAATCCAATCGTTGCTCACGTGCGAAGCATGGGCCATTCACTGGTGTATATATATTTGTTAAAGTTAACGTAGTATTGATTACGGAGAAATTTCGTTTATTTGCGACTGTTATGAACAAAAATAAGAATACTGTTTTATTAAATAAATTCCTAATAAATTAATACATAATTCAAATAAAATATTTAAAATAAATTTAAATACTCATAATTCAACGGCTAAAATTGCGGGTCATAACATAACATCTCTTAAATTAATGATATATGCAAAGTTTATCATCTAATTAACTAATTCAAAGGCAATGGTTAAGGATTTTTGAGCAATGGCTTACATGAGTTTAGCTTGCCTGCTGAGACTTCAAGCTTTCGTCCAGACTGATGAACTTCCTTAAGCATCAATCGTGTCATTGTTCAAGCCAGGTTTGAACTGATTCTTGATAAGCCTCCTATAAAATTGCAATTAGTATATAAAGATAAGTTAACGTTGTGCAACAACATTCAATGAACCAAAGGAGAATGGAAAATTACAGCAATCGTCAAATAATATTAATAACTACAAAAACACGGCCACTGGTTGTAAGAAAATAACAAACAATTGACTAGATTTTAACCTGCAGATGCATGTTTCTAGCATTTAATATAATCTTAAGTATGCAAATTAATTGACTAGAGGACAAAAAGATAGATAAAGAAATGAAATGTATCCCCATTTAATAAGTACCAATACTTATTTATCATGTTACTACCAACTAACATAATTATAGGCATGTAAATTGATTGACCAAAGGAAAAAATGTGTGTTTTTATTTTTATATATATATAATGCGTGTGTTTATATATATATATATATATATATGTGTGTGTGTGTGTATGTGTGTATACATGTGTATCTAGTTACATATTGAAAATTGAAAATTGAAAATTGCACTGTAAGCATTTATATAAGTTACATATTGTTAATGCATAAGGTCCAAGAAATTCGAAAGAAAAAAAATATCATAAAGAAACTGTCACCTGTGCTTATCTAGCTAAAATTAAGATCCTAGTTTAACTCTAACACTGGAAAAACATTTGAAACTGTCTTAATTTTTAAGCATATAGCAAGATTAACTGCAATGATATAAAATCGCTCGTAACCTGTGATTTCTTTGTCCAACGAAGAAAGCCCACGTGCAATATTGGTAGTGCCAGGTTGCCAACCTTGATCCCGAAGCACTAATTTGGCGCTTGTATTAATAACTTCAACATCAATGAACACTGTCTAGAATCTAGATGCTACATAATGTTGAAGGGAACTAGTACCCCTGTTGAACAGCAATATAAAACTACCATACAAAACAGATTGTTAGTGAAATGAAACTATGAACAGAACTTCGCTAATTTTGTTAACATGGTTTTGGATAAAAATAACATGTCTTGTCAGCAGAACTTTTAGGATTGTGCTGCTTCTATACCAATTCCTTGGCATCTTGGAAACTTAAAAAGGGGAAGTAGGCAATCTGTTCACATAGTTATGTAATCATTAAGCCAAAAAATGTATAATGGAAAAAATATAGAAATGTTTTTGCTCATAAATGCACATCTTATTCTACCTACCTTATGTTAAGCAGCTATCATACCAAAAAAATTGAAGTAAAGATGTAATCAGTTATCTTATGTTAGAACAGTGCTTTCCATAAGATAACTGCTTAACATACCTATCTTATACATAATAGTGCATAAGATAACTGATTACAGTGCATTCATAAATGCATACTTGTAAATATTCATGCATAAGATAAAATGCACTGTAATCAGTTATCTTATGCACTGTAATCTGTTACAGAATGTGTCTTAGTGAATTATGTTTGAACAGTGCTTTAATCTGTTATCTTATGCACTATAATCAGTTATCTTATGCACTATAATCAGTTATCTTATGCACTGTAATCTGTTAAAATTCACTGTAATCAGTTATCTTATGTTAGAACAGTGCTTTCCATAAGATAACTGCTTAACATTTCCATAACAATCAGTTATCTTATGTTTAAACAGTGCTTTCCATAACAGTGCATTTACAATCAGTTATCTAATTCCATAAGATAACTGCTTAACATAAGATAGGTAAGATAAGAACTTATGCTAAGTTCAAACAGTGCTTTCCCATCCTCTCAGACGGTAGATTTAAATATTCATGCATCGAAGTCGATGATTCACCCAAAGGAAGAAAAAAAATATCATTTTAATAGTTTAGCCATGAACTCAGGAAAAAGCACACACTAAGATGTCAAGTAAAGCCAAATCTTTATCTATCTTGCCTGCCAAACAAAAATAAAATACACTTATAACTTAATACACATGAATCTTTTATCACTATCAACAAAGACCATAGAATGTAGCGTATGTCCTTTTTGTCATAAAAATAAACAAAAAACTTATCAGTACACCAATGTGATCATGTGAAAATAAACTTAGAATAGACAGGCAAGAAAGTGTACCTTCCAATCTCATACAGATTATTTACCACAAGTCATCATAGAGAAAACATGTCACCAAATTATACAATATGTCAGTTACATATACAGTAGTAATTAATTCATACACTTTGTAGTCCTGCTGAATAGCAAAAGACAAAAAAAGAATAAACGAAATTGCATCAAAAATATGTGATTGTTTTAATGAAACATTGGTTATATTTTTGGGCAAGTATGAATTAAGTTCTACTTAACATCGTAATTTACAAAGCGTGATACCTTACATAAACAAAAGTGGCATCTAATACAATAAAAAGCTCCACAAAAGTTTACCTACTGCCTAGATGATGTATAAACGGGAACTGTATATGTAAAAGGCAGCCAGCAGTTACCGTCGATCTTCAAAATTGATATGCAGTTGCAATTATTTTATTAGACATGCTAATGGATGACGCACTAGAACATCACCAACAACCTAATGCTAGAATTTAACAAATGCAGTCTTCATCAAATGAAGCTGCCTTATTTTGAAATCTTAGTAGTAGTTAGTAGCAGCATCCACCAGTGGAGTGTTCAAATGTTGATGATAGCAATAATGAGTCTGACTGTCTACACTAAAGCTTTATCTACTTAAAAGAAAACATGACTTTACCATATTTTCTAAATCCTATTGGTAAATTAAAATTTAACACCATGTAAAAAAAAACTAAGTTCTAAAAATGAGCTCAGTTTTACAACTGAGAAAGCTCAGTTTTTCAACTAAGCTTCGGCTCGGTTTTCAAACTAAGCTTTGGCTTGATTTCCAAACAAAGCTTCAGTTGATGCTCAGTTTAAGCAGAAAGCTCAAACTCAATTTCAACTAATCTTCAGATCAACTTAAACTGAGGGCTCAAGCTCGATTTAGACTGAGATAAGCTCAGTTTTATATCACAAATGGATTTAACTGATATAAGGAATAATAAATAGTTAGAAAAGATGATATTAAACATATATAAATATAAGGAATGATATGATGAACGTCATTTCGTAATTACGATAATTAATAAATGTAAAGATCGCGGGATTTTTGACCCCGAAAATCGACATAAAACCCAATGTCGACTAATCAAACATCAAAAATACCGGATCATTTTTAGAAAGAAGTTAGAGGGCGAGAAATAGAAAGAAAGTTAGAATAGAAGAAGAAGAAGATCACAATAGAACCGAATTAAAGTAAGCACGAATCTCACAACGGAATGAATAAAATAAAATATATAACATAACTTTAAAATACAAACTGTATTTGTACTTACATATATCATCAGAGTACATAACATATATATCACAGCGGAAATAAACTCTATATTTAACTAGTGTTGAAACTTCCTGCTCCAAGCTCCTCTAAGTATCTGTAAAATCCTACGTACTTGACTGCCGTACAAATTTGGGCACCCAAGAGTTTAGGGAAAACAAAACAAAATAAACTCTGGGTCAGTCAAGGGACTGGTGTGAGTAAACTCCAACCATTTGGTTTAACTTTGAAAAATCCTTTTGAAAGAAAAGGATAATAGTAAGACCAGCCCACACATAAACATGGACGGTTTTTACCTTACTATAACCCAAAACAATTTAAAAATCAATACTTTTCTGATATTATAATAGTGTCTAATCACAAGTAAATAAAATCTAGCAGAACGCTTGCATCTCCCGCTCCACAAACACATATATATATATATATATACAATCAAAACCGCGGGCTCTTATTGGAGACTGGATTCCGACTAACAAGGTATGGAACCACCTGCCGATAGTGTATCTCTAGAGAGGAATATACTGGGCTCAACAAGAACGACTTGCAACCCGGCCACACATGACCGACCACTCATTTCTCTTGAGTGTATCGAATATATTGTCACCTACGATTGCTAGCAACATAACCATTCCCGAGAGATACAGAAGCGAAAAGAAGTAACAAATATGAATATTCTCTAGATGGTGACAATATACCTTAATGGGGGCAACCCACATAGCCATGCTGCCTGCCCGATTTTTGTCATTTCCAAGTTGATGAGGCTTGAGGCTATAACGTATCTCTTGACAAATCACACCTTCACTTTCTTTGAATGCCACATCGTCATACCCGCCAAATCACAAATTGATTTCCAAAAATATCACGGGTATAAAAAGCTAAAAGGAACGAATTCCTCCGTCGCCAGACGTAATACTTTTAAGAGATCAACCGTACGTGATTTATTAGGTATACTCTGTCAGACACTCGTCCATACAAGTTGTCCTGGGACTGGACAAACATAAAGCACCATTCTGGAACAGAACGACCCTTGCATTTCACTCCGTCTTCAATTGTCTTCAGCATAATCAAATTCGCAGCGCTTATGTGGTTTTCGGATAATATATCCAACCGGCCTCCCCGTATTGACAACGATGGTCAAAATACTTTGATAGTCGGTTATTTAACTATCGAAGTAAAAACAAACATCCGTTCAAATGTATAACTAAACATCACACAACCACTGGCACTTTTATTTAACATTCAATTTTCTTATTCAAATTCTCATATCTTACCAGATATTTCTCAAACCCCGTTTTAGCCTTTTAACACTTCTTGGAAAAGATTCCTAGCTATTATAAACTCTGATTCTCCCATGTTCCAGAAAATATACATTATTAACGTTCGAAACATTCCCATTCTTTATTTTCTACACTTGAATAATATACCCAATCTAGATTGAAAAAAATAATACTCCAATTTCATTATAAACATTTTGATTTGTCTAACGTTCACATTTTAAACATTATTCACTTTGAAATGTGAATATCATACCTATTATAGAAATCTGAACCCCTTTATCAAGTAACTCTTTATTCGAGTGATAAATACCCTTATCTTATTTACCGAAATCTCTTCATAATTTTATATTAGCATTCCTTTTTATAAACTCTGTTTCGAAGTCACTTCTTGTCAATATCAAGTTTATAACTAAATATTGATTACATATCCTTATTCTAATCTATTGGTTTAACTAACAATTAACTATACTATCAGATTATATCTCCTAAAAATAATTTTCTTTGATACATTCGACATCGTCGAATTATAGTTCTAATTTCAAATAGTGTTATATATAAAAATCATGCTTAAACTTGGTCAATAACGTAAATTTATCGTTACAGTTCAAAAACTTGTCGTACGTTGTAATATTCCCCTTTATAACTAATCTTGACATAACAGTCATGCTTAGGCCTACTCAACAACGTTATTTTATCGTTATAGTTCAAAGACTTGCAATATGCTACTATATTCCACTTTATAACTAATTTCGACGTCTCTTTCCATTACAAACTAATACCATCCCTCGATAATAGTGAAGCCATTCAAGTTAGGGTATTTTAATTACCTCTCAGACCTTGATTAACAACTTTCTTATCTTAGAATAGATATAAGTTCGTAACTCTAACCCCTAATACTTTATAATCCGTCAAATCGTACTTCTTGCTATATTTTAAATATAGTTTTATGACACCATATCATTAATTTGAAAACTCAGTTGTTTACAACTATTAATTTAAATATTAACTCTTCGTTGCGTCTTTGCTATCCATTTACGTTCTGTCCCTTGAAATTTTACTTTCATTTGAGTCATTTTACTTAATGCAAGTAACATCTCATTACCAATTCAATAACATCTAAAATGAGGTCCATTTAAGAACAATTATTAAATTAAAAATAATTAAATAATATTTTACTTCATCATTGCTGAAGTAAACAATTTACTTCATCATTAATCTAAAATAGATTGGTTGCTTACTGTATATATAACAATAACTAATTATATTGGTTAAATAATTATTTAATACCTCATTAATTAAAAAGGATAATTAATAAGGAATCTTCTTAAATTTTTATCAGTTTACCGCTAAGTTACTTTCATTAGATTAATTGAAGACCAATTAATCAAATAATCATTTTCCAAATAAACAGTTGATTAAATCAACATCATTCCATCAGTAAGTTCGTTAACTGATTTTAATTACATCTTATCATTATATTAATATAATTAATCTAATAATATCTCTTAACTGTTTGCTTAAAAATAGTTATCCAAATTATTTACTTGTAGGATAATTTACGGCTTCATAAATTATTTATATATAGAATAATCGTTTATAAACGAACTATATAATACCAGTTTATAATAGAACTTCTATTATAATGTAAACTTCACTTAAATTATAAAAATATAATTTTTATAATTATCTTCATTGATTTGCTTGACGGCCAATCAACTTCTTAACAAAAATGGGTTTATGATCGACTGTTGTTATTCTCTTAATTGATATCGTCTGTTTATTAAATCAACATAACGTTGATTTTCCATTCAACATGGTTCAAATAGTGCATATATATAAACAAACAGTACATATAAATATTGAGGAATCCGATTGGATTCCTCCAACCGGTTTCCTCCATCCATAGATATTTGTCAACACAATTAACACTAATTCCATACTAGGGAATATTATAATCGATGGAATCAGTATCCAACCAATGGTTTGCACATATGCAACGATATATATGTTTCAACCAATTTTAATTGTAATCTACCTAAACGACCATCACACAACATTTAAAAAATATTAAAACATAATTATAATATTTTAAAATAGATCAGAGTTAGTGAATTTACTCACCTTCCGCGTTAACCGTTAAATAACGATTTGCGTCAGTTGGTTAAACCCGACGTTCAATCCTGCCATTAGTTCAAACGAGCTTCAAACCGCTTCAGATAAATACGAACCCGGTATTTGTCATTAACCGATCATTGCTCACCATTTTCTTCTCAGTCCGCACCACTGTATTCTTCGCCATATGGTTCATTTCCGCACAGCCTTGCCGCCGCACATTGCCACTTCATCACTTTGATGATCAGACTCCGGTCATTTCCCGCACATAACAGTCACCCGATCACTTCAAAAAACTATATTCCACTAACCATTTTAGCACCGACCCACTACAGTGTCTTTTCCTTCTTTCACCGTGCTACACGCAACCGCACTCTGACATCTCCACATCTCGACCTCAGATTCGCACAAACCCCGAAGGTTGCGACCTTGCCTTATTACCAGTCACTACGTGGAAACCAGCGGACCAGTTTCAATCGGACTTGCACCAAATACACATATACCTACTTCGAAGTCCAGCAGAATGCCCACGGGATGATGGGTAGCTCCATGCGGATTCGAACATAACAGGTCTTTGATTTCCTTTTTTTCTTTCTTTTTTCTTTCCTTTTATGATTACTGGGCCTTACATACAACTTCCGCTCCCTCAACCCAACTAATAAAAATCCTCCACCCGCTCCTTTTTAATTCCTCCCACACACATAAATAGTTGCAAGATTTCCATCTTTACACAGAACTACTCCTTTATAACTCCAGACCAGCACCCACTCCCAAAAAGCAGACATGTACAGACCATTAAACTTCCATCCCCTTGCTTCACGACATCATTTCTTCCTTCCATTTTCAACACATTAAACCCACCCATAAACTCATGTGCTAGCTTCACCTCACCACTAAACTTTCACATGCGAACAGAACATAACCTCCTATCCTCAATGAAACTTCACATGACCCATCCTCCACCTTGTATGGTTATGTCCTCCAAATAACAACTTCAGTACCTCACGGCTCCTACTGTTTTCATGGCCAAACAACTTCATGTTTCAGTGGCTCCAGTAAACATAACCACATCGCCCCACCTTCCTTGAAACGGCCTTGTGCCCTCCTGTCCTTCCATTTTAAAATGCAGCAAGTCCCCTCCGAACTTTATACTCCCCTCAAAAATGCAACACTCACCTTATGTCCTTATATGTATCCTCTCCAACATGAACACTTCCCTCCAGAAACCAGTCGTACCAAAGTTAGGGCTTATCCCTTTAAAGCTCTTCTCCTCGCGATTAGATCGATCCAATTCGCACTTGATTCCATGCTTTAACACACTTGCAGAAATGTGGATCGAGTTGCTTTGGAGATATACCATTTGAAAGAGAATGCCGTAAGAAATTTAATTATATGAGTTTGTTTCCCTTGGAGAGTTAAATTGTATTTTGCTTTCATAGAGGACTTCGACATTTACTGGTTTCGTGAACCAAAGAAGAAGATGAAGTCTCGTGTATTTATACGGTGGAGTAACTTAATGCTTAAGGAGTAGCTGTTGCCAAAAGTGTAGAGTAGCTACTATTTACGTATTGTCTGCATTACTTAATGACTAAGGAGCTGGAATGTGCTACACCATAGGGTATGAGTGAATTTACTATCAGCGTATGGCTATCATAGGTTGTCTTAGAAAGGAATAGGCATACAGACACGTTCAAAAGAGAAGGGACATTTGGACAACTGTTCAGATAAAAATACATTGGGCCAACATATAAAAAAAGGTCGAGCAATTCTCAATCATAAGGCTGCGTTGTGATTTAACTGAATGGGAAATAGGTTTGTGCCTCATAAAGGTTAGGCGTTGAAAATGTTTTGCTGAAGTTCATGCTAGGATCAATGACAATTCATGGCATGTTGTTCGCCACAGGGTTGGTTATTGTCTTTATTAGTTTTAGGCTAGGTTTGAATTTCCAAAGTTTACACTGTGCCACAGAATGGTCTTCAAGCGTATGGGTTTGGGTACGAAGTTTCTTGGTTGTTAAGTAATTAGATTAAGTAGGATAGGTTTTCATTTCAGTTTTACAGCTGAATTGCTTCGCACTTAAGTAATAGGTAGCTATTGTTCCTTCAGTGTAAAGTCTTAGGGTGGGAAAAGAAAGCAAGCATTGGGTTTTCATAGGTAGTTACTGTTGGCTAAAATATTTCAACGATGTCCTTTCTGAAGTATGGTTTGCAGTATGCTAGCCTTCAAATCATCCGTGATGTGGTATTTTCAAGTGACAGGGCATGGCTCAATGAAATGTAAAAATGTTTCACGTTCGGATATATATATAATTGATATTTCCTTTGCAAATCCGAAGTTTATACACAATATAGATTACACCGTATTTAGTTTATTTATGGACCGCTATGGACAAAACTAAAAATACAGTCATGTCCAGCGAGGTGCCACGGTTCCAAAAATATAATAATATCGGTAGGTTAACTTATTATGTGAAACCCCGAAATGTTGATATAGGGCACATAATACTCCAAATAAAAAATTGCGTATTTAATGAATTAAAAATTGCAGTTAAATTCTAAAAATTAAATTATCACTAAATCTCAAAAGAATCTTGTCCAGATTTGCAACCGGTATCTAGTTATATCAAATAAACTGTTACGGTTGATAAACGATTTTATAACGACTATTTGGAAATTTGATTTGGACATAACTCACAATCTGTAATGCGGAATCTTGGGTTTTCACTTCCATTAGAAAAATACTGTTCAATAGATTCCAACGTTTCTTGTTTCGAAGAAATCCGGCATGTAACGAATCCTGTATACTCAGTTGAAGTTCAGAACGTTAAATTACGAACTGTCGCGATATTACGGGCTCGATTATTTTTAATATATATTTTTATACGTTCAACTTCGTTTTAATTAATATATAAATCCACTTATATTACAATTTCAATATTTAAACTGATTTAAATATTCAAATATAAACCGATAAAAATGCGGGACGTTACATTCCTTCCCCCTTTAAAGAATTTCATCCCCGAAATTACTATGGTAGAGAAAATGCTAAAGTTCATATTATAACCAGGTTAAAAATATTTTGTTTTACTTCTTGATTCTAGTTTCAACTGAACCAGTTTATTTTAATTAGAATATTAATTCCTTCTTATGAACGAATATTTTCAAATTTCTGAAAATTTCCTAACAGCGTAAATTTTCGGAGAATTTCGTCAGTATCTCCTCTACACGGCTCATTCGGTACTACTACAACTTACTTCTTTGGGCTTTCTACAATTCAACAGAAAATCAAACAGTCAAGAGGCTTTTCAAAGTAGCTCAAAAATCTCATACCCAAATATACTGTAAACTTGTACCTTTTTGTTGGCATTTAACTCAATGTCTGCCATTTTCTCACTTTAACATAAGCATTCGTGGTTGATCTCCCATCAATCCATTCTCAAACCAATTTTTCGCTTTTACTAAGCCAAATTTCTATTTCAACTCCAATTCCATTTACTGATTTATTTCTCAAATTAGTTATCTTCATCTCCAAATTCAAAATTCGATTCTTATTTTCCAAGAATCAATTCATTTTAATAACTCGAATCTCCAATATTTCTCTTTTACAATTTCCATTCTGGATTATTCCAAATTCAGTCCAATTTTGTTTATCTTAGTTTAAGTTCTACTTTTACCACTTTAACTCCATAAGTTAAATCTTTATTTCAGAATTCAAATTCCTGGGATTTATTTCAAATCAGTTTGAAACCATATATTATTAAAAACATTCGGATTTTTGAACAACTTGTTTCCTCATAATAATTCAAAAACAAAATCTTTGGTAGTAATACATCACTTTGAAACTCGAAAATGAACACTAATAATGCGGCCGTCATCATCAGAATTTATTTTCCAGTGATCAAAATGAGTTCAATACTATATTACTTTTCAAAATTCATTTTAGAACACTTCCATTTTGAATTTTACTTCAAAATATCTTTCACAGCACTTGGAAAACAATTTCAAATCTCCTAGGATTTTAAAATTCCCATATATTTAATTCAAATGTTATTTCCAACTCTTTTCCAAGTTTCCGGAGTTTTAATTCAATTCTGGTTTTAAATTCAGAATCAATTAACATGATTTATATATTGTACTCATGTGAATTCTTATTGGTTATTTATAACCAATTGAATTATAACCCTATTCGATTATAATTTCAACCAACACATTCAATATATATTAGATAATTTCAAATATATAAGCTTTCTTTATATAAAAATATATTTTGGATAAGATTAATTCATTTACCCTCTTTTCAAAACATACTGTGTCAAATTACTCTGTTCAAGAGTTTAGGAACACCTATCGACACAGTTTGCATTATTGTTTTGTAACAACCCGAAAATCTGGGCTAGTTTAAAATTTTTATTTTAGCAATTTTAGCGAATTTTGAACATTTAAAATAGAATATTTTAAATAATATCGACGGAAAATTTATTTTGAATAGAATTCGAGCGTATATATTATATACGTTGTCGTTAGAATATAAATAATTATATATAATTATAAAATAGAATTGAAAATGGCGCGGTAGTTCGATAATTTGATTATAAACTTCAATTGAATGTACCGGGTGCAAAACAATCCGGATTTTAGTGAAACCAAAAACAATAGGATCTATTTGAGGATATATTTCCAACGAATCCGAAAAATCGAAATTTCATAGCGGGAATCAAAAGATATGTCCAGTTGAAAATTCTGAATAGTCGCTATGGAATTCAGTCCCTTAAAAATGGGAATTTTGCAAACTACCTCGGATTTCGACGAAACTACTTTTGTTGGGTCCGTGATGTCAAATTATTGCTAGGTTTCAAATTTCATAATTTTTCGAATCAATATGTGAGGGTGGCAAAGGAAAACGTGTTTGACCAGTTTCAGTTGATTTTAATCGACTGGAAAATGGCCATTTTTCCAATGGTCTCAGAATTCGACGAAACTAGTTTTGTTAGGACCGTATCGTCAATACGAAGCTAGAAAATATTTTTCTGGAATTTTTCGAGTTAGTATGTGACCCCGGTAAATTGAAATGTGAGTTCAAATTCAATATATAGAAGTATATGTTGATTTTGACGAAAACTGATTGTAACAGCCGAATCAGCTTACGATACATATCCCATTGTGTTCGGAATTGGGGTAAAACGCTATGGACGACAGGTAGTGGGCCTCGTTTAGAGGTCGTATGTAAAAGTCAACTTTTTGGGAGATAATTAAAAAAAATAATTAAAAAAAAAATAAAACCCACTCCCTTTATTCGTTCTAGCCCCCCCTTCTCGTTTTCATTAGTTCAGAAGAAAGAAAAAAAAACGCGGAAGGATCATCGACGACGCGCCTCCAGGCGGACTCGCGCGCCGCTGCCCCGGCGATGGCCTCCCCTCCTGTCGCGCCTCCCATCTCCTCCCCTCTCTCCACTCGATTTCCCAAAGCCATCCGCCCAAACCGAACCCTCCAGCCCTAGTGGGACCCACCGCCGCCTGAGGTGCCAACCCCCGACCATCCGCACACCCTAGCGCGCCTCCCCCATCAACAACACCCACCAACTCCGACCCCCTCCTCCGTTCAAGAAGAAAAAGTGAGTTTTTTTTTTCTTTGTTTTCTCAGTTTTATATATATATATATATATGCATTGTTTGGAAAATCTGATTTTCTTTATAATATATAGTAATGATTTTTATTTTCATAAAGGAATGATTTTTATTTTTAAAAAAGTTTAGATTTTTATTGTATGATTAGCAAATAAAAAAATACGATTATTATTTGTTTAAAAGGCGAAATCTTTATATTTGAAAAGGCAAAATCTTTATATTTGAAAAGGCGAAATCTTTTTGTAGAGAGTAGCGATGTAAAAATAGAATTTTATCTATATAGTAGCGATGTAAAAATATAATTTTTATCTATATAGTAGCGATGTAAAAATATAATTTTTATCTATATAGTAGCGATGTAAAAATATAATTTTTATCTATATAGTAGCGATGTAAAAATATAATTTTTATCTATATAGTAGCGATGTAAAAATAGAATTTTTATCCATATGGAGTGATTATAAAAATATGATTTTTATATACATAGCAACAATTTAAAAATGTGATTTTTATATATGTAGCAGCTACGGGCAACGAAAGTGACAAAAGGCGAGAACAGTGAAGATTTCATACATTAAAAGTGTCGTGAAGTTGGGATAGCTATCAGTGAGAACTTCTCACTCTAAATTTCTCTTTCTAGTTATATATATATATATATATATATATATATATATATATATATATATACTAGGATGCAGATGGTGCTTAGCAGCACCCGACACCGGTCATCCACAGACCATGGATGGCTTGTTTGTTTGATTGATATGTTGTGAAAATTTGTTTGTGAAGTTGATGTGAAATAGATAATGAAATATATTCATGTGTTGAAATAAATTAATTATCGTTAAAAATATAATTTTTAATGTGAAAGTGAATAAATGAATATTTATAAACAAATCGACCGATTTGTTTATATGCACTGATTTGACTGATATTGATTGGGATGATAAATTTTACACATCACCCAACTGCACAAATAAAAATCTGTGTTTGTTGATTTGAAACCCCACACGGGTGTTGGGGTGATACTTGAGTACACTAATCCCAATTATTTAATTGTATGTCGATCGATTGGTCGACAGGCTGTGTAAGCGTTAATTACTTATATTTAATGCTTATGCAGTTGTGTGGTGCACCTTGAATGATGGTTGATTGTTTATCATTGCTATTATATGCATGTGGTGTATGGAATCCATATAATTAACGTTATATGGTGATTGATTGGGCCTAATTCCAATCAGGAAAATAATGAATATTATAAAAGGGAATTCATGTGTTGAATATAAAAATAGTCATGTGTTGACGATGTTCATGTGTTGAAACTATTCATGTGTTGAGTAAAATATTTTAATAATAAAATTTACATCTTCATCATATTTAGATTAGACACTACTTCACGGTGGAGTCTAATTAAAAATCAAACGATAGATACCATAGTTTTATAAAATATTTTACATAACAAAAATAGTCATGTGTTGACAGTACTCATGTGTTGAGATTAGTTGTGTGTTGAAAGAAATATAGATTCATGTGTTGAATAGGATATATTCATTTGTTGAATAGAATAACGAATTTATTGAAATATATAAAGCCGTGTTGATTAGAGTTGCGCCATTTTGACGTGAACGATATTTATATCGATTATATTCATTTTTATAATGAATATAGAAAAGAAGTGATTTCAAAATATAATGTTTTGAAAATATTACCATTTATATAGTAATGATATGAAATATTCAATTTTGATTTGAAATTGAATATAGAGTTGAAATGGTTTTGAAAACGAATTTAAAACGATTTATAAAATACGTTTTAAAAAGGAAATCGACGAAATATATATAATATATATTATATATATATAATGGCCTGAATAAAACGCGCCGCGCCGCGGTAGTTCGCGAATTTCGACCATTGACATCGAATTGACGTTGCGGGAGATCCGACCGTCGGATTCTCCTAAAACCGGAACCGTTGGGTTCGTATCGAAAAGTGCTTTCCAATGAATATTAGAAATTTAAAATCTAACGGTTGGATTTGGAATTATGTCCAAATCAAATTTGAAAAGGTCGCTGTAAGTGCAGTTTGATGGCCGTTGATGGAAATCGACTGTACGGGCCTTGATAAAATTATTAAAAATATAGATAATTTGTGTAAAATCATAATAAATGATTTGGGAAAAATTGGGCTGAAGAATTCCACATTTGAAAGGATAAAAATAGATTTTTGTCGAAATGAACTAGTTTTGAACTAGAATTAAAATCAATTTATTTTTGAAATAAATAAATTGAATTTGAAAGTGATTTTAAAAATAATCAATATTTCCAATACGTGAATTGGACTGGAGTTGAATCGAAATTATCTTCGGAATATTTCGATGTTGGATTTCGTGACTACACAGATATTGTTATGGGAATTTGAAAGATATATTTTATATCGTTATTTCCAATACGATATTTGTTGGTTTCAGAATTTGATATTGAATATAAGCTGGTATATTTTCCATTCAGAGCCTTGTATTTAATATCAAATGTGATTTGGGTTTATCGTGAATCGTGTTTTAGATGACATTGGTTCTTTAACCCTGTTAAAGGCAGGATGTTGATTTTTGAAAAGATTAAAACTAAGTGGAGTTTTAATGAATCTTTAATTAGATTGAAATGTGAATTGATAATTTAAATTATAAAATCTGAAAGGTGATCGAGAATGGAGTACCAACAATTTTGCTCCAAAGCGATAGTTAAATCTTTAATTAGATTTGAACGTGAAATGGTAATTAATTTTACCGATAACACCGTGATGTTAGATGTGGAGTATTAGCAGTTTCCTCCATGGGATATATAGGTTGGGATTGGGAAATAAAATAAATAATTACTTCGGTGTGGTTCGTTAATCCCGACTAGTTTGAAATGATATCCAAAGGAAGATTAAAGAATAAATTTAGAAGAATTTATCTTGGATAAAATTAATGGGAACCTTTCCCTAAAAATGTGATTTTGTGAATAAAAGAATATTCTGAATTGGAATGAGGCGTTTGTTGTGTTTGTGTAACATTCGTTTATTATATACGTGGGTTATTCAGAAAGGCCGGGTTATACCCATTCTGAATAACCGATTCGACGAGATGTCGAAGATGAAGACGGTGGTTGAAGACCGGAAGTCTTCACATCGATTGGGTGATTACTGATGATCTCGATTGGGCTGTACACCCAAGATGAGGGAAACAGTCGGTGATCGTCCAGACGTACTTGGAGATGGATGGATATGCGAGGAAAGTGCCTCCGGTTTCGTTCAGACCCAGAACGAACTTGTAAATGGATTATGTGTCTGACATTGGATTTTATTCTGTGTTGATTGATCTCTATTAAATATACATCTGTTTGGCGGCGGAGAATTTATTCTCTTGCTTAACGCCCTTCTCCGAGACATACGAGCTCAGAGGTTGTATATCGATGGACATCAGTCGCATGGAGTGAATTGCCAGTGTGGCACGCGTAAGTGGCAATTGATCAGGGCTTCTATTGAAAAGCAAAGTCTTGTGGTTGATGATCAAAGCACGGCCTGTGTGGCGTAGCTTTGTGTATAACGTGAATTCGCGAGCCTCACACCTCGGTATGAGTCAAAAACGGGAGACGGACCGCTGGGAGAGCACGACGTTTCTTTCTAGCTAGGGTGGTGTCAGTGACCTACCAGCCCTGACATTTATATACTTTTCACCTGTGTGGTTGTTGGAATGCGAGGCGCCTCGGATATAGGTCTGTAAGGACCCGGAAACGTGTGTTCAGGAATTGCCAATCCTCAAAAGTAAGAGAGGACCGGCCCAGCCGATTCCAAGGATCAAAGTGGGGTCCTGAGGCATTTGCTAGAGTGTCTCGAACGCGGAGAGGAGCTTGCCCCTTGCGTCGAATCATGATGGAGTCCAATTTCCAATACATGTGTTTCGGTTTTATTTGTAGAACCTAGTATGGCGACATAGTGGTATGGGTCATTCATGCCGCCTATGATTGATATTTATGATTGAAATTGTTTTGACACTATAAACTTATAATAGTATCAAATAATGTGTTATAAACGTATCAAGCATGCTTTGGCTGTTGTAAGGTAAAAACCCTATCCTCCGGCTAGCATTGCATTGTGTGATGGGACCTGGGTCTTATAACAGCTTCATTTTTCTTTATTTAGCATTGCGCTGTTTGTTTCATGCACTGGTATTCTTGGGAGGAAACCCGTTCCGTGTCATACGGCGTGGTCCCTTGAATTATTCTTCTTTAAAGATAAAATAATAACTGTTTTTAGTTCTCATACCAGTCACATGACTGACCTGGAGTTTATTGTTTTTAACCTAAACTCTGGGTGCCCCTATTTTCCGCACGGGCAGCTAGTAGTTTTGGTTTTGCAGATTTATATTCACAGGGTCCTGATTTACTGCTGGAACGATGCTCGGAAAGCTCTGTATCCTTGTATCACTTTCAGTTGTGTTTTGTATATTTTTCCGCTGCTATGTAATTTATTGTAATATCTGATATTTGTTGAATGTAATTTATTCAGTTATACTCTGTATATTCTTGTATCTGATGGAATTGTTGTAATAACAATGAAATGTTCTTCCGTCTGCGTTCTATTTTGTCTTGTCCTCAATTCTATCCGCGCTTTCCTTCATGGGGAAGTTACGGGTCGTCTCAGTTTGGTATCAGAGCTTTGGTTTATAGAGCTCGAGAACAAGACACGTTAGAACCAAATGAAAGAATTCATCAGATATTGGATTAGTAATATCCAACTAGAATGACTCGTTAGAGATAAGATCAATAGTATCCTAGAACGAGTGTGAAGAGTATATTTTTCAAATGAAAACAATTTTGTTTTGAAATTTTAAACCATTTTAAAACGTATTTGAATATTTATTTATTTTGAATTTGGACAATCGAGTATATATAAATTTCGCGTTTACGCGTCATAAACGTATATTCGAAGTTTTAATATACTGGATAGATATAGAATCACATTCTAGACACCCGGAGATGGTTCTGATGATTGATCGATCATCATCAGTATTTATGTTCGTATTTCGAAGGTGTGATATCTATATATTTCCATTAGATTGGTGTGAGAACCAAAACTTATATAGATAGATTTATTGTTGTGGATTGGCATCAAAACATGATTTTCTGTATATGTATAAAAATTATGAATTTGAAACGTTAATCCACTAATTGATTGATGTTTGTGTTGTTTGTTTATTTGTTTAATAATTTTGAACCATTTAGCCAAATTGTATCAAATATTGAATTGTATTGAAAATTGGTCGCATTTGCTTGCATATACATGTACTTACATTGAACAGGTCATAGCAAGGAGGCTAGAGCATAAAATTTGTTTGCCCGACAAATAGGTACATGTTTACAACAATTTACTGTTTTGTTTTGGTGATGATGATTTTATGAGCCGATTGGCTAGCCGCTTGGCTTTTTCTTTTTCTTTTTGAGATCAGAAGGCCTGTATGGCAATTTCGGGATTTTCCCGTGGCTCCCGGTGCAGGGGAGGTTATGGCGAAATTTTTTCGAAAATTTAGGGTGTTAGCCAAATTTTTGAAGAATTTGAAAATTCTCAAAAACTGAAAAGTTGGAGAATGGAAGTCAGATCGAACGTAGAGTTGATTAATCAAACCACTTTCGACTTTGTTCCTTTTCGGGGACGAAAAGTTTTAAGTGGGGGAGATTGTAACAACCCGAAAATCTGGGCCAGTTTAAAATTTTTATTTTGGCAATTTTAGCGAATTTTGAACATTTAAAATAGAATATTTTAAATAATATCGATGGAAAATTTATTTTGAATAGAATTCGAGCGTATATATTATATACGTTGTCGTTAGAATATAAATAATTATATATAATTATAAAATAGAATTGAAAATGGCGCGGTAGTTCGATAATTCGATTATAAACTTCAATTGAATGTACCGGGTGCAAAACAATCCAGATTTTAGTGAAACAAAAAACAATAGGATCTATTTGAGGATATCTTTCCAACGAATCCGAAAAATTGAAATTTCATAGCGGGAATCAAAAGATATGTCCAGTTGAAAATTTTGAATAGTCGCTATGGAATTCAGGCCCTTAAAAATGGGAATTTTGCAAACGACCTCGGATTTCGACGAAACCACTTTTGTTGGGTCCGTGATGTCAAATTATTGCTAGGTTTCAAATTTCATAATTTTTCGAATCAATATGTGAGGGTGGCAAAGGAAAACGTGTTTGACCAGTTTCAGTTGATTTTAATCGACTGGAAAATGGCCATTTTTCCAACGGTCTCAGAATTCGACGAAACTAGTTTTGTTAGGACCGTATCGTCAATACGAAGCTAGAAAATATTTTTTTGGAATTTTTCGAGTTAGTATGTGACCCCGGTAAATTGAAATGTGCGTTCAAATTCAATATATAGAAGTATATGTTGATTTTGACGAAAACTGATTGTAACAGCCGAATCAGCTTACGATACATATCCCATTGTGTTCGGAATGGGGGTAAATCGCTATGGACGACAGGTGGTGGGCCTCGTTTAGAGGTCGTATGTAAAAGTCAACTTTTTGGGAGATAATTAAATAAAATAATTAAAAAAAATAAAACCCTCTCCCTTTATTCGTTCTGGCCCCCCCTTCTCGTTTTCAATAGTTCAAAAGAAAGAAAAGAAAAAACACGGAAGGATCATCGACGACGCGCCTCCAGGCGGACTCGCGCACCGCCGTCCCGACGATGGCCTCCCCTCCTGTCGCGCATCCCATCTCCTCCCCTCTCTCCACTCGATTTCCCAAAGCCATCCGCCCAAACCGAACCCTCCAGCCCCAGTGGGACCCACCGTCGCCTGAGGTGCCAACCCCCGACAATCCGCACACCCTAGCGCGCCTCCCCCATCAACAACACCCACCAACTCCGACCCCCTCCTCCGTTCAAGAAGAAAAAGTGAGTTTTTTTTTCTTTGTTTTCTCAGTTTTATATATATAAGCATTGTTTGGAAAATCTGACTTTCTTTATAATATATAGTAATGATTTTTATTTTCATAAAGGAATGATTTTTATTTTTAAAAAAGTTTAGATTTTTATTGTATGATTAGCAAAGAAAAAAATACGATTATTATTTGTTTAAAAGGCGAAATCTTTATATTTGAAAAGGTGAAATCTTTATATTTGAAAAGGCGAAATCTTTATGTAGAGAGTAGCGATGTAAAAATAGAATTTTTATCTATATAGTAGCGATGTAAAAATATAATTTTTATCTATATAGTAGCGATGTAAAAATATAATTTTTATCTATATAGTAGCAATGTAAAAATATAATTTTTATCTATATAGTAGCGATGTAAAAATATAATTTTTATCTATATAGTAGCGATGTAAAAATATAATTTTTATCTATATAGTAGCGATGTAAAAATATAATTTTTATCTATATAATAGCGATGTAAAAATAGAACTTTTATCCATATGGAGTGATTATAAAAATATGATTTTTATATACATAGCAACAATATAAAAATGTGATTTTTATATATGTAGCGGCTACGGGCAACGAAAGTGACAAAAGGCGAGAACAGTGAAGATTTCCTACATTAAAAGTGTCGTGAAGTTGGGATAGCTATCGGTGAGAACTTCTCACTCTAAATTTCTCTTTCTAGTTATATATATATACTAGGATGCAGACGGTGCTTAGCAGCACCCGACACCGGTCATCCACAGACCATGGATGGCTTGTTTGTTTGATTGATATGTTGTGAAAATTTGTTTGTGAAGTTGATGTGAAATAGATAATGAAATATATTCATGTGTTGAAATAAATAAATTATAGTTAAAAATATAATTTTTAACGTGAAAGTGAATAAATGAATATTTATAAACAAATCGGCCGATTTGTTTATATGCACTGATTTGACTGATATTGATTGGGATGATAAATTTTACACATCACCCAACTGCACAAATAAAAATCTGTGTTTGTTGATTTGAAACCCCACACGGCTGTTGGGGTGATACTTGAGTAAACTAATCCCAATTATTTAATTGTATGTCGATCGATTGATCGACAGGCTGTGTAAGCGTTAATTACTTATATTTAATGCTTATGCAGTTGTGTGGTGCCCCTTGGATGATGGTTGATTGTTTATCATTGCTATTATATGCATGTGGTGTATGGAATCCATATAATTAACGTTATATGGTGATTGATTGGGCCTCATTCCAATCAGGAAAATAATGAATATTATAAAAGGGAACTCATGTGTTGAATATAAAAATAGTCATGTGTTGACGATGTTCATGTGTTGAAACTATTCATGTGTTGAGTAAAATATTTTAATAATAAAATTTACATCTTCATCATATTTAGATTAGACACTACTTCACGGTGGAGTCTAATTAAAAATCTAACGATAGATACCATAGTTTTATAAAATATTTTACATAACAAAAATAGTCATGTGTTAACAGTACTCATGTGTTGAGATTAGTCGTGTGTTGAAAGAAATATAGATTCATGTGTTGAATAGGATATATTCATTTGTTGAATAGAATAACGAATTTATTGAAATATATAAAGCCGTGTTGATTAGAGTTGCGCCATTTTGACGTGAACGATATTTATATCGATTATATTCGTTTTTATAATGAATATAGAAAAGAAGTGATTTCAAAATATAACGTTTTGAAAATATTACCATTTATATAGTAATGATATGAAATATTCAATTTTGATTTGAAATTGAATATAGAGTTGAAATGGTTTTGAAAACGAATTTAAAACGATTTATAAAATACGTTTAAAAAAGGAAATCGACGAAATATATATAATATATATATTATATATATATATATAATGGCCTGAATAGAACGCGCCGCGCCGCGGCAGTTCACGAATTTCGACCATTGACTTCGAATTGACGTTGCGGGAGATCCGACCGTCGGATTCTCCTAAAACCAGAACCGTTGGGTTCGTATCGAAAAGAGATTTCCAATGAATATTAGAAATTTAAAATCTAACGGTTGGATTTGGAATTATGTCCAAATCAAATTTGAAAAGGTCGCTGTAAGTGCAGTTTGATGGCCGTTGATGGAAATCGACTGTACGGGCCTTGATAAAATTATTAAAAATATAGATAATTTGTGTAAAATCATAATAAATGATTTGGGAAAAATTGGGCTGAAGAATTCCACATTTGAAAGGATAAAAATAGATTTTTGTCGAAATGAACTAGTTTTGAACTAGAATTAAAATCAATTTATTTTTGAAATAAATAAATTGAATTTGACATTGATTTTAAAAATAATCAATATTCCCAATACGTGAATTGGACTGGAGTTGAATCGAAATTATCTTCGGAATATTTCGGTGTTGGATTTCGTGACTACACAGATATTGTTATGGGAATTTGAAAGATATATTTTATATCGTTATTTCCTATACGATATTTGTTGGTTTCAGAATTTGATATTGAATATAAGCCGGTATATTTTCCATTCAGAGCCTTGTATTTAATATCAAATGTGATTTGGGTTTATCGTGAATCGTGTTTTAGATGACATTGGTTCTTTAACCTAGTTAAAGGTAGGATGTTGATTTTTGAAAAGATTAAAACTAAGTGGAGTTTTAATGAATCTTTAATTAGATTGAAATGTGAATTGATAATTTAAATTATCAAATCTGAAAGGTGATCGAGAATGGAGTACCACCAGTTTTGCTCCAATGCGATAGTTAAATCTTTAATTAGATTTGAACGTGAAATGGTAATTAATTTTACCGATAACACCATGGTGTTAGATGTGGAGTATTACCAGTTTCCTCCATGGGATATATAGGTTGGGATTGGGAAATAAAATAAATAATTACTTCGGTGTGGTTCGTTAATCCCGACTAGTTTGAAATGATATCCAAAGGAAGATTAAAGAATAAATTTAGAAGAATTTATCTTGGATAAAATTAATGGGAACCTTTCCCTAAAAATGTGATTTTTTGAATAAAAGAATATTCTGAATTGGAATGAGGCGTTTGTTGTGTTTGTGTAACATTCGTTTATTATATACGTGGGTTATTCAGAAAGGCCGGGTTATACCCATTCTGAATAACCGATTCGACGAGATGTCGAAGATGAAGACAGTGGTTGAAGACCGGAAGTCTTCACATCGTTTTGGTGATTACTGATGATCTCGATTGGGCTGTACACCCAAGATGAGGGAAACAGTCGGTGATCGTCCAGACGTACTTGGAGATGGATGGATATGCGAGGAAAGTGCCTCCGGTTTCGTTCAGACCCAGAACGAACTTGTAAATGGATTGTGTGTCTGACATTGGATTTTATTCTGTGTTGATTGATCTCTATTAAATATACATCTGTTTGGCGGCGGAGAATTTATTCTCTTGCTTAACGCCCTTCTCCGAGACATACGAGCTCAGAGGTTGTATATCGATGGACATCAGTCGCATGGAGTGAATTGCCAGTGTGGCACGCGTAAGTGGCAATTGATCAGGGCTTCTGTTGAAAAGCAAAGTCTTGTGGTTGATGATTAAAGCACGGCCTGTGTGGTGTAGCTTTGTGTATAACGTGAATTCGCGAGCCTCACACCTCGGTATGAGTCAAAAACGGGAGACGGACCGCTGGGAGAGCAGGACGTTTCTTTCTAGCTAGGGTGGTGTCAGTGACCTACCAGCCCTGACATTTATATACTTTTCACCTGTGTGGTTGTTGGAATGCGAGGCGCCTCGGATATAGGTCTGTAAGGACCGGGAAACGTGTGTTCAGGAATTGCCAATCCTCAAAAGTAAGAGAGGACCGTCCCAACCGATTCCAAGGATCAAAGTGGGGTCATGAGGCATTTGCTAGAGTGTCTCGAACGCGGAGAGGAGCTTGCCCCTTGCCTCAACTCATGATGGAATCCAATTTCCAATACGTGTGTTTCGGTTTTATTTGTAGAACCTAGTATGGCGACATAGTGGTATGAGTCATTCATGCCGCCTATGATTGATATTTATGATTGAAATTGTTTTGACACTATACACTTATAATAGTATCAAATAATGTGTTATAAACGTATCAAGCATGCTTTGGCTGTTATAAGGTAAAAACCCTATCCTCCGGCTTGCGTTGCATTGTGTGATGGGACCTGGGTCTTATAACAGCTTCATTTTTCTTTATTTAGCATTGCGCTGTTTGTTTCATGCAATGGTATTCTTGGGAGGAAACCCGTTCCGTGTCATACGGCGTGGTCCCTTGAATTACTCTTCTTTAAAGATAAAATAATAACTGTTTTTAGTTCTCACACCAGTCACATGACTGACCTGGAGTTTATTGTTTTTAACCTAAACTCTGGGTGCCCCTATTTTCCGCACGGGCAGCTAGTAGTTTTGGTTTTGCAGATTTATATTCACAAGGTCCTGATTTACAGCTGGAACGATGCTCGGAAAGCTCTGTATCCGTGTATCACTTTCAGTTGTGTTTTGTATATTTTTCCGCTGCTATGTAATTTATTGTAATCTCTGATATTTGTTGAATGTAATTTATTCAATTATACTCTGTATATTCTTGTATCTGATGGAATTGTTGTAATAACAATGAAATGTTCTTCCGTCTGCGTTCTATTTTGTCTTGTCCTCAATTCTATCCGCACTTTCCTTCACGGGGAAGTTACGGGTCGTCTCATGTTTCGACCAGAATTTATAAACCACTCGACTGACCAGTCAACACAATATAAAACAGTTTTTATACTAATTTACAAATACGTGCTCATATATACACACTCAAACTCAATCTAAGGTATTCCTAACCTTGTTTCTATTGAGTTACTCCACAGAGCCAAGGTAATATCTTAATCTTTAGCTCTGATACCACTGTAACGACCGTGGGATTTTCAATCTCGAAAATCGACATAAAACCCAATGTTAACTAATCAAACATCAAAAATATCGGATCATTTTTAGAAAGAAGTTAGAGTGTGAGAAATAGAAAGAAGAAAGTTAGAATAGAAGAAGAAGAAGATCACAATAGAACCGAATCAAAGTAAGCACGAATCTCACAACGGAATGAATAAAATATAATATATAACATAACTTTAAAATACAAACTATATTTGTACTTACATATATCATCAGAGTACATCACATGTATATCACAGCGGAAATAAACTCTATATTTAACTAGTGTTGAAGCTTCCTTCTCCAAGCTCCTCTAAGTATCTATAAAATCCTAAGTACTTGACTTCCCGTACAAATTTGGGCACCTAAGAGTTTAGGGAAAACAAACAAAATAAACTCTGGGTTAGTCATGGGACTGGTGTGAGTAAACTCCAACCATTCGGTTTAACTTTGAAAAATTCTTTTGAAAGAAAAGGATAATAGTAAGACCAGCCCACACATAAACATGGACGGTTTTTACCTTACTATAACCCAAAACATTTTAAAAATCAATACTTTTCTAATATTATAATAGTGTCTAATCACAAGTAAATAAAATCTAGTAGAATGCTTACATATCATGCTCCACACATATATATAATATACAATCAAAACCGCGGGCTCTTATTGGAGATTGGATTCCGACTGACAAGGTATGGAACCACCTGCTGATAGTGTATCCCTAGAGAGGAATACACTGGGTTCAACAAGAACGTCTTGCAACCCAGCCATACATGACCGACCACTCATTTCTCTTGAGTGTATCGAATATATTGTCACCTACGGTTGCTAGCAACATAACTGTTCCCAGGAGATACAGAAGCGAAAAGAAGTAACAAATATGAATATTCTTTAGATGGTGACAATATACCCTAATGGGGGCGACCCACATAGCCATGATGCCTGCCTGATTTTTGTCATCTCCCGGATGATGAGGCTTGAGGCTATAACGTATCTCTTGATAGATCACACCTTCGCTTTCTTTGAATGCCACATCGTCATACCCGCCAAATCACAAATTGATTTCCAAAAATATCATGGGTATAAAAAGCTAAGAGGAACGAATTCCTCCGCCACCAAACGTAATACTTTTAAGAGATCAACCGTACGTGATTTATTAGGTATACACTGTCAGACACTCGTCCATACAAGTTGTCCTGGGGCTGGACAAACATAAAGCAACATTCTGGAACAGAACGACCCTTGCATTTCACTCCGTCTTCAATTGTCTTCAGCATAATCAAATTCGCAGCGCTTATGTGGTTTTCGGATAGTATATCCAACTGGTCTCCCCATATTGACAACGATGGTCAAAATACTTCGATAGTCGGATATTTAACTATCGAAGTAAAAACAAACATCCATTCAAATGTATAACTAAACATCACACAACCACGAGCACTTTTGTTTAACATTCAATTTTCTTATTCAAATTCACATATCTTACCAAATATTTCTCAAACCCCCTTTTAGCCTTTTAACACTTCTTGGAAAACATCCTAGTTATTATATACTAAACATCCTAAAAGTTATTATCAGTTTACCACTAAGTTACTTTCATTAGATTAATTAAAGACCAATTAATCAAATAATCATTTTCCAAATAAACAGTTGATTAAATCAACTTTATTCCATCAGTAAGTTCGTTAACTGATTTTAATTACTTCTTATCATTAGATTAATATAATTAATCTAATAATATTTCTTAACTGTTTGCTTAAAAATAATTATCCAAATTATTTACTTGTAGGATAATTTACGGCTTCATAACTTATTTAAATATAGAATAATCGTTTATAAGCGAACTATAAAATACTAGTTTATAATAGAACTTCTATTATAATGTAAACTTCGCTTAAATTATAAAAATATAATTTTTATAATTATCTTCGTTGATTTGCCTAACGGCCAATCAACTTCTTAACAAAAATGGGTTTATGGTCGACTGTTGTTATTCTCTTAATCGATATCGTCTGTTTATTAAATCAACATAACGTTGATTTTCCATTCAACATGGTTCAAACAGTGCATATATATAAACAAACAATACTATAAATATTGAGGAATCTGGTTGGATTCCTCCATCCAGTTTCCTCCATCCAACGATATTTGTCAACACAATTAACACTAATTCCATACTAGGGAATATTATAATCGACGGAATCAGTATCCAACCAATGGTGTGTACATATGCAACGATATATATGTTTCAACCAATTTTAATTGTAATCTACCTAAATGACTATCACACAACATTCAACCAGTATTAAAATATGATTATAATATTTTAAAATAGATCAGAGTTAGTGAATTTATTCACCTTGCGCGTTAACCGTTAAAAAACGATTTGCGTTAGTTGGTTAAACCAGGTGTTCAATCCTGCCATAAGTTCAAACAAGCTTCTAACCGCTCCAGATAAATACGAACCCGTTATTTGTCATTAACCAATCATTCATTGCTCAGCATTTTCTTCTCAGTCTGCACCACTTTATTCTTCGCCATATGGTTCATTTCCGCACATCCTTGCCGCCACACTTCGCCACTTCATCACTTTGATGATCGGACTCTGGTCAGTTCCCACACATAACAGTCACCCGATCACTTCACAAAACTATATTCCACTAACCATTTCAGCACCGACCCACTACAGTGTCTTTTCCTTCTTTCACCGTGCTACGCGCAACCGCACTCTGACACCTCCACATCTCGGCCTCAGATTCACACAAACCTCGAAGGTTGCGACCTTGCCTTATTACCAGTCACTACGTGGAAACCAGCGGACCAGTTTCAATCGGACTTGCACCAAATACACAGATACCTGCTTCGAAGTCCAACAGAATGCCCACGGGATGATGGGTAGCTCCATGCGGATTTGAACATAACAGGTCTTCGATTTTCTTTTTCTTTTGTTTCTTTCTTTTTTCTTTCCTTTTATGAATACTGGGCCTTACATACAACTTCCACCCCTCAACCCAACTAATAAAAATCCTCCACCCGCTCCTTATTAATTCCGCCCACACATAAATAGTTGCAAGATTTCCATGTTTACACAGAACTGCTCCTTTATAACTCCAAACACGCACCCGCTCCCAAAAAGCAAACGTGTACAGACCATTAATCTTCCATCCCCTTGCTTCACGACATCATTTCTTCCTTCCATTTTCAACACATTAAACCCACCCATAAACTCATGTGCTAGCTTCACCTTACCACTAAACTTTTACATGCGAACAGAACAGAACCTCCTATCCTCAATGAAACTTCACATGACCCATACTCCACCTTGTACGGTTGTGTCCTCCAAATAACAACTTCAGCAGCTCACGACCACTACTATTTTCATGGCCAAACAACTTCATGTTTCGGTGGCTCCAGTAAACATAACCACATCGCCCCACCTTCCTTGAAACGGCCTTGCGCCCTCTTGTCCTTCCAGTTTAAAACGCAGCAAGTCCCCTCCGAACTTTATACTCCCCTCAAAAATGCACCACTCACCTTATGTCCTTATATGTATCCTCTCCAAAACATGACAACTCCCCTCCAGAAAACCAGTCATACCAAAGTTAGGGCTTATCCCTTTAAAGCTCTTCTCCTCACGATTAAATCGATCCAATTCGCACTATATTCCATTCTTTAACACACTCGCAGAAATGTGGATCGAGTTGCTTTGGAGATATACCATTTGAAAGAGAATATCGTGAAGAATTTAATTATATGAGTTTGTTTCCCATGGAGAGTTAAATTGTATTTTGCTTTCATAGAGGACTTCGACATTTACTGGTTTCATGAACCAGAGAAGAAGATGAAGTCTCGTGTATTTATACGGTGGAGTAACTTAATTCTTAAGGAGTAGTTGTTGCCAAAAGTGTAGAGTAACTACTATTTACATATTGTCTGCATTACTTAATGACTAAGGAGCTGGAATGTGCTACACCATAGGGTATGGGTGAATTTACTATCAGCGTATGGCTATCATAGGTTGTCTTAGAAAGGAATAGGCATACAGACACGTTCAAAGGAGAAGGGACATTTGGATAACTGTTCAAATAAAAGACATTGGGCCAACATATGAAAAAAAGGTCGAGCAATTCTCAATCATAAGGCTTCGTTGTGATTTAACTGAACGGGAAATAGGTTTGTGCCTCATAAAGATTAGGCGTTGAAAATGTTTTGCTGAAGTTCATGTGTAATGACCCGCACTGTCAGGGGTATTATAATTAATTATATATATCGTGATGTAGTGAATTAAATAGAGGTTTAATTAAATAATATGGAATAATTAATTTAATTAAATAATTAAATAATATATTTAATTCAGAAATAATCAAAAATATTGGAAATCACAATATTCGATGAACGGGGTCGTCACTTAGATTCAATTCAGCTTAGAGTTGAATTATATTGACGAATATATTCAATCGACGACAGTTTGAACGTATAATTTTATTATAATTAAAATCGAGCTTGAAATGGCGCTACAGTTCGCTATTTGGCGATTTGAACTTCAATTGAATATACAGGATTCGTTTTAAGCCGGATTTCTGTGAAACAAGAAACGTGTGGAGCTGGTGGAGTATATCTTTCTAGTGGAAGAGAAAAATCGGGATTTCGTCGGGTAGATTTTGATGTACGTCCAAATCAAATTTCAGAAAAGTCGCTGTAGAATTTCTTTATAATTCGCAACGCTTTATATACGTTATAAAAGGATTTTTCGATATAAATTGAATATCGATAAATCTAAAGTCTGAAATATCAAACTGTAAATTCTGATATGATATTCTGGAGCTGTACGATATCATATGAGAAGATATACGATAATATAAATTTATTTATATTTATATTTAATTTAATTATATTTAAATATATTTATATATTTAAATGGGTCATCCAGAGCTTTAAAAATAGCCACTTTTGCAAATGAAGTCGGAATTCGACGAAACTAGTTTTGTTGGATCCGCAATATCAAATAGTTGTTAGATTTCCAGTTTCGTGATTTTTAGAGTCACTGTGTGGCCGTACGGATTTTTAGAGTGTAAAACAGTCAGTATTTTGACAGTTAAAAATACGTTGTGTGAGCATACGAAGTCGGAATTAGACGAAACCAGTTTCGTTGGGACCGTAATGTCGAACTCTAGCTACATGTCCAGTTTGGTGATTTTTGGGTATCGTATGTAATCATGAGAATTTTTAGAAGGCTAAAAGGAATATAAAATGAAAATATCTCCTCCTCTAAATCCTATAAATACCACTTCCCTCCTCTCTAACCTAATTTCATTTCAACCTAGTCAACGCAGCAAAATTGTAGCCGCCACCAGTTTTGGCAAAAACGTTGAAACATCCTCAAAAGAAAATCAAAAACAAACCATACACCACACTATAAAATCCTAAATTTGCCATAGTTCGAATTACTGAAACTCTAAAGGTATAGCATCACTACCAGACAAGTTTGGGAGGGTTCGAATCATTTCTGTCGCTGTTAGGGGTACGGTTCGCCACCGTTAAAGGCATCGATGGAGTGTGGAGGGCGATGGAGGAGGAGGTCGAGGCCAACATATGGGTGGCAGTGGCGTTTCGTATAGGGGTCAGAATTCACAAATTTTAGGACCGAAAGCATTTCCGTTCAAAGCCAATTTCAGGGTCGATAGGGCGTCAGAAGTTATGGGTCCGGTCTGAGGTCGAAGTGAAGACGATGGTGGCCGTCAGGGTAAGGTTCCGATGGGGTCAAGTTGGTCAGAGGCGTTGATTTAAGGGGATGAACGGGATTGGGTTTAAAGTGTTTTCTGGTCAGTTGAAGTTTCCAGCGATTTCAGGAAGCGGTGGAGGTTACTGTCACCGGTGAGGGGGGGGGGAGGCTCCTGTGGTGTTAGCATGGTGATGGGTACTGTCTCTGATCATGGATAGCGGTGGCAGTGGGTGTCGAAGAAGACAAATTCATTTGTGAGAGAGATTGGGATTTTTATTTCTGGGAAAAAGTCAACACGTGGATTAGGCACTTATAATCCTAGGTTTTTGGGGCTAATGACAGAATTTAACGTGAGTAATATACTTTAATTTAGGGTTAACGAAGTTTAAAGACTTAAACAATTGAGTGGTAATGATAAGGAGGAAATGCCCATTCAACAAGCCTGGATTCGAACTGTGTGAAAGGGGAGATAACGAGGAACAACTGACATGGATTTTAGATTGGATGTTGGTGGGCCTTTTTGTGGTGATGACTGGGAAATTCAAGGTGAAAGCCCAACTTGAAATAAACAAAGTATTATTTAAAATATAGTATTTAAAACTTGTAGATTGAATATCTTAACCATATGTAATCAGAATTTCGCAAATTCAGATCCGTTGGGATCGTACGGACGAGAGCTACACTATGGAACTGACCGGGAGTGGATTGAAGCTCGTTTGAATTTACGGCGTATTAAATTGTTTGATTCAAATCAAACAACAGTTTATCGTTCTTTAACGATGAACTGCGAATGTGAGTAAAACTCACCAACTCTGAACAGTTATATTTTTGTAATGTATTTTTAGAACTGTTAATCATCTGTTGATTGCTGTGTGTTGGTTGATTGATTGAACTGCTAGTCAGTTAGTGAAAAATTTATATATATATAATTATATATATATATATATAAACCGTTAAATATTTATATATTGATTCTGCTATCAGAATAATTGATATTGAACTGAAAGTGATGATAATCATATTGTGTAACATCTGTGGATGCAGGGAGACAGGTTGGAGGAATCCGACTGGATTCCTCAACAGTTATTTTATTGTTTTTCATATATTATTATATGATGTGATATAGAATCTGTGGGCGATTATATGTGCTTGGACGATATTGAACATCGTGATTTGATATGATTGAATACCATAACATACTGAAATGTTGATAAGGGGATTTTCAAAGTGATATTGAAAATAGAATATTTATAAAATGGGATATTTATAAATAAGAGATATTTATAAAGTGGAATATTTATAAATAAGAAATGTTTATAAATTGGAATATTTATAAATAGGAGATATTCAAAAAGGAAATAATTACCAACCATTTTCTTTTTGAATGGAAAGGCCTGTGTGGCGAGTTTGGGGATTTTCCCGATGCTCCCGATACAAAGGAGGTTATGGCGAATTTTCCCGGGAATTTAAGGAGTTAGAATATTTCAAGAATAAATTTGAAATGGAAATATTTGTAAACCATTTACAAATAGAATTGGAAAGGGAACATTATAAAAAGGAAATCATTTTTAAAGTGTAGAACCGTTATTTAAAAGTAAATCTTTTCAAATGAATAAAACGTTGTTAAAAAGGAAATCTTTATAAAGTGAATAAAGTAAATCGAATATGGTATTCGAAGTTAGTTAATCGAATATAGACATTCGAAAGGAGTTAATCGAATATGGTATTCGAAGTTAGTTAATCGAATATGGTATTCGAAAGGTGAAATCGAATAGGGTATTCGAAGTTAGTTAATCGAATATAGACATTCGAAAGGAGTTAATCGAATATGGTATTCGAAGTTAGTTAATCGAATATGGTATTCGAAGTTAGTTAATCGAATATGGTATTCGAAGTTAGTTAATCGAATATAGACATTCGAAAGGAGTTAATCGAATATGGTATTCGAAGTTAGTTAATCGAATATGGTATTCGAAAGGAGAAATCGAATAGGGTATTCGAAGTTAGTTAATCGAATATAGACATTCGAAAGGAGTTAATCGAATATGGTATTCGAAGTTAGTTAATCGAATATGGTATTCGAAAGTTAGTTAATCGAATATGTTATTCGAAAGGGGTTAGTCAAGTCGAGTTAGTCAAATAGAGTTAAACAGTTAGAGTTAATCAGTTAGAGTTAACCAGTTGGAGTTAATTAGTTAGAGTTAATCGATTAGAGTTAAAATGAACTAGAGTTAATCAAATATAGTTATTTGAGACAGAGTTAGTCAAACATAGTATTCAGGGTAAGTTGCCATCTTGTACGACTGCTAGCGTAATTCGCAGGGCTGTAAATAGCCTACGGCGGTCGGATGTTTCCTGAGGGAGTCAGGCGTAACCATTGTGATCGCTGCGATCTAGAGTCAAGTGAATGGAGTTTAATCGAATATTAGTTATTCGATAGGAGTTGATCGAGTTGAGAAATAAGTTAAGTTAAATAAGTTGAGTTGATCGGGTGGTTCGACCAAGTTAGTCGAGCCTAGTTAATCGAATCGAATTGGTCGAAACAAGTAAGTCGAGTTAGTCGAGTCAAGTTAAGTTTGTCGAGTTAAATAAATCGATGTTAGTTTCATCGAAAGGAGTTATCGATGTTAGTTTCATCGAAAGGAGTTATCGATGTTAGTTTCATCGAAAGGAGATATCGATGTTAGTTTCATCGAAAGGAGTTATCGATGTTAGTTTCATCGAAAGGAGTTATCGATGGTAGTTTCATCGAAGGGAGTTATCGATTATAGTTTAATCGAAGTGAGATTTTCAAATATGAGATATTTGAAAAGGAAGAGTCATCGAATATTTGTTATTCGAAGAGAGATTATCGAATATCGTTTATTCGAGAAGAAGTTAATCGAATATAGGTTATTCGAAGAAGAGTTAATCAAATAGAGATTTCTCGAAGAGAGTTAATCGGCAAATTCGATTATATCGAATTCGGGAAAGTACTTATACTTTCCAGTGTTTAAATAGAGATTTATTTATTTATAAATAAATAAGTGTTAGGTTAATTATTCACTAATAAGAATAGAAGTTATAATTAAAGTTAGATAATTCGAAAGTAGGGATTATAATGTTATCGTTATAACCAATGTTTTAAATATAGAAGTAGATTAGTAAAATTGGATCCGAGAAAGGCGTAAAGAAGTTGTTAAAGATTAAAAGATAAACTTTGACCATTTCGAAGTTATAACGTTGTTCAGTTAAGGTCTGAGAGGTAATTATACCCCAACTTGAGTGACTTCCTTCTTAACTAAGAAATGGTAAGGTTTGATCGTAAAGGAGTTTTGGAAATGTTTTCCAAACGAGAATCAGAAATGTTTTCTGATAAAAGAAAATAAGAATTTAGAATATAGGGAAACAGGAGATAAGTAAATAAATGAACTAAAGAGATTAATGTTAAATGATGTTTGTTCGATATAATTTCCATCTGGAAATAATATCGTTGTTTGCACACTTGTTTTTTTCTTTGATAGTTAACTCACAGACTATCGAAGTTTTTGACCATTTTAACGTTGTTAATATGGAGAGACCGGTTGGATTATTATCCACAGAACCACTCTGTATTGGCATAAGCGTCGCGAATCATATATGCCAAAGATAATTGAAGACGGAGTAAAATGCAAGGGCTATCCTGTTTACAGAATAGTGCCTTCGGTTTGTCCAGTCCCAGGACAACTTGTATGGACGAAGGTCTGACAGAGTATATCTAATGGATCGCGTAAGTTGATCTGTTCAAACGTATTCACGTTTGGTGGCGGAGGAATTCGTTTCTCTTAGCTGTATACCCGTGTTATTTTTGGATAAGTCAATTTGTGATTTGGCGGGTATGACGATGTGACATTCTAAGTGAATGAGGATGACTTGTGTTGATGAATGTCTGACAGAGTATTTCCAGAAAGGTCACTTACATTGATTTCTTCAACCGTACCAAGAGTGGAAGCGGAGAAGGAAACTTCTTTAGCTAACACGTAATGTACTGTTGTAGACGTCAATTAGTGATTTTCGATGGATCTGACAATGTGGCATTCGAAGTGGATTTGTTGTGATGATAAAGCGTAGCTTCTAGCCTCATCAACCGGTAAATGACAGAAATAGGGCAGGCAGCATGGCTAAGTCGGTCGCACCGAAGTAGGGTGTATAATCACCTATCTAGAGAATATTCATTTGTTTCTTAAATCTATCAATGCTGTCCCATATATATACGGGAACGGTTGCTGATCCCAACCGTTGATGATGTACATTCGATACACTCAAGCGAAATGAGTGGTCGGTCATGTGTGGCTGAGTTGCAAGATGTTCTTGTTGAACTCCAGTGTATCGTTCCTAGAGTACACTGATCGGAAGGTGGTTCCATACCTTGTCATAGTTGGAAATCCATTATCCAATACGTGCTTGCGATTTTGATTGTATACTATATATGTAGAACGTGAGATGAAAGCGTTTCTGCTAGTTGATATCTATTTGTACATAGACATTATTATAGTATCAAAAGGGTTTTTGATATAAAGATATTTTGGATTCTCCTAAGAAAAAAAACCCGTTCCGTTCTGCGGCGTGGTCTTATGAGATATCGTTTACTTGTTTATATACCTGTTTAAACTGTTTTACTCACACCAGTCCCATGACTGACCCAGAGTTTACTTTAATGTTTTCCCTAAACTCTTGGGTGCCTAATTTTGTACGGGCAGTCAAGTAGTCAGGAGTTTGCAGATACATTGAAGAGCTGGAGCAGGAGGCTTCAGAATCATATAGCTATAGTTTATTTCCGTAGTGTTGTAAGTGTTGTACTCTGATAAGTGCTATTGTATACATAACTGTTATATTTCAAAGTTATGTTATATATTATATGTTATTCGTTCCGCTGTGAGGTTCGTGTTACTCTGATGTTGTGTTCTTCTTCTTCTTCTATTCTAAGTTTCTATCTTATCTATTCTCACCCTCTAATTTCTTTCAATAATTACCAGGATTTTTGGATGTTTTGGTTATCGACGTCGAGCTTACGCTGATAACCAAAGTCGCTCAAAATCCGGGTCGTTACATCATGCTAGGATCAATGACAATTCATGGCATGTTGATTGCCACAGGGTAGGTTATGGTCTTTATTAGTTTTAGGCTAGGTTTAAATTTCCAAAGTTTACACTGTGCCAGAGAATGGTCTTCAAGCGATTGGTCTTCAAGAGAATGGTCTTCAAAGACCAATTCTTCTGTGCCCAAATTCGGTGTGCCCTGTGTCCCCAACCAATCATAGCCCCTTGATTTTCGCCTTTTGCGGTTAAACCCTTTGATTGTCCGGGGACTAAAATGCAAAAAAACCGAAATATGGAGATTTGATTGGAGGGGACATGGGGCATAGGGGAATTGGGCACAGAAGAATTGGTCTCGTTTTCATTTCATTTGTACAGCTGAATTGCTTCGCACTTAAGTAATAGGTAGCTATTGTTCCTTCAGTGTAAAGTCTTAGGGTGGGAAAAGAATGCCTGCATTGGGTTTTCATAGGTAGTTACCGTTGGCTAAAATATTTAAACGATGTCCTTTCTGAAGTATGGTTTGCAGTATGCTAGCCTTCAAATCATCCGTGGACGTGGTATTTTCAAGTGACAGGGCATGACTCAATGAAATGTAGAAATGTTTCACGTCCGGATGTATATAATTGATATTTCCTTTGCAAATCCGAAGTTTATACACAATATAGATTATACCGTATTTCATTTATTTATGGACCGCTATGGAAAAAATTAAAAATATAGTCGTGTCCAACGAGGTGCCAAGGTTCCAAAAATATAATAATATCGGTAGGTTAACTTATTCTGTGAAACCCCGAAATGCTGATATAGGGTACAAAATACTCTAAATAAAAAATTGCGTATTTAATTAATTAAAAATTACAGTAAAATTCTAAAAATTAAATTATCACTGCATCTCAAAATAATCTTGTCCAGATTTTCAACCGGTATCTAGTTATATCAAATAAACTGATACGGTCGATAAACGATTCTATAACGACTATTTGGAAATTTGATTTTGACATAACTCACAATCTATAATACGGAATCTTGGTTTTTCACTTTCATTAGAAAAATACAGTTCAACAGATTCCGACGTTTCTTGTTTCGAAGAAATCCGGCTTGTAACGAATCTCGTGTACTTAGTTGAAGTTCAAAACGTTAAATTACGAACTGTCGCGATATTACGGGCTCGATTATTTTTAATATATATTTTTATACATTCAACTTCGTTTTAATTAATATATAAATCCACTTATATTACGATTTCAATGTTTAAACTGATTTAAATATTCAAATATAAACCGATAAAAATGCGGGATGTTACAATAAATGAGCAAAAAAATTGTTCAATTGAAAACATACAGGGGAAACAGCGATGTACATGACAAGTTATAATAGTGGAGTTAATTATCAGTTAATTTTTGAAATCAAATGAAAGGTAATAAATAACATTAACAAACCTAATGAGACGCCATACTTAAATCAAAACAAGTATTGATTGTTTGCATACATCAAGCACATTCATACTAAGAGGAATACATAGATGTAATGATGTAAAAAATATTCATCTTTTGTCTTCAATCAGACTCATTACAATGATTGGACAATGATCATCTTTTGTCATATGTAAAAAATAAACATAAGTTTGCCAAAGAAAATATAATATTTGCAAACTTTGCCATTAATTTATCGTTTTATTATATCATTTTTACATATATCGTACTTAACAAACCTCCTTTCCTTTTTCCTTTTCATACGATATTTTAGAATATCAACAGTCTTGAAAATTTAGACTTCAAAATACCATATTCTAGGTGGTAACGTATCAAACAACTAAATGGTTCTTTATAAAAAATTAAGTGAATGCGATCTTTCACACTTGTCCTGCAATGTATCATCATACATTGTCAAATGACTTTTTTGTGGTTTAAATCAAGGCATGATGGGCTGTGATTAAAAAGTATTATTAATATAATAATAATCGACATTTGAAATTTTGGAGAAATAAATTTAGATTCTCTTAGTCGCAGTCTAATTAAATGTTAGTTATAAGTTACATTCACAGATTCTACACACCCATTAGAATATTGTTAAGAACATCTCTTAAATTAATGATATATGCAAAGTTTATCATCTAATTAACTAATTCAAAGGCAATGGTTAAGGCTTTTAGAGCAATGGCTTACATGAGTTTAGCTTGCCTGCTGAGACTTCAAGCTTTAGTTCAGACTGATGAACATCCTTAAGCATCAATCGTGTCATTGTTCAAGCCAGGTTTGAACTGATTCTTGATAAGCCTCCTATAAAATTGCAATTAGTATATAAAGATAAGTTAACGTTGTGCAACAACATTCAATGAACCAAAGGAGAATGGAAAATTACAGCAATCGTCAAATAATATTAATAACTACAAAAACACGGCCACTGGTTGTAAGAAAATAACAAACAATTGACTAGATCTTACCCTGCAAATGCATGTTTCTAGCATTTAATATAATCTTAAGTACGCAAATTAATTGACTAGAGGACAAAAAGATAGATAAAGAAATGAAATGTATCCCCATTTAATAAGTACCAATATTTATTTATCATGTTACTACCAACTAACATAATTATAGGCATGTAAATTGATTGACCAAAGGGAAAAATGTGTGTGTTTATATATATATATATAATGCGTGTGTATATATACATATATATATATGTGTGTGTGTGTGTGTGTGTGTGTGTATATACATGTGTATCTAGTTACATATTGAAAATTGAAAATTGCACTGTAAGCATTTATATAAGTTACATATTGTTAATGCATAAGGTCCAAGAAATTCGAAAGAAAAAAAATATCATAAAGAAACTGTCACCTGTGCTTATCTAGCTAAAATTAAGATCCTAGTTTAACTCTAACACTGGAAAAACATTTGAAACTGTCTTAATTTTTAAGCATATAGCAAGATTAACTGCAATGATATAAAATCGCTCGTAACCTATGATTTCTTTGTCCAACGAAGAAAGCCCACGTGCAATATTGGTAGTGCCAGCTTGCCAACCTTGATCCCGAAGCACTAATTTGGCGCTTGTATTAATAACTTCAACATCAATGAATACTGTCTAGAATCTAGATGCTACATAATGTTGAAGGGAACTAGTACCCCTATTGAACAGCAATATAAAACTACCATGCAAAACAGATTGTTAGTGAAATGAAACTATGAACAGAACTTTGCTAATTTTGTTAACATGGTTTTGGATAAAAATAACATGTCTTGTCAGCAGAACTTTTAGGATTGTGCTGCTTCTATACCAATTCCTTGACATCTTGGAAACTTAAAAAGGGGAAAGTAGGCAATTTGTTCACATAGTTATGTAATCATTAAGCCAAAAAATGTATAATGGAAAAAATATGGAAATGTTTTGGCTCATAAATGCACATCTAATTCTACCTACATTATGTTAAGCAGTTATCATACCAAAAAAATTGAAGTAAAGATGTAATCAGGTATCTTATGTTTGAACAGTGCTTTCCATAAGATAACTGCTTAACATACCTATCTTATACATAATAGTGCATAAGATAACTGATTACAGTGCATTCATAAATGCATAATTGTAAATATTCATGCATAAGATAAAATGCACTGTAATCAGTTATCTTATGCACTGTAATCTATTACAGAATGTGTCTTAGTGAATTATGTTTGAACAGTGCTTTAATCTGTTATCTTACGCACTATAATCAGTTATCTTATGCACTGTAATCTGTTAAAATTCACTGTAATCAGTTATCTTATGTTAGAACAGTGCTTTCCATAAGATAACTGCTTAACATTTCCATAACAATAAGTTATCTTATGTTTAAACAGTGCTTTCCATAACAGTGCATTTACAATCAGTTATCTAATTCCATAAGATAACTGCTTAACATAAGATAGGTAAGATAAGAACTTATGCTAAGTTCAAACAGTGCTTTCCCATCCTCTCAGAGGGTAGATTTAAATATTCATGCATCGAAGTCGATGATTCACCTGAAGGAAGAAAAAAAATATCATTTTAACAGTTTAGCCATGAACTCAGGAAAAAGCACACACTAAGATGTCAAGTAAAGCCAAAGCTTTATCTATCTTGCCTGCCAAACAAAAATAAAATACACTTATAACTTAATACACATGAATCTTTTATCACTATCAACAAAGACCATAGAATGTAGCGTATGTCCTTTTTGTCATAAAAAAAAAACTTATCATTACACCAATGTGATCGTGTGAAAATAAACTTAGAATAGACAGGCAAGAAAGTGTACCTTCCAATCTCATACAGATTATTTACCACAAGTCATCATAGAGAACATGTCTCCAGATTATACAATATGTCAGTTACATATATAGTAGTAATTACTTCATACACTTTGTAGTCCTGCTGAATAGCGAAAGACAAAAAAAGAATAAACGAAATTAGTGTAAGCCAGTAAAACTTTGTACTTATTAGAGAATATTTTAACTGATAAAGGAGGCATGTAATGGTGAACGTTTAATTCTTCAATGCCACATTTATTTCTGTAACGTCCCGTATTTTTGGCAGTCAAATATTTAATTTTGATTTATTATTTTAAATATTATATTTGGAATATATATGAATTTTAATATTTAATTCGTTATTTAAAACGAAGTTTGAATGTTATATATTTATATAATTTTAAATCGAGCTTGAAAATGGCGTGCTATTTGTAATATGGAGTTTTGAACTTAGATTGAATATACAGGATCCAATATAAGTCGAATTTATGTGAAACGAGAAGCGTTAGAACCGTGTTGATGATAATTTTCATATGAAAGAGAAGAATCCAGATTTTGTGTCATAATTTGTAAGTTATAGCTGTTGGATCTAGATTAACCATAGAGGGGGGGTGAATAGGGTTTATCACAGTTTATAACTAAATTAAAAATCTAACGGGATATGTAATAATGCACAAATCATAGAATATAGCAAAAACAAAAATGCAGAAAATAAATCACACACAGATATACCCAGCTTCGGCAGACTCTGCCTACTGCTGCGTTCACTAAGGTTTCTACTAGGTGTTAATAACAGATCCCGCTTACAGACTCTGTAAACTCGCACTCCCTGCTCCTGTACTAACCCTACGCTCAAATCCCTAGACTGACCGATGTCCACTCGATCAGATTTTCCCTTGATTACAACCCCGTAATCAATAACTCAGATTTTACAGATTCTGAAACTGACAGTCAAAATCCTGACTGATTCACCTCTAGATTTTTACAGAATCTATAAACTGTTCGATTCGTTTTTACAGAACAGAATTAAAAACAATACAAGTATATAAAAAAAAGGAGAAACCCTAGGATTTAGGTTAAAAAGGGTCATCCCTTATCCATTTAAACATGGCCGGCCCATTTGTTATTTTTGTTTCCCTGATCCCTTGGTTCTCTGGAAAAATGGCGGCGGCTAGGGTTTCTCTTGAATCCCCAAATCAAATCGCTATGCCTGATGAATTTGCTGCTCTTTGAAGCTCAAATCTTTGAATAGCTTTGGTGCTTCGATTTGGAGACTTCTGTGGATCGAAACGCTTGAGGAAAAAGTGAGTTATTCTGATTTTGATTTCTTTGTTCTCGTATGAACTAGTTTTGATTTCGATTGAATTGTTTGTGGTCTCTATTCCTCAATTGCCTGTGATGATTGGTGTAAATAAATAGGGTAAACCAAAACCCTTAAACTCTGATTTCACGTTTATGACTTGGCTGATTGGTTTTGAAAAGATTCCTCTTTTTGTTGCTCGACTTAAATTTGTTGCTGTGAATTCTTGGCGTGATTTTGTTTCCTTGATTTTATTGCTTTCGGCCTTGAATTGAGATAATTCACTTGATTTGGACCTTGATTTGAATCGGTTTCTTGCCTTGATTGCGCGTGAATTTGTTGTCTGATTTGCTGAGTAGATTTCGATCTTATCTGTAAATTGATTACTTGCCAAATTTTGAAATAATTTTGTCGGCAATTAAATAGTCTTGATTTAATCTGTGATTTTCCCTTTATCAAAACTGCACAGTGATTGAATACATTTCTGGAAATCAAATTCTTGACTCTTTTAAAAAAGTGTTGAGCATATCTGGAGTTTATTGTTGCCTTAAAAACACATATGCTAATTTTCTGGAACAAATGATTCTTGCAATTGTTAGAGGCCTTGCTATAAATCATTCTTTGGTTTCAGGAAAATAAAAGAAATGAATTTCTTTTCTGGAAACAATTCTTGACTGAAAATTCAATCTTGGCAAAAATTTCATTAAACACTTGCCAGATATTATTCCATGTCAAAAAAGATTCATGCATGTTTTTGAAACTTGCCAAAAAAAAATCCTTAGAAGCAGATTTTTGCCGAGAATATCCATAAAAAGTATTGCCAAGGTTGTTGAATTGATACTGCTTTGAAATACAGTGAACTTTCTGAAAGAAGACTTTCTGTACTTGCCCAAAAATACACTTGCGGAAAAATACTGATTCCTTTGGCAAATAAAGGAAATAATTGATTGCCACAAATAATTCTTTCCAGAACCATATTTTGTGATTTTAATAAATTCATTTCTGGAAAGATTTATATGTTTCAATCCCAAAAAAAATTTGTCCCTTAGAAACATCTTGCCGAAAATGAAAGCTTTCCAAGCATTGTTGCCACATTGATTTGCATAAATTATAAAATGAGTTTTTGGACGCTAATGAATGTTGCCATTTTATGGAATCAATTAAAAAAAGTTTCCTTGTTTGATTTTCTGGAAAAGGAACTTGAATTGCAGATTTGTATTATTCCATAAATGAGTTGTTAACAAAGAACTTCCCTTAAATTTTGCCTGCTGAATTTGAACTTTTCTCATGCATATGAATCAATGTGTAACCTGAACATGTTGAGTTGAACCATATGATGCATTGTGCATGCATGTTCACTGTCTTGATGAAAACTGCTCCACTTATATTTGCTGTGTGACACAGAAATTGCATGTGCACACATGGACTGCACCATCCATGCTGAGATGTTTATGTTGAGCCACTATGTATATCTTCCATGCTGGAACCTGCTTTAAAATCTTTCCTACACACTTGCTGATTTTGCACTTGCTGATTTTGCTTGATTCCATACTTGAACTTGTCTTTCTTGTGTTAGTACTGCCTCGACCACTTCGAGTTGTTTTGTCTTTACTGGGTTGTTTGTACTTGACTTGATCATTGCTTTGCTGGGTTGATCTTGAAATTGCCTTTACTATACTTGCTGAACTCCATGACCATGCTGCATTGTTTTGGACCTTGGCTCGACACTTGAACAATGAGACTCGACCACTTTTGCACTTGAACTGTCTTGACTCTTGCTTGTCATTTCAGAAAATATACTTGTATTGGTTGCTTGGCATTTGAATATTTGCTTTGTACTTTGAGGTGTGTTGACTTTGTTTTCATGTGCACTGAGTTGAGAAGGTCCACGTGGCTACTCCTCAGTTGCACACTGAATTGGCGTGGCAGTGCACATGTGTATATATATACACGTGTGTATATGCAGCCATTCAGAAAATTTCCTGTCCCTGTACATATACAAACTGTCTGCTAGACACAGATGAATCAGATCAAGTCATGAAAAATGATGAGAAACACACCAGAAAACTGAGGCAAATAAAATTTAAAAATAAAATTTATATACACATGTATTCAGCTTAAATTCTATTGCAGTGTACTGTATGTGTGTTCTTGTATATGACAGGTATGAAGACTGGACTGATGGTGAAGATAGAAGACTGAAGATACAAGACAGAAGATAAAAGACCGAAGATGATAGAGAAAAGTATATGTGTCAGTTTATGGGAAAAATGTATGTCTGAAATGTAAACAAAGTGAATGATGTAACAGTATCAAAGTATATATGAAATGTATATCAGTGATATGTACAAATAGTGGAGTGTACTGTTTGAAAAGTTGAGATAACATATCATATTTAAATAAAATACTGTTTGAATATTTAAATTCGTGTACATTAGTATTCTGTTTAAATATAAATATTATATTTCTGTCTGTGATGTATATTAACAGTACGATATCAAACACATTTATAATATATATTTATTTGGTTGTTATCATCAAACAAAAATCATATAATAGTGTATACGACTACGTCATATACAACAATCTCCCCCTTTTGATGATGACAAACAAATAAAAGATTTTGATCGTAATAAATGTGTTTGACAGTGAATATTGAACTCCCCCTATTTATTTGCTCCCCCTACAACTGACAACTCCCCCTATAACTGTGCATGAGTGAAATGTATGAATAATAATAAATTTTCAGAATTAAAAATATTTATAAACTATTCACTCATAAATCAAAATCTCAACCCATTCTCCCCCTTTTGTTATCATCAAAATGATATAGAATTTAAAATAAAGATGAAAAAAAAAACTACTAAAAATATAATTTCAGCTTAAGAGAAAGAATGGTCACCATAGATCTTAATCAGTCAAACAAAAATCATAATAAACTGAGAACTATTGGCATATTTTACAATGCAGAAAATGACTGATTTACGACGAAATTTATATAAATGAGGAGAGTTATAAAAAATGAATTTCAATTAATTTTCAAACGAATTTTTATAAAAAAAGGCTAAAAAAACAGTGATGGATTTGAATTATAATTATAATTCAATTTAAGTGACAAAAATGAATAATCTCAAATCCCAATACCTATCAATCAACAAATCATAATACGTCATAAAATTTCAACACATTTCACATATTAGAAAGTGAATTGATAGGCTGGTTATTATACACCAAGGATAATTTCATATTAAAAAAATATTGCACATTATTTTCTTTTCTTTTTCTTTTTGATTTAAGAGCACCCTGACCACGCATAACCAAAGCTTGGATTTTTAAATGAGGTCAGTCGCAGCTTAAATTGTAAGTTGTCTCATAACCATGCATAACCAGAGCTTGGATTTTTAAATGAGGTTAGAGACATGCTTATGTATCAATTATATATTTTATCATTTTCAGCTTTAAATATGAAAAACTCCCCAGTATATACAACCAATATGAATGATAGAAATGTGATAGGTACAGAAATGGACTGTGAAATAAATTTCTAAATTAATTATATTATGAAATATGACCAACTGTACCGGGATTATTGAAAATTTTCAATTGACACTAATTCTGAAAAATAACATAACCACAATTCCATCACAAACATTTTCACTGTTTATTCAAGATGATTTTTTTTTAAATATTAAATATTAAACTCTCCACATTTATAAAAAAATTTATCATGGATGGCAGAATGATGATAGATAATGAGTATGGTCGTGAAATAATTGCCAGTTCAAAGATATTATAATAAATATTCAACCATCATGAAAATCCAGATAAAATCTCCTCTTGTTGTGAAATATATTGCAGTCATAATTCATCACAATTTCAGATTCTGATATATTTTGATGAATTATAAATACAGAACAATTTGGATATTGATTTCAATTTCTGAATGAATAAAAAATAAATAATCTTAAAGTTGAAAAATTAATTACAAGAGGAATATAAAGAGCTATACAGGACAAGAGTGATTAAAATATATACAACAAAAAATTCAGCACATCTGATACCAATTGTTCTTGCTTTCTCGAGAATTTTACCAAGACAATCACAGACAACAGAAATTTAAAGCCCAAGCAGACAAATCGAACAATAAGCAATTATCAAAGAACAGTATCAGAGCAGTGCAGAACACAATATCACATCAGACTTGTCTGGGGATGGTCACATAAGAACTTTCATGATCCAAGATTAGAACTACCGTTTATTTGAAATCATTTGAGGAATATGAAAATTCTCTAAATTCAATGAATCGATCACACCAAATTATTATTTTCACATTCAGAATATGTGTGTGGTTCAATAAATCAATAATTTCAAATGATTTTAAACAAACAATCATTCAAATCAAATAACCATGAAATAGCAGAGAAATTCAAGACCGGATTTTCAAAGAATTTTCACAAGAATTTTCTGACAAGTCCTCAAGAAATTTTAGATTATCTACATCAATTTTGTGTGATGTTCATGATCCAAAGAATAAAAATAATTTATTTGAAATCATTTGAGTTAATGTCAAATTTTGAGATATAATGAATCAGTCACACAAGGTTAATAATTTCAGATTTAAGTGGTGTGTGAGATTCAAAATATCAGGAATTTCAGATGATTTCAAACTAAACTAATTTCAACCATAATAATCATGAATAAGGATGAAATTCTAGATGTATCACTGAATTAGCCCAAATATTTTTCAAGTCAGAAATAATCAAGCCAATCTGAAAATTAATGAGATTATCACAACTGAGAAGTAACAGTGCTGTAATGAGTATAATACTTTAAGCGTTTCCAAAATGAATTGGAAGGGACTCAAAACCGTATAAGTGTGTGAAATTTCATTAATTATTCAGATCTTCAAAAATTTAGAATTCTAGTTAACAGTGTTCAAGATATGATATGAATGCATCAACACTGTTATGAATTCAAAAATCAGAAAATAAACTTCAAAACAATTACAGATAAATACAAGTTCAAATTCAGGATATGGAAACAATTAACACATGATGATTTTATACAAGTAAGGCAAATTTCCAGAAAATTATTAATTCTGCAACTGGAAGTTTAAGAAGCACAGAATAAACAAAGAGATATGGAAGTGACAAATCAAATAAAGACAAATAGAAGAAAATAAAATAGAAAGGGGTAGAAGAAGCAGAAATAAACAATAAAAAATATTTACAAGGTTGAGGTCAGAGATCATACCTGATTCACAGAAAACGTTGTGGATCTCTAACTCGTCAGACTTTGCTAAGGAACAGTAGATGATTCAATGATGTGAAGCAGTTTGAATCAGTTTCTCTTTTCAGTACAGTTGTTCCTCAGCCTCCTTTGGTAGCTAACTGTTTAGAGGATTGAGTGGTCTAACAAAGGCAGTAAAACCACTCACAGTTGTATTTGTTCGTTTTGGTACCCAAACCTGTTTATATAACAAACCATCAGAATAAACCTTTGTACCCTTAGGAACCCAAATCTGTTTGAATTTCATGAAGTTTGGTTTATTTTCTTTTGGGATCCAGGATTGTTTAGAAGGATTATTATAAAACAATTTCTCATTTTGATTTTGACTCAAAAAACCTTTGAAATTATAAGAGTTCAAATTTTCAAATTGATTCTTTTCAAGGTTGTTTGAAGGATTTTTCACATCATTCGTAATTCGTCTTTCAAAAACATTATTTTTCTCAAACCCAAGTCCACGTTTATTTTGAACAGAAAATTGGTTTTTCAACAACATATTCAAAGAATTTTCACCGTTTGAAATATTAGACAAGATTGTTTCAAGTTGTTGAATTTCAGTTTTAAGATCACCATTTTCTTTCAATAAATCTGAACAACGATTTTTAGTGATCTCACATCTTTTAAAATCAGATTTCAAAACCAAATTTTCATCTTTGAGTAACTTTATTTTGGTTTGGGACTCAGCAATCTCAGCCTCAAAATGTTTTCGACTTTCAGACTCAAATTTCTTGAAATTTTCAATCTCGTTTTCAAGTTCTTTCAAAATCGAATTTGATTTCAACAAATTTTCCTTTTCTGCCATTTCAAGTTTGGAATGAATATTAGTTTTAAAAATTTCAAATTCCTTTTGCAGATGATTGTTCAAATTTGATAGCTCAATCTTGTTTGCTTTTAAGACCAAAATTTCATCTTCAAACTTTTGAATATTTTTATTGAGATGAACAAGATTGGTTTTCAATTTCAAACAATTTTTACAATCTGAATCTGACAGGTTTTTAAAATATTCAAGCTGTGATTCCAAATCATCAATTTTGCTGTTCAACTCAGAATTCCTAGATTTTAGAGTTTTGTTTTTAGATTTGAGTTTATCAACAGATTTAGTTAAATCAACACACATATAAACCAAATCTTCGTATGAGAAATTTTCAACTTCAGCGTCCGTTGATTCTCCATCTTCTGATCCTTCTGAATTCTCATTTGTAAATCCTGTTAAACAGAATTCTGAATCTGAATTGACAATCTGGGGTTTTGAGCTGGAGTTGTCAATTTGACCATACTTCGTATTGAGAGCTGCCCAAATTTCCTGCGCAGTTAAACAATGGGAAATCAGACTGTATTGATTATCATCAAGATGAGAATAAAGAATATGTGTAGCACGAGAATTAAAAACTTTATCTACCATATCGTGCCCATTGATAACAACATCCCAACATTTAATATTAACAGATTTTAAATAAAATTCCATTTTGGATTTCCAGTTTAAAAAATCTGTTCCAGTGAAAATAGTTGGAGATGAACTGGACTGACTTTCGCTAGACAGACAACTAGGGTTACCCATGACTCTAGAGTTAAAAAAAAATACCTGCTCTGATACCACTTGTTGGATCTAGATTAACCCTAGAGGGGGGGGTGAATAGGGTTTATCACAGTTTATAACTAAATTAAAAATCTAACAGGATATGTAATAATGCACAAATCATAGAATATAGCAATTACAAAAATGCAGAAAATAAATCACACACATATATACCCAGCTTCGGCAGACTCTGCATACTGCTGCATTCACTAAGGTTTCTACTAGGTGTTAATAACAGATCCCGCTTACAGACTCTGTAAACTCGCACTCCCTGCTCCTGTACTAACCCTACGCTCAAATCCCTAGACTGACCGATGTCCACTCGATCAGATTTTCCCTTGATTACAACCCCGTAATCAATAACTCAGATTTTACAGATTCTGAAACTGACAGTCAAAATCCTGACTGATTCACCTCTAGATTTTTACAGAATCTATAAACTGTTCGATTCGTTTTTACAGAACAGAATTAAAAACAATACAAGTATATAAAAAAAAGGAGAAACCCTAGGATTTAGGTTAAAAAGGGTCATCCCTTATCCATTTAAACATGGCCGGCCCATTTGTTATTTTTGTTTCCCTGATCCCTTAGTTCTCTGGAAAAATGGCGGCGGCTAGGGTTTCTCTTGAATCCCCAAATCAAATCGCTATGCCTGATGAATTTGCTGCTCTCTGAAGCTCGAATCTTTGAATAGCTTTGGTGCTTCGATTTGGAGACTTCTGTGGATCGAAACGCTTGAGGAAAAAGTGAGTTATTCTGATTTTGATTTCTTTGTTCTCGTATGAACTAGTTTTGATTTCGATTGAATTGTTTGTGGTCTCTATTCCTCAATTGCCTGTGATGATTGGTGTAAATAAATAGGGTAAACCAAAACCCTTAAACTCTGATTTCACGTTTATGACTTGGCTGATTGGTTTTGAAAAGATTCCTCTTTTTGTTGCTCGACTTAAATTTGTTGCTGTGAATTCTTGGCGTGATTTTGTTTCCTTGATTTTATTGCTTTCGGCCTTGAATTGAGATAATTCACTTGATTTGGACCTTGATTTGAATCGGTTTCTTGCCTTGATTGCGCGTGAATTTGTTGTCTGATTTGCTGAGTAGATTTCGACCTTATCTGTAAATTGATTACTTGCCAAATTTTGAAATAATTTTGTCGGCAATTAAATAGTCTTGATTTAATCTGTGATTTTCCCTTTATCAAAACTGCACAGTGATTGAATACATTTCTGGAAATCAAATTCTTGACTCTTTTAAAAAAGTGTTGAGCATATCTGGAGTTTATTGTTGCCTTAAAAACACATATGCTAATTTTCTGGAACAAATGATTCTTGCAATTGTTAGAGCCTTGCCATAAATCATTCTTTGGTTTCAGGAAAATAAAAGAAATGAATTTCTTTTCTGGAAACAATTCTTGACTGAAAATTCAATCTTGGCAAAAATTTCATTAAACACTTGCCAGATATTATTCCATGTCAAAAAAGATTCATGCATGTTTTTGAAACTTGCCAAAAAAAAAAATCCTTAGAAGCAGATTTTTGCCGAGAATATCCATAAAAAGTATTGCCAAGGTTGTTGAATTGATACTGCTTTGAAATACAGTGAACTTTCTGAAAGAAGACTTTCTGTACTTGCCCAAAAATACACTTGCGGAAAAATACTGATTCCTTTGGCAAATAAAGGAAATAATTGATTGCCACAAATAATTCTTTCCAGAACCATATTTTGTGATTTTAATAAATTCATTTCTGGAAAGATTTATATGTTTCAATCCCAAAAAAAATTTGTCCCTTAGAAACATCTTGCCGAAAATGAAAGCTTTCTAAGCATTGTTACCACACTGATTTGCATAAATTATAAAATGAGTTTTTGGACGCTAATGAATGTTGCCATTTTATGGAATCAATTAAAAAAAGTTTCCTTGTTTGATTTTCTAGAAAAGGAACTTGAATTGCAGATTTGTATTATTCCATAAATGAGTTGTTAACAAAGAACTTCCCTTAAATTTTGCCATGCTGAATTTGAACTTGTCTCATGCATATGAATCAATGTGTAACCTGAACATGTTGAGTTGAACCATATGACGCATTGTGCATGCATGTTCACTGTCTTGATGAAAACTGCTCCACTTATATTTGCTGTGTGACACAGAAATTGCATGTGCACACATGGACTGCACCATCCATGCTGAGATGTTTATGTTGAGCCACTATGTATATCTTCCATGCTGGAACCTGCTTTAAAATCTTTCCTACACACTTGCTGATTTTGCACTTGCTGATTTTGCTTGATTCCATACTTGAACTTGTCTTTCTTGTGTTAGTACTGCCTCGACCACTTCGAGTTGTTTTGTCTTTACTGGGTTGTTTGTACTTGACTTGATCATTGCTATGCTGGGTTGATCTTGAAATTGCCTTTACTATACTTGCTGAACTCCATGACCATGCTGCATTGTTTTGGACCTTGGCTCGACACTTGAACAATGAGACTCGACCACTTTTGCACTTGAACTGTCTTGACTCTTGCTTGTCATTTCAGAAAATATACTTGTATTGGTTGCTTGGCATTTGAATATTTGCTTTGTACTTTGAGGTGTGTTGACTTTGTTTTCATGTGCACTGAGTTGAGAAGGTCCACGTGGCTACTCCTCAGTTGCACACTGAATTGGCGTGGCAGTGCACATGTGTATATATATACACGTGTGTATATGCAGCCATTCAGAAAATTTCCTGTCCCTGTACATATACAAACTGTCTGCTAGACACAGATGAATCAGATCAAGTCATGAAAAATGATGAGAAACACACCAGAAAACTGAGGCAAATAAAATTTAAAAATAAAATTTATATACACATGTATTCAGCTTAAATTCTATTGCAGTGTACTGTGTGTGTGTTCTTGTATATGACAGGTATGAAGACTGGACTGATGGTGAAGATAGAAGACTGAAGATACAAGACAGAAGATAAAAGACCGAAGATGATAGAGAAAAGTATATGTGTCAGTTTATGGGAAAAATGTATGTCTGAAATGTAAACAAAGTGAATGATGTAACAGTGTCAAAGTATATATGAAATGTATATCAGTGATATGTACAAATAGTGGAGTGTACTGTTTGAAAAGTTGAGATAACATATCATATTTAAATAAAATACTGTTTGAATATTTAAATTCGTGTACACTAGTATTCTGTTTAAATATAAATATTATATTTCTGTCTGTGATGTATATTAACAGTACGATATCAAACACATTTATAATATATATTTATTTGGTTGTTATCATCAAACAAAAATCATATAATAGTGTATACGACTACGTCATATACAACAATAGCCAAATCAAATTTTGAAATAGCCAATGTGGAAATCGTTATTAAAATATAGGCCGTTAAAATAGTCGTTTTGCAAACGGACTCAGATTTCGACGAAATTAGTTTCATTAGAACCATATCATTAAATTATTGTACGGTGTTGAATGGCATGACAAACCGATGTCGTATGTGGCCACGGTAGCCGTAAACGCCCAGTTATTTTCTATAGCGAGTAATTAATTCAATAAAGGGTTATTTGGGTATAACTCGAACAGACGATCGAATTAAGCCGCGAAACAAATTCCATTGAGTTCGTATCGTCGATTAGAGTCAGGATAGGTATATAGTTTGTTATTTTTGGAGACCGTGTAATTTGGTGTTCGAAATAGCATTGCGGTGCGCGTAAAAATGGCCTACCGGGGAAAGTCTCAGGATGCGACGAAACTGGTGTCGTTGAGTTCGTATTGAAGAATTATTATAGGATTGCAAGGTTTCAAGTTGATTTGATTTATCTGGTGATTGTGGAAAAATTAAACGCGTGTTTATTTCTGGTTTTATAATGGAAATTTTTTCAAACGACCTCGGATTTCGACAAAACTTATACCATTGGGTCCGGAATATATTTTTATACCAAGATTAGCTTTTTTATCAGTAAACGAAAATAATTTGTAGTAGTTTTAATCAACTACTTTACCCGTAAGTTTCGTTAAAATAATTATAAAAAAATATAATATAAAATCATTCCTTGTACACCACACTTGGTTCCTTGGCAACCAAACTTCTCTAATTCCTTTACCATCACGTAAACGTGCTAATCACGGTATTCCTCAATCTATATAATCACCTCCCCCGTTCGTTTGTTTTCCACTTTGCAAAAAAAATAAAATATGAAGCCATCCTCCAACAAAAAAATTCACAGCTCTCAATCCATCGATTTTTGGCCAAGGTTCCAAAAGGAAAAGTATAGATGAGGGGCATGGGGACCCACGACCGGAGTTTGGCGGGGTACGGTGGTGAGTGGTGGCGGTGGTGACGGATCTTAGATCCAGTTTCTGTTTTGGAGCAGTTTTGATTTTGGATTTTTACAAAATCAATGAAGCCGAATTAACTCAAATGATATGAAGATGAGGTGAAGCCCGGAGGGAGGGGTTCAGTTTGGTGGTGGCCGTTGGTGGTCTGGTGGTCGGAGGAGACGGTGGCGGCCGGTTAAAGGGGACTGTTTAAATTTTTTAATAAGAGTTCGACTTTGATTTTGAAAACCATGGGTTGCGAATTGGAATTGCTAATCTAAAGGAAAAGTGGGCGCTAAGATGTGGTGGAGCTGACGGCGGAGTCTGGTAGCTATCGGAGGCCGGATGACGACGCCAGGTGGCGACGAACGGAAATGATGCAGTTCCGTGTTTTTGTGAACTGGGGGACAACAGGTGTAACAACCCGTATTTTCAATAACCTGTTATAACGTAAATCGAGGCAGAATTTAATTTATAAATCTGAATCAAGGGAAATGGGCTATGCCATTGCGTTCGTCTCGGAAAAATACGCGAAATAGAGTCCGAGTTTTCGAAAATCGGAGTCCGTATGACCCGATTAAGGCCCAACGAAGTTTTCAGAAAATTTCAAAGTAAAAACAGATTTCAAATTCAAGTTTGAATTTGGAAATTAGGGTCATATTGGGCCAGGCGGGAAAATTCCTGCCAGAGCACCCAAGTCGACAGCCCTGTCGACTTGGGAGTCGACTTGGTTGGACCCAAGTCGACAGCGCTGTCGACTTGGCTGTCGACTTGGCTCAGCCGGGCACTTTTGCCTGGTGCACCATTCTGGGGTTGTGTTGAGTTTGGGAGCCAGATTCGGTTTTGAGGGCTGAGATTGGAACTAGGGTTTAATCTAATGGCCTAAAACACTTGCCTAATCTATAAATAAGACCCTAAGCTAGCCCTAAATCATCATTAATCAACCCTACAACTAAACTATGGCAAAATCACTCCTCTCATGGCCTCCACTCTCTTCATAAAATTCTAAATAAATTTCTATAAGAGATTTTCCATGCAAACAAGTGTTTTCAAGCTTGTATGAGTGTCATTAGCTTGCATTCAAGTCAAGTTTCCATATTTACATCATAAAGCAAGAGTTTTGATCATTTTGGCTCAAGGGTTTTTCTATTAGAGCTTGCATTTTGGGTTTATTTGATTGCTTAAGGGCTTTGTCATATTTTTGTGTCTTCATAAGCATTGTAAGCCCTTTTCTACTTTCATACTTAAACTCTAAAGTTAAATGAATGATGCAAGTTTGGTTGATCATATGATATGCAAGTTATGTTATGCAAGTATGCCATGTTTTGATATGCAAGTTATGTTATGCAAGTATGTCATGTTATGATATGCAAGTTTATCATGTTATGTTATGCAAGTATGCCATGTTATGATATGCAAGTTTATCATGTTATGTTATGCAAGTATGCCATGTTATGATATGCAAGTTTATCATGTTATGTTATGCAAGTATGCCATGTTATGATATGCAAGTTTATCATGTTATGATATGCAAGTTTATATGCAAGTTGCCATGTTATGATATGCAAGTTTATCATGTTATGATATGCAAGTTTATATGCAAGTTTGCCATGTTATGTTATGCAAGTTTGCTATGTTATGATATGCAAGTTTGCCATGTATGTTATGCAAGTTTGGGTTGATCATTTTGTTCATGTTACCATGTTATGCAAGTTTATCTTGGGCTTATGAGCTTAAAGCTTCAAGCTTTAGGCTAAAGGTTGCATTTTGGCAACATGTAAGTTATCATATCCCTTATGATAACTTGCATGTGAGGCTAAATGCGAACTTATGGCAACTTTTACATGTCATTTATCACCATGTATCACCAATATGCTAAGTTTGGTTTTATGCATGCTTTTGAGGCCTAAAAATGTAATATGCAAGTATATGAACATTTCATATGCCACCATGTTAAACTTGTGGCTTCAACACCTTTATGTCATGATTATGCCAAGTTCCCTCTTTCTATCCTTTATGCGCTATTGCGATATGTAAGCGATGGGATTGCGTTTGGGGTTGGGTAAACTTAAAAGACATAAAAACATAAGATTGGGAATTTACCTATTAAGTTAGGTCTACCCATTGGGAATTTACCTATTAAGTTAGGTCTACCCAAATGCTTGAAAACTTGTAACATGTTTTGGAAACATGATGGACATGACACTTAGAAAATATAAGTGTGACCAACTCGAGGTTGGGTTGAGTTTGTAGCGTAAACCTACCCGGAACCGACCGGCTTAACTAGTTGCTACAAACAATAGGACCCAATGTGAGAAGTTGGTCATGTTGTACCTTGAACCCGAGGTTAGACCAAGTTGTGGTATAAAGCTACCCGGAACCGACCGGCTTAATAGTAACCGCAACGGAGTCTAATGTGAGAGGTTAAGGCACATTAATTAATGCCTCATGATTAGGGTTTAAGTCATGGTCCACTTAATATTTAATCAATGCGGGCTTGGTAGATTAATCAGGGTTAAGTCGTGAACTCATCGTTACACTTAACCAAGTTAATCCATGATTAGCAAAAGGGTTAAACCGTACTTAACCCACTAGAAAATCCTAGCAATGGGGGTCCACTCCAGCAGTAATCCCAAGTTCGTATCATTAAGACCCTAGGGTCTAGGCTAGGGCGGGGGGCACAATTACTGGACTTGAGGTAAGAGACCAAAAACGACGGCAGAGTGGTACGCCGGTGTAGTTCCGGGCGGACTTTTGGTCGTGCACATAGTCCGAAGCCGGGGAAAGCATGCACGGGTACCAGTAGATCGAGACTGTGCACTTATGTTTATGGTGTCCAGGGGTTGACACCCTAGGGCTTGATACACCCGACGGGAGACCCTGCACAGTCTGACTACAATTATGTTTGGGCCGCATTGACACCAACACGTGACGAGTTAGGCTTATAGGGAGCCGATCGACTAGACCGTTTGGTTGGACCGCGTATTAGGGTCACTTCATGTTATTGGGCCAAAGCTTGGGCCAAGGGATCAATACTTGTTTATTCAAGTCATGTTAGTTTGCTAGTACACCTGTGGTGCAAAAACCTTAATCCTGATTATGCGATGACACCTTTATCTACCTTGTTAGTTAACCATCATGCTAGTATGTTGTTATCCTTATGTTCATCCCAGCTTTCATCATGCCAGTTAACTTTATCAGTTTACATTGATTGTAGTAGGGCTTACTCAGTCTTTTTGACTGACCTGTTTTCTTTCGCCTCTTTTCTTCCGTTTCCCCCCCAGGTTCTCAGGGTAGGAATATTGGAGCCTAGCTTGGATTTCTGATCGCTGCTTGTGGGATTTTAGCTCATGTACGGTCTTGACATGAAGCTAGCTATGGTTATCACTTATTTTGGGGATAGTACTTATGTATTTCAGTTTTTCAGTAATGTTGTTTTTATCTAGACTTGTGTATTTAGAAGGTTGACATTATGTTGTACCAGACTTGTTTTGAAATGGTTTGAAATCTTCCGCTGTTTTACTTATCTTATTTACTCTGTTTATATATATACATATGTTCTTGTTCTGCCTTGATATATCATTATGCATGTTTACCTGATTCAAACGCCCCTCCAAAGTCAGAGTGCTTGCAAGAGACACCCTGGCGGAGGTGGGGTGTTACATTTGGTATCAGAGCATATGGTTTACGAGAAGGAACAAAAAGGTTTTTAGAAAACTTTTGGAAAACTATTTTCAAAACCAAGTATAAAGTATTTTCCAAAGAAAAGTCTAGTTTATTTTAAAGGCTATTCCCCAAAAAGCCATTAGCAAAATTCCTTCGTTTTTCTCCATTCTGAATCTATCTTTTTCTTCGTTTTCAGTATGGCCGATAACTTTGCCATTCCGGAGGGAGTACACGTACCTGTTTGGTATAGGAGACTTTTGGAGGCTAGGGCGACCGAAGCCGGCCCCGCCGATGTTCCTCCTCCTCCTCCTCCGGTAGTTATTGTTCCTCCTCCTCCTGTCGCTGAGGTTCCTCTTCCTCCTCCCCCTCAGCATCCTCAAGTTGACTTCGCAAAGATTTGCAAAGACTTTAAGGCGATGGGTTGCAAGAATTTCATTGGAACCGAGTGTAACGACCCAGAAAATCTGAACCAATTTAAAATTTTTAAATTGGCTAAAATAATGGATTTTAAATATTTAAAATAAATATTTTAAATAATGGCGATGAAAACTGAGTTGAAATCGACATTTGAAAACGAATATAATTAATTATAATTATATATAGAATTGAAAATGGCGCGGTAGTTCGATAATTCGATTTCAAACTTCAATTGAATATACCGGGTGCAAAACAATCCGGATTTTAGTGAAACCAAAAATAATGGAATCTAATTGATGATATCTTTCTAACGAATCCGACCAATCGAAATTTGATAGCGGGAATCAAAAGATATGTCCAGTTGAAAATTCTGAATAGTCGCTATAGAATTCAGGCCCTTAAAAATGGACATTTTGCAAATGACCTCGGATTTCGACGAAACCACTTTTGTTAGATCCGCAGTGTCAGGTTATTGTTAGGTTTCAAATTTCATAATTTTTCGAGTCAATATGTGAGCGTGGCAAAAGAAAACGCGTTTGACCAGTTTCTGTTGATTTTAATCGAATGGAAATTGGCCATTTCTCAAACGGTCTCAGAATTCGACGAAACTAGTTTTGTTAGGACCGTATCGTCAATACGAAGCTAGAAAATATTTTTCTGGAATTTTTCTAGTCAGTATGTGGCCCCGGTAATTTGAAATGTACGTTTAAAATTCAATATAGTGATTTAAATGAAAATTCAAAAGGAAACCGATTGTAACGATCAAACCAGCTTGCGATACATATCCCATTGTGTTCGGAATGGGGGTTAAATGCTATGGACGACAGGCAGTGGGCCTCGTTTCGAGGTCGTGGATGAAAGTCAACCTATTTGCAAAATTAAATAATTAAATTAAAAAAAAAATATTTTTTAATTCCCTCCCTCCCTTTATTCTTCTGCTTGGCCCCCCCCGATTCTATAACCAGAAATAAAAAAAAAAAAAAAGAAAGAAAACCTAAAAACCCAAAATCGCGCCGCCTTACCTCGAACGACACCGACGATCGAGCTGACGCCCCACCACCCTCGCGACCTCCTCCCTCCAGGCGACGCAACTCGCGACGCAATCGAAGCAGCCCCCCCCCAATCGGAGCCTCCACCTCGGACACATCATCGCGACGCCTCCCTGAACCTCCGAACGCCACCTGAGCCGCCGACGACTCCTCCTCCCCTTCGCAAGATCGGTGAGTGTTTAAGTTATTTTATCTTTGTTTTTATTTTTTATTTTCTACAGTGAATTGAAAGCTGTTTAAAAAAAAAAAATGAAAACTGGTTTGTTTTTTTTAGATTTAAAAACTGGGTTTTCAAGATGAAAAAGAATTTTAAAACAGAATTTTTTTTAAAGAAAATAAAACTGAATTTTTATTTTAAGTTATAAAAACTGTTTTTTTTATAAAGTTTTAAAACTGTTTTTTTTATAAAAGAGTTTTAAAAACAGGAATTTAAAAAGGCAAAACTGTTTTAAAAGAGAAAAAAACTGCATTTTTAAATAAGGTAAAAAACTGCATTTTTAAATAAAGATAAAAACTGCATTTTTTATAAAAGAGAAAAACTGATTTTATTTTGAGCTTTAAAATAGGAAAAAGGTTTAATCTTTTAGTAGAAAAAGATTTGAACTTGCAAAAGTAAAAATCATATTTTTATATATTGAATAGCATAGTAAAAATTCTATTTTTACATATGCAGAGGATACGGGTGAAAGCGACAAATAGGCGAAGATTTCTATTAAGAAGAGTCTCGCGGTTGGATAGCTATTGGTGAGATTTCTGATTTAAAAATATTATATATATGTGAAATGAAAGTAAATTGCTATCTATAAATATATATCTATATATATATATATATACGCCCCTCGTCCACAAACCATGGACGATATTTATTGGTTGAAATTGTTGTGAAAATTGAATGATTGTTTGGGATTGTTTGTGATTGATATTGGTTGATTGTGGTTGAAAAATACCCATTTGTGGTTGTGAAATATTTGGTTGAAACCACATAGGATTAGTTTGTGGAAATGAAATAAATATATACATGCCGCCTGCGTGCGAACTAGATGCATGTTTCCCATTGTCAAAAACCGCGAGGTTTTAAGGTAGAGCGAGGAGCCGTACTAGGGACGGTGCCGGTGTAACTACCCTGCCGTTATGCTGCCGAAATTTTGAATAATATTTGAGTGTTTGAATTATTTTCATATGCTTAAACTATATTTATTCATTCTATTGAAAACATTCATGTGTTGAATTGATATTCATTCGTTGTTTAGAAATTCATGTGTTGAATGGTATTCATATTTTGAAATAAATTGTTCGATAATAAAAATCACATTTTTATCTATATATAAAAACTATTGAAAACATTCATGTGTTGAATTGATATTCATTCGTTGTTTAGAAATTCATGTGTTGAATGGTATTCATATTTTGAAATAAATTGTTCGATAATAAAAATCACATTTTTATCTATATATAAAAACTATTGAAAACATTCATGTGTTGAATTGATATTCATTCGTTGTTTAGAAATTCATGTGTTGAATGGTATTCATATTTTGAAATAAATTGTTCGATAATAAAAAATCACATTTTTATCTATATCTAAAAACTATAGAAAACATTCATGTGTTGAATTGATATTCATTCGTTGTTTAGAAATTCATGTGTTGAATGGTATTCATATTTTGAAATAAATTGTTCGATAATAAAAATCACATTTTTATCTATATATAAAAACTATTGAAAACATTCATGTGTTGAATTGATATTCATTCGTTGTTTAGAAATTCATGTGTTGAATGGTATTCATATTTTGAAATAAATTGTTCGATAATAAAAAATCACATTTTTATCTATATATAAAAACTATAGAAAACATTCATGTGTTGAATTGATATTCATTCGTTGTTTAGAAATTCATGTGTTGAATGGTATTCATATTTTGAAATAAATTGTTTTATGATAAAAATCCCATTTTTATCACCAACTTGAACTATATAGAAAAATAGTGTTTTGAAATGAATTGTTTTACAATAAAAATCACATTTTTATTGTATGCATAAGTCGTTGAAGTGTGAAGTGTTAAAAATAGCCACTTGTTCAAAATAAACATATATGAGATGAAATATTCATTAATTAGCTAATGAAAAGATTTGCGCCTATTTATGTAACATTAGATTGAATGGTGTTTTTAAACCAAATAGAAATCAAATATGAAGTCGAATAGAAAGTGATAAATGATAAGAACTGTATATACATGTACATGCATATTCTTTGAACAGGTTATAGCAAAGGGGCTAGAGAAGAGGAATAAAATTTTGTGCCCGACAAATAGGTACACATTTACTGATTTGTTTGGGTGATGATTTTGAGCCTGTTGGCTAGCCGCTTGGCTTTTTCTTTTTCTTTTTGAGATTAGAAGGACCGGGAACGCTATTTGCGATTTCCCGACGCTCCCGGTGCAGGGGAGGTTATGGCGAAATTTTTCCAAAATATAAGGTGTTAGAAAAATTTTTGAAGTGAAAACGATATAGAAATCATTGAATGAACTATATTTATATAAATATATAAATATAAATAAAATTAAAACGAAACGAAGCCGTGCAGTTCGTATTTTGAAACCGTGATTTCAAACAACTAGTACGGGAAATCCGACCATTGGATTTTCCCGAAACCTCAACCGTCGGGTTCTCCTTGGAATAATCTTTCCAACGGCACCAACCTTGTAAAAATCCAACGGTTGGATTGTCTGGAATGTTTAATTCAAATTTGAAGAAAAACAGCGCCAGAATCGATTTTATTTATATATAAATATAAATAGAATTATATTTAATCGAATAACGACGCTGCAGTTCGTATTTTGGAATCGAAACTTCAAACGATTGTACCGGGAGATCCGACCGTCGGATTTTCCCGAAACTGGAACCGTTGGATTCGTTTTGAAAAGACCTTTCTAATGATGTAAATTTTGTGGAGATCCAACGGTTAGATTTTCAGAAATGTTTAAATCAAATCTGAAGAAAAACAGCGCCACGGCCGCCTTATGGCCCGAAGCGTCGTTTTGAATAAAATAGCTATTTTAAAATAAATAAAAATAGCGATAAATAGTTATAAAATACCATAAGCGATATGGAAAGGAAATAAACTGAATTTGCTTGATTTTTGTGATGTTTGATGGTTGAATGTGTTTGGTGTGAAAATTACATTAAAGGACAAAATTGGTGATGTCGAATAATTTAACCATTGAAATAAATTGAATTGAAATTCTAAATATACGTGAATTATTTGAGAAGGCCGAGTTAATTCTCATTTCAAATAATTGACCGACGATTGAAATTCGAAGATGAAGACGACGGTCGAAGACCGGAGATCTTCACCTCGTTTGGACGGTAACCGAGGTCCTGATTGGGAGGCATCCCGAAATATGGATAATGAGTGGTGATCGTTCAGACGTACGTGTTGATCGAAGGGTTTGAGAGGTATTTAGTGCCTCCGGTTTCGTTCAGACCCAGGACGGACTTGTAAATGGACTGTGTGTCTGACATTGGATTTTATTCTGTGTTGATTGATTTCTGTTAAATATACATCTGTTTGGCGGCGGAGAATTCATTCTTTTGCTTAACGCCCTTCTCTGAGACGTACGAGCTCAGAGGTTGTATATCGATGGACATCAATCGCATGGCGTGAATTGCCCGTGTGGCACGCTAAGATGCAGTGATCAGGGCTTCTGTTGAAAAGCAAAGTCTTGTGGTGATGATCAAAGCACCGCCTGTGTGGCATAGCTTTGTGTAAACGTGAATTCGCGAGTCTCACACCCCGGTATGAACCTAAAACGGGAGGAAGGACCTCAGGGAGGACATGCGTTTCTTTCTAGCTAGGGTGGTGTCAGTGACCTACCAGCCCTGACATTTATATACTTTTCACCTATGTGGTTGTTGCTGTTGCGAGGCGCCTCGGTTTGATCGTACGATCCGGGTCCGATGGAGTCATTCGTTGGCTCGTTTACGCCCCAAAGGGCGGGGAAACGTATTGTTCAGGCATTTTAATCCACATCGGTGGACCGGCCCTGTCGCTCCAAGGGCCCACCTGAGTCTGGGTCCTGTGGCTCGGGCTAGAGAGTCACGAATTCGGTAAGGACTATCTTTTGCCTTGGTTCATGACGGAAATCCAATTTCCAAATACGACATCGTGCGGTTTTGATTGTATATATATATATGGCGACATGATATATGGTACCCATGCCGTCTATGATTGATAGTTATGATTTGTAATAGTTTTCAAAACATAAAAACACTAGCAATAATATCAAATGCCTTTGTTTTATTCGTATCAATCATATTTTGGCCATTATAAGGTAAAACTCTATCCTCCGGTTTGCGTTGCATTGTATGATGGGAACTGAGTCTTATAACGGCTTCATTTTTATAAAAAGCATAGCGATGTTTAAAAGAAAGATTTGTTTTAAAGCACTGGCAATCCAATGGATTAAACCCGTTCCACGAAAGTGGCGTGGTCCTGTGATTAGCCAATTATATATATGTGTTGAGTGGATTTCTCATACCAGTCCCATGACTGACTCGTAGTTTGTTTCACTCTCAAACTCGGGTGCCCCTTTTTCTGCACGGGCAGCCTCGTATTCAGGTTTAGCTGGTTCTTTCTGGATAGCTGGAGCTGAAGATGGATTCTATCATTTATTTCTTTTTATGCTGTTCAGCTCCTATTGTACATATTTTGTATATTTCCGCTGTAGACATTTATGTATAGCTGAACTGTATTTGTACTAAGTAAGATCCTGTATACTGTGTAACTCTGATGATTACTTTTATCCAGTATATTTTGTTGTTCATTCTGGTGTATTTAATTAATTCTGTTCTGCTATTATATGTTTCTGTGTTATATTCCAAAGATAACCTTGTTTCCGTGAGAACGGGAAATCGGGTCGTCTCAACGTGGTATCAGAGCTTTGGTTAAGCTTAGTTCTGGAATATAACATTTGAACAAACTCGTCAGAAATAGAACCAGTAGTGTTCTAGGACGGGTAACTCAATACAGATAGGATCAGCAATATCCTAGTATGAGTAAAGCAGAATGAAATTACACCTTGATAGACACATTTACATTCAAGTATTTGTCTCTATATTTTGAAATATCTTTTCTGTGACCTGACACTTGATCTGCCATTTGCAGAAGTACTAGAATAATGAGTGTCAGAAGCAGAAGGAATGCAGAACCGGATATTGAGGCCCTATTAATCAAATATCGAAATATGGGTGGAATACCATTCTCTGGTGAAGAATCTATTATGAAGACGTAAGCTTGGATTCGTTCGGTTGAGAAAATCTTCGAAGCATTAAAGCTTAGAGATGACCAGAAAAGATTGCTGGCCTCCTGGGCTCTCAAAGATGAAGCTTTGTTCTGGTGGGATTCGGTTATAGAGAATAATCCAGAAGGTGATATCACCTGGGATAAATTCAAAGTGATTTTCTTGGAAAGATTTACTCCTCCCGAAGCAACTGAGAGATTATGTGACGAATTTTCTTATCTAATACAAGGAGACATGACCATTCCCGAATATCATAAGAAATTCATGGAACTTTCTCACTTTGCTCCTCATCTAATCCAAGACCCAAAGAGGAAAAATCTGAGATTTATTCATGGCCTTCAAAGGAGATACCAGAATAAAGTATTGGGGCATGTGAAGCTTCCTTTTTCTGAAATGATATATATGGCCTATCAGTATAAAGATCTCCATAAGAAAGGAATGTTACGTGACGAAGAGGAAGTCTGTTCTAGTGACAAAACAGAGTCAGAAACTGATATTCCTGAAGCCAGTGCAAGGTCGGAGATCAGTAAGAAGCCCAGTGCCAAGAGAAAAAGGGCTGAATCTGGGAAAGAACCAGTGACAACAGCTATTTGCTCTAACTGCAATAAGAAAGGACATTTGTCGATAAGTTGCAGATCTCTAAAGAAACAAGTTAAGGATGGGTCTAAATCCGGAGGGAGGCTTCAAGAGAAAAGAGGATGCCATAAGTGCCACCAGGCCGGTCATATTGCGAAAAACTGCCCGCTACCTCAGAAACCTAAAGAAGTAAATGTAAATGAAGTGGTAGAAGTACCTGCCTCCTCGTCTACTCAGGAAAGGTCTGATGTTTTAGAAGGCACGCTCAATGTCAAAAACATCCCAGTTAAAGTACTGTTTGACACTGGCGCGTCACGAAGCTTTATTGCAAAGAGTGCAGTCAAGAAGTTGGATTTGAATTTGAAAAAGCTCAAAGAGCCCATGACTGTCCAAAATCCAGTTGGGGGTTCCATCAATCTCAGTTGGATCTGTGCAGTACCAGTCTCTTTTTCTTGCTATAAATTCCCTATTATCTCTATCGTTATGAACTTTAATGAATTTGATCTTATTCTGGGGTTGGATTGGCTAACCAAATATGAAGCAGAGGTTAGATGCGCCGAGAGAGTTGTGAAGGCAAAAGCACAATTGGGAAATTATATAACCATACCATGTGAAGGCCCAACTTCAAATAGAAAAGATTTCTGGTCAGCTCTCGATGTTTCTCCAGCTCAAATAGAAAATATCCCTGAGGTCACAGAGAATATTCCCGACCTAATCAAAGATATTCCTGTCGTCAAGAACTATGCGGATGTATTCGAAGAAGTTGTTCGCTTACCTCCGCAGAGAGAAATAGATTTCAAGATTGCTTTAATTCCCAATGCAAGGCCGGTAGTTCACGCTATTCGAAGAATGTCCTTGAAAGAGAAGGAGGAATTAGACAATCAAACAAGACAGCTAGTATGGAAAGGTCTGATCAGGCCTAGTTTCTCGGACTGGGGTGCAGCAGTGGTGTTTGTCCCAAAATCTGACGGTACTCTACGGCTATGCGTGGACTATCGAGATCTGAACAAGCAGACAATAAAGAACAAGTATCCATTGCCAAGGATTGATGATTTGTTGGATCGATTAAATGGAGCACAAGTATTTTCAAGAATGGACCTAGCTACAGGCTTCCATCAACTTCGAATTGCCGAAGAGTGTGTTCCAATGACAGCGTTCAGAGGCCCCGACTTATTCTACGAGTGGTTAGTAATGCCGTTCGGCTTATGTAACGCCCCAGCTTATTTCGTCGATCTGATGAATAGAGTATTCAGAGGAGTACTGAACAAATTTGTTTTGGTTTTTATTGATGATATTCTAATCTTCTCTAAATCAAAGGCCGAACATGAAAAGCATCTGGAACAGGTTCTAGAAATCCTCAGAAGGAATGTATTGAAAGCCAAATTTTCCAAATGTATATTCTGGCAAGATGAAGTAAAATTTCTGGGCCATGTCGTATCGAAAGATGGAATCGCTGTGGATCCAAGCAAAATCACAGCTATTCAGAATTGGAAACAGCCCAGTACTCCCACTGAAGTCCGCAGTTTTCTCGGATTGGCTAGCTATTACCGAAAGTTCGTTAAAGACTTTTCGAAGATATCTGGTCACTTAACGAAGCTTACAAAGAAGCATTCTAAGTTCAAATGGACTCAAGAGAGTGAGGAGGCTTTCGAAGAGCTAAAGTTAAGATTGACGACAACTCCAGTGTTAACCATCATTGATGGAAACCAAGATCTAAAAGTCTGGACTGATGCGTCTAGAGAAGGCCTTGGAGCAGTGTTAATGCAAAGAAGCCAAGTGATTGCTTATGCTAGCCGTCAACTGAAACCGCACGAGAAAAACTATGTAACTCATGATCTTGAGTTATTGGCTATCATATTCTCTTTGAAAATCTGGAGACACTATCTTCTGGGCGAGAGATTTGAACTGTTTACAGATCACCAGTCGTTAAAGTATCTGTTCACTCAGAAGGACTTAAATCTAAGACAGCAACGTTGGCTGGAGTTTCTTGCAGCATATGACTTTGAAATTATATATACTCCAGGAAAAGCCAATGTCGTGGCCGATGCGTTAAGCCGAAAGAATGAAATGATCGCCAGTTTTATTATCACGACTTCATTGCTAGATAAGATATCTGCTCTTCAGGAGGATGATCACTTCATTCAGAAGATCAGAGGGATAATTCAACAAGGCGAACCCTCGAGTTTTCAAGTTGATAATGAGGGGATTCTAAGGCTCAAAGGTCGAATCTGTGTCCCTAACATTCCTGAACTTCGAAAGGAAGTACTGGATGAATGCCACAAGTCAAAACTCAGTATCCATCCAGGAGTAAGCAAAATGTATAATGACATCAAACGCACTTTCTGGTGGAAGTCGATGAAAAGGGACATTTCTTTATATGTCAGCCGATGCCCTACTTGCCAGCTAGTCAAGAGTGACCAACAGAAACTGGCTGGATTATTACAACCGCTAGAAGTCCCTGGCTGGAAGTGGGAGCATATTTCTATGGATTTCATTGATGGTTTGCCCAGAACCAGAAAGGGAAATGACAGTATTTGGGTGATCGTAGATCGCTTCACGAAGACCGCCCATTTTATACCTGTCAAATCAAATAGAACCGCTCAGAGTCTGGCGCAGTTATACTTCAGGGAAATAGTTAGACTACATGGAGTGCCGCTCAGTATAGTAAGTGATAGAGATACAATATTCACTAGCAAATTCTGGGAAGCATTTCAAGTCGAGCTGGGAACGAAGTTAAACTTGAGCACCGCTTATCATCCTCAGACAGACGGTCAGACTGAGAGGGTGAATCGCATTTTAGAAGATCTATTGCGGGCTTGTGTTATAGATTTCGGTGGATCATGGGAAGACCATCTGCATTTGGCTGAATTCTCTTATAACAACAGCTATCAGGCAAGTCTGACAATGTCGCCATTCGAAGCATTGTATGGTAGACCTTGCCGATCTCCTGCTTGTTGGGTCGAGCCTGGAAATAGACTTGTGTTGGGTCCTGATATGATTCGGGAAGCTGCAGACAAAGTTGATTTTATCAAGAAGCGATTACTCGCCGCTCAAAGCCGACAAAAGAGCTATGCCGATAGAAGAAGAAGAGATATATCCTTTGAAGTTGGCGACTATGTATATTTGAAAGTATCGCCGATGAGAGGAGTTATCCGGTTCGGTAAAACTGGAAAGTTAGCGCCCAAATTCATTGGTCCGTTTCCTATTCTGGAACGGATTGGAACTCTCGCATATAAAGTTAAATTGCCAGACTGGTTGCCGGGAGTGCATGATGTATTTCACATATCTCAACTTCGAAAGCACGTTCATGATCCAGACTTGGTCGTGGAAGAAGCAGCTCAACAGGACATTGAAATTACTCCAGAATTAGCCGTGAGGCGAGAGCCGCTAAAGATTATCGGCAAAGAAACCAAAGAGCTGAGGAACAAGAAGGTTCACTTAGTCAAAGTGCAATGGAGTGGAGATCCGCGAGATTGTACTTGGGAAACTGAGGAGAGCATTCAGAAAGCTTATCCTAGATGCCGAGTAGATATCTCTGATTGACTCCGGTGCAAGGTACATTTACCCTACTTTGCATTACCATTTAATTCTCTATTCTGTTGCTATTTTCTTCCCATGGATGTGCATTGTTTATCCTATACTCTGAATATTAGAAACAAATTGGTTGTTGTGTTGTATGATTGTAGATCTATCAAACCACTTTCGACTTTATTCCTTTTCGGGGACGAAAAGTTTTAAGTGGGGGAGATTGTAACGACCCAGAAAATCTGAACCAATTTAAAATTTTTAAATTGGCTAAAATAATGGATTTTAAATATTTAAAATAAATATTTTAAATAATGGCGATGAAAACTGAGTTGAAATCGACATTTGAAAACGAATATAATTAATTATAATTATATATAGAATTGAAAATGGCGCGGTAGTTCGATAATTCGATTTCAAACTTCAATTGAATATACCGGGTGCAAAACAATCCGGATTTTAGTGAAACCAAAAATAATGGAATCTAATTGATGATATCTTTCTAACGAATCCGACCAATCGAAATTTGATAGCGGGAATCAAAAGATATGTCCAGTTGAAAATTCTGAATAGTCGCTATAGAATTCAGGCCCTTAAAAATGGACATTTTGCAAATGACCTCGGATTTCGACGAAACCACTTTTGTTAGATCCGCAGTGTCAGGTTATTGTTAGGTTTCAAATTTCATAATTTTTCGAGTCAATATGTGAGCGTGGCAAAAGAAAACGCGTTTGACCAGTTTCTGTTGATTTTAATCGAATGGAAATTGGCCATTTCTCAAACGGTCTCAGAATTCGACGAAACTAGTTTTGTTAGGACCGTATCGTCAATACGAAGCTAGAAAATATTTTTCTGGAATTTTTCTAGTCAGTATGTGGCCCCGGTAATTTGAAATGTACGTTTAAAATTCAATATAGTGATTTAAATGAAAATTCAAAAGGAAACCGATTGTAACGATCAAACCAGCTTGCGATACATATCCCATTGTGTTCGGAATGGGGGTTAAACGCTATGGACGACAGGCAGTGGGCCTCGTTTCGAGGTCGTGGATGAAAGTCAACCTATTTGCAAAATTAAATAATTAAATTAAAAAAAAAAATATTTTTTAATTCCCTCCCTCCCTTTATTCTTCTGCTTGGCCCCCCCCGATTCTATAACCAGAAAAAAAAAAAAAAAAAAAAGAAAACCTAAAAACCCAAAATCGCGCCGCCTTACCTCGAACGACACCGACGATCGAGCTGACGCCCCACCACCCTCGCGACCTCCTCCCTCCAGGCGACGCAACTCGCGACGCAATCGAAGCAGCCCCCCCCCCCAATCGGAGCCTCCACCTCGGACACATCATCGCGACGCCTCCCTGAACCTCCGAACGCCACCTGAGCCGCCGACGACTCCTCCTCCCCTTCGCAAGATCGGTGAGTGTTTAAGTTATTTTATCTTTGTTTTTATTTTTTATTTTCTACAGTGAATTGAAAGCTGTTTAAAAAAAACAAAAAAAATGAAAACTGGTTTGTTTTTTTTAGATTTAAAAACTGGGTTTTCAAGATGAAAAAGAATTTTAAAACAGATTTTTTTTTAAAGAAAATAAAACTGAATTTTTATTTTAAGTTATAAAAACTGTTTTTTTTATAAAGTTTTAAAACTGTTTTTTTTATAAAAGAGTTTTAAAAACAGGAATTTAAAAAGGCAAAACTGTTTTAAAAGAGAAAAAAACTGCATTTTTAAATAAGGTAAAAAACTGCATTTTTAAATAAAGATAAAAACTGCATTTTTTATAAAAGAGAAAAACTGATTTTATTTTGAGCTTTAAAATAGGAAAAAGGTTTAATCTTTTAGTAGAAAAAGATTTGAACTTGCAAAAGTAAAAATCATATTTTTATATATTGAATAGCATAGTAAAAATTCTATTTTTACATATGCAGAGGATACGGGTGAAAGCGACAAATAGGCGAAGATTTCTATTAAGAAGAGTCTCGCGGTTGGATAGCTATTGGTGAGATTTCTGATTTAAAAATATTATATATATGTGAAATGAAAGTAAATTGCTATCTATAAATATATATCTATATATATATATACGCCCCTCGTCCACAAACCATGGACGATATTTATTGGTTGAAATTGTTGTGAAAATTGAATGATTGTTTGGGATTGTTTGTGATTGATATTGGTTGATTGTGGTTGAAAAATACCCATTTGTGGTTGTGAAATATTTGGTTGAAACCACATAGGATTAGTTTGTGGAAATGAAATAAATATATACATGCCGCCTGCGTGCGAACTAGATGCATGTTTCCCATTGTCAAAAACCGCGAGGTTTTAAGGTAGAGCGAGGAGCCGTACTAGGGACGGTGCCGGTGTAACTACCCTGCCGTTATGCTGCCGAAATTTTGAATAATATTTGAGTGTTTGAATTATTTTCATATGCTTAAACTATATTTATTCATTCTATTGAAAACATTCATGTGTTGAATTGATATTCATTCGTTGTTTAGAAATTCATGTGTTGAATGGTATTCATATTTTGAAATAAATTGTTCGATAATAAAAATCACATTTTTATCTATATATAAAAACTATTGAAAACATTCATGTGTTGAATTGATATTCATTCGTTGTTTAGAAATTCATGTGTTGAATGGTATTCATATTTTGAAATAAATTGTTCGATAATAAAAATCACATTTTTATCTATATATAAAAACTATTGAAAACATTCATGTGTTGAATTGATATTCATTCGTTGTTTAGAAATTCATGTGTTGAATGGTATTCATATTTTGAAATAAATTGTTCGATAATAAAAAATCACATTTTTATCTATATCTAAAAACTATAGAAAACATTCATGTGTTGAATTGATATTCATTCGTTGTTTAGAAATTCATGTGTTGAATGGTATTCATATTTTGAAATAAATTGTTCGATAATAAAAATCACATTTTTATCTATATATAAAAACTATTGAAAACATTCATGTGTTGAATTGATATTCATTCGTTGTTTAGAAATTCATGTGTTGAATGGTATTCATATTTTGAAATAAATTGTTCGATAATAAAAAATCACATTTTTATCTATATATAAAAACTATAGAAAACATTCATGTGTTGAATTGATATTCATTCGTTGTTTAGAAATTCATGTGTTGAATGGTATTCATATTTTGAAATAAATTGTTTTATGATAAAAATCCCATTTTTATCACCAACTTGAACTATATAGAAAAATAGTGTTTTGAAATGAATTGTTTTACAATAAAAATCACATTTTTATTGTATGCATAAGTCGTTGAAGTGTGAAGTGTTAAAAATAGCCACTTGTTCAAAATAAACATATATGAGATGAAATATTCATTAATTAGCTAATGAAAAGATTTGCGCCTATTTATGTAACATTAGATTGAATGGTGTTTTTAAACCAAATAGAAATTAAATATGAAGTCGAATAGAAAGTGATAAATGATAAGAACTGTATATACATGTACATGCATATTCTTTGAACAGGTTATAGCAAAGGGGCTAGAGAAGAGGAATAAAATTTTGTGCCCGACAAATAGGTACACATTTACTGATTTGTTTGGGTGATGATTTTGAGCCTGTTGGCTAGCCGCTTGGCTTTTTCTTTTTCTTTTTGAGATTAGAAGGACCGGGAACGCTATTTGCGATTTCCCGACGCTCCCGGTGCAGGGGAGGTTATGGCGAAATTTTTCCAAAATATAAGGTGTTAGAAAATTTTTTGAAGTGAAAACGATATAGAAATCATTGAATGAACTATATTTATATAAATATATAAATATAAATAAAATTAAAACGAAACGAAGCCGTGCAGTTCGTATTTTGAAACCGTGATTTCAAACAACTAGTACGGGAAATCCGACCATTGGATTTTCCCGAAACCTCAACCGTCGGGTTCGCCTTGGAATAATCTTTCCAACGGCACCAACCTTGTAAAAATCCAACGGTTGGATTGTCTGGAATGTTTAATTCAAATTTGAAGAAAAACAGCGCCAGAATCGATTTTATTTATATATAAATATAAATAGAATTATATTTAATCGAATAACGACGCTGCAGTTCGTATTTTGGAATCGAAACTTCAAACGATTGTACCGGGAGATCCGACCGTCGGATTTTTCCGAAACTGGAACCGTTGGATTCGTTTTGAAAAGACCTTTCTAATGATGTAAATTTTGTGGAGATCCAACGGTTAGATTTTCAGAAATGTTTAAATCAAATCTGAAGAAAAACAGCGCCACGGCCGCCTTATGGCCCGAAGCGTCGTTTTGAATAAAATAGCTATTTTAAAATAAATAAAAATAGCGATAAATAGTTATAAAATACCATAAGCGATATGGAAAGGAAATAAACTGAATTTGCTTGATTTTTGTGATGTTTGATGGTTGAATGTGTTTGGTGTGAAAATTACATTAAAGGACAAAATTGGTGATGTCGAATAATTTAACCATTGAAATAAATTGAATTGAAATTCTAAATATACGTGAATTATTTGAGAAGGCCGAGTTAATTCTCATTTCAAATAATTGACCGACGATTGAAATTCGAAGATGAAGACGACGGTCGAAGACCGGAGATCTTCACCTCGTTTGGACGGTAACCGAGGTCCTGATTGGGAGGCATCCCGAAATATGGATAATGAGTGGTGATCGTTCAGACGTACGTGTTGATCGAAGGGTTTGAGAGGTATTTAGTGCCTCCGGTTTCGTTCAGACCCAGGACGTACTTGTAAATGGACTGTGTGTCTGACATTGGATTTTATTCTGTGTTGATTGATTTCTGTTAAATATACATCTGTTTGGCGGCGGAGAATTCATTCTTTTGCTTAACGCCCTTCTCTGAGACGTACGAGCTCAGAGGTTGTATATCGATGGACATCAATCGCATGGCGTGAATTGCCCGTGTGGCACGCTAAGATGCAGTGATCAGGGCTTCTGTTGAAAAGCAAAGTCTTGTGGTGATGATCAAAGCACCGCCTGTGTGGCGTAGCTTTGTGTAAACGTGAATTCGCGAGCCTCACACCCCGGTATGAACCTAAAACGGGAGGAAGGACCTCAGGGAGGACATGCGTTTCTTTCTAGCTAGGGTGGTGTCAGTGACCTACCAGCCCTGACATTTATATACTTTTCACCTATGTGGTTGTTGCTGTTGCGAGGCGCCTCGGTTTGATCGGACGATCCGGGTCCGATGGAGTCATTCGTTGGCTCGTTTACGCCCCAAAGGGCGGGGAAACGTATTGTTCAGGCATTTTAATCCACATCGGTGGACCGGCCCTGTCGCTCCAAGGGCCCACCTGAGTCTGGGTCCTGTGGCTCGGGCTAGAGAGTCACGAATTCGGTAAGGACTATCTTTTGCCTTGGTTCATGACGGAAATCCAATTTCCAAATACGACATCGTGCGGTTTTGATTGTATATATATATGGCGACATGATATATGGTACCCATGCCGTCTATGATTGATAGTTATGATTTGTAATAGTTTTCAAAACATAAAAACACTAGCAATAATATCAAATGCCTTTGTTTTATTCGTATCAATCATATTTTGGCCATTATAAGGTAAAACTCTATCCTCCGGTTTGCGTTGCATTGTATGATGGGAACTGAGTCTTATAACGGCTTCATTTTTATAAAAAGCATAGCGATGTTTAAAAGAAAGATTTGTTTTAAAGCACTGGCAATCCAATGGAGTAAACCCGTTCCACGAAAGTGGCGTGGTCCTGTGATTAGCCAATTATATATATGTGTTGAGTGGATTTCTCATACCAGTCCCATGACTGACTCGTAGTTTGTTTCACTCTCAAACTCGGGTGCCCCTTTTTCTGCACGGGCAGCCTCGTATTCAGGTTTAGCTGGTTCTTTCTGGATAGCTGGAGCTGAAGATGGATTCTATCATTTATTTCTTTTTATGCTGTTCAGCTCCTATTGTACATATTTTGTATATTTCCGCTGTAGACATTTATGTATAGCTGAACTGTATTTGTACTAAGTAAGATCCTGTATACTGTGTAACTCTGATGATTACTTTTATCCAGTATATTTTGTTGTTCATTCTGGTGTATTTAATTAATTCTGTTCTGCTATTATATGTTTCTGTGTTATATTCCAAAGATAACCTTGTTTCCGTGAGAACGGGAAATCGGGTCGTCTCACCGAGACTTTTGTAGAGGCCAGGAATTGGTTGAAAGAAACCGAAGATCTTTTTGCCTTCTTTGATATAGATGACCGTAGGAAGGTTTTATTAGCAGTGTGGTTGCTAAAGGAAGAAGCTGCACGTTGGTGGGTGGTCACCACCGCTACTAGGCCAATTGAGACTTGGGATGACTTTCGGGGAAAGTTTGGACTAAGGTTCCTATCACTAAAGCAAGGGGACATGACTATTAGGGAATACGTGGATAAGTTTAATCAACTTGCTCGGTTCGGTTTAGACTTGGTTAACACAGCTCAGAAGAAGGCCCTATACTTTGCTCTAGGATTAAACGAGCCATTACATGGTTTAGCCATGACTCATATACCCTTGGGGGCAACTTTCGAGAGTTTGGTGAATATGGCCCTACTCAATGAAGAGAATAGGAGTGACAAGAAGGGGGTCACGAGGAATGAGTCTCAAAACAAGGAAATGGAGCCCAAAAAGGAAATGAAAAAGAAGGAGGAGAAGTCTAAAGATAAGAAGGAAAAAAGGTGCTTTACTTGTGGAAGCTCGACTCATCTAAACAAGGATTGCAGAAAAAGGAAGGGCACTTGCTTTAACTGTGGAGAAATGGGACACTTCACTAGGGATTGCCCGAAAAGCAAGGGCAAGGCCAGGATCAGACTCAGCGTGCTGGACCTTCGGGAGGGCAAGTTCATGCTCTCAATGCCGCTCCAGTTCCCGATCGAGGTAGTATTTCTGTTGAAAGTCTTGTTTACATTTCTGATTTTCCTGTTCGTACTTTGTTTGATTCTGGTGCATCGCATAGCTTTATTTCATCTGGTTTAGTTGGAAGTTTGCACCTAAGTACTAGTCTAGTTAATGATCCCGTGTGTGTTTCAAATCCAATTGGGGTTTCCGCCCATTTGTCTATTATCTACGCGGATTTGAAAATCTCTATCTTTAGTGTAGAGTTCTCGTGTGATGCTTATTTTCTCTGTTTCATGGGGTATGGGTTGATTTTTGGGCATGGATGGGTTGTCCAGTTTTGGAGCCATCCTTGATTTTTGAGCATAGGGTTGAGAGGCTCATGACTCTCCTCGGTAATACCCTAAAAATTTCTAGTAACCCTATGAGTCCCGTCATGTTGTGTTATCTTGAATCCCTCAACTCGTCTATCGATAGTTTGCAATCAGTGAGGGTGGTCCGAGAATATCCTGATATCTTGGGGGAAGTGAAGGGGGTTACCCCTAAACGAGAGATAGATTTCCGCATTTATCTGGTTGATAATGCCAAGATAGTTTCGTGGCCGGTTGGGCACATGGCCCCGCAAGATGAGAGTTAAGAAAGCAAGTCAAGGAGTTGCTTGAGAAGAACTTCATTAGACGAAGTATATCTGAATGGGGAGCGCCTGTAGTATTTACTACCAAGGCAGATGGTTCTCTTCGACTTTGTGTTGATTATCGTGAGTTAAACGAAGAGAATAAACAACCATTGCCAAGGATCGATGATTTGTTTGATCAACTTGTAGGAACATCTGTTTTCTCTTGATCTTGCTACTGGATTCCATCAGCTCAGAGTAGCTGAGGATAGTATAGGCAAAACTGCGTTCAGAACTCCAGATGGATTCTTAGAATGGCTGGTCATGCCATTCGGTTTGACTAATGCACCCGCCTACTTCGTGGACTTGATGAGTAGGGTGTTCAGGGAGTTCTTGAACAAGTTTGTCGTGGTCTTCGTAGATGATATTCTGATCTTCTCTAAGGATGAGGAAGAGCATGCAAGGCATCTCGTGGAGGTGATGGATACGCTTAGAGCGCATCAGTTGAAAGCCAAGTCCTCCAAATGTCATTTTGGAGAAAAGAAGTTAGATTTCTTGGGCACATAGTTTCTAAGCAAGGCTTAGTGGTGGATCCTGCTAAAGTGGTCGCGGTTCAAAACCGCAAAGCTCCGACGAGGACAATTGAAGTAAGAAGTTCTCTCAGTTTAATTAGTTAGCGTCCCTTGAGCTTAGACCTACCTTTCTGGATCAAGTAGGGACTTCACAGAAAGAAGACCCGCAGTTAGTCGAGATCATGGACAAGTTGATTCGAGGCGAGATGGTAAGTCACCTCGCTATAGATGACAAGGGATGGCTAAGACGCGATGAGAGAAAGAAGTTTCTTGAAGATGCACATCACTCGAGGAGGTGGCCGAGTTTGTCCCAAGGTGCATGTTGTGCCAACAGGTTAAAGGCCGAGTCATAGAAGCCCGGTGGGCTATTATATCCATTGGAGGTCCCCGCAATGGAAGTAGTAAAGCGTCACGAAGGATTTCGTGGATGGACTGCCTAGATCAAGAAAGGGAATAAGAGCATGTGGGTCATAGTAGGTAGACTCACGAAGAGTGCTCATTTCACTCCGGTAAAGAGCAAAAGGACTGCATCATAGCTAGCGACAGTTTACTTTCAAGAAATAAAGCGGTTGCACGGGGTTCCCTAAAGTATAGTTAGTAACCATGACCCAATCTTCACTAGCCAGTTTTGGGATAGTCTACGGGAAGTCATGGGCAAACGACTGAATCTAAGTACGGCCTATCATTCACAGGCGAATGGTTCATTTCGTTCAAGCATGAGTTATAGAAAATCACGTTAGTAAGAGCAATTGGCAACGTGGATTGGTATTTTCAAGAAAAGTTCTACTGCGTGGAATTTTTTATAGTAAGTAAACGAGATCCAGGATTCACTAGTGAATTTTGGAGAGCTTGCAGGAAACCATGAGGTCACAGTTATGTTTAAGCCAAGTATGATAGAAGAAGAGTAAGTGAAAGAGGAAGACGAGAGGCGACAATGAAATGGGTTCCAACTCATATTTGGAAATAAGAGTTAAGAAGCTAAGAAATCATGAGGTAAAAGACGGTCAAAGCACAGTGGAGTTAAACTCAAGGAAACGTGACTTAGAAGATTGAAGGCTAGATACGCGCATCATATCTCTTTTTAAGAGCATATCCTTGATCCTTGTTTTCCTGTGGAACTTACTCGCATGTTATCTTTTTACGTATATCCTCTCGGTCCCATTCTCGGTCCTATTTCTGTCGGGGGGTATGACTCATCGGTTAGTAATACATGTCAAGTTTTGAAGGGGTCCGTTAGGTTGACTAAACCTTTTGGACTTTTATAGGATTGGGGTTAGGAAGGGATTTCTTGTAATCCGAAAGGAGTATATCCTGCTTATCCTTCTGATCTCTTTGTAGCATATCTTTCTTTTGCTATCTATATCGTGTTAATCTTGTCATGAGAACCTTCGGTAGAAACCCTTTGGATGAAACATGTGTTTGAAACATGTTACGCTTGATGTTTTCAAGTGGTTGCAAGTGTTTGCAAGTGGTTACTCGTGGATGCATTATACACATTAGGCACTAGATCGGCTCACACACTCCTCATATTGCATATGCATGAGTGTTTACGCTTATTCATGGATGAAAATTTTTGTGTTATCACATGGATGTTGCATATGGAAGTATGTTATGTGCACACATATAGATGTTATACATAATGTTAGGAATTGCATACATATGGATTCATTTCACTAACATAATTTGCATTGATGATATTTGCATTAGATAAGTACACATACACACACCTTTGCATATGTTCATACAACATTTAGAATCTTGTAAGGACAATGATTGCTCGTGGATGATGTTTTGAGTAGATGGATGTTGGATGGTAGGGTACGTTCTTCCTAACTTGAAGATTTCGGGGACGAAATCCTTTAAGGAGGGGAGAATGTAACAACCCGTATTTTCAATAACCTGTTATAACGTAAATCGAGGCAGAATTTAATTTATAAATCTTAATCAAGGGAAACGGGCTATGCCATTGCGTTCATCTCGGAAAAATACGCGAAATAGAGTCCGAGTTTTCGAAAATCGGAGTCCGTATGACCCGATTAAGGCCCAACGAAGTTTTCAGAAAATTTCAAAGTAAAAACAGATTTCAAATTCAAGTTTGAATTTGGAAATTAGGGTCATATTGGGCCAGGCGGGAAAATTCCCGCCAGAGCACCCAAGTCGACAGCCCTGTCGACTTGGGAGTCGACTTGGTTGGACCCAAGTCGACAGCCCTGTCGACTTGGCTGTCGACTTGGCTCAGCCGGGCACTTTTGCCTGGTGCACCATTCTGGGGTTGTGTTGAGTTTGGGGGCCAGATTCGGTTTTGAGGGCTGAGATTGGAACTAGGGTTTAATCTATTGGCCTAAAACACTTGCCTAATCTATAAATAAGACCCTAAGCTAGCCCTAAATCATCATTAATCAACCCTACAACTAAACTATGGCAAAATCACTCCTCTCATGGCCTCCACTCTCTTCATAAAATTCTAAATAAATTTCTATGAGAGATTTTCCATGCATACAAGTGTTTTCAAGCTTGTATGAGTGTCATTAGCTTGCATTCAAGTCAAGTTTCCATATTTACATCATAAAGCAAGAGTTTTGATCATTTTGGCTCAAGGGTTTTTCTATTAGAGCTTGCATTTTGGGTTTATTTGATTGCTTAAGGGCTTTGTCATATTTTTGTGTCTTCATAAGCATTGTCAGCCCTTTTCTACTTTCATACTTAAACTCTAAAGTTAAATGAATGATGCAAGTTTGGTTGATCATATGATATGCAAGTTATGTTATGCAAGTATGCCATGTTATGATATGCAAGTTATGCTATGCAAGTATGTCATGTTATGATATGCAAGTTTATCATGTTATGTTATGCAAGTATGCCATGTTATGATATGCAAGTTTATCATGTTATGTTATGCAAGTATGCCATGTTATGATATGCAAGTTTATCATGTTATGTTATGCAAGTATGCCATGTTATGATATGCAAGTTTATCATGTTATGATATGCAAGTTTATATGCAAGTTGCCATGTTATGATATGCAAGTTTATCATGTTATGATATGCAAGTTTATATGCAAGTTTGCCATGTTATGTTATGCAAGTTTGCTATGTTATGATATGCAAGTTTGCCATGTATGTTATGCAAGTTTGGGTTGATCATTTTGTTCATGTTACCATGTTATGCAAGTTTATCTTGGGCTTATGAGCTTAAAGCTTCAAGCTTTAGGCTAAAGGTTGCATTTTGGCAACATGTAAGTTATCATATCCCTTATGATAACTTGCATGTGAGGCTAAATGCGAACTTATGGCAACTTTTACATGTCATTTATCACCATGTATCACCAATATGCTAAGTTTGGTTTTATGCATGCTTTTGAGGCCTAAAAATGTAATATGCAAGTATATGAACATTTCATATGCCACCATGTTAAAATTGTGGCTTCAACACCTTTATGTCATGATTATGCCAAGTTCCCTCTTTCTATCCTTTATGCGCTATTGCGATATGTAAGCGATGGGATTGCGTTTGGGGTTGGGTAAACTTAAAAGACATAAAAACATAAGATTGGGAATTTACCTATTAAGTTAGGTCTACCCATTGGGAATTTACCTATTAAGTTAGGTCTACCCAAATGCTTGAAAACTTGTAACATGTTTTGGAAACATGATGGACATGACACTTAGAAAATATAAGTGTGACCAACTCGAGGTTGGGTTGAGTTTGTAGCGTAAACCTACCCGGAACCGACCGGCTTAACTAGTTGCTACAAACAATAGGACCCAATGTGAGAAGTTGGTCATGTTGTACCTTGAACCCGAGGTTAGACCAAGTTGTGGTATAAAGCTACCTGGAACCGACCGGCTTAACTAGTAACCGCAACGGAGTCTAATGTGAGAGGTTAAGGCACATTAATTAATTAATGCCTCATGATTAGGGTTTAAGTCATGGTCCACTTAATACTTAATCAATGCGGGCTTGGTAGATTAATCAGGGTTAAGTCGTGAACTCATTGTTACACTTAACCAAGTTAATCCATGATTAGCAAAAGGGTTAAACCGTACTTAACCCACTAGAAAATCCTAGCAATGGGGTCCACTCCAGCAGTAATCCCAAGTTCGTATCATTAAGACCCTAGGGTCTAGGCTAGGGCGGGGGGCACAATTACTGGACTTGAGGTAAGAGACCAAAAACGACGGCAGAGTGGTACGCCGGTGTAGTTCCGGGCGGACTTTTGGTCGTGCACATAGTCCGAAGCCGAGGAAAGCATGCATGGGTACCAGTAGATCGAGACTGTGCACTTATGTTTATGGTGTCCAGGGGTTGACACCCTAGGGCTTGATACACCCGACGGGAGACCCTGCACAGTCTGACTACAATTATGTTTGGGCCGCATTGACACCAACACGTGACGAGTTAGGCTTATAGGGAGCCGATCGACTAGACCGTTTGGTTGGATCGCGTATTAGGGTCACTTCATGTTATTGGGCCAAAGCTTGGGCCAAGGGATCAATACTTGTTTATTCAAGTCATGTTAGTTTGCTAGTACACCTGTGGTGCAAAAACCTTAATCCTGATTATGCGATGACACCTTTATCTACCTTGTTAGTTAATCATCATGCTAGTATGTTGTTATCCTTATGTTCATCCCAGCTTTCATCATGCCAGTTAACTTTATCAGTTTACATTGATTGTAGTAGGGCTTACTCAGTCTTTTTGACTGACCTATTTTCTTTCGCCTCTTTTCTTCCGTTTCCCCCCCTCCCCCAGGTTCTCAGGGTGGGAATATTGGATCTTAGCTTGGATTTCTGATCGCTGCTTGTGGGATTTTAGCTCATGTACGGTCTTGACATGAAGCTAGCTATGGTTATCACTTATTTTGGGGATAGTACTTATGTATTTCAGTTTTTCAGTAATGTTGTTTTTATCTAGACTTGTGTATTTGGAAAGTTGACATTATGTTGTACCAGACTTGTTTTGAAATGGTTTGAAATCTTCCGTTGTTTTACTTATCTTATTTACTCTGTTTATATATATACATATGTTCTTGTTCTGCCTTGATATATCATTATGCATGTTTACCTGATTCAAACGCCCCTCCAAAGTCAGAGTGCTTGCAAGAGACACCCTGGCGGAGGTGGGGTGTTACAACAGGCCGTTAGCGAGGAAGAGGATGGTCGGTGGTTGAAGCCAAGGGGGCGGCGATCCTTGCAGGCGGCGACGATGGCCTAGTGGCCTTGGGTACTGGTGGCAGTGACATAAAGTCACGTTGAAGCTTTGTAGTTTCCAAATACTGAAGGATCGGAAGAAAATAAAATTGAAACAGTAGTCCTCTCGGGGTGATTTGCTAAACTAAGAAGAGTAATAAGACAAAGAACGAAGCAATTTTTACAAAATAGATAATCAGGCCAGCCTTAGTTATTCCGATAACAACATGGAAGAAATGGTCAAAGTAGAATCAAAACAAAAGAGTCGAGCTCGGAAGTTCAACAAGGAACAGAGAAAGTTTTAACTGATCAAAACCAATTTCTGAAAGCCAAACGTGATGTCTGATCTCGTGTATAAAGACCTGGAAACGAAGGAATCATACCGTTTGTTGCTCAGGGTAATTAGTGATTTATTTTAGAAAGTAATTATCTAATGTGAGGATAATATCAATTATAATAGTCCTTAATCTTATGCAGTGCAGGACGGACAGGAAAGTCTGGGTCAAAAGCTAAGGGTCGAACAACATAACCAACCTTGATTATTTCTTCAGCAATGTAATTTAACTTAAATTATATATACAATTAAAAGGATGAGTCAGTTTCGTGTAATCTTAAAAATAGTAATAACCCTCATATGTGATTGCAGAATGGAACAGAATCAACTCCATTAGGATCGTGAGAACGGACTCTACAGTCCGGAACAGTACTAGATAGAACTGAAATCAACTGGGATTTTTAACTAAATTAAACCCTCTTTTAATTTAATTAAAACCAACCGTTAAACAACGGTCTCAGGTCAAGGTGAGTTAAACTCACTCAGTTCTCCCTATTTCTATTTTATATAAATTGGGTTTTTATTTTGTGTGTTCTGCTTGCCAATGGTTGACTGTTTGATAGCTATATATTTATTTGTTGATTTAACTGATGAAATTAAACCGTCGTTTAATTTCAATGAAATACCAAATCGTTATTCTAACGATTGGTTCCAATAAAGGCAACTTACCTTATTGGTCACGTTTATCAATAAACGTGTTTAATGGTTGGAATTGTTTGGCCTATTTGATTTGTTCGAATTGTTTGAACTGTTTGGAGATAACCGTTTATATACAGGGAAGAACAGGTTGGAGGGATCCAACCAGATTCCTCAAATATATTATTTATTATCATATGAACTGTCATGATTGAGTAATTGGTTTTAGTAGTGATCATTGGCTGAAAAGTCAACCTGTGTTGTGTTTTAACCAATGGGCTATATTGGTTAAGTAATCGACAGTAAATAGCCTAAAAGTAAATTGTTTTATTTATATCGATTTACCATCAGGTGAATTGATAGAACTGAAATTATAAAATTTATTTATAACTAAAGATAGATTTGAAATATATATTTTTAATAAAAGTTTATCAAAAGGGGAGTTTAGATGAAAGGGTTTAGACAAAACCAGAACTGGGCGTTATATTGGTAATTCTAAATTAACGTTACTTAATAATGTGGTCAAGTAAAGGTGGGAATTGAAATAAGAGATTCAAAGCGGAAAATGGCCGAAAGGATTTGAAAGGAATTTGTGAAACTAAACGTGGTAAAGGATGTAGGATTTGGTAAGCAAATCCGAATGATAAAATGAAATTGTTTAAAAAGGGTAAAGGTTTATAAGTGGTGTTTATAAGGAATTACTTAATTATTTAATTAAGGAATAGCGATATATTTGAGAAGGAGATTCTCAAAGAGATAAGAAGGTTTTATGAAACCATATTTTGAATAATAGTGAAATGGAATTTATAGGGATATTCAAGTAAAGTATTGGGTTTGGATTACAACTCGTATCATCATTAGATATGAACGTTGTTGATCAAGGTCTGAGAGGTAATTTAAAATACCCCAACTTGAACGACTTCAGGATTATCTTAGGATGATATTAATTGTAATGGTAAAGGGAGTTAGCCAAATTTATTATTTCATTAGAGAAATAACACTGCAACATTTTGGGAAAGATTTGAAATATATGTATATAATAAGGATTTCCAAAGTAAAGAGAATTAAAAAGGAGATTGCGTAAATTATAACGATATTGTCGAGATTTGAAAGGGAAATGTAAAGATGAGTTTATTCGATAAGAATAAGCAGGAATTCTCGCTTTCAAGTAAATAAATAAAAGACATGTCGTAACTTTGTTTAGGGTATATGAATAAGTCGATTTGATCTCCCAATATTTGACAATGGTGGATAATGTTTTTGAAAGTGAAATAAAAATCTGGATATGTATAGAACTTTCTTAAGTAGTAAATTGAATTGGTTTAAAGAGAAATCTTATGATAAATAAGAAGCAAAAATATATTTATAAGATCGAAATACATAAGAGTTTCAAATCTACATTTGTTTAAATTAAAAGGCCAAGTGGTGCTGAATGTTGAACCAGTAAACCCATTGGATTGTCATGATTGAAACACTGATTATTTTGATAGTTAAATCACCGACTATCAAATCTGTCCAATACGATTGTTGGTAAGGAAAAACCGGGATCGAACTTAGGTTCAAAAACCATTCCGACCAACAAATACGTGAAGATATCAGAAGACGGTCGAGATGGAGCATTGAAGACCGTGGATCTTTACAAGCGGAAGGATTACTTATAGTCTCTGGCTTAGCGGCTCGAGATGCACTGTGATTCTGTCGTGGTTGTAATCCACGGGTTGCAAGGACTTCTCTCTACTGATCCATGAGGTGATTCCTATATGAGATGCAGTAGGAGAGTGCCTTCGGTTCATCCTGTTCCTGGATGACTTGTATGGACGAGTGTCTGACAGAGTATTTCCAAAGGATCACGTACGTTGATTTCTTCAAATGTACCATAGTTGGCTAGCTCCCAACTAGAGTATTTTTATGGACGTCAATTAGTGATATCTGGCGGATCTGACGATGTGGCATTCAAAGTGAATGGTGACCAAGTGTTCCAAAAGGAAATTCAAACCTCAAGCCTCACAACCGAGGAGATGAAAAAATTCGGGCAGGCAGCATGGCTATGTGGGTCGCTCCCATTAGGGTGTATAATCACCTATCTAGAGAAATCCCTATTGCTTCTTTAATCTATTTCGATGTTGTCCCTTTTCGGGAAATGGTGGTTTGAGCCCAACCGTTGGTGATATACATTCAATACACTCAAGCGAAATGAGCGGTCGGTCTTGTGAGGGTCGGGTTGCAAGACGTTCTTGTTGAACCCAGTGTATTCGCCTCTAGAGATACACTATCGGCAGGTGGTCCCATACCTTGTCAAGGTCGGAATTCAATCTCCAATAAGTGGCCGCGGTTTTGGTTTTATACTATATAGGTGGAGCGTTAGATGCAAGCGTTCCACTAGATTGTTATTTACTTGTATTTAGACATTATTATAATATCAGAAAAGATATTGATTTCAAAAATGTTTTGGGTTATCGTAAGGTAAAAACCGTCTGTGTTTATGTGTGGATTTGGTCTTACGATTATCCTTTTCTTTCGAAAAGATTTTAACTTTAAAATCAAGTTGTGTGATACCTTAACACTGTGCGAGTTTATCTCACTCTGGCTCACCAAACTGACCTGGTGTTTTGTAAATGCTCGGGTTAGCCCGGGTTATATATGTTCAGGTTATTCAATGCTGTGAAGTCCAGAGAAGAGCTGGAGATGTTCATACGCATGATATTATATAGTTGCCATTCCGCTGTGTGTTGTATATGGGAACAGGTTATTATAACTGTCCCATTGTGTGATGTACTCTGATATTGTAAGTATTTTGAAAACTCTCAGTAAAGTTTTATTTCTGTATTATATTTTGTTCCGCTGCGATGTGAGACTCTGATTCTGTGTTGTGGTGTTTCTTCTTCTTCTTCTATTCTAATATTTCTTTCTTTATTATCTCACCCTCTAAATTCTTTCTAATAACGTCTGGTGTTTTGGGTGTTTGAAAGGTCGGCATGAGTTATGGTAAAGGTATTTATGTCGATTTTCAGGGCCGAAAATCCCTGGGTCGTTACAGTGGTATCAGAGCTATTGGTTTATTAGTGATAACCTTGGCTCTGTGGTGTAACTCGATAGGGATTGGGTTAGTAATACCCAAGATCGAGATTGAGTGTATATATATGAGATCGTAATTGTAAATTTTATATACAAATGTTTTGTATTGTGTTGGTTGATCGGTCCAAGTGTTGAGAAGCATTGGACTGGTAGATGATTGCAACATTGTTTTGAAAAGAGGGTAAACGAAATAATTTTACCCAAAACATATTTTTGTATAGAAAAGAAATAATTTTCTCAATTTATTGAGATATTGGTTTGTTTGTTGTTTGACTTGAATAACATTCAAATCGAATTGAAAATTTGAATTGAAATTTAATCTGATTAAGTGAAATTAAGAATGATATTAAAATTAAATTAAATAAATTGGAAATTTGATGAATAAATAATATTTGGATAGAAATTAATCGATTAATGTTCAAATATGAGAAACCACGGTAAAATATTAATATTGAATGCGAATTCAAATGATTTGGTTGATTTGGTTGTGTATTGGTTGTTGATTGCGATTGGTTTGTTATTGGATGATGGTTTGTTTGAATGGGAATAATCAACAATTTAATGGAACTAATTGAATTCCAAACTAAAGGATAATTTCCTGTATAATTAAACTGGAATAAAACTGCATATGAATTGGAATTTAGGATTAAAACCTATATTTGATAATGAATTGATGCTATGTGTGTGATTTTGAAATTATTATGATTATACCAGTTGATTAGTGAAATATTATCTCAGAATATCATATATATATGTTACTTATATATGAATTGAGTTAAGTACAGGTGCCAGATGGCTAGACAGACTGGTATTGATTGAGTAAATCACATATACACTGAACAAATATGCCCAACAGCGCTCGAAAAAGGTACGCCTATGCGAAAATATGAAATTTTGGGGTTTTGATTTTTATTTTCCGACCGTTGGTCGATGGATATATGTTATATGTTCCTGCGATATCGCAGATGTCACTCCGTGCAGGGGAGACTCTACCGAATTTTCCTGGGAATTTAATGTGTTAGAAAATTTACGATATTTTTGAAAATATTTATCTATGGTATAAAATTGGTTTTTGATTAATAATAAATTGGATTTGAAATTTAATGGATTTTTAACGTTCTTTCTTACCTAAGCAATTTCGAGGACGAAATTATTTTAAGGGGGGAAGAATGTAACGTCCCGTATTTTTGGCAGTCAAATATTTAATTTAGATTTATTATTTTAAATATTATATTTGGAATATATATGAATTTTAATATTTAGTTCGTTATTTAAAACGAAGTTTGAACGTTATATATTTATATAATTTTAAATCGAGCTTGAAAATGGCGTGCAGTTCGTAATATGGAGTTTTGAACTTTGATTGAATATACAGGATCCAATATAAGTCGGATTTTTGTGAAAAGAGAAAAGTTAGAACCATGTTGATGATAATTTTCATATGAAAGAGAAGAATACAGATTTCGTGTCATAATTTGTAAGTTATGGCCAAATCAAATTTTGAAATAGTCGTTGTGGAAATCGTTATTAAAATATAGGCCGTTAAAATAGCCGTTTGGCAGACGAACTCAGATTTCGACGAAATTAGTTTCATTAGAACCGTATCGTTAAATTATTGTACATTGTTGAATGGCGTGGCAAACCGATGTCGTATGTGGCCACGGTAGCCGTAAACGCCTAGTTATTTTCTATAGCGAGTAATTAATTCAATAAAGGGTTATTTAGGTATAACTTGAAAAGACGATCGAATTAAGCCGCGAAACAAATTCCGTTGAGTTCGTATCGTCGATTAGAGTCAGGATAGGTGTATAGTTTGTTATTTTTGGAGACTGTGTAATTTGATGTCCGAAATGGCATTTCGGTGCGCGTAAAAATGGCCTATCGGGGAAACAGTCTCAGAATGCGATGAAACTGGTGTCGTTGGGTTCGTATTGAAGAATTATTATAGGATTGCAAGGTTTCAAGTTGATTTGATTTATCTGGTGATCGTGGAAAAATTAAACGTGTGTTTATTTCTGGTTTTATAAAAGAAATTTTTTCAAACGACCTCGGATTTCGATGAAACTTGTCCCATTGGGTCCAGAATATATTTTTATACCAAGATTAGCTTTTTTATCAGTAAATGAAAATCATTTGAAGTAGTTTTAATCAACTACTTTACCCGTAAGTTTCGTTAAAATAATTATAAAAAAAATATAATATAAAATCATTCCTTGTACACCACACTTGGTTCCTTAGCAACCAAACTTCTCCAATTCCTTTACCATCACGTAAATGTGCTAATCACGGTATTCCTCAATTTATATAATCACCTCCCCCGTTCGTTTGTTTTCCATTTTACAAAAAAAATATGAAGTCATCCTCCAACAAAAAAATTCACAGCTCTCAATCCATCGATTTTTGGCCAAGTTTCCAAAAGGAAAATTATAGATGAGGGGCAGGGGGACCCACGACCGGAGTTTGGCGGGGTACGGTGGCGAGTGGTGGCGGTGGTGATGGATCTTAGATCCAGTTTCTGTTTTGGAGCTGTTTTGATTTTGGATTTTTACAAAATCAATGAAGCCGAATTAACTCGAATGATATGAAGATGAGGTGAAGCCCGGAGGGAGGGGTTCAGTTTGGTGGTGACCGGTGGTGGTCCGGTGGTCGGAGGAGACGGTGGCAGCCGGTTAAAGGGGACTGTTTACATTTTTTTATAAGAGTTCGACTTTGATTTTGAAAACCATGGGTTGCAAATTGGAATTGCTAATCTAAAGGAGAAGCGGGCGCTAAGATGTGGTGGAGCTGACGGCGGAGTCTGGTGGCTATCGGAGGCTGGATGACGACGCCAGGGGGCGACGAACGGAAATGATGCAGTTCCGCGTTTTTGTGAACTGGGGGGCCACAGGCCGTTAGCGAGGAAGAGGATGGTCGGGGGTTGAAGCCAAGGGGGCGGCGATCCTTGCAGGCGGTGGCGGCGATGGCCTAGTGGCCTTGGGTACTGGTGGCGGTGACATAAATTCACGTTAAAACTTCGTAGTTTCCAAATACTGAAGGATCGAAAGAAAATCAAATTGAAACGGAAGTCCTCAAAGAACGGGGTGACTTGCTGAACTAAGAAGAGTAAGAAGATAAAGAACAAAACAATTTTTACAAAATAGATAATCAGATCAGCCTTAGTTATTCCGATAACAACATGGAAGAAATGGTCAAAGTAGAATCAAAACAAAATAGTAGAGCTTGGAAGTTCAACAAAGAACAGAGAAAGTTCTAACTGATCAAAACCAATTTCTGAAAGCCAAACGTGATGTCTGATCTCGTGTATAAAGACCTAGAAACGAAGGAATCATACCGTTTGTTGCTCAGGGTAATTAGTGATTTCTTTTAGAAAGTAATTATCTAATGTGAGGATAATATCAATTATAATAGTCCTTAATCTTTTGCAGTGCAGGACGGACAGGAAAGTCTGGGTCAAAAGCTAAGGGTCGAACAACATAACCAACCTTGATTATTTCTTCAGTAATGTAGTTTAACTTAAATTATATATACAATTAAAAGGATGAGTCAGTTAATTAAAAATCATATAATCTTAAAAATAGTAATAACCCTCATATATGATTGCAGAATGGAACAGAATCAACTCCATTAGGATCGTGAGAACGAACTCTACAGTCCGGAACAGTACTAGACAGAACTGAAATCAACCGGGATTTTATTAAACCCTTGTTTAATTTAATTAAAACCAACCGTTAAACAACGGTCTCAGGTCAAGGTGAGTTAAACTCACTTAGTTCTCCATATTTATATTTTATATAAATTGATTTTTTTTATTTTGTGTGCTCTGCTTGCCAATGGTTGACTGTCTGCTAGTTATATATTTATTTGTTGATTTAACTGATGAAATTAAACCGTCGTTTAATTTCAATGAAATACCAAATCGTTATTCTAACGATTGGTTCCAATAAAGGTAACTTACCTTATTGGTCACGTTTACCAATAAGCGTGTTTAATGGTTGGAATTGTTTGATCTGTTTGAATTGTTTGATTTGTTTGAACTGTTTGGAGATAACCGTTTATATACCGAGAAGAACAGGTTGGAGGGATCCAACCGGACTCCTCAAATATATTATTTACTATCATATGAACTGTCATGATTGAGTAATTGGTTTTAGTAGTGATCATTGGTTGAAAAGTCAACCTGTGTTGTGTTTTAACCAATGGGCTATATTGGTTAAGTTGTCGACAGTAAATGGCCTAAAAGTAAATTGTTTTATTTATATCGATTTACCGTCAGGTGAATTGATAGAACTGAAATTATAAAATTTATTTATAACTAAAGATAGATTTGAAATACATATTTTTAATAAAAGTTTATTGAAAGGGGAGTTTAGATGAAAAGGGTTTAGACTAAACCAGAATTGATTTAAGCAAGGTTTATTAAAGCGATGAGGCGTTATATCGGTAATTCTAAATTAATGTTACTTAATAATGTGGTCAAGTAAAGGTGGGGAATTGAAATAAGAGATTCAAATCGGGAAATGGCCGAAAGGATTTGAAAGGAATTTGTGAAACTAAATGTGGTAAAGGAAGTATGATTTGGTAAGCAAATCTGAATGGTAAAATGAAATTGTTTAAAAAGGGTAAAGGTTTATAAGTGGTGTTTATAAGGAATTACTTAATTATTAAATTAAGGAATAGCGATATATTTGAGAAGGAGATTCTCAAAGTTTTGAATAATAGTGAAATGGTATTTATAGTGATATTCAAGTAAAGTATCGGGTTTGGATTACAACTCGTATTATCTTTAGATATGAACGTTGTTGATCAAGGTATGAGAGGTAATTTAAAATACCCCATCTTGAACAACTTCAGGATTATCTTAGGATGATATTAATTGTAATGGTAAAGGGAGTTAGCCAAATTTATTATTTCATTAGAGAAATAACACTGCAACATTTTGGGAAAGATTTGAAATATATGTATATAATAAGGATTTCCAAAGTAAAGAGAATTAAAAAGGAGATTGCGTAAATTATAACGATATTGTCGAGATTTGAAAGGGAAGTGTAAAGATGAGTTTATTTGATAAGAATAAGCAGGAATTCTCTCTTTCAAGTAAAAAAATAAAAGACATGTCGTAACTTTGTTTAGGGTATATGAATAAATCGATTTGATCTCCCAATATTTGACAATGATGTGGATAATGTTTTTGAATGTGAAATAAAAATCTGGATATGTATAAAACTTTCTTAAGTAGTAAATTGAATTGGTTTAAAGAGAAATCTTATGATAAATAAGAAGCGAAAATATATTTATAAGATCGAAATACATAAGAGTTTCAAATCTACATTTGTTTAAATTAAAAGGCCAAGTGGTGCTGAATGTTGAACCAGTAAACCCATTGGATTGTCATGATTGAAACACTGATTATTTTGATAGTTAAATCACCGACTATCAAATCTGTCCAATACGATTGTTGGTAAGGAAAGACCGGGATCGAACTTAGGTTCGAAAACCATTCCGACCAACAAATACGTGAAGATATCAGAAGACGGTCAAGATGGAGCATTGAAGACCGTGGATCTTCATAAGCGGAAGGATTACTTATAATCTCTGGCTTAGCGGACACTGTGATTCTGTCGTGGTTGTAATCCATGGGTTGCAAGGACTTTTCGCTACTGATCCATGGGGTGATTCCTATATGAGATGCAGTAGGAGAGTGCCTTCGGTTCATCCTGTTCCTGGAGGACTTGTATGGACGAGTGTCTGACAGAGTATTTCCAAAGGATCACGTACGTTGATTTCTTCAAACGTACCATAGTTGGTTAGCTCCCAACTAGAGTATTTTTGTGGACGTCAATTAGTGATATCTGGTGGATCTGACGATGTGGCATTCAAAGTGAATGGTGACCAAGTGTTCCAAAAGGAAATTCAAACCTCAAGCCTCACAACTGGGGAGATGACAAAAATCGGGCAGGCAGCATGGCTATGTGGGTCGCTCCCATTAGGGTGTATAATCACCTATCTAGAGAAATCCCTATTGCTTCTTTAATCTATTTCGATGCTGTCCCTTTTCGGGAAATGGTGGTTTGAGCCCAATCGTTGGTGATATACATTCGATACACTCAAGCGAAATGAGTGGTCGGTCATGTGAGGGCCGGGTTATAAGACGTTCTTGTTGAACCCAGTGTATTCGCCTCTAGAGATACACTATCGGTAGGTGGTCCCATAACTTGTCAAGGTCGGAATTTAATCTCCAATAAGCGCCCGCGGTTTTGATTTTATACTATATAGGTGGAGCGTGAGATGCAAGCGTTCCACTAGATTGTTATTTACTTGTATTTAGACATTATTATAATATCAGAAAAGATATTGATTTCAAAATTGTTTTGGGTTATCGTAAGGTAAAAACCGTATGTGTTTATGTGTGGATTTGGTCTTACGATTATCCTTTTCTTTCGAAAAGATTTTAACTTTAAAATCAAGTTGTGTGATACCTTAACACTGTGCGAGTTTATCTCACTCTGGTTCACCAGACTGACCCAGTGTTTTGTAAATACTCGGGTTAGCTCAGGTTGTACAGGTTCAGGTTATTCAATGCTGTGAAGTCCAGAGACGAGCTGGAGATGTTCGTACGTATGATATTATATAGTTACCATTCCGCTGTGTGTTGTATATGGGAACAGGTTATTATAACTGTCCCATTGTGTGATGTACTCTGATATTGTAAGTATTTTGAAAACTCTCGGTAAAGTTCTGTTTCTGTATTATATTTTATTCCACTGCAATGTGAGACTCTGATTCTATGTTGTGGTGTTTCCACTAGTTCTTCTATTCTAATATTTCTTTCTTTATTATCTCACCCTCTAAATTCTTTCTAATAACGTCCGGTGTTTTCGGTGTTTGAAAGGTCGGCATGAGTTATGGTAAAGGTACTTATGTCGATTTTCTGGGCCGAAAATCCCTGGGTTGTTACAATTTCATTGGTTTTGCCTTACGTTTTCTCATTTCATTTTCATTGATTTGTCAAATTAATCAAACTTTAATGCATATTTTCAAAGGTAAGAATGGTAAAGTTACCATCTTAATCCAAGTTACCTTACTGTATACTGGTTTTGTTATACCAATTGAGGCTAAGAATATTTCATCATCTTAATTAGTGTTTTTGTCAGGTTTGAATGATAGCATATCTATTGGGTTTGTTTATTTATTAACAAAGACAAGTTAATGTACGCCAAAAGAATATGAAAAATCCTACAATTTAGTAACTCCCAAAACAGCAACAATTAAGTAACTCCAAAAAAACAAAGTTGGACAAAAAACGTAGCCACTTAAAAAGCAGGCATCTTATTGCAGCCACTTAATGACCAACTTTAATATAACCTGAACACGGACACCACGTGTAAAGATAATCAATTCCAGTAAAAGTAAGCTCGCTCCATCGAATTAATCAAGTTTGACTGTATCAAGCATAGGTTATGGAAAATTTACTAGTGAAGGTTAACTCTTGAGACAAAATATAGCAAACCCTTGCTAGTGAGAAGTTTTAAGCAGTGGAACCTAAGGGTTGTTTATTGCATCATTTACTGGATACCAAAATTGGTAGGCTGAACATACCAGTAGAACTAATAATATTACTCCCCAAATCAATACAGACCTAGTATTAGAGAAAGTTATAATGTAAACATCCACAGTAAATAGGTCAAGCTGAGTACTAAAATACCAGCAGCTCTTGACTCTAATGTCTACTTTGAAGCATAAAGGCAGCATCTAACATTGAAAAAACTACTAACACATATTATTGAGTTAGTTTCTACTTTGCTCACTGTCTGAATGTTAGTGCAACACTACATTTCACACATTACAACAGGACATACTTTGCATAGTGAATTTGCAATGTGAAACAGGCCCATTCAAAGTTTAAGAACAGACTATATTATAGTGGTTGTTCAAATATTAGAACTTGAGATCCTCTTTGGCTCCCTATTCGATGAAAATTGCAACTAATTTGTAAATTTGCTAATCTTTCACATTAGCTATCCAGGTCTAGGATTTTGTCTCATAGGTATAACTTGCATGTATGATTCACATAATAATGTAGAATTAATATTGTCCATAATATAGAATTTTAATTTACCAATAAACATGTATTAAAATGACTGCATTATTATGTTTAACATGTTAATTTGTTCTTCCTTCTTAAACTAGCAGCTACAACAATTATAACAAATAATTCACCAAGACACATTCTATTTTTTAAATTGGTGTATTGTACATTTATTGCTACTGTATTTTTAGTTGTTTTATGTCTACTTAATACCTAATCAGTTGTTAGGGTAATGCAGTAGGCCACAAGCATGAGCAAAACAAATTTGAGCAAACAATAAACATTTGATTACACTCATTAGTCAAAGATAGCACATCAGTTCAACTAACATGAAGATCATCCAATTCACTAACATATACAACACATTATAGGAAATTTTTGAAAATCGATTTGTAGATAATACCATGTGAAATATTACTTCATTATTAGAAGATTGACGCAAGAAAGAAAATGTATGTTTTAATACTTCTGCAAGTACAAGAGAAAATATAATTGAATGAGAGAAATGGTTCTCCAAGGGGTACATCATTTGCATTTACATCACCTACCACTTCAAAAGCTTCAAGTATGATGCTAGTAGAGCCTCCGATTATTAGTACCTGCAATACAAAAGTCTTCAGTTGAAGGTTCATAATCATTTTAGATGCATTACACAAATTACAATTAAATATACATGCATCTGATAAGCAATCTAGGAATTATTCATAGCACGCCAAATTTCAATGGTAAATAGTTCTTGACAAGATTAAATTAACTTGATTTTGTACATTTATACAACGCCAAATTATAAACTGTAATCATCCAAAATTAATTTGTATGTATTGTTATAACCCACTATACTTATGTGCCTTCATTATCATCATAAAATCATTAACATACAATGCACTACATTATATCATAACAGTTTTCTTGTATCATTAAATTACACTCATTTAAATATTTCTTTCTCTACTATTTACATCAAACTATTTAAAGAGTTGAAAATTAAAGTACTTAGTCATAAGAGAAGCTGTCCCAAAAGCATTTTATCAATCTCATGTCCGTCCGCATAGTCTAATCATTTATAGCTTATTTTTTCCTTTTCTCAAACTTTACTGTCTATATGCCAAGCTGATCAAAAACTTTGTATGATAAGTTTCAACCTGCCTAAAAAGCATGAAAACCAAATATTAACATGCATAAATTAGTAACTTGGAAAACCAAAACAATATGAGCAAACAATAAACATTTGATTTCATTAGTCAAATATAATGCATTGGTTCAGTACTTTCTAAAAATAAGAAGAAACACAAAAATCCATTTAAGAAACATTTTAAGAACTAATCTACCCATTGTTTTAACTGGTAATAAAAAAGAATATTTAAGTGGCTAACACATGGCAAAATATTGCATTTATTGTACTGAAATTTATGTAAAAAAGAAATATTATTTCTTTGTCTACTGCAAAAGCTCAGATGGCTTATTCTTTGATAATTGGGTAATACTTGTACAAAATGAAAGAACGCTATTTTCACATCCAACGTTTGAAATCAAATTGGATTATGGTAACAAAATATCAAATCTAGTGCCGAAGTGTAATTAATGATAGAATCCAAATCCTTTGAATCAACCAATTATAATGTCATTTACTGTGTTATTAAACCTAGTTGATGTTACCATTGGGAAAGCGTATCAAGATTGAAAGAAAATCGAATAAATATTTTTTTGAGCTAACAAAAGGTAGAAATTTACCTGAAGAGGCGGTGTTAGGCCAAGAAGGTAGGCGATAATCCCAGATCCAAAGTGGAAAGAAAAAAAATGAAATGATGAGGAGGGATAGGCATTAGTAACCCTATATTGAAAGAGGAGCGTGAAACATGAGAAGCGTGAGAAGTAAGATAAAAGTGAAGTAAAAGGGAAATTACCATCTTGTCCACTCTTCATTAGATTATTTGGGAAATTATATGCCTACATAACGGTAATAACCGCTATAATCGTTCCTAACAGTTAAAACCGTTATAACTTTATAACACTTATAACCGCTACAATTTAGGACGTAAAAACTGTTACAAAATGGCCAATTTGGTGTTGTGATAATTACAAGACAGATATAAATAAGGCAACAGCGGAAAATTTAAATTTTTATTTCAACCATAAAGCATAATACTGTGGTCCACAATTTCATAAGTCACAAAAACCATTAGAATAAAATAACTTCCGTCTTGCATCATCAGAGTACATAAGAATTTGAAAAACATATTTTCCTCCACATTAAAAGAGTTAAGCCAGAGTAGGACAAGAACTTGAGCCATACTTCAGAAGTAGCTCCTAACAAGATGATATCTGAGTCCTGATTAAGTCAGAGTGTTTCCTCCCTGAGAACCGGGGGGGGGGGGGGGGGAGGGAACTGTAACGACCCGGATTTTTAAACAGTTTATTTTAAATATTTAATATGGTTTTAAATATATAGTTGATAATATAAATTAATTTTTATATTGAGTTAAGATTTAATAATTGAATATAATTTAATTTAGAATATATTGAATTATTGTAATTTGAAATATAATTGAAATCGGAGTTAAAAACTGAATCAAAACAATTCAGATGATCAATATTTATTCTGAGCTTAAATTAAATTATATCAATTTAGTATGGTTACTTTATATACATATATACACGTTCAAATTTAATTGCAGAATGTAACTGTTAAGCTCAAAACACCGTTATTACATTGGAACGACGGTCGGTACGCTATAATAGTGGTTCACGATTTTTAATTGTGAACCACGAGATATTTGATCAGTGGATAGACTCGAAATCAAATCGATACCGTCTAAAAAGAATAAAAATCTCTTTATTTCAAATTGTATTAATTAGTAATCAAATCAAATTAATTGGCCTACCCTACTTTACACCAGCTACCTGTACCAGCGTAACAATCCTATTCCTTCTACACTAAGCTTCTTCGTCTATATAATCGTGTATACCATCTCCATTTCTTCCTTCTGAAAACCATAATCGTATGCTTCAAAATCAAATAGAAAATGGCCGCTCCACTGAATAAACCCATATGCTTCCCCTTGTCATTCACTAACGAGAACGAGTAAAAGGGTGTCCCTCCCCTTAATCATTTCTCCCCTCTTTTAAATAAAAATCGAAATCGGTTCTTCTATTAAAAAAAGAAAAGAAAAAAAAACATAAGAATCGAGATCATTTCGATTCAAGCATAGGAAGGTGGTGCACTATCGAATCAAAGGGGAAATCAACGTCGATGTTTTCATGGGTATTTCAGACTCGCGATTATGGCAGAGCTTGGGAGGGCATTACAAGCGATAACAAAAGGATCTGGTGGTCTACGATTGGATTTCAGTCATCGCCACCTGGAATTGGAGGAGGGTGGATCATCGCGATTTACTGTGAGGGATTGAAGGAAATTGTTGCAAAAAAAAAAAAAAACTACCGCACCATTCATCGGGGATTTCGAAGTCACATTTCAAGTATTGGCATCGCGGTTTTTACTCGTTACGAGTAGCACTGATACCATGCGTTTTTGAATATGGAAGTCGCGATACCTAAACTTGATCGGGTTAGAGGATTTAGAGTTCTGAGTGGTGCGGAGGATGGCTATTTGAGCTGTGCTTGGTGTTCGGATTTGCTGTTGTGAAGGAGGGAAGTTCGTTGCAATGGAAATAGGGGTTTCGTCGTTATGCGTGAAGGAGATAAGGGCTTTAGGCAAGTCGAACTGTGTACAGAGGAGAAGGAAGCTTCAACACATCTTATTGTATTCGGAATGGGGAAAATGGTTTTAATTAGGAGATAAGGTATGCAATTAAATTAAGATAAGTGATTTACTTATAATCGTTTAATAAGTAATTAATTTACAACTATCATTATTAAAAATCAAATTTGCAAATATATGATCAATTATATATATTTGATCGTGAAATTTATAAAGGAGTAAGTTAATATACAAGGTTAAATTGGTCGAATCAATTTCATGTGGAGCTTGGAGCTGCAAAAATCCTTACTAAGGAATTGGAATTGGAACGAATAATAATTGTTTTTAGCATTTAAAATAAATTCTTGGTTGTTTGGTTGTGTTTAAATATTACTGTGGCTATTTTAAATATATATTAATTATTTAGGCTTGGCTATTATATATATATATATATATTGGTTTGGTGATTGGATTGTTCCCGCAGTATCATTAGCGGATGCCCGCGGTATCATTAGCAGATGATTTCCCTATGCTCCCCACAATATATATAGTGGATGACCTTCATACCGCGATATCCTGCCTTGAAGCAGGATGGGTATTATTTATGTTGACTAACGTCTGTGGATGCAGGAAAACATGTTGGAGGGATCCAACTGGATTCCTCAAAATGTTATTATTTGTTTGTTTTCACATATATTATCATATATGATGTGTTGATTGATAATTGAGTGGTTTGATTGTTTAAATATTACTGGGGCCAAAATGTTAATTTATAAAATATTGTGAAAAGAGATTTGGAGATTTAAAAGGAAAGTTCTTTTTTTTTTAAATAGAATTTGGATTTAGAACGTGCTAAAAATATTTACTTGTTTTAAATAAATAAAACAAGTATTGAATTTATAAACGATGTTTATAAATTGAATAATGTGGGGAATTGAAATAAATTTATAAACGATGTTTATAAATAAATTGAAAAAATTATCGCTGGATAATTTGAATATTTAAATTCAAATGTGAATTTAAAAATAGAAACAGGGAAATCGTTTTAAAGAAATAAACGTTGGAATTTATTCTGATGTTCGGAGTATAAATTGAGCTAAAATAAATCTGTAAGGATTTATGATTTGAATTCGATTAATTCGAATTTATTTAAATAGAAGTGAAATTGAATATGAAAATAAATTAGGTGTTATATATATAAGTTATTAAAATAGAAATATCCAAAATAAGATTTTGGTTTTAAATAGATTTCGAAATAGACTTGTTTAAATATAAAACAAGGAAATTTATAAAATGGCGTTTATAAATATAATGAATTAATTATCAAGAGATAATTTAAATATTTAAATTCAAATGTGAATTTGAAAGTAAATTGGGAAGTGTTTCAAACAAAACGATTGATTATATTTCAGAATTCGGAATATAAGCTGAATTGAGAAGAATTCAACGAGTTTATAATTGAAATTCGATTATATCGAATTTTATAAATAATTTGTTTATGAAAGGAATTGGAATTAAATGTAGAAGATCGAAGTATAAATAAATATATTATCGAGTAAGGAAAAATCGTAGATTATAGTTAATCGAAAATATTATGTTGAATTGGGAAAATGATTTGATATATATTAAAAATATATCAGAATGGAGTTGAATTTATTATAAACGAAGTTTAAACGTTTTTATATATATATATATAATTAAACGAACTCGCCGCAGCACGGCAGCTCGTAAATTGGCGTTTCGAGCTTCAATTGAGTATACAGAACTCAATTTAAGTTGGAATTATTTGAAACAAGAATTGTCAGGACCGGTTGAATAATAGTTTTCTAATGGAAGAGAAAAATCTGGATTTCATCTTATAGATTTTGAGTTATGTCAAAATCAAATTTTTAGAAAAACAGCGCCATAACCACTATATAACCATAATGATTTATTTAAATTAAATTAAGAATCTATGTAAATAGAATATCGGTTTTCATTTTAAAAAACCCAGACTTGAGTTATAAAAATAAACATGAACTCAAGTGATGTAAAGGGATTGATTTTTATAGAAATCAATTGTTAAATAATTTGAAAGATAATTAGTTAAAATAGAAATTGAATTGGTGCTTTAGATAAGTGATTTAGATTTGTGGATTTCATATTCGAAATCGAATGTGAAACGTGAATGGAAAATAGAATTCAATTGGCTTATAAACAAATTAGAAATATTAGAACATGATATGTTTAAGTAGAAAATGGAATGGGTAAAAGAGCCGATTAAAGAACAAGTTAGCGAATTGAGTTAAAATGACCAGACTGGGTTGAAATAAATTAGAAATGGATGCATATGTGTTAATAGGTATGGAATGAAGAGAATGAAGGTTATAATTTGTGTGCCCGACAAATAGGTACATGTTTAAATTCCATATGAGATTTTATGCGCCGAATCGGCAAGCCATTTGGCTTTTTTGATTTTCTTTTTGAATGGAAAGGGCCTAGAGAGGCGAGTTGAGGTTTGAACTATCGACCGGTACAAAGGAGGTTATGGCGAAATTTTCCGGAAATTTAAGGAGTTAGAATATTCTACGAAGATTTGATAATTATGAATCGATATATCGATGTATATAGAATTCGATAAGGAAACGAAATTAAAATAGAATGTTATAAACAAAAAGGGAAATCTATAATTAAATCTGATAAAATTAGAAAGAGAAACGTTATGGATTTAAAATGAATAATTGGTTTTATAATGTTGATTATTGAGGTAAGTGGTTTTGTCCGTTTTGAAGTTAAGGATGTTTTCAGTTAAGGTCTGAGAGGTAGTTATACTCCAACTTGATTGATTTCATTTTTAATCGATAACTAGCAAGATCCAGTCTCGAAGAGAAGTGTTTGAATAAGAGTTAGTTGAATAAAATATTTTGGGTTGTTGTAACAATGTTTTAACGCAACATTTGTTTTAACCCAAGTGGTGGAATTTTGGAAATATAAAAGTAAATATTTCCTGAGTATAATTAAAGTAGTCGGGAAAGAGATAAGTGAGTGAAATTGTTTTTGAATTGCAAATAGAAAATATTTTCTAAGTATAGAAAATAAAAGAAGACGATGTATGGAAATGTTTTGCAAATAGCGTAAGAGGCCAAGATGATTATTAAAAATATTTGGTTAACAAATATTGATAAGGAAATGGAGAAGTGATTTAATTAATGGAATATTAATTAAGGGGTCCAGTGATTGTTTGATGATATGGATGAATGTTTGTTTGTTGTTTTTCTTCGATAGTTAAATAATCGACTATCGAAGTGTTTGCCAATATCGTTGTCAATATGGATAGACCGGTTGGATTATTATCCGTGAACCACTCCGTATTAGCAGTAACGTTGCGAATCAGATTATATGAAGATAATCGAAGACAGAGTAAAGTGCAAGGACTTTTTCTATTAATAAAAATTATGCCTTCGGTTTCGTTCAATCTCAAAACAAACGTATATGGACGAACGCCATATAGAGTATTTCCAATGATCGCATCTGTTGGTCTGTATATATATATATATATATATATATATATATATATATATATATGGTGGCGGAGAATTTATTCTCTTAGCATAATATCCAGAATATATTTGTGCAAATCAATTAGTGATTAACGGATCTGACAATGTGGCATTCAAAGTGATTGTGCTATCAATGAATGATAAGTAATCGTAGCCTCAGGCCTCAACAACCGGAAAATGACAAAAATCGGGCACGCAACATGGCTACGTGGGTCGCTCCCATTAGGGTGTATAATCACCTATCTAGAGATATTCATTTCATCCTTTAATCTATTCGATGTTGTCCCATTCGGGAAACGGTTGCTGATCCCAACCGTTGGTGATATACATTCGATACACTCAAGCGAAATGAGTGGTCGGTCATGTGTGGGCCGGGTTGCAAAATATCATTGTTGAACCCAGTGTATTCCTCTCTAGAGATACACTATCGGAAGGTGGTTCCATACCATGTCATGTTGGAAATCCAATCTCCAATAAGCGCCCTGCAGTTTTTGATTTTATATTATATATGGAGCGTGAGATGCAAGGGTTCCGTTAGATTGTTATTTATTTGGTTTAGACATTATTATAATATCACTGGATTTTCGTATCAAAGCGTTTTGGGTTATAGTAAGGTAAAAACCGTCCATGTTTATATGTGGGCTGGTCTTATATTATCCTTTCTTTCGAAAGGATTTTGAAAGTTAAACAAATGATTGGAGTTTACTCACACTAGTCCCATGACTGACCTAGAGTTTATTTTGCTTTTGTTTTCCCTAAACTCTTGGGTGCCCAAATTTGTACGGGCAGTCAAGTAGTCGGGATTTTTCAGATCACTTGGAAGAGCTGGAAGCAGGAGGCTTCACCAGTTAGCTATAGACTATCATATTTCTGCTGTGTACTATGTTGTATCTGGAAACATGTGTTTATAACTATTCCAGGAATAACTGTTGTGCTCTGATAATGGTACGTATATACAGTTACTGATTTGTATTTCAAAAGTTATGTTATTTAATATATTTTATTCGTTCCGCTGTGAGATTTGTCTTCTTTGTTTTCTTCTATTCAAACTTTTCGTTCTTTCTATTTCTCATCCTCTAACTTCTTTCTAATAATGATTCGTATCTCTATGCAATTTGGGTTGGACGTGTGGTGTTATTAGTCAACTCAGATAATACGGATTTGCGGGCCATTACAGGAACGGAAGAAAGAAGGAGAAACAACAGGGTCAGACATAAAGTCTGGCGAATCTATTTACTTTTAGCCAGTAGATAAATAAAAGCAACATGATAGGCATATAAAGAGGATAAGAGAGAGATTACTACATAAATGGCAGGTGTGATAAGGTAAGCAAGATAAGGTGTATGTGCCTCACTAATGATTACTCTGCACTACTACTAGTATAACTGAAATGAGACGATCCCTTCCACTATAAGTTGGTAGGCTTAGGTCATACGTCCAAGTATACCCTAACCCCTACCTTAATCGACCAACTCCCTACTCCGTAGATATCCTGTGCTGGCCCCATACTAGGAGGTATCACTTCCTAAAGTGGCAACCCAAGATGTGTACAACCATATCTACTGGTGTCACGGATGTGTTAGCCCCCTCTGCCCGGCCCATGCACGCACATGTCCCCAGTCGGTTTGCGTCGCCCACACCTTCTGTATCGTTTGGATCTCTTACAATCAATCAGTAAGCGTGCCCCTTCTCCGCCTAGTACGGAGTTCTTTACTTGATACCAACTCCGGTTACTGACTGAAATGGGTCCCACACAATATGATACAAGCTCCCCTTTGTCTTGTATCCCCACTAGGTTTTCCACTAACTATGTATACCCTTAGGTGTCTTTAATCACATAGCCCTATACTAGTTATGCTTACACAAAAAGGGTGTCTTTAATTACATAACTTCATTACATTATCTATCAGTTATGTATACCACTAGGTGTCTTTAATTACATCGCCTTATTGGGTTAAGTTCGTGGGCCTATATATAAATATTACCCACCCCCTCAAGTTTACTTAACCCACCCACTACCCATCCAATTTTACATAACCCTAACTTAAGTTCATAATCATACAATCTTTAAATTAGATTAAGTAGTCCAATTCAATACTATGTCCAATTATGGTTATAATGGGCTAGACCTCCTACATTAGGCCTACAACGTATGGATGCTGGATATGTCGGTCGGGTCCGGGCAGTCTTATTCCACAGTTAGGCCTAACCTCGTGTCTTAGCCCGATTCGTATTTGCGTCCTTAAACCTCCCACATTAGGTTCAGTATTAGTGGTTGTTGGATATGCCGGTCGGGTTAGGGCAGACTTCCGCCACTAATACAACCTAACCTCGTGTCATAAGTACAATTACAATTCCTAATTGTAATTACTAAACATTCCATATTTAATTAATTAATCCTTTCCTTTTATAGGTATCAATACCTATTTTACCCAATAATTTGAATTACATGTCCATAAATGTTCATATTCAAATTATGCCATTTTAACCCTTTTTTCCCCGTTCCTTAACTAGCGCCCTCACAAAATTGGCAACATGCCTAGGCTAGACAATAGCCTAGTCATAAACGATAATAGGGAAAATAACTAAAATGATCATCTTGGCATCAACATAAACTTTTATGATAATAAAGTGAACATACATACTGGCATGGACATGAAATTGCCCTCATAACAAGGTGATAATTTAGATCACATAAAATGGATCTAACATGATAACATAAGGTGACAATTTAGATCACATAAAATAGATCTAACATCATAACATAAGGTGATAATCTAGATCTGTCTAACAGATTCAATGTCCACATAAAATGGATCTACTAAAATAATTCTACACACCAACACATCATATCATGTCATAAAAGTTACAATTAAGATAAAGGTTTAGGTCCAATCCTAACCAATTCAAGATGACATATGTTCATGATTTACATAAGTGATTAGATCCACCAATGATATAACTGTCCAAATTAACAGATCTATGTTAACCATAATATAGTTAAAATCCAAGATCCACAATAGAACAATCACAATTGAATTGGATCTAGAGAAATAGATCAATCATAACATATCATATGATTTAACACTTGCATAGAATCATACTTTACAACATATCCAAGTCATAGTCTTTCACAATTTACTTTCATTTATCTAAACCTAAAAGTAATCTAGAAACTCACAGTGTTAGGTTTAGAGAATTGAGAAAGAACGATTCTAGAATTCTGAATTTGATTTGCAAAGTATGTTGTTGTAGAAAAACGATTCACTTCACACTCCAACAGCATATGACCTCCATGACTTCTAATGAAGAAAATATGAGAAATAGCCACATATTTATAGCTGCAGAACCCCCTGAAACTGACTGCCACCTAAGCCCTAGGGGTGTTGACACCCCTGTGGGTGGATCGACCCCTAGGTCGACACCCCTCTAGAGGGGTCGTCCCCTTAGAGCGGGAATTTTGGTGCTCTGAGGAATTTTTCGAATTTGAATTTTTCTGGATAAAATTCTGACTCAGCTTTGACTCATCTTTCACTCATACATATGTATATAATTTTTCTGCGCATATACAAACTTAAAACCCTCATAACTTCCTCATACTTTGTCCGTTTTACGCAACAAATGTCTATCTTGACCAGAATTTCGAGACGGATGCAATGATATAGTCCGTTTCCTCTAATTCTGAATATTAAATTAATTACTATTAAATTTATCCTATTTTAGTGTCGGTACAAATTCGAGATGTTAAAAATGCCTGACAAATTATTCCTAATAAATTGCATAAGTTGATATCTTTAAACGTATTTACGTTTGGTAGCGGATAAATTAGTTTCTCTTAACTTTGTACCCGTGATATTTTTTGGGAAATCAATATGTGATTTGGCATGTTTGACGATGTGGAATTCTAAGTGAATAAAGACATGTTATATCTATAGGTATGTTCAGCCTCAAGCCTCACAACCGGAAAATGACAAAAATTGGGCTGGCAGCATGGTTAAGTAGATCACTCCCATTAGGGTGTATTGTCACCATCTAGAGAACATTCATATTTTTTCTTCTTTCGCTTCTGTATCTCCCGGGAATGGTTATGTTGCTAGCAACCGTAAGGTGATAATATATTCGATACACTTAAGAGAAATGAGTAGTCGGTCATGTATGGCCGCGTTGCAAGATGTTCTTGTTGAACCCAGTGTATGCCTTTCTAGAGATACACTACCAGAAGGTGGTTCCATACCTTGTCATAGTCGGAAATCCATTATCCAATAAGCGCTTGCGGTTTTGATTGTATACTATATATGTAGAGCGTGAGATGCAAGCGTTCTATTAGATTGATATTTATTTGATTTAGGAACTAATATAATATCAGATGAGTTTTTATATATAGTTGTTTTGAATTTTCATAAGGGAAAAACCTGTTCGGTTTTTACGGAGTGGTCTTATGAGATATCCTTTATTTGAATCAAGATGTTTTAAAATTGTTTACTTATTCCAGTCTCATGACTAGCCCAGAGTTTGTTTTTCTATGTTTTTCCCCTAAACTCTTGGGTGCCCAAAATTGTATGGGCAACCAAGTAGTTCGGGATTTTACAGATTTATTCGGAGGAGCTTAGAGCAGGAGGCTTCAACATTAGATATTAGAGTTTATTTCTGCTGTATAGTATATATGTTGTACTCTAATGATGTATGTAAGTTCAAATCCAGTTTGTATTTCAAAAGTGATTATATATATATATATATATATATATTACATTTTGTTCCGCTGCGATTGTGAGCGTGATAACCCCAAACCCCCGTGCCACAGAAGCAAGGATAATCATTGAAATATAACACATAAACAATAACAGCAGAACAAAAAAATAGAATTACAGCAGATAATGTACATCAAGTTAAACTGGAAATAATATATCATCAGAGTTACACAACATAATAGGACCATACTTAGTACATAATATAGTTTCAGCTTAATATAAAATGTCTGCAACGGAATCAAACATAATATACTAAATGAAGTCTGAATAGCATAATACAAATGATAAGATCCATCTTCAGCTCCATAGCTATCCAGAATGAGTCTGCTAAAACCTGAATACAATGCTGCCCATGTGGAAAAGAGGGCACCCGAGTTTGCAAAGTGAAACAAACTACGAGTCAGTCATGGGACCGGTATGAGAAATCTTACTTAACCTAGTTAATAATAAGGCTAATCACAGGACCATGTTGCTAACGCGGAACGAGTTTAATCCATTGGATTGCCAGTGCATAGATAAAGGAAATCATTTAAACAACGCAATGCTTTTTAGAAAAATGAAGCAATTATAAGACTCAAGTCCCATCACACAATGCAACGCAAACCGGAGAATAGAGTTTTACCTTATAATGGCCAAAATATGCTTGATACGTATAATTTTTTTTTGATATTATTATTAGTGCATATATGTTTCAAAAACAATTTCAATCATAATATATCAATCATAGACGGCATACCATATACTATGTCGCCATACTAGGTTTACAATCAAGACCACACGGTGTCGTATTGGAAGTTGGATTTCCATCAGGAACCAAGGCAAGGGATCGTCCTTACCGAATTCGAGACACTCTAGCCCGTGCCTCAGGACTCAGACTTAGGTGAACCCTTAGGAGCCACAGGGTCCGTCCACAATTAACGTTAATGGATTATATATAATTCCTGAACAAACGTTTCCCCGCCCTATGGGGCGTAAATCAAGTGTCACTGAGGATTCAAATCCGAGGTTCCTCCCTTTCTATCATCCACATAAGTAAAAATGTCTGGGCTCTATACCATGACACCACTCTTAGCTAGAAAGAAACGCGTGTTCTTCCTGGATCCTTCTCCCGTTTCTGGTTCATACCTAGGTGTGAGGCTCGCGAATCAACACTATACACAAAGCTATGCTAATTACAGCTATGCTTTAATCATCATCCACAAGGCTATGATTTTCAACAAAAAGTTTTGATCATTTGTATCTTTGCATGCTACACTGACCATTCACGCCATGCGACTGATGTCTACCAATATATAACCTCTGAGCTCGTATGTCCCAGAGAAGGGTGTTAAGCAAGAGAATAAATTCTCCGCCACCAAGCAGTTATATATTTAATAGAAATCAATCAGCACAGAATAAAATCCAATGTCAGACACACATCCATTTACAAGTCCATTTTGGGTCTGAAAGAAACCGGAGACACTTTATTCTTCGTTCCATATGTCCAACACGCAAGAGAGGCTCTTGCATATCCGGACAATCAACAAGTACGTCCGGACAACTACCACTGTAACTCTTTCAAGGCAGGAACTCTAATCAAAGGCATCAATAGTCGTCCATTCGATGTTAAGATCGTCGGTCTTCAACCACCGTCTTCAATATCTTTGACTTCCAGTCATCGTATAATTATTTGAAATGAGATTTAACTGGGTCTTTTCAAATAATTCGCGAATATATATAATATAAATCAATTCTTTTCATTCCATATCGTTTATAATATTTTATAATGATTTATCGCTATTTTTATTTATATAAAAATAGCCATTTTTAATTAAATGATGCTTCAAGTCATTACACGGCCCTGGCGCTATTTCCATTAAAATTTGAATTACACATTCCCCAAAATCTAACCATTGGATCTTAGCAAATTTTATATCGTTGAAAAGATCTTTCCAAAGCGAACCCAACGATTCTGGTTTTGGGAAAAATCCGACGGTCGGATCTTTCGGTATAATCTTTAAAGTTACGATTCCAAATCGTGAACTACCACGCACGATTCATTTTATTTTAATTTTTATATATATATATATATATAATTCGTTCAACGATTTCAGCACCATTTTACCTAACTAGAGTCTTTTATATATGATTCATCTTTATATTAAAATGTAAATTTCTAATGTTAACACATTTTGTAAACCTAGAATCTTTTCATATGTTTCATCTTACCTTAAAAATATACTTCTAATGTTAACATATTTTCTTTCAATAATGATCATTTTTAATGATTCTCTTTACATAAAAATGTAACATTTTATGTTAAACAATTTACTTTCAATAATGATCATTTTTAATGATTCTCTTTACATAAAAATGTAACTTTTTGTGTTAAACAATTTACTTTCAATAATGATCATTTTTAATGATTCTCTTTAAATAAAAATGTAACTTTTCATGTTAAAGAATTTACTTTCAATAATGATCATTTTTAATGATTCTCTTTACATAAAAATGTAATTTTTTATGTTAAACGATTTACTTTCAACAATGATCATGTTTAATGGTTCTCTTTACATAAATATGTAACTTTTTAAGTTAAACAATTTACTTTCAACAATGATCATTTTTACATAAAAATGTAACTTTTTATGTTAAACAATTTACTTTCAACAATGATCATTTTTAATGATTCTCTTTACATAAAAATGTAACTTTTTATGTAGAACAATTTACTTTCAGTATTGGTAATTTTATTGATTCTCTTTACATAAAAATGTAATTTTTTATGTTAAACAATTTACTTTCAATAGTGATCATTTTTAATGACTCTCTTTACATAAAAATGTAACTTTTTATGTTAAACAATTTACTTTCAATAGTGATCATTTTTAATGATTCTCTATACATAAAAATGTAACTTTTTATGTTAAACAATTTACTTTCAATAATGATCATTTTTAATGATTCTCTTTACATAAAAATGTTAGTTTTTATGTTAAACAATTTACTTTCAACATTGATCATTTTTAATGATTCTCTTTACATAAAAATGTAAATTTTTATGTTAAACAATTCTCTTTCAACAATGATCATTTTTACATAAAAATATAACTTTTTATGCTAAACAATTTACTTTCAATAATGATCGTTTTTAATGATTCTCTTTACATAAAAATGTAACTTTTTATGCTAAACAATTTACTTTCAATAGTGATCGTTTTTATTGATTCTCTTTACATAAAAATGTACCTTTTATATGAACAATTTACTTTCAAGAATGATCATTTTTAATGATTCTCTTTACATAAAAATGTAACTTTTTATGTTAAACAGTTTACTTTCAATAATGATCATTTTTAATGATTCTCTTTAGATAAAAATGTAAGTTTTTATGGTAAACAATTTACTTTCAATAATGATCATTTTTAATGATTCTCTTTACATAAAAATGTAACCTTTTATGTTAACACAATTTTATCGAACATGCATCTTTTTAATGAATCATATTTCATTTACAATAAAAACGTAAATTCCAATGTGAACTTATTTCATGATTCCTCCTTTACATTAAAGATATAATTTTTAATGTGATCTTATTCTCATTTCATATAATGATCATTTTTTCCATTTTCTATATACACAATAAAAATGAAAATTTTATTGTTAACAAATTTTTATATCAAAATATGAACATTTTACATATTTTATAAATATACAATAAAAATGAGATTTTTATTGTTTAACCAATTTATTTTCAAAACATGAATATTTTACATATTCTATATAAATAATTAAAATGTGATTTTTCTTGTTTAACAAATTTTTTATCTCCAATAATGATCATTTTCCTATTTTCTATATACACAATAAAGATGAAATTTTTATTGTGAACAAATTTTTATTTCAACTATGATCATTTTTCTATTATGCAATAAAAATGTGAATTTTTATTTTGCCCAAACAATTTTCATTTCATATATGAATGTTTTACAACACAGGAAATATTTCAGAAAATTTCGGCATTAAAAGCGACACCGTCCCTAGTATGGCTCCTCTGCTAACCTAGGTCTCGCGGCGATACAAGGGTTTCATTTTTCTAATACATTTTCTTTTCACTATACAATGAAATTTCCACAAACACAATCAATTTCGTTTCAATCCACAATCACAATTAATTTCACAACACAATACAATCAAGTCGTCCATAATCTGTGGACGATGGTGTCAGGATTTTGTAAACTCCGTCTGCAACCTAATATAATTTTATTTATTTATTTTGGATTCAGAAATCTCAATTTGTTTTTCATTCCTTCTAAAATTTTAGAAAGCTCTAAAAATTCTCTTGTCTCTTCTGGAATGTCGTGTACGATGCCATGGTCCCAATGCCTCCTGTTTCATCGAATTTCGTTATCATATGATAAAGATACGATTTTTATAAATAAATAGGAATTCACAACGCTTAAAAGTGTTATAAACATTTAAATTAAAACAGTCGTACCATTTCAGAAATCGTTCCAAATTAGGTTTGGATTTATCTCAAAAACTGATGCACGGGAGGACGATCGTATGATATGATGTCATTGGCCTTGGAGTGGGCTTTCCGGTGCCATGCACCTTGTTCAGATCGGTGGTGGCTTCCAGGTGCGGCGGCGGTCAAAAGCACTCAACTTTGGAGGCTCGATTCGAACACAATACACGATGGTGGGTAGTGAAACTTATATGGATCTGAAGAACAAAGAACATACTACAAAATTGTCTTAAGAACTGGAGGATTTCATTGAGTGGATCGATAAATATTGAGGAGAGAAGTTTTGAACCATAGCCACCATCAGATTTTGAAGTGTCGGGTTTGGGAAGATACGACAAAGGGTTTTTATTATTTTAATATATATATATTATTTAATATAATTTTAATTTACAAATTATTTGTTTATCGGTCCAAACTCCAAACGAGGCCCAACGACTGTGGCCCCTAGCTAATTACCCATATTCCGGACACAATGGACTAGGTATCATCATCTCATTTGATCGTTTCAGCCTATTTTTTCCTTAAATAAAAAATAAAACATTTAATTATTTAATTTGATCGTACATTTCAATTTACCTGGCCAACATACTGATTCCAAAAATTCCCGAAAAATAAATCTAGCTATGTTTTGACGTTACAGTCCTAAAAAAAATTAATTTCGTCGAATTTGGAGACCGTTTGAAAATGGCCATTTTCTGGTCGATCCAAATTGACTGAAATTGACAGAACACGTTTTCTTTTGCCACACTCACATATTAATTCCAAAAAATATGAAAATTGGAATCTAGCAATAATTTGACCTCCCAGATCCAACCAAATTGGTTTTGTCGAAAACGGAGGTCATTTGCAAAATGTCTATTTATAAGGGATATATATTATTTAAAATTCCATAGTGACTATTCTGAATATTTAATTAGTCATAACTTTTTATTCCTGCGATGAAATTTTGATTTTTCAGATCCGTTAGAAAGATATAATTAAGCAGATTTAAATATTTCTTCTTTTACAAAAATCTGATTTATTTTGAATCCTGCACATTCAGTCAAAGTTCAAATTCAAATTTTCAAACTACCGCACTATTTCTAACTTCTTTTATAATTAAAATAAATTTATTCATTCTAACTTTATTTAAAATAAATTTTTAGTCGTTATTATTTAAAAAAATTATTTTAAATATTATGAATTCATAAAAATAGCCAAAATAAATTTTTTTAAATTGGTTCTGATTTTTTGGGTTGTTACAGTGAGATTCTGTGGTGTTGTTCAGTTTCGATCTTCCATTCATTTTCTTCTATTCTAACTTTCTTTCTTTCAGTTTCCCATCCTCTAACTTCTTTCCATTTATGTTTCGTATTTTCGTGCAATTTGGGTTGGACGTGAGTGGTATTCAGTCGATTCAAATGGTACGCGTTTGCCGGTCATTACTGATTATATTGGTTGCTTCGTGGTTGTTACAGATGTTATTACAATTATCATTAACCATATGTGTGTAAGTGATCGCTGCTTTTCTATGAATTAGAAAAGCGCAAATTTTAAATAAATTCTGCAAGCGCACAGATCGTGTAATATGCAGATCGAATCACAGGGAGGTGCTTTAAATTTTATTATTTATATATTCTTAGGCGAATTGGACAATATTTGGAGATGGGTTTGAAATAATGCTATTGAATTTACTATGGATTCGAATCTAATCAGATAAATTCTAAATTCAACGAATAAAATGGAGAACAATTACTGGAATAGAAATAACAAACAAAAACAACAAAAATTAAAATTAGTATTGTTGTTGAATCTAATCGAACGACCAATCCTAATATGCAATAAAATAACAATAACAATTCGTGTTCTACCAAAACTAATTGAGTAGATAACACAAATTGTTATGAAAGGAAAGAACAATAAAACTAGAATAAAGGAAAACCTTATTTAGAATAAAAGAGAATACCAAATAATTGAGGCTTTATTTACAATGGATACAACGTATATTTATATGTGAGATTGGCTAAGCCTAATCAAATCTATGAATATATGGGCCTCTTTATCCAAGAATTATTATCATAACTCATGCCTTTTTTAACTAAGCTTGTTTGGAAATAATCTTTAAGGACATCTGAGCGTATCATGGTGAATATCTTCCAAATCTTCAATATCTTCCATGTGGCTAATTGATTGGTGATCAGACTGCGTGTGATTAATTCTTCCGAACATGGATGCTTATTAGACTCCAAAAGCACATAAGATAAAATCTTCAAAACTGATCTTCTTCTTGTGCAATATCTTTGCTTTTAGGGGTGCATGAGAATTGATGAACAACCTATGAAAACATACGAAATTACCCAATGTAAAATTTATTTAGTTATAATAAAGATAAGATATGAGCATAAAAATAAATACTTTTACAGGTTAATCAAATACCCCCACACTTATCTTTTACTCGTCCTCGAGTAAAACAAAAATGAAAAACTAAACTAGATAGGTCACATTTTCGTAGGAAACACGATTGCATTGAGCATATGCAACAAGCTGTTAAACCTTTAGGTGTCCCTAGTTGGATGAGTGGTGTCTCGTGGGGGTTTTCAGCGGATACTACCCTCAAAATCCAAATGCAGTATGTGTGGATCTAATGCAACTACATGAATGCAATGAATATATGCAAATAAAAACAAAAAATGACAACACAACTTGTTTTAAAAAAATGGTACAACAAAGTAGGTTAAAAATTTCTAGTCAGTTGATTTTATTTTAGAAACCTCAACTTGTCACAAATTTTCAACACAATTCAAGTTTTCAAAGTTGAGACATGTGAAATACATCATGCACCCTTGGCAACCAGTCAAGAAACTGAACCCTGTAAGCGAGAGTTCCGATCCTTTCGAGTATAGGAAATAGACCAATGAACCTTGGCGCCAACTTCCCAGTCTTTCCAAAACGAACTACTCCTCTCAATGGGGAAACCCTCAAGTATACATAATCACCAATTGAAAATTCTAAATCCCTTCTTCTTGAATCTGCATTGCTCTTTTGTCGGCTCTGAGCAGTCTGAGGTCGCTTCTTAATGAAGTCGTCTTTGTCCAAAGCTTCACGAATCATGTCTGGACCCAATACTAGTCTACTGCCTGGTTCTACCCAACATGCGGGAGATCTACATGGCCTGCCATATAATGCTTTGAATGGTGACATTTGCAAGCTTGCTTGGTAATTGTTATTATAAGAGAACTCAACCAAATGCAAGTGATCTTTCCACGATCCTCCAAAATTAAGAATGCATGCCCGCACAAGTCTTCTAGTACACGATTCACCCTCTCAGTCTGGCCATCTGTTTGAGGATTATATGCGGTGCTCATATTTTATCCCCAGCTCCTCTTGGAATGCTTCCTAGAATTTACTAGCAAATATCGGATCATGATCATTAACAATGCTATTGGGAACTCCATGTAGTCTGACAATTTCTTTGAAATAAATTTTCACTAGACTTTGAGCTGTTCCAGTAGATCTGACAGGAATAAAATGGGCGGTCTTCATGAAATTATCTACGATCACCCATATACTGTCATTACCTTTCCTGGTTCGAGGCAAGCCATCAATGAAATCCATGGAAATTGATCCCACTTCCAATTTTGTAATGACCCATATTTTCTAGTTGATTTATTTTGAATATTTAATATTATTTTAAATATTGAGCTAATAATATAATCGATTTTTATATTGAATTATCGATATAATTATCGTAATACGAGGATCTTAAATAATTCAATTTGAATTTAGAATGGAGTCAAAATGATTCAAATGGTTAATATTAATTTTTATTTGAATTTAAACGACAATAATAATAATAATTTATTTTCAAGGAATTTATTTCTTTTTCAATTTAAATTATGTTGTAATAATTTATTTTGGTTATTTATATTTACGTTCAAATTAAATATCAAAATATATTCAGTTAGTTCAGAATAGTGTTACACTGTTGAAACAACAGTGGTTACGTTAAAATAGTGGTTCGTGGTTTAAATTAATGGACCTGAGATATTTGATTGTGGATAGGATCGAAATCAAATCGATATCCATCTAAAAAGAATAAAAATCTCTTTATGTCGAATCGAATTAAATGTAAATCCAATCGTGTTTAATGTAATGTACCTTATACAGACATAAAATGCTTAATGACGAAGGCTCCTTCATTTATATAAACACGACACCCCTCAGTGTGATTCTATTCATCTTCCTTCTGTGAAATACAATTCGATTGCAAGCATTAGAAGAGAAAAAAGGCGCTTCCTCGGTTTAATTTCTAAAACCAGGACCCTTGTTGATCTTACCTTTTTCCAAACAAATCCAATATATTCCCATTCGTCTTCCTAGTAAATCACAAAAACCAATTCCTCCGTTAAATAAAAAAAGGGCACCCTTTTTGAAAATCAAGTCAGCATCGAGTTTTAGGAGAAAAGGCTGGGGATGCAAATCAAATTCAATCGCGAATTAGGGGATTCTGTGGTTTCAAACAATGGACTTAGGGTTCAGATTTTTGTTGGGGTTGCTAACATCGATTGAGAGAATAGCAGGAGGGCGCGTTGAGTTTGCCAGAGGGGTTATCAGCGATGGTAAGCAGAGGTTGATAAACGCATAAGATTGGAGGCGCTGTAATCATCGCGAAGCTCCGAGATTGAAGAACGTTGTTGTAGGAAGGTAGACTGGGAGGGTGCGATGTATGACGTTAAGCTAGAATTGTTCGATAATGGTAATGATCTTGGGTGTTTGGGTGGTTCGAAATGTTGCTAATAGTCTGAAGTCGATGCTGTTTTTTTTTGGTGATGTACGGATGAACGGAGACCTTTGAGGCGACTAGACTTTGCCAATTGGAAGAAATGGGATTGCAGTTTGATGGATGAGTTTGTGTTATTTTGGAAATGGGGTCTGTCTTGTGAAGAGGTTGCCAAGACAGTATCAGGGTCTTTTTAGGTGGTGCTCAGTTTGCAGAGTAGGATAGAGGCATTGAAATGTTGTTGTTGTCCGTAATATTTTGATGATGGTACGGTTGTAATGCTAGTTAGGGGTGAAATAGTAGTGGCTTGAATATGGAAGACGATGGCGAAGTTCGGTGGAAATTTATGGTGTAAAGGAGATGCGTTAATAGTGGATTAAGGTAAATTAATTATATTTAATTTAGTTAAGTTTTTTTGATTCGTTAAATTTATTTAGTTAAATAGTTAATTTAAAATTTAATAGTTGATCGATAATTTAAAATTAAATAATTACAGATGTACGATGGATTTATTCGAGACAAATTCATGGATGCGACAATATGGAATTTAAACTGGGTATTCGACAAATAAACAAAATCACGGTGAGTAAATCTCACTCAGCTTTTATTTAAAATTATTTTTATCAGTTAAAAATAATTGTTTGTTGCTTGTTTGGTTGCATTCAATATTTTTGTGCATCTTAAATATATTAGTGGTTGCTATTATATATATATATATATATATTGGTGGTCGGATTTCCCGCAGTATCATTAGCTGATGCCCGCGGTACCATTAGCGGATGATTACCATATACGCTGCACGCTATGATAGTGGATGACCTTCTATACCGCGATATCCTGCCTCAAAGCAGGATGGGTATTATTTATGTTGACTAACGTCTGTGGATGTAGGAAAAACAGGTTGGAGGGATCCAACTGGATTCCTCAAAAATATATTATCTGTTTGTTTGTTTGTTTGTTTGCACCTATACTGTCATTTATGATGTGTTAGAAAACCTATCAATTATAATTGGTTGTTTTGATTGTTTGAAATATCACTGGGTCTTAATGTTGGTTTATAAAAATACCGTGAAAGAGATTGCGAGATTTAAAAAGGAAAATTCTATTTTTTTTAAAATAGAATTCGAATTTAGAAAGGGGCTAGAAATATTTAGTTGTTTTGAAAATAAATAAAACAAGTATTGATTTTATAAACGATGTTTATAAATTTAATAATACAAGACATTGAAGTGAATTTATAAATGTGATTATAAATAAAATAGATTGATTTTCGTTGGATAATCAGATAATTGAAATGAAATTATAAACAGTGTTTATAGAAATAAAGTGAGAAAAATTATCATTGGATAATTTGAATATTTAAGTTCAAATGTGAATTTAAAAATAGAAATGGGGAAATCGTTTTAAAGAAACGATGGAATTTATTCTGATGTTCTGAATATAAATTGGACTAAAATAAATCGTAAGGATTTATGATTTGAATTCGATTAATTTGAATTTTATTTAAATAGAAGTCAAATTGAAATTAGAATTTGAATATATAGAATTTGAATAGAATTTGAATAGATAGAAAATTCAAATAGAAATTCAAATGGAATTCAAATATAGAATTTGAATATAGAAAATATAAAGGAAATTCAAATATAGAATTTGAATATAGAAAGTGAAATGGAATTTGAATAAAGAAACTTTAAATATAGAAATTCAAACGGAGTTTGAAGATAGAGAATTTGAAATAGAATTGAAATAGAATTTCAATATAGAATTCAAATAGAGTTGTAAGGGGAATTTGAATATAGAATTCAAATAGAGTTGAAATGGAAATTGAATACTGGAAATTTAAATAGAGTTGAAATGGAATTTGAATATAAGAGGTCGAAGTATAAATAAATTTATTTACGAGTTAGGAAAAATCGACAAATTTTAGATAATCGAAAATATTAAGTTGAATTCGGAAAATTGGTTTAAATATATAAAATATATCAGAATGGAATTGGAATTTATATATAAACGAAGTTCAAACGTTTATATATATAAATATAATTAAAACGAACTCGCCGCAGCGCGGTAATTCGTAAATTGGCGTTTCAAACATCAATTGAGTATATAGAACTCAATTAAAGTCGGAATTCTTTGAAACAAGAAACGTTAGGACCGATTTGATAATAGTTTTCTAACGGAGAAGAAAAATCTAGGTTTCATCGAATAGATATTGAGTTATATCAAAATCAAATTTTCAGAAAAGCAGCGTCAGAACCATTATAAAACCAAAGAGGTTTATTTAAATAAATAAAAGGATTTTAAAGAAATAAATTCCGAATTTGCCATTAGAAAAATCCACACTGGAGGTATAAAATAAATATGAACTCCAGTGAGGTAAGTGAAATGATTTTTGAAACAAAAATCAAATTTTTAGTTATTAAATAGATTTAACTAATTTTGAAGAATAAATAGTTAATCGTGTTTTGAATCGAAATTGGCGTTGGATAAGTAAATTGGTTTTATTGATTCATATTCGAATTTGAAACTCAAGTTAGAAATGAAATAAAACTTGTTTATAAGCGAATTAAAATATATTTGAACATGATATGTTCAAAATAAAGGAATTTAGCAAAATAGCTAATTAAAGAAGAAATTAGCAAATTGAGTTAGGAATGACCGAATTAAGTTGGATAAATTGTAAAACAGGTAAATATAGGTTGAGCAGGTATGGGATGAAGTGTATGAAGATTTTAATTCGTGTGCCCGACAAAAAGGTACACGTTTAAATTCCATATGAGGTTTTATGCGCCGTATCGGCAAGCCGCTTGGCTTTTTCCTTTTCTTTTTAATTGGAGAGGCCTATGTGGCGGTTTGGGGATTTTCCCGATGCTCCCGGTACAAAGGAGGTTTTGGCGAAATTTTCCGAAAATTTAGGGAGTTAGAATATCTTTAAGAAAATTTGATAGTAGAAATCAATGTATCGATATATATATATATAGAATTCGATAATGAAACAAATTTAAAATAGAATATTATAAATGAAAAGGAAATCAAAAATCTGGTAATAAAAAGAGAAATATACATACGTTTTAAGAATGAATAATTGGTTTGTTTGGTTTTGATTATTCGAGTTAAGTGGTCTTGTCTATTTTGAAGTTAATGATGTTTTCAGTCAAGGTCTGAGAGATAATTATACCACAACTTGATTGATTTCATTTTTACTGATAAATAGCAAGGTTGAGTCTCGAAGAGGAATGTTGAACAAGAGTTAGTTGAATGTAGTGTTCTGGGTTGTCGTAACGATGTTTTACACAATATTCGTTTTAACCCAATGTAACACCCCGTATTTTCTGTAAAAATATAAGTAAATAATCATAGAATAATTAATTTTTAAAATAAGAACCAAGGGAAACGGGTTGCGCCATTGCGTTCATCTCGGAATTCTGCATGAAATCGAGTCCGAGTTTTCGAAAATCGGAGTTCGTATGACCAAGTTATGACCCTAAGAAGTTTCAGGAATTTAAATAAAATAAAACAGCTTGAAAATAAAGCCAGAAATTCGAAATTCAAACCCAAAGAAGGCTGACGGGAAAACTCCCGCCCATATACCCAGGTCGACTGGGGAGTCGATCCCCCCAACCAGGTCGATTGGGGAGTCGACTGGGGTGTCGACCTCCCCATGACCAGGTCGACTGGGGAGTCGACCTGAGGGTCGACCTGCTCCCGAAACCCAGTTTTTGAACCTGGTTCATTCTGATGTATCCGGTCTCGTTTTCTGCCTATGACTATTGCCTATGAGACTATTGCCTATGACTATGATTCATTGACTATGAGACTATTGCCTATGACTATGATTCATTGACTATGAGACTATTGCCTATGACTATGATTCATGACTATGCGACTATTGCCTATGACATTGAATAAGAAACTATTGTGATTAGTCGCCCATGACTATTGTGGTTAGTTGCCTATAACTATTGTAGTTAGTTTCTTATGCCTATTCCCTTAATGATGTTAGATCTCATATTTAGTATGTAACTTTGCTAGTTTATTCCCATTCACTGTTATGTACATCGAGCCTATAGGGCCATTTCATGAGTATTTAGAGAACTTGTGGAAACATATTATACGGGGATTGGGCGTAGCTTAATTAAGTAAATCTGGCATAGCAAATACGTTGGCATAATCTGAGTTGGCTATAATAGAGAATGGTTTACATGGGTATTAGTCTTGGACATAAATGGTGAACTAGAATATTAAATCTAGTTTTGACATGAACTGTAAATGGGAATATTAAGGCTAAAATTTGGGGCATATATTGTATTATGAATTATGACCTTGATTTAGGCATGTAAGTTTAGGCTAAATTTATGATTATGCAAGATATGTAAATAGAGTTTTATATATGTATAACCTGCTAAATCTGTAATACGCTAAATCTATTAAATTGCCTAATCCGTTATCTGCTAAAACTGTTGAATTGCCTAAACTGCTAAATCTGTTGAATCGCTTAAACTGCTAGATCTGCTACCTGTTGAATTGCCTGATCTGTTGAAACTAGATAATGGTAATCTGGGTATGGAAATCCGTAAGCTCGACCTAAGATTTAGTAGAACATGGAAATTTGATTAATCTATTATATCCTATGAAGAAGTTTAATTTGTTAAATAAACAAAATTAGTCTGATATCTGAAAAATCTGTATTGGAATGAATTGGCTATGACAGAGGTTAGACTGTGTTTGCGGTAGAAGCCTGCTCGGAACCAACTGGCTTAACCAGCGACCGCAAACTGTCAGTCTAATGTGAGAGGTCGTAGGCATAACTAAAATATGCTTAGACACGAGGTTAGGTCTGGCTTGTGGCAGAAGTCTGCCCGGAACCGCCCGGCATATCCAGCGGCCACAAGCTACCGACCTAATGTAAGAGGTTTGTGCATTAATATTTAATTAATGCAAATCTGGGATAAATATGATGTCTAAATCGTGTTGGGTGGATTGGGTTAAACCAATTGGATTAATGAATTTAACAAACCCATTTCGTGAATCTGTAGGCCCAACTACAAAGTTAGACAAATATGTAAATCTGTTAAATCCGTATATCTGATCCGTTAGTCTGAAAACTTGTCTGATCTGTGAACTAGTTGATCTGAACTCTGTATTTCTGAACTTGTAAACAAGTTAATCTGGGGACACAAGGTTAGGAGGGAAATTACTTGTGTCATCTGTTGTTTGGGACTCATATTAGTCAGTAACCCTTTCTGGAATCAAAACTTTGACCCAACAGTAGGTAGGGTCCGGGCACGCTTACTGAACTAATTATAAGTGGTTCATTTTGATAATGGTGAGGGGTGTTGATGGTGCGTTCCAACCGGGTCATGTGCGTGCATGGATCCCGGTCTGCCTCTGAGGATGTAAGACACCGTGACATCTGTAAATAGGTCTGTGCCAATTGGTTGTCACTTTAGGGAGTGATACACCCTATTGTGGGGTCGACACATGGTATTTATGTATTAGGGAGTCAATCGCTTGGGGTAGGGTTTTAGGGTACATTTAGTTTTGTCTGTTTCTGTTGGGTGGCAACACCTGTCTGTTTCTGCGTGGTACCGTCTGTTCGGGTGGTAAAGGCCCATTTACTAGTGTACACCTAATTCTACATTCTGTTTCCATAGGGATTAATTGCTTCTGTTTCTGTACCTTCTGTTTGGGTGGTAAAGGCCCATTATTAGCATTCTGTTTCTGTCTGTTTCTGTTGGGGTGGTAAAGGCCCATTATTAGCATTCTGTTTCTGTCTGTTTCTGTTGGGGTGGTAAAGGCCCATTACTAGCATTCTCTTCTGTGGAAATTATTCTGTTCTCGTTTCTGTTTCAGTTTAGACACTAGGGTGACACCTAATCCTGTTATACTAGTATTAGTGCAGAGAAATGAAAAGTAATATTATTCTGTTTCTTCTGTTTAACCTAAGTACATCTGCTGCTCTTGTTACTGTTATCTCTTATCCAGCTTATTTCCATGTCATAATTATTATTATCTGTTCATATGCTGAAAGTCACTGGACTTGCCAGACTTAATGTCTGACCTTACTTGTTTTCGCCCCTTTTTCTTCCGTTTCCCCCCAGGTTTTCCAAGGAGGGAATACATTAGCTTGATCCGAATTTCTTCTGCTTGAAGTGCGTAAAGTATGGCTTAACTTCTTATGGCATCTTCTGTGGGGATTATGATTTTAAAGTTTTGTACTCTGATGACTTTCTGAACAAGACTGATATTTATGTACTTGAGTTTTTGGTAAAGGTGTAACCATACTGATTTCTGTTTTCCACTGTAATAAATTTATAATTTCTCAAGTATTGTTTATCTGTCTTGAAATTTTCTGTTCTGTTTACTAAAATGCTCCACCAAAGTTAAGGCATTCCCTTTGTGAGTGTCCTTAACGGAGGTGGGGTGTCACACCCGAAGAAGTGAAAGTTTGGAAATATGATTATAAATATTTCCTAAGTCTAAAAATGAATGGTCGTGAAAGAGATAAGTAATTCGAATATTTTCCAATTATAAATAGTATATATTTTATACGTATTGAAAATAAAAGAAGACAATATATGGAAATGTTGTCTAATTAACGTAAAAGGCCAAGATGATTATCGAAAATATTTGGTTAACAAATATTGGTAAGGAAATGGAGAACAGATTTAATTAATGAAATATTAATTAAAGAGCCCAGTGATTTGTCTGATATGTTGAATGAACACTTGTTTTTATTCGGTAGTTAAATCATATACTATCGAAGTCTTTACCATCGTTGTCAATATGGGGAGACCGGTTGGATTATTATTCAAGAACGACTCTGTATTGGTAGTAGCGTTACGAATCAGATTATATGAAGATAATGAAAGACGGAGTACAATGCACGGGCTTTTTCTATTAATAGAAATTGTTCCTTCGGTTTCGTTCAATCCCAGAACGAACGTAAATGGACGAATGTCTGACAAAGTATTTCCAATGATCGAATATATTGATCTGTACAAATAGATATGGTGGCAACGAATTTATTCTCTTAGCATAATATCCAGAATATATTTGTGCAAATCAATTAGTGATTAATGGATCTGACAATGTGGCATTCAAAATGATTGTGTTATAAATGAATGGCAAATAAGCATAGCTTTAGGCCTCAACAACCGGGAAATGACAAAAATCGGGCAGGCAACATAGCTTAGTGGGTCGCTCCCATTAGGGTGTATAATCACCTATCTAGAGATTCATTTAATTCCTTATTCTATTCGATGCTATCTCATTCGGGAAACGGTTGCTGATCCCAACCGTTGGTGATATACATTCGATACACTCAAGCGAAATGAGTGATCGGTCATGTGTGGGCCGGGTTGCAAGATGTTCTTGTTGAACCCAGTGTATTCCTCTCTAGAGATACACTATCGGAAGGTGGTTCCATACCTTGTCATGTTTGAAACCCAATCTCCAATAAGCGCCATGCGGTTTTTTATTTTATATTATGTATGGAACGTGAGATGCAAGCGTTCCACTAGATTCTATTTATTTGATGTAGACATTATTATAATATCATTGGATTTGATATCAAAAATATTTTGGGTATCGTAAGGTAAAAACCATCCGTGTTTATGTGTGGATCGGTCTTATGATTACCATTTCTTTCGAAAGGATTTTTAAAGTTAAACAAATGACTGGAGTTTACTCACACCAGTCCCATGACTGACCCAGAGTTTATTTTGTTTTTTTTGTTTTCCCGAAACTCTTGGGTGCCCAAATTTGTACGGGCAGTCAAGTAGTCGGGATTTTTCAGATTTACTTCAAGAGTTGGAAGCAAGAGGCTTCACCAGTCAGTTATAGATTATCATATTTCCACTGTGTACTATGTTGTATCTAGAATCAGGAGTTTATAACTGTTCCAAGAATAACTGTTGTGCTCTGATAATGGTATGTGTATTCAAAACATATTTGTATTTCAAAAAGTTATGTTATTTAATATATTTTATTCGTTCCGCTATGAGATTTGTGTTCTTCGTTTTTCTTCTATTCTAATATTTCTTTCTTTCTATTTCTCATCCTCTAACTTCTTTCTAATAAGGATTCGTATTTCTGTGCAATTTGGGTTGGACATGTGGTATTATTAGTTAACTCAGATAGTACAGATTTGCGGGCCATTACAGTTGATATCAGAGCTTAGGTTGGGCGAATACCTAGGATTTGGTGGGGTTGTGTTCATTAGAGATAGGGCCAGTAGTACCTCAGAATAAGTTGAGTGTATATATATGAGTGCGCGTATTTGTTAATTGATATAAAATTTGTTTTATATTGTGTTGGTTAGTCTGTTGAGTGGTTTATGAATTCTGATCGAATCGTGGGACGCCACGAAGTCGATAAGAATTTCTAAACACTTGAATAGAGAAATTTGACACAATATTGTTTTAAAGTGGGTAAATGAAATAACTTTATCCAAAATTTTATTTTGATATAAAACAAATAATTTTCTAAAATTATTATCATATATGGATGAGTTGGTTGCTAATATTATAGTAAAATAATATTATAAAATTGAAATGGTTATATATAACCAAATAGAATTTGTATATGGATAATACATACAAATGAGATGAACTGGAATTGGATTCAGAATCAGAATCAAGAATTTAAAATCCTGGGTGTTTGGAAATTATTTTTCGAAGTATATTAAAATAATATAGCATTGTGTTGGAAGGATTTTTAAATCAAAATCAATTATGGAGGGATTTTGAAAGTGATAATGCACTGAACTCACTTCAGTGGTTGGGAAATAATTCTGATGATGACTGCAGCATCATCAGTGTTCATTTTTGAGTTCTAAGTGATGGATTGCTACCTTAGAAAAAAATTTGATGGAAATTTGTTTGGAAGAAAACAAATAGTTTTGAAAAAAAATCAAATGTTTTGAATTTGTGATGAATATATATATATATATATATAGGATTTCAAAAGGATTTGAAAAAAAAACCCTAGGAATTTGAATTCTAAAACTTAAATTTAACTTAATCAAGTTAAATAGATTGAAAGAAATAAATTGATTTAGAATCAATTTGAATGAATTTAAATTCATATGAATGGAATACGAATTGGATATGAATGTATAGATTATGAATCATTCAGATAAAATGGATATAAGCCTATTTGATATTTGATATTCAATATGAATGAAAACCAAAAGTTTTGGTTGGAACTAAATATGTAGAAGTATGAAATGTTGAGTTCAACATAAGTGAGTTTTTGCAAAGTAATGGTTTTGTAGCATTTTCCTACCTTAGTAATTTCGGGGACGAAATTCTTTTAAGGGGGGAAGAATGTAATGACCCAGATTTTCTGGTCGATTTATTTTGAATATTTAATATTATTTTAAATATTGAGCTGCTAATATAAATTGATTTTTATATTGAATTATCGATATAATTATCGTAATATGAAGATCTTAAATAATTAAATTTGAATTAAAAATGGAGTCAAAATGATTCAAATGGTTAATATGAATTTTTATTTGAATTTAAACGATAATAATAATAATTTATTTTCAAGGAATTTATTTTTTTTCGAATTTAAATTATGTTGTAATAATTTGTTTTGGTTATTTATATTTATGTTCAAATTAAATATCAAAATATATTCAGTTAGTTCAGGATAGTGTTACACTGTTGAAACAACAGTGGTTACGTTAAAATAGCGATTCGTGGTTTAAATTAATGGACCCCGAGATATTTGATTGTGGATAGGATCGAAATCAAATCGATATCCATCTAAAAAGAATAAAAATCTTCTTTATGTCAAATCGAATTAAATGTAAATCAAATCGTATTTAATGTAATGTACCTTATACAGACATAAAATGCTTAATGACGAAGGCTCCTTCATTTATATAAATGCGACACCCCTCAGTGTAATTCTATTAATCTTCCTTCTGTGAAATACCATTCGATTGCAAGCATTAGAACAGAAAAAATGGCGCTTCTTCGGTTTAATTTCTAAAACCAGAACCTTGTTGATGTTACCTTTTTTCAAACAAATCCAATTTATTCCCGTTCGTCTTCCTAGTAAATCACAAAAACTAATTCCTCCGTTAAATAAAAAAAGGGCATCCTTTTTGAAAATTGAGTCAGCATCGAGTTTCAGGAGAAAAGGCTGGGGATGCAAATCAAATTCAATCGCAAATTAGGGGATTCTGTGGTTTCAAACAACGGACTTAGGGTTCAGATTTTTGTTGGGGTTGGTGACATCGGTTGAGAGAATAGCAGGAGGGCGCGCTGAGTTTGCCAGAGGGTTTATCAGCGATGGTAAGCAGAGGTTGATAAACGCGTAAGATTGGAGGCGCTGTAATCATCGCGAGGCTCCGAGATTGAAGAACGTTGTTGTAGGAAGGTAGACTGGGAGGGTGCGATGTATGACGTCAAGCTAGAATTGTTCGATACTGGTAATGATCTTGGGTGTTTGGGTGGTTCGAAATGTTGCTAATAGTCTGAAGTCGATGCTGTTTTTCTGGTGATGTACGGATGAACGGAGACCTTTGAGGCGACTAGACTTTGCCAATTGGAAGAAATGGGATTGCGGTTTGATGGATGAGTTTGTGTTATTTTGGAAATGGGGTCTGTCTTGTGAAGAGGTTGCCAGGACAGTATCAGGGTCTTTTTGGGTGGTGCTCAGTTTGCAGAGTAGGATAGAGGCATTGAAATGTTGTTGTTGTCCGTAATATTTTGATGATGGTACGGTTGTAATGCCAGTTAGGGGTGAAATAGTAGTTGCTTGAATATGGAAGACGATGGCGAAGTTCGATGGAAGTTTATGGTGTAGAGGAGATGCATTAATAGTGGATTAAGGTAAATTAATTATATTTAATTTAGTTAAGTTTTTTTTATTAGTTAATTTTATTTAGTTAAATAGTTGATTTAAAATTTAATAGTTGATCGATAATTTAAAATTAAATAATTACAGATGCACGATGGATTTATTCGAGACAAATTTATTGTGACGACCCAAACTTCCTCGTAAAGGAAAGCCTGAATTGCTTTGAGAACAACACACATCAGAACACAAAATGAAGAATATTTTATTGTTGATTACAACATTTATATCAGAGTACAAGAATATAACAGAGTATGAATACTTATTACATAATAGAAATACAATAATATCAGAGATTTAAATTACATTTAAATAGCAGCGGCAAAATATTACAAATGCACAACCGAAAGGAATATACGAATACAGAGCTTTCCGAATATCGCTTCAGCTGTAAATTAGGATTCTATATATATCTGCAAAAAGCTACTCGACTGCCTGTGTGGAAAATATGGGCACCCGAATTTGCCAGTGAAACAAACAACAGGTCAGTCATGGGACTGGTATAAGAAATCTTAACTTAACTTATCTATTAATAAGGCTAATCACAGGACCACGCCGCAAACGCGAAACGGGTTTACTCCATTTTATCGCCAGTGCATAAAATAAAGTAAATCATTTAAACAATGCAATGCTTTTTAGAAAAATGAAACCATTATAAGACCCAAGTCCCATCACACAATGCAACGCAAACCGGAGGATAGGATTTTACCTTATAATGGTCAAAAGATGCTTGATACGATAAAACGGATTTAATATTAGTGAGTATATGTTTTTAAAAACAATTTCAATCACAATATATCAATCATAGACGACATGAGTACCATATATCATGTCGCCATACTAGTTCTACAATCAAAACTGCAAGGTCGTATCGAAAGTTGGGTTTCCATCATGAGATCGAGGCTAGGGATCGTCCTCTCTGATTTGAGACACTCTAGCAAATGCCTCGGGATCACACCCATGGGCAACCCTTGGAGCGGTAGGGCCGGTCCCACCTAACGGTAGTGGATTAGTTAAGCCTAAACACACGTTTCCCGGTTCCTTTGAACCTACTGTATGACCACTTCTGGCCTATAAATCCAAGTCGCCTCAATCCATCATCCACATAAGTAAAATGCCAGCCAGTTTAAGCACTGACACTACCCCTAGTTAGAAAGAAAGGTGTGCACTCCCTACAGTCCATATCCCTTTTTGACTCATACCGGGGTGTGAGGCTCATGAAGTCACACTATACACAAAGTTATGCCGTAATAGGCTATACTTTGATCATCCCACAAGGCCCTGCTTTTCAACAAAAGCCTTGACCATTTGCATCTTGGCGTGCCACATTGACAATTCACGCCATGCTATCGATAAATATTCATATATACTAGGGTGTTAAGCAGAGAATAAATTCTCCACCATCAATCAGATATATATTAATAAAAATCAATTTCATTTACATGGAACGAAATCCAATGTCAGACACGCATCCATTTACAAGTTCGTTTTGGGTCTGAACGAAACCGGAGAAACCTGGGAGGTCCTCGCATATCCGAAACAATCAACAATAGTCTGGACGGCTACCACTGAAGCATCTTCAAGGTAGCTACTCCCATCATGGGTCTCAGTAGCAACACATCCATCCGATGTGAAGATCGTCGGTCTTCAACCACCATCTTCAACTTCGACTCTTCATCGTCGTGGTAATTATTCGGAATGGGTTAAACCCGGTCTTTCCGAATAACTTGCGTATTTTTATAATTAAAAATCATATGCTGTATAAAACACATCCAACGCCTCATTCCAATTCAGAATATTCTTTTAAATAAAATACTCACATTATTCTATCAAAGATAAATCTTAATTCTTTCTTTAAGAGATTTATTAAAAACCTAATTTGGTTTTAAATACGAAAAATCATTATTTAATGATTATTTAAATTTAAGAAATTAATCTTATCCTTAACTGAGTTAAAGAACTAATGTCATTTAAAACATAGTTCACGGTAAACCCAAAATCGTCTTCCATAAAATATGGAATCTTCACAGAAATCAAATCAATATATACTCATTATAAATTTCTGTATCTGACCAATAATATAAATGGAATAACGGCAAAGTCTCTTAAATTCCATATGTAGTATCGGCTTCTTTTACAGAAGCTTATCTCGGTTATTATTAATTCGAATACCATTTAACTCCAATTTAATATGTTAAATTGGAAAACTTGGCTTTTGGAAAATTCCCCTAAAAAATCTTAATAAATGATTTATAAATTCCAAATCATATTTTTACTGTCGGTTGGGTTAAAGAACACATGTCACTTAAAAACATAGTTCACAATAAACCCAACTCACATTCCTTTTTATTCCAATTTCTAAGTATAACTGAAAACTTTAATAATCAAAATAAAAGATTATTCTTTTCATACGGGGTTTAAGAACAGTGTTATTTAAGACACTATTCACGACAAACCCAAAATCTAATTTATTTAACTTAAATTCAATTAAATATTAACATATTGGAAAACTTCATTAAACCTTGATTTAATGATTTTTTTTCTAGTTAATAACTAGTTCATTTCAATAAAAATATATTTTTCTAAAATATATTCATTTTCTAAGATATTTTCTAAAACATTCTTTTCTAGAATATTCTTTATTGGAATGTGACTCAATCAACAACAACATATTGCATGTAATCAATAATCATGATAAATAATTATCAAGCATCCAAATAACACCCAAAGTGGATTCTACACTAAATATTGGGACTAGTGTAGATCAAATATCATCCCAACGCCCGTGTGTGGTTTCATCCAACAATCAAATAATAAATTATTTGTGCACTTGGGCGATGTGCAAAAATTATCAACCCAATCATATAAACAAGTCGGATGACTTGTAAATGGAAGTGTAATATTCAGTTTTGAATATACTAACAATATATTTAACACATCCAACATCTTAACATCACAGACATATATTTCAATTATTTTTATTGTGAACAAATGGCAATAAAAATCTAGTATTTTATTTCCATTCTTTTTATTGTTGACAAATGACAATAAAAATCTTAACTTTTATTTCAATCCTTTTTATTGTTAGCGAATGACAATAAAATCTTAACTCTCATTTATTGACCAAAAAGTATATTTTTGCCCTCATTAATTTCTAAATGAAAAAATGAATAATTTTCTTCATCCCATTTAAAATGACAAAAATGTCTCTTTTATTCTAATTCTTCTAAAGTGACAAAAATTTTAATTTTGTCTAATTCCTTTTAATGTACAAAATATGATCATTTTGTCAAATTCCTGTCAATGTACAAAATACGATACTTTTATCTAATCATTTAAATGTAACAAAATATGATAATTTTTTCTAGTCTTTTAAAGTAAATAAAAATGTTATTTTTGTCTTCATTCTTAAAGTAAACAAAAATGCTAGTTTTTCTTTAATCCTTTTTAATGATCAAAATGTAATCTTTTTTCTTAATGAAAAAAAATGTATATTTTGGTCAAACTCCTTTATTTATGACCAAAAATAAATGTTTTTATTTCATTCCTTATGAATGACAAAATGTGTATTTTTACTTCGTTCTTTTTAATGTGACAAAAATGTCCATTTCTAATTCATTCTTTTTAATATATAACAATATACATTTCTAACTCATTCTTTTTAATGTATAAAAATATACATTTCTAACTCATTCTTTTTAATGTATAAAAATATACATTTCTAACTCATTCTTTTTAAAGTGACCAAAATGTTATTTTTAATTCAACTAACATGTTTTGACAAAAATGAATGTTTGAAATTTAACTAGCATGTTTCTAATGTCAAATAAATATGTATTTTTTTTATTAACATGACATGTTTTACAATTCTATTGTCTAAATAAAAGAAGTATTTGCTCACATAACCTATTTTAAATGTTTACATGACAAATAAAAGAATAATTTATTTACATACATCTTTCCATGTATTCCAATGACAAATAAAAAGTAAATTTACTTGTATACAAATTCCAAGCTTCTAATGACAAATAAAAGGTGAATTTTATTTGTATAAAAAATTCTAATGTATGTTAATGACAATAAAAATGTATTCTTACATTTCAATTCTTTTTATTGTACTAAATTTACAACAAAAATGTATTCTTTGATTTCAACTCTTTTATTTAGACAAAATGTGAATTTTTTCTAAATCCTATCCTTTTGACAAAAATGTATATTTTTGTTTCAATTCTTTTATTAAGACAAAAATGTGAATTTGTCTAAATCCTACTCTTTTAGCAAAAATGTTGTTGGCTCGCTTTCTAACCAAGCCACCCAGGATCATTCGTAAGAGGAAAGCAGGAAACCACGATATCTAAGGACATGAAGGAATGAATCGCACACCGTCGTCTCGCCCAATATCGACTCGCGCACCATCGTCTCGCCCAATATCGAATCGCGTCTCTATGGATCGCCCCATCCCATCAGCGAACGACGCATCCGGGCGATCCGATCCAAACTTATATTGTTACCCCGAGCGAACTGATCCGATCCCCTGGTGCATGGCGAACCCTCTGACCTGTTTAAGCGTGAGCTAGTCTTCAGCGATCCGAATCGCACGGATCTGGCGACACGTGTCCCTAACCATCACTTGGACCGATTCTCCCCATCTGCACGATCCGATTTTCAAGCAGATCACGACACCTGTCCACAACGGCTAATTTGACTGTTTCTCCAACGGTGGCGATGCGATCCGATGCTCTCGGGATTCGTGCCACGTGTCCACGATCCGCCTGACAAAATCAGCTATAAATAGCCCAGAGCTTGGCATTTTTCGGGATCCTTTTGGCAATATTGAGTACTGAATCCGCCATTGTTGTCAAACTACTGAAATATTGAGAGAAATCGTTGTTGTATTAGCTTTTAAAGCATAATCAATAATATATAAAGTGGACGTAGGCTCGTTAACGCCGAACCACTATAAATTCTGAGTGTTATTTTCTTTTTCCTCGTTCTTCATTTGAAATCCTTTAGCGTTCATAACAATTTGGGTGTTAGGTCCAAATTTCGATCTAACATTTTTGGTGCTTTCACTGAGAAACTCAGTCCTAAAGTTTCACTATTCGCTTCTTTGAGGATTCCAGCGATTCAGATATCATGGCTGGAAAAAGATCTAAAGCTTCACAGACCAACGAAACGATTGAGGAGAGTGTGCACGAATTGGGCAATGAAGAAACTCTGGATCGCGGAGCGCAGGGGGCGAACCGATCCGACGAAGACACCGCGTTCCGAGTCGATGAAAACGAGACGATCCGTGCCACTGAAGGGGTTGTTACTCGATCCCGAGGTAACACCTCGCAGCCTCCGCGAACCACGACCACGAGTCGCTCTCAGGGGGGCGCAGCGAATCGCCATCCACGAACCGCAGCTATCTGAACTGATGGTCAGACTACAACTCGACCTGGAAAAGAACCTATGACCCACTCCTATCGTCCCGGAACCTCTGCTCGACCCGGTTCGAGCTCTTTGCGCATAAGAGAGAGTGGTGATGACCACTATGATCCTGCTGCTCCTGTCATTGAGGGGGATCTCTCTCGCTTCGCCGAAATGTGGGATAGGTTGTTTGATGAGTTGGCTTCCCAAAGGCAGGAAAGTTCCATCCTGCGGCAAAATTTAACGGCTATGGATAGAAGACTCGATGAGCTAGCAAGGCAAAGAGCATCGCCGGTTCGTCCACTCACCCCAGTATATTCTTCTTCGTCTGAAGAATCGCCGAGACCTCCGCGGCGACCGTATGAGAGAGCCGAAAACATAGAACAGCCTCGGTTCGGAACCCTGCCCTCACAGGAAGAGGAAGAGCTAGGGGCGGGGCCCACAAACCGTGATATGAATGGTCAAGCAACGGCTCTCAGGACTCGAGATGTGAACAGTCCTGTGCATAACAAACCACCTCAGCCCCGTCGCCGCATGCATACTCATGGTAACAGGGGGCAGCGAAGCCCTGTCCGAGCCCCGGATTTTGTGGCTGCTTCCCGAAGAGAGATCAGAGAACCTCGTCGGGCCAGAGGCACTGACCCTGAACCTCCTTTGACCAGTGCGAATGTTGCAGCCATGGTCCACCAGATTCTGGCCGACAGCCGCGGACAGCGGAACGAAGATTGGGGGATCGACCGCAGTCATACTCCTTTTACTGACGATATTTTGGATGCGACTTTTCCAAGGCGTTTCAACATGCCACAAATGAACCGATATGCGGGAAGATCTGATCCTGTCCAGCACCTAATGAGATACTCCTGGTCGATGACCGCTGCCGCCGCTTCTGACGCGGTTAAGTGTAAAGCGTTTCCCATATTCCTGGAGGACGTGGCTTTGTTATGGTTTACTCGCCTGCCGGCGAGGTCGATTTCTAGTTTCAGGGAGCTGAGCGAGAAGTTCGTAGAACAATTCCGTATCTACGCACAGAAGACAAAAAGTGTGATCGATTTGTTCCTTGTCAAACAGCGACCAGGCGAGAGTCTAAAGATGTATCTGGATCGTTTCAATTTGGCCGCTACTGAGGTTAAGGATCCTCATGAACCGATCATTGTCGCAGCACTGATTGACGGAGTAGATAAGGACACTGAATTCGGGAGGTACTTGGCAAGCAAACCGCCCCACACTAGAGAGTTATTCTACGAGAAAGCCAACATACATTTACGCCGGGAAGAGGTATACGCGAACTGAAAGGTTAAAACAACTGATAAGGAGGAAATTCAGAGCAATGTCGCCATCAAACAGACTGGAGACAGCTCGGGGAAAGTTGAAGTTAACGTCGGAAATCAGAATCAGGGTGGTCGCCAGCCAGGTAACAACAATAACAATGGTAACGGCAACAACTGGAAGAGGGGCCGAGGGAACGACTCCCAGAGAAGGACTCGTCCCAGGGCCTTTGAAAGTTATACACCCATAAGTGATACTCTGGAAAATATCTTCATGGATGCGTACGAAGTCCTCCAGAATAAGAGGCCACCTCCTAGAGAGTCGACAGAGAAAGAGCGTGAAACAGGGAAGTTTTGTCTCTTTCATCAAATCCACGGCCATTCGACGAATGAATGTCGTCACCTGAGGGATGTAGTCGAAAGGCTGCTTCGAGAAGGAAAGCTAGATGAATACCGAGTAACGCCCAGGGACAGGGGGCAAGCAGTGCAGGCCCCGAATCAGAATCAAAATCAACTTGCTGCTAGGCCGACTGCTCAGCAAAAAGGAAAGAATATTGTTATCGATACCGTGATCGGAGGACTTTATCTTGCTGGGCACAGTTCTAAAGCATTGGATCAATACGTCAATGCGGCCAAACAACACCTCGAGGTGGGGGAATGTAGCAACCCCGAGGACAGTATCCCGGTGAAGCAGCAGAAGATGATGACCGATGATGTTGTTTTCCGAGAACGAGAAAGCATCGGAGTCCATGCTCCAACTGAAGATCCACTTGTAATTACAGTACCCATTAGGCCAGCCACTGTTCATTAGGGTTCTGGTGGACAATGGGAGTTCCGTTAATATTCTTTTCAAAAAGGCCTTTGACCAGATGAATCTTGAAATAAAAGATTTGAAGCCCTGCCAAGGATGGATCCGTGGATTCAACGGAGCATCCACCGCTCCAATGGGTTATGTAGAGTTACCAGTTACACTTGGGGAAGGAGAACGCCAGAGAGTGAGAATCCTTCCCTTTGTGGTTTTGGATGTTGAATCGCCCTACAATGCCTTCTTGGGCCGACCGGCCCTCGCAAAGTTCAGAGCCTGTATAGCACCCTGGTGCTTATTATTGAAATTCCCCACAGAAGCTGGCATTGGTATCGTCAGAGGGGATCAAGTTGCTGCGCGAGCATGTTATGTTGCCGAGCTAAAGTTACTTCGCAATGGAGGAAATATCGAAACTAAAGGCACCTCTCCCCCTTCGGGGGCGGAGACCTTATAGCAACCAAAGAGGATAATCATTGGAGAGTCGCCCAGAGAGATGCCCGAGGATATAGATCCCAGAGAGGATCAAGAACCCGGGCGCAGAATGGCGACTCCCAACGAGACAACTGTGGATGTACCGATCGATGACAGTGACCCGGAGAAGGTCCTTAAGATTGGATCCCAGTTAAGTCCGAATCTTGCTAAAGAATTGACGGATTTCTTAAAGAACAATTTGGATGTATTTGCTTGGACCCACGCGAACATGTGTGGGATATCCCCATCAATTATGAGCCATTCCTTGAGCATTGACCCAAAACATCCCCCAGTAATGCAAAAAAGGCGAATGCTGGGCCCAGAGAGGTCCGCTGCCTTGAAAGAAGAGGTTGGAAAGCTAAAGAGTAATGGATTTATCAGAGATTCGACCTACCCAGACTGGATTTCGAACCCAGTCCCGGTAAAGAAGGCCAACGGGAAGTGGCGAACGTGTATCGACTTCTCGGATTTGAACAAAGCCTGTCCAAAAGATAGTTTCCCATTACCTCAGATTGACCAGTTGGTGGACTCAATGGCAGGTCACGAGCTTCTCTCATTTATGGATGCTTATTCAGGATACAACCAGATTCCGATGCATGTTCCAGATCAAGAGCACACTAGTTTTATCACTGATCTGGGATTATATTGTTATGTGGTAATGCCCTTTGGCTTGAAGAATGCGGGCGCTACATATCAGCGTTTGGTCAACAGGATGTTTTATAACTAGATCGGGAAAACAATGGAAGTATACGTCGACGATATGTTGGTTAAGTCCAAACAATCTTCTCAACACACTACTGACTTGGCAGAAATGTTCGGCATTCTCCGAAAGTATGGAATGAAACTCAATCCAACCAAATGTTCATTCGGTGTTGCTTCTGGAAAATTCTTGGGATTCATTGTCAGTTCCCGCGGTATCGAGATTAATCCAGACCAGATCGCGGCAATCAGAAACATTCAGGAACCTAGGCAAATTAGGGATGTGCAAAGCCTTGCCGGAAAAGTGGCCGCACTAAGCAGATTTATCTCCAGGGCTACGGATAAGTGCATCCCATTCTTCGAATTAATAAAGCGAGGAAAATGCCACTTTAAATGGACACCTGACTGCGTAGAAGCGTTTCAGAATTTGCTCAGGCACTTGGAGAAACCTCCGATTTTATCTAAACCAATAGATCACGAGGATTTATTCGTGTATTTGGCAGTGTCATCCCATGCGATTAGCTCAGCATTAGTAAGGGAAGAGGATAAGATCCAAAGACCTGTGTATTATGTGAGCAAAAAGTTGACAGCAGCAGAACGCAATTATCCACGGATAGAAAAGTTGGCGTATAGTTTACTGATTGCCTCTAGAAAACTTCGGCACTATTTTCAGGCACATCCTATCACCATATACACTGATCATCCACTCAAGCAAGTTTTACAGAGACCGGAGGCATCTGGAAGGTTACTCAAATGGAATATTGAGTTAAGTCAATTTGATTTGAACTTTCAGCCCAGGCGGTCAATTCGGGGGCAAGTGATAGCCGACTTCATAGCAGAGTTCACTGTCCCTGAAGAAGATATAGCAAACGAGGAAGCGGATCCTTCAAAGTTACTTTTCGATCCCAATGCCTGGAGATTGTATACTGATGGCGCTAGGAACGACGAAAGATCCGGCACTGGAATAGTGCTTGAAACCCCTGAGAAACGATTGATAACCTATGCAATTCGAATGGAGTTTCATGCCACTAACAACGATTCCGAATATGAAGCTCTGATAGCCGGATTAAAGATTGCAAAGGAACTAGAAGTCACAAAGCTGAACATCTTCTGCGACTCCAAGTTAGTTGTGAATCAAGTCACTGGAAGATTCCAAGCTAAAAGTGCAAGATTGATTTTATACCTAAAGAAAGTGAAAGAACTGCTGAATGATTTTGATCACTACAGCATATCTCATATTCCGCGGTCAGAGAATCAGCAGGCAGACCAGTTGGCAAAGATGGCCAGTTCTAACGATCCTGAAGTGACTGGACTAGCCCCCATTGAAGTACTTCGGTCCCCTAGCATAGATCAGATGGAAATCAATCTAGTACTAGAGACAGAACCAGAAAGGGAGTCCTGGATAACCCCTCTAAAGAATTTCCTGATGAATGGAACGCTCCCGACCAAGAAAAGCGAGAGGCGTAAAGTGATCCGTAAAGCCGCCTGATACGTTCTACAAGGTGGAGTCCTTTATAGACAAGGGTTTTCAATGCCCCTCCTTCGGTGTATAGCCCACGATGACATTAAACGTGTGCTGCAAGAAGTCCACGAAGGCGAATGTGGCGACCACACTGGAGGGCAAACTTTGGCAAAAAAGGTATTGCGGCATGGTTATTTCTGGCCTACCATAAACAAGGATGCAGTAAGATATGCACGACGATGTGATGCATGCCAGAGATTCTCAAAGATACCTAGGGCGCCTCCAAGCCAGTTAAAAACAATGATGAGTCCATGGCCTTTCGCCATGTGGGGAATTGATATCATAGGAAGTCTCCCCATAGCAAGGGGCGGAGCGAAGTTCGCTATTGTGGCCGTAGATTATTTCACTAAGTGGGTCGAGGCAGAACCACTAACTACAATCACAACTAAACGAGTGATCAACTTCATCGTGAGAAACATCATCTGTCGATTTGGGATTCCAAAGATTGTGATAACAGACAATGGAACTCAGTTCGATAGCGCTGAATTCAGAAATTTCTGCCAAAAATACCACATCGAGAATCGGTACACCTCCGTGGCACACCCACAATCAAACAGGCAAGTCGAAGCGGCAAATAAAGTAATTAAGTCCATTCTGAAAAGAAGAATGAAGCGGGCTAGAGCCATGTGGGCTGATGAATTGCCCTTGGCACTATGGGCCTACAGGACAACATATAAATCGGCAACAGGACATACCCCGTTCTCCCTTGCTTTTGGAACGGAAGCAGTCATCCCGGTTGAGATAAAGATACCTTCTCATCGGGTGACCTATTATGATCCAATGACCAATAATGAATTGCTCCTTGAGTCCCTGGATATGATCGAAGAAAAGAGGGATGAAGCAGACCTGCGTGCCCTGAGATGCAAACAACAGGTCGCCCGATATTACAACAAAAAGGTCCGAGCCCGAACCTGGGAACCCAGAGACTTGGTTCTAAAACGTGTCTTTCCACCCCCAACTCATATGGGAGCGAAGTGGGAAGGACCGTTCTCTATTCTGAGCAAGCTTGATAATGGAACCTTCAAGCTGGCAACCGTAGATGAAAAGGAAATCCCCAAAGTGTGGAATGCCCAACATTTACGGCCATATTTAACATGAGAAGTTTCAAATTTATTCTTTTTCTTTGTTAAAAAACTATGTACAGGGCATGACTTGCCTAGAACAGTCTGATTCCTTAAAGCAAGAGATTATAAAGTGGACGTAGGTCATGATTCGACCGAACCACTATAAAAATACTGTGTGTCATTTGCCTTTATTGCATCTTTATTTATTTGCTTGTTTATTTTTTTTATGAAAATTAATGTGAATAATGCAGGTACCCGAAGTCCGGTGCCAACCGTTCCCCCCGTAGACTAATCGGAGGAACCTAAAGCCTTGGCAAGGGCTCCAACTGCTTGTCCGACTAGTTTTAATCCACGGAACATGGGTTAAAGTGTACACCTAGGATGAGTTTGATGAGCATGCATGATCGCAGACTGCTTGATCCGTGACTCTAACTCTCCAGAGTAGAGAGAGAGTATAAAGGACACGAAAATCGACATCCACGAATAACGGTGGTGTACCATGATCGGAGCCGCCTAAGCATAAACTCTAACTCTCCAGAGAGAGAGAGTATAAAGGCGTCTCCGATTGAGCGCTGAGAAAGAGCTCCTTTCCCGCTGAAGGATCGGGGAGCGAGTGAATCGCTGAGCTCGAACTCTAACTCTCCAGAGAGAGAGAGAGTATAAAGGCGTCTCCGATTGAGCGCTGAGAAAGAGTTCCTTTCCCGCTGAAGGATCGGGGAGCGAGTGAATCGCTGAGCTCGAACTCTAACTCTCCAGAGAGAGAGAGAGAGAAAGTATAAAGGCGTCTCCGATTGAGCGCTGAGAAAGAGTTCCATTCCCGCTGAAGGATCGGGGAGCGAGTGAATCGCTGAGCTCGAACTCTAACTCTCCAGAGAGAGAGAGAGTATAAAGGCATCTCCGATTGAGCGCTGAGAAATAGCTCCTTCCCCGCTGAAGGATCGGGGAGCGAATGAATCGCCGAGCGCAAAACTTTAACTCTCCAGAGAGAGAGACAGTATAAAAGCGTCTCCGATTGAGCGCTGAGAAAGAACTTATTCCCTGCTAAAGGAAAAGGGCTGACTGAACTACTGTTATCCCATGAAATCTCCTATACCCCCATATTCAGAAATAGGGGGCAACGTGTCGACAGTACTAATCAATCCCTAGTAAACCCCAGTCAGATGCTACAGTAACAACTGGTTGGGGGGCACCATGTACTCATATGCAAACACTAAACTTTGATACAGCAGTGTAACATAGCATGAACATTCTTCTTCCTGTTGATTGACTGATTTGTAATTATTAATAGTTGGCTAATGACTAAACATGGAAAGTTTCTCTGAATACAGGTACACAATGATGCAAGGAGAGATAACCCCTTGTTTATATACTGTGAATCAACAAAGTGAAAAACAACCTAGAAACAAAAGTGAGGACCAGTCTCACAATTACACTTCCTGGCCAGTGGAAAACCTAAAGACAAAATATCAACAAACAACAAACATCCTATTTACGCTTTGACCTCTTCTCTTGCTTCTGCCTCTCCAGCCTCTCCTTGTCGGCTTCAGATGGATCCCCTTTCTACCTCTTCCGCTTGTCTACGAGGGGAACATCCGACTCCTCTGAAGTCTCCTCTTCCACCTCTTTCCTCTTGCTTCTGCCAGAGAGGGAAGCCGGGAAGTCATCGGGGTTTACGAAGTGAAGCTGCCGGCTGATGGACTTGGGCTGGATTTTCAAAATCATCCCAGTTTTGGGATCGAATTCTGCAAGAGGGACTATGTCCAAAGCCTCTTCTCCCACCTTCTTTGAAGCCAACTTTTTCTCCTGTCTGGCTTTTCGGCTGGCCAGGGTTTCCTCGTCATCATCATCATCGGCCTTTTTGGTGCCGGTAATGTCCTCTTCGTCATCCACATGACGACCATCCATGTCTTTTAAAGCCTCGATGGTCTCAGCATCTGTGGGTACATCAGTGCTAGGGGCCGGGATGCTTCTTTCTGCTGTGGTGACCTCAGCCTGTCTTGATAGATCAGCACCGGCACCCTGTGAGACAGCCTCCTTCTCCGCTTCCTTTTCTTTTTCAGCGCCCATGTCGACGGGCTCGCCACCTGCATTACGAGAGACACACATTACTAATTCAATTGGTTGTTCTGCCAGACGACGACAATTCGCAATTGCTTTAGCAAATTGCGGGGAAAAGAGAGAGATACCTTCAGCAGATGCTCCCTCTTGAGTAGTTCCAGAGGCTCCAACAACCACGGGAGTTAGGCCCAAAGGGATTAGCGGATCATCAGGATGGTACTCCTCAACTCCGGAGGTTTTAGGCTTCACAGCGGAACTGGAACCTTCGTCAATTTTGCTTTTACCTTTAGCCAAGGTTCTCTCCTTTTCCATTTCCGCCAGGATTAGGCGACGACCCTCTGCTAGGTCCTCAGGCTCATTGTCTCTTAGGATGCTCTTCATCAATTCATCCTCATCGATCTCTTCGACCCCCAATCTGTACTTTTCGCCCTCCACAATGGCATCCCATAAATTGGCCAAAGTAACATGGTAATCTGAGATCCACGAGATGTTACGAGTTTTGAGAACCTGGCCAAGAAAATCGAAAATCATCTCTTCAAACCCCTCAATCTCCTTCTCTCTTGCAAGGAGTTTGTTGTTAGAAGCAGTGGCCATTTCAATGGCGCTCTCAACGTTCTTTTCAGCAAGGGCTGCCCTTCTCTCCGCATCCGAGACTTGGTCGTTCAAAATCACTTTTCTGCTTTAGCTAGAGCCAAACTCTCCTTTAAACTCGCTTTTTTTGCCTCCCAAGCTGCCTTCTCGGTTTCAAAATGGCCTTGCGCTGTTTTCAGCTCGATGTTGGCCATTTTGAGATCTTCGACCTCCTTCTTTAGGGCCATTTTCTCTTGGCTATTGGAGTCCAGTTCTGAATGAAAGCGTTGCTTGGCATTCTCTAATTCAGTCTTATAATTTTCAACGTCCCTCCGTGCTAAAGCAAGCTGGGCCTGAGCATCTTCCAGGTCCTTCTCCAATTTTTTCCTAGCCCTTTCGTTATTTTCAAGTTTTGCTTTAGATCTGTGAGCTTCTATTTCAAGTGTTCGGATGACTTCCGAAAGGTTAACTGCATGTTTTTTCATCATCTCGTATTGTCTGGCAACATGGCGGATGTGTCCGACAACTTCGCTGTCCCAGTTCTTGGGGACCGGTTCCAAGGCTGGAACAAATGTCATCCGGTCAAAGAATATGTCTGGGAATTGTTCCCGAAGCTTTTCCAACCTGCCTTGAATCTCGGAACCATGCATGTAATCCCGTGACCCTGGGGGAGCCAACTCTGGCTGACTAGAAAGAACAACATCACTTCCTTTTCAGACTCTTTGGACAAATCCTTGCCCCTATCTTTAGATTCGTGATGCCTCTTGAATGATCGGCTGTGAGAAGGAGCACTCTTTGGAGGAGTTAACTCTTTAGGAAGCTTCTTTCCCCCTGTAGGAACTGCTGGGAGACTGGAAGGCTTGGTGGAGGTCGATTTTGGGGGAGATCGAGGTTGCAAGGAACTCGGCCTATGAGAAGGACCGCGAGAGCGCTCAGTATCCGGGCGAAGGCTAGGTGTGCCCTCACGAAGAGAACGATACGAATAAGATTTCCTACGGGACATTGTTCCTGTAAAAAAGAAAGAAGAGCATATTAAAACTTTGAATACCCACGATATAATAGTGCAGGGTCAGGCAGCGTGTGTGATGTGTGCGTCCCATATAATTCCCCCTAACAGACCCGGGCCTGGAGACAGGCTCATCTGACCAGTTTCTCGTCCCCTAGTTGAAGCGATCGCCTCTTCGGAAGCAGAGAAGAAAGGCCCCTCTCCGAAGTCTTTTTCTGTATATACAACGTCGGGTAGAGGGATTTTATTTAGCTCGTCAAATAACTGCTCTTCTGTCAAGTCATCAGGAGCAGCGGTTTCAATTGGAGCAGAGATAGGAATTTCCTTGGACACGTCATCGCGGACCTCATCCCCTCTGTATATGTTCAGGTCCTCATCGTCTTGGATGACTATCGGAGAAGGGCTCTTGCGAAACTTAGTCGTTTCTGCCGCTTGCGAAATCCCCTCTCCTTCTGTTGGGGGCACATACTTATAAGGTTTGCCGCCAGTGCCAAGTCCAAATCTTCTGTCTAGAAGACGATGCTTGTGAAGATTGTCATCTGTAATGCATTTTTTGATCCTTAGAAAGTCGGATCTGCTCTGTGAAAGAATGGATAATCGATGGTTATATAACGGACCCTCCATTTTCGGGAAGATATGATCTGTTTAAGACAAAGAAAAAGGGGGAAAATGTTAATACTAAGACTCCTTGAGCAAGATATTCGATTAGAAGGTCGAAGTTTACTTGATTTGAGCCATCTTCGTGAGCATCCGGCCTGTTTCCTTATATAAAACCAATCAGATTTAGGGTCCCCTATATTGCTATACCCATCGTACAGAATCTTTCTGTTCGCCACTGATTCGAAGAAAGAAAAGTTTGGAGTTGCCGAAGAACGGTGCTTGAAAAGAAAAAAGAATACCAGATCTCTGAATTTAAGTTCGGCGTGCAGGATCTCCGCATATGCAACATATAGTGAGTATAGGGATGCGTAGGCGTTTGGATGAAGCTGCATCGGAGCAATGCCTAGTCGTCTTAAAGTTTCGATGGCAATCGGGGGAAACGGAGGGATAGCTCCTACTAGACACATTGTTCGACTAATCGCCATATACCCTTCCGGTGCTAGGTGGGGTCTATCTTCGCTTCCAGGCGTCAAGACATCGTCCCAAGGAATGCCGTGTCTTAAGCAGATTCTTTTAAGTTTTATTTCGTCAAGCTTGGATGCTAAAGAATCAGAAAATTTATCTATCCCGAGTGCGCCTGGGATCTCGTCAGGAGCTCGCTCATCAGTCTCAGAATTGTTGCTGGATGAAGTACTTTCTGTCGGATCTGATTCTGTGGCTTCGTACTCAGATCCAGAATCTTCACCTCCCGGATTGGTTGGAGGAATTTCAGGGTTGTACTGTTCAGGAATCTCGGATTCCGCTTCTGTTACGGATCTTGAAGAGGAGTGATCATTCGATATTGCTGCTAGGACGAGAAAATATGAACAATAAGATTAACACTACCCGTCCCCCGTGTGTGCAAGTGCCGGTGTGTGTGCTTGTGTGTGCGCATTAAAAAAAAAGCATGAAAGCAATCAAGGTTATCAGAAGCATTAGTCGTCATATGCAGTCAAATTATGAGGTCATTTAGTCCAGAGAGTTCAACGTCACGGCTCTAGCCTAACTGTTCAGAGTTTTATGGTGACAAGGCGTTGATTAAAGTCTGAAATTTCTTCGTATCGTCGGCTATGAGTCAGATCGCAAAGCACGGGGATCGCCCCTTTCGACTCGCAAGGCAGAGGGATCGCCCCTTTCGGATCGCAGGGTAGAGGAATCGCCCCCCATCGAATCGTCGGGCGAAGGGATCGCTCCTTCACGAACCGTTGCGACCCCCACGATACGTCCCTTGCTGCCACCACGATCTTTCGTCTCGCCACTCGCTTTCGTCTTCTCTTCTTGACCCCTAACCGAACCGGCCTTCTTCCTTCTTCTTCTTCCTCCTTCGTTTTCCTCCTCTCCTTTCCTTCTTCGAACTCCGAGCTCTACGTCACTTGGCCATGGCGTTTTGATGATTTCGTCAGAAAAGCACGAATTTTCATCGTTTTCAGTCGAGAAAGTTTATGAAAGAGCGGCGTTCACAAATAAGAATACTTTTTGTGGAGTTACCTTTCTAAAGATTGAGAGAATGCTCGGATTTTCGAAGGTTCAAAAGATTTGGGTTCGTTCCTCGATAATGTAGGCGAAACGATTCGGCAGAAAGAAAGAAGAAGGAGAATGAAGAGGAGAAGGTCGGCTTATATAGGCAAAGAGGGCGACCGTTTGTCTCCCTTTCTTTGTCCTATTCGGTCCACGAAACACCATGCAGGCCACGATCCAAAGCTTGTATCGCATAGAAGCCCACGGACCGCCTCGAACGATGGCCCACCAAGCTCGAAGCCCAACACGGCTCGAAGGAAAATCCGCCGCGTCTCGCACAAAACCCTAGATACTCAGCTCGAGACGAGCAGGTGACTACTCGAACCGTAGCGCTCTATGGCGATCCGAGTCGTGCATACGTTGATTTGAACCAATGCGACTGTTGATTTGCGTCCCTTCAGGAAAAGGTAGATCAGAATCTTCGAAGCATGTTCCATCATCGATAAAACATACTTCGAGGGGGCAAAATGTTGGCTCGCTTTCTGACCAAGCCACCCAGGATCATTCGTAAGAGGAAAGCAGGAAACCACGATATCTAAGGACATGAAGGAATGAATCGCGCACCGTCGTCTCGCCCAATATCGACTCGCGCACCATCGTCTCGCCCAATATCGAATCGCGTCTCTACGGATCGCCCCATCCCATCAGCGAACGACGCATCCGGGCGATCCGATCCAAACTTATATTGTTACCCCGAGCGAACCGATCCGATCCCCTGGTGCATGGCGAACCCACTGACCTGTTCAAGCGTGAGCTAGTCTTCAGCGATCCGAATCGCACGGATCTGGCGACACGTGTCCCTAACCGTCACTTGGACCGATTCTCCCCATCTGCACGATCCGATTTTCAAGCAGATCACGACACCTGTCCACAACGGCTAATTTGACTGTTTCTCCAACGGTGGCGATGCGATCCGATGCTCTCGGGATTCGTGCCACGTGTCCACGATCCGCCTGACAAAATCAGCTATAAATAGCCCAGAGCTTGGCATTTTTCGGGATCCTTTTGGCAATATTGAGTACTGAATCCGCCATTGTTGTCAAACTACTGAAATATTGAGAGAAATCATTGTTGTATTAGCTTTTAAAGCATAATCAATAATATATAAAGTGGACGTAGGCTCGTTAACGCCGAACCACTATAAATTCTGAGTGTTATTTTCTTTTTCCTCGTTCTTCATTTGAAATCCTTTAGCATTCATAACAATTTGGGTGTTAGGTCCAAATTTCGATCTAACAAATGTATATTTTTGTTTCATGTTGATTGCTTCTAGATTACAAAAAAGATGTAACTTTTTATTTCAAGTTTTATTTGCATCATGGAATGCAAAATAAAAAAAATGTAACTTTTAATTTCATGTTTTCATTTGCATCAAAGAATGCAAACAGAAAATGCAACTTTTTATTTCAATTTTAATATAACATAAAAGTGATATGCTTTGTTTCAACTAATTGGTTTTGACACAAGTAATATAATTTGTATCGTCTACATGGTTTGGCAGAAATAATATAATTTGTTTCATCAAATTGGTTTGACAAAAGTAACATATTTGTCTCAACTACATGGTTTTGACAAAATCCATATTTCATATAAACAATAAAAATGAATATTTTATAAGTTTACATTTTCTAAGTATGCTCATAACATATAAAAGAATATGTCATGTATTCTAACACATAAAAAGAGTATTTTGTTGTTTATACTATTCTATGTGTTCTAATAACAAATAAAGGAATAATTTATTTATCTGAAACTTTCTATGTATTGTTATAACAAATAAAAGAGCAATCTATCTGTTTATAATTTCTAATCTGACTTAGCAAATAAAATTGCCGATTTTATTTCAAAGTAATGTGTGAAGCCTGTTTCACCAATTTTATTTCCAAACATGATAAGTTTGTTTTTATCTGTATCATAACAAACATGAAACACGCAAATCAATTCAGTAATTCATCACCCACATAAACAATCAACACTGAATCACTATATACACAACATCAACATGAAATTTAAATGAAATAAATGAAAATTTCATATTGCAATAAATAATAAAATCTAAAATAGAAATCTCACATTCCATTTTATCTGAATTTTCAAAGGTCTCCATTTCAGATCTAGTCACTTCACGTTGTAGTGTTCTTCAATACGATCGCAATGCATTTCGTTTCGTTGATTTCTGTTTTGATATGCAAAAGTTACAAAGGTTTGAACCTTGTATAAGAATAGTCACTTAATTAATTAATTAATTAATTTAATTATCACCTAATCATAATCAGGTCGCATTAATCCTCTCCCTCCTTCTGAACTACAGGCCATGATAAAACCCATAACCAACGCATCCAAATCTCCCTGTCGCACCTCCTCTCGGACCACCAGGACTCGATCAGACCTCGCCACCTCGACCGCTATCACCTGCTCCACCATCGGCCGGATTAAAGCTCTCTGAATGCTCTTTAATTTGGCATTGGAAACATTCGAAATGGTTTCGTGAATTAGGAGAATTTTAGAGATCAAAATGGGATGTTTTCAGCCATAGAAAAGAAGAGGGCGGTGGCTGTTGGAAAATAGGATTAGGGTTTGTTTTTAAAAAGGGTATATTTATATTAAAATATTATTTAATTGAACCCTTAAGGCCCTTTAATTTGTATCTTACAAAGGAAAATGAATTGAATAATTGGAAAGGTTTCATGTTTCCAAAATATTCTCTTTGATTGTTAGATGCACAACCCTTTTCCTTAATCAAGATATATATACCATGTTTTAATTGTATATTAACACGAAATTTCAAATTGATCAAGTTCATAGGCAATAAAGATAATTAAAATATGTAGTGTAAATGCATGATGAAAGGAAATAACACATATTTCTGCACATATAAGTTTGCATAAAGTCTCAATATTTCTCATTAATTACATACCAAAATTTTATCCCGCTCAAAATGTAAATAAATAATTTCTTTATTAAGAATTGTAGATATGTGGCTCAAAAATAAGCAACTTACCATTTTGTAGTGAAAAGAGTCATAATGGGTATAAACTTCTTACTTCATATTTTGAAATAATTAAGGATCAACACGTGAATATGTGATATTTCTTGCAAATTAGTGGCTTTCCATATTATTTGAAAGTTGCTCCTGTTTTGATTATCTTCCATGTTAAATCACTGACTTCATAGCATACTTTATCTTCCATGTTAAATTAGGTGCTGATAAACCAAATAAAAAACTAAAAAAAATCCTTTGTATTTATATTCTTTAAGTTAACAAATTAACATGTTTCTTAATTGAACATAATTTCCCAATTAATGTCAATTAACTTATTTTTTTCTAATTAATGCCTATATTAACATGTTTACATGTTCACGAATCAATGTTAAATAACATGTTTACTTAATAAATGCCATGTTTACAAATCAAAGCCAATTAACATATTTTTATTTTAAAGCTAAGCGTTAATTTTGCATCACCAAATATGTAAACGAAAAAACCAGTAAAAGTCGGACATGTGCTTTGCATATGGGTTGTAGTTATTGATTAATTTTGCACCATATTGTCTTACCATATATGTACCATTGATTACATTCATTTTTATTACTAAGGAATTCCAATACCTTTCTACATTTCCACTTTTGTACTATTAATTTAAAACCATTTTAATTTCAATAACTAAATTAAATTACATACACTTAAATAATCGAAACAAACGGGATGTAAAAATAACAAATTTATACTCCATATTCTTCAAAATAGCTTAAATTAAAAACTAAAATTGGTTCTGAAATTCCGGATTGTTGCTATCTCCCCACTAAAAATCTTTTCGTTCTCGAAAAGGAACGGAGCTGAAGGTTGTTTGATTGACCAACTCAACTTTAATTTTTTTTATTGGTATCAATAATTTTATTAGTTAAATTAATAATCAAACATCACAACCAGCAATCAATTAGGTTATTAACTTTTAAAGATATATATAAACTTTTATATATATTCAGAAATCATATTTTTAGTGCAAACTACAACAATCTGTTCTAACTATATTTTGGTTCTCATACCAGTCAATCGGAAATATATAGAAATCCCACTTCTGAAACTCGAACATAGATTCTGATGATGATGCATCAATCATCAGAATCATCCCCGGGTGGCTAGAGTGTGATTCTATATCTATCCAGTATATTAAAACTTCGGATATCCGTTAATTACTCGTATATTCGAAATCTTTATATACTCGATTGTCCACATTAAAATAAAATATACTCAAATACATATAAAATTTTCAAAACTAAATTTGTTTTTATTTTTATTTTAAAGAAAATAATACTCTTCACACTCGTTCTAAGATACTACAGATCCTATCTCTGACGAGTTATTCTTATTGGATATTACTAATCCAATCTCTGATGAATTCTTTCGTTCGGTTCTAATGTGTCTTGTTCTCGAGCTTTGTAAACCAAAGCTCCGATACCAAATGTGATGACCCAAACTTCCCCGTAAAGGAAAGCCTGAATTGCTTTGAGAACAACACACATCATAACACAAACTGATGAACATTTTATTGTTGATTACAACAATTACATTAGAGTACAAGAATATAACAGAGTACGAATACTTATTACATAATAGAAATACAATAATATCACAGATTTAAATTACATTTAAATAGCAGCGGAAAAATATTAAAAATACACAACCGAAAGGAATACACGGATACAGAGTTTTCCGAATATCGCTTCAGCTGTAAACCAAGATCCTGTAAATATCTGCAAAAAGCTACTCGACTGCCCATGTGGAAAATATGGGCACCCGAGTTTGCCAGTGAAACAAACTATAGGTCAGTCATGGGACTGGTATGAGAAATCTTGAATTAACTTATCTAATAATAAGGCTAATCACAGGACCACGCCGCTAACGCGGAACGGGATTACACCATTGGATTGCCATTGCATAAAATAAAGTAAATCGTTTAAACAACGCAATGCTTTTTAGAAAAATGAAACCATTATAAGACCCAAGTCCCATCACACAATGCAACGCAAACCGGGGGATAGGGTTTTACCTTATAATGGTCAAAAGATGCTTGATACGATAAAACAGATTTAGTATTAGTGAGTATATGTTTTTAAAAACAATTTCAATCATAATATATCAATCATAGACGGCATGAGTACCATATATCATGTCGCCATACTAGTTCTACAATCAAAACCGCAAGGTCGTATCGAAAGTTGGGTTTTCATCATGAGATCGAGGCTTGGGATCGTCCTCTCCAATTCGAGACACTCTAGCAAATGCCTCAGGATCACACCTATGGGCAACCCTTGGAGCGGTAGGGCTAGTCCCCACCTAACGGTAGTGGATTAGTTATGCTTAAACACACGTTTCCCGGTTCCTTTGAACCTATAGTATGACCACTTCTGGCCTATAAATCCAAGGCGCCTCAATCCATCATCCACATAAGTAAAATGCCAGCCAGTTTAAGCACTGCCACTACCCCTAGCCAGAAAGAAACGTGTGCACTCCCTACGGTCTATATCCCTTTTTGACTCATACCGGGGTGTGAGGCTCGCGAAGTCACGCTATACACAAAGCTATGCCGTAATAGGCTATACTTTGATCATCCCACAAGGCCCTGCTTTTCAACAAAAGCCTTGATCATTTGCATCTTGGCGTGCCACATTGACAATTCATGCCATGCTATCGATAAATATTCATATATACCAGGGTGTTAAGAAGAGAATAAATTCTCCACCACCAATTAGATATATATTAATAAAAATCAATTTAATTTACATGGAACGAAATCCAATGTCAGACACACATCCATTTACAAGTTCGTTCCGGGTCTGAAAGAAACCGAAGACACCTGGGAGGTCCTCGCATATCCGAAACAATCAACAATAGTCTGGATGGCTACCACTGAATGCCCTTCAAGGTATCTACTCCCATCATGGGTCTCAGTAGCAACACATCCATCCGATGTGAAGATCGTTGGTCTTCAACCACCATCTTCAACTTTGACTCTTCATCGTCATGGTAATTATTCGAAATGGGTTAAACCCGGTCTTTCCAAATAACTTGCATATTTTTATAATTAAAAATCAAGTGTTGTATAAAACACATCCAACGCCTCATTCCAATTCAAAATATTCTTTTAAATAAAATATTCACATTATTCTATCAAAGATAAATCTTAAAACTTTCTTTAAAAGATTTATTAAAAACCCAATTTGGTTTTAAATATCAAAAATCATTATTTAATGATTATTTAAATTTAAGAAATTAATCTTATCCTTAACTGGGTTAAAGAACTAATGTCATTTAAAACATAGTTCACGGTAAATCCAAAATCATCTTCCATAAAATATGGAATCTTCACAGAAATCAAATCAATATATACTCATTATAAATTTCTGTATCCGACCAATAATATAAATGGAATAACGGCAAAGCCTCTTAAATTCCATATGTAGTATCGGTCTTCTTTTACAGAAGCTTATCTCGGTTATTATTAATTCGAATTCCATTTAACTCCAATTTAATATGTTAAATTGGAAAACTTGGCTTTTGGAAAATTCCCCTAAAAAATCTTAATAAATGATTTATAAATTCCAAATCATATTTTTACTGTCAGTTGGGTTAAATAACACGTCACTTAAAAACATAGTTCACAGTAAACCCAACTCACATTCCTTTTTATTCCAATTTCTAAATATAACTGAAAACTTTAATAATATAAATAAAAGATTACTCTTTTCATACGGGGTTTAAGAACAGTGTTATTTAAGACACTATTCACGACAAACTCAAAATCCAATTTATTTAATTTAACTTCAATTAAATATTAACAATTTGGAAAACTTCATTAAACCTTGATTTAATGATTTTTTTCTAGTTAATAACTAGTTCATTTCAATAAAAAAATATTTTTCTAAAATATATTCTTTTTCTAAGATATTTTCTAAAACATTCTTTTCTAGAATATTCTTTATTGGAATGTGACTCAATCAACAACCACATATTGCATGTAATTAATAATCATGATAAATAATTATCAAGCATCAAAAAACACCCAAAATGGATTCTACACTAAATATTGGGACTAATGTAGATCAAATATCATGCCAACACCCGTGTGGGGTTTCATCCATGTGACGACCCCAAACCCCGTACTGACGGCGACAAGGGTAATCCTTGGAATATAACACATAAACAGATAGCAGCAGAACAGAATTAAATAAATACACCAGATAATGCACAATAGAATATACTGGATAAACGAAATCATCAGAGTTACACAGTATACAGGATCATACTTAGTACAAATACAGTTCAGCTATACATAAATGTCTACAGCGGAAAACAAACATAATATGTACAATAGGAGCTGAACAATATAAAAAGGGATAAATAATAGAATCCATCTTCAGCTATCCAGAGAAAGCCAGCTAAAACCTGAATACAAGGCTGCCCGTGTAGAAAGAGGGGCACCCGAGTTTGAAAGTGAAACAAACTACGAGTCAGTCATGGGACTGGTATGAGAAATCTACTCAACACATTTATAATATGGCTAATCACAGGACCACACCACTTTCATGGAACAGGTTTACTCCATCGGATCGCCAGTGCTTTAAAACAAATCATTTTTTGAAACATCGTAATGCTTTTTATAAAAATGAAGCCATTATAAGACTCAGTTCCCATCACACAATGCAACGCAAACCGGAGGATAGAGTTTTACCTTATAATGGCCAAAATATGCTTGATACGAATAAAACAAAAGCATTTGATATTATTACTAGTGTTTATAAGTTTCAAAAACAATTTCAATCATAACTATCAATCATAGACGACATGGGTACCATATATCATGTCGCCATATATATATACAATCGAAACCGCACAGTCACGTATTTGGAAATTGGATTTCCGTCATGAACTAAGGCAAAAGATAGTCCTTACCGAATTCGAGACTGCCTAGCCCGAGTCTCAGGATCAGAGCTCGAGTGACCCTTTGTAACAACCCGAAAATCTGGGCCAGTTTAAAATTTTTATTTTGGCAATTTTAGCGGATTTTGATTATTTAAAATAGATTATTTTAAATAATATCGACGAGAAATTTATTTTGAATATAATTCGAACGTATATATTATATACGTCATCGTTAGAATATATAATAACTATATATAATTATAAATAGAACTGAAAATGGCGCGGTAGTTCGATAATTCGATTTCAAACTTCAATTGAATGTACCGGGTGCAAAACAATCCGGATTTTAGCAAAACCAAAAACATTAGGATCTATTTGATAATATCTTTACAATGAATCCGACAAATCAAAATTTCATAGCGGGAATCAAAAGATATGTCAAGTTGAAAATTCTGAATAGTCGCTATGGAATTCAGGCCCTTAAAAATGGACATTTTGCAAACGACCTCGGATTTCGACGAAACCAGTTTTGTTGGGTCCGTGATGTCAATTTATTGCTAGATTCCAATTTTCATAATTTTTCGAATCAATATGTGAGCGTGGCAAAGGAAAACGCGTTTGACCAGTTTTAGTTGATTTTAATCGACTGGAAAATGGCCATTTTTCTAACGGTCTCAGAATTCGATGAAACTAGTTTTGTTAGAACCGTATCGTCAATACGAAGCTAGAAAATATTTTTCTGGAATTTTTCGAGTTAGTGTGTGGCCCCGGTAAATGAAAATGTGCATCTAAATTGAATACATAAAGATTTATATTTTAAATTCAACGCAAACTAATTGTAACGATCAAATCAGCTTACGATACATATCCCATTGTGTTCGAAATGGGGGTGAAACGCTGTGGACGACAGGCGGTGGGTCTCGTTTCGAGGTCGTATGTAAAAGTTAACTTTTTGAAAATAAATTAAAAATTAAATCTATCTCCTCACCCTCTCTATTTCTCTGCCCCCCCCCCCCGGTTCAAAATCATTTTTCAGAAAAAAAAAAAGAAGAAAGGAGGAGCGCAGCAGCCGCCGCCGCGCCCAGGGAGCCGCCGCCCTCCCCGAGACCATCGCCATCTCGTCCTCCGCCTTCTTCTCCCCGTCGCCACTTTCTCTTCCTCCCTCCACCAGCGATCTCGTGCAGCCCTCCCTCTCTCCTCCTAATCCCGAACGCAACCTAACCGTACCCCGAGTTCCCCCGCGACTACCACCTTGAGCCCAGGCTCCGACCTCCCCTCGCCTGGCGCCCCACCTCGATCCCCTCTTCTCCTTCAACCGCATCCCCTCCACCTCCTGTTAGCACGCAAGAAACCCCCCACCTAAGGAAACCAATCAAAGTAAGTTTTTCCCTGTTTTCTTTTCTTTTCTGACCTTGTTTATTTTTGTTAGAAATAAAAACTGATAATTTAAACAAAGGTTTGATTTTTGTTCGTGTGAAGTAGCAAATAGAAATATGATTTTTATATTTTTAAAGTAATAAAAATATGATTTTTATATTTTTAAAGTATTAAAAATATAATCTTTACTATATAGAAGATGTATAAATATGATTGTTGTTTATGTAGAGAATTTAAAATATAATTTTTACATGATAGGAATAATTGAAATATCATCTTTATATGTGTAGAAAAATAAAAATGTGATTTTTATAATGATATATTTGAAAAGGCGAAATCTTTATATAGAGAATAGCGAGGTAAAAATATAATTTTTATCTATATAGCAGCAATGTAAAAATAGAATTTTTATCCATATAGCGTGATTATAAAAAATTCGATTTTTATATATTGAATAGCAAAGTAAAAATTCGATTTTTATATATTGAATAGTGAAGTAAAAATTCGATTTTTATATATTGAATAGCATAGTAAAAATTCGATTTTTATATATTGAATAGCAAAGTAAAAATTCGATTTTTATATATTGAATAGCGAAGTGAAAATTCGATTTTTAAATGTATGAAGCGATTATACAAATATGATTTTTAAATTGAAAGTGAATAAATAAAAATGTGATTTTTATTTTAAAGACATCAGTATATAAAAATGTGATTTTTACATATGTAGTGAAAGCGGACAACGAAAGCGACAAAAGGCGAGAACGTTGAAGATTTCTATAAATGTAGAGTCAAGATGATTGGATAGCTATCGGTGAGAATTTCTCACTCTTTAGTTTTATTTTTCTAGTTATATATATATACTAGGATGCAGACGGTGTTTAGTAGCACCCGACACCCGTCATCCACAGACCATGGATGGCTTGTTTGTTTAATTGTTTGGTTGTGTAGTTGGTTAGATTATTTGGTTTGAATTGAATTGTTGGGTGAAATGAAATTGATTTGATTGCTGTGTCAATGGCGTGGGCCTTCACTAGACCGGGGATAAGGCTAGGCCTTGTCCCGTTTCTAGTATCGTGCCGTTATGCCGCCGAAATTTTCTAAAATAAGTTAGAAAAATAAAAATATCATTTTTATTTTGTAAATGAACTGAATAAAAATTCATGTGTTAAAATGAAATATTTGATCGTTAAAAATATATTTTTTAACGTGAATGTGAATAAATAAATATTCATTTACAAACCGGACGGTTTGTTTATATACACCTATTTGAAGGACATTGATTGGGACGATAAATTTTACACATCGCCCAACTGCACAAATAAAAATCTGTGTTTGATTGCTTGAAACCCCACACGGGTATTGGGATGATATTTGACGTACACTAATCCCGATTTTTTAGTTGTATGTCGATCGATGGATTGATAGACTGTTATAAGCGTTGAATATTTATCTTTGATGCTTATACAGTGTAGAATGCACTTTGGATGATGGTTGATTATTCATCGTTGTTGAAATATACATGTGTTGTAGAAAATCCATATAATTAACATTATATGGTAATTGATTGGGCCTCATTCCAATTTTAAATTAGAAACGTTTGAAAAAGAAATATTTGAAATAGAATATTTGAAAATAGGAATATATGAAGCCGTATTGATTAGATTGACGCCATTTTGACGTGAAAGATATTTATATCGATTTTATTCATTTTATAATGAATCTCGAAAGTGATTTCAAAATCTGTTATTTTGAAAAGAATTGAATATAAATAAATTCGAATTGAAATTGAATATAGATAAATTCGAATAGAAATTGAATATAAATGAATTCGAATTGAAATGGAATAGAAATGAATTCGAATTGAAATTGAATTGAATTGAAAACGAACTGAAATTGAATTAGAAATCAATTTGAATTGAAATCAATTTGAAATGAATTTAAATTGGAATATTCAATTTTGGATTTGAAATTGAATATGAAGTTGAAACAGTTTTGAAAATGAATTTTAAAACGATTTATAAAGCACGTTATGAATTGAAATCGACGAAGTATATATTATATATATTATATATATTATATATATAATATAATGGCCTGAATAGAACGCGCCGCGCCGCGGTAGTTCGCGAATTTCGACCATTGGCTTCGAACGGATATTACGGGAGATCCGACCGTCGGATTCTCCTAAAACCGGAACCGTGGGGTTCGTATCGAAAAGAGCTTTCTAACGATTATTAGAAATTAGAAATCTAACGGTTGGATTTGGAATTATATCCAAATCAAATTTGAAAAAGGTCGCTGTAAGTGCAGTTCGATGGCCGTTGATGGAAATCGACTGTACGGGCCTTGATAAAATTATTAAAAATAGTAATAATTTGTGTAAAATCATAAGAAATGATTTAGAAAGAATCGAGATGAAAAACTCCATATTTGAAAAGATAAAAATAAATTTTTATCGAAATGAACTAGTTTTGAACTAGAATTATAATTCTATTTATTTTTAAATAAATAAATTGAATTTGAAATGGATTTTGAAAATAACCAGAATTTCCAATGATTGCATTGGAATGGATTTGAATCGAAATTATCTTCGGAATATTTCGATGTTGGATTTCGTGATTATACAGATGTTGTTATGGAAATTTGAAAGATATAGATATATATATATCGTTATTTCCAATACGATATCTGTTGGTCGTAGAATTTGATATTGAATATAAGCCGATATATTTTCTATTCAGAGCCTTGTATTTAATATCAAATGTGATTTGGGTTTGTCGTGAATGGTGTCTTGGCTAACACTGTTCTTGAACCCAGTTAAGAAAAGATTAAATCTTTTTATTTAGATTTAATGAAATGTACCAATTAAATAATATTTAAATGGAATTGAATTGATATTGATTTTTGGGTTTATCGTGGACAGTGTTTTAAATAACACTTGTTCTTTAACCCGATAATTAATGGAATGTGATTTTGGGTTTATCGTGAACTGTGTTTTAAATGACACTGATTCTTTAACCCAGTTAAAGATTAAAACTAAGTGGAGTTTTAATGAATCTTTAATTAGATTGAAATGATCGAGAATGGAGTATCACCGGTTTTGCTTCAGGCGATAGTTAAATCTTTAATTAGATTTGAACGTGAAATGGTAATTGAATTTAACGATAACACCGTGGTGTTAGATACGAAGTAGGACCAGTTTTACTTCATGGGATTAATAGGTTGGGGTTGGGAAATTAAAACCAATGATTACTTCGGTAAGGTTCGTTAATCCCGACTAGTTGAATCAAAATTCAAAAGAAGATTAAAGAATAAATTCAAGGAATTTATCTTGGATAAAATTAATGGGAACCTTTCCCTATGAATGTGGAATTTAGAAACTAACTGTCGGTTAGCTAAGCAGAATGGTTCTGGATATTGATCTGATGTTGGTTTCGGCCTTCGGGGTTAATATTTGGGAATTATTCTCTTGATTAATTTACGGTTAGTGACTGATGAATTGGAATGAGGCGTATGTTGTGTTTGTGTAACACTTATTTAAAATATACGCGAGTTATTCGGAAAGACCGGGTTTATCCCATTCTGAATAACTGATACGGCGATAAATCGAAGATGAAGACGATGGTCGAAGACCGGAGGTCTTTACGTCGTTTGGGTGATTACTGATGATCTTGATTGGGTTGTACACCCAAGAAGACGGAAACAGTTGGTGATTGTCCAGACGTACTTGGAGATCGATGGATATGAGGGGTACTAGGTGCCTCCGGTTTCGTTCAGACCCAGAACGAACTTGTAAATGGACAGTGTGTCTGACATTGGATTTCATTCTGTGTGACTGATATCGGTTGCATAGAGTGGTTTGCCTGTGTGGCATGCTAAGATGCAAATGATCAAGGCTTCTGTTGAAAAGCAAAGTCTTGTGGTGATGATCAAAGCACAGCCTGTGTGGCACAGCTTTGTGTAACGTGAATTCGCGAGCCTCGCACCCCGGTTGTGAACCAAAAACGGGAGACGGACCTCAGGGAGGGCATGCGTTTCTTTCTAGCTAGGGTGGTGTCAGTGACCTACCAGCCCTGACATTTATATACTTTTCACCTGTGTGGTTGTTGCTGTTGCTAGGCGCCTCGGTTAGATCGGACGATCCGGGTCCGATGGAGCCATTCGTTGGCTCATTTACGCCCCAAAGGGCGGAGAGACATATTGTTCTGGCATAATAATCCACATCGGTGGACCGGCCCTGACGATCCAAGGGGCGATGCGTTCTGCTCCTGAGACTCGGGCTAGACAGTCTCGAATCGGTTGAGGACTATCTTTTGCCTCGGTTCATAGATGGAAACCCAATTTCCAAATACGAGACATTTGCGGTTTTAATTGTAGAACTAGTATGGCGACATCATATATGGTACCCATGCCGTCTATGATTGATACTTATGATTTGAAGTTGTTTTATACACTATGCACTTATAGTAGTATCAAATGATTTGTTTTAAACGTATCAAGCATTCTTTGGCTGTTATAAGGGAAAACCCTATCCCCCGGCTTGCGTTGCATTGTGTGATAGGACCTGGGTCTTATAACAGCTTCATTTTTCTTTATTTAGCATTGCGCTGTTTGTTTTATGCATTGGTATTCTTGGGAGGAAACCCGTTCCGTGTTATACGGCGTGGTCCCTTGATTTACCTAACTTTAAAATAAAGATTTATAACTATTTTAGTTCTCACACCAGTCCCATGACTGACCTGGAGTTTATTGTTTTAACCTAAACTCTGGGTGCCCCTATTTTGACATGGGCAGCTAGTAGTTTTGGTTTTGCAGATTTATATTCATAGGATCCTGGTTTACAGCTGGAACGATATCCGGAAAGCTTTGTATCCGTATATCTCTTCTAGTTGTGTATTGTATTATTTTCCGCTGCTATGTATTTAAATGTAATTTAAATCTCTGATATTTCTGTGTAATATTCATTTATACTCTGTATATTCTTGTAATCTGATGCATTGTTGTGATATACAGTGAAATGTTCTTCCGTGTGTGTTCTGATTTGTCCTGTTCTCAAAACGATCAGGCGTTTTCGAACGGTCTAGATCGATTTAGCGACTGATTCGGACCGAGCGAGATTCCTTTTCGTCACAGTTGGTATCAGAGCTTTGGTTTACAAAGCTCAAAGAACAAGACACATTAGAACCCTACGAAAGAATTCATCAGATATTGGATTAGTAATATCCAACGAGAATGACTCGTTAGAGATAGGATCAGTAGTATCCTAGAACGAGTGTGAAGAGTATATTTTTAAAATGAAAACAAATTTTATTTTGAAAATTTAAATCAACTATTCTTATTTGATTATTTATTCTATATTGATCGGGACAATCCGATATATAAAGATTTTGCATATATGTCTTGCAAACGTGTATTCGAAGTTTTAATGTATTGGATAGTTATAGAATCATACAATAGTTGCCCGGGGATAATTCTGGTGACGGGGCACCATCGCCAGTATTTATATTCGAGCGACGAAGGTGAGATTTCTATAAATTTCCAATTGACTGGTGTGAGAACCGAAACTAGATAGGGCTTATTGTTGTGATTTGGCATCAAAAATCTGATTTTTGACTATGTATCAAAATTATGAATTTGAAACTCTAATCCACTAAATGATTGATGTTTGTGTTGTTTGTTTATTTGTTTAATAATTTTGAACCATTATGCCTAATTGAATCAAATATTGAATTGTATTAAAATTTCGTCTCATTTGCTTGCATATACATCTACTTACATTGAACAGGTCATAGCAAGGAGGCTAGAGCAGAGAATAAAATTTGTTTGCCCAACAAATAGGTACATGTTTACTATAATTTACTGTTTTGTTTGGGTGATGATGATTTCATGAGCCTATTGGCTAGCCGCTTGGCTTTTTCTTTTTCCTTTTGAGATCAGAAGGCCTGTATGGCAATTTCGGGATTTTCCCGTGGCTCCCGGTGCAGGGGAGGTTATGACGAAATTTTTCGAAAATTCCGGGTGTTAGCCAAATTTTTGAAGAATTTGAAAATTCTCAGAAACTGAAAAGTTGGAGAATGGAAGCCAAATCGAACGTAGAGTTGATTAATCAAACCACTTTCGACTTTGTTCCTTTTCGGGGATGAAAAGTTTTAAGTGGGGGAGATTGTAACAACCCGAAAATCTGGGCCAGTTTAAAATTTTTATTTTGGCAATTTTAGCGGATTTTGATTATTTAAAATAGATTATTTTAAATAATATCAATGAGAAATTTATTTTGAATATAATTCGAACGTATATATTATATACGTCGTCGTTAGAATATATAATAATTATATATAATTATAAATAGAATTGAAAATGGCGCGGTAGTTCGATAATTCGATTTCAAATTCAATTGAATGTACCGGGTGCAAAACAATCCGGATTTTAGCGAAACCAAAAACATTAGGATCTATTTGATAATATCTTTACAATGAATCCGACAAATCAAAATTTCATAGCGGGAATCAAAAGATATGTCCAGTTGAAAATTCTGAATAGTCGCTATGGAATTCAGGCCCTTAAAAATGGACATTTTGCAAACGACCTCGGATTTCGACGAAACCAGTTTTGTTGGGTCCGTGATGTCAATTTATTGCTAGATTCTAATTTTCATAATTTTTCGAATCAATATGTGAGCATGGCAAAGGAAAACGCGTTTGACCAGTTTTAGTTGATTTTAATCGACTGGAAAATGGCCATTTTTCTAACGGTCTCAGAATTCGACGAAACTAGTTTTGTTAGGACCGTATCGTCAATACGAAGCTAGAAAATATTTTTCTGGAATTTTTCGAGTAAGTGTGTGGCCCCGGTAAATGAAAATGTGCATCTAAATTGAATACATAAAGATTTATATTTTAAATTCAACGGAAACTAATTGTAACGATCAAATCAGCTTATGATACATATCCCATTGTGTTCGAAATGGGGGTGAAACGCTATGGACGACAGGCGGTGGGCCTCGTTTCGAGGTCGTATGTAAAAGTCAACTTTTTGAAAATAAATTAATTAAATAAATTAAAAATTAAATCTATCTCCTCACCCTCTCTATTTCTCTGCCCCCCCCCCCCCCCGTTCAAAATCATTTTTCAGAAAAATAAAAAAAGAAGAAGAAAGGAGGAGCGCAGCAACCGCCGCCGCCCTTCCCGAGACCACCGCCATCTCGTCCTCCGCCTTCTTCTCCCCGTCGCCACTTTCTCTTCCTCCCTCCACCAGCGATCTCGCGCAGCCCTCCCTCTCTCCTCCTAATCCCGAACGCAACCCAACCCTACCCCGAGTTCCCCCGCGAACACCACCTCGAGCCCAGGCTCCGACCTCCCCTCGCCTGACGCCCCACCTCGATCCCCTCTTCTCCTTCAACCGCATCCCCTCCACCTCCTGTTAGCACGCAAGAAACCCCCCACCTAAGGAAACCAATCAAAGTAAGTTTTTCCCTTTTTTCTTTTCTTTTTTGACCTTGTTTATTTTTGTTAGAAATAAAAACTGATAATTTAAACAAAGGTTTGATTTTTGTTCGTGTGAAGTAGCAAATAGAAATATGATTTTTATATTTTTAAAGTAATAAAAATATGATTTTTATATTTTTAAAGTATTAAAAATATAATCTTTACTATATAGAAGATGTAAAAATATGATTGTTGTTTATGTAGAGAATTTAAAATATAATTTTTACATGATAGGAATATTAGAAATATCATCTTTATATGTGTAGAAAAATAAAAATGTGATTTTTATAATGATATATTTGAAGAGGCGAAATCTTTATATAGAGAATAGCGAGGTAAAAATATAATTTTTATCTATATAGTAGCAATGTAAAAATAGAATTTTTATCCATATAGCGTGATTATAAAAAATTAGATTTTTATATATTGAATAGCAAAGTAAAAAATTCGATTTTTATATATTGAATAGCGAAGTAAAAATTCGATTTTTATATATTGAATAGCATAGTAAAAATTCGATTTTTATATATTGAATAGCAAAGTAAAAATTCGATTTTTATATATTGAATAGCGAAGTGAAAATTCGATTTTTAAATGTATGAAGCGATTATAAAAATATGATTTTTAAATTGAAAGTGAATAAATAAAAATGTGATTTTTATTTTAAAGACATCAGTATATAAAAATGTGATTTTTACATATGTAGTGAAAGCGGACAACGAAAGCGACAAAAGGCGAGAACGTTGAAGATTTCTATAAATGTAGAGTTAAGATGATTGGATAGCTATCGGTGAGAATTTCTCACTCTTTAGTTTTATTTTTCTAGTTATATATATATACTAGGATGCAGACGGTGTTTAGTAGCACCCGACACCCGTCATCCACAGACCATGGATGGCTTGTTTGTTTAATTGTTTGGTTGTGTAGTTGGTTAGATTATTTGGTTTGAATTGAATTGTTGGGTGAAATGAAATTGATTTGATTGCTGTGTGAATGGCGTGGGCCTTCACTAGACCGGGGATAAGGCTAGGCCTTGTCCCGTTTCTAGTATCGTGCCGTTATGCCGCCGAAATTTTCTAAAATAAGTTAGAAAAATAAAAATATCATTTTTATTTTGTAAATGAACTGAATAAAAATTCATGTGTTAAAATAAAATATTTGATCGTTAAAAATATAATTTTTAACGTGAATGTGAATAAATAAATATTCATTTACAAACCGGACGGTTTGTTTATGTACACCTATTTGAAGGACATTGATTGGGACGATAAAGTTTACACATCGCCCAACTGCACAAATAAAAATCTGTGTTTGATTGCTTGAAACCCCACACGGGTATTGGGATGATATTTGACGTACACTAATCCCGATTGTTTAGTTGTATGTCGATCGATGGATTGACAGGCTGTTATAAGCGTTGAATATTTATCTTTGATGCTTATACAGTGTAGAATGCACTTTGGATGATGGTTGATTATTCATCGTTGTTGAAATATACATGTGTTGTAGAAAATCCATATAATTAACATTATATGGTAATTGATTGGGCCTCATTCCAATTTTAAAATAGAAACGTTTGAAAAAGAAATATTTGAAATAGAATATTTGAAAATAGGAATATATGAAGTCGTATTGATTAGATTGACGCCATTTTGACGTGAACGATATTTATATCGATTTTATTCATTTTATAATGAATCTCGAAAGTGATTTCAAAATCTGATATTTTGAAAAGAATTGAATATAAATAAATTCGAATTGAAATTGAATATAAATAAATTCGAATAGAAATTGAATATAAATGAATTCGAATTGAAATGGAATAGAAATGAATTCGAATTGAAATTGAATTGAATTGAAAACGAACTGAAATTGAATTAGAAATCAATTTGAATTGAAATCAATTTGAAATGAATTTAAATTGGAATATTCAATTTTGGACTTGAAATTGAATATGAAGTTGAAACAGTTTTGAAAATGAATTTTAAAACGATTTATAAAGCACGTTTTGAATTGAAATCGACGAAGTATATATTATATATATTATATATATAATATAATGGCCTGAATAGAACGCGCCGCGCCGCGGCAGTTCGCGAATTTCGACCATTGGCTTCGAACGGATATTACGGGAGATCCGACCATCGGATTCTCCTAAAACCGGAACCGTGGGGTTCGTATCAAAAAGAGCTTTCTAACGATTATTAGAAATTAGAAATCTAACGGTTGGATTTGGAATTATGTCCAAATCAAATTTGAAAAAGGTCGCTGTAAGTGCAGTTCGATGGCCGTTGATGGAAATCGACTGTACGGGCCTTGATAAAATTATTAAAAATAGTAATAATTTGTGTAAAATCATAAGAAATGATTTAGAAAGAATCGGGATGAAAAACTCCATATTTGAAAAGATAAAAATAAATTTTTATCGAAATGAACTAGTTTTGAACTAGAATTATAATTCTATTTATTTTTAAATAAATAAATTGAATTTGAAATGGTTTTTGAAAATAACCAGAATTTCCAATGATTGCATTGGAATGGATTTGAATCGAAATTGTCTTCGGAATATTTCGATGTTGGATTTCGTGATTATACAGATGTTGTTATGGAAATTTGAAAGATATAGATATATATATCGTTATTTCCAATACGATATCTGTTGGTCGTAGAATTTGATATTGAATATAAGCCGATATATTTTCTATTCAGAGCCTTGTATTTAATATCAAATGTGATTTGGGTTTGTCGTGAATGGTGTCTTGACTAACACTGTTCTTGAACCCAGTTAAGAAAAGATTGAATCTTTTTATTTAGATTTAATGAAATGTACCAATTAAATAATATTTAAATGGAATTGAATTGATATTGATTTTTGGGTTTATCGTGGACAGTGTTTTAAATAACACTCGTTCTTTAACCCGATAATTAATGGAATGTGATTTTGGGTTTATCGTGGACTGTGTTTTAAATGACACTGATTCTTTAACCCAATTAAAGATTAAAACTAAGTGGAGTTTTAATGAATCTTTAATTAGATTGAAATGATCGAGAATGGAGTATCACCAGTTTTGCTTCAGGCGATAGTTAAATCTTTAATTAGATTTGAACGTGAAATGGTAATTGAATTTACCGATAACACCGTGGTGTTAGATATGAAGTAGGACCAGTTTTACTTCATGGGATTAATAGGTTGGGGTTGGGAAATTAAAACCAATGATTACTTCGGTAAGGTTCGTTAATCCCGACTAGTTGAATCAAAATTCAAAAGAAGATTAAAGAATAAATTCAAGGAATTTATCTTGGATAAAATTAATGGGAACCTTTCCCTATGAATGTGGAATTTAGAAACTAACTGTCGGTTAGCTAAGCAGAATGGTTCTGGATATTGATCTGATGTTGGTTTCGGCCTTCGGGGTTAATATTTGGGGAATTATTCTCTTGATTAATTTACGGTTAGTGACTGATGAATTGGAATGAGGCGTATGTTGTGTTTGTGTAACACTTATTTAAAATATACGCGAGTTATTCGGAAAGACGGGGTTTATCCCATTCTGAATAACTGATACGACGATAAATCGAAGATGAAGACGATGGTCGAAGACCGGAGGTCTTTACGTCGTTTGGGTGATTACTGATGATCTTGATTGGGCTGTACACCCAAGAAGACGGAAACAGTTGGTGATCGTCCAGACGTACTCGGAGATCGATGGATATGCGGGGTACTAGGTGCCTCCGGTTTCGTTCAGACCCAGAACGAACTTGTAAATGGACAGTGTGTCTGACATTGGATTTCATTCTGTGTGACTGATATCGGTTGCATAGAGTGGTTTGCCTGTGTGGCATGCTAAGATGCAAATGATCAAGGCTTCTGTTGAAAAGCAAAGTCTTGTGGTGATGATCAAAGCACAGCCTGTGTGGCACAGCTTTGTGTAACGTGAATTCGCGAGCCTCGCACCCCGGTTGTGAACCAAAAACGGGAGACGGACCTCAGGGAGGGCATGCGTTTCTTTCTAGCTAGGGTGGTGTCAGTGACCTACCAGCCCTGACATTTATATACTTTTCACCTGTGTGGTTGTTGCTGTTGCGAGGCGCCTCGATTAGATCGGACGATCCGGGTCCGATGGAGCCATTCGTTGGCTCATTTACGCCCCAAAGGGCGGAGAGACGTATTGTTCAGGCATAATAATCCACATCGGTGGACCGGCCCTGACGATCCAAGGGGCGATGCGTTCTGCTCCTGAGACTCGGGCTAGACAGTCTCGAATCGGTTGAGGACTATCTTTTGCCTCGGTTCATAGATGGAAACCCAATTTCCAAATACGAGACATTTGCGGTTTTAATTGTAGAACTAGTATGGCGACATGATATATGGTACCCATGCCATCTACGATTGATACTTATGATTTGAAGTTGTTTTATACACTATGCACTTATAGTAGTATCAAATGATTTGTTTTAAACGTATCAAGCATTTTTTGGCTGTTATAAGGGAAAACCCTATCCCCCGGCTTGCGTTGCATTATGTGATAGGACCTGGGTCTTATAACAGCTTCATTTTTCTTTATTTAGCATTGCGCTGTTTGTTTTATGCACTGGTATTCTTGGGAGGAAACCCGTTCCGTGTTATACAGCGTGGTCCCTTGATTTACCTAACTTTAAAATAAAGATTTATAACTGTTTTAGTTCTCACACCAGTCCCATGACTGACCTGGAGTTTATTGTTTTAACCTAAACTCTGGGTGCCCCTATTTTGACACGGGCAGCTAGTAGTTTTGGTTTTGCAGATTTATATTCATAGGATCCTGGTTTACAGCTGGAACGATATCCGGAAAGCTTTGTATCCGTATATCTCTTCTAGTTGTGTATTGTATTATTTTCCGCTGCTATGTATTTAAATGTAATTTAAATCTCTGATATTTCTGTGTAATATTCATTTATACTCTGTATATTCTTATAATCTGATGCATTGTTGTGATATACAGTGAAATGTTCTTCCGTGTGCGTTCTGATTTGTCCTGTTCTCAAAACGATCAGGCGTTTTCGAACGGTCTAGATCGGTTTAGCGACTGATTCGGACCGAGTGAGATTCCTTTTCGTCACACCCTTGGATCGTCAGGGCCGGTCCACCGATGTGGATTAAAATGCCTGAACAATACGTTTCCCCACCCTTTGGGGCGTAAGTGAGCCAACGAATGACTCCACCGGTCCCGGATCGACCGATATATCCGAGGCGCCTCGCAACAGTAACAACCACATAAGTCCAACTCGTCAGGGCGTGTAAAACCACTGACGCCACTTCTAGCTAGGAAGAAACGCATGTCCCCCCTGAGGTCCTCTCCCGTTTCTGGTTCATACCGGGGTGTGAGGTTCGCGAATTCACGTTGTACACAAAGCTACGCCACACAGGTGGTGCTTTGATCATCACCACAAGACTTTGCTTTTCAACAGAAGCCTTGATCACTGCATCTTAGCATGCCACACAGGCAATTCACACCATGCAACTGATGGCTATCAATCACACAGAATAAATTCCAATGTCAGACACACGGTCCATTTACAAGTCCGTCCTGTGTCTGAACGAAACCGGAGGCACTATATACCTCGCAAACCCATCGATCTCCATGTACGTCTGGACAATCACCACTCATTATCCATATTTCGGTATGCCTCCTAATCAGGACATCAGTTACCATCCAAACGAGGTGAAGATCTCCGGTCTTCAACCACCATCTTCATCTTCGATTTTTTATCGTCGATTCAGTTATTCAGAATGGGATAAACCCGGTCTTTCTGAACAACTCGCGTATATAATAAACAAGTGCAACACAAACACACATACGCATCATTTCAATTCATTAGTCGCTAACCGTAAATCAGTAAGAGAACGATTTCCCAAATATTAACCCCGAAGGCCGAAACCAACATCAGATCAATACCCAGGAAACCATTCGACTTAGCCAACCTTCAGTTAGTTTCTAAATTTCTCATCCATATCGTTTATAATATTTTATAACGATTTATCGCTATTTTTATTTATTTTAAAATAGCCAATTTATTCAAAACGACGCTTCGGGCCATAACGCGGCCGTGGCGCTGTTTTTCTTCAGATTTGATTTACATATATCTGAAAATCTAACCGTTGGATCTTCACAAAATTTACATCATTAGAAAGATCTTTTCAAAATGAATCCAACGGTTCTAGTTTCGGGAAAATTCGACGGTCGGATCTCCCGGTACAATCGTTTGAAGTTTCGATTTCAAGATACGAACTGCAGCGTCGTTATTCGATTTAATATAATTATATATATATAAATATAATCGATTCTGGCGTTGTTTTTCTTCAGATTTGAATTAAACATTCCAGACAATCCAACCGTTGGATTTTTACGGGAAGATATTTCCAAAGATATTTCCAAAGCGAACCCAACGGTTGCGGTTTCGGGAAAATCCGATGGTCGGATCTCCCGCACTAATCGTTTGAAATCACGGTTTCAAAATACGAACTACAGCTTCGTTATTCGATATATTTCAATTCTATTTATATATATATATATATATATATATATATATATCGATTCTTCGATTTCAATACTATATGATTTTCATACGTTTGATAAAAATGATATTTTTATCTAACTGTCTTCTATTTCAACACTTCACTATTTTTAACAATTCATGTATATAATAAAAATGTGATTTTTATTGTAAAACAATTCATTTCAAAACACGATTATTTTATATAGTTCATATAGGTAATAAAAATAGGATTTTTATTATAAAACAATTTCTTTCAAAACAAGATTATTTTATAAAGTTCATATAGGTAATAAAAATAGGATTTTTATTATAAAACAATTTCTTTTCAAAATATGAATACCATTCAACACATGAATTTCAATTCAACGAATGAATTTCGATTCAACACATGAAGGTTTTCTATAGTTTATATAAATAGATAAAAAGGTGATTTTTATATTTAAAAACACGAATACCATTCAACACATGAATTCTATTCAACGAATGAATTTCAATTCAACACATGAAGGTTTTCTATAGTTTATATAAATAGATAAAAAGGTGATTTTTATATTTAAAAACACGAATACCATTCAACACATGAATTCTATTCAACGAATGAATTCCAATTCAACACATGAAGGTTTTCTATAGTTTATATAAATAGATAAAAAGGTGATTTTTATATTTAAAAACATGAATACCATTCAACACATGAATTCTATTCAACGAATGAATTTCAATTCAACACATGAAGGTTTTCTATAGTTTATATAAATAGATAAAAAGGTGATTTTTATATTTAAAAACACGAATACCATTCAACACATGAATTCTATTCAACGAATGAATTTCAATTCAACACATGAAGGTTTTCTATTCAACAGACGAATATAGTTCCAATACAGGAAAATAATTCTAACACATGAATATTATTCAAAATTTCGGCAGCATAATGGCAGGGTAGTTAAAACCGGGACCGTCTCTAGTACGGCGCCTCGCTCTACCTTAAAGCCTCGCAGCTTTTGACATTGGAGAATCATGCATCTAGTTCGCACGCAGGCGGCATGTATATATTTTTTCATTTCCACAAACTAATCCTATGTGGTTTCAACCAAATATTTCTCAACCACAAACGGGTATTTTTCAACCACAATCAATCAATTTCAACCACAAACAATTTCAATCAACCATTCGCTATCAATCAATTTTCACATCAATCACAACCAATAAATATCGTCCATGGTTTGTGGACGAGGGGCGTATATATATATATTTATATATAGCATTTCACTTCTATTTCAACACATATATAATTTTTACAACGCATATACAACTTATACATCGAACGTACAACTTATACAACGCTTATACAAGAGGTGTACAACGCTTATATAACTCATACATCGATTATATAATTTATACATCATCGTTTTCCATATCGTTTATAATTTAGAAATCTCACATTGGGTTCCACTCCACCAAAAATAGCAGAATGCTCAGAAAAATATGCGGTCTCTTCTAGAATGTAGAAGACGTCCACACGGTCACGATGTTTCCTGTTCCATCAAATTTCGTCAATACACGAAAAAGATATGATTTTTCAAAGTTTGCAACGGTTTAAAGGTGTTAAAACTGTTGAAAATAAACATAGCCGATACCTCAGTTTTTGATTCGAAACTAGGTTTTCACTTTTTGATCAATCCGTGTAGTTTGGACCCGATCAGCCTGCGCCACCCGGAAGAGGGTTGAGAGGCGCCTGAACGGGGGGTGGAGCGGTAGAACTCGGTGGCAGATCGGAGCTCCGGCGGCGCTTAGAAGGGCGCAACTTTCGAGGGGAATATCTCGTCGACGGCGCAACGATAGGGGATGCTCCAGGTATGGATTTGAAGAGCTCGACGAGGGCTACAAAATCCTCAACTGGGTCGAGGTCTAATGGTGCGTGTAGGAGGAGGAATCGAGGGAGGAAGGATTGAATGCAATCCGCCGTGCGTCGAGATGATATCGGGGAGAGAGAAAATAGTTTGACCAATGATATTTTTTTATATTTTTTTTCAAAAATACCCTCTTTCACACACGAACACCAATCCAAACCCAACGACTGTCATCCGTAGCGTTTTACCCCCATTCCGAACACAGTGGGATATGTTTCGTAGGCCCATTCGACTGTTTCAGTCAGTTTTCATTCAATTTAAAATATATAACATTCAATATTTGATTTGAACGTACATTTCAATTTGCCAGGGCCACAAAATGATTCGAAAAATTCTAGAAAAATAAATCTAGCTATGTTTTGATGATACGGTCCCAACAAAACTAGTTTCATCGAATTCTGAGACCGTTTGAAAAATGGCCCATTTTTGGTCGATCCAATTTAACTGTAATTGACCAAAACACATTTTCCTTTGCCACGCTCACATACTAGCTTCAAAAATTATGAAATTTGAAACCTAGCAATAACTTCACATCCCAGATCCAACAAAAGTGGTTTCATCGAATTCCGAGGTCGTTTGCAAAATGGCCAATTTCACGGGCTATATAAATTCCATAGCGACCTTTCTGAAAATTCATTTGGCCATAACTTTTACTTTCTGCTATGAAACTTCGATTTTTCAGATTCTTTAGAAAGGTATTCACTAACAGATTTAAATATTTTTGGTTTCACTCAAATCCGTTTTGTTTTGCACCCGGTACAGTCAGTCAAAGTTTGAATTCAAATTTTGAAACTACCGCGCCATTACAGGCCTTGTTTATTATTAGAATTAATTATATTCGTTTTCAAAAGTTGATTCAAACTTACTTTTCATCTTATTATTTAAAATATTTATTTTAAATATTTAAAATCCATTATTTTAGCCAATTTAAATTTTTTTAAATTGGTTCAGATTTTTCGGGTCGTTACAATCCAACAATCAAATAATAAATTATTTGTGCACTTGGGCGATGTGCAAAAATTATCAACCCAATCAACTAAACAAGTCGGATGACTTGTAAATGGAAGTGTAATATTCAGTTTTGAATATACTAACAATATATTTAACACATCCAACATCTTAACATCACAGACATATATTTCAATTATTTTTATTGTGAACAAATGGCAGTAAAAATCTAGTCTTTTATTTCCATTCTTTTTATTGTTAACAAATGACAAAAAAAATCTTAACTTTATTTCAATCCTTTTTATTGTTAGCGAATGACAATAAAATCTTAACTCTCATTTATTGACCAAAAAGTATATTTTTGGTCTCATTCATTTCTAAATGACAAGATGAATATTTTTCTTCATCCCTTTTAAAATGACAAAAATGTCTCTTTTATTCTAATTCTTCTAAAGTGACAAAAATTGTAATTTTGTCTAATTCCTTTTAATGTACAAAATATGATCATTTTGTCAAATTCCTGTCACTGTACAAAATATGATACTTTTGTCTAATCTTTTAAATGTAACAAAATATGACAATTTTGTCTAGTCTTTTAAAGTAAACAAAAAAGTTATTTTTGTCTTCGTTCTTTTAAAGTAAACAAAAATGCTAGTTTTTATTTAATCCTTTTTAATGATCAAAATGTAATCTTTCTTCTTAATGAACAAAAATGTATATTTTGGTCAAACTCCTTTATTTATGACCAAAAATAAATGTTTTTATTTCATTCCTTATGAATGAAAAAATGTGTATTTTAACTTCGTTCTTTTTAATGTGACAAAAATGTCCATTTCTAATTTATTCTTTTTAATATATAACAATATACATTTCTAACTCATTCTTTTTAATGTATAAAAATATTCATTTCTAACTCATTCTTTTTAATGTATAAAAATATACATTACTAACTCATTCATTTTAAAGTGACCAAAATGTTATTTTTAATTCAACTAACATGTTTTGACAAAAATGAATGTTTGAAATTTAACTAGCATGTTTCTAATGCCAAATGAATATTATTATTTTATTAACATGACATGTTTTACAATTCTAATGTCTAAATAAAAGAAGTATTTGTTCACATACACTATTTTAAATGTTTACATGACAAATAAAAGAATAATTTATTTACATACATCTTTCCATGTATTCCAATGACAAATAAAAAGTAAATTTATTTGTATATAAATTCCAAGCTTCTAATGACAAATAAAAGGTGAATTTTATTTGTATAACAAATTCTAATGTATGTTAATGACAATGAAAATGTATTCTTACATTTCAATTCTTTTTATTGTACTAAATTTACAACAAAATGGATTCTTTGATTTCAACTCTTTTATTTAGACAAAATGTGAATTTTGTCTAAATCCTATCCTTTTGACAAAAATGTATATTTTTGTTTCAATTCTTTTATTAAGACAAAAATGTGAATTTGTCTAAATCCTATTCTTTTAGCAAAAATGTATATTTTTGTTTCATGTTGATTTGCTTCTAGATTACAAAAAAGATGTAACTTATTATTTCAAAGTTTTATTTGCATCAAGGAATGCAAAATAAAAAAAATGTAACTTTTAATTTCATGTTTTCATTTGCATCAAAGAATGCAAACAGAAAATGCAACTTTTTATTTCAATTTTAATATAACATAAAAGTGATATGTTTTGTTTCAACTAATTGGTTTTGACACAAGTAATATAATTTGTATCGTCTACATGGTTTGGTAGAAATGATATAATTTGTTTCATCTAAATGGTTTGACAAAAGTAACATATTTGTTTCAACTACATGGTTTTGACAAAATCCATATTTCATATAAACAATAAAAATGAATATTTTATAAGTTTACATTTTCTAAGTATGCTCATAACATATAAAAGAATATGTCATGTTGTAATGACCCGCATTTTCTGCGGTATATAATTAATTTATTTAATTATATAATTGGTGATTTAGAGAAGTTAATGATCGTTTAATTAAATAATATTGAATATTTAATAAATAATTATAATATAATAATATATTATAATGTCGAAATAGTCGGAAATAGTGAAATTCACAATATCATGTGAATTGAATAGCATACGAGATTTGGTGAAGTTTCGATTCGAAATATAATAACGATTATATTGAATCGACGATAGTTGAACGTATAATTATATATAATTAAAATAGAGCTCGAAATGGCGCTGCAGTTCGTTATTTGGCGATTCGAACTTCAACTGAATGTACAAGATTCGTTTTAAGCCGGATTTCTGTGAAACAAGAAACGTGTGGAGCTGGTGGAGTATATATTTCTAGTGGAAGAGAAAGATCGGGATTTCGTCGTGTAAATTTTGAGATATGTCCAAATCAAATTTTAAAATAGTCGCTATAGAGTCGTTTATCGACCGTAACGGTTTATTCGAAATAACTAGAGATCGGGTTTGAATTTAGACAAGGTTCTTTTGGGAAATAGTGATAATTTAATTTTTAGAATTTTACTGTAATTTTTAAATAATTAAATAAGCAACTTTTTATTTGGAGTGTTTCGCACCCTGTAATCAACATTTTGAAGTTTCAAAATATGAGTCCACCTACCGATATTATTATATTTTCGGGATCGCGGCACCTCACTTAACACGACTGTATTTTTATCTCAGTTTGCAACTCTCATATATGAATATAATTGTATGGAATGGGGTGTGTAGCTTTTAAACTTTTAAAATAAACATCCTCACTAAAATATCTAGATATTTAGTGGCCTTATAAATAGCCCCCTCTTATCCTTATAACCTAAAAAATCTCTTTCGTCTGTAAACAAATAAAGTAGCCGCCACAACCCTTCTTGCTTCAGCAAAACAAAAACGAGAAATCTCCTTTTTCTAAAATCGAAATAAAAACTCAAAGCAAATATAAAAGAAAGCAGTGTCACGGTTAAAAACCCTGAACGCAACAGGGTGCTGGGTAGTTTAAGACATGCGGGAGAGTGTGCGCGGTTACAGTATGGTGAGATGCTGAAAACCGTGAGCTGTAGGAGGACGGAGGAGTAGAGAGACTGAATAGTGAAGCAATTGAAAGTGGAAACCATGAATAATACATGCGTGTTCTTGCATTACTAGACTGGGCAAGCTAAGGTACCTGGTGCGTTTTAGTAGATGAGGTGTCGGTGGTTGAACTGTTTCGGTGGAGTTCTCTGAAGCTGTGGCGATGGACGAGGTAGATGCATGGATGAGGGGTGCGGACTTGAACAAGGAGTATTGGTAGAAGGGTGAAGTAGCAGCTTCGGGTGGGACGTGTTATGGTAGCTGGGGGTTAGTACAGAAGGAAGTGAGCACGTGTTTAACTGGAGCCGCGTTTTGTAAGGGGGATGAAATGCTAAAAGGGAAGGGGTTGGCTTGGAAACCGTCGGCCATGCTTGGTGAGGAGCTGTTGAAGACGTCCAGGCTGTGAGGGAGGACGGGCTTAATGGTTGAAGTGGGCGTGGGGTTTAGCAAGGGTAGGTGGGCCGAGATATTAGTGGTGAGGCCCAATTAAAGTTTTAATATAATTTAATGTTGAATTTAATAAGAGTATAAATCTGTAAAGTGTATAACATCGCCATACGATATCGGTTTTCAGCAAAACAAGATCCGATGGGATCATATGGACGGACACTACCCAATGGAACTGACTGGAAGTGGATTTGAGCTCGTTTGAATTTAAGGCGAAATAAACTGTTTGATTCAGATCAAACAACAGTTTATCGTTCTTTATCGATGAACTGCAAATGTGAGTAAAACTCACCAACTCTGAACAGTTTATATTTTCATGTTGTATTTTTAGAACTGTTAGAAATTATCTGATTGACTGTGTGTTGACCGTTTGATTGAACTGCTAGTCAGTTAGTGATAATATTATATATATATATATATAATATATAAACAGTTAGATAGTTATATATTGATTCTGTTTATCAGAATAATTCATATTGAACTGAAAGTGATGAAAATCATATTGTGTAACATCTGTGGATGCAGGGAAACAGGTTGGAGGAATCCGACTGGATTCCTCAACAGTTATTTTATTATTTTTCATATATTGTTATATGATGTGATATAAAATCTATGGGTGATTATATGTGCTTGGACGATATTGATCATCGTGATTTGATATGTTGAATACCATAACATACGGGATGTTGATAAGGGGATTTTCAAAGTGATATTGAAAACAGAATATTTTAAAATGGAATATTTATAAATAAGAGATATTTACAAATAGAAATATTTATAAATAAGGAATATTTATAAATTGGAATATTTATCAAATAGGAGATATTTGAAAAGGAAAATAAATTCAAAACATTTCTTTTTGAATGGAAAGGCCTGTGTGGCGAGTTTGGGGATTTTCCCGATGCTCCCGATACAAAGGAGGTTATGGCGAATTTTCCCGGGAATTTAAGGAGTTAGAATATTTCAAGAATAAATTTGAAAAGGAAATCATTTTTAAAGTGTAGAACCGTTATTTAAAAGTAAATCTTTTCAAATGAATAAAACGTTGTTAAAAAGGAAATCTTTATAAAGTGAATAAAGTTAATCGAATATGGTATTCGAAAGGAGAAATCGAATATGGTATTCGAAGTAAGTTAATCGAATATGGTATTCGAAAGGAGAAATCGAATATGGTATTCGAAGTTAGTTAATCGAATATAGACATTCGAAAGGAGAAATCGAATATGGTATTCGAAGTTAGTTAATCGAATATAGACATTCGAAAGGAGAAATCGAATATGGTATTCGAAGTTAGTTAATCGAATTAGTTATTCGAATAGAGTTAAATGAAGTTAATCGATTAGAGTTAAAAGAAAAAGAGTTAATCGAATATAGTTTATTCGAATAAAGAAAAAGAGTTAATCGAATATAGTTTATTCGAATAAAGAAAAAGAGTTAATCGAATATAGTTTATTCGAATAGAGTAAAGGAGTTAATCGAATATAGTTTATTCGAATAGAGTTAGAGGAGTTATCGAATATAGTTTATTCGACAGGAGTTAAGTGAATTAGTTAAGCTAAACTAAGTGAATTAGTTAAGTGAATTGGTTAAGTTAACCAAAGTGAATTAGTCGAGTTAATCAAAGTGATTAGTTCAGTTAATCGAGATAAGTAAATCAAGTTAGGTTAATCGAGTTGAATTAGTCAGTCGAGTTAATAAATTGAGTTAGTCAAACCAAGTAAAACCAGTTAAGTTAAATAAGTTGAGTTGATCAGGTGGTTCGACCAAGTTAGTCGAGCCTAGTTAATCGAATCGAATTGGTCGAACCAAGTAAGTCGAGTTAGTCGAGTCAAGTTAAGTTAGTCGAGTTAAGTTCGTCGAGTTAAATAAATCGATGTTAGTTTCATCGAAAGGATTTATCGATGTTAATTTCATCGAAAGGAGTTATCGATGTTAGTTTCATCGAAAGGAGTTATCGATGTTAGTTTCATCGAAAGGAGTTATCGATGGTAGTTTCATCGAAGGGAGTTATCGATTATAGTTTAATCGAAGGGAGGTTTTCAAATATGAGATATTTGAAAGGAAGAGTTATCGAATATTAGTTATTCGAAGAGAGATTATCGAATATCGTTTATTCGAGAAGAAGTTAATCGAATATAGGTTATTCGAAGAAGAGTTAATCAAATAGAGATTTCTCGAAGGGAGTTAATCGGCAAATTCGATTATATCGAATTTGGGAAAGTACTTATACTTTCCAGTGTTTAAATAGATATTTATTTATTTATAAATAAATAAGTGTTAGGTTAATTATTCACTAATAAGAATAGAAGTTATAATTAAAGTTAGATAATTCGGAAGTAGGGATTATAACGTTATCGTTATAACCAATGTTTTAAATATAGAAGTGGACTAGTAAAATTGAATCCGAGAAAGGCGTAAAGAAGTTGTTAAAGATTAAAAGATAAACTTTGACCATTTTGAAGTTATAACATTGTTCAGTTAAGGTCTGAGAGGTAATTATACCCCAACTTGAGTGACTTCCTTCTTAACTAAGAAATGGTAAGGTTTGATCGTAAAGGAGTTTTGGAAATGTTTTCCAAACAAGAATCAGAAATGTTTTCTAAATACAGAAAACAAGGAATGGAAATGTTTCCAGTGTTGATAACATATATTTTCTAAATATAGAAAATAACAATTGTTGAATATAGGGAAATAGGAGATAAGTAAATAAATGAACTGAAGAGATTTATGATAAATGATGTTTGTTCGATATAATTTCCATCTGGAAATAATGTCGTTGGTTGCACACTTGTTTTTCTTCGATAGTTAACTCACAGACTATCGAAGTTTTTGACCATTTTAACGTTGTTAATATGGAGAGACCGGTTGGATTAATATCCAAAGAACCACTTTGTATTGGCATAAGCGTTGCGAATCATATATGCCAAAGATAATTGAAGACGGAGTAAAATGCAAGGGCTGTTGTATAAGTCTTAGATAACAGTGACTAAGATGGATATACGGAATAGTGCCTTCGGTTTGTCCAGTCCCAGGACAACTTGTATGGACGAAGGTCTGACAGAGTATATCCAATGGATCGCGTAAGTTGATCTGTTCAAACGTATTCACGTTTGGTGGCGGAGGAATTCGTTTCTCTTAGCTGTATACCCGTGTTATTTTTGGATAAGTCAATTTGTGATTTGGCGGGTATGACGACGTGACATTCTAAGTGAATGAGGATGACTTGTATGAATGAATGTCTGACAGAGTATTTCCAGAAAGGTCACGTACATTGATTTCTTCAACTATACCAAGAGTGGAAGCGGAGAAGGAAACTTCTTTTAGCTGACACGTAATGTATGGTTGTAGACGTCAATTAGTGGTTCTGATGGATCTGACAATGTGGCATTCGAAGTGAATCTGATGTGATGATAAAGCGTAGCTTCTAGCCTCATCAACCGGTAAATGACATAAATCGGGCAGGCAGCATGGCTAAGTCGGTCGCACCGAAGTAGGGTGTATAATCACCTATCTAGAAAATATTCATTTGTTTCTTAAATCTATCAATGCTGTCCCATATATATACGGGAACGGTTGGTGATCCCAACCGTTGGTGATGTACATTCGATACACTCAAGCGAAATGAGTGGTCGGTCATGTGTGGCTGAGTTACAAGATGTTCTTGTTGAACTCCAGTGTATCGTTCCTAGAGTACACTGATCGGAAGGTGGTTCCATACCTTGTCATAGTTGGAAATCCATTATCCAATACGTGCTTGCGATTTTGATTGTATACTATATATGTAGAACGTGAGATGAAAGCGTTTCTGCTAGTTGATATCTATTTGTACATAGACATTATATAATATCAAAAGGTTTTTGATATAAAGATATTTTGGATTCTCATAAGGGAAAAACCCGTTCCGTTCTGCGGCGTGGTCTTATGAGATATCGTTTACTTGTTCATATACCTGTTTAAACTGTTTTACTCATACCAGTCCCATGAATGACCCGGAGTTTATTTGTTGTTTCCCTAAACTCTTGGGTGCCTAAATTTGTACGGGCAGTCAAGTAGTCGGGATTTTACAGATATAGTTGAAGAGCTAGAGCAGGAGACTTCAGGATCATATAGCTATAGTTATTTCCGCTGTGTTGTAAGTGTTGTACTTATATAATGATGTATATTCAAGTACAGATGTATATTTCAAAGTTATGGTATCTATTATATGTTATTTCGTTCCGCTGTGAGGTTCGTGTTACTCTGATGTTGTGTTCTTCTTCTTCTTCTTCTATTCTAAGTTTCTATCTTATCTATTCTCACCTTCTAATTTCTTTCATTAATTACCGGGATTTTTCGATGTTTTGGTTATCGACGTCGAGCTTACGTCGATAACCAAAGTCTTCTCAAAATCCGGGTCGTTACACATGTATACACACTTTTCTATGTATTCTAACACATAAAAAGAGTATTTTGTTGTTTATACTATTCTATGTGTTCTAATAACAAATAAAGGAATAGTTTATTTATCTGAAACTTTCTATGTATCGTAATAACAAATAAAAGAGCAATCTATCTGTTTATAATTTCTAATCTAACTTAGCAAATAAAATTGCCGATTTTATTTCTAAGTAATGTGTGAAGCCTGTTTCACCTATTTTATTTCCAAACATGATAAGTTTGTTTTTATCTATATCATAACAAACATGAAACACACAAATCAATTCAGTAATTCATCACCCACATAAACAATCAACACTGAATCACTATATACACAACATCAACATGAAATTTAAATAGAATAAATGAAAATTTCATATTGCAATAAATAATAAAATCTAAAATAGCAATCTCACATTCCATTTTATCTAAATTTTCAAAGGTCTCCATTTCATATCTAGTCACTTCATGTTGTAGTGTTCTTCAATACGATCGCAACGCATTTCGTTTCGTTGATTTCTGTTTTGATTTGCAAAATTTACGAATGTTTGAACCTTGTATAAGAATAGTCACTTAAATAAATAATTAATTATTTTAATTATCACTTAATCATAACCAGGTCGCATTAATCCTCTCCCTCCTTCTGAACTACATGCCATGATAAAACCCATAACCAACGCCTCCAAATCTCCCTGTCGCAACTCCTCTCGGACCACTAGGACTCGATCAGACCTCGCCACCTCGACCGCTATCACCTGCTCCACCATCGGCCGGATTAAAGCTCTCTGAATGCTCTTTAATTTGGCGTTGGAAACATTCTAAATAGATTCGTGAATTAGGAGAATTTTAGAGATCAAAATGGGATGTTTTCAGCCATAGAAAAGAAGAGGGCGGCGGCTGTTAGAAAATAGGATTAGGGTTTATTTTTAAAAAGGGTATATTTATATTAAAATAATATTTAATTGAACCCTTAAGGCCCTTTAATTTGTATATTACAAAGGAAAATGAATTGAATAATTGGAAAGGATTCATGTTTCTAAAATATTCTCTTTGATTGTTAGATGCGCAACCCTTTTCCTTAATCAAGATATATATACACCATGTTTTAATTGTATATTAACACGAAATTTCAAATTGATCAAGTTCATAGGCAATAAAGATAATTAAAATATGTAGTGTAAATGTATGATGAAAGGAAATAATGCATATTTCTACACATATAAGTTTGCATAAAGTCTCAGTATTTCTCTTTAATTACATACCAAAATGTTATCCCGCTCAAAATGTAAATAAATAATTTCTTTATTAAGAATTGTAGATATTTAGCTCAAAAATAGGCAACTAACCATTTTGTAGTGAAAAGAGTCATAATGGGTATAAACTACTTACTTCATATTTTGAAATAATTAAGGATCAACACGTGAATATGTGATATTTCTTGCAAATTAGTGGCTTTCCATATTATTTGAAAGTTGCTCCTATTTTGATTATCTTCCATGTTAAATCATTGACTTCATAGCATACTTTATCTTTCATTTTAAATTAGGTGCTGATAAACCAAATAAAAACTAAAAAAAAATCCTCTTTATTTATATTCTCTAAGTTAAAAAATTAACATGTTTCTTAATTAAACATAATTTCCCAATTAATGTCAATTAACTTATTTTTTCTAATTAATGCCTATATTAACATGTTTACATGTTCACGAATCAATGTTAAATAGCATGTTTACTTAATAAATGTCATGTTTACAAATCAAAGCCAATTAACATATTTTTATTTTAAAGCTAAGCGTTAATTTTGCATCACCAAATATGTAAATGAAAACACCAGTAAAAGTTGGACATGTGCAAATGGGTTGTAGTTATTGATTAATTTTGCACCATATTGTCTTACCATATATGTACCAATGATTACATTCACTTTTATTACTAAGGAATTCCAATACCTTTCAACATTTCCACTTTTGTACTTTTAATTTAAAACCATTTTAATTTCAATAACTAAATTAAATTACATACACTTAAATAGTGCAAACAAACGGGATGTAAAAATAACAAATTTATACTCCATATTCTTCAAAATAGCTTAAATTAAAAACTAAAATTGGTTCTGAAATTCCGGATTGTTACATTCATGGATGCGACAATATGGAATTTAAACTGGGTATTCGACAAATAAACAAAATCACGGTGAGTAAATCTCACTCACCTTTTATTTAAAATTATTTTTATCAGTTAAAAATAATTGTTTGTTGCTTGTTTGGTTGCATTCAATATTTTTGTGCATCTTAAATAAATTAATGGTTGCTATTATATATATATATTGGTGGTTGGATTTCCCGCAGTATCATTAGCGGATGCCCGCGGTACCATTAGCGGATGATTACCTATACGTCCCACGCTATGATAGTGGATGATCTTCTATATCGCGATATCCTGCCTCGAAGCAGGATGGATATTATTTATGTTGACTAACATCTGTGGATGCAGGAAAAACAAGTTGGAGGGATCCAACTGGATTCCTCAAAAATATATTATTTGTTTGTTTGTTTGCATCTATACGGTCATATATGATGCGTTAGAAAACCTGTCAATTATAATTGGTTGTTTTGATTGTTTGAAATATCACTGGGTCTTAATGTTGATTTATAAAAATACCGTAAAAGAGATTGCGAGATTTAAAAAGGAAAATTCTATTTTTTTAAAATAGAATTTGAATTTAGAAAGGGGCTAAAAATATTTACTTGTTTTGAAAATAAATAAAACAAGTATTGATTTTATAAACGATGTTTATAAATTTAATAATACAAGACATTGAAGTGAATCTATAAATGTGTTTATAAATAAAATAGATTGATTTTCGTTGGATAATCAGATAATTGAAATGAAATTATAAACAGTGTTTATAGAAATAAAGTGAGAAAAATTATCATTGGATAATTTGAATAATTAAATTCAAATATGAATTTAAAAATAGAAATGGGGAAATCGTTTTAAAGAAATAAACGATGGAATTTATTCTGATGTTCAGAATATAAATTGGACTAAAATAAATCCGTAAGGATTTATGATTTGAGTTCGATTAATTTGAATTTTATTTAAATAGAAGTCAAATTGAAATTAGAATTTGAATATATAGAATTTGAATAGATAGAAAATTCAAATAGAAATTCAAATGGAATTCAAATATAGAATTTGAATATAGAAAATATAAAGGAAATTCAAATATAGAATTTGAATATAGAAAGTGAAATGGAATTTGAATAAAGAAATTTTAAATATAGAATTTGAATATAAAAATTCAAATAGAGTTTGAAGATAGAGAATTTGAAATAGAATTGAAATAGAATTTCAATATAGAATTCAAATAGAGTTGTATGGGGAATTTGAATATAGAATTCAAATAGAGTTGAAATGGAAATTGAATATAGGAAATTTAAATAGAATTGAAATGGAATTTGAATATAAGAGATCGAAGTATAAATAAATTTATTTACGAGTTAGGAAAAATCGACAAATTTTAGATAATAGAAAATATTGAGTTGAATTTGGAAAATTGGTTTAAACATATAAAATATACCAGAATGGAGCTGGAATTTATATATAAATGAAGTTCAAACGTTTATATATAAATATAATTAAAACGAACTCGCCGCAGCGTGGTAGTTCGTAAATTGGCGTTTCAAACTTTAATTGAGTATATAGAACTTAATTAAAGTCGGAATTCTTTGAAACAAGAAACGTGAGGACTGATTTGATAATAGTTTTCTAATGGGGAAGAAAAATCTTGGTTTCGTCGAATAGATATTGAGTTATATCAAAATAAAATTTTCAGAAAAACAGCACCAGAACCATTATAAAACCAAAACGGTTTATTTAAATAAATAAAAGGATTTTAAAGAAATAAATTCTGAATTTGCCATTAGAAAAATCCACACTAGAGATATAAAATAAATATGAACTCCAGTGAGGTAAGTGAAATGATTTTTGAAACAAAAATCAAATTTTTAGTTATTAAATAAATTAAACTAATTTCGAAGAATAAATATTTAATCGAGTTTTGAATCGAAATTGGCGTTGGATAAGTAAATTGGTTTTATGGATTCATATTCGAAATCGAATTTGATACTAAAGTTAGAAATGAAATAAAACTTGTTTATAAGCGAATTAAAATATATTTGAACATGATATATTCAAAATAAAGGGATTTGGCAAAATAGCTAATTAAACAAGAAATTAGTAAATTGAGTTAGGAATGACCGAATTAAGTGGGATAAATTAGAAAACAAGTAAATATAGGTTGAGCAGGTATGGGATGAAGTGTATGAAGATTTTAATTCGTGTGCCCGACAAAAAGGTACACGTTTAAATTCCATATGACGTTTAATGCGTCGTATCGGCAAGCCGCTTGGCTTTTTCTTTTTCTTTTTGATTGGAGAGGCCTGTGTGGCGGTTTGGAGATTTTCCCGATGCTCCTGGTACAAAGGAGGTTATGGTGAAATTTTCCGGAAATTTAGGGAGTTAAATATTTTTAAGAAAATTTGATTGTAGAAATCAATGTATCGATATATATATATATATATATATATATAGAATTCGATAATGAAGCAAATTTAAAATAGAATATTATAAACGAAAAGGAAATCGAAAATATGGTAATAAAAGAGAAATGTACATACGTTTTAAGAATGAATAATTGGCTTGTTTGGTGTTGATTATTCGAGTTAAGTGGTCTTGTCTGTTTTGAAGTTAATGATGTTTTCAGTCATGGTCTGAGAGGTAATTATACCCCAACTTGATTGATTTCATTTTTATTGATAAATAGCAAGATTCAGTCTCGAAGAGGAATGTTGAATAAGAGCTAGTTGAATGTAGTGTTTTCGGTTGTAACGATGTTTTACACAACATTCGTTTTAACCCGAAGAAGTGAAAGTTTGGAAATATGATTATAAATATTTTCTAAGTCTAAAAGTGAATGGTCGTGAAAGAGAAAAGTAATTGGAATATTTTCCAATTATAAATAGAATATATTTTCTACGTATTGAAAATAAAAGAAGACGATATATGGAAATGTTTTCCAATTAACGTAAAAGGTCAAGATGATTATCGAAAATATTTAGTTAACAAATATTGGTAAGGAAATGGAGAAGAGATTTAATTAATGAAATATTAATTAAAGAACCCAGTGATTTGTCTGATATGTTGAATGAACACTTGTTTTTATTCCATAGTTAAATCACAGATTATCAAAGTTTTTACCATCGTTGTCAATATGGAGAGACCAGTTGTATTATTATTCAAGAACCACTCTGTATTGGCAGTAGCGTTGCGAATCAGATTATATGAAGATAATCAAAGACGGAGTAAAATGCAAGGGCTTTTTCTATTAATAGAAATTGTGCCTTTGGTTTCGTTCAATCCTAGAACGAACGTAAATGGACGATTGTCTGACAAAGTATTTCCAATGATTGAATATATTGATCTGTACAAATAGATATGGTGGCAATGGATTTATTCCCTTAGCATAATATCCAGAATATATTTGTGCACATCAATTAGTGATTATTGGATCTGACAATGTGGCATTCAAAATGATTGTGTTATAATTGAATGGCAAGTAAGCGTAGCCTCAGGCCTCAACAATCGGGAAATGACAAAAATCGGGCGGCAGCATGGCTAAGTGGGTCGTTCCCATTAGGGTGTATAATCACCTATCTAGAGATTCATTTAATTCCTTATTCTATTCGATGTTATCTCATTCGAGAAATGGTTGTTGATCCCAACCGTTGGTGATATACATTCGATACACTCAAGCGAAATGAGTGATCAGTCATGTGTGGGTCGGGTTGCAAGATGTTCTTGTTGAACCAGTATATTCCTCTCTAGAGATACACTATCGGAAGGTGGTTCCATACCTTGTCATGTTGGAAATCCAATCTCCAATAAGCGCCATGCGGTTTTTGATTTTATATTATATATGGAACGTGAGATGCAAGCATCCCGCTAGATTCTATTTATTTGATGTAGACATTATTATAATATCACTGGATTTGATATCAAAAATATTATGGGTATCGTAAGGTAAAAACCATTCGTGTTTTTGTGTGGATCGGCCTAACGATTACCATTTCTTTCGAAAGGATTTTTATAGTTAAACAAATGATTGGAGTTTACTCACACCAGTCCCATGATTGACCCAGAGTTTTTTATTTTTATTTTTTTGTTTTCCCTAAACTCTTGGATGCCCAAATTTGTACGGGCAGTCAAGTAGTCGGGATTTTTCAGATTTACTTGGAAGAGCTGGAAGCAGGAGGCTTCAACAGTTAGCTATAGATTATCATATTTCCGTTGTGTGCTATGTTGTATCTGGAATCAGGAGTTTATAACTGTTCCAAGAATAACTGTTGTGCTCTGATAATGGTATGTGTATTCAAAACATATTTGTATTTCAAAAATTTATGTTATTTAATATATTTTATTCGTTCCGCTGTGAGATTTGTGTTCTTCGTTTTCTATTCTAATATTTCTTTCTTTCTTTCTTTCTATTTCTCATCCTCTAACTTCTTTCTAATAATGATTCGTATTTCTATGCAATTTGGGTTGGACGTATGTGTTATTAATTAACTCAAATAGTACAGATTTGCGGGCCATTACAAATTTGGAACCTTTACTGGTTGTAACAATCCGACAAGTTTCTGCTGATCACTTTTGACCTGTTGGCAAATAGAACACCTGTTAACAAAAATGGAAATGTCTCTTTTCATAGATCTTCACCAGAATGTGCGTTTGAGATCATGATACATCTTACTCAACCCTGGATGGATACTAAGCTTGGATTTGTGACATTCATCCATCACTTCCCTTCTGAGCTCAGGAATATTTAGGACACAAATTCGGCCAAATAATCTCATAAATCCTTTGTTATCAATCTGGAAACTCGAGGGTCCGCCTTCCCAAACTCTTTTACTAATTCTCTGAATAAATTCATCATCTTTCTGAAGAGCAGAGATTTTGTCAATCAATGAAGGCGTAATATGAGATTAGCAATAATGGCATTCTTCCTGCTAAGCGTATCTACTACAATATTGGCTTTCCCTGGAGTATACAAAATATCTAGATCGTATGCCGCAAGAAATTCTAACCAATGCTGCTGCCTCAAATTCAAGTCCTTCTGGGTGAATAGATACTTCAATGACTAATGATCTATATATAATTCGAACTTCTCACCCAAAAGATAGTGCCTCCATATTTTCAAAGCAAACACGACGGCTAACAACTCAAGATCATGAGTAGGATATCTCTTCTCATGCGGCTTCAACTGAAGGCTAGCATAAGCAACGGCATTGCCTCTTTGCATTAATACACACCAACACCTTCAATAGAAGCATCCGTTATACGGTCAAATCTTGATTGCCATCAATAATAGTCAACACTGGAGCAACAGTCAAACTTAATTTCAGCTCTTGGAAAGCTGCCTCACATTCAGGTGTCCAATTAAACTTTATATGCTTCTTTGTAAGCTTCGTTAATGGAGAAGATAGCGTCGAAAAATCTTAAATGAACTTCCGATAATAGCCAGCCAATCCTAGGAAACTTCTGACTTCTGTAGGCATGCTAGGCTGCTTCCAATCTTGAATGGCGGTGATCTTACTTGGATCCACTGAAAATCCTTCCTTCGATACTACATGACCGAGAAACTTCACTTCTTCTTGCCAGAATATGCATTTAGAAAATTTGGCTTTTAAAACATTCTTTCTCAGAATTTCCAAAACTTCTTCCAAATGCTTCTCATGCTCGGAAGTTGATTTAGAGAAGATTAAAATGTCGTCAATGAAATCCAGCACAAATTCATTCAAGACATCGCAGAATACTCCATTCTTTAAAGCCACAAAATAAGCAGGAGCGTTGCATAAGCCGAATGACATTACTAACCACTCATAAAATATGTCTGGACCTTTGAAAGCTGTCAAAGGAACACATTTGTAACAACCCAGAATTTTGGAACCAATTTCAAATTTTTATTTTAGAAATTTTAATGGATTTTAAATTTTGAAAATGATTTATTTTAAATAATAACGACTAAAAATTTATTTTAATCAAAGTTAGAACGAAAATTGTTAATTTATTTTTAAAAGGAGTAAGAAATAGCATGATAGTTTGAAATTTTGAATTTAAACTTTGACTGAATGTACAGGATTCAAAATAAATCGGATTTTGATGAAACTAGAAATATTTAAATCTATTTAAAAATATCTTTCCAATGAATCTGAAAAATTGAAATTTCATAACGAGATTCAAAAGTTATGTCCAGTATAATATTTAGAATAGTCGCTATGAAATTTAATATAATATATAGCCCGTATAAATAGCCATTTTGCAAACGACCTCCATTTTCGGCGAAACCACTTTGGTTGAATCCGGAATGTCAAATTATTGCAGGATTCCAATTTTCATAATTTTTGGAATTAATATGTGAGTGTAGCCATAGAAAATGTGTTTTGCCAATTTCAGTCAAATTCGATCGACCAGAAAATGACCATTTTTCAAACGGTCTCTAAATTCACCAAAATTAATTTTTTTAGAAACGTATCGTCTAAACATAGCTAGATTTATTTTTTGGGAATTTTTGGAGTCCGTTTATGGCCCCGGTAAATTTAAATGTACGATCAAATTAAATAATTAAATGATCTATATTTTAAATTGAAGAAAACTGACTGAAAACAATCGATTGGGCTAATGGGACTTATCCCATTGTGTCCGAAATGGGGGTATTTGTGACGATCCCAAAACCCCGTGACACGGTGTTAAGGATAATCATTGGAATATAACACATTAATCATCATTAGCAGATCACAGATAATAGCATAAACAGAAAATAGAATAATTTACACACATATGACAGCGGAATCATATAGATATCATCACATCAGAGAAGCACAGTACAGGATACAACTTAGTGCATAATGATACATAATCAGTCACCATCGCCTGAGGCGGAATCATACATAAAGAGTACACAAAAGGAATATCAGTCTACATCGCCAATGGCGGAATCATAATATAGATACAATAATGGCGGAGAAAATCCAAGTCAGCACAGTGTAGTCAAGCCTCGCCATGAGCCAAAAGATGCGTCAGAAACCTGTAACTAGGCTGCCCGTGTGAAATGAGGGCACCCGAGTTTGCAAGGTGAAACAAACTACGAGTCAGTCATGGGACTGGTATGAGAAATCTACTCAACTTATTAACAACAATAATAAGGCAAATCAAAGGACCACGCCACTTTCGCGGAACGGGTTTACTCCAATGAGTGCTAGTGCATGAAATAAAATAACCGATTAAATCAACGCAATGCTTTTTATAAAATGAAGCCATTATAAGACTCAGGTCCCATCACACAATGCAACGCAAGCCGGAGGATAGAGTTTTCCCTTATAATGGCCAAAAATGCTTCATACGAATAAAACAAAAGTGCTTGATATTATTACTAGTGCATATATGTTTCAAAAGAAAATTCAATCATAAATATCAATCCTAGATGGCATGGGTACCATATATCATGTCGCCATACTAGTAATACAATCACATCCGCATATTTCGTATTGGAAATTGGATTCTTTCATGAGTCGAGGCAAGGGGCAAGCTCCTCTCCGTTCGAGACACTCTAGCAAATGCCTCGGGACCGCACACAGCAATCCCCTGGATCCTCCAAGGCCGGTCCTCTCTTACTTTTGAGGATTAATTATTCCTGAACACACGTTTCCCGGTCCTTACAGACCTATAATCGAGGCGCCTCGCATTCCAACAGCCACACGGGTGAAAAGTAGATATAAATGTCAGGGCTGGGAGGTCACTAACACCACCATAGCTAGAAAGAAACGTCATGCACTCCTTGGGTCCTTCTCCCGTTTTTGACTCATACCGGGGTGTGAGGCTCACGAATTCACGTTATACACAAAGCTACGTCACACAGACCATGCTTTGATCATCAACCACAAGACTTTGCTTTGCAACAGAAGCCTTGATCATATGCCACTCAGGCGTGCCACACAGGCAATCCACTCCATGCGACTGATTCCTGTCAATACATAACCTCTGAGCTCGTACGTCTCAGAGAAGGGCGTTAAGCAAGAGAATAAATTCTCCGCCGCCAAACAGATATATATTTAACAGAGATCAATCAACACAGAACAAAATCCAATGTCAGACACACAGTCCATTTACAAGTCCGTTCTGGGTCTGAACGAAACCGGAGGCACCAATTCCTCGCATATCCGTACAATCAACAGTATGTGTGGACGGCTACTACTTCAATTCCTTCATGGTAGCTACTCCAATCACGAGCATCAGTAGCGCCCATCCATCCAATGTGAAGATCGTCGGTCTTCAGTCATCTTCGACTCTTCGACTTCTCAACGTCGATCGATTATTTGAAATGAGATAAACTCGGCCTTTTCAAATAACCCACGTATATTTAGATTTTCGAATCAGTTAACCACGTGGTTGGTCTATTCAACATTCACATTTCAGTTATTTAGTTATAATTTTCATGTAAAATACATTCAACCATCACATATCAAGCAAACACAACAAAATTGGTTTATTTCCACTCTATATCGTCTATAGTACTTTATAACGATATATCGCCATTTTTATTTGATTTAAAACGGCCATATTTAATTAAACGACGTTTCAGGTCGTGTCGATGCACTGGCGCTGCTTTTCACTAATTTTGTTTTACACATATATGAACATCTAACCGTTGGATCTTCACAAACTTTACATCATTAGGAAGGTCTTTTCAAAACGAATCCAACGGTTTCAGTTTTGGGAAAATCCGACGGTCGGATCTTCCACACTAACCATTTGAAGTTACGATTTCAATTTACAAACTGCAGCGTCGTTATTCGATTTAATTTAATTATATTTATATATATATATAAATATAATCGTTTCTGGCGCTGTTTTTCTTCAGTTTTGAATTAAACATTCTAGACAATCCAACCGTCGGATCTTCACAAAGTTGGTGCCGTTGGAAAGATATTTCTAAGGCGAACCCAACGGTTGAGGTTTCGGGAAAATCCAATGGTCGGATTTCCCGTACTAGTCGTTTGAAATCACGGTTTCAAAACATGAACTGCACGACCACGTTTCGTTTTAATTCTATTTATATTTATATATTTATATAAATATAGTTCATTCAAAAATTCCTATATCGTTTCCACTTCAATTATTTCACTAACGCCTTTAAATTTTGGAAAATTTCTCCATAACCTCCTTTGTACGGGATGGTCTGGGAAAATTCCCAAATAGCCACACGGGCGTCTCATATCAAAAAGAAAAAGCCAAGCGGCTAGCCAACAGGTTCATAAAATCATCACCCAAACAAAGCGGTAAATGTGTACCTATTTGTCGGGCACAAAATTCTATTTCTCTTCTCTAGCCCCTTTTGCTTTAACCTGTTCAATAGATATGCATATACACATATACAATTCCTATCACTTATCATTTTCCATTCAATTTCATATTTGATTTTCTTCAGTTTTAAAAACACCATTCATTCTAATGTTGCATGCATATGCTAAAATCATATCATTAGCTAATTAATGTATATTTCAACTCATGCACGTTTATTTGAACAAGTGGCTATTTTTAACACTTCACATTTCAAAGATGAAAATTTTGGCGAACTAAAATAGATTTCAACACATGACTATTTTATTTAGTTCCTATGCATGTTAAAAATAATATTTCTATCACAAATATTTATTTCAACGTCCGCATATCTTTAGCATATCACACATATGATAAAAATGATATTTTTATCATTTAAAATATTTATTCGACAAATAGATGTTTCAGCACTTCATAGTTTCAATAAAAATGTAATTTTTATTGTTCGATCTTTTTATTCAACACATGAACCTTTCCACTACACACACTTCTCAACAAATGAGTATTTCCACACATGGGCATTTTATTTAGGTTGTTCATATTAGAAAGATGGGATTTTTATGGTTGAAATTATTTATATAAGGCGAATATTTTTATTTACTTCATATACATATAAAAATGTGATTTTTATTGTTTAAACACTTCATTCATTCACAAATGAATTTAATTTTCATACAACACTTTTCAACACATGAATATTTCCACACATGGATATAGTTTCAACATATGGCTTTAATTTCAACACATGAAAATAATTTCAACATAAGAAAATAATTCTAACACACAAAGATTATTCAAAATTTCGGCAGCATAACGGCAGGGTAGTTAAAACCGGCACCGTCCCTAGTACGGCTCCTCGCTCTACCTTAAAACCTCGCGGTTTTTGACAATGGGGATTCATGCATCTAATTCGCACGCAGGCGGCATGTTTATTTTTATTTCCACAAATATTTTCAATTCATTTCAATCACCAATGGGTATTTTTCAACCACAACCAAACAATATCAACCACAAACAATTATTCAACCATTCGTATTTTTCATCCAATATTTCACACCAATTCACCACAATAAATATCGTCCATGGTTTGTGGACGAGGGGAGTATATATATATATATATAATTGCTATTTTTCACTTGCATTTCAACACATATATCAATTATTCTATGCATGTAAAATTCATACTTCGCTTATATAGCTTACACTACACATGTACATGAGGTATACAACACGTATGTAATTTATATTTCGCTTATATAAATTATACACGACATTTTCCATACAATTTCACGTTAATTTAGATTTCTCACCTTGGTTTTCGGAGCGCTAAAAATCGATACGATGTCAGAAAAATCCGCGGCTTCTTCTATTGGGTAGAGAGCTTCCTTGCGGTCTCGATGTTTCCTGTTTCATCGAGTTTCGTCAACACACCAAAAAGATATGATTTTTCAAAGTGTAAAGATCAAAGAAAAACTCACTTTCACGAAGCTTCAAAACTAGGTTTACAGTTTCGCGAAATCAATGGCACGTGGGGACGATCGGGGAGTTGGACGTGGAAGAGGGAAGAGAGGGCTTTAAATCGGTGGTGGTTTGGTGGCGTTCGGTGGTCGGTGGCGTTCAGGGCGGCGGCGGGAAGTGCTCGACTTCCTGGCGTCGATACGGGCGGAGGAGGCGACGAGGGTGGCAGTGGTGGGGTCGGATTTGAAGAGGAGGCTGAGGCGCGTCGAATGGTGGCGGCGGCAAAGGCTGTAGGTGGCGGTAGCGGCGGCGGCGGAGGAGAGAAGGTGGTGAACGGGTTTCGCCGTTGATCGGGGGGGTTTTCTTTTTTTTTCTTTTTAAAATTTATGAAAGGAAAATTCTGATTGGCCGAAGGTTATATTAAATTTTTAAATAGTGTTTTCTCAAACGAACTCCTTTTTAAACCCAACGACAGTCGCCCCTAGCCAAATACCCCCATTCCGGACACAATGGGATATGTTTCGTAGGCCAATTCGACTGTTACAGTCAGTTATTTTTCAAATTAAAGTATAAAACATTTAATTTTTAACTTTCAACGTACATTTCAATTTGCCAGGGCCACAAACTAATTCGAAAAATTCCAGAAAAATAAATCTAGCTATGTTTTGACGCTACGGTCCCAACAAAACTAGTTTCGTCGAATTCTGAGGTCGTTTGAAAAATGGCCATTTTCTGGTCGATCCAATTTAATAGAAATCGACCAAACACATTTTCTTTTGCCACGCTCACATACTAGCTTCAAAAATTATGAAATTTGAAACCTAGCAATAGTTTGACATCCCGGACCCAACAAAAGTGGTTTCGTCGAATTCCGAGGTCGTATGCAAAATATCAATTTTCCAGGGCTATATATTCTATATACCGACTCTTCTGAAAATTCATTTGGCCATAACTTTTGATTCCCGTTATGAAACTTCGATTTTTCAGATTCGTTAGAAAGGTATTGACTAACAGATTTAAATATTTTTGGTTTCGCTAAAATCCGTTATATTTTCTATCCTGCATAGTCGGTCAAAGTTTGAATTCAAATTTTCAAACTGACTCACTATTTCTAATTCACTATTTTATTGAAATATTCTATTTCAATTGTTCAAATTCCTTTGAAATAACCAATTTAAAAATTTTAAATTGGCTCGTATTTTCCGGGTTATTACAGTATTTGCCTGGAAACAACTTTCGCTGGGCTGAAATTGGAGTTGAAAAGGGTTAACGGGCTATTTTGTAAATTAGAGAATTAAATAATAATTTATTTATAAATACCCTCAAAACTAGTTCACCCTAAACCCTAATCCTAAAAGGTCGCTAGCAATTCATGTTCAATGACCAGGGAGCGCTCTCGTGTTCCCTCGCCGTTCTCCCAATCCAGTTTATAAAATTCGAAATCTTTAAAATGAAAATGGATCAGCTCAACATGATCTACAAAGTGAACGAACATGATTAGATATGGTGGTCTGAATTTAGAGAAATCGAAGCCTAAAGTGCTGAACATTGCAGTTCTTTTCATGGCATTCTGGTGCGCCGGAATTCATTGCGACGGTGATGGATGTGGATTGGCGTCGGAGTTTCTCGAGGTGCATGTGCTTCAAGGAGGACGGGTGCGAGTTTTTTTGATCGAACCTGGAAGAGTATACACGAACGGGAAGAAGGTCAGGGGCCTTTGGATTGGGAAATGAACGGCTCTGATTTAATAAGGTTAATTAATATTATAAATTCTGAAATTATATTTATTTAATGATAGTGAAAACTTATGAAAATCATAACTTCCTCGTATGATGTTAAAATTCAGAAAACCAAAGTCCGTTGGAACCGTAATTTCGAGAACTACAATATAGGACTGACCGGAACAGATTTGGAGCTTTCTACAATTTTATATGGAGTAAAATCGATGCGAGAAATTCTACTTTTTTATATAATCAAAATCAATTAATCATAATTAGATATGTTGATTGTCATACGCTGTAATATTCTGCTAATTGTCATACATGATTTGATCTGTGATTGGTGTGTTATGTAGATCTGTTAATTTAGTGATATTGTGTTATAACAAAATTGTTAAAAACACATAGATCATTTTTGTTGTAATAAAATGAGTGAAACAAAAATATATAATTTTTGTTTAAATAGAATTGTCAAAATAAAAATGAACATTTTTGTTGAAATAAAATAATCAAAACAAAAAAAATGACAATTTTGTAAAGTAGATTTGTGTCAAAGCACAAATTACATTTTGTCAACGAAACAAAATGAAAGAACAAATTTTGTCATTTTGTTGAATTAGAAATTTCAACAAAAATGAAATATCGATTTTTAACATATTTGTTAATTAGAATTGTGTTTAACAAAAATTATCATTTTTTTAATTAGATTAGTTAAATCAAAAATTAACATATTTGTTAATTAGAATTGTGTTTAACAAAAATTATCATTTTTGTTAATTATATTAGCTAAATAAAAAATTAACGTGTTTGTAATTAGAATTGTGTTTAACAAAAATTATCATTTTTGTTAATGAGATTAGTTAAATCAAAAATTAACATATTTGTTAATTAGAACTGTGTTTAACAAAAATTATCATTTTTGTAAATTAGATTAGTTGGATCAAAAATTAACATATTTGTTAATTAGAATTGTGTTAAACAAAAAAAAATCATCATTTTGGTCAAATTAGAATGATGGAATTAAAATTATCATTTTGTCAAGATATAATTATTGGATCAAAATTGACATTTTTTCGAAATATAATTGTTGAATTAAATTTGTCATTTTTGTCAAATCAAAATAGTTGAAATAAAAAGGACATTTTGCTGTAACAAAATAGTTGAAATAAAAAGGACATTTTGTTGTAAGAAGATAGTGAAACAAAAAATATCATTTTTATAATTGAAACAAAAATGAACCTTTTGTCAAAGTAGATTAGTTGAATCAAATTATATATATATTTTTGTCAAAGCATATTAGTTGAAACTAAATGTACATTTTTGTCAAAGCATATTAGTTGAAACAAAATGTACATTTTTGTCAAAATATATTAGTTGAAACAAAGATTTACATTTTGTCAAAATATGATGGTTGAAAACAAAAATTACATTTTGGTTAAATATATTTGAGTTATAACAAAAATTGCATTTTTGTTGAATAGATTGGAGTTATGACAAAAATAATATTTTGGTTAAATAGATTTGTATTTGAGAAAAAATATTAATTTTGTTGAACTAGAATTGTCAACAAAAATGAATAATCACTTTTAAGTCATTTTGTTGAGCTAGAATTGACAACAAAAATGAATAATCACTTTTAAGTCATTTTGTTGAACTAGAATTGTCAACAAAAATGAAATTATCTCTTGTATTTATTTTGTTAAACTAAAATTGTTAACAAAATGAAATTATCTCTTGTAATCATTTTGTCAAAATAGGATTATCAACATAAATGCCACCATCACTTATATACATTTTGTTAAATTAGAATTGTTAATAAAATGAAATCATCACTTTTTAATCATTTTGTTAAACTAGCATTGTTAACAAAATGTAATTATCATTTTTATGTATTTTATTAAAATGGAATTTTAGACAAAAAATGAGATTATCACTTTTTTTCATCTTGTTAAACTAGAATTGTTAACGAAATGAAATTGCCACTTTTAATCATTTTGTTGAAATGGAATTGTCAACAAAAATGAAAATATCATTTTAATCATTTGGCCGAAATAGAATTGTCAAAAAAATAGAAAGTCATCATTTTTATTTGTTAAGTTGAAATGAATTTGTAAACAAATAAAATTATGATTTTTATTTGTTATGTTGAATAGAAAAATGTATGCAAATAAAATATTCTTTTATTTGTCATTAGAATACATAGAAGAATGTATGCAAATAAAATATTCTTTTATTTGTCATTAGAATACATAGGAAAATGTATGTAAAAAATATGTCATCTATGTTAGAAAGCATATCTTGGAAACCAAAATATGTCATTTAGTTAGAAAACACATTTTGTAAATAAATATGTCATTTATATAATAATATGTTTTTGTTTAATAAAAGTATCATTTTTAGTTGTTTTGTTGAAATAGATTTGTCGACAAACCGAAGTCATCATTTTTATTGTTTTGTTGAATTAGAATTGTCGACAAAACAAAACATCATTTTTATCGTTTTGTTGAATTAGAATTGTCGACAAAACAAAATATCACTTTTATTTGTTTTGTTGAACTAGAATTGTCGACAAAACAAAAATATCACCTTTATTTGTTTTGTTGAATTAGACATGTAAAACATATCATGTAGACAAAATTATCTTTTATTTTGTCGCCAGAATTGTAAACATGTCATGTAGACAAAATTATCTTTTTATTTTGTCACTAGAATTATAAAACATACATTAGAATTTGTATGTAAGTTAGAGAATCATTTTTATTGTCACAACATACATCAGAATTTGTATGTTAATTAAAACATTCATTGAAACTACGTACAAATAAAATATTTCTTTTTATTTGTTAAAGTTAAAAATAGAAATACAAATAAAAAAAATTATATTTTTATTTGTCATTAGCTCAATTATCAAGTAAATAAAATATATTTTATTTGACATAATGAACATGTAGATATGATATGCCAATAAAACATTCTTTTATTTGGCATGTTAAATACGTTAGTGGAATCGTCGAATGGTTTATATTTATATAATTATATATATAAATATAAATTAAAATTAAAATTAAACGAATCACGCGCAGTATTTCGTGTTTCAGAATCGTAACTTTAAACGATTACACCGAAAGATCCGACCGTCGGGTTCTCCCAAAACTGGAACCTTTAGGACCGCTTTGGGAAGATCTTTCCAACGACATAAATTTTGTTAAAATCCATTGGTTAGATTTTGAGATATGTGTAAATCATATTATGATAAAAACAGCGTTAGGGCTGCCTATTGACCCGAAGCGTCGTTAAATTAATTTAGCTATTTTTATATAAATTAAAATAGCGATAAATCATTATAAAATAATATTAACGATATAAAATGGTTTAAATATATATATGTATATATGCGAGAATTATTTGAAAAGACCGATTTCAATCTCATTTCAAATAATTATACGACGATTTAAATCGAAGATATTGAAGACGGTGATTGAAGACCGGCGATCTTCACATCGAATGGACGGCTATTGATGCCCGGCACTGGGTTGCTTCTTGGAAAGGGTTAAAGTGGTAGTTGTCTAGACGTACTTGTTGACTGTCCGGATAAGCGGGCACCTCTCTTCCGTATTGGACATACGGGACTAGGAATAAAGTGACTCCGGTTTCGTTCAGACATAGAACAGACTTGTAAATGGATGTGTGCCTGACATTAGATTTCATTCCATGTAAATTGATTTCTATTTAATACATATCTGATTGGTGGTGGAGAATTTATTCTCTTGCTTAATACCCCTTCTCTGAGACGCACGAGCTCAGAGGTTATATATTCGTAGTTATCGATTGCATGGGATGTCAATGTGGCATGGCGGATTATCAAGGCTTTTGTTGAAAAGCAGAGCCTTGTGGTTGATGATCAAAGCATAGCCTATTTCAGCATAGCTTTGCGTATAGCGTTACCTCGTGAGCCTCACACCCCAGTAAGAGTCAAAGACGAGACAAGGGAATGCAGGGAGTGCACACGTTTCTTTCTAGCTAGAAGTGGTATTAGGGTTTTGCAAGCCCTGACATTTTACTTATGTGGTTGATGGATTATGAGGTACCTCGGTTTTATTGGTCGATAGAGACCAAATTATAGGTTAGGACAAGGAAATGTGTGTTCAGGCATAACTAATCTACTAAGGTATATTTGTGGACTGGCCCTGCAGGATCCAAGGGTTCACTGCGGGGAATCCTGAGACAATGTTAAAGAGTCTCGAATCGGTAAGGAGATCGTCCCTAGCCTTGACTCATGACGGAAACCCAATTTCCAATACAACATTACGGTTTTGTTTGTAAACCTATATATAGCGACATAGTATATGGTAGCTATGCCGTCTAGGATTGATACATGTACTTTGAAGCATTTTTAAAGTTGATTAAATACTAATGATAATATTAAAATATTATTTTCTACGTATCAAGCATGTTTGATCATTATAAGGTAAAACTCTATCCTCCGGTTTGCATTGCATTGTGTGATGGGACTTGAGTCTTATAATGATTTCATTTTTCTAAAAATTATTGCGTTGTTTTGAATAAAATTTATTTAATTTATGGACTGGCAATCCAATGGAGTAAGCCCGTTCCTCGTTAGCGGCGTGGTCCTGTAATTAGCCATAATTTTAGATAAGTTAGGAAAGTTTTCTCATACCAGTCCCATGACCGACTCGTAGTTTGTTTCACTTTGCAAACTCGGGTGCCCTCTTTTCCACAAGGGCAGTCGAGTAGCTTATTTTGCAGATATATTGAGCAGGATTCTGGATCGAAGCTTAGATTTGTGTCCAGAGCATTGACAATCTTCCGCTACATTGTATTAAATTCATTGTAAATTATCTTCCATTGTTGTATTATTATATCGATGTACTATGATATTCTGTACTCTGATGTAACATTATTATAATGTTTATAAAAGTCTTAGGTTATCTGTTCTGATGTGTTGTATGCCCAAAGTTAGCGTATTCGGGTTTTTAAACGGTCTTAGTCGATTTTGCGATCAATTAGGTTCGGGCGAAATCCTAATCGTTACAACATTCTTCGATAATCCGCAATTGATGGAAACCTGTAGCTAGGCCCATTCTAGAAAATATTTGCGCTCCATTCAAGCGATCCAATAAATCATCTATACGGTGAGACGACCCCAAACCCCGAACTGACGGTGGCAAGGGTAATCCTTGGAATATAACATAGAAACAGATAATAACAAAACAAAATTTAATAAATACACCAGTACCCGGCCTACTCAGGGCCAGCAACAAGGACTGGTATGAGAAATCTACTTAACACATTTATAATATGGCTAATCACAAGACCATGCCACTTTTGTGGAACGGTTTTACTCCATTTGATTGCCAGTGCTTTAAAAACAAATCTTTCTTTTAAACATCGCAATGCTTTTTATAAAAATGAAGCCATTATAAGACTCAGTTCCCATCACACAATGCAACGCAAACCGGAGGATAGAGTTTTACCTTATAATGGCCAAAATATGGTTGATACGAATAAAACAAAAGCAATTGATATTATTACTAGTGTTTATATGTTTCAAAAAAAATTTCAATCATAACTATCAATCATAGACGGCATGGGTACCATATATCATGTCGCCATATATATATATATATATATATATATATATATATATACATACATACAATCAAAACCGCACAGTCACGTATTTGGAAATTGGATTTCTGTCTTGAACCAAGGCAAAAGATAGTCCTTACCGAATTCGAGACAATCTAGCCCATGTCTCAGGCAAGCGCGCAGGCAAGCCATGGATCGTCAGGGCCGGTCCACCGAGGTGGATTATTATGCCTGAACAATACGTTTCCCGCCCTTTGGAGCGTAAGTGAGCCAACGAATGACTCCATCGGACCCGGATCGTCTGATCTAACCGAGGCGCCTCGCAACAGCAACAACATAAGTCAAACTCGTCAGGGCGTGTAAAACCACTGACGCCACTCCTAGCTAGAAGGAAACGCATGCCCTCCCTGAGGTCCTGCTCCCGTTTCTGGTTCATACCGGGGTGTGAGGCTCGCGATTTCACGTTATACACAAAGCTACGCCACACAGGCGGTGCTTTGATCATCTCCACAAGATTTTTCTTTTCAACAGAAGCCCTGATCACTGCATCTTAGAATGCCACATAGACAATTCACACCGTGCAACTGATGGTTGTCAATCACACAGAATATATTCCAATGTCAGACACACTGTCCATTTGCAAGTCCGTTCTGGGTCTGAACGAAACCGGAGGCACTATATACCTCGCAAACCCATCGATCACCACGTACGTCTGGACGATCACCACTCATTATCCATATTTCGGGATGCCTCCCAATCAGGACCTCGGTTACCATCCAAACGAGGTGAAGATCTCCGGTCTTCGACCACCGTCTTTATCTTCGATTCAGTTATTCAGAATGGGATAAACCCGGTCTTTCTGAGCAACTCGCGTATATAATAAACAAGTGCAACACTAACATACACACGCATCATTTCAATTCATTAGTCACTAACGGTCAATCAGTAAGAGAACGATTTCCCAAATATTAACCCCGAAGGTCGAAACCAACATCAGATCAATACCCAAGAAACCATTCGACTTAGCCAACCTTCAGTTAATTTCTAAATTTATATCCATATCGTTCACAATATTTTATAATGATTTATCGCTATTTTTATTTATTTTAGAATAGCCATTTTATTCAAAACGACGCTTCGGGCCATAACGCGACCGTGGCGCTGTTTTTCTTCAGATTTGATTTACACATATCTGAAAATCTAACCGTTGGATCTTCACAAAATTTACATCATTAGAAAAATCTTTTCAAAACGAAACCAACGGTTCCAGTTTCGGGAAAATCCGACGGTCGGATCTCCCGGTATAATCGTTTGAAGTTTCGATTTCAAAATACGAACTACAGCGTCGTTATTCGATTAAATATAATTATATATATATATATATAATCGATTTTGGCGCTGTTTTTCTTCAGATTTGAATTAAACATTCCAAAAAATCCAACCTTTGTATTTTTACAAAGTTGGTGTCGTTGGAAAGATATTTCCAACGCGAACCCAACGGTTGCGATTTCAGGAAAATCCGATGGTCGGATCTCCCGGTATAATCGTTTGAAATCACGGTTTCAAAATACGAACTGCAGCGTCGTTATTCGATATATTTTAACCCTATTTATATATATATATACATATCGATTCTTCAATTTTAAAGCTATATGATTTCCATACATTTGATAAAAATGATATTTTTATCTAACTGTCTTCTATTTCAACACTTCACTATTTTTAACAATTTGTGTATATAATAAAAATATGATTTTTATTGTAAAACAATTCATTTCAAAACACTATTATTTTATATAGTTCATATAGGTAATAAAAATAGGATTTTTATCATAAAACAATTTCTTTCAAAACAAAATTATTTTATATAGTTCGTATAGATGATAAAATGTGATTTTTATTATAAAACAATTTATTTCAAAATATGAATACCATTCAACACATGAATTTCAATTCAACGAATGAATATCGATTCAACACATAAAGGTTTTCTATAGTTTATATATATATATAAATGTGATTTTTATATTTAAAACACGAATACCATTCAACACATGAATTTCTAATCAACGAATGAGTTTCAATTCAACACATGAAGGTTTTCTATTCAACGAATAAATATAGTTTCAACAAATGAAAATAGTTCAAACACATGAATATTATTCAAAATTTCGGCAGCATAATGGTAGGGTAGTTAAAACCGGGACCGTCCCTAGTACGGCTCCTCGCTCTACCTTAAAACCTCGCGGTTTTTGACAATGGGGAATCATGCATCTAATTCGCACGCAGGCGGCATGTATATTTATTTCATTTCCACAAACTAATCCTATGTGGTTTCAACCAAATATTTCTCAACCACAAATGGGTATTTTTCAACCACAATCAATCAATATCAACCACAAACAATTCCAATCAACCATTCGCTATCAATCAATTTTCACACCAATCACAACCAATAAATATCGTCCATGGTTTGTGGTATATATAGCAATTTACTTCTATTTCAACACATATATAATTTTTACAATGCATATACAACTTATACATCGAACGTACAACTTATACAACACTTATACAAGAGGTGTACAACGCTTATATAACTCATACATCGACTATATAATTTATACATCGTCGTTTTCCATTTCGTTTATAAATCAGAAATCTCACATTGGGTTCCACTCCACCAAAAATAGCAGAAGGCTCAGAAAAATATGCGGTCTCTTCTAGAATGTAGAAGACGTCCACACGAGTCCATTGTCTCTTGTTTCACTGAATTTCGTCAAGAAATGAAAAAGATATGATTTTTATAGTGGAAACAAAAACCGTAGCGCTTAGAACTGCTATAATATAGTTTAAATTATATTCAGCCATTACCTTTAAAAGCTGTTCAAAACTAGGTTTTGAAAATTCGTGAAATCCGTAGCACTTCGTCCCGATCAGGCTGTGTGACGTCGAAGAGGGTGGAAAGGGCTTCGTGGCGCCGGGGGTTTTTGCCACATCGATGGCCTGTGGAAGCGGCGGCGGAGCTCTCAAGACGTCGACTTCTTGGGCGTCATTCTCGACGCTGGCGAGGGGAGAGAGGGCAGGGGTTGGTCGGATTTGAAGGGGAGGAGGAGGGCTTTCGATTTTGGGTGGTGGCGGGGGTCAACGACGATCGTGGACGCCGGAATCAGGCCTGGAACGAAGGAGCAGCTCCGCCGTCGAGCGTGAATAACGGGGGGGGGGGGGGGTCTGATTTTTAAATAGAAATTAAATAATGAATGGAATTTAATGATTGGCCGATATATATATTTATCGAAAATTAGGGTTTTCCCACACGAACTCGAAAACAAACCCAACAACTGTCGTCCCTAGCGTTTTACCCCCATTTCGAACACAATGGGATATGTTTCGTAGGCCCATTCGACTGTTTCAGTCAGTTTTCCTTCAAATTAAAATGTAAAACATTCAATATTTAATTTGAACGTACATTTCAATTTGCCAGGGCCACAAACTGATTCGAAAAATTCCAGAAAAATAAATCTAGCTATGTTTTGACGATACGGTCCCAACAAAACTAGTTTCGGCGAATTCTGAGACCGTTTGCAAAAAGGCCCATTTCTGGTCGATCCAATTTAACTGTAATTGCCCAAAACACGTTTTCCTTTTCCCCGCTGACATACTAGCTTCAAAAATTATGAAATTTGAAACCTAGCAATAACTTTACATCCCGGATCCAACAAAAGTGGTTTCGTCGAATTTCAAGGTCGTATGCAAAATGGCCAATTTCACGGGCTATATAAATTCCATAGCGACCTTTCTGAAAATTCATTCGGCCATAACTTTTGCTTTCCACTATGAAAAATTGATTTTTCAGATTCGTTAGAAAGGTATTCACTAACAGATTTAAATATTTTTGGTTTCACTCAAATCCGTTTTGTTTTGCAGCGTTTTGTTTTGCACCCGGTACATCCCGACAAAGTTTGAATTCAATTTTTGAAACTGCAGCGCCATTTCAGGCCTTGTTTATAATTATAATTAATTATATTCGTTTTCAAACGTCGATTCAAACTCACTTTTCATCGCTATTATTTAAAATAATTTAAAATCCATCATTTTAGCCTATTTAAAATTTTTAAATTGGTTCAGATTTTCTGGGTCGTTACATACGGGCAATGGATATTTATTCTTTAGTGTATGCTTGTTGAGGTCTCGGTAATCCGCACACAATCTGAGAGTACCATCTGACTTTGGAACAAATACTACTGCTGCACCCTAATTCGAAAAGCTAGGCCTGATCAGACCATTCCATAAAAGCTGTCAAGTTTGATTACCTAATTCTTCTTTCTCTTTCCATGTCATTCTTCGAATAGGATGCACAACTGGCCTTGCATTCGGAACTAAATCAATCATGAAGTCAATTTCTCTCCACGGAGGTATGCTATCAACTTCTTCGAACACATCTACATAATTCTTAACGATGGGAATATTGTCAATAGCAGTGGGAGAAACCTCGAGAGCAGCCCAAAATTCTTTTCTATCTGAATTTGAGCCTACGCAGGGTATAACAATATTTGCAAGCTTCGTTTTAATTCTAACAACTCTTTCCGCACATTTGACTTCGGCCTCGTATTTAGTTAATCAATCCAACCCAAGAATAATACCAAATTCAGAAAAATCCATAACGATCAAGGTGCAAGAAAACTGATAATGGGAAAAAGAGACAGGCACTTTACAATACAATGCAAGAACAGGAGAACCACCGATTGGATTATGAACTTTAATCGATTCTTTAAGATTCCTTAATTTAGATTTAGCTTCTTGACTATATTACTCGAAATGAAGCTTTATGACGTGCCCGTATCAAACAGTACTATAACAGAAATATTGTTGACAGTGAGAGTGCCTTCCAAAACATCTGGCCTTTGCTGACTAGCTGAGGGTGTTGGAGTTTCTGCTACTTCATTTACATGAGCTACTATAGACTTCCTTGATAGTTGGCAATTCTTTGCAATATGACCAAACTGGTGACACTTATGGCATTTTCTGCTCTCTTGAGACTTCTTATTGGACTTAGTCCCATCCTTTCCTTGTTTCTTTAGAGATATGCAATTTATAGCCAAATGTCCTTGTCTATTGTAGTTAGAGCATGTGGCAGTCGTTAACGGTTACTTCTTAGATTTAATCCCTTCCTTATCAGCTTTAGGCTTCTTACTGACCTCAGACTTTGTACTTGCCTCAGGGCTATCAGTTTCAAACTTCCTTTTGCTGCTGGAACTGTCTTCATCTTCCAAACCATGTTGCTTATCAAGATACTCATAGCGATAATATAAGGACCCGTAACCTCCCCATGAAAGAAAGACGGATACTTTGAGGACAAGACGAATCAAAACGCAAACAGAAGAACATTTCATTGTATATTACAACAATTCCATCAGAATACAGGAATATACAGAGTGTGAATCAATATTACACATCATAAATTATCAGAGATTTAAATACACTACTGCAGCGGAAAATAATACAAAATACAACTGGAAGTAACACACGGATACAGAGCTTTCCGAATATCGCTTCAGCTGTAAATCAGGATCCTATGAATATAAATCTGCAAAACCAAAACTACTAGCTGCCCGTGCCAAAATAAGGGCACCCAGAGTTTAGGTTAAAACAATAAACTCCTGGTCAGTCATGTGACTGGTGTGAGAACTAAAACAGTTATTAATCTTTATTTTAAAGTTAGGTAAATCAAGGGACCACGCCATATAAGACGGAACGGGTTTCCTCCCAAGAACACCAGTGCATAAAACAACAGCGCAATGCTAAATAAAGAACAATGAAGCTATTATAAGACCCAGGTCCCATCGCACAATGCAACACAAGCCGGAGGATAGGGTTTTACCTTATAATAGCCAAAAGAATGCTTGATACACTAAATTTCATCTTTTATTTTTACTATAAGTGCATAGTATTAAAACAATTTCAATCATAAGTATCAATCATAGACGACATAAGTGTCCCATCCCACTATGTCGCCATATATAGGTTTTATAATCAAAATCGCAACGTCACGTATTGGAAGCTGGATTCCCATCTATGAACCGAGGCAAAAGATAGTCCTCACCAAATTCGAGACGCTCTAGTTCGTGTCTCAGGCTACAGCCGCAACTGCACTTAGGAGCCACAGGGCCGATCCACTCGATGTGGATTAAATAAAACCCTGAATACTACGTCTCCCCGCCCTATGGGGCGTAAATGAGCCAAATGACTCCATCGGCTCCACACAGTCACTGACATATCTGAGGCGCCTCGCAATAACAACAACCACACAGGTGAAAATAATATAAATGTCAGGGCTGGTAGTTCACTAACACCACCTCTAACTAGAAAGAGACTCACGTTCTCCATGGATCCTCTCCGGTTTCTGGTTCATACCGGGGTGTGAGGCTCGCGAATTAACGCCATACACAAAGCTATGCTACACAGGCCGTTCTTTGATCATCAACCACAAGACTTTGCTTTTCAACAAAAGCATTGATCAATTACCACTTAGGCATGCCACACAGGCAATTCACTTCATGCGATTGATATCCATCGATATATAACCCTTGAGCTCGTACGTCTCGGAGAAGGGCATTAAGAAAGAGAATAAATTCTCTGCCGCCAAACAGATATATATTTAATAGAAATCAATCACACAGAATAAAATCCAATGTCAGACACACAGTCCATTTACAAGTCCGTTCTGTGTCTGAACGAAACCGGAGGCACCTTGTGCCTCGCATATCCATCGATCTCCAAGTACGTCTGGACGATCACCAACTGATTCCCTCCTCTTGGGTGTACAGCCCAATCAAGATCATCAGCAATCACTCAAACGATGTGAAGACCTCCGGTCTTCGACCACCGTCTTTATCCTTGACACCACGCCGAATCAGTTATTCAGAATGGGATAAACCCGGTCTTTCTGAATAACTCGCGTATAAAATAAACAAGTGTTACACAAACACAACATACGTCTCATTCCAATTCAGAATATTCTTTTATTCAAATATTCTTATACTTTGGGGAAAGGTTCCCATTAATTTTATCAAAGATAAATTCTTTAAATTTATTCTTTAATCTTCTTTTGGATATCAATTCAAACTAGTCGGGATTAGGGAACCACACCGGAGTAATCATTTATTTTATTTCCCAATCCCAACCTATTCATCCTATGAAGTAAAATTGGTCTTACTTCATATCTAACACCACGGTGTTATCGGTATATTCAATTACCATTTCACGTTCAAATCTAATTAAAGATTTAACTATCGTCTAGAGCAAAACTGGTGACACTCCATTCTCGATCATTATTTCAATCTAGTTAAAGATTCATTAAAACTCCACTTAGTTTTAATCTTCCCAAAATCAATATTAATGATTGTTTAACTTGGGAAATCATATCATGTCTTTAACTGAGTTAAAGAACAAACGTCACTTAAAACACGGTTCACTATAAACCTAAAATCATGTTCTAATTCAATTCCAATTAAACATCATTTAATTGGTATACTTCATTATATCTAAATAAAAATATTTAATCTTATTCTCAACTGAGTTTAAGAACAGTGTTAATGAAGACATCATTCACGACAAACCCAAATCCCATTCGATATTAAATACAAGGCACTGAATAGAAAATATATCGGCTTATATTCAATATCAAATTCTACGACCAACAAATATCGTATTGGAAATAACGATATAAATATATCTTTCATATTTCCATAACAATATCTGTATAATCACGAAATCCAACATTGAAATATTCCAAAGACAATTTTGATTCAAATCCACTTCCACTTTATATATTGGAAATTCTGGTTATTTTCAAAACCATTTCAAATCCACTTTATTTATTTTTTAAAAATAAATGGGATTATAATTCTAGTTCAAAACTAGTTCATTTCGATAAAAATATATTTTTATCAAATCAAATTTGTAATTTTTCATCCCAATTCTTCACAAATCATTTCTTATGATTTTACACAAATTATTACTATTTTTAATAATTTTATCAAGGCCCGTACAGTTGATTTCCATCAACGGCCATCGAACTACACTTACAGCGACCTTTTCCAAATTTGATTTGGACATAATTCCAAATCCAACCATTAGATTTATAATTTCTAATATTCGTTAGAAATATCTTTTCGATACGAACCCAACGGTTCTGGTTTTAGTAGAATCCGACGGTCGGATCTCCCGCAACGTCAATTCGAAGTCAATGGTCGAAATTCGCGAACTGACGCAGCGCGGCGCGTTCTATTCAGGCCATTATATTATATATATAATATATATAATATATTTCATCGATTTCAATTCAAAACGTAATTTATAAATCGTTTTAAATTCGTTTTCAAAACGATTTCAACTTCATATTCAATTTCTAATCAAAATTGATTATTCCATATCATCGATATATAAATGATAATATTTTCAAAGCGTTATATTTTGAAATCACTTCCTTTTCTATATTCATTATAAAACCGAATATAATCGATATAAATATCGTTTGCGTCAAAATGGCGCAAATCTAATCCACATGGCTATATATATTTCAATAACTTCGTTATTTTATTTAACAAATGAATATTTATTCTATTCAACATATGAATTTATATTTCTTTCAACACATGAATATTCTCAACACATGAGTATTGTCAACACATGAGTATTTTTATTATTTAATATATTTTATAAAATTGTGCTTTATAGCATTTAATTCTTAATCAGACTCTAACCGTAAATTAGTAAGAGAACGATTCCCTAAGTATTAACCCCGAAGGCCGAGACCAACATCAGATCAATACCCAGGAACCATTCATCTTAACTGATTTCCAGTTAGTTTCTAATTATTATTATTTTGCGTAGCAAGCGAGGTTGAATGGCCCCTGCTATCTTTATTAATAACCAAAACAGAAGTACAAACTATTACAGATATAACATCAAAAGGTTGAAACAATAGAACGGATCAATACATGTTTAGGAGAAGAAATTAGGTTAAACACTCTATTGTTCCGTTCCATCCACAACAAATAAATACATCTTTTAAAAAGCCTTAGCAGTAAATTACAACTAATACTCTTCCACCATGTTGCCTTAAAAACAATGTACCATTCTTCAGCAGAGATTATAGAAGGGACGTGAAGACCATGTTGATTGAGAATAGTAGACCAAATATCATACATGTAAGGACACTCAAAAAACAGGTGGGGAATTGTTTCGGAGTGGGATGAGCAAAACACACAAGAATCTTCAATAATAATCCCGTACTCTTTTAATCTGCATTTGGTGTGGATACCATTACATAAGACTTTCCAAAGAAAAACATTGACTTTAGGATTGTGTTTAGAAATCCAGATCCTACTATGCCAAGGGAATAGTCCTGTATCATTACTTCTCATCATATTGTCGTATATGCAATGAATAGAGAGAGACCTCCCATTCCACAATGCATGGTGGCTGACATCATGAATGTCCACATTCCTCAAACGTTGCCAGATGCCTTGTAACACCGCCGAGCTGGTGTGAGGCAAACTGAGAGAATCATTCACAATAACACTAGCTAAGGAAGCACATTCGCTAATACCAGACATATATCTCGTATTATAATCTATAGTATCAGCTAGGATTACACCCGGTTTAGACCCCGGATCAAACCAAAAAGAAACATGTTGTTTAAATTTCAAACCTGATTGAACAAAAGGAAGAAATGCCGCCCTCTGCCTTAACACAGACCTCCATGTCCAACTGCAATCTGTTGGGCAGTCAATACTCCAGAAGTGGCGATCACGAATCAGATTACGCCTACACCATAACGACCAAAGATTGCCATCAAAATTCATTAGCTTATCAATTCGAGAAGATGTCGCAGCAAGGTTCCAAACTTTCAGCCTCAATATTCCCAATCCACCACTTTGAACCGGCCTGCACACTTTTTTAAAAGAAACAGGAATCATCTTCTTGGAATAGGGGCTGCCATGCCATAAAAATTGATTAAGAGCAGAGGATATCATATCAACGAGTTTGCACGGCAGAATGAATAACCTCGCATAGAAGATACACATAGAAAGAGCAATAGATTTCACTATAACCAGGCGACCAGCCATTGAAAATTTAGATGCTTGCCAACCGTTTAGCTTTGCAATAATCTTTTCAAACAGTGGTAAACATAGAGCCGAAGATATTTTGGTGGAACACATCGGGATACCAAGATAACATTCCTTATCAAGAAAAGGAGACAGCCTCGACATAACGTAAGTGGAGTCTTTCTCATCATTAGAGATTCTAGCAATCCGAATTCTATATTTATTGCTATTTATGGACAGACCAGTAAGTTCACCAAAAACCTTAAGAACACTCAATATTCCCATTATTGATTTACCATTCGGTTTTGAAAAGAATAGGAGGTCGTCAGCGAAGAGAAGAGAGACAATATTCGATCTCTTGCAGCTTGGATGGTAGTCTATACACTTCGATTGTACAGCTGTCTGAGAAAGTGAAGAGAACAGCTCCATAACACAGACAAAAATATACGGAGAGAGCGGGTCGCCTTGTCTTAATCCATTCCTCGCTTTGAAAAAACCAAATGTTGAACCATTGAGCGATAATGAATAATGAACCGTGGAAATACAAGTGTAGATCCAACAAAGGAACGGGATCGGGAAGTTCATCTTAAAATGAATGTAAATAACCGATACCCAATTAACCGAATCGTACGCCTTTTGAATATCTAACTTGAGGACACATCTAGGGGATATTGCACTTCTATTGCACCCTTTTATCAGTTCGTTCGCCAATAAAATGTTGTCCGAGATGTCTCTATTAGGAAGAAAAGCACACTGGTTTCTAGATATGATTTCGGATATTGCAGTCCTCATCCTAATAGCCATAATCTTAGAAATGTATTTGTAAATTACATTACAACATGCAATAGGACGGAACTGATTAACGGATGCAGGAATATCAGTTTTTGGGATTAAAGCCAATCTTGTAGCATTGATGCCGCGAATCATTTTACTGTGAGAGAAGAAATTTTTAACTACAGCAATAACATCCTTACTAATTACTTGCCAACAAAATTTGTAGAAGTGTGCATTGAAGCCATCCGGACCCGGAGAGCTAGAGGACTTCAAAGAAAAAATGACGTTGACAATATCCTCATCATTTACCTGCCTAATAAGACCAGCCTTATGCTCCTCAGAAATCGCTGGGAGGTGAAAGCCATTAAATTCTTCCAGCCTCGCAATAGGATGAGGGCCGCTACCAAGAATTGAAGAGAAATAATGAAGAAAGGCCTGCTGAATAGTATTCGGGTTATCACACAGTCTATCATCTATGTCAGATATTGAAGTAATATTCTTAGCAGACTGTTGAATCTTCAAGGAATTGTGAAACATCGTTGAATTTTTATCCCCATATAAATTCCATTTACACTTAAGCTTTTGTTTAGTCATCCTAGCTTCTTCAATGTTTGTCTTAGCAAGGTCAGTCTTCAGTTTACTTTCAGTGTTAGAGAGCTCTCCAATTTGATTGATGTCCTGCTGCAACTCGTTTTGAATCTTGAATAGCTCTCCTCTGATAGAGCTCGAGAGACTGCTGCCATTCCCATAATTCACTTGAGCCCACTGTCTAAGAACCACCTTTAATTTCTTGAGTTTTTCCTGTAAAATAAACATAGAATTACCACGAACATTAGCATTCCAACTAGCATTCACAATGGTTAAAAAATCAGGGTGATCCATCCAATTATTAAAAAATGAAAATGAGGAGTGTCTTCTCATGGATTTCTTGCCCTAATCCAGCACAAGGGGAGAGTGGTCGGATAATGAGGGGGGCGGGGGAATGAAACAACATAAGTTCGGCCAAGAGTTAATAGCATTGAAATTCTTATACGCTCTATCCAATTTACAGTTGGTCCTAACCCCATTCCTGGCCATATTATTCCAAGTATAAGTCGAGCCCGAAGCTGGGATAGGAATAAGGTTGGAAGACAGGATAGCATGGTTAAGGGGTCTGGTCTGTCTGAAAGTTAACGGATTACCCCCACTTTTGTCCGAAGATAGTTGCATACAATTCCAATCACCCAAGCATACCCAAGGGATTGAAGATTGCTGAAGTGAAGGAAGTAAGTCAAGAAAAGGTTGACGATTCGCAGAGCTATTAGCAGCATATACCACAGTTAAAAGAAAGGAGAAATTGGAGGGAATATGAGTGATTTTCGAGTGAATAAATTGCTTGTGAACAATTAGAGGTTTAAGAGAGTAAGAAGAAGGGTTCCATATAATTAGGATACTGCCAAAGGGAGCTTGCGCCAGATTATGGATGGAATTCAAAGAATTATTGATATTGCAGATTGCTTTAGAAGTGGTGGAGTGATTGAGTTTTGTTTCGGCAATTGCCATAAGATGGATATTGAATGAGCGAATGAGATTAGCTATTTCGAGTTGCTTAGCAAGAGGATTTGCACCTCTTATATTCCAAAATGCAATTTTATCTATCATTATAAACTAGAGGAAGAAGAAGCTCTAGTTTTTACACCAGAGGAGGAAGGATTTAGAATTTGTTGAGACCGTAAGGATTTAGAGTTAGTTTCTAATTTTATATTTGATAAAATTGAGAATTTTATTGTTAAAATATTTTACTCAACGCATGATAAGCTTCAACACATGAATATTCTCCACACATGAGTATCGTCAACACATGACTATTTATTCTATCAACACATGAATTTTCTCTCATTCCACACATGAATTTTCATTTTATAATATTCTTTACTTTCCAAATTGGAATGAGGCCCAATCCATTACCATATAATGTTAATTATATGGATTCCATACAACACATGTATATAATAGCAACGGGAAACAATCAACCATCATCCAGAGTGCATTCTACACTGTATAAGCATCAAATATAAATATTCAACACTTATAACAGCCTGTCAATCAATAGATCGACATACAGCTAATTATTGGGATTAGTGCATGTCCAATTTCATCCCAACACCCGTGTGGGGTTTCAAACAATCAAACACAGATTTTATTTGTGCAGTTGGGCGATGTGTAAAATTTATCGTCCCAATCAATATCAGTCAAATCGGTGTACATAAACAAATTGTTCGATTGGTAAATGAATATTTGTTTTATTTCAACACATGAATATATATTTGATTTCAACACATAAATATATATTTTATTTCAACACATGAACATATATTTTATTTCAACACATGAATATATATTTTATTTCAATTCCAATCACACAATCAATTTTCACAACACATCAATCAAACAAACAAGCCATTCATGGTCTGTGGACGATGGGTGTCAGGTGCTGCTAAGCACCGTCTGCATCCTAGTATATATTTCAACTAGAAAACAAATTAAAAGTGAGGAGTTCTCACCTTGGATTTCCACTCCGCCATATCATATTTCTGAACTTCAGAACAGTCGGGATTAGCCTAACATTCCAACGCAGTCTTTTATACACTGTTCATATTAAAGATCACCTTTTTAATATGATGTTTATATTGTAAAGATCACATTTTTATTTCAGTACTATTCATATAAAAATCACACCTTTATACGGCTACTATATAAATAAAAATCGTATTTTTATTTCGCTACTTCTATAAAAATCTAATTTTTATATTCTTCCCTTCATGATAAAAATCCGATTTTTATATTGTTCTCCTCATGATAAAAATCATATTTTAATAACGCTACATGTACATAAAAATCATATTTCTATTTCCACTTCTTATATATAAAAATCGAATTTTTATCTTCACTTCATATATATAAAAATCGAATTTTTATCTTGCTAGATTATATATAAAAATCAGATCTTTGAAGTTATAAAAATTAGTCTTTGAAGTTATAAAAATCTAGTCTTTAACATTATAAAAATCTCGCCTTTCGATGCTAAAAATCTCAACTTTTACATTGTTAAAAATCATTCTCTTCTTTCTATATAAAGATCGAATTTCTTATATTGATAAAAATTATAACTCCATATCATAAAAATACAGATTTTGTTTATATTAATAAAAATTAGATTTTTACATTACTTAACTAAATAAAACGAAAATAAAAAAACTCACATTTCTATTATGAAAAGGGAGGAGGGTCTGCAATCGAAGCCATGGCCTTGGGGAGGCGGCGCTGGTCAGTGGGATGCGCTCTGGCGCGGGTGCAGGCGAGGTGGTCTGCGTTTGTGGCAACGATGGGTTGGGGGTTCGCGGTGCTCGCTGGTTGTCTGCATCGATGGGGGGTTTGTGCGCGTCGGTTTACTAGAGGAGGGGGCTGATCTTCGTGATGGCGGCAGATGAAGGGGAAGGGGGAAGTGAAGGTCGGCGGTGGCTATTGGGGGCGGCGATGGGTGGAGGGTCGACGAGCGCAGTCGATGGAGGCCGCCCCTTTTTAATTTAGGGCTCAGTTGTTTTTTTCTTTTTAGAGAAAATAGACGGGGGGAGGGTTGTTAAGTGGGAAAGAGGAAATCTATTTATATTATTATTATTTTATTTTAATTCTCTAAAACATGATTTTTCATCCGAAGTCCAATCGACATCCAACGACTGTCATTCCTAGTGTATTACCCCTATTCTAAACACAATGGGATAGGTATCGTAGGCTAATTCGAATGTTTCGATTAGTTTCCGCCAAAATCAAAATATAAATCTATATATTGAATTTGAACGCGCATTCCAATTTATCGGGACCACATACGGACTCTAAAAATTCCCGAAAAATATTCTCTAGCTTCGTATTGACGATATGGTCCTAACAAAACTAATTTCGTCAAATTCCGAGATCGTTTGAAAAATGGACATTTTCTGGTCGATCGAAATTGACTGAAACTGTCAAAACACGTTTAACTTCGCCCCACTCACATATTGCTTTAGAAAATTATGAATTTTGAAATTTAGCAATAACTTGACATCACGGATCCAACAAAAGTGGTTTCGTCGAAAACAGAGGTCGTTTGCAAAATTTCCACTTTTAAGGGCCAAAATTCCATAGCGACTATTTTGAATTTTCAACTGGACATAACTTTTTATCCCCGCTATGAAATTTTGATTTTTTGGATTTGTTGAAAAGATATTCTCAAATAGATTCTAATATTTTTGGTTTCGCTAAAATCCGGTTTATTTGGAATCCTGTACATTCATTTGAACTTTGAAATTGAATTTTCAAACTACCGCGCCATTTTCAATTTCTTTTATAATTTAAAATAAATATTTATATTCAAACGACGATCTATATAATTATATACGTTCTATTTCTATTCATTTTAAATTTCTCGTCGTTATTATTTAAAATAATTCATTTTAAATATTCAAAATTCATCAAAATTGCCAAAATAAAAATTTTAAATTGGCTCGGATTCCCGGGTTATTACAGATAAGCCATTCGTATCATCTTAGAAAAGGGAAGATTCACATGAGCAAGTGCTCTACCTTTGTATTTCTTTTGAAGTCTGTGGATAAATCTCAGATTTTTCCTTATAGGATCTCAAATTAGTTCTGGGGCAAAGCAAGAAAGCTCATTGAATTTATTCTGATAATCCTAGATGGTCATATCTCCTTGTTTCAGATTGTAAAACTCATTATATAGCCGCTTAGTTGCTTCTGAAGGAATAAATTTTTCTGTGAACATTTCTTTAATTCTATCCCATATAATATTACCTTCAGGATTTTCCTCAGTAACAGTTTTCCACCAGATTAAAGCTTCGTCTTTGAGTGCCCAAGATGCAGTAATCTTTTATGATCATCTCTCAGCTTTAAGCCTTCAGAAATTCTCTCAGATGAACGTATCCACACTTGTGTTTCAATAACAGACTCCTTGCCCAAGAATGGTACTCCACCCAAATTTCGATACTTCATTATTAGAGCTTCTAGATCTGGTTCTGGTTGTGGGAGCACAACTGGCTCATTAGATTGCTGAACCATAGAATCACTTCTTCTGTTTCTGCCACTCATTTTCTACTATGTCTGCAAATAGCAGACAAAGAGTTAGGCCAACAGAAAAGATATTGTAAAGCATAGAGACATATATTTAAATGTAAGTGCATCTATGATGGTGTGTTTTATTCTACTTTACTCATTCTAGGACATTACTAGTCCTATCTATGATGAGTCACTCGTCTTAGAACACTACTGATTCTATTTCTGTCAAGTTTGTTTATATGTTATAATCCGGAGCTAAGATTAACCAAAGCTCTTGTGACACCCCACGTCCGTTAATGTCACTCACTAAGGGAATGCATTAAGTTTCGTGAAGTGTTGTAGGTGAATAGGCACAGAATAATTACAAGACAGATATAAATAAGGCAGCAGCGGAACATTTTAAGCTTTTACTTCAAACATAAGTCATAATACCGTGGTCCACAATTTTCATAAGTCACAAAACCATTACAATAAAATAAATTCTGCCTTGCACCATCAGGGTACATAAGTAAATAGAAAGCATCATTCCCCAAATAAAAAGAGTTAAGCCATAGTAGAGACAAGAACTTGAGCCATACTTCAGAAGCAGCTCCTAGCAAGATGATATCTGATTCCTGATTAAGTCTGGGTGTTTCCTCTCTGAGAACTTGGGGGGAACGGAAGAAAGAAGGAGAAACAACAGGGTCAGACATAAAGTCTGGCGAGTCTAGTTACTTTTAGCCAGTAGATAATTAAAAGCAACATGATAGGCGTATAAAGTGGATAAGACAAGATCACTACATAAATGGCAGGTGTGACAAGGTAAGCACGTTAAGGTGCATGTGCCTCACTAATGATTACTCTGCATTATTACTAATATAACTGTAATGAGATGATCCCTTCCACTATAAGCTGGTAGGCTTAGGTCATACGTCCAAGTATACCCTAACCATTACCCTAATCGATCAGCTCCCTACCCTGTAGATACCCTGTGCTGGCCCCACAGTAGGAGGTATCACTTCCTAAAGTGGAAACCCATGGTGTGCACAACCATATCTATGTGTGTCACAGTCGTCTTACCCCCTCTGCCCGGCCCATGCACGCACATGTCCCCGGTCGGTTTGCGCCGCCCACACCATCTGCCTTGTTTATATCTCTTACAATCAATCAGTAAGCGTGCCCCTTCTCCGCCTAGTACGGAGGTCTTTTCTTGATACCAACCCGGGGTTATTGACTGAAATGGGTCCCATACAATATGATACAAGTTCTCCCCCTTGTCTTGTATCCCCCGTTAGGTTTTCCACTGACTATGCATACCCTTAGGTGTCTTTAATTACATAGTCCTATACTAGTTATGCTTACCCTAAAGGTTGTATTTAATTACATAATTTTGTTACATTATCTATCGGTTATGTATACCACTAGGTGTCTTTAATTACATAACCCTATTACATTATCTAATGGTTATGTATACCACTAGGTGTCTTTAATTACATAACCTTATTGGATTAAGTTTGTGGGCCTATGTATACATATTGCCCACCCCCTCTAATTTACTTAACCCACCGCTACCCATCCAAATTTACTTAACCCTAACTTAAGTTCATAGTCATATTAAATTAGGTTAAATAGTCTATTTCATTACCATGTCCAATTATGGATATAATGGGCTAGACCTCCCACATTAGGTCTACAACGTGTGGATGCTGGACATGTCGGTCGGGTCCGGGCAGTCTTATTCCACAGTTGGGCCTAACCTCATATCTTAGCCCGATTCGTACTTGCGTACTTAGACCTCCTGTAACACCCCGAAAATTCGATAACTGTGAAAGTAACAAATTAAAGTATAATTAATCTGAAATCAAAGAACTAAGGGAAACGGGATACGCCATTGCGTTCGTCTCGGAAAAATACGCGAAATAGAGTCCGAGTTTTCGAAAAACGGAGTCCGTATGAAGAAGATATGGCCTTCGGAAGTTTTGAATTAAATTTAAAATTCAAACAGAATAAAATAATAATTTTGAAATGGGGCCCAGTGGGCCAGGCGGATAAAACACCCGCCTAGCCACCCAGGTCGACTGGGCTGTCGACCTGGGCTACCCATGTCGACAGGGCTGTCGACAGCCCTGTCGACAGGGGTATCGACCTGGTCGAGCCCAGTCAACCTGGCTGGCCAGGTCGGTGTGTGGTCGAATTTCTGTGGTCTGCTTTGTCATTAGGGCTAGGTGGCGGGATTTTATTGGTCTCTCTTCCTAATGAATGGCTATGATCTAACCTAGCAACATCAATGGTCCTAATTAGTTCCTAACCTCTATATAAACAACCCTAGACCAAACCCTAATCTATTCATTAAAAAATAAGATTATAGCCGCCATGTTGCTGAGGAACGACAAAGCATAGCCGCCAACTAAAGAGAGGATTAGGGAGGAAGTTCTAAGGCCTAAAGCAATTCAAGCAACCTAAAGCTAATCAATTCAACAAAGGAATTTGCGTCCTCAATCCCTAAACTAGAGAATTCATCAAACCATTGTAAGTAGAGTATTACTTTGGTATAATAAACAACTGTGTTGATGTGTATGCTTGAATTGTGGCAATGGAAGTAATTCATGTTTGTGCAAAATTATGTATTCATTATAAAGAACTACATGCGGTAGTTCTATGCAAATATACGTTTGGAATATTGCGCAAATTATGTAATCTATGTTGAAACTACATGTATGTAATCGAGTGGAATTTATGCAAGTTTGTGGCTTTGTTATTATGTTGTCATGATGTATATTTTGTGCATAAATCATTTTGCAAGCAATTGAGACAAGTTTGGGTATTATAGTTCATATGAAACTATGTGGAATTTTGACACCATGTATTAGTCATGCTTTTGCAAACTTATGAATATGGCTAGGAATGATATTTGGCATAATTGAGATCTATGATTAAGTCTATCTCATTTTAAAGAATTATATGATGACATGGTTAGAGTAGACTCAAAAATCCCCTTTTTGCAAGTTTAAAGCAAACACCATGTTTAGGAATATTTATGCATAAGTATGTCTATACCATCGTTATGTGATTAGGCTTAAATCATGATTAAGTTGAAATATGCTATGTTTTATGCTAGAAGTATTTATGCCATGCTTATGTTTGACAATATGCCATGTTTATGCTAGAAATATTTAGGCCATGCTTATGTTTGACATTATGCCTAAATAAGAATATAAGTTCATGTTGTAGTTAAACCTATGCAAGTTTACATGCCTTGATTTATGTCACCTATGTTTTATGACCAAGATATATGTTACCACTATGCAAGTACACCAATTTCTATTATGTATTTTCCAACGTCATATGCAAGTTCATGCGCTCACTTTCCCCTCTTTGTGTATACGCCATAAGCCTCCCCTTTTCGCATGGCTAAATTGGGCTTTAAAAGGCTAAGCCCAATATATATATAAACGGACGTGTAAAACGGGGGAAAATAACGTTGGGTTAACATTAATTTAATGAATAAAAACTAAAGTAAAAGGGCCCAAATTCAAGTATGGGTTGGGCCCATGATCGGTGTAGCCTTTACACCATGAACTTAATAATGGGCCGCAAATATTTACATACAAATAAAGAAGAATGACAAAATATGTAAATGTAGAAAAGACGATGTGTTTAACCCGAGGTTGGATTGAGTTGTGATGTAAACCTGCCCGGAACCGCCCGGCTGTCCAGTAGTCACAACAATACCTATCCAATGTGGGAGGTTAAACATGGAGCCCAGCAAGGACCCGAGGTTAGACTGAGTTGTGGCGTAAGACTGCCCGGAACCAACCGGCAACAGGCAGCCACAACAATACCTGTCTAATGTGAGAGGTCAGGGCCTTAATAAGACAATTAAGGCTGAGTCAGGATTGTTAGGATTAAGTAAACTAAAGACTTAATCAAAATGGAACATGCTAAACTAAAAGGACTGGTGGGGTTAGGTTAGGAAACACTTAACCAACTTAGCATGTTGGCTAGAGATAGAAAACCTAGTAACGGGGGGACCCTTTTCAGCAGTAACCCTAAAAGGTGTATCAGGATACCCTGAAACTAGGCAGGGTGGGGCACGATTACTGGGCTGATTGTAAGAGGTCAAATCGACGGCGGTGGTGTAGCAGTGTAGGTTCTAACGGTGTGCGGGCGTGCACGCACTCCGGCGCAGAAAAATAAAGCACTGGACACCAGTAGCGTACCTTTGCACTCTAAGGTTGTGTCGGGTTGCCACTATGGGACTTGATACACCCCATGGTGGGACCAGCATAGGTAACTACAGACATCGGGGGCCGTAAGACACATGTAACTATGCGAGTAGGAGCCGATCATCGTAGAATGGATCACACTACCCTGATTATGGGGTGCAAATTGGAAACTAGTTTATATGGGTTCAGAGATTAACATGGGGTACGATAGTATATTCGACCCTAGATAACTTAACCGAGTTCATAGTGTTTGCCCACTTCCTGTTTTACTTATCATACCCAGTTCTTTATTCATAGACAAAGTAGTACTAGACTTACTCAGGCTTTATGTCTGACTCTATTTTTCTTTCGTCTTCTTTCTTCCGTTTCCCCCCCCAGGTCCTCAGGGAGGGAACACAGCAGCTTGACCTACCTCAACATCCAGCTTGAAGAAGAGAAATGTATTGCTTGGACTTTCCTGTTTTGAACTGTGGTTTTGGACAATTCACTATGGGGCTTTGGCAGTTTATCTATGTTTTATTTATGCTTCTTTAAAAATAATGTACTCAAGACAGATTATGAAGTATTATGTTATGTTTTTGGAAGGGATGTTGTTGTAACACGTATTTGACTTTATGAAATAAAATTTGTTGTTCTTCCGCTGGTTTACAAATATGTGTTATTATATCTGTCTTGTATATCTGTGACTTGTACTTATAAACCTCCACCAAAATTAGGGCATTCCCTTTGAGAGTGACCCTAACGGAGGTGGGGTGTTTCACTTGGTATCAGAGCATAGGTTTACCAGATAAGATAAAAAGTTTTGAAAAATTATTTTCAAAAAGGAAATTTAAAGAAGCATTTTTTTTAAAAGATAAAATATTATTTTGTTTTAAAAGGCAAAGTCCCCAAAGCCATAGGTATTATCTCTTATCCTTCGTTTTGAATCTATCCTTTTTGTTTCAGCATGTCCCAAGAACTTAACTTGCCTGAAGGGGTGCCCATACCTGGTTGGTTTAGACGTTTCTTAGAAGCTAGGGCCACTCAGCCAGGTCCTACCGTTCCTCCTCCTCCAGCTGAAGGGAATCATCCAGCCGCAGCAGTACTTTTTCCTCCACCTCCTCCACGAGGAAACGCGTTTGCTAAGATATGTAAGGATTTTAAAGCTATGGGAGGAAGGGATTTCCATGGAACTGAGTCCTTCGTAGCAGCTAGAAATTGGCTGAAGGAAACTGAGGACCTATTCATCATCTTTGAGGTAGAAGATAGACAAAAAGTACAATTGGCAGTGTGGCTATTGAAGGGCGAGGCTTCCTACTGGTGGGAAGTCACTAATGCTGAAAGACCGGTGGAGACATGGGAGGACTTTAGGGCAAGGTTTGAGACCAAATTTCTCTCAGATGCGGAAAGGAGTTTGCAGTTGGAAAAATTCTTATTTCTTAAACAAGGAGACAAGACTGTCAGGGAGTATGTGAATCAGTTTGATGAGCTTGCTAGGTTTGGACTTGACCTAGTCAACACCCCTCATAAGAAGGCTCTCCGTTTCGTCAAGGGGTTAAATGAGCCATTACATAGTTTGGCCATGACCCATATACCCATGGGAGCCACGTATGAAAGATTGGTGCAAATGGCATTGCTGAACGAAGAGGACAAGGGCAAGAAGGAGACCAAGGCAGAAAGCTCTCAAGGGAAGAAAGAGGGTTTGCAGCCTAAGAAGACGGACTTCAAGAAAGGCGGGAAAGGTAACAAGGAGAAGAGGAAGTGTAATTTCTGTGGCAAAGTGGGGCACTTAGTAAAGGACTGCCGGAAAAAGAAGGCCAAGGAAAATGGTGGGTGCTTTTCATGCGGACAGACAGGCCACAGGGCTAAGGACTGCCCAAGGAAACGAGGGCAGGGGCAGGGGGCTGGATCCACCCCAGGGGCACAGGTTCATGTGCTAGAAGCGCCACCATTGCAACAGCGAGGTACAAATACTTCTGTAGAAAGCGTAGTTTATCTTTATGATCACCCCGTTCGCACTTTATTTGATTCTGGCGCATCACACTCCTTTATCTCGTCTGCTTTAGTAGAATCTCTGCACCTAAAAACTAGTATGGTAGAGGACCCCTTAATTGTTTCAAACCCAATTGGGGGCCCAGCTCATTTGTCTATGATCTGTCTGGATTTGAAAATTTCTATCCTAAGCGTAGAATTTCAATGTAGTGCCTTTGTTTTGGGCTTTTCGGGGTATGGTTTGATTTTGGGTATGGATTGGCTATCCAGTAATGGGGCCATCCTTGATTGTGAGAAATGGGTTGTTAGGCTCCTAACCCAGCTCGGTAATACTTTGGAAATTTCTTGTAATCCCTCGTATGTGGTTATGCTTAGTTATCTTGAATCGTTAGATGCCTCTGTAAAAAATTTGAAATCGGTTAGAGTGGTCCGGAAATATCCGGATGTCTTCGAAGAGGTGAAGGGCTTGCCTCCGAAGCGGGAGATAGACTTCCGCAAATATCTTGTAGATAATGCAAAGCCCGTTGCGTTGCCCGTTAGACATATGGCTCCACGAGAAAGGAAAGAGCTCAGTAAACAGATTAAAGAGCTTCTAGAGAAGGGGTTCATTGGAAGAAGCATTTCAGAATGGGGCGCTCCAGTAGTGTTCGCCACTAAGGTGGAAGGTTCATTTCGCTTATGCATGAGTTGTAAAGAATCACCTTAGTAAGTACATTTGGCAACATAGTTGACATTTGTTTATTTTCAAGAGATAATTCATCTACGTGGAATACCTAATAGTGAGTGGACAAGATCCAAGATTCACTAGTGAATTTTGGAGAGCTTGCATGGGACCATGAGTACGCAGTTAGGCTTGAGCCAAGTATATTAGAAGTAGAGTAAGTGAAAGTGGAACGAGAGGCAACAGTAGAAAAAGGTTCCAACTCATATTTTGGAAACAAGAATTAAGAAGCTACGAAATTGTGAAGTTAAAGACGGACAAAGCATAATGGAGTTAAACTCAAGGAAATGCAACTTAGAAGATCGAAGACTAGATTCGTGCGTCATATCTCTTCTTAAGAGTATATCCTTGGTCCCTCTCTTCCTCTAGAACTTACTTGCATGCCATCTTTTGTGTTTATCCTCTCGGTCCCATTTTCAATCCAATTTCTGTTGCAAACCCCATAGGGAGTATGACTCATCTGTTAGTAACACATGTTGGGGCTCGAGGGTGTTCATTGGTTTGACTAAAGTTTTTGGGTTTTATAGGATACGGATTGGTCTTAGGAAAGGACTCCCTTGTGACCTAAAAGGAGTCCATCATGCTTAGTTTCCTAGAATCATATATGGTGGTTGGGTTGAGTAATTCTTTGGGTGTCAGTCTGATGTTGATTTCGGTCTTCGGGGCTGATGCTTAGAGAGTTCTTCTCCTAATCAATATATATGTGGCATAGATTTCCAGTTTCGACATTGCCTAATGGGCACAAAGTTTTTATTTGTTTCTATCATTCGACTATATCTTTAGATAGGACCATTCCCTATCATCGAGAAAATTTGGAAGATGACCTATAGATTAGAGCTACCCGAGAAGTTGGCTGGAGTCCACAACGTTTTTCACGTTTCACATCTCCGAAAGTGTCTACATGAGTCTGCTGAAGTGGTAGAGCCAAATATCCTCGAAGAGGCCGAAGTGGAACGCGAAGCAACCATAAGAAGAGTTCCAACCCGCATCTTAGGAACGGAAGTAAAGAAGCTACGCAACCGCGAAGTCAAGCTCGTCAAAGTCCAGTGGAGCGACACCGAGGGAGACGCGACTTGGGAAACTGAAGCTAGAATCCGCACTGCCTACCCTTTTCTGTTCGAGGGTACATCCTTGATCTTTCTTTTTCCTTAAGTTGCGCTTTTATCTATCTTTTTAGGTATCGACCTTATCTTTAGGGTAGAAACCTTTTGGATGAAAACATGTAATTGAAACATGTTATGTATGAATGGTTGCAAGTGGTTGCAAGTGATTGCTAGTGGTTGCTCGTGGTTGCATATACACACACAATCTAGGTTTTAGATCGGCTCAGTCACTTCATATTGCATATGCATATATGTTTGTATTCGTATGTGGTTGAACTATAATGTGTTGTCATGTGGATGTTGCATTTGTATTGAATGGTTGTGCACTCATGTAGAATCAAGAATAGGAAAATTTTGCATACATAATGGATGCATGGCACTTACATAATTCGCATTAAGGAGGTCAACTGAATCAGTAGACCGCCTGATTTTGCATTAGATAAGTACATGTACACACACACTTTGCATATGATCATGAAGCATTAGAAGTCTTTTAAGGACAATGGATGCTCGTGTTTGATGGATGAGTAGATGGATGATTGGATGTTAGGATTTACGTTTTCCTACACTTGAAGATTTCGGGGACGAAATCCTTTTAAGTGGGGGAGAATGTAACACCCCGAAAATTCGATAACTGTGAAAGTAACAAATTAAAGTATAATTAATCTGAAATCAAAGAACTAAGGGAAACGGGATACGCCATTGCGTTCGTCTCGGAAAAATACGCGAAATAGAGTCCGAGTTTTCGAAAAACGGAGTCCGTATGAAGAAGATATGGCCTTCAGAAGTTTTGAATTAAATTTAAAATTCAAACAGAATAAAATAATAATTTTGAAATGGGGCCCAGTGGGCCAGGCGGATAAAACACCCGCCTAGCCACCCAGGTCGACTGGGCTGTCGACCTGGGCTACCCATGTCGACAGGGCTGTCGACAGCCCTGTCGACAGGGGTATCGACCTGGTCGAGCCCAGTCAACCTGGCTGGCCAGGTCGGTGTGTGGTCGAATTTCTGTGGTCTGCTTTGTCATTAGGGCTAGGTGGCGGGATTTTATTGGTCTCTCTTCCTAATGAATGGCTATGATCTAACCTAGCAACATCAATGGTCCTAATTAGTTCCTAACCTCTATATAAACAACCCTAGACCAAACCCTAATCTATTCATTAAAAAATAAGATTATAGCCGCCATGTTGCTGAGGAACGACAAAGCATAGCCGCCAACTAAAGAGAGGATTAGGGAGGAAGTTCTAAGGCCTAAAGCAATTCAAGCAACCTAAAGCTAATCAATTCAACAAAGGAATTTGCGTCCTCAATCCCTAAACTAGAGAATTCATCAAACCATTGTAAGTAGAGTATTACTTTGGTATAATAAACAACTGTGTTGATGTGTATGCTTGAATTGTGGCAATGGAAGTAATTCATGTTTGTGCAAAATTATGTATTCATTATAAAGAACTACATGCGGTAGTTCTATGCAAATATACGTTTGGAATATTGCGCAAATTATGTAATCTATGTTGAAACTACATGTATGTAATCGAGTGGAATTTATGCAAGTTTGTGGCTTTGTTATTATGTTGTCATGATGTATATTTTGTGCATAAATCATTTTGCAAGCAATTGAGACAAGTTTGGGTATTATAGTTCATATGAAACTATGTGGAATTTTGACACCATGTATTAGTCATGCTTTTGCAAACTTATGAATATGGCTAGGAATGATATTTGGCATAATTGAGATCTATGATTAAGTCTATCTCATTTTAAAGAATTATATGATGACATGGTTAGAGTAGACTCAAAAATCCCCTTTTTGCAAGTTTAAAGCAAACACCATGTTTAGGAATATTTATGCATAAGTATGTCTATACCATCGTTATGTGATTAGGCTTAAATCATGATTAAGTTGAAATATGCTATGTTTTATGCTAGAAGTATTTATGCCATGCTTATGTTTGACAATATGCCATGTTTATGCTAGAAATATTTAGGCCATGCTTATGTTTGACATTATGCCTAAATAAGAATATAAGTTCATGTTGTAGTTAAACCTATGCAAGTTTACATGCCTTGATTTATGTCACCTATGTTTTATGACCAAGATATATGTTACCACTATGCAAGTACACCAATTTCTATTATGTATTTTCCAACGTCATATGCAAGTTCATGCGCTCACTTTCCCCTCTTTGTGTATACGCCATAAGCCTCCCCTTTTCGCATGGCTAAATTGGGCTTTAAAAGGCTAAGCCCAATATATATATAAACGGACGTGTAAAACGGGGGAAAATAACGTTGGGTTAACATTAATTTAATGAATAAAAACTAAAGTAAAAGGGCCCAAATTCAAGTATGGGTTGGGCCCATGATCGGTGTAGCCTTTACACCATGAACTTAATAATGGGCCGCAAATATTTACATACAAATAAAGAAGAATGACAAAATATGTAAATGTAGAAAAGACGATGTGTTTAACCCGAGGTTGGATTGAGTTGTGATGTAAACCTGCCCGGAACCGCCCGGCTGTCCAGTAGTCACAACAATACCTATCCAATGTGGGAGGTTAAACATGGAGCCCAGCAAGGACCCGAGGTTAGACTGAGTTGTGGCGTAAGACTGCCCGGAACCAACCGGCAACAGGCAGCCACAACAATACCTGTCTAATGTGAGAGGTCAGGGCCTTAATAAGACAATTAAGGCTGAGTCAGGATTGTTAGGATTAAGTAAACTAAAGACTTAATCAAAATGGAACATGCTAAACTAAAAGGACTGGTGGGGTTAGGTTAGGAAACACTTAACCAACTTAGCATGTTGGCTAGAGATAGAAAACCTAGTAACGGGGGGACCCTTTTCAGCAGTAACCCTAAAAGGTGTATCAGGATACCCTGAAACTAGGCAGGGTGGGGCACGATTACTGGGCTGATTGTAAGAGGTCAAATCGACGGCGGTGGTGTAGCAGTGTAGGTTCTAACGGTGTGCGGGCGTGCACGCACTCCGGCGCAGAAAAATAAAGCACTGGACACCAGTAGCGTACCTTTGCACTCTAAGGTTGTGTCGGGTTGCCACTATGGGACTTGATACACCCCATGGTGGGACCAGCATAGGTAACTACAGACATCGGGGGCCGTAAGACACATGTAACTATGCGAGTAGGAGCCGATCATCGTAGAATGGATCACACTACCCTGATTATGGGGTGCAAATTGGAAACTAGTTTATATGGGTTCAGAGATTAACATGGGGTACGATAGTATATTCGACCCTAGATAACTTAACCGAGTTCATAGTGTTTGCCCACTTCCTGTTTTACTTATCATACCCAGTTCTTTATTCATAGACAAAGTAGTACTAGACTTACTCAGGCTTTATGTCTGACTCTATTTTTCTTTCGTCTTCTTTCTTCCGTTTCCCCCCCCAGGTCCTCAGGGAGGGAACACAGCAGCTTGACCTACCTCAACATCCAGCTTGAAGAAGAGAAATGTATTGCTTGGACTTTCCTGTTTTGAACTGTGGTTTTGGACAATTCACTATGGGGCTTTGGCAGTTTATCTATGTTTTATTTATGCTTCTTTAAAAATAATGTACTCAAGACAGATTATGAAGTATTATGTTATGTTTTTGGAAGGGATGTTGTTGTAACACGTATTTGACTTTATGAAATAAAATTTGTTGTTCTTCCGCTGGTTTACAAATATGTGTTATTATATCTGTCTTGTATATCTGTGACTTGTACTTATAAACCTCCACCAAAATTAGGGCATTCCCTTTGAGAGTGACCCTAACGGAGGTGGGGTGTTTCACCTCCCACATTAGGTTCAACATTAGTGGCTGTTGGATATGCCGGTCGGTTCCAGGCATACTTCCACCAATAATGTAACCTAACCTTGTGTCATAAGTACAATTTACAATTCCTAATTGTAAATTACTAAACATTCCAAATTAAGCCAAATCTACCTATGTCATTATAGGTAACTATTTCTATGTTTTTCCCATTTGAATTACATGTCCGATTTCCTATTAAACATTACATAAATCATGCCAATTATAATCCCTTTTTCCATCGTTTTCTCTCTAACGTATTCATACGTATTTTGGCGGCATCTAGGCTACAAAATAGCCTAGCTATAATAATAAAAGGGAATGTGACAAGGGTAATAGTTTCAACATGTCTTGGCATAAACATGAACATAAACGGGCATAATAACAAATTGAAAAGGCATGTGATTAACATCATAATAAAGTGGACATCAAACTAGTAACTTGTGGCAATCACTATGTTGTTTAAACACGCATAATGAGATCTAGATTTAACATTAGGTGTCCAATTACCTAGATCTAGCATAGTTAGGGTGACATAGCAACATGTTTAGATCAAAAGGTAGATTCACATGTCAAGTTTACACCATATATCAATGTATCACAATATGACAGGTGAAAGGTGATTAACATAAAGGACTAGATTCAAGTAATGTCACAATTATCCAAATTAATAGATGTACTTCCATCATAACATGGTTCAAATCAAGATCCATATAAACATCATAATCGAATCACCACAATTATATTAGATCTAGAAAATTAGATCTATCATGACATAGGATAGAATTTCATATTATCACAGAATCATACTTTACAACATATCCAATTCGTTGTCTATCAAAGCATACTTTTATTTATTTAAACCTAAAAGTAATCTAGAAACTCGCAGCATTAGGTTTAGATGATTTAGGAAGAACGGATCTAAATTTTTTGAATTGGGTTTCTAGAGTATGTTGTTGTAGAAACGGTTTAGTTCGCACTCCAGCAGCATATGGACTCCATGGCTCCCAATGAAGAGAATACGAGAAATATGACACATATATATAGCTGCCAGACCCCCCTGAAACCAAGTGCCACCTCATCCCTAGGGGTGTCGACACCCCTGTGGGTAGGTCGACACCCTTTCGGGGGGGTCGACCCTAGGTCGATACCCCTCTAGGGGGGTCGAACCCTAGAGCGGGAATTTTGCCGCTCAGAGGAATTTTTCAAATTTGAATCCTCGGGATAGGATTCTGACTCATCTCTGACTCACCTCTGACTCTGACTCATGCGTATATATAAAATATTTCTGTGCATATACAAACTTAAAACTCTCGTAACTCCTTCATACGGTGTACGTTTTATGCAAACCAAACGTTAATCTTGACCAGAATTTCGAGACGGACGCAATTGTGCAGTCCGTTTCCTCTAATTTTGAACATTACATTAATTATTATTTAATTTATTATCTTTAATTTCATTAAAAATTCAGGGTGTTACAGCTCTGATACCAACTGTGATAACCCCAAACCCTCGTGCCATGGAAGCAAAGATAATCATTGGAATATAACACATAAACAATAACAGCAGAACATAAATATAGAATTACAACAGATAATGTACATCAAATTACATTGGAAATAATATATCATTAGAGTTACACAGCATAATAGGATCATACCTAGTACATAATACAGTTTCATCTTAATATAAAATGTCTGCAGCGGAATAAAACATAATATACTAAATGAAGTCTGGACATCATAATAGAAATGATAGGATATCTTCAGCTCCATAGCTATCCAGAATTAGTCTGCTAAAACCTGAATATAAGGCTGCCCGTGTGGAAAGAGGGCACCCGATTTGCAAAGTGAAACAAACTACGAGTCAGTCATGTGACTGGTATGAGAAATATTACTTAACCTATTTAATAATAAGGCTAATCATAGGACCACGCCATTAACGCAGAACGGGTTACTCCATTGAATTGCCAATGCATAGATAAAGGAAATCATTTAAACAACGCAATGCTTTTTAGAAAAATCAAGCCATTATAAGACTCAAGTCCCATCACACAATGCAGCGCAAACCGGAGGAAAGAGTTTTACCTTATAATGCCCAAAATATGCTTGATACTTATAAAACAAATTTGATATTATTATTAGTGCATATATGTTTCAAAAACTATTTCAATCATAATATATCAATCATAGACGGCATTACTACCATATACTATGTCGCCATACTAGGTTTACAATCAAAACCGCACGGAGTCGTATTGGAAGTTGGATTTCCATCATGAACCAAGGCAAGGGATCGTCTTTACCAAATTCGAGACACCCTAGCCCGTGCCTCAGGACTCAGACCCAGGTGAGCCCTTCGGAGCCACAGGGCCGGTCCATAACTAACGTTAGTGGATTGTATATAATTCCTGAACAATACGTTTCCCCACCCTATGGGGCGTAAATCAAGAGCTACTAGGGACTCAAATCCAAGGTACCTCGCTTTCCATCATCCACATAAGTAAAAATGTCTGTGCTCCATACCATGACATCACTCCTAGCTAGAAAGAAACCCGTGTTCTCCCTGGATCCTTCTCCCGTTTCTGGTTCATACCGGGGTGTGAGGCTCGCGAATCAACGCTATACACAAAGCTATGCTAATTACAGCTATGCTTTGATCATCATCCACAAGGCTCTGCTTTTCAACAAAAAGCCTTGATCATATATATCTTGCCATGCCATATTGACGATTCACGCCATGCGACTGATGTTTACCAATATGTAACCTCTGAGCTCGTTCGTCTCAGAGAAGAGTTTTAAGTAAGAGAATAAATTATCTTCCACCAAGCAGATATATATTTAATAGAAATCAATCAGGACAGAATAAAATACAATGTCAGACACACATCCATTTATAAGTCCGTTCTGGGTCTGAATGAAACCGGAGACACCTTATTCCTCGTTCCATATGTCCAATACGAAAGAGAGGCTCTCGCATATCCGGACAATCAACAAGTACATCCAGACAACTACCACTATAACCCTTTCAAGGCAGCAACTCCAATCAAAGGCAACAGTAGTCGTCCAATCGATGTGAAGATTGCCGGTCTTCGACTACCGCCTTCAATATCTTCGACTTCGAATCGTCGTATAATTATTTGAAATGAGATTTAACTCGGCCTTTTAAAATAGTTCACGAACATATATAATTCAAATCAATACTTTTCATTCCATATCATTTATAATATTTTATAACGATTTATCGCTATTTTTATTTATATAAAAATAACCATTTTTAATCAAATGACGCTTCAGGTCATTACAGGGCCATGGTGCCGTTTCCATTAAAATTTGAATTACACATTCCTCAAAATCTAACCGTTGGATCTTAGCAAATTTTATATTGCTGGAAAGAACTTTCCAAAGCGAACCCTCGATTCCGATTTTGTGAAAATCCGACGGTCGGATCTTTCGGTATAATCGTTTAAAGTTACGATTCCAAATCGCGAACTACCGCACGCGATTCGTTTTATTTTAATATATGTATGTATATATATATATATATATATATATATATAATTCGTTCAATGATTTCAACACCATTTTATCCAACTAGAGTCTTTTATATATGATTCATCTTTACATTAAAATGTAAATTTCTTTTGTTAACACATTTTATAAAACTAGAATCTTTTCATATGTTTCATCTTACTTGAAAATATACTTCTAATGTTAACATATTTTCTTTCAAGAACGATCATTTTTAATGATTCTCTTTACATAAAAATGTAACTTTTTATGTCAAACAATTTTCTTTCAATAATGATCATTTTTAATGATTCTCTTCACATAAAAATGTAACTTTTTATGTTAAACAATTTTCTTTCAACAATGATCATTTTTAATGATTCTCTTTACACAAAATTGTAACTTTTTATGTTAAACAATTTACTTTCAACAATGATCATTTTTAATGGTTCTCTTTACATAAAAATGTAAATTTTTATGTTAAACAATTTACTTTCAACAATGATCATTTTTAATGATTCTCTTTACATAAAAATGTAACTTTTTATGTTAAACAATTTACTTTCAATAATGATCATTTTTAATGATTCTCTTTACATAAAAATGTAACTTTTTATGTTAAACAATTTACTTTCAACAATGATCATTTTTAATGATTCTCTTTACATAAAAATGTAACTTTTTATGTTAAACAGTTTACTTTCAACAATGATCATTTTTAATGATTCTCTTTACATAAAAATGTAACTTTTTATGTTAAACAATTTACTTTCAACAATGATCATTTTTAATGATTCTCTTTACATAAAAATATAAACTTTTATGTTAAACAGTTTACTTTCAACAATGATCATTTTTAGTGATTCTCTTTACATAAAAATGTAACTTTTTATGTTAAACAATTTACTTTCAACAATGATCATTTTTAATGGTTCTCTTTACATAAAAATGTAACTTTTTATGTTAAACAATTTACTTTCAATAATGATCATTTTTAATGATTCTCTTTGCATAAAAATATAAATTCTTATGTTAAACAATTTACTTTCAACAATGATCATTTTTAATGATTCTCTTAACATAAAAATGTAACTTTTTATGTTAACACAATTTTATCAAACAAGCATCTTTTTAATGAGTCATATTTCATTTACAATAAAAATGTAAATTCCAATGTGAACTTATTTCATAATTCCTTCTTTACATTAAAGATGTAATTTTCAATGTGAACTTATTCTCATTTCATATAACGATCATTTTTTCCATATTTCTATATACACAATAAAAATGAAAATTTTATTGTTAACAAATTTTTATTTCAAAATATGAACATTTTACATATTTTATATATATTGCAACGACCCTGATTTTTGGTCGATTTATTATAAATATTTAGTATGGTTTAAATATTGAATTTATAATATAAATGGTATTTTATTGGGTTATCGATTAAATAATTGAAATACGATTTATTTTGATAATCATCGTAATACGAGAATTTAAAATAATTCAATTCGAAGTTAGAATTAAATCAAAACAATTCATATGATCAGTATTAATTGTATTTGAATATAGATGATAATAAAAATTATTTTATTATCAGAGAATTTATTTGTTTTTGAATTTAAATTATATTATATTGGTTTGATATGGTTATTTTAAATATACAATCAAAATAAATTTCAGAAAATATTCTGTTGAGTCCAGTATAACGCTATAACATTGGAACGACGGTTGGTATGCTAAAATAGCGGTTCACGATTTTTAACTGTGAACCCTGAGATATTTTAATGGATAAGATTGAAATCAAATCGATATCTATTTAAAAAGAAATAAAAATCTCTTTATTTCATATCGCATTAATTTGAAATCAAATCACATTTAATTAACCTACCCTAATTTACACAGCTACCCTATATCCGTAATAGGCCTACTCCTTCTACATTAAGTCTCCTTCCTCAATATAATGCGTGCATACCATTTCTTCCTCCCATTTTTCATTCTCTGTCAAATTTAATTTCGTTTTTCCCCTTTCTCAAATTAAAACCGTGATTCTCTTTTCCCCTCCTTATTTCATTTCATCAAATAAAATCGAATACCGCCGTAATAAAATAAAAAGGGGGAAGACGCTCGTTGTTGATCGCGATGCTCCAGTGTTCGATTGTAGGGTTTTAGACGTCAGTTAGGGGCATCGCAAGTTAGGGTTCGAGCTCGCAGATACAAAGGCGAGCGGATTTTGGGGATTTCGTAAGTAGGGATGACCGTATTTTGTGGTTAGCGATTTATCAAGATTGAACTGGAAGTCGCGAGTTTTTTTTGAGTAGCAGAAGGCCTCGGTCTTCGAGGTGATGAGCTCTAACTGAGTGCAAACAAGAGTCGATGTCAAAGGGGGATAGGGCAAGGCGATCATGCTAGGGAGCAGCAAAGTGCGATGCCGTTTTTGCCGAGCTCGGAGACCAGAATTTTGGCTTACTTCTCTTATAGGCACGCTGGAGAGCCAAAAACGCAACCTTAAGAGAGGTAGTTTTTAGTCCAGTGTCTAAGACATATCGACCTCTTTTGTACAACGTAATAATGTTCAACATTGGGTTTTTCAAATAGGGTTCGGACAGGGACTGATTTATGCAGGAAGGAGGGGATTGGGAAGAGGAGTGAAATGGGGCGATCAGTTTTTAGGTTTGGTAGATTGGAGAGGCCGGAAGTGAGGAGCATTGCTGTTTGGAGAAAAGATAACAATGAAGTTTGATTTTGCTGTAATAGAGGGAATAAGCATTAAGAATAATTAAAGGTAATTTTTTTATAATTTAATTTAGTTAACGGACAAGTTAACAATAATTTAACTCAAAGTAGCTATAACCATGTTATATGATAACAGTTTCCGATGGACGCAATTTACTGGAATCATAAGGATTAAGGTTGTGATGGAATCGAGTTCAGAAATTGTTGGATTTAGCAAGGGTTTCAAATTTTAAGCAAACGGGATTGGATTTGATTTAAATTTTGGGTAGATTGCAATAAAAATTCCGGTGAGTAATCACTCACCTTAATTATTTTTATTTCGTTAAAAATAATTTTTGTTGCTTGCTTGGATTTTTCTGGTTGCTTCAAATATATTAGTTATTTAGGGTTGACTATTATATATATATTGGGTTGATGATTGGTTGGATTCCCGCAGTCTCATTAGCGGATGCCCGCAGTATCATTAGCGGATGACACCACGCCCACAATATAAGTGGATCCCCTTTTATACCGCGATATCCTGCCTTGAAGAAGGATGGGTATTATTTCTGTTGATATTGCGGGAAAACAGGTTGGAGGAATCCAACTGGATTCCTCAAAAATATATTATCTGTTTGTTTATTTGTTTGCATGTATACTGTCATATATGATGTGTTAGAAAACCAAAAATAAATAATTGATTGTTGGTGTTTAAATATCACTGGGCCTAAGTGTTGATATTTAAAAATATCGAAAAAGGAAATTTCCAGAGTGAAAAAGGGAAAATTATATTTTTCTAAAATAGAATTTGAAATTTGAATGGAATAAAAATACTAACTTGTTTTAAAGGAATAAAACAAGAAGTTCATTTATAAACGAAGTTTTAAATGAAGGGAAGAGAATTTTCATTGGATAATTCAGAAATAAATTATAAGTTTGAATTTGAAAAAGGGAAAACTATTTTTTCCAAAGTAGAAATATCTATTTCAAAGGAAATTGAAATCGTGACTTGTTTAAATATATAAAAAAGTAAAATAAATAGGGTTTGTAAATAAAAAGGGGAAAATTTATCATTTGGATAATTTGAATATTTAAATTCAAATGTGAATTTAAAAATAGAAATGGGAAAAATCGTTTAAAGAAATAAACGATGGAATTTATTCTGATGTTCAGAATATAAATTGAACAGAAATAAATCGATACGGATTTATGATTTGGATTCGATTAATTCGAATTTATTTAAATAGAAGTTAATTTTAATATATGAAGTTCAATGGAATTGAAAATAGAATTTGAATAAAGAAAATTCAAATAAAAATGGAATATAGAAATTCAAATAGAGTTTGAATAAAGGAATCCAAATGGAATTCAAAATAGAATTTGAATATAGAAAATATAAAGGAATTCAAATATAGAATTTGAATATCGAAAGTGAAATGGAATTTGAATAAAGAAATTTTAAATATGGAATTTGAATTGAAATAAGAATTTGAATATAAAATTCAAATAGAATTTGAAATAGACATTGAATATAGAATTTAAAGAGTTAAAATGGAAGTTGAATATATGATTAAAATGGGATTTGAATATAGGATTCAAAAAGAGTTGAATGGAATTTGAATATATGAAATTCAATTTGAATGGAAATGGAATTTGAATATAGAAATTCAAATGGAGTTGGAAATTAGTTTTGAATATGCAAATTCAAATGGAGTTTGAAAGTAGATTTGAATATAGAAATTCAAATGGAGTTTGAAATTAGATTTGAATATAGAAACTCAGAGGAAGTTTGAAATGGATTTGAATATAGAAATTCAAATGGAGATTGAAAATAGAATTTGAATATAGAATTTGAATAGAATTTTATAGAATTTGAATAGAATTTGAAAATAGAAATTTCAAAAAGAATTTAAAATAGAAAGTTAAAATCATTTCGAAATGGAAAGGACGAAATATATTTCGAAATGTGGATTTTTAAACAGAATAGAAATAAATCCAAAGAATTTATAGTTTATAAAAGGAATTGAAATTAAATATAGAAGATCGAAATATAAATGAATTTATTACTGAATAAGGAAAAATCGACAAATTTTAGAAGATTGGAAATAGTATGTTGAATTAGGAAAAATTGATTTGATATATGTATCAGAATGGAGTTGAATTTATTATAAACGAAGTTAAAACGTTTATATTTATAAATACAATTAAAACGAACTCACCGGAGCGTGGCAGTTCGTAAATTGGCGTTTCGAACTTCAATTGAGTATACAGAACTCAGTTGAAGTTGGAATTCTTTGAAACAAGAAACGTCAGGACCGATTTGATAATAATTTTCTAATGGTGGAGAAAAATCTGGTTTTCGTCGAATAAATTTTGAGTTATATCAAAATCAAATTTTCAGAAAAACAGCGCCATAACCATTTAAAAACCATAATGGTTTATTTAATTTTACAAAAGGATTTTAAGCAAATAAAATCCGAATTTCCATTTAGAAAATTTCAGATTTGAGTTGTAAATTATATGTGGACTCAAGCGGAGTAATGAATTGATTTTTGAAACAGAAATCATATTTTTGATTATTGAATAGAGTTTACTAATAGTAATAAGTTAATAAAATTTTGAATTGATATTGGGTTTTGAATAAGTGAATTCGATTTGAAAATTTATATTCGAAATCGAAAAGGAAACTAGAATTGAAATTCAAATTGGTTATGAGCAAGATAAATATTTTATTTGAACATGTTATGTTCAAACAAAGAAGTGAAATAGGAAAAATAACTAATTAAAGAATAAATGAGTGAAACTGAATTCAAACGATTGGATTGTGTTGAATTGAATTTAAAACAGGTGAGCATGTGTTAGATAGGTATGGAGTATATGAAGATTTTAATTTATGTGCCCGACAAAAAGGTACACGTTTAAATTCATATATGAGGTTTTATGCGCCGTATCAGCAAGCCGCTTGGCTTTTCCTTTTTCTTTTGGATTGGTGAGGGCCATGGGAGGCTATTTGAAATATCCCGATGCTCATGGTACAAGGGAGGTTATGGCGAAATTTTCCGGAAATTTAAGGAGTTAGAATATTTTTAAGATAACTTGATAGTTAGAAATCAATGTATCGATATATATAGAATTCGATAAGGAAACGAAATAAAATATAGAATATTTTAAACAAAAAGGGAAATCTATAAATTAGAAATAGAAAGCGAACCAAATACATGTTTTAAAAATGAATAATTGGGTTGTATAGTGTGTTTGTTCGAGGTAAGTGGTTTTGTCTGTTTTGAAGTTAATGATATTTTCAGTCAAGGTCTGAGAGGTAATAATACCCCAACTGGATTGATTTCATTTTTAATTGATAAATAGCAAGATCCAATCTCGAAGATAAGTGTTTGAGTAAGAGTTAGTTGAATAAAATATTTTGGGTTGTTATAACGATGTTTTATATAGCATTTGTTTTAACCCAAGTGATGGAATTTTGGAAATATAAAAGTAAATATTTCCTGAGTATAATTAAAGTAGTCGGGAAAGAGATAAGTGATTGAAATTGTTTTCAATTGCAAATAGAGATATTTTCTAAATATAGAAAATAAATGAAGTTGATATTTGGAAACGTTTTCCAAATGGCGTAAGAGGCCAAGATGATTGTTGAAAATATTTGGTTAACGAATATTGATAGGGAAATGAGGAAGTGAATTAATTAATGAAAAATTAATTAACAGGCCCAGTGATTGATGGATGTTATGGATGAATGTTTGTTTGTTTTTCTTCAATAGTTAAATAACCGACTATCGAAGTATTTGCCAATATCGTTGTCAATATGGAGAGAACGGTTGGATTATTATCCGAGAACCACTCTGTATTGGCAGTAACGTTGCGAATCAGATTATATGAAGATAATCGAAGACGGTGTAAAGTGCAAGGGCTTTTTCTATTTATAGAAATTGGGCATTCGGTTTCGTTCAATCCTAGAACGAATGTATATGGACGAATGCCTGACAAAGTATTTCCAATGATCGAATATGTTGATCTATACAAATATATATGGTTGCAACGGATTTATTCCCTTAGCATAACATCCAGAATATTTGTGCAAATCAATTAGTGATTAATGGATCTGACAATGTGGCATTCAAAGTGATTGTGCTATCAATGAATGGAAAGTAACCGTAGCCTCAGGCCTCAACAACCGGGAAATGACAAAAATTGGACAGGCAGCATGGCTATGTGGGTTGCTCCCATTAGGGTGTATTATCACCTATCTAGATATTCATTTAATTCCTTGTTCTATTCGATGCTGTCCCATTCGGGAAACGGTTGCTGATCCCAACCGTTAGTGATATACATTCGATACACTCAAGCGAAATGAGTGGTCGGTCATGTGTGGATCGGGTTGCAAGATGTTCTTGTTAAACCCAATGTATTCCTCTCTAGAGATACACTATCGGAAGGTGGTTCCATACCTTGTCATGTTGGAAATCCAATCTCCAACAAGAGCCCTGCGGTTTTTAATTTTATACTATGTATATGGAGCATGAGATGCAAGCGTTCCGCTAGATTCTATTTATTTGATTAGATATTATTGTAATATCACTGGATTTTTGTATCAAAGTGTTTTGGGTTATAGTAAGGTAAAAATCGTCCATGTTTATGTGTGGGTTGGTCTTACTATCATCTTTTCTATCGAAAGGATTTTGAAGTTAAACCATATGGTTGGAGTTATTCATACCAGTCCCATGACTGACCCAGAGTTTATTTTGTTTATTTTCCCTAAAGTCTTGGGTGCCCAATTTTGTACGGGCAGTCAAGTAGTTGGGATTTTAAAGATTCATTTGGAGCTGGAAGCAGGAGGCTTCACTAGTTAGCTATAGACTATCATATATTCTGCTGTGAACCATGTTTGTATCTGGAATCAGGTGTTTATAACTGTTCCAGGAAAAACTGTTGTGCTCTGATGATGGTATGTATATAAAGTTACTGATTTTTATTTCAAAAGTTATGTTATATAATATATTTTATTCGTTCCGCTGTGAGTTTGTGATCTTCATTTTCTTCTATTCTAATATTTCTTTCTTTCTATTTCTCATCCTCTAACTTCTTTCTAATAATGATCCATATTTCTGTGCAATTTGGGTTGGACGTGTGGTGTTATTAGTCAACTCAGATAGTACGGATTTGCGGGTCGTTGCAGTTGGTATTAGAGCTTAGGTTGAGCGAATACCTAGGCTTTGGTGGGGTTGTGCTCATTAGAGATAGGGTCAGTAGTACCCTAGAATGAGTTGAGTATATATATACGAGAGAGCGTATTTGTTAATTGATATAAAAGTTGTTTTATATTGTGTTGGTTAGTCTGTTGAGTGGTTTATGAATTCTGATCGAATAGTGGGACGCCACAAAGTCGATAGGAATTTCTAAACGCTTGAACATAAGATCGAACACGATATTGTTTTATAGTGGGTGAATGAAATTATTTTACCCAAAATTCTATTTTGATATAGAAAGAATTTTTTTTTTTTTGAAATTATTGTAATACATGGATGTGTTGGTTGTTATTATAATCAAACGGGATTATAAAAATTGGAATGGTTATATATAACCAAAATAAAATTTGTATATGAATAACATATACAAATGAAACGAATTGAAATTGAATTCAAACCAGAATTTGAAATTTGAAATCCTGGGAAGTTTGAAATATTTTTGGAAGTATATTAGAACAATATAGCTTTGTTTTAAAAGGATTTTGAATGGATTTTGAAATTGTTTAAGCACTGAACTCACTTCGGTGGGTGGAAATAATTCTGATGTTGGTCGCGACATCATCAGTGTTTATTTTCGAGTTTCTAAGTGATGGAATGCTAACTTAGAAAAGTTTTGATTGAAATTTGTTTTGAAAGAAAACCAGTGGTTTGAAAATTAAAATGTTTTGAATTTGAAATGGAAATAAATAAATATATATGTATATATTTATGTAATTTCAGAAGGATTCGAAATGAAAACTCAGGAATTTGAATTTTGGAATTTAAATTTAACTTAAGCGAGTTGAATGAATTGAAGTGAACAAATTGTCTAGAATCAATTTGGATGGATTTAAATACATCTGAATGAAATATGAATTGGTGATAAATCATTCAGAATAAATGAATGTGAATGGAGACTAAAAGTTTTGGTGGAACTAAATTTGCTGAAATATGAGGAGTTGAGTTTCAACATAAGTGAGATTTTGAAAAGTAATGGATTTGTACCATTTTTCCTACCTTAGCAATTTCGAGGACGAAATTATTTTAAGGGGGAAAGAATGTAACGACCCGGATTTTTGGTCAATTTATTTTAAATATTTAGTATGGTTTAAATATTGAATTTATAATATAAATGGTATTTTATTGGGTTATCGATTAAATAATCGAAATACGATTTATTTTGATAATCATCGTAATACGAAAATTTAAAATAATTCAATTCGAAGTTAGAATTAAATCAAAACAATTCAGATGATCAGTATTAATTGTATTTGAATATAGATGATAATAAAAATTATTTTATTATCATAGAATTTATTTTTTTTGAATTTAAATTATATTATATTGGCTTGATATGGTTATTTTAAATATACGTTCAAAATAAATTTCCGAACATATTCTGTTGAGTCCAGTATAACGCTATAACATTGGAATGACGGTCGGTACGCTAAAATAGCGGTTCACGATTTTTAACTGTGAACCCTGAGATATTTTAATGGATAAGATCGAAATCAAATCGATATCTATTTAAAAAGAAATAAAAATCTCTTTATTTCATATCACATTAATTTGAAATCAAATCACATTTAATTAACCTACCCTAATTTACACAGCTACCCTATATTCGTAACAGGCTTACTCCTTCTACATTAAGTCTCCTTCCTCTATATAATGCACGCATACCATTTCTTCCTCCCATTTTTCATTCTCTATCAAATTTAATTTCGTTTTTCCCCTTTCTCAAATTAAAACCATGATTCTCTTTTCCCCTCCTCATTTCATTTCATCAAATAAAATCAAATACTGCCGTTATAAAATAAAAAGGGGGAAGACGCTAGTTGTTGATCGCGATGCTCCAGTTTTCGATTGTAGAGTTTTAGACGTCGGTTAGGGGCATCGCAAGTTAGGGTTCAAGCTCGCGGTTACAAAGGCGAGCGGATTTTGGGGATTTCGTAAGTAAGGATGACCGTATTTTGTGGTTAGCGATTTATCGAGGTTGAACTGGAAGTTGCGAGTTTTTGTTGAGTAGCAGAAGGCCTCAGTCTTCGAGGTGATGAGCTCTGACTTAGTGCAAACAAGAGTCGATGTCAAAGGGGGATAGGGCAAGGCGATCATGGTAGGGAGCAGTAAAGTGCGATGCCGTTTTTGCCGAGCTCGAAGACCAGAATTTTGGCTTACTTCTCTTGTAGGCACGCTGGAGAGCCAAGAACGCAACCTTAAGAGAGGTAGTTTTTAGTTCAGTGTCTAATACATATCGACCTCTTTTGTACAAGGTAACAATGTTCAACATTGGGTTTTTCAAATGGGGTTCAGACAGGGACTGATTTATGCAGGAAGGAGGGGATTGGGAAGAGGAGTAAAATGGGGCGATCAGTTTTTAGGTTTGGTAGATTGGAGAGGCCGGAAGTGAGGAGCATTGCTGTTTGGAGAAAAGATAACAATGAAGTTTGATTTTGTTGTAATAGAGGGAATAAGCATTAAGAATAATTAAAGTTAATTTTTTTTATAATTTAATTAAGTTAACGGACAAGTTAACAATAATTTAACTCAAAGTAGCTATAACCATGTTATATGATAACAGTTTCCGATGGACGCAATTTACTGGAATCATAAGGATTAAGGTTGTGATGGAATCGAGTTCAGAAATCGTTGGAGTTAGCAAGTGTAACAACCAGGAATTTTGGGGCCAATTTAAAATTTTTATTTTAGAAATTACGTCAGAATTTAGAAGGAGAAGGAAAAAAAAGAGATTCATTGTATAATAAATTGTATTCACATTAGGAACTGGATTTTTAATGTAAAGGATGAATCATTAAAAAGGGATTCATAGTTTGATAAAACGTTTTATCATAATAATAATAATAAAAGATGTTTTAACAGTAGAAAAAGTCTGTTCGTTTAATATTAAACATTTACATGTTAGAAGTTTGTTAAGTATTAACATTTACATGCAAACATTCATTTCTAAAAATAATATTTAATCCTGTAGTGTTAGTTTTAATTTCTAACAATTAGCATTAACCGTGCATTCATTATCTTTCCTCCCTTTTGTTTTTCCTTGTTATTTTTTTCTTCTTCTTTTTCTTCACAAACTAATCACCTATATATATATATATTTCTCTTCTATTTATTCTTTCCAACCCATTGAATATGTTACTTAAATTATGATATTTAATGTTATGTGTTTTGAAATTTAAAAGGACACACAACTTTCTAACAATCAGCATCAGACAATAAATCATACATTCATTCCTTTCTATTTATTCTCTCTCCCTCTTTTGTAATTTATTTTCGAAATTTGAATAAAAATATATATAATAATAAATAGTGTGGTCCCATCGCGCCTAGTCAGCTAATTAAATCCTTGGTAACCTACTATGTTGTAATAGACACATTAGGGGAATGAAACTAAAGAAAGAAAAAAAAGTATTATAATATATATACTAATGGTATACATATAGAACATTGCTTACAATATATATATATATATACTATATATTTAGCAAATGCTACATATGTGAATGGTAGAATTGAAGTGTAATTAATTGACTACATGCTATATATACTAATGGTATGCATTTAGAACATTTTGCCATGAAAAGAGTAATTAATTGCCATGAAGAGATTAATAGACTGCATTAAATCGGGCTTTAACTATAAAAAAATTAGAGAATTAATTAATATTTTATTTTAAGAATTGTATTTGTAAATTAAAGATCAATAAATGGGAATTGAAGTCTTAATTGATTAATGCAAATAATGTGTGTAATTTAAAGGTAGATTTGAAATTGAAATTTTTATTGAATAAGGACAAATGGATTTATGGGAATGAATATAAATGAATTAATTACTAATTGCAAATCAGTGACTTATCATTAAATGCCATAATATATGCCTATTAGTTATTGTAGATAAATGTGCCATCATATGTAACATACAACGTATATGGATAAACGTTTTTTTTGGAAAAAAAGAAGTAATAAATTGAATAAGATTATAAATATTTATATAAAATGCCATTTGTAACCTAACCCTAATTCTAAATGATACATCCGCCACTTCTGTGAGCAATGGCTATTGTCTTCCGATCTTCCATTCTCTTTTTCCCTTAAATTATTCAATGATTTTTCAAAATTATAAATACAAAATCGAAATACTCTTAAAGGCCTTTCATATCAACGATAAAGATCATCTGTGGCGACGGTGGTGGCAAGTTCTACAGGCGGCGGCGATGGGTTTTGCTAATGGATGGATGGGTTTCAGTAATTCTGTAATACGTCGTTCATATGGAAGAAGGATTCAAACTCCTTAATGATGTAATTAAGAAAATTAATTATTATTTAATTATTTTAATTTTGTAATCAATGTATAAATGACCATAACTCCTTCATACGAGGACGTGATGACGAACGGTCAGTGGCGTTGGATTCGCAACGGAAAAAAACTCTTTGCAGTGGAATCAAATTGGACTGAAACGGAGCGATCTAAGATTTTGAAGAATTCTAAACTCAAGGTGAGAAATCTATTTATTCCTGTCTTTTATAATTAGCAATAATTTCTGAAATTATTGTTATAGATTTGCAGTTAATTCATATTGTTATTATTCTGTGTTAATGGTAAATACACATCTGTTTGTTTGATTTTGATTGTGGCGATGGAACTGTAAAAAGTTACATTTCTGTTGATTAGAATTAGATTGAACAAATTTACTATTTTGTTCATTTTATTGTTAAAATTAACTTTTCTGTTAATTTGAATTAGACTAAACAAAATTATCATTTTGTTTGTTGTACTATCGAAATTGAAACATTCCTGTAAATTAGAAATGGGTTTAAACAAAAATACACCATTTTTGTTTATATAAAAAGAATCAAATGTGTCTTAAACCAAATGTTGGAAATATGTTGAATTAGAATTTTCAACATATATGAAACACAGAATTTGGTTAACTTGTTAAATCAACAATTTTTGACATTAAAATGAAATCAAACTTTTATTCATTTGTGTCGAGTCAAATTTTGTAATAAAACATGAATAGACATTTTGTGTCATTTTGTTGAACTAAATTTTCAACAAAATAGAATACACATTTTGATGCAGTATTGTCTACATAAAAAGAATAGTTTTTAAATATGCATTTTTATTGTCACATTGGAAACAATAAAAAGAACTGATTTCAAAGTTACAATTTTATATATATATAATTTTGTTTGCATTAAAAAGATTGCATTTTTAATATGGTTATGTTTTTATATAAAGATTGAAAATAGAAATCATCGTTATCATTTTTGTTAAAATAGATATAAATAACATTTGTAATAAAAATGTTATCTTTGTAATAAAAGTACATTTTTATTTTAGAAATGTAACATTAGTATAAAAAGACCGTTTTGTTAGCAAATATGATATTAGAGTAAAACATGTCATTTTTAGTCAAATAATAAAAATGTCATTTTGGTTACAATTTGGAATGTCATATTTCACGTCATTCTAGAATCATTAAAAAGATTGAATTAGAAAGGTGTTAATCAAATCAAAAATTAACATTTTTGATTAGAAGTTGGTTAGGAAAATATAAAAATCAAGCTTGTTCTTTTATTTGCATTACTCTATACAAATATTTATATTGAAAATAAAAACTTATTCTTTTATTTGCATTCTCAAATGCAAGTATACATTGAAATTTAAGTTTGTTCTTTTATTTACATTCACTAATGCAAATATGCATTAAAAACACAAAAAATATTCTTTTATTTGCATTCAATAATGCAAATATAACATAGGAAGATAAGTTAACCTTTTATTGTATTCTACAATACAAATAAAAATAGAAAATAAAAGTTCACTTTTCATTTGCATTTTTTCAAGGCAAATATAACATGGCATAAAAGTCCACTTTTTATTTGCATCTCACAATGTAAATACAACTTGAAAATAAAAAGTACATTTTTATTTGTGACCCACAACACAAACAAAACTAGAAAATAAGATATGCATTGAAAATAAAAGTATCCTTTTATTTACATTCTCTAATACTAATTTATATTTAAATAAAAAGGGTTCTTTAATTTGCATTTTCCAATGCGAATAAACATTGAAATAAAAATGTTCTTTTATTGGCCTCCTCCGTTGTAAATAAACATTTAAATGAATAAGTACATTTTTGATTGCAATTTTAGATGCAAACAAAAACATTAGAATGAACTTTATATTTTATTTTGTATGAAATAAAAGAATGGACCTAAAAGTATATTTTCTTTGTCAATAGAAAAGAATTGAACAAAACCTTCATTTTTGGTCAATTTACAGTAGTTAAACCAAATTATTCATTTTGTCATTTTACACTAGTTGAAAACAAAACAAACACTTTTATAAATCTATGCTAGTTGAAAGCAAAATATGATTTAAAGAGTTACATTTTGTTTTGCAATTTTAGATGCAAACAAATATTACTTTTTATTTTGTATTTTAGTTAGAAATAGAAATATACAATTTTGTTTTTAAATTTAGTTGCAAACAAAACAATTAATATAGATTATATTTTTATTTGCATATTTAGTTGCAAATAAACATCGTTGTTAAAAGATTATATTTTCATTTGCAAATTTAGAGGCAAATAAACACCGTAGGAAAGGATGCATTTTGTTTACAACTTTAGATGTAAACAAAACATTAAAACTTAAAAGTTATATTTTTATTTGCATTCCTTGTTGCAAATAAAACTAGAAATAAAAAGTTACAATTTTTATTTACATTCCTCGATGTAATTAAACATGAATTAAAAAGTTGAATCTTTATTTGCATTCTCTATTGCAAATAAAGCAGGAGATAAAAAGTTATATTTTATTTGCATTCTCTATTGCAAATAAAACATGAAATCAAAAAGTACATTTTTATTCACACTTTTGTTGTTATAAAAATGATAGAATTAAAGAATTACATTTTTTTTGTAATATAAAGATTACATTTTTTTACAATGTAAAAAGAATATCATTTTTTTTTAGGTAATATCTTTTTACAATGTAAAAAGATTTATGGTTTTTGATAAATTATGATAACATGAGAGCTTATATTTTTATCATATATGAAATGATTCCTCATTATATATGTTTATGATGCTGAGATGTTACACTTCCGTTTACAAGTTATCCGACTTATTTATGTGATTGGGACGATAATTTTTCACACATCGCCTAAGTGCACAAATAATTTAATATTTGATTGTTGGATGAAACCCCACACGGGTGTTGGGATGATATTTGATCTACACTAGTCCCAATATTTAGTGTAGAATCCACTTTGGTTGTTATTGAATGTTTGATAATTATTTATCATGATGGTTGATTTCATGCAATATATGTTTGTTGATTGAGTCACATTCCAATAAAGAATGTTCTAGAAAAAGAATGTCTTAGAAAATCTATTTTTGAAAAAGAATATTTTAGAAAAAGAATATATTTTAGGAAAATATATTTTTATTAAAATGAACTAGTTATTAACTAGAATAAATCATTAAATTTAGATTTAATGAAGTTTTCCAAATTGTTAATATTTAATTGTAATTAAATTGAATAAATTGGAATTGGGTTTATCGTGAATAGTGTCTTAAATAACACTGTTCTTAAGCCCCATTTGAAAAGAATAATCTTTTAATTTAGATTATTAAAGTTTTCAATTATATTTAGTAATTGAAATAAAAAGGAATGTGAGTTGGGTTTATTGTGAACAGTGTTTTTAAGCGACATTTGTTCTTTAACCCAACTGACAGTGAAAATATGATTTGGAATTTATAAATCTTTTATTAAGATCTAATAAAGAAATTTTTCCAAAAGTAAAGTTTTCCAATTTAATATATTAGATTGGAATTGAATAGAATTCGAATTAATTATAACCGAGATAAGCTTTTGTAAAAGAAGACCGATACTACATATGGAATTTAAGAGGCTTTGCCGTTATTCCATTTATATTATTGGTTGGATACAGAAATTTATAACGATTATATATTGACTTGATTTCTATGGAGATTCCATATTTTATGGAAGATGATTTTGTGTTTACCGTGCACTATGTTTCAAATGACATTAGTTCTTTAAACACAGTTAAGCATAAGATTAATCTCTTAATTTAAATAATCATTGAAAAATGATTTTTGATATTTAAAACCAAATTGAAGTTTTGATAAATCTTTAAAGAAAAGATTTAAGAATAATTTAAAGAGTTTATCTTTGATAAAATAATGTGAATATTTTATTAGAAGAATATTCTGAATTGGAATGAGGCGTTGGATGTGTTTTATAGTACTTGATTTTTAATTATAAAATACGCGAATTATTCAGAAAGACCGGGTTCAACCCATTCCGAGTAATTACTACGATGATGAAGAGTCGAAGATGAAGACGGTGGTTGAAGACTGACGATCTTCACATCAGATGGATGTGTTGCTACAGAGACCCTTGATGGGAGTAGCTACCTTGAAGGGGCTTCAGTGGTGGCCGTCTGGACTATTGTTGATTGTTCGGATTTGGTTTTCGCTCAGACCCAGAGCATAAGCTAGTAAATGGATGCGTGTCTGACATTGGATTTCGTTCCATGTGAGTTAAATCGATTTCTGTTAATGTATGTCTGTTTGGTGGTGGAGGATTTATTCTCTGCTTAACACCCTAGTATGTATTAATAGTGATTGATCGCATGGCGTGAATTGTCAATGTGGCACGCCAAGATGTAAATGATCAAGGCTTTTGTTGAAAAGCAGGGCCTTGTGGGATGATCAAAGCATAGCCTATTACGACATAGCTTTGTGTATATCGTGACTTCGCGAGCCTCACACCCCGATATGAGTCAAAAACGGGAGAAGGGACAGTAGGGAGTGCACACGTTTCTTTCTGGCTAGTGGTAGTGTCAGTGCTTAAACTGGCTGGCATTTTACTTATGTGGATGATGGATTTTGAGGCGCCTCGGATTTTTATAGGCTGTTAGTGGTCATACTATAGGTCCAAAGGGACTGGGAAACGTGTGTTCAGGCATAACCAATCCACTGCCGATAGGCAGTGACCGGCCCTACCGCTCCAAGGGTTGCCCATAGGTGTGATCCTGAGGCATCTGCTAGAGTGTCTCGAATCGGTGAGGAGCTCCTCTCTAGCCTCGACTCATGATGGAAATCCAATTTTCAATACGACCTTGCGGTTTTGATTGTAGAACTAGTATGGCGATATAGTAGGATGGGGTACTATGCTGTCTATGATTAATACATTATGATTGCTATTGTTTTTGAAATATGTATACCCATAGATATACACACTAATACTAAATCTGTTTTATCGTATCAAGCATCTTTTGACCCTTATAATGTAAAACCCTATCCTCCGGTTTGCGTTGCATTGTGTGATGGGACTTGGGTCTTATAATCGTATCATTTTTTTCTAAAAAGCATTGCGTTGTTTAACGTTTTACTTTATTTTATGCACTGACAATCCAATGGAGTAAACTCGTTCCGCATTAGCGGCGTGGTCCTGTGATTAGCCTTATTATTAGATAGTTAAGTTAAGATTTCTCATACCAGTCCCATGATTGACCTGTAGTTTGTTTCACTGGCAAACTCGGGTGCCCTTATTTTCCACACGGGCAGTCGAGTAGCTTTTTGCAAATATATCTACAGGATCCTGTTTTACAGCTGAAGCGGTATTTGGAAGGCTCTGTACTCGTGTATTCCTTTCAGTTGTATATTTGTAATATTTTCCACTGCTATTTAAATTTAATTTAAAACTCTGATATTAATGTATTTCTATTATGTAATAAGTATTCATACTGTAACACCCCGTGTATTCTATAACAGTGAAATTCACAAATTAAAGTATAATTAATTTCAAATCAAAGAATTAAGGGAAACGGGATACGCCATTGCGTTCGTCTCGGAATTCTGCTTGAGATAGAGTTCGAGTTTGCATAAAACGGACTCCGTATGAGGGAGATATGACCTCCGGAAGTTTCAGAATTCAGTTTAAAATTCAAACAGACCGAAACAGTTCAGAACGAGTTCAAAATTCAAAAAAATCGGACCCCGATTGGGCTGGGCGGGAATTTTCCCGCCCAAGGCACCCAGGTCGACTGGGTAGTCGACCTGGGCCACCCAGGTCGACTGGGTAGTCGACCTGGGGCACCCAGGTCGACTATGTAGTCGACCTGGGGGTCGACTGGGTAGTCGACCTGGCCCCTGAGCCAGGTCGAACCCAGCCCCTCCTGGCTGGCCTGGTCTGTGCTTGGCCGAATTTCTGAGCTTTGTCTTGTCACTAGGGCTAGGTGTCAGCTCCTGATTGGTTTCTCTTTCAAACGAACGGCTAATATTAAACTAAGCTCCATCGACGGTTCTAATCAATTCACAAACTCTATAAAAAGGACCTAAGACTCCACCTAATTCACACAAATAAAAATGAGAATGAGACCGTCATGCTGCTGAAGAAAGACTAGGAGTAGCCGTCAAAATTGAGAGACGATTAGGAATCGATTTAAGAGCTTAAAGCAACGACAATTAAATCAAAACAACGCCTACAACAAAGGATAACATCTCCAAATTCAGAATTCAGAATCCTGAATTGAAGATTCGTCATACGTTGTAAGTAGAGTGTTATTCCGATGTGAATGAATAATTGAGTTTTGATTTGTGTAAAATGAGAAATGGAATTGTACTTAATTTGTGGTGATGATAATTCATAATTGTATGTTGCTACGATTCTAATTATGAATAGGTTTGGGATGTTGTGGTATAATGATGTTAGACCTATGGGATATTTGCAAGTATATGATTCATGTTGAAAGTTAACGACTATATGTTTGTGGTAGTTTATTACAACAAAGTTGAGATTCATGCAAGTATATGATTCACTATTATGCCAACATGATTTTAGATCCTTCTATGTATATTTTTATGATCATGTTTAGTGTAGTAGGATCCATTTGGGTATTATGACTCATATGAATTTATGTTGAAATAGGAATTATGATTCTAGTGAAAAAAAATACATACTTTTGTATTAGTGACAAAAGTAAGCATCTTTGTGAACTTGTGTTGACTCTATGAACATGACTAGATTACGTTTGGTGTTATGCCTAATTGAAAATAGGTTTTAGGCCTATGTTGTTATCAAAATCATATGATAATATATGCGACACAAATTTAAGATAGATTTACATTTTAAATTCTAGTTTACATGACTAGATTAAAACCATGATTCATGTTTAGGTATGCTTCATGTCAAGATTATATGCTATTACAATGCAAGTTCACAAGTGCCTAATTTATGTTAATTAGATCGTTATGTTGCAAGTTCATGCGTTCACACACCCCTTTTAATGTTACTTAGAATATATAAACACCATGTTCTAAGCCTCCCCTTTTTCATGTGGCTAAGTTGGGCTTAAATGTTAAACCCAACATATGTTATAATATAGCGAACGTATAAAACGGGGGTAATGACGTTGGGTTAAAAGTATAAAACATATGTGTTGGCATGTCTGATGCATGCCAATGACCTTGAGAACATTTAAGGGGTATAAATTAATTTTACCCAATAAAGATGAATTTGAATAATGGGCTGCATATAAAAAGAAAAGAGACAAAATATGTAAACTTAGAAAATACGATGTGTTTAACCCGAGGTTGGATTGAGTTGTGACATAAACCTGCCCAGAACCGCCCGGCTGTCCAGTAGTCACAACAATACCTATCCAATGTGGGTGGTTAAAGATTGAGCCCAATAAAGACCCGAGGTTAGACTGAGTTGTGACGTAAGACTGCCCGGAACCAACTGGCAATAGGCAGTCACAACAATACCTGTCTAATGTGAGAGGTCGAGGCTTTAATAAGACAATTAAGGCTGAGTCAGGATTGATAGGATTAAGTAAATTGAATTAATACTTAATCAAACTGAACATGCTAAACTAAACAGATTGATTGGGGGGTTAGGTTTATACAGAACACTTAACCAACTTAGCATGTTGGCTAGAAATAGGAAACCTAGTAGCGGGGGACCCTTTTCAGCAGTAACCCTACAAGGTGTATCAGGATACCCTGAACTAGGCAGGGTGGGGCACGATTACTGGGCTGACTGTAAGAGGTCAAATCGACGGCGGTGGTGCAGCAGTGTAGGTTCTAACGGGGTGTGGGCGTGCACACACTCCGGCGCAAAAAAATTAGGCACTGGGCACCAATAGTATACCTGTGCATTCTAGAATTGTGTCGGTCCGCCACCATGGGACTTGATACACCCCATGGTGGGACCAGCATAGGTAGCTACAACATCGGGGGCCGTAAGACGCATGTTACTATGCGAGTAGGAGCCGATCATTAGAAATGGATCACTTTACCCTGATTATGGGGTGCCTGTTGGGAACTAGTTTATATGGGTGCAGAGATCAATATGGGGTACGATAGTACATTCGACTCTAGACAACTTAACTTAGCTTATAGTGCTTTCCCATTTCCAGTTTGTACTTATCATGCTCATTTCTTTATTCATAGACTGAATAATCCTAGACTTACTCAGGCTTTATGTCTGACTCTACTTTTCTTTCGTCTTCTTTTCTTTCGTTCCCCCCCAGGTCCACAGGGAGGGAATACCGCAGCTTGACCAGTTTTCACATCCAGCTTGAAGAGAAAGAATGTATTGCTTGGATCTCTTTCGTTTTGGACTATGGCTTTGGATAGCAATTATGGGGACTTATGCAGTTTACTTATGTTTTTATGCTTCTTTAAGTTATGAAATCAAGACAGTTATGAAAATGTAATGTTTTTGGAAGTATTGTAAGACAATTATGGCATGGTTTGTGTAACACGTATTTTGATGAAATAAAAGTTGCTGTTGTTTTCCGCTGTTCAAAAATATGTGTATTTATATCTGTCTTGTGTATCTGTGACTTATACTTATAAACCTCCACCAAAATTAGGGCATTCCCTTAAAGAGTGACCCTAACGGAGGTGGGGTGTTTCACTTGGTATCAGAGCATAGGTTTACCAGATAAGATAAAAAGTTTTGAAAATTTATTTTCAAAAGAAAATTTAAAGAAGCATTTTTAAAGATAAAATGTTATTTTATTATAAAAAGGCATAGTCCCCCAAAGCCATAGGTACTATCTTTTATCCTTCGTTTTGAATCTATCCTTTTTGTTTCAGCATGTCCGAAGAACTTAACTTGCCAGAGGGTGTACCAATACCTGGTTGGTTCAGATGATTCTTAGAAGCAAGGGCCAATCAGCCAAGTCCCACTGTTCCTCCTCCCCCAGCTGCAGGAATTCATCCAGCTGCAGCAGCACCTCCTCCTCCTCCGTGTGGTAATGTTTTTGCTAAGATATGTAAAGATTTCAAAGCTATGGGAGGGAAGGACTTTCATGGAACCGAGTCCTTCGTGGCAGCCAGGAATTGGCTGAAGGAAACCGAGGACTTATTCGTCATCTTTGAGGTAGAAGATAGGCAGATGGTACAACTGACAGTATGGCTACTTAAAGGCGAGGCTTCCTACTGGTGGGAAGTCACCAATGCAGAAAGACCAGTGGAAACATGGGAGGACTTTAGGGCAAGGTTTGAGGCTAAATTTCTCTCAGAAGCTGAAAGGAGTCTTCAGTTGGAAAAATTCTTATTTCTTAAGCAAGGGAATATGACAGTCAAAGAGTACGCTAATCAGTTCGATCAGCTGGCTAGGTTCGGACTGGACCTAGTCAACACTCCGCACAAGAAGGCTCTCCGCTTTGTCAAAGGATTGAATGAGCCATTACACAGTTTGGCCATGACCCATATACCCATGGGAGCTACGTATGAAAGATTGGTGCAGATGGCACTACTAAACGAAGAGGATAAGGGCAAGAAGGAGACAAAGGCAAAAAGCTCTCAAAGGAAGAAAGAGGGTTTACAGCCTAAGAAGACAAACTTTAAGAAGGGCGGGAAAGACAACAAGTCCCAAGAGAAGAGGAAGTGTAATTTTTGTGGCAAAGTGTGGCACTTAGTGAAAGATTGCCGGAAAAAGAAGGCCAAGTTGAATGATGGGTGCTTTTCTTGTGGTGAGATAGGCCATATGGCTAAGGATTGCCCAAAGAAGCAAGGGAAGGGGCAGAGGGCTGGATCCACCTCAGGGGCACAGGTTCATGTGCTAGAAGCGCCACCTCTGCAACAGCGAGGTATAAATACTTCTGTAGAAAGTGTAGTTTATCTTTATGATCACCCGGTTCGCACTTTATTTGATTCTGGCGCATCACACTCCTTTATTTCATCTGCTTTAGTAGAATCTCTGCACCTAGAAACTAGTATGGTAAAGGACCCCTTAATTGTTTCAAATCCAATCGGGGGCCCAGCTCATTTTTCTATGATCTGTGTGGGATTGAAAATTTCTATTCTAAGCGTAGAATTTAGATGTAGTGCCTTTTTTTTGGGCTTCTCGGCATATGGTTTGATTTTGGGCATGGACTGGCTATCCAGTAATGGTGCCATCCTTGATTGTGAGAAAAGGGTGGTTAGGCTTCTGACCCAACTCGGTAACACTCTGGAAATTACTTGTAATCCCTCGTATGCGGTTATGCTTAGTTATCTCGAATCGCTAGATGCTTCTGTTGAGAGTTGGCAATCGGTTAGGGTGGTCCGTGAATATCCGGATGTCATTGAAGAGGTAAAGGGCTTACCTCCGAAGCGGGAGATAGACTTCCGCATATATCTTGTAGATAATGCAAAGCCCGTTGCGTTGCCCGTTAGACACATGGCTCCACGGGAAAGGAAAGAGCTCAGTAAACATGTTAAAGAGATTCTAGAGAAGGGGTTCATTAGAAGGAGCATTTCAAAATGGGGCGCTCCAGTGGTGTTCGCCACAAAGGCGGATGGTTCACTCCGTCTATGTGTTGACTATAGGGAGCTCAAAAAGCTAACGAAAAGGAATAGGCACCCTCTCCCCAGAATCGACGATCTGTTTGATCAACTTATAGGAGCGTCTGTTTTCTCCCAACTCGATTCTGGCGACCGGATTTCATCAGCTAAGGGTGGCTGAAGATAGCATCGATAAGACAACATTCAGAATCCCAGACGGCTTCGTTGAATGGCTTGTCATGCCTTTCGGCTTGACAAACGCACCCGCTTACTTCGTGGACCTGATGAGTAGGGTGTTCAGAGAATTCCTCAATAAGTTCGTAGTGGTCTTCGTAGACGATATCTTGATCTTCTCAAAGAGTGAAGAAGAACATGCTCAGCACTTAAGGGCAATCATGGAAACTCTGCGTGTCCATCAGCTAAAAGCCAAATTCTCCAAGTGCCACTTTTGGAGAGAGGAAGTAAAGTTTCTTGGGCACATAGTATCCAAAGAAGGGTTAGCTGTGGACCCTGCTAGAGTAGTAGCGGTGCAGGATTGGAAGACACCAAGGAATGCAACAGAAGTCCGAATCTTTCTCGGGCTAGCATGCTTCTATCGAAATTCATCAGACACTTTGCAAAAATATCAGCTTCACTTACTAGGTTAACAAAGAAGAACCTAGCGTTTGCTTGGGATTTGGATTGCGAGTTTGCTTTCCAACGACTAAAAAGGGCTCTTACAACAACCCCGGTTCTGACCTTGCCGGATGGAAGTAAAATGTTTACAGTATACACGGATGCATGCGGGACAGGACTAGGCGCTGTCTTAATGCAAGAAGGAAGGGTAGTAGCTTATGGCGGGAGACAGTTGAAAGTGCACAAAAGAACTACCCAACCCATGATCTCGAGTTGGCCGCCATCGTCTTTGCACTTAAGTCTTGGCGCCACTATCTCCTAGGTGAGAAATTCGAACTGTATACTGATCATAAATATTTGAAGTATCTCTTCTCGCAGAAGGACCTTAACTTGAGGCAACAAAGGTGGATGGAGTTTCTTTCCTCGTACGATTTCGAGATCTCCTACACTCCGGGCAAAGGCAACATAGTGGCAGACGCATTGAGCCGAAAGAAACTGACCCTAAGCCCGCTGTTTGTTGAAAGGCAAAGCCTAGAGTTTATAGCCAGCTTTGACTTTAGGCCCTCTTCCGATTTTGTACTGGGCTTACTAGCATCTCTCGAAGTACGCCCGACTTTAGTGGACTCAATAGGGACAGCACAACGCGAAGACCCTCAGCTTGTGGAGACGATTGATAGGCTAATTAGGGGTGAGACTTCAAGTCACCTCAACAGATGCTCCATCGACGATAAGGGTTGGCTAATGCGAGACGGAAGACTATGCGTCCCACAGACAAGGGATTTAGTAAAGACAGTTCTCGAGGAAGCACACCACTCCAAGATGACGATACATCCAGGTGGAGATAAAATGTACAAGGACATAAAGAGAACCTTCTTTTGGAGCGGCATGAAGAAGGACGTGGCGGATTTCGTTTCCAAGTGTATGGTGTGCCAACAGGTTAAGGCGGAACAGAAAAAGCCTGGCGGTCTGCTCCATCCTATAGAGGTCCCGCAGTGGAAGTGGGATAGCATCTCAATGGATTTCATTGATGGGCTGCCTAGGTCTAGAAGAGGCAACACTAGCATTTGGGTAATAGTGGATAGGCTTACTAAAAGCGCCCACTTTTTACCTGTCAAGAGTAAAAGGACTTCCTCATCCCTAGCATCTCTTTATCTCAAGGAAATTGTTCGACTCCATGGAATACCCTCCAACATTGTTAGTGACCGAGATCCTATCTTCACAAGTGAGTTTTGGCGGAGTCTGCAAGAAGCGGTAGGCACACAGTTATGCTTGAGTACAGCCTATCACCCCCAAACCGACGGCCAAACAGAAAGAGTGAACAGAGTTTTGGAGGACCTTTTAAGACTGTGCGTCCTTGACTTCGGAGGGACGTGGGAGGACCATCTTCCTTTGGTGGAATTTGCCTACAACAACAGCTACCAAGCCACCATCGGAATGGCGCCCTTCGAAGCTTTATATGGAAGACCGTGCCGATCGCCCACTTGTTGGTGGGAGTCTACTGATAAGCTCATACTTGGACCAGATATGATCCGAGAGACTTCAGAGAAAGTAGACTTAATACGGAGAAGAATGAAGACAGCCCAAGACAGACAAAAATCCTACGTAGACAAAAGGAGGACCGACCTTGAATTTGAGGTTAGAGACAGGGTTTTTCTTAAGGTATCTCCGCTAAGGAACATTGTTCGTTTTGGAACCACAGGGAAGCTAGCACCAAGGTTCGTAGGGTCGTTTCCTATTATCGAGAAAATTGGGAAAATGGCCTATAGATTAGAACTACCTGAAAAACTAGATGGAGTTCACAACGTCTTTCACGTTTCGCACCTCCGCAAATGTCTACATGAATCTGCTGAAGTGGTAAAGCCAAACATCCTAGAAGAAGCTGAAGTGGAACGCGAAGCAACCGTGAGGAAAGTTCCAACCCGCATATTAGGAACGGAAGTGAAAAAGCTACGCAACCGCGAAGTCAAGCTCGTCAAAATTCAGTGGAGCGACGCCGAGGAAGACGTAACTTGGGAAACTGAGGCTAGAATACGCGCAGCCTACCCTTTTCTTTTCGAGGGTACATCTTTGATCTATCTTTTTCCTTAAGTTGGGCTTTTATCTATCTTTTTAGGTATATCTCCTCGACCTTATCTTTTAGGTAGAAACCCTTTGGATGAAAACATGTAACTGAAACATGTTATGGATGATGGTTGCAAGTGGTTGCAAGTGATTGCTAGTGGTTGCTCGTGGTTGCATATACACACACAATCTAGGTTTTAGATCGGCTCAGTCACTTCATATTGCATATGCATATATGTATTTATATTCGTATATGGTTGAAGTTTAATGTGTTGTCATATGGATGTTGCATTTATATGAATGATTGTGCACTCATGTAGAATCATGAATAGGAAAATTTGCATACATAATGGATTCATGACACATATATAGTTTGCATTAAGGAGGTCAAATGAATCAATAGACCGCCTGATTTTGCATTAGATAAGAACATGTACACACACTTCGCATATGATCATGAAGCATTAGAAGTCTTTTAAGGACAATGGATGCTCGTGTTTGATGGATGAGTAGATGGACGTTTGGATGTTAGGATATACATTCTAACTAAACTTGAAGATTTCGGGGACGAAATCCTTTTAAGTGGGGGAGAATGTAACACCCCGTGTATTCTATAACAGTGAAATTCACAAATTAAAGTATAATTAATTTCAAATCAAAGAATTAAGGGAAATGGGTACGCCATTGCGTTCGTCTCGGAATTCTGCTTGAGATAGAGTCCGAGTTTGCATAAAACGGACTCCGTATGAGGGAGATATGACCTCCGGAAGTTTCAGAATTCAGTTTAAAATTCAAACAGACCGAAACAGTTCAGAACGAGTTCAAAATTCAAAAAAATCGGACCCAGATTGGGCTGGGCGTGAATTTTCCCGCCCAAGGCACCCAGGTCGACTGGGTAGTCGACCTGGGGCACCCAGGTCGACTATGTAGTCGACCTGGGGGTCGACTGGGTAGTCGACCTGGCCCCTGAGCCAGGTCGAACCCAGCCCCTCCTGGCTGGCCTGGTCTGCGCTTGGCCGAATTTCTGAGCTTTTTCTTGTCACTAGGGCTAGGTGTCAGCTCCTGATTGGTTTCTCTTTCAAACGAACGGCTAATATTAATCTAAGCTCCATCGACGGTTCTAATCAATTCACAAACTCTATAAAAAGGACCTAAGACTCCACCTAATTCACACAAATAAAAATGAGAATGAGACCGTCATGCTGCTGAAGAAAGAATAGGAGTAGCTGTCAAAATTGAGAGACGATTAAGAGTCGATTTAAGAGCTTAAAGCAACGACAATTAAATCAAAACAATGCCTACAAAAAAGGATAGCATCTCCAAATTCAGAATTCAGAATCCTGAATTGAAGATTCGTCATACGTTGTAAGTAGAGTGCTCTTCCGATGTGAATGAATAATTGAGTTTTGATTTGTGTAAAATGAGAAATGGAATTGTACTTAATTTGTGGTGATGATAATTCATAATTGTATGTTGCTATGATTCTAATTATGAATAAGTTTGGGATGTTGTGGTATAATGATGTTAGACCTATGGGATATTTTCAAGTATATGATTCATGTTGAAAGTTAACGACTATATGTTTGTGGTAGTTTATTACAACAAAGTTGAGATTCATACAAGTATATGATTCACTATTATGCCAACATGATTTTAGATCCTTCTATGTATATTTTTATGATCATGTTTAGTGTAGTTGGATCCATTTGGGTATTATGATTCATATGAATTTATGTTGAAATAGGAATTATGATTCTAGTGAAAAAAAGACATACTTTTGTATTAGTGTCAAAAGTAAGCATCTTTGTGAACTTGTGTTGACTCTATGAACATGACTAGATTACGTTTGGTGTTATGCCTAATTGAAAATATGTTTTAGGCCTATGTTGTTATCAAAATCATATGATAATATATGCGACACAAATTTAAGATAGATTTACATTTTAAATGCTAGTTTACATGACTAGATTAAAACCATGATTCATGTTTAGGTATGCTTCATGTCAAGATTATATGCTATTACAATGCAAGTTCACAAGTGCCTAATTTATGTTAATTAGATCGTTATGTTGCAAGTTCATGCGTTCACACACCCCTTTTGATGTTACTTAGAATATATAAACACCATGTTCTAAGCCTCCCCTTTTTCATGTGGCTAAGTTGGGCTTAAATGTTAAACCCAACATATGTTATAATATAGCGAACGTATAAAACGGGGGTAATGACGTTGGGTTAAAAATATAAAACATATGTGTTGGCATGTCTGACGCATGCCAATGACCTTGAGAACATTTAAGGGGTATAAATTAATTTTACCCAATAAAGATGAATTTGAATAATGGGCTGCATATAAAAAGAAAAGAGACAAAATATGTAAACTTAGAAAATACGATGTGTTTAACCCGAGGTTGGATTGAGTTGTGACATAAACCTGCCCGGAACCGCCTGGCTGTCCAGTAGTCACAACAATACCTATCTAATGTGGGTGGTTAAACATTGAGCCCAATAAAGACCCGAGGTTAGACTGAGTTGTGACGTAAGACTGCCCGGAACCAACCGGCAACAGGCAGTCACAACAATACCTGTCTAATGTGAGAGGTCGAGGCTTTAATTAGACAATTAAGGCTGAGTCAGGATTGATAGGATTAAGTAAATTGAATTAATACTTAATCAAACTGAACATGCTAAACTATACAGACTGATTGGGGGGTTAGGTTTATACAGAACACTTAACCAACTTAGCATGTTGGCTAGAAATAGAAAACCTAGTAGCGGGGGACCCTTTTCATCAGTAACCCTACAAGGTGTATCAGGATACCCTGAACTAGGCAGGGTGGGGCACGATTACTGGGCTGACTGTAAGAGGTCAAATCGACGGCGGTGGTGCAGCAGTGTAGGTTCTAACGGGGTGCGGGCGTGCACACACTCCGGCGCAGAAAAATTAGGCACTGGGCACCAGTAGTATACCTGTGCATTCTAGAATTGTGTCGGGCCGCCACCATGGGACTTGATACACCCCATGGTGGGACCAGCATAGGTAGCTACAACATCGGGGGCCGTAAGACACATGTAACTATGCGAGTAGGAGCCGATCATTAGAAATGGATCACTTCACCCTGATTATGGGGTGCCTGTTGGGATCTAGTTTATATGGGTGCAGAGATCAATATAGGGTACGATAGTACATTCGACTCTAGACAACTTAACTTAGCTTATAGTGCTTTCCCGTTTCCAGTTTGTACTTATCATGCTCATTTCTTTATTCATAGACTGAATAGTCCTAGACATACTCAGGCTTTATGTCTGACTCTACTTTTCTTTCGTCTTCTTTTCTTTCGTTCCCCCCCTCCCAGGTCCACAGGGAGGGAGTACCGCATCTTGACCAGTTTTCACATCCAGCTTGAAGAGAAAGAATGTATTGCTTGGATCTCTTTCGTTTTGGACTATGGCTTTGGATAGCAATTATGGGGACTTATGCAGTTTACTTATGTTTTTATGCTTCTTTAAGTTATGAAATCAAGACAGTTATGAAAATGTAATGTTTTTGGAAGTATTGTAAGACAATTATGGCATGGTTTGTGTAACACGTATTTTGATGAAATAAAAGTTGCTGTTGTTTTCCGCTGTTCAAAAATATGTGTATTTATATCTGTCTTGTGTATCTGTGACTTATACTTATAAACCTCCACCAAAATTAGGGCATTCCCTTAGAGAGTGACCCTAATGGAGGTGGGGTGTTTCACTTACTCTGTTATATTCTTGTACTCTGATGTAATTGTTGTAATCAGCAATAAAATGTTCTTCAGTTTGTGTTCTGATGTGTGTTGTTCTCAAAGCAATCCAGCCTTTCCTTTACTGGGAAGTTTGGGTCGTTTCAGTTGGTATCAGAGCTTTGGTTTACAGAGATCGAGAACAAGACACATTAGAACCGAACGAAAGAATTCATCAGAGATTGGATTAGTAATATCCAATAAGAATAACTCGTTAGAGATGGGATCAGTAGCATCCTAGAACGAGTGTGAGGAGTATTATTTTCTTTCAAATAAAAATGAAAACAAATTTAGTTTTGAAAATTTTACCTTAATATACGTATTTGAATATATTATTATATTTTTATGTGGACAATCGAGTATATAAAGATTTCGAATATACGAGTAATTAACGGATATTTGAAGTTTTAATATACTGGATAGATATAGAATCACAGTCTAGTCGCCCAGAGATGTTCTGATGGTGGTTTGGAACATCATCAGAAATTATGTTCGAGTTTCGAAAGTGGTATATCTATATATTTCCATCGACTGGTGTGAGAACCAAAAACTTAAATAGGATATATTGTTGTGATTTGCACTAAAAATATGATTTTTGACTATATATAAAAGTTATATATATTTGAAAAGTTAATCACCTAATTGATTGCTGGTTGTGATGTTTGATTATTAGTTTAACTAATAAAATTATTGAAATGATAATTAATTTAACTAATAAAATTATTGAAGCCAATAAATAAAAATTTAATTAAGTTAGTTAATTAAACAACTTTTAGCTACTTTCCTTTTCGAGGACGAAAAGATTTTAAGTGGGGGAGATTGTAACAACCCGGAATTTTGGGGCTAATTTAAATTTTTTATTTTAGAAATTACGTCAGAATTTAGAAGGAGGAGGAAAAATAAAAGAGATTCATTGTATAATAAATTGTATTCACATTAGGAACTGGATTTTTAATGTAAAGGATGAATCATTAAAAAGGGATTCATAGTTTGATAAAATGTTTTATCATAATAATAAAAAAAGAAAAGATGTTTTAACAGTAGAAAAAGTCTGTTCGTTTAATATTAAACATTTACATGTTAGAAGTTTGTTAAGTATTAACATTTACATGCAAACATTCATTTCTAAAAATTATATTTAATCCTATAGTGTTAGTTTTAATTTCTAACAATTAGCATTAACCATGCATTCATTATCTATCCTCCCTTTTGTTTTTCCTTGTTATTTTTTCTTCTTCTTTTTCTTCACAAACTAATCACCTATATATATATATATATATTTCTCTTCTATTTATTTTTCCAACCCATTGAATATGTTACTTAAATTATGATATTTAATGTTATGTGTTTTGAAATTTAAAAGGACACACAACTTTCTAACTATCAGCATCAGACAATAAATCATACATTCAATCCTTTCTATTTATTCTCTCTCCCTCTTTGTAATTTACTTTCGAAATTTGAATAAAAATATATATAATAATAAATAGTGTGGTCCCATCACGCCTAGTCAGCTAATTAAATCCTTGGTAACCTACTATGTTGTAATAGACACATTAGGGGAATGAAACTAAAGAAAGAAAAAAAGTATTATAATATATATACTAATTGTATACATATAGAACATTGCTTACAAAATATATATATATATATATATATACTATATATTTAGCAAATGCTACATATATGAATGGTAGAATTGAAGTATAATTAATTGACTACATGCTATATATACTAATGGTATGCATTTAGAACATTGCCATGAAAAGAGTAATTAATTGCCATGAAGAGATTAATAGACTGTATTAAATTGGGCTTTAACTATAAAATTAAAAAAAATTAGAGAATTAATTAATATTTTATTTTAAGAATTGTATTTGTAAATTAATTATCAATAAATGGGAATTGAAGTCTTAATTGATTAATGCAAATAATGTGTGTAATTAAAAGGTAGATTTGAAATTGAAATTTTTAATGAATAAGGACAAATGGATTTATGGGAATGAATATAAATGAATTAATTACTAATTGCAAATCAGTGACTTATCATTAAATGCCATAATATATGCCTATTAGTTATTGTAGATAAATGTGCCATCATATGTAACATACAACATATATGGATAAACGTTTTTTTTTTGAAATAAAAGAAGTAATAAATTAAATAAGATTATAAATATTTATATAAAATGCCATTTGTAACCTAACCCTAATTCTAAATGATACAGCCGCCACTTCTGTGAGCAATGGCTATTGTATTCCGATCTTCCATTCTCTTTTTCTCTTAAATTATTCAATGATTTTTCAAAATTATAAATACAAAATCGAAATACTCTTAAAGGCCTTTCATATCAACGATAAAGATCATCTGTGGCGACGGTGGTGGCAAGTTCTACAGGCGGCGCCGATGGGTTTTGCTAATGGATGGATGGGTTTCAGTAATTCTGTAATACGTCGTTCATATGGAAGAAGGATTCAAACTCCTTAATGATGTAATTAAGAAAATTAATTATTATTTAATAATTTTAATTTTGTAATCAATGTATAAATGACCATAACTCCTTCATACGAGGACGTGATGACGAACGGTCAGTGGCGTTGGATTCGCAACGGAAAAAATCTCTTCGCAATGGAATCAAATTGGACTGAAACAGAGCGATCTAAGATTTTGAAGAATTCTAAACTCAAGGTGAGAAATCTATTTATTCCTATCTTTTATAATTAGCAATAATTTCTGAAATTATTGTTATAGATTTGCAGTTAATTCATACTGTTATTATTCTGTGTTAATGGTAAATACACATCTGTTTGTTTGATTTTGATTGTGGCGATGGAACTGTAAAAAGTTACATTTATGTTGATTAGAATTAGATTGAACAAATTTACTATTTTGTTCATTTTATTGTTAAAATTAACTTTTTTGTTAATTTGAATTAGACTAAACAAAATTATCATTTTGTTTGTTGTACTATCGAAATTGAAACATTCCTGTAAAATAGAAATGGGTTTAAACAAAAATACACCATTTTTATTTATATAAAAAGAATCAAATGTGTCTTAAACCAAATGTTGGAAATATGTTGAATTAGAAGTTTCAACATATATAAAACACAAAATTTGGTTAACTTGTTAAATCAACAATTTTTGGCATTAAAATGAAATCAAACTTTTATTCATTTGTGTCGAGTCAAATTTTGCAATAAAACATGAATAGACATTTTGTGTCATTTTGTTGAACTAAATTTTCAACAAAATAGAATACACATTTTGATGCAGTATTGTCTACATAAAAAGAATAGTTTTTAAAGATCATTTTTATTGTCACATTGGAAACAATAAAAAGAACTGATTTCAAAGTTACAATTTTTTTTATATATATAATTTTGTTTGCATTAATAAGATTGCATTTTTAATATGGTTATGTTTTTATATAAAGATTGAAAATAGAAATCATCGTTATCATTTTTGTTAAAATAGATATAAATAACATTTGTAATAAAAATGTTATCTTTGTAATAAAAGTACATTTTTATTTTAGAAATGTAACATTAGTATAAAAAGACCGTTTTGTTAGCAAATATGATATTAGAGTAAAACATGTCATTTTTAGTCAAATAATAAAAATGTCATTTTGGTTACAATTTGGAATGTCATATTTCACGTCATTCTAGAATCATTAAAAAGATTGAATTAGAAAGGTGTTATTCAAATCAAAAATTAACATTTTTGATTAGAAGTTGGTTAGGAAAATATAAAAATCAAGTTTGTTCTTTTATTTGCATTACTCTATATAAATATTTATATTGAAGACAAAAACTTATTCTTTTATTTGCATTCTCAAATGAAAGTATACATTGAAATTTAAGTTTGTTCTTTTATTTACATTCACTAATGCAAATATGCATTAAAAACACAAAAAAATTTCTTTTATTTGCATTCAATAATGCAAATATAACATAGGAAGATAAGTTAACCTTTTATTGTATTCTACAATACAAATAAAAATAGAAAATAAAAGTACACTTTTCATTTGCATTTTTTCAAGGCAAATATAACATGACATAAAAGTCCACTTTTTATCTGCATCTCACAATGTAAATACAACTTGAAAATAAAAAGTACATTTTTATTTGTGACCCACAACACAAACAAAACTAGAAAATAAGATATGCATTGAAAATAAAAATATCCTTTTATTTACATTCTCTAATACTAATTTATATTTAAATAAAAAGGGTTCTTTAATTTGCATTTTCCAATGCGAATAAACATTGAAATAAAAATGTTCTTTTATTGGCCTCCTCCGTTGCAAATAAACATTTAAATGAATAAGTACATTTTTGTTTGCAATTTTAGATGCAAACAAAAACATTAGAATGAACTTTATATTTTATTTTGTATGAAATAAAAGAATGGACCTAAAAGTATATTTTCTTTGTCAATAAAAAGGATTGAACAAAACCTTCATTTTTGGTCAATTTACAGTAGTTAAACCAAATTATTCATTTTGTCATTTTACACTAGTTGAAAACAAAAAAAAAACACTTTTATAAATCTATGCTAGTTGAAAGCAAAATATGATTTAAAGAGTTACATTTTGTTTTGCAATTTTAGATGCAAACAAATATTACATTTTATTTTGTATTTTAGTTAGAAATAGAAATATACATTTTTGTTTGTAAATTTAGTTGCAAACAAAACAATTAATAAAGATTATATTTTTATTTGCATATTTAGTTGCAAATAAACATCGTTGTTAAAAGATTATATTTTCATTTGCAAATTTATAGGCAAATAAACACCGTAGGAAAGGATGCATTTTGTTTACAACTATAGATGTAAACAAAACATTAAAACTTAAAAGTTATATTTTTATTTGCATTCCTTGTTGCAAATAAAACTAGAAATAAAAAGTTACAATTTTTATTTACATTCCTCGATGTAATTAAACATGAATTAAAAAGTTGAATCTTTATTTGCATTCTCTATTGCAAATAAAGCAGGAGATATACATTTTTTTGTAATATAAATATTACATTTTTTTACAATGTAAAAAGAATATCATTTTTTTAGGTAATATCTTTTTACAATGTAAAAAGATTTATAGTTTTTGATAAATTATGATAACATGAGAGCTTATATTTTTATTATATATGAAATGATTCCTCATTATATATGTTTATGATGCTGAGATGTTACGCTTCCGTTTACAAGTTATCCGACTTGTTTATGTGATTGGGACGATAATTTTTCACACATCGCCTAAGTGCATAGATAATTTAATATTTGATTGTTGGATGAAACCCCACACGGGTGTTGGGATGATATTTGATCTACACTAGTCCCAATATTTAGTGTAGAATCCACTCTGGTTGTTATTGAATGTTTGATAATTATTTATCATGATGGTTGATTTCATGCAATATATGTTTGTAGATTGAGTCACATTCCAATAAAGAATGTTCTAGAAAAAGAATGTCTTAGAAAATCTATTTTTGAAAAAGAATATTTTAGAAAAAGAATATATTTTAGGAAAATATATTTTTATTAAAATGAACTAGTTATTAACTAGAATAAATCATTAAATTTAGATTTAATGAAGTTTTCCAAATTGTTAATATTTAATTGTAATTAAATTGAATAAATTGGATTTGGGTTTGTCGTGAATAATGTCTTAAATAACACTGTTCTTAAGCCCCATTTGAAAAGAATAATCTTTTAATTTAGATTATTAAAGTTTTCAATTATATTTAGTAATTGAAATAAAAAGGAATGTGAGTTGGGTTTATTGTGAACAGTGTTTTTAAGCGACAATTGTTCTTTAACCCAACTGACAGTGAAAATATGATTTGCAACTTATGAATCTTTTACTAAGATCTAATGAAGAAATTTTTCCAAAAGTAAAGTTTTCCAATTTAATATATTAGATTGGAATTGAATAGAATTCAAATTAATTATAACCAAGATAAGCTTCTGTAAAAGAAGACCGATACTACATATGGAATTTAAAAGGCTTTGCCGTTATTCCATTTATATTATTGGTTGGATACAGAAATTTATAACGATTATATATTGAATTGATTTCTGTGGAGATTCCATATTTTATGGAAGATGATTTTGGGTTTACCGTGCACTATGTTTCAAATGACATTAGTTCTTTAAACCCAGTTAAGCATAAGATTAATCTCTTAATTTAAATAATCATTGAAAAATGATTTTTGATATTTAAAACCAAATTGAAGTTTTGATAAATCTTTAAAGAAAATATTTAAGAATAATTTAAAGAGTTTATCTTTGATAAAATAATGTGAATATTTTATTAGAAGAATATTCTGAATTGGAATGAGGCATTGGATGTGTTTTATAGTACTTGATTTTTAATTATAAAATACGCGAATTATTCGGAAAGACCGGGTTTAACCCATTCCGAGTAATTACTACGACGATGAAGAGTCGAAGATGAAGACGGTGGTTGAAGACCGACGATCTTCACATCGGATGGATGTGTTGCTACAGAGACCTTTGATGGGAGTAGCTACCTTGAAGGGGCTTCAGTGGTGGCCGTCCGGACTATTGTTGATTGTTCGGATTTGGTTTTCGCTCAGACCCAAAGCATAAGCTAGTAAATGGATGCGTGTCTAACATTGGATTTCGTTCCATGTGAATTAAATCGATTTCTGTTAATGTATGTCTGTTTGGTGGTGGAGGATTTATTCTCTGCTTAACACCCTGGTATGTATTAATAGTGATTGATCGCATGGCGTGAATTGTCAATGGGCACGCCAAGATGCAAATGATCAAGGCTTTTGTTGAAAAGCAGGGCATTGTGGGATGATCAAAGCATAGCCTATTACGACATAGCTTTGTGTATATTGTGACTTCGCGAGCCTCACACCCCGGTATAAGTCAAAAACGGGAGAAGGGACAGTAGGAAGTGCACACGTTTTCTTCTGGCTAGTGGTAGTGTCAGTGCTTAAACTGGCTGGCATTTTACTTATGTGGATGATGGATTTTGAGGCGCCTTGGATTTTAATAAGCCGTTAGTGGTCATACTATAGGTCCAAAGGGACCGGGAAACGTGTATTCAGGCATAACCAATCCACTGCCGATAGGTAGGGACCATCCCTACCGCTCCAAGGGTTGCCCATAGGTGTGATCCTTAGGCATCTGCTAGAGTGTCTCGAATAGGTGAGGAGCTCCTCTCTAGCCTCGACTCATGATGGAAATCCAATTTCCAATACGACCTTGCGGTTTTGATTGTAGAACTAGTATGGCGACATAGTAGGATGGGGTACTATGCCGTCTATGATTAATACATTATGATTGCAATTGTTTTTGAAATATATATACCCATAGATATACACACTAATACTAAATCCGTTTTATCGTTTCAAGCATCTTTTGACCCTTATAAGGTAAAACCCTATCCTCCGGTTTGCGTTGCATTGTGTGATGGGACTTGGGTCTTATAATGGTTTCATTTTTTTCTAAAAAGCATTGCGTTGTTTAACGTTTTACTTTATTTTATGCACTGGCAATCCAATGGAGTAAACCCGTTCCGCGTTAGCGGCGTGGTCCTTTGATTAGCCTTATTATTAGACAGTTAAGTTAAGATTTCTCATACCAGTCCCATGACTGACCTGTAGTTTGTTTCACTGGAAAACTCGGGTGCCCTTATTTTCCACATGGGCCATCGAGTATTTTTTCCAGATATATCTACAGGATCCTGGTTTACAGCTGAAGCGGTATTCGGAAGGCTCTGTACCCGTGTATTCCTTTCAGTTGTATATTTGTAATATTTTCCGCTGCTATTTAAATGTAATTTAAAACTCTGATATTAATGTATTTCTTTTATGTAATAAGTATTCATACTCTGTTATATTCTTGTACTATGATGTAATTGTTGTAATCAGCAATAAAACGTTCTTCAGTTTGTGTTCTGATGTGTGTTGTTCTTAAAGCAATCCAGCCTTTCCTTTACTCGGAAATTTGGGTCGTTTCAGCAAGGGTTTCAAATTTTAAGCAAACGGGATTGGATTTGATTTAAAATTAGGGCAGATTGCAATAAAATTTCCGGTGAGTAAATCTCACTCACCTTAATTATTTTTATTTCGTTAAAAATAATTGTTGTTGCTTGCTTGGATTTTTCTGGTTGCTTTAAATATATTTGTTATTTAGGGTTGACTATTATATATATATATATATTGGGTTGATGATTGGTTGGATTCCTGCAGTCTCATTAGTGGATGCCTGCAGTATCATTAGCGGATGACACTACGCCCACGTATATAAGTGGATCCCCTTTTATACCGCTATATCCTGCCTTAAAGTAGGATGGGTATTATTTCTGTTGACTAACATTTGTGGATGCAGGAAAACAGGTTGGAGGAATCCAACTGGATTCCTCAAAAATATATTATCTGTTTGTTTATTTGTTTGCATATATACTGTCATATATGATGTGTTAGAAAAACCAAAAATAAATAATTGATTGTTGGTGTTTAAATATCACTGGTCCTAAGTGTTGATATTTAAAAATATCGAAAAAGGAAATTTCCAGAGTGAAAAAGGGAAAATTCTATTTTTCTAAAATAGAATTTGAAATTTGAATGGAATAAAAATATTAACTTTTTTTAAAGGAATAAAACAAGAAGTTCATTTATAAACGAAGTTTTAAATGAAGGGAAGAGAATTTTCATTGGATAGTTCAGAAATAAATTATAAGTTTGAATTTGAAAAAGGGAAAACTATTTTTTCCAAAGTAGAAATATCTATTTCAAAGGAAATTGAAATCGTGACTTGTTTAAATATATAAACAAGTAAAATAAATAGGGTTTGTAAATAAAAAGGGGAAAATTTATCATTTGGATAATTTGAATATTTAAATTCAAATGTGAATTTAAAAATAGAAATGGGAAAAATCGTTTAAAGAAATAAACGATGGAATTTATTCTGATGTTCAAAATATAAATTGAATGAAAATAAATCGATAAGGATTTATGATTTGAATTCGATTAATTCGAATTTATTTAAATAGAAGTTAATTTGAATATATGAAGTTCAATGGAATTGAAAATAGAATTTGAATAAAGAAAATTCAAATAGAAATGGAATATAGAAATTCAAATAGAGTTTGAATAAAGAAATCCAAATGGAATTCAAAAATAGAATTTGAATATAGAAAATATAAAGGAATTCAAATATAGAATTTGAAAATCGAAAGTGAAATGGAATTTGAATAAAGAAATTTTAAATATGGAATTTGAATTGAAATAAGAATTTGAATATAAAATTCAAATAGAATTTGAAATAGACATTGAATATAGAATTTAAAGAGTTTAAATGGAATTTGAATATATGATTAAAATGGGATTTGAATATAGGATTCAAAAAGAGTTGAATGGAATTTGAATATATGAAATTCAATTTGAATGGAAATGGAATTTGAATATAGAAATTCAAATGGAGTTTGAAATTAGTTTTGAATATAGAAATTCAAATGGAGTTTGAAAGTAGATTTGAATATAGAAATTCAAATGGAGTTTGAAATTAGATTTGAATATAGAAATTCAAAGGAAGTTTGAAATGGATTTGAATATAGAAATTCAAATGGAGATTGAAAATAGAATTTGAATAAAATTTGAATAGAATTTGAAAATAGAAATTTCAAAAAAAAATTGAAATAGAAAGTTAAAATCATTTCAAAATGGAAAGGACGAAATATATTTTGAAATGTGGATTTTTAAACAGAATAGAAATAAATCCAAAGGATTTATAGTTTATAAAAGGAATTGAAATTAAATATAGAAGATTGAAATATAAATGAATTTATTACTGAATAAGGAAAAATCGACAAATTTTAGAAGATTGGAAATAATATGTTGAATTGGGAAAAATTGATTTGATATATATATATATATATATCAGATTGGAGTTGAATTTATTATAAACGAAGTTAAAACATTTATTTTTATAAATATAGTTAAAACGAACTCGCCGCAGCGTTGCAGTTCGTAAATTGGCGTTTCGAACTTCAATTGAGTATACAGAACTCAGTTGAAGTCGGAATTCTTTGAAACAAGAAACGTCAGGACCGATTTGATAATAGTTTTCTAATGGAGGAGAAAAATCTGGTTTTCGTCGAATAAATTTTGAGTTATATCAAAATCAAATTTTCAGAAAAACAACGCCATAAGCATTTAAAAACCATAATGGTTTATTTATTTTTATAAAAGGATTTTAAGCAAATAAAATCCGAATTTCCATTTAGAAAATTTCAGATTTGAGTTGTAAATTATATGTGGACTCAAGTGGAGTAATGAATTGACTTTTGAAACAGAAATCAGATTTTTGATTATTGAATAGAATTTACTAATAGTAATTAGTTAATAAAATTTTGAATTGATATTGGGCTTTGAATAAGTGAATTTGATTTGAAAATTTATATTCGAAATCGAAAAGGAAACTAGAACTGAAATTGAAATTCAAATTGGTTATGAGCAAGATAAATATTTTATTTGAACATGTTATGTTCAAACAAAGAAGTGAAATAGGCAAAATAACTAATTAAAGAATAAATGAGAGAAATTGAATTCAAACGATTGGATAGTGTTGAATTGAATTGAAAACAGGTGAGCATGTTTTAGACAGGTATGGGATGGAGTATATGAAGATTTTAATTTATATGCCCGACAAAAAGATACACGTTTAAATTCATATATGAGGTTTTATGCACCGTATCACCAAGCCGCTTGGCTTTTCCTTTTTCTTTTGGATTGGTGAGGTCTATGGGAGGCTATTTGAAATATCCTGATACTCCTGGTACAAGGGAGGTTATGGCGAATTTTTTCGGAAATTTAAGGAGTTAAAATATTTTTAAGATAATTTGATAATTATAAATCAATGTATCGATATATATAGAATTCGATAAGGAAACAAAATAAAATATAGAATATTGTAAACAAAAAGGAAAATCTATAAATTAGAAATTGAAAGCGAACCATATACATGTTTTAAAAATGAATAATTGGGTTGTATAGTGTGTTTATTCGAGGTAAGTGGTTTTGTCTGTTTTCACTACAAGAAAACAAACATATGGTTACTTTTATTGGTTGCGTTTAATACATATATGTAACCAATGTGATTTTTAGTTTTGTGTTCAGAGGCTTTGGTTACATTTATTTAACAATTAAGTAAAATAGTGGTTACGTTTGACTGTTCCCACCTGTTACATTTCATTTCCCTCCTCTATTTCATTTTTTCCGCCTAAACCTCAGTTACTTTTCTCCTCCTCTTCCCCCAACTACTTTGCTCCTTTCTCGTCTTCCCCTAATTACTTTCTTCCTTTCTCGTCTTCCCCGTTTCAACATTCTCGTCTTCCTCGTGCCATTAGATTATCCTATCTTAAATCAGATCGCAGTCAATTTCTAGGGTTTCAAAATGTCAGGAAGGAGAAATGGGAGCAAAGGCCTAGGAAAGGGCGGTGCCAAGCATCATCGCAAGGTTCTCCACGAGAATATCCACGGAATACCAAGCCTTCGATTCGTCGCCTGGCCAAAAGTGGTGGCATAAAGATAATCAGCGATTTGATTTACAAAGAATCAATGGTTTGAAGACTGTCACAACTTAGTCACCCCCGATAGATCAAAGCATCGAAAAGGCAAGTGCTGAACTTCAAAAATTGTGACTACATATCGCTGACATATAATTAATTTGCAAATTTTTTCATTTGTATTAAATTATCTTTTTTCCATTCTAGTGTTGTTATTCCAGTACATAGATATAAATATATATTAATCATCTTTATTATTTTGAAAAAAAAAGATGAAATCATATTTGCATTCATGTCTATTATTGTATTTCTGCACATGCTTGTACAATGTTGACAATTCCTGTCACATTTTAATGTCGAGGAATGCAACCACCTGTTTTGCATTATTGTTTAGATCATCCCATAATAGTCTGCTTCATGTAGGTCATCATCGTCTTGGGTAACTTCATTACGGGTTTAGGGACTGGGTTTTTACACAGTAAAAGGATTTTGATTTTAAAACTAAGAACCACTACCAATTAGCATACCATTTCAACTACGCCTGAGTTCCTTTCTAATCTTCTCTTCTATCCTCGTCCCTATGCATGGTAGCTTGCCTAGGCAATTTCCTTTATTTCCACATCAAATTTAGAACCTATTGAAACTAGCTCGGTTTGCAATAAATTTAGAATTCAAAGTCAATGCTATATAGCATCTTGCATGAAGTATCACATGGCTTTGAAAACTATCATACGATTGATTTTCATGCTAGAATACGTGGTTGGGTGACAAAATTGATTATATTCTCTCTCTATTTGTTATTTGGCCACATTAGCTGAAATTGGTAGGCTGGTGGATATTAATTCCCCCCTACAAATTAAAATCTAATTTTCACCTATCCGTGATCATGTTGATCTGTGGAATCGCGTATGGTAAGTATATAATATGCTTTTGATATTGTTCTTAGGTCACATTACCTAAACTTCTAATTTATGTGCTTATGATCATGGAGATGCAGACAGTAATATATTTATATTGTATTACGATGTTATGTTTTAGATATTTGATATGATATGTAGTCAATTTTTTTTATCGATTTTGATGCAGTGAATGTTGTTGTATTGTCAGTGCTCCTTTTTTCCTCATTCCTAGCTATATATGCACATTTCACCATGATTCATTTATATAATAAAATTCATGTCATAAAATTTCATTTGAGCAGATTCTTGATGTCATCTCTGATGCTGGATCTTCTTGTGGTGTAAAATAGGTTTGTTTATATGGTGGAACAAAGAAAGAGCCACAAATATCTGCTCTGAGATCAAAAGTTGTAAGATAGCAATCGAACTTCTTTTCTCATTTCAATGAAAATTGCATGCTGTAGTTCTATTCATAATTTGGTCATGAATGTTTATTTAGTTAATCTAAAAATTGCAATATGCAAATTTGTGTTGTCATACATATTTTGAAAATTTTGGATTTTTTGTTGATGCTTAATAACCTTTTTTGAGACAAATGATCAATAGATCTGAAATTGAAAGACTTGTATCAATGTGGGATGGTAATTTTGTATATGGGAATTATTTAGGTAAAACTATTTATAATTGTATTAAAGGGGATGGATGAGAATTTTGAAGGTGAGAATTTAAGCAAAAATGTTAATGAGGGAGATAAGGAAATGAATATGAATTTTGGAGATGTGAAGGAATTAAATAAAAATATAATTATTAGAGAATTGAAAAGAAGAAAATTTGCTTATTCTTTACCGTCGAACAATCAGTATCAGTTCTCTTGCAGTTTGTATATGAGTACTTTCTTGTCTATATGTGTTATTTTACCATCCACATGTGATTTTTTTAAAGTAGCCCCAACTGTTGATATCAAAATAGAAATGCAATTCAAATTTTCATAAGCGACATAATCATGACAGTTGTTTTTTTCTTTCTTTCTGAAACTGTCTACATCAGATCATATTTTCAAGATATATATATATATATGCATAAAATCAACTATGTACCAATTGGATAATTTTATTTTCTTTCATTTACTTTCTACAGGACGTAATTATTGGGACACTTGGAAGGATGAAGTATCTCATTGAACCTGGTTTCTGTCGTTTGAAGGACGTGTCTTTTGTGGTGAGTTGAATGTTAATTTTCATCTATTTATGTTCAATTTGGTCCATGAATGACATGCATGTGCTGTGAAAGTCTCAGTTCCGTTTTTGTGCATTTTTATGTTTTGATAGATAAGTTCGTAATTCATCGTTCTTATAATTATGCAAACAAAAGCATTTGCACGGCATATCTGATCTCCAAAAAATAGTATGCGAGCATATTAATTTTTTTAATTATGAATACATTTGTTTTTTTATACGTAAATTATTATTTTTGAATTTCTTCATACACTCGTTAATAATTACAATCATAATAATGTTATTTCAAAAATGAATTCCACTGTATATATGGTTAAAAAAACCATGTAAACTTTTCTGCTTGCATACTAACTATAATTATCATCAAGGTCTGAGGTTCCATTCAGAACCTCAAGATTACAACCATTTCAGTTAGGTTCGAGTCAGAGGCAGGATGAAATTAAGCTAAAAAATTGGATTTGGACTTAATGGAATATGGTTACATTTTTGATTTTGTTATTGAGATCAACCAAACTATAAATGTTCGCTTAAAAGAACACCAAAATCATAGAGAAGTCAAAACATTTTACAGTTCCAACATAAATTTAACAGAAATAAATAAAGTGAAACATACTTGTGAAATAAAATGGGTAAATTCGTCCTGTGCTTTGTGCGTAAAATGAAAAATCAATATATAGTTGGTGTCTACTCCATTTATGAAAGACAGTAATTAGTACAAACAACATAACGTACCCCCCCCAAAACCCCTCACTCCAAAACAAACAAAGAATGACTCTTTATAAACATTGCTTTAATGATTCTTGTTCTAATGTAATAATATAGTTTTATTAATAATGTATCATTCTGACCAGTCTAATGACCAGGCTAATGAGAATTATACTTTTTATATCATATTATTACTAGTGATGATGTGGAGCCATTTTTGTTATAATAAATATATCAAGTATTTTCGTTTTTCCCTTGGTATGATCATGTGTAGAATTGCATATAAGTAATAATCAAAATCCATGTATGTACATATATAGACTGGTACATGCTATTTTGTTAATGTTTGTGCATGTTTTTTTTCCTAATTAGTACTTGCAGTATGTAGTTAGTTATATACCTCATTCTAAGCAATATATGTTTTCCCCTCTGTCACGGATAGTGCATGCATCAAAATCTCTCTGTCATGGATATTGCCTGTGCTGCTATTAATGGTGTTAAAATAGGAGATAAAATGCTGACTGTTAGGCATGCAAATCAGGGTGTAGTGCAACCTCGGCCAGAGCTGGAAAGTGTGTTGTTATAGGCCCAACAACTGGTGGCATTGCAGGTGCTTATTTGCAAAAAAATTGTTTTCTGATGGTATAATTAGTTTGATGAAAGGTTAGCTGCAATGTGCTTACCTTTGACTGTTTCCTGGTATCTTATATAAAACCATAGTATGCAACGAAGGAAAGAAGATATAATGCAAAGAAAGACGAAGATGTAAAGCCGGTGAAGGATAAAGGATAAGAAACGAAGGATATAGCTAAAAAAGAAGAAGTATGATACTAATAATCGAATTACATGTCATCCTTAACTCTTATCTCCATTGTTATTAATGTTGTGGAATATATCCTAAATATGATTGCCCTGCATCAATTGTTCATTAGGATTCATTGCGTCGACCACAATCACCATCACTTTATAGTTTTCCGGTCTTTGATTGTAGTTATTGATGTTCACCGTCATTTCGAATCAAAGGAAAAATGTTAACAAAAGGAGGTGCATGGACAATCTCGAAAAATCAAAAGACAAAAGTTAAAGGTTGATGCTAATAAACAGGTTCCTAAGCATTTAACTCCTAATTCCTGCAACCATGATGAGTTTTCATTTTAATTTTTTCTCAAACAATAAAATTTTTCTATAAAGCGCTGGCTAGAGCATCCACTACTATCAAATGTTTTTATTTTGTTTTTTCTTAATTAGTGGAGCCGAAAGATCAGAGAGGCACATTGTAACGACCCGCGTTTTTCAGCAATATAAATAATTTATTTAATTTTTAAAATAATGGTTGGTTATTTAAAATGACCAGAATTGAATAATATTGAATATTTAATTAAAATAAATAATATAATAATATATTTAATTTCTGAAATAGTCAGAAATAGTGGAATTCACAATATGGTGTGAACTGGATCATCTGTGATATTTAATTCAGTTTAGAATTGAATTAGAATAACGAATATATTATTGGAACGACAGTTAGAACGTATAATTATATTCGAGCTCGAGATGGCGCGGTAGTTCGCTATTTGGCGATTTGAACTTCAACTGAATGTACGGGGTTCGTTTTAAATCGGATTTCTGCGAAACAAGAAACGTTAGGAGATGGTGAGGTATATTTTTCTAATGGAAGAGAAAAATCGGGATTTCGTCGTATAGATTGCAAGATATGTCCAAATCAAATTTTCAAATAGTCGCTACAGAATCGTTTATCGACCGTAACGGTTCATTTGAAATAACTGCATACTAGATTCGAATTTAGACAAGGTTCTTTTGAGACATAGTGATGATTAAATTTTTAGAATTTTACTGTAATTTTTAAATAATTAAATATACAACTTTTTATTTGGAGTATTTTGCACCCTATATCAATATTTTGGAATTTTACAGAATAAGTTAACGGACCTATATAATTATATTTTTGGGATCGTGACACCTCGCTGAACACGACTGTATTTTCATTTCTGTCTATAGCAGTCCGTAACGAACAAATAATTTTGCAAACGGGTATCCTTTATAAAATATATACAAGAAGTATGCATACCTTTTGTTTTAATTTACAATAAGGAAGACCGGATCATGGTAGTGATAAAATATTTGATGCACTTACTACAAATACCAACATACCAAGGTAAACAGTGAAAAATATGTCTAGAAATTTGTGACCTTTAGTGGCTTTTGACAATTTCATGACGTTGAAGTATATGAAGGCTTCGACAAAACAACTAAGCTACCACCTAACTGACCTATTATCACCAACTGTTCTTTCAAAAAAAAAAATCAAATCAACGTTGAGCATTTTAACAAGCAGTAAGCCGACCTATCCTCCTATCCTGTATTATCAAATCAACTGTTGTTCCTTTCGACTTTGATTTCCCATACGCTCAAGGACTAATTTCGCTTAGATCGGCACATGCGGAAGCCTGTGTCCATTATATTTTCTCACAGGCTAAATATACTGTCTAAGTTGTCCTATCTTTTCAAATGAACTAGGAAATGAAATAAAGTAAACTATTACACTCATAACACCAGCATACGAAGACTCGACCAGTTATGTTTTTAAAAGCTATGAAGTGAAAACTTGAATACCGTACCCTGTACACACTGTTTCCTTTCAAATTTCAATGACGTAAACCATTTACTGCTCCCTTTCAACAATACACAGTGACAACTCGGTGCAGACAACTTACGAAAGTAAAAACCAGTGCAACCCTATACTCCATTTTGTACGAAGTTTGTCGGCCAAGTTTACTTGGCTACCACGCAGTTCCACCTGTATATAAACTCGGGAATGCCTTCAATCTGGGCTTCAGAAAACCGAAACAAAACCTTGGAAAATATATATATAAATAATACAAAAAAAAACGAAAAGAGAGTCAGCTGGAGTGTTTTAGTGCGGATCTGATGGGGAGCTCGAGTACTGTGAAGTTGGACGTGAATTAAATGGGGAGGGTGCGGTCAGTTTCGAAGCCTGGAAAGTGAACCTCGGCTGTTGTTAGACATCTGGTCGCCTTTGAGTTCGGGTCGAGGGGATAGTAGAAGGAGGGGGGCACCTGGGTCATCTCCGCTGGTCTTGGGGTTCGAAGGATGACAACAGCAGGGAGATCATGAGGACGTGGATTTGGTGAATGAGCTGGCAAGTTGGTTGGATCGGTATGTTTAGAAAAGAAGAAGTAAACGCAGTGGGGTACAAGGTTTTGTGATGGCCAGTTTTTACGTAGGGAGATGAGGGCCATGCTGGGGCCATGCGTGGTATTAATCTGCAGCGGAAGTTGTGATTTTTGAGGTGAGGGCATTTTTAGCTTTAATGTTTAAATTATTAACGTTAGTTTCAAATAATTAAGTGGTTTAATTTATTAAAGAAAAGTGTTCACTATCCCTGTAGAATCCGTATAACCCACGGTTTTCGATGTTATAAACCCATCAACAAACAAAATATGCTAGTTTAACACTTTCAATTAAACGTAAAATATCAGTAAAATAGTCGAATGTAGTTATGGGTAATGTAATTAAGTTTACGATATAATTTATATTGATTACTGTTAACAGAATTAAAAGCCGTCTACCACTTTGGGATTGTGTGAACACAAACTACATTATGGAGCTAATTCAGAACTGTTTGAAAGCCATTAGAAATTATGGCAGAATAAAACCACTGACCGGATCTACCAACCGTTATTAACGGCCAAGGTGAGTAAATCTCACTAACTCTATCCAATTTATATTTTTATAAAATATTTTTTAGAATTTATAAATAATGGTTGTTTGCTGTATGTTGGGTGTTTGGTTGAACGGCTAGTCAGTTGATTGAAAATATCGATAACGACATATATAAATCGTATCGAAATATTGATTCTGTTTATCAGAATATTTCACCTTCACGTTATTTATGTTGACTGACATCTGTGGATGCAGGGAAACAGGTTGGAGGAACCCAACTGGGTTCCTCAACATCTATTTTTGTTGTTTTTCATATATTGTGATATGATATGAAATCTGCTGTTGATTTTGTATGGTTGAATGACATCGATCATTGTTATATGGTATGTTAAATACCAGAAAGAATACTGGAATGTTAAAAAGGGAATTTTCAATGTTATAATTAAAAAGGAATATTTATAAAATCAAAAGATTTTATAAAAAGAAAACTATTTATTTAGGAAATAAATAGATTAAAAAGGAATATTTATTTGTAAATCAAATAGACAGAATAGAAAGAGGAAATATTTGTAAATAAATTGATTTTAAAAGGAATACTGGAAAAGTGATTAGTATTGTAGAAAAGAAGAATTTTACATTTGAAGGATTTAGACCCGTGCTTCGCACACGGGTATAACGTGTTATGAAATTAAAGCAAAGTTTTAAAATAGAATCCATCCCGACCAATAGATTGAGAAGATAAATTTATAAATAATATTTTATAAAGTAAGTAAGATGTTATGATTGTATAAATAGGATATATAAGTCAAGACTTATATAGAGAAGTAAAAGTCGATTTCAACATCGATATTTAAAAACTGAATAAACCTAGAGTTAACTAGATAGAGTTAATCAAATTAGAATTAATTGAATATATGTTATTCAATTAGAGTTGATCAAATATAGTTATTAGAGATAGAGTTAGTCAAATATAGTTATTCAGAAAGAGTTGCCATTTCGTACGACTGCTAGCGTAATTCGCAGGGCTGTAGATAGCCTACGGCGGTCGGATGTTTCCTGAGGGAATCAGGCGTAACCATTGTGATCGTTGCGATCTAGAGTCAAGCGAATGGTGTTAAATCAAATAGTAGTAAATCGAATTGAGTTAATTAAGACGAGTTAGGCAAGTTGAGACAATTAAGTTGAGTTAAATAAGTCGAGTCAGTCGAGTTAGAGTTAATCGATCAGAGTAGATCAGTTAGAGTTGACCAGTTAGAGTTAATCAGCTAGAGTTAACCAATTATGGTAAATAAATTAGGGTAAATCAATTGGAGTTATATCGAATTAGAGTTATTCGAATGGAACTAATCAAGTGCGAGGTAGTCGAGTATTAGTAGGTTGAATAGAGTTAGTAAAAAGGAAGTAATCGAATATCGTTTATTCGAAGTAGAATTATCGAGTATCACTTATTGAAGCAGAGTATCAAATATAGTTGATTCGAGAAGAGTAATCGAGTATAAGTTATTCGAAGTGTATTAAAGAATTTGAAAGGTGAGCTTTATCTATTTCGAGATTAGAAATGTCGTTCGGTTAAGGTCTGAGAGGTAATTATACCCCAACTTGATTGACTTCAGTTTTAACTAAGAAGTGGTTAAAGTTCGGTAGTGAAAGTTGGTTAAGCAGTTGAGTTAATGACCGTGATGGTTTAGATCGGCTTAGTGATGTTTTATTTAACATCTGTTTGAAATCAAATGGATACATTTTGGAAACATTTTCCAAAATATAATCCGAGATGTTTCCTAATTATAGAAAAAAGAAAGACTGATGAGAAAGAATACTGGAATGTCAGTAATAAGTGAAACAGAGATGGAAATGTTTTCCAATGTTGGATGACGTATATTTCCTAAATTTAGGAAATAAGAAATGTTGAGTATATAGAAAAGCGTAAATGAATAAATTTATGATAAATTAAATTAAAAGAGATAAATGTTGAATGTTGATTGATCGATAGAATTTCCATTTGGAAATAAATATCGTTGGTTGCACACTTGTTTTTCTTTGATAGTTAAATCACCGACTATCGAAGTTTTTGACCATTTTATCGTCGTCAATACGGAGAGACCGGGATCAGATTCCTTATCTGGAAACCACTCTGTATGGACGTTAGCATTGCGATCAAATATTGAAGACGGAGTTATGCAAGGGCTATCCTGTTTACAGAATAGTGCCTTCGGTTTGTCCAGTCCCAGGATAAACGTGAATGGACGAATGTCTGACAGAGTATATCTAATGGATCGCGTAAGTTGATCTCTTCAAACGTACTTACGTTTGGTGGCGGAGGAATTCGTTCCTCTTAGCTTTATACCCGTGGTATTTTTGAGGAAATCAATTTGTGATTTGACGGGTATGACGATGTGGCATTCAAAGTGAATGGGGGTCAAGTGCTTCAAAAGATACGTTTTGACCTCAAGCCTCATCAACCGGGAAATGACAAAAATCGGGCAGGCAGCATGGCTATGTGGGTCGCACCCATTAGGGTGTGTATCACCTATCTAGAGAAAAATCCATTTCATTCTATTGTCTATTTCGATGCTGTCCCTTGTCGGGAAGGCGGTGGGTAGCTCCCAACCGTTGGTGATATACATTCGATACACTCAAGCGAAATGAGTGGTCGGTCATGTGCGGGCCGGGTTGCAAGATGTTCTTGTTGAACCCAGTGTATTTGCCTCTAGAGATACACGTTCGGCAGGTGGTCCCATACCTTGTCAAGGTCGGAGTCCAATCTCCAATAAGAGCCTGCGATTTTTGTTTGTATACTATATATGTGGAGCGTGAGATGCAAGCGTTCTGCTAGATTTTAATTACTTGTGATTAGACATTATCATAATATCAGAAAAGTATTGATTTCAAAACTGCTTTGGGTTATCGTAAGGTAAAAACCATCCGTGTTTATGTGTGGATTGGTCTTACGATTACCTTTTCTTTTGAAAAGGATTTTTGAAAAGTTAAACCGATGATTTGAGTTTACTCACACCAGTCCCATGACTGACCCAGAGTTTATTTTGTTTGTTTTCCCTAAACTCTTGGGTGCCCAAATTTGTACGGGCAGTCAAGTAGTTCAGGTCTTTACAGATATACTTGGAGGAGCTTGAAGCAGGAGGCTTCAGGATTATGTATAGCTATTGTTATTTCCGCTGCGTGTAAGTGTTGTGCTTTGATAACATTATTTTGTATATATACTGTTTTATTTCAAAGTTATGTTATAATATATTTTATTCGTTCCGCTGTGAGATTCGTATTACTCTGATTCCGTTCTGTGGTAATCTTCTTCTTCTATTCTAATTTTCTATCTTATCTATCCTCACCCTCCAATTTCTTTCTATAAATGATCTGGAATGTTCGATTCCTGAATAATTAACATGGGTTTTATGTTGATTTTCTGGGTCGAAAATTCCAGTTCTTTACAGTGGTATCAGAGCTGAAGGTTAAGTGATTACCTTGGCTCTGTGGCGTGACTCAGTAGAGATGGGGTTAGTAATACCCTAGATTGAGTTGAGTGTATATATACGAGTGAACGTATTTGTTATTTGATATAAAAAAAATTGTTTTATATTGTGGAGATTTATTGGTTGGGTAGTTTGTGAATTCTAGTCGATCAGTTTGATCCACTGTATCGATAGGGGCTACCAAACACTCGAATACGATAAACCGACACAATATGTTTTGAAAGAGGGTAAATAAAATAATTTTACCCAAAATATATTTTGATATAAAGGAAAGGTATATCTTGGAATTATTATCATATATTAGATGTGTTGGTTGATTATAAGTAAAATGGTTATATAAATAACCAAAACAGAATTCGTATAAGTGTATATGTAAAAGCAGATTAAGTGAATCTGAATTAAATCAAAATTGGAATTAAAATTCTGAAAACTGGTAAAAGTGTTCATAAAGGGATTTGAGTTAAATATAAGAAAATTTTAAAATCCTGGGAGATTTTAAATTGTTTACAAGTATCGTGAATGATATTTTGAAAAAGATTTCAAATTGAAATGTTTAGATATGGTTTTGAAAGTTATATAGTATTGATCTCACTTCGATAGCTGGGAAATGACTCTGATGATGCTGGCCACATCATCAGTAAGTGACGGATTACTACCAAAGATTTTGTTTTGAATTGTTTTGAGAAAAAGGAAGTTGATTTGAATCCCGAAAGGGAATAGTTTATTTTAGAAAAACTAAACTGTTTAAAATCCCTAGGAAGATAGTATGAATTAAAAACAAATTAAGGAAATTTGTAAAAGCAGATATGAATTGAATTAGACCAATTAGCTGGAAATTCAATTGGAATATAAATATATCAAGGGAAATCAGATTTTGAATTATGAGATAAGAATCTGAAATGGTATTGGATTGGCGAGTTAGGAGTTTAAAATCGAGAATGGAAATCGAGTTGAAATGGAATTTGGCTTTGGATAAGCGAATAATTGGGTTAAGATTTGATTGATTGAAATTGATTGGAAGTCGACGGGTATAGATGGATATATGATCAGCAGGTATTGAGTAAGGGCAAGTGCAAGGATATAATGATATGCCGACACAAAAGGTACATGTTTAAATTTCCATATGAGGTTTTATGCGCCGAATCGGCAAGCCGCTTAGCTTTTTGATTTTCTTTTTGAAAGAAAAGGGCCTAGAGAGGCGAGTTGGGGTTTGAACGATTGACCGGTACAGGGGAGGTGCTGACGATTTTTTTCGAAAATTTCGGGTGTTAGAAAATTTTCAGAATTTTCGTTAATAGGAATTAATAAATATTTTATTTGAAATAAATTAATAATTAAATTGAAAGAAATTAATTCAGTTGAAACTGAAGTTAAAAGTGAACGTATAATTTTTAACCCAATTAATAGGGTCCATCTTCTATATTAGCAATTTCGAGGACGAAATTATTTTAAGGGGGGAAGAATGTAACGACCCGCGTTTTTCAGCAATATAAATAATTTATTTAATTTTTAAAATAATGGTTGGTTATTTAAAATGACCAGAATTGAATAATATTGAATATTTAATTAAAATAAATAATATAATAATATATTTAATTTCTGAAATAGTCAGAAATAGTGGAATTCACAATATGGTGTGAACTGGATCATCTGTGATATTTAATTCAGTTTAGAATTGAATTAGAATAACGAATATATTATTGGAACGACAGTTAGAACGTATAATTATATTCGAGCTCGAGATGGCGCGGTAGTTCGCTATTTGGCGATTTGAACTTCAACTGAATGTACGGGGTTCGTTTTAAATCGGATTTCTGCGAAACAAGAAACGTTAGGAGATGGTGAGGTATATTTTTCTAATGGAAGAGAAAAATCGGGATTTCGTCGTATAGATTGCAAGATATGTCCAAATCAAATTTTCAAATAGTCGCTACAGAATCGTTTATCGACCGTAACGGTTCATTTGAAATAACTGCATACTAGATTCGAATTTAGACAAGGTTCTTTTGAGACATAGTGATGATTTAATTTTTAGAATTTTACTGTAATTTTTAAATAATTAAATATACAACTTTTTATTTGGAGTATTTTGCACCCTATATCAATATTTTGGAATTTTACAGAATAAGTTAACGGACCTATATAATTATATTTTTGGGATCGTGACACCTCGCTGAACACGACTGTATTTTCATTTCTGTCTATAGCAGTCCGTAACGAACAAATAATTTTGCAAACGGGTATCCTTTATAAAATATATACAAGAAGTATGCATACCTTTTGTTTTAATTTACAATAAGGAAGACCGGATCATGGTAGTGATAAAATATTTGATGCACTTACTACAAATACCAACATACCAAGGTAAACAGTGAAAAATATGTCTAGAAATTTGTGACCTTTAGTGGCTTTTGACAATTTCATGACGTTGAAGTATATGAAGGCTTCGACAAAACAACTAAGCTACCACCTAACTGACCTATTATCACCAACTGTTCTTTCAAAAAAAAAATCAAATCAACGTTGAGCATTTTAACAAGCAGTAAGCCGACCTATCCTCCTATCCTGTATTATCAAATCAACTGTTGTTCCTTTCGACTTTGATTTCCCATACGCTCAAGGACTAATTTCGCTTAGATCGGCACATGCGGAAGCCTGTGTCCATTATATTTTCTCACAGGCTAAATATACTGTCTAAGTTGTCCTATCTTTTCAAATGAACTAGGAAATGAAATAAAGTAAACTATTACACTCATAACACCAGCATACGAAGACTCGACCAGTTATGTTTTTAAAAGCTATGAAGTGAAAACTTGAATACCGTACCCTGTACACACTGTTTCCTTTCAAATTTCAATGACGTAAACCATTTACTGCTCCCTTTCAACAATACACAGTGACAACTCGGTGCAGACAACTTACGAAAGTAAAAACCAGTGCAACCCTATACTCCATTTTGTACGAAGTTTGTCGGCCAAGTTTACTTGGCTACCACGCAGTTCCACCTGTATATAAACTCGGGAATGCCTTCAATCTGGGCTTCAGAAAACCGAAACAAAACCTTGGAAAATATATATATAAATAATACAAAAAAAACGAAAAGAGAGTCAGCTGGAGTGTTTAAGTGCGGATCTGATGGGGAGCTCGAGTACTGTGAAGTTGGACGTGAATTAAATGGGGAGGGTGCGGTCAGTTTCGAAGCCTGGAAAGTGAACCTCGGCTGTTGTTAGACATCTGGTCGCCTTTGAGTTCGGGTCGAGGGGATAGTAGAAGGAGGGGGGCACCTGGGTCATCTCCGCTGGTCTTGGGGTTCGAAGGATGACAACAGCAGGGAGATCATGAGGACGTGGATTTGGTGAATGAGCTGGCAAGTTGGTTGGATCGGTATGTTTAGAAAAGAAGAAGTAAACGCAGTGGGGTACAAGGTTTTGTGATGGCCAGTTTTTACGTAGGGAGATGAGGGCCATGCTGGGGCCATGCGTGGTATTAATCTGCAGCGGAAGTTGTGATTTTTGAGGTGAGGGCATTTTTAGCTTTAATGTTTAAATTATTAACGTTAGTTTTAAATAATTAAGTGGTTTAATTTATTAAAGAAAAGTGTTCACTATCCCTGTAGAATCCGTATAACCCACGGTTTTCGATGTTATAAACCCATCAACAAACAAAATATGCTAGTTTAACACTTTCAATTAAACGTAAAATATCAGTAAAATAGTCGAATGTAGTTATGGGTAATGTAATTAAGTTTACGATATAATTTATATTGATTACTGTTAACAGAATTAAAAGCCGTCTACCACTTTGGGATTGTGTGAACACAAACTACATTATGGAGCTAATTCAGAACTGTTTGAAAGCCATTAGAAATTATGGCAGAATAAAACCACTGACCGGATCTACCAACCGTTATTAACGGCCAAGGTGAGTAAATCTCACTAACTCTATCCAATTTATATTTTTATAAAATATTTTTTAGAATTTATAAATAATGGTTGTTTGCTGTATGTTGGGTGTTTGGTTGAACGGCTAGTCAGTTGATTGAAAATATCGATAACGACATATATAAATCGTATCGAAATATTGATTCTGTTTATCAGAATATTTCACCTTCACGTTATTTATGTTGACTGACATCTGTGGATGCAGGGAAACAGGTTGGAGGAACCCAACTGGGTTCCTCAACATCTATTTTTGTTGTTTTTCATATATTGTGATATGATATGAAATCTGCTGTTGATTTTGTATGGTTGAATGACATCGATCATTGTTATATGGTATGTTAAATACCAGAAAGAATACTGGAATGTTAAAAAGGGAATTTTCAATGTTATAATTAAAAAGGAATATTTATAAAATCAAAAGATTTTATAAAAAGAAAACTATTTATTTAGGAAATAAATAGATTAAAAAGGAATATTTATTTGTAAATCAAATAGACAGAATAGAAAGAGGAAATATTTGTAAATAAATTGATTTTAAAAGGAATACTGGAAAAGTGATTAGTATTGTAGAAAAGAAGAATTTTACATTTGAAGGATTTAGACCCGTGCTTCGCACACGGGTATAACGTGTTATGAAATTAAAGCAAAGTTTTAAAATAGAATCCATCCCGACCAATAGATTGAGAAGATAAATTTATAAATAATATTTTATAAAGTAAGTAAGATGTTATGATTGTATAAATAGGATATATAAGTCAAGACTTATATAGAGAAGTAAAAGTCGATTTCAACATCGATATTTAAAAACTGAATAAACCTAGAGTTAACTAGATAGAGTTAATCAAATTAGAATTAATTGAATATATGTTATTCAATTAGAGTTGATCAAATATAGTTATTAGAGATAGAGTTAGTCAAATATAGTTATTCAGAAAGAGTTGCCATTTCGTACGACTGCTAGCGTAATTCGCAGGGCTGTAGATAGCCTACGGCGGTCGGATGTTTCCTGAGGGAATCAGGCGTAACCATTGTGATCGTTGCGATCTAGAGTCAAGCGAATGGTGTTAAATCAAATAGTAGTAAATCGAATTGAGTTAATTAAGACGAGTTAGGCAAGTTGAGACAATTAAGTTGAGTTAAATAAGTCGAGTCAGTCGAGTTAGAGTTAATCGATCAGAGTAGATCAGTTAGAGTTGACCAGTTAGAGTTAATCAGCTAGAGTTAACCAATTATGGTAAATAAATTAGGGTAAATCAATTGGAGTTATATCGAATTAGAGTTATTCGAATGGAACTAATCAAGTGCGAGGTAGTCGAGTATTAGTAGGTTGAATAGAGTTAGTAAAAAGGAAGTAATCGAATATCGTTTATTCGAAGTAGAATTATCGAGTATCACTTATTGAAGCAGAGTATCAAATATAGTTGATTCGAGAAGAGTAATCGAGTATAAGTTATTCGAAGTGTATTAAAGAATTTGAAAGGTGAGCTTTATCTATTTCGAGATTAGAAATGTCGTTCGGTTAAGGTCTGAGAGGTAATTATACCCCAACTTGATTGACTTCAGTTTTAACTAAGAAGTGGTTAAAGTTCGGTAGTGAAAGTTGGTTAAGCAGTTGAGTTAATGACCGTGATGGTTTAGATCGGCTTAGTGATGTTTTATTTAACATCTGTTTGAAATCAAATGGATACATTTTGGAAACATTTTCCAAAATATAATCCGAGATGTTTCCTAATTATAGAAAAAAGAAAGACTGATGAGAAAGAATACTGGAATGTCAGTAATAAGTGAAACAGAGATGGAAATGTTTTCCAATGTTGGATGACGTATATTTCCTAAATTTAGGAAATAAGAAATGTTGAGTATATAGAAAAGCGTAAATGAATAAATTTATGATAAATTAAATTAAAAGAGATAAATGTTGAATGTTGATTGATCGATAGAATTTCCATTTGGAAATAAATATCGTTGGTTGCACACTTGTTTTTCTTTGATAGTTAAATCACCGACTATCGAAGTTTTTGACCATTTTATCGTCGTCAATACGGAGAGACCGGGATCAGATTCCTTATCTGGAAACCACTCTGTATGGACGTTAGCATTGCGATCAAATATTGAAGACGGAGTTATGCAAGGGCTATCCTGTTTACAGAATAGTGCCTTCGGTTTGTCCAGTCCCAGGATAAACGTGAATGGACGAATGTCTGACAGAGTATATCTAATGGATCGCGTAAGTTGATCTCTTCAAACGTACTTACGTTTGGTGGCGGAGGAATTCGTTCCTCTTAGCTTTATACCCGTGGTATTTTTGAGGAAATCAATTTGTGATTTGACGGGTATGACGATGTGGCATTCAAAGTGAATGGGGGTCAAGTGCTTCAAAAGATACGTTTTGACCTCAAGCCTCATCAACCGGGAAATGACAAAAATCGGGCAGGCAGCATGGCTATGTGGGTCGCACCCATTAGGGTGTGTATCACCTATCTAGAGAAAAATCCATTTCATTCTATTGTCTATTTCGATGCTGTCCCTTGTCGGGAAGGCGGTGGGTAGCTCCCAACCGTTGGTGATATACATTCGATACACTCAAGCGAAATGAGTGGTCGGTCATGTGCGGGCCGGGTTGCAAGATGTTCTTGTTGAACCCAGTGTATTTGCCTCTAGAGATACACGTTCGGCAGGTGGTCCCATACCTTGTCAAGGTCGGAGTCCAATCTCCAATAAGAGCCTGCGATTTTTGTTTGTATACTATATATGTGGAGCGTGAGATGCAAGCGTTCTGCTAGATTTTAATTACTTGTGATTAGACATTATCATAATATCAGAAAAGTATTGATTTCAAAACTGCTTTGGGTTATCGTAAGGTAAAAACCATCCGTGTTTATGTGTGGATTGGTCTTACGATTACCTTTTCTTTTGAAAAGGATTTTTGAAAAGTTAAACCGATGATTTGAGTTTACTCACACCAGTCCCATGACTGACCCAGAGTTTATTTTGTTTGTTTTCCCTAAACTCTTGGGTGCCCAAATTTGTACGGGCAGTCAAGTAGTTCAGGTCTTTACAGATATACTTGGAGGAGCTTGAAGCAGGAGGCTTCAGGATTATGTATAGCTATTGTTATTTCCGCTGCGTGTAAGTGTTGTGCTTTGATAACATTATTTTGTATATATACTGTTTTATTTCAAAGTTATGTTATAATATATTTTATTCGTTCCGCTGTGAGATTCGTATTACTCTGATTCCGTTCTGTGGTAATCTTCTTCTTCTATTCTAATTTTCTATCTTATCTATCCTCACCCTCCAATTTCTTTCTATAAATGATCTGGAATGTTCGATTCCTGAATAATTAACATGGGTTTTATGTTGATTTTCTGGGTCGAAAATTCCAGTTCTTTACACACATCGAAATATAGTTGGAAAAATCTTATGAAGGCACATGAGCACAAGCGGATTCCTCTCAGGTTGCTAGCTGATCTGTTACTGTTGTTACAAAAATTCTGACCACGTTTTATGGGTTTTGAAATTTATTGATGAATACTATCAGGTGTTTAGGGCAGGAATATTTCATGCATGGGATAATCAATGAAAAGACGAATGAGTTTGCATTTGGAGTGTTCATGTTGGAAATTGTATCAAGTAGGAAGCACGTGGCAGGCCCCATAAGAACTTGCTTATTTCGGTAATTACACTATTATTTGTTATAATCTTCAACAATTTACAAAATTAATGCTGATTTTTTCTTACTTTATGATTGAAGCTTAACCCATGATTTAATAACGAGATGACACACATGCTGCTGGCTCCAAAATAAGGAGAGAAGTATCTGCGGAACAGTTGAAACGACTTAGTTTCTTTGCTTCACTTTGCATTAAAGCATTTGCAGCTTGGCTAGCTTCCATGGCTAAGATAATTTCCAATTTAATTGTAGTCTTTTTAATGTTTCATTAATGATTTTAATTACTATCAAAATCGTTCTTCCTCACTCTGGTGCTTTTGCCATTCTGCTTTCTATTTTTTCAAAGATAAACCATGAAAACATCGTCCATTTTTGTCTTCAAAATCATTACCTCCCAATCTTCACACAGGTAGATAAAGCTTCCAATACAAAAGTCGTTCATATCGATCCCTTGTTTTTTTAAATTAACAGCACACAACTTGGTCAAATATCGATCAAGTTATCATTCAAATTCTAAAAGCCGATTCCTATTCGAAATCTTAAATTTGTTGCTTTCCATGCCAACGTATTGTAATCGGTATGATTGGAATGATGAATTTTCCTTATTATTCAATTCCTTTTCGAGTCATTGAAGGTTACAAAATTAAGTGATGCCAAAAGAACGGAGAAAAGTAACGATCAATACAGAATTAAAGTTTGTCCAATGTGGAATGATGATGCTACATTTATACTCTACTACAAATTAGATGATTTTAGAGCTAGAAAACCACAACCTTTCACCATTTATAGGATAATATCTTGGTATATTTTACCAAGGATTTTTGTGGGTGTAGGATGAATAGGATAAAGTTCTGTGCAATCTATATTTTTCGATAGGATTTTGTGGGTTGTGAATGAAATTCACAGGTTTGCCCATTTATGAATATGAATTTGATATTAAATTAGTGTTTTATGTGTTAGGGAAGAAAAATTAAGTTTGCCGTGAGGCATTAAATAAACTATATATCTTAAGGTAGGGCCATCAATGGATACCCAAAAATCTGAAATCCGACAGCATTCGCATCAATAAAGCAGATAAATATCCAAAATCCGGAAAAATGGTTGTAGACACGAATATAGTCACATCGGCATCCGAAAATTATATGTCCGCTTTTTTTTATTTATGATTATAGCTTAAATTATATGTATTTTAACAGAACACAAACGCAATCAAGCAATCTGTCATGTTGAATGGATATATTTCATTAGCGATCGTAAAACATTGCAAGAGCACAAAAACCAATTACTTCTTTAAAAGGTAGTAAAGAATAATTGTGATAAAAAGTTTCAAATATACAAACGTTTACACTTGATAAAAAAATAAACATTTCTATTCATCATGCACTACACATTAGCATGCCAGGATACTGAAATAGCTAAGAAAGCTCCATCAGTAGCTAGGATGAAGTTTCCAGTTCTTATTTAAGCTAGTAATATGTATAATGTAATAACCATAAAGAGTGGGTTGATCAAACTCTGGTCATACAGTAAAACAAAAATAAAATCTCACTCCTTGAATAACTTTGAATGGTGTAGAAAATAGTAGACAGTGATATGCAATAATACTAAATGAATTATACAAGAAGCCTTAACTTAATCAATTGTCATTGACATTGTTGAGCAATTCTATTTTAAATACAACTTGCGCATTTGTTGGCAAAACTTTATGTTTAAAGACAACAAAGTAAAAATATTAAATACTGGTAAAAAAAGAGCAACAATTAGCAAATACAACAAGAATAAACAAAATTAATAGTTAATGAAATCTCAATCAACAGTAGTCATTTACGAAGTTATGCATATTATGAGTTAATTTGATCGTTTTGTTGAGCAATTCTATTTTTTTACAACTTGCGCATTTGCTGGCAATACTTCATGTTTAAAGACAACAAAGTAAAAATATTAAATACTGGTAAAAAAGAGCAACAATTAGCAATTACACCAAAAATAAACTAAATTAATAGTTAATGAAATCTCAATCAACACTAGTCATTTACGAAGTCATGCATAATATGAGTTAATTTAATCGTTTTGTTGAGCAATTATGTCTTATATACAACTTGAGCATTTGCTGGCAAAACTTTACGTTTACGGACAACAAAGTAAAAATATTAAATACTGGTAAAAAAAAGCAACAATTAGCAATCACAGCAAGAATAAACTAAATTAATAGTTAATGAAATCTCAATCAACACTAGTCATTTACGAAGTTATGCATATTATGAGTTAATTTGACCGTTTTGTTGAGCAGTTCTATTTTAAATACAACTTGCGCATTTGTTGGCAATACTTTACGTTTAAAGACAACAAAGTAAAAATATTAAATACTGGTAAAAAGGGAGCAACGATTAGAAATTACAGCAAGAATAAACTAAATTAATAGTTAATGAAATCTCAACACTAGTCATTTACGATGTTACACATATTATGAGTTAATTTGATTGTTTTGTCTTGTAGCCTTCATGTGCATGACCCCATTCTGTCTTCCTTGGGGCAGCTTGGTAAGGTTAAGTTTCAATGCATGTTCAGTCCAGAGCACCCATTCTTGCAATAGTATCCACTCCCGCTCTCATGCCTGCAGCAACTCCTACCCATAAATGTCGCAAGTAGCATCATTTCTTTTGCATCTTGTTCTCTGAGTAATGCCTCATCCCTCATGTCTACTTTATGCGGTAGTCATGGATCTGATTTGCATTGCTACCATACTAGATCCTTTAGAACTTTTTATGTTTAAAATATGATTTCGTGTGAGCATCTTATATTGCATATATTTTATTCTGATGAAACAAAGTTTTATCAATGCCAGATGAGGGATAAAGATATCCTTTTAAATCTTTTTCTGTTTAATATATGATTTCATAGAATGCCATTGAATTTGAGTTACAAATATGAAACTATGAAAAGGTCGGATTAATGTTAAGAAGAAGCTGGGAAATTTGGTGATAGGATGCATATAACTGTAAGTTCATTGCTGGATGGAAAAAAGACACAAATTTATTTCACTAAGTATTTCTATTATCATCAAATATAAAAGGAAATGACATAGATTGAACTATCACCATAAATCTGTATTCTCATTAATTAGTATAGCAGCACTCTAATGTTATTCGTTGATACAATATTGGTTTCCTCTGTAGACTTTTGTAGGAAACGTTCTCAAGACATTTTGTAGGAAACATTAATGATAGCAATGTTAACCTGGTAACACTGGAAGCTCAAGATCTCAGCTTCTTAAGGTAAACATCGTCTAATGTGAATTTGTAAAGAAGCAACTTCTAGCTGGTGTATAGAATATTCTTACCGGCCGATAATTGATGAAGATTGGATATATCGTCCAATCAAGGAGGCAAGATTTACTTATCTTCTCTTAACTTTGTGAATAATTATAAACTTAATGGGTGGAAGGCTAAAATGTTCATGTGCTAGGAAGCTTATTTGTTACAAAAAAAAAGAACAGAATTGTCTCAGTTCAATTTTTCTGAAAATGATGGCTTACACTGCAAAATAGAAATTTTGCTGACTTTATTTAAAAATATATTGAACAAAAGGTCACATCAAATTTTTTAATTAACAGTGGAATAGAAATCCAAGATATTTGTGTTAGTGCCTACACAGTTTGTGTAACCCAAGCTAGCGTGTTCAATTTTTCTTGGTTAAGTTTGTTTGTTGATGAGTCTAGTGCAATGTTGGTTAAGTTAGCGTCGTCCAATGTTTGTTTCAACTCTCTTTGTGTAATCCAATGTTGGTTAAGTTAGCATGTTCAGTTTTTCTGTTTAATCAGTAGCTTTGCTTCTTGCAAGTCTAATGCAGGTTTATCATTTTGTTGTTTTGTAGGTCACAGTCACATTGGAAACTTCCGATACTGTAAACTAGATATTTGCACATCCATCATGAAGTGGTCACCTTACAAAGGTATTTTACTAATTTATTTATTTTTCATTTTAACCTTGCATTCTATGTAACAAGAAATTTTTTATATGACTTAACTAGCAAGTATATTTTAAATTATGGTATAGATAAGAAGGTATATAATCAAAAATTTATCCATAATCTATTCTTAGATTAAATTATGTGATTTTTAATTTGCTGGTGCAAAGAGATCACCATGTGGTAACTGATTCTTGTTCACTGAATCCATGCGGCAAATGGATGTTTAGAAACAGAGAAATATAAAATGATGCAAGTAAATGGAAACACAATATATTTATTTATTTATTAATTTTTTTTATTTTTTGAGAAAATGCAGTGGGTAATTGCCCATTGATTATAAATGTGCTTTAGTCTTTGAATCAGTAACTTAGCATTCAGTTTTGATTTGTAATTTTTATTGTTGATTGTTAAACTCATCTTCAGGTAGTTAGCTATTTCGAAGTGAAGGCTGTCTACAACAAAGAATTATTAGTAACCATCAACAACAATAGACATGACCTTTATCGTTACATGTATTATGATATTTGTTATTACTTATAGTGTAAATCTGTTTTTGAATGCTTGTGGTATGTTAATTGCTGATTTTGTCAAATAACTATTGTCTAAATGATTTTTCAAAATATTTATGTGCTCTCGGGTATTTGAATATGGTAATTATATAATTGATTCATTGTTGATTTAAATCGGACTTTTATACGATTGTTGCTGATTTTAATATGACTATTATATAACTGGTTGCTGGAAATAATATAAGTCATTAACGGTACATAGGAGCATTTAAAATATTCTACAAAACTATCAAAACGTTTTAGTAGCGTTTTAGAACTGCTACAGAAGCAAATGTAACTTACCATCTGAATTTTTAGTGGCAAAAATAAATGCAACGAAAAGGTTTTAGTTGCAAAAAATAAACGCTATAGAAAATCAAAAAAAACTCACGTACATACCTTCAGTAGCGTTTGGAAAAAGCAACTGTACAGAAGATTTGGTAGCGTTTATTAAAACGCAACCAAAAAAATAAGGCTTTTAGTTGCGAGACCTGTAGTAGCGTTCTTTAAAACGCTACCAAAATGTTTTGGTAGCGTTTTTCAAACGCTACTAAAGGTCATTTCTGGTGTAGTGTTTGAAGTTAATGATGTTCTCAGTCAAGGTCTGAGAGCTAATAATACCCCAACTGGATTGATTCCATTTTTAATTGATAAATAGCAAGATCCAGTCTCGAAGAGAAGTGTTTGAGTAAGAGTTAGTTGAATAAAATATTTTGGGTTGTTATAACGATGTTTTATACACCATTTGTTTTAACCCAAGTAATGGAATTTTGGAAATATAAAAGTAAATGTTTCCTGAGTATAATTAAAGTAGTCGAGAAAGAGATAAGTGATTGAAATTGTTTTCAAATGCAAATAGAGATATTTTCTAAATATAGAAAATAAAAGAAGTTGATATTTGGAAACGTTTTCTAAGTGGCGTAAGAGGCCAAGATGATTGTTGAAAATATTTGGTTAACGAATATTGATAGGGAAATGAGGAAGTGAATTAATTAATGAAATATTAATTAACAGGCCCAGTGATTGATGGATGTTATGGATGAATGTTTGTTTGTTTTTCTTCGATAGTTAAATAACCGACTATCAAAGTGTTTGCCAATATCGTTGTAAATATGGGGAGACCGGTTGGATTATTATCCGAGAACCACTCTGTATTGGCAGTAACGTTGCGAATCAGATTATAGAAGATAATCGAAGACGGAGTAAAGTGCAAGGGTGTAATGACCCGCAATTTCCGTAACATCAGAGTTGACTATATACATCATACGTCCAACCCAAATATCACGAAAATACGAAACATTTTTTTATAGAAAAAAGAGATAGAAGAAGAACAGAAACAACAACACAGAATCTCACATCGCAGCGGAACAAAATATAATATATCATATCTTTTGAAATACAAAATTTCATCTGTATAACATACACTTATCAGAGTACAATACTTACAACACAGCGGAACAAAACTCTATATAACTAACGCTGAAGCCTCCTGCTCCAAGCTCCTTTAGATAGATCTGAAAAATCCTGAACTACTTGACTGCCCGTACAAATTTAGGCACCCAAGAGTTTAGGTAGAACAAAACAAATAAACTCCGGGTCAGTCATGGGACTGGTATGAGTAAACAGTTTAAAACAGTTTCAGAAAACTAAATGATATCTCATAAGACCACGCCGTATAACACGGAACGGGTTTTTCCCTTATGAGAATCCAAACACTTGACTTATCTTTATATCAAAACTCTTTTGATATTATAATAATGTCTAAATCAAATAGATAACAATCTAGTGGATCGTTTGCATCTCACGTTCCATATATATATATACAAATCATAAACCGCAAGCACGTATTGGGTATTTGATTTCCAACTATGACAAGGTATGGAACCACCTTCCGCTGGTATATCTCTAGAGGAGAATACACCGAGTTCAACAAGAACATCTTGCAACTCAGCCACACATGACCGACCACTCATTTCGCTTGAGTGTATCGAATGTATATCACCAACGGTTGGGATCAGCAACCGTTTCCCGAATGGGACAGCATCGACAATAGATTTTTAGAAGTAAATGAAACTCTAGATCAGGTGATTATACAGCCTAATAGGTGCGACCTACATTGCCATGCTGCTTGCCCGATTTCTGTCATTTACCGGTTGATGAGGCTAGAAGCTACGCTTTATCATCACACCAGATTCACTTCGAATGCCACATCGTCAAATCCGTCAAATCACCGATTGACGTCCTCAACAGTACATTACGTGTTAGCTAAAAGAAGTTTCCTTCTCCGCTTCCACTCTTGGTACGGTTGAAGAAATCAATGTACGTGACCTTTCTGGAAATACTCTGTCAGACATTCATCCATACAAGTCACCCAGGAACAGGATGAACCGAAGGCACAATTTGTATTAATAGAAAAAGTCCTTTGTGGCGGCAAGAAATTTCGCTCGGTCCGAACCAGTCGCTAAACCGACCCAGACCGTTCGAAACGCCCTATCGTTTGAGAACACGACAAATCAGAACGCAGACAGAAGAACATTTCATTGTATATTACAACAATGCATCAGATTACAAGAATATACAGAGTATAAATGAATATTACACAGAAATATCAGAGATTTAAATTACATTTAAATACATAGCAGCGGAAAATAATACAATACACAACTAGAAGGAGATATACGGATACAAAGCTTTCCGGATATCGTTCCAGCTGTAAACCAGGATCCTGTGAATATAAATCTGCAAAACCAAAACTACTAGCTGCCCGTGTCAAAATAAGGGCACCCAGAGTTTAGGTTAAAACAATAAACTCCAGGTCAGTCATGTGACTGGTGTGAGAACTAAAACAGTTAATCTTTATTTTAAAGTTAGGTAAATCAAGGGACCACGCCGTATAACACGGAACGGGTTTCCTCCCAAGAATACCAGTGCATAAACAAACATCGCAATGCTAAATAAGGAAAAATGAAGCTGTTATAAGACCCAGGTCCCATCACACAATGCAACGCAGCCGAGGATAGGGTTTTCCCTTATAACAGCCAAAGAATGCTTGATACGTTTAAAACAAATCGTTTGATACTATTGTAAGTGCATAGTGTATAAAACAACTTCAAATCATAAGTATCAATCATAGACGGCATAAGTGCCCCATCCCACTATGTCACCATACTAGGTTCTACAAATAAAACCGCAAATGTCACGTATTTGGAAATTGGATTTCCGTCTATGAACCGAGGCAAAAGATAGTCCTCAACCGATTCGAGACGCTCTAGCCCGCCCCTCAGGAACAGCCGCAACTGCCCCCTGGATCCTCAGGGCCGGTCCACCGATGTGGATTATTATGCCTGAACACTACGTTTCCCCACCCTATGGGGTGTAAGTCTGGTCCGTCTGCCGGCCAGAATGCATCGGCCAAAACCGATATAACCGAGGCGCCTCGCAACAGCAACAACCACATAAGTCAAACTCGTCAGGGCGTGTAAAACCACTGACGCCACTTCTAGCTAGAAAGAAACGCATGCCCTCCCTGACGTCCGTCTCCCGTTTTTGGTTCATACCGGGTGTGAAACTCGCGAATCAACGTTACACAAAGCTACGCCACACAGGCCTTGCTTTGATCATCACCACAAGACTTTGCTTTTCAACAGAAGCCTCGATCAATTGCCACTTAGGCATGCCACACAGGCAATTCACTCCATGCGTTTGATATCCATCAATATATAACCCCTGAGCTCGTACGTCTCAGAGAAGGGCGTTAAGCAAGAGAATAAATTCTCCGCCGCCACACAGATATATATTTAATAGAAATCAATCACACAGACTAAAATCCAATGTCAGACACACAGTCCATTTACAAGTCCGTTCTGGGTCTGAACGAAACCGGAGGCACCTAGTACCCCGCATATCCATCGATCTCCAAGCACGTCTGGACGATCACTAACTGTTTCCATCTTCTTGGGTGTACAGCCCAATCAAGATCATCAGTAATTACCCAAACGACGTGAAGACTTCCGGTCTTCGACCACCGTCTTCATCTTCGACACCACGTCGAATCAGTTATTCAGAATGGGATAAACCCGGTCTTTCTGAATAACTCGCGTATATATTATAAAAGTGTTACACAAACACAACATACGTCTCATTCCAATTCAGAATATTCTTTTATTCAAATATTCCTATACTTTGGGAAAAGTTCCCATTAATTTTATCCAAGATAAACTCTTTAAATTTATTCTTTAATCTCCTTTGAATATCAATTCAAACTAGTCGGGATTAGCGAACCACACCGAAGTAATCATTTATTTTATTTCCCAATCCCAACCTATTCATCCCATGAAGTAAAACTGGTAATACTTCATATCTAACACCACGGTGTTATCGGTAAATTCAATTACCATTTCACGTTCAAATCTAATTAAAGATTTAACTATCGCCTGGAGCAAAACTGGTGATACTCCATTCTCGATCATTTCAATCTAATTAAAGATTCATTAAAACTCTACTTAGTTTTAATCTGCGACTGGGTTAAAGAATCAGTGTGATTTAAAAACACAGTTCACGATAAACCCAAAAGCACATTCATTAATTATCGGGTTAAAGAACGAGTGTTATTTAAAACACTGTTCACGATAAACCCAAAAATCAATATCAATTCAATTCCAATTAAATCTCATTTAATTGGTACACTTCATTAAATCCAAATAAAAAAGATTTAATCTTTTCTCAACTGGGTTCAAGAACAGTGTTAGTGAAGACACCATTCACGACAAACCCAAATCACATTCGACATTCAATACAAGGCTTTGAATAGAAAATATATCGGCTTATATTCAATATCGAATTCTACGACTAACAAACGTCGTATTGGAAATAACGATATAAATATATATCTTTCAAATTTCCATAACAACCCCTGTATAATCACGAACTCCAACATCGAAATATTCCGAAGACAATTTCGATTCAAATCCACTCCAATGCAATCATTGGATATTCTGGTTATTTTCAAAACCCTTTTTAAATTCAATTTATTTATTTGAAAATAAATAGAATTATATTTCTAGTTCAAAACTAGTTCATTTCGATAAAAATCTATTTTTATCTTTTCAAATATGGAGTTTTTCATCCCAAATCTTCACAAATCATTTCTTATGATTTTACACAAATTATTACTATTTTTAATAATTTTATCAAGGCCCGTACAGTCGATTTCCATCAATGGTGTGAAGACCCGAAACTTCCCCGTAAAGGAAAGCGTCGGATAGTTCGAGAACAAACCACAACAGAACGCATATAAAAGAACATTTCACTGTATATTACAACAATGCATCAGATTACAAGAATAAACAGAGTACAAATGAATATATATTACACAGAAATATCAGAGATTTAAATTACATATGAATACATAGCAGCGGAAAATAATACAATACACAACTAGAAGAGATATACGAATACAAAGCTTTCCGGATATCGTTCCAGCTGTAAACCAGGATCCTGTGAATATAAATCTGCAAAACCAAAACTACTAGCTGCCCGTGTCAAAATAGGGGCACCCAGAGTTTAGGTTAAAACAATAAACTCCAGGTCAGTCATGGGACTGGTGTGAGAACTAAAACAGTTAATCTTTATTTTAAATCATTAGGTAAATCAAGGGACCACGCCGTATAACACGGAACGGGTTTCCTCCCAAGAATACCAGTGCATAAAACAAACAGCGCAATGCTAAATGAAGAAAAATGAAGCTGTTATAAGACCCAGGTCCTATCACACAATGCAGCGCAGTCGAGGATAGGGTTTTCCCTTATAACAGCCAAAGAATGCTTGATACGTTCAAAACAAATCATTTGATACTATTATAAGTGCATAGTGTATAAAACAACTTCAAATCATAAGTATCAATCATAGGCGGCATGAATGCCCCATACCACTATGTCGCCATATATAGGTTATACAATCACAATCGCAAAGTCACGTATTTGGAAGTTGGATTTCCATCTATGAACCGAGGCAAAAGATAGTCCTCAACCGATTCGAGACGCTCTAGCCCGTGTCTCAGGAACAGAACGCATCGTCCCTTGGAGCGACAGGGCCGGTCCACCGATGTGGATTAAAATGCCTGAACACTACGTTTCCCCACCCTATGGGGTGTAAGTCTGGTCCGTCAGCCGACCAGAATGCATCGGCCGAAACCGATATAACCGAGGCGCCTCACAACAGCAACAACCACATAAGTCAAACTCGTCAGGGCGTGTAAAACCACTGACGCCACTTCTAGCTAGAAAGAAACGCAAGTCCTCCCTGAGGTCCGTCTCCCGTTTTTGGTTCATACCGGGTGTGAAACACGCGAGGTAAACGTTACACAAAGCTACGCCACAAAGGCCGTGCTTTGATCATCACCACAAGACTTTGCTTTTCAACAGAAGCCTTGATCATTTGCATCTTAGCATGCCACACAGGCAAACCATCCTATGCAACCGATATCAGTCACACAGAATGAAATCCGATGTCAGACACACAGTCCATTTACAAGTCCGTCCTGGGTCTGAACGAAACCGGAGGCACCTAGTACCCCGCATATCCTTCGATCTCCAAGTACGTCTGGACGATCACTAACTGTTTCCATCTTCTTGGGTGTACAGCCCAATCAAGATCATCAGTAATTACCCAAACGACGTGAAGACCTCCGGTCTTCGACCATCGTCTTCATCTTCGACTTATCGTCGTATCAGTTATTCAGAATGGGATAAACCCGGTCTTTCCGAATAACTCGCGTATATATTATAAAAGTGTTACACAAACACAACATACGCCTCATTCCAATTCATTAGTCACTAACCGTAAATTAATCAAGAGAATAATTCCCCAAATACTAACCCCGAAGGCCGAAACCAACATCAGATCAATATCCAGAAAACCATTCTGCTTAGCTAAACGACAGTTAGTTTCTAAATTTCACATTCATAGGGAAAGGTTCCCATTAATTTTATCCAAGATAAATTCCTGAATTTATTCTTTAATCTGATCTTTTGAATATCAATTCAAAACTAGTCGGAATTAGCGAACCTTACCGAAGTAATCATTGGTTTTAATTTCCCAATCCCAACCTATTCATCCCATGAAGTAAAAACTGGTAATACTTCATATCTAACACCACGGTGTAATCGGTAAATTCAATTACCATTTCACGTTCAAATCTAATTAAAGATTTAACTAACGCCTGGAGCAAAACTGGTGCTACTCCATTCTCGGTCATTTCAATCTAATTAAAGATTCATTAAAACTCCACTTAGTTTTAATCTTTGACTGGGTTAAAGAATCAGTGTCATTTAAAACACGGTTCACGATAAACCCAAAGTCACATTCATTAATTATCGGGTTAAAGAACGAGTGTTATTTAAAACACTGTTCACGATAAACCCAAAAATCAATATCAATTCAATTCCAATTAAATGTTATTTAATTGGTACACTTCATTAAATCTAAATAAAAAGATCTAATCATTTCTCAACTGGGTTCAAGAACAGTGTTAATGAAGACACCATTCACGACAAACCCAAATCACATTCATTAATTATCGGGTTAAAGAACAAGTGTTATTTAAAACATTGTTCACGATAAACCCAAAAATCAATATCAATTCAATTCCAATTAAATATTATTTAATTGGTACACTTCATTAAATCTAAATAAAAAGATTTAATCTTTTCTCAACTGGGTTCAAGAACAGTGTTAGTGAAGACACCATTCACGACAAACCCAAATCACATTCATTAATTATCGGGTTAAAGAACAAGTGTTATTTAAAACACTGTTCACGATAAACCCAAAAATCAATATCCATTCAATTCCAATTAAATATTATTTAATTGGTACACTTCATTAAATCTAAATAAAAAGATTTAATCTTTTCTCAACTGGGTTCAAGAACAGTGTTAGTGAAGACACCATTCACGACAAACCCAAATCACATTCATTAATTATCGGGTTAAAGAACAAGTGTTATTTAAAACACTGTTCACGATAAACCCAAAAATCAATATCCATTCAATTCCAATTAAATATTATTTAATTGGTACACTTCATTAAATCTAAATAAAAAGATTTAATCATTTCTCAACTGGGTTCAAGAACAGTGTTAGTAAAGACACCATTCACGACAAACCCAAATCACATTCGATATTCAATACAAGGCTCTGAATAGAAAATATATCGGCTTATATTCAATATCAAATTCTACGACTAACAAATGTCGTATTGGAAATAACGATATAAATATATATATCTTTCAAATTTCCATAACAACACCTGTATAATCACGAATTCCAACGTCGAAATATTCCGAAGACAATTTCGATTCAAATCCACTCCAATGCAATCATTGGAAATTTTGGTTATTTTTAAAACCCTTTTTAAATTCAATTTATTTATTTAAAAATAAATAGAATTATATTTCTAGTTCAAAACTAGTTCATTTCGATAAAAATCCATTTTTATCTTTTCAAATATGGAGTTTTTCATCCCAAATCTTCACAAATCATTTCTTATGATTTTACACAAATTATTGCTATTTTTAATAATTTTATCAAGGCCCGTACAGTCGATTTCCATCAACGGCCATCGAACTGCACTTACAGCGACCTTTTTCGAATTTGATTTGGACATAATTCCAAATCCAACCGTTAGATTTCAAATTTCTAATATTCGTTAGAAAGCTCTTTTCGATACGAACCCAACGGTTCCGGTTTTAGGAGAATCCGACGGTCGGATCTCCCGTAATGTCCGTTTGAAATAAATGGTCGAAATTCGCGAACTGCCGCGGCGCGGCGCGTTCTATTCAGGCCATTATATTATATATATAATATATATAATATATACTTCGTCGATTTCTATTTAAAACGAATTATATAAATAGTTTTAAAATTCGTTTCAAAATCTATTTCAACTTCCATCTCAATTCAAAGCAAAATTGAATTCTTCTCTATAAATTCGTTTTAAAATTCATTTCTATTCAATTCAAATTTCAATTCAATTTGAATTCGTTTTCAATTCAATTCATTTCGAAATCGTTTTCAATTCAATTCATTTCGAAATCACTTTCAATTCAATTCACTTTGAATTCGTTTTCAATTCAATTCATTTCGAAATCACTTTCAATTCAATTCACTTTGAATTCGTTTTCAATTCAATTCATTTTGAATTCGTTTTCAATTCAATTTGAATTCGTTTTCAATTCAATTCATTTCGAAATCGTTTTTAAAATCGATATAAATATCGTTCACGTCAAAATGGCGTCAATCTAATCAACACGGCTTCATATCTTTCTATTTTCAAAATAGTTGTTATTATCAAAATATTTCGTTCAACACATGACCAATCTCAATGAATGAGTACTGTCAACACATGAACTTTTATTTTATAATATTCTTTATTTTTCAAATTGGAATGAGGCCCAATCAATTACCATATAAAGTTAATTATATGGATTTTCATACAACACATGTATATAATAGCATTGAAAAATAATCAACCATCAACCAAAGTGCACTACACTGTATAAGCATCAAATATAGATATCTAACGCTTATAATAGCCTGTCAATCAATCGATCGACATATTTAATCAATCAGGATGAGTGAACTTCAAATTCCACCCCAACACCCGTGTGGGGTTTCAAACAATCAAACAAATATTTTATTTGTGCAGTTGGGCGATGTGTAAAATTTATCGACCCAATCAATGTCCTTCAAATAAGTGTACATAAACAAACCGTCTGGTTTGTAAATGAATATTTATTTATTCACTTTCACTATATTCATATTCACGTTAAAAATTATATTTTTAACGATAAAACATTTTATTCCAACATATGAATTTCTATTATTCATTTACACAATAAAATGATATTTTTATTTTCTAACATATTTTAGAAAATTTCGGCGGCATAACGGCACGATACTAGAAACGGGACAAGGCCTAGCCTTATCCCCGGTCTAGTGAAGGCCCACGCCATTCACACATCAATCAAATCAATTTCATCTCACCAAACAATTCAATTCAAACAAATAATTCAACTAATCTATGCAACCAAACAAACAAGTCCATGGTCTGTGGACGATTGTGTCGGGTGCTACTAAGCACCGTCTGCATCCTAGTATATATATATATAATTAGAAAAGAAATTGAAAGGTGAGAAATTCTCACCTATAGCTATCCTAGCTCCACGGCTCTTCATTTGCAGAAGTCCTCGTCGACTCGCTTTTTATCGCTTTCGCCCGTATTCTCTACATAGGTAAAAATCGAATTTTTACTTTGGAATTTCAATATATAAAAATCGAATTTTTATTTCAAAGTTCAATATATAAAAATCGAATTTTTATTTCAAAGTTCAATATATAAAAATCGAATTTTTATTTCAAAGTTCAATATATAAAAATCGAATTTTTATTTCAAAGTTCAATATATAAAAATCGAATTTTTATTTCAAAGTTCAATATATAAAAATCGAATTTTTATTTCAAAGTTCAATATATAAAAATCGAATTTTTATTTCAACAATATAAAAGATTATATTGTTATAACTTTACAACATAACTAAAAACCAGTTTTTTTAAAGTAAATAAAATTCAGTTTTTAAAACAAAATAATATTCAGATTTTAAACAAAATCAAATTCAGTTTTTCAAACATTAATAAATTTCAGTTTTAAACATTCATAAATTTCAGTTTTAAACATTCATAAATTTCAGTTTTAAACATTCATAAATTTCAGTTTTTTTTCCTATTAAACAAAAATCAGTTTTACATTTTTTTTTTTAAATCTAAAGTCAGTTTTACATTTTTTTTTAAATCTAAAATCAGTTTTACATTTCTGTTTTCAAATAAAATAAAAATAAAATAAATTAAAAAAAAAACTCACAGGGGGGGGGGGGGTGCGCTGTCTGACTGGTGGTGGGGATTCGTCGAGGTTTGCAGATCGGAGGGGGGGGGTCGGCTTCGTCGAGGGGGGGCTGCGCTGTCTGACTGGTGGTGGGGATTCGTCGAGGTTTGCAGATCGGAGGGGGGGTGGTCGGCTTCGTCGAGGGGGGGCTGCGCTGTTCTTGAACGGGGTGCTCGATTCGAAGGCGAGACAGAAGGAGAGGGCGGAGGGGACTGGCGAACTGGAGGGGGTCATCGCCGGCGGTGGGAGGCTGACGAGGAGGAGCGCGATTTTCTTCTTTTTTTTTTTTTTTGTTTTAGATCTGAACGGAAATAATTTAGAACGGGGGGGCCAGATGAGCTATAGAGGGGAGAGAAATTTTTTTTTTTATTATTATTAATTAATTAATTTATTTTATCCTAAAGAGTTGACTTTCACATACGACCTCGAAACGAGGCCCACCGCCTGTCGTCCATAGCGTTTTACCCCCATTCCGAACACAATGGGATATGTATCGTAAGCTGGTTTGATCGTTACAATCAGTTCCCGTTGAATTTACATTTAAATCCTTATATTGAATTTTAAACGTACATTTCAAATTACCGGGGTCACATACTAACTAGAAAAATTCCAGAAAAATATTTTCTAGTTTCGTATTGACGATACGGTCCTAACAAAACTAGTTTCGTCGAATTCTGAGACCGTTAGAAAAATAGCCAATTTCCAGTCGATTAAAATCAACTGAAATGGTCAAACGCGTTTTCCTTTGCCACGCTCACATATTGATTCGAAAAATTATGAAATTTGGAATCTAGCAATAATTCGACATCACAGACCTAACAAAACTGGTTTCGTCAAAATCCGAGGTCATTTGCAAAATGTCCATTTTTAAGGGCTATATATTATATTAAAATATATATAAATTCCACAGCGACTATTTCTAATTTTCAACTGGACATATCTCATCATTTATAAAGTGAAATCTCAGTTTCTCAACTTCGTTGGAAAGATATCATCAATTAGATCCTAATGTTTTTGGTTTCACTAAAATCCGGATTGTTTTGCACCCGGTACATTCAATTGAAGTTTGAAATCGAATTATCGAACTACCGCGCCATTTTCAATTCTATTTATAATTATATATATATATATTTATATTCTAACGATGGCGTATATAATATATACGTTCGATTTCTATTCAAAATAAATTTTTCGTTGATTTTTTTTAAAATAATCTATTTTAAATATTCTAAATTCGCTGAAATTGCCAAAATAAAAATTTTAAACTGGCCCAGATTTTCCGGGTTGTTACAATCTCCCCCACTTAAAACTTTTCGTCCCCGAAAAGGAACAAAGTCGAAAGTGGTTTGATTATTCAACTCTACGTTCGATCTGGCTTCCATTCTCCAACTCTTTAGTTTCTGAGAATTTCCAAAATTTCAAAAATTTGGCTAACACCCTAAATTTTTGAAAAATTTCTCCATAACCTCCCCTGCAATGGGAGCATTGGGGAATTTCAAATAGCTTCCCCGGTCCTTCAGATCTCAAAAAGAAAAAGAAAAAGCCAAGCGGCTAGCCAATAGGCTCACAAAATCATCATCACCCAAACAAAACAGGAAATTATGTAGTAAACATGTACCTATTTGTCGGGCAAACAAATTTTATTCTCTGCTCTAGCCTCCTTGCTATGACCTGTTCAAAGATATATATGTATATGCAAGCAAATGCAACCAATTTTCAATATAATTCAATATTTGGTTCAATTAGGCATAATGGTTCAAAATTAGCAAACAAATGAACAAACAACACAAACATCAATCAATTAGTGAATTTAACGTTTCAAATTCATAATTTTGATACATATACAAAAATCATGTTTTGATGCCAATTCACAACAATGTGTTCCTAACTATATAAGTTTTGGTTCTCACACCAGTCTAATGGAAATATATAGAAATCACACCTTCGTCACTCGAAAATAAATGCTGATGATGTTTCGAACCACCATCAGAACATTGTCGGGCTACTAGAGTGCGGTTCTATATCTACCCGGTATATTAAAACTTCGAATATACGCGGATCAGACGTATACGCAAAATCTATATATACTGGATTGTCCAAATCAATATAAATAAATAATCAACTACGAATAATTGATTTAAAATTTCAGAACAAAATTTTGTTTTCATTTTAAAAATATACTTTTCACACTCGTTCTAGGATACTACTGATCCTATCTCTAACGAGTCATTCTAATTGGATATTACTAATCCAATATCTGATGAATTCTTTCGTATGGTTCTAATGTGCCTTGTTCTCTGCTTTGTAAACCAAAGCTCTGATACCAAAATGTGAAGACCCGAAACTTCCCCGTAAAGGAAAGCGTCGGATAGTTCGAGAACAAACCACAACAGAACGCATATAAAAGAACATTTCACTGTATATTACAACAATGCATCAGATTACAAGAATAAACAGAGTACAAATGAATATATATTACACAGAAATATCAGAGATTTAAATTACATATGAATACATAGCAGCGGAAAATAATACAATACACAACTAGAAGAGATATACGAATACAAAGCTTTCCGGATATCGTTCCAGCTGTAAACCAGGATCCTGTGAATATAAATCTGCAAAACCAAAACTACTAGCTGCCCATGTCAAAATAGGGGCACCCAGAGTTTAGGTTAAAACAATAAACTCCAGGTCAGTCATGGGACTGGTGTGAGAACTAAAACAGTTAATCTTTATTTTAAATCATTAGGTAAATCAAGGGACCACGCCGTATAACACGGAACGGGTTTCCTCCCAAGAATACCAGTGCATAAAACAAACAGCGCAATGCTAAATGAAGAAAAATGAAGCTGTTATAAGACCCAGGTCCTATCACACAATGCAGCGCAGTCGAGGATAGGGTTTTCCCTTATAACAGCCAAAGAATGCTTGATACGTTCAAAACAAATCATTTGATACTATTATAAGTGCATAGTGTATAAAACAACTTCAAATCATAAGTATCAATCATAGGCGGCATGAATGCCCCATACCACTATGTCGCCATATATAGGTTATACAATCACAATCGCAAAGTCACGTATTTGGAAGTTGGATTTCCATCTATGAACCGAGGCAAAAGATAGTCCTCAACCGATTCGAGACGCTCTAGCCCGTGTCTCAGGAACAGAACGCATCGTCCCTTGGAGCGACAGGGCCGGTCCACCGATGTGGATTAAAATGCCTGAACACTACGTTTCCCCACCCTATGGGGTGTAAGTCTGGTCCGTCAGCCGACCAGAATGCATCGGCCGAAACCGATATAACCGAGGCGCCTCACAACAGCAACAACCACATAAGTCAAACTCGTCAGGGCGTGTAAAACCACTGACGCCACTTCTAGCTAGAAAGAAACGCAAGTCCTCCCTGAGGTCCGTCTCCCGTTTTTGGTTCATACCGGGTGTGAAACACGCGAGGTAAACGTTACACAAAGCTACGCCACAAAGGCCGTGCTTTGATCATCACCACAAGACTTTGCTTTTCAACAGAAGCCTTGATCATTTGCATCTTAGCATGCCACACAGGCAAACCATCCTATGCAACCGATATCAGTCACACAGAATGAAATCCGATGTCAGACACACAGTCCATTTACAAGTCCGTCCTGGGTCTGAACGAAACCGGAGGCACCTAGTACCCCGCATATCCTTCGATCTCCAAGTACGTCTGGACGATCACTAACTGTTTCCATCTTCTTGGGTGTACAGCCCAATCAAGATCATCAGTAATTACCCAAACGACGTGAAGACCTCCGGTCTTCGACCATCGTCTTCATCTTCGACTTATCGTCGTATCAGTTATTCAGAATGGGATAAACCCGGTCTTTCCGAATAACTCGCGTATATATTATAAAAGTGTTACACAAACACAACATACGCCTCATTCCAATTCATTAGTCACTAACCGTAAATTAATCAAGAGAATAATTCCCCAAATACTAACCCCGAAGGCCGAAACCAACATCAGATCAATATCCAGAAAACCATTCTGCTTAGCTAAACGACAGTTAGTTTCTAAATTTCACATTCATAGGGAAAGGTTCCCATTAATTTTATCCAAGATAAATTCCTGAATTTATTCTTTAATCTGATCTTTTGAATATCAATTCAAAACTAGTCGGAATTAGCGAACCTTACCGAAGTAATCATTGGTTTTAATTTCCCAATCCCAACCTATTCATCCCATGAAGTAAAAACTGGTAATACTTCATATCTAACACCACGGTGTAATCGGTAAATTCAATTACCATTTCACGTTCAAATCTAATTAAAGATTTAACTAACGCCTGGAGCAAAACTGGTGCTACTCCATTCTCGGTCATTTCAATCTAATTAAAGATTCATTAAAACTCCACTTAGTTTTAATCTTTGACTGGGTTAAAGAATCAGTGTCATTTAAAACACGGTTCACGATAAACCCAAAGTCACATTCATTAATTATCGGGTTAAAGAACGAGTGTTATTTAAAACACTGTTCACGATAAACCCAAAAATCAATATCAATTCAATTCCAATTAAATGTTATTTAATTGGTACACGTCATTAAATCTAAATAAAAAGATCTAATCATTTCTCAACTGGGTTCAAGAACAGTGTTAACGAAGACACCATTCACGACAAACCCAAATCACATTCATTAATTATCGGGTTAAAGAACAAGTGTTATTTAAAACACTGTTCACGATAAACCCAAAAATCAATATCAATTCAATTCCAATTAAATATTATTTAATTGGTACACTTCATTAAATCTAAATAAAAAGATTTAATCTTTTCTCAACTGGGTTCAAGAACAGTGTTAGTGAAGACACCATTCACGACAAACCCAAATCACATTCATTAATTATCGGGTTAAAGAACAAGTGTTATTTAAAACACTGTTCACGATAAACCCAAAAATCAATATCCATTCAATTCCAATTAAATATTATTTAATTGGTACACTTCATTAAATCTAAATAAAAAGATTTAATCTTTTCTCAACTGGGTTCAAGAACAGTGTTAGTGAAGACACCATTCACGACAAACCCAAATCACATTCATTAATTATCGGGTTAAAGAACAAGTGTTATTTAAAACACTGTTCACGATAAACCCAAAAATCAATATCCATTCAATTCCAATTAAATATTATTTAATTGGTACACTTCATTAAATCTAAATAAAAAGATTTAATCATTTCTCAACTGGGTTCAAGAACAGTGTTAGTAAAGACACCATTCACGACAAACCCAAATCACATTCGATATTCAATACAAGGCTCTGAATAGAAAATATATCGGCTTATATTCAATATCAAATTCTACGACTAACAAATGTCGTATTGGAAATAACGATATAAATATATATATCTTTCAAATTTCCATAACAACACCTGTATAATCACGAATTCCAACGTCGAAATATTCCGAAGACAATTTCGATTCAAATCCACTCCAATGCAATCATTGGAAATTTTGGTTATTTTTAAAACTCTTTTTAAATTCAATTTATTTATTTAAAAATAAATAGAATTATATTTCTAGTTCAAAACTAGTTCATTTCGATAAAAATCCATTTTTATCTTTTCAAATATGGAGTTTTTCATCCCAAATCTTCACAAATCATTTCTTATGATTTTACACAAATTATTGCTATTTTTAATAATTTTATCAAGGCCCGTACAGTCGATTTCCATCAACGGCCATCGAACTGCACTTACAGCGACCTTTTTCGAATTTGATTTGGACATAATTCCAAATCCAACCGTTAGATTTCAAATTTCTAATATTCGTTAGAAAGCTCTTTTCGATACGAACCCAACGGTTCCGGTTTTAGGAGAATCCGACGGTCGGATCTCCCGTAATGTCCGTTTGAAATAAATGGTCGAAATTCGCGAACTGCCGCGGCGCGGCGCGTTCTATTCAGGCCATTATATTATATATATAATATATATAATATATACTTCGTCGATTTCTATTTAAAACGAATTATATAAATAGTTTTAAAATTCGTTTCAAAATCTATTTCAACTTCCATCTCAATTCAAAGCAAAATTGAATTCTTCTCTATAAATTCGTTTTAAAATTCATTTCTATTCAATTCAAATTTCAATTCAATTTGAATTCGTTTTCAATTCAATTCATTTCGAAATCGTTTTCAATTCAATTCATTTCGAAATCACTTTCAATTCAATTCACTTTGAATTCGTTTTCAATTCAATTCATTTCGAAATCACTTTCAATTCAATTCACTTTGAATTCGTTTTCAATTCAATTCATTTTGAATTCGTTTTCAATTCAATTTGAATTCGTTTTCAATTCAATTCATTTCGAAATCGTTTTTAAAATCGATATAAATATCGTTCACGTCAAAATGGCGTCAATCTAATCAACACGGCTTCATATCTTTCTATTTTCAAAATAGTTGTTATTATCAAAATATTTCGTTCAACATATGACCAATCTCAATGAATGAGTACTGTCAACACATGAACTTTTATTTTATAATATTCTTTATTTTTCAAATTGGAATGAGGCCCAATCAATTACCATATAAAGTTAATTATATGGATTTTCATACAACACATGTATATAATAGCATTGAAAAATAATCGACCATCAACCAAAGTGCACTACACTGTATAATCATCAAATATAGATATCTAACTCTTATAACAGCCTGTCAATCAATCGATCGACATATTTAATCAATCAGGATGAGTGAACTTCAAATTCCACCCCAACACCCGTGTGGGGTTTCAAACAATCAAACAAATATTTTATTTGTGCAGTTGGGCGATGTGTAAAATTTATCGACCCAATCAATGTCCTTCAAATAAGTGTACATAAACAAACCGTCTGGTTTGTAAATGAATATTTATTTATTCACTTTCACTATATTCATATTCACGTTAAAAATTATATTTTTAACGATAAAACATTTTATTCCAACATATGAATTTCTATTATTCATTTACACAATAAAATGATATTTTTATTTTCTAACATATTTTAGAAAATTTCGGCGGCATAACGGCACGATACTAGAAACGGGACAAGGCCTAGCCTTATCCCCGGTCTAGTGAAGGCCCACGCCATTCACACATCAATCAAATCAATTTCATCTCACCAAACAATTCAATTCAAACAAATAATTCAACTAATCTATTCAACCAAACAAACAAGTCCATGGTCTGTGGACGATTGTGTCGGGTGCTACTAAGCACCGTCTGCAACCTAGTATATATATATATATAATTAGAAAAGAAATTGAAAGGTGAGAAATTCTCACCTATAGCTATCCTAGCTCCACGGCTCTTCATTTGCAGAAGTCCTCGTCGACTCGCTTTTTATCGCTTTCGCCCGTATTCTCTACATAGGTAAAAATCGAATTTTTACTTTGGAATTTCAATATATAAAAATCGAATTTTTATTTCAAAGTTCAATATATAAAAATCGAATTTTTATTTCAAAGTTCAATATATAAAAATCGAATTTTTATTTCAAAGTTCAATATATAAAAATCGAATTTTTATTTCAAAGTTCAATATATAAAAATCGAATTTTTATTTCAAAGTTCAATATATAAAAATCGAATTTTTATTTCAACAATATAAAATATTATATTGTTATAACTTTACAACATAACTAAAAACCAGTTTTTTTAAAGTAAATAAAATTCAGTTTTTAAAACAAAATAATATTCAGATTTTAAACAAAATCAAATTCAGTTTTTCAAACATTAATAAATTTCAGTTTTAAACATTCATAAATTTCAGTTTTAAACATTCATAAATTTCAGTTTTTTTTCCTATTAAACAAAAATCAGTTTTACATTTTTTTTTTTTTAAATCTAAAGTCAGTTTTACATTTTTTTTTAAATCTAAAATCAGTTTTACATTTCTGTTTTCAAATAAAATAAAAATAAATTAAAAAAAAAAACTCACAGGGGGGGGGGGGTGCGCTGTCTGACTGGTGGTGGGGATTCGTCGAGGTTTGCAGATCGGAGGGGGGGGGGGGTGGTCGGCTTCGTCGAGGGGGGGCTGCGCTGTCTGACTGGTGGTGGGGATTCGTCGAGGTTTGCAGATCGGAGGGGGGGGGTGGTCGGCTTCGTCGAGGGGGGGCTGCGCTGTTCTTGAACGGGGTGCTCGATTCGAAGGCGAGACAGAAGGAGAGGGCGGAGGGGACTGGCGAACTGGAGGGGGTCATCGCCGGCGGTGGGAGGCTGACGAGGAGGAGCGCGATTTTCTTCTTTTTTTTTTTTTTGTTTTAGATCTGAACGGAAATAATTTAGAACGGGGGGGCCAGATGAGCTATAGAGGGGAGAGAAATTTTTTTTTTTTATTATTAATTAATTAATTTATTTTATCCTAAAGAGTTGACTTTCACATACGACCTCGAAACGAGGCCCACCGCCTGTCGTCCATAGCGTTTTACCCCCATTCCGAACACAATGGGATATGTATCGTAAGCTGGTTTGATCGTTACAATCAGTTCCCGTTGAATTTACATTTAAATCCTTATATTGAATTTTAAACGTACATTTCAAATTACCGGGGTCACATACTAACTAGAAAAATTCCAGAAAAATATTTTCTAGTTTCGTATTGACGATACGGTCCTAACAAAACTAGTTTCGTCGAATTCTGAGACCGTTAGAAAAATAGCCAATTTCCAGTCGATTAAAATCAACTGAAATGGTCAAACGCGTTTTCCTTTGCCACGCTCACATATTGATTCGAAAAATTATGAAATTTGGAATCTAGCAATAATTCGACATCACAGACCTAACAAAACTGGTTTCGTCAAAATCCGAGGTCATTTGCAAAATGTCCATTTTTAAGGGCTATATATTATATTAAAATATATATAAATTCCACAGCGACTATTTCTAATTTTCAACTGGACATATCTCATCATTTATAAAGTGAAATCTCAGTTTCTCAACATCGTTGGAAAGATATCATCAATTAGATCCTAATGTTTTTGGTTTCACTAAAATCCGGATTGTTTTGCACCCGGTACATTCAATTGAAGTTTGAAATCGAATTATCGAACTACCGCGCCATTTTCAATTCTATTTATAATTATATATATATATTTATATTCTAACGATGGCGTATATAATATATACGTTCGATTTCTATTCAAAATAAATTTTTCGTTGATTTTATTTAAAATAATCTATTTTAAATATTCTAAATTCGCTGAAATTGCCAAAATAAAAATTTTAAACTGGCCCAGATTTTCCGGGTTGTTACAAATGGCCATCGAACTGCACTTACAACGACCTTTTTCAAATTTGATTTGGACATAATTCCAAATCCAACCGTTAGATTTCAAATTTCTAATATTCATTAGAAAGTTCTTTTCGATACGAACCCAACGGTTCCGGTTTTAGGAGAATCCGACGGTCGGATCTCCCGCAATGTCCGTTTGAAATAAATGGTCGAAATTCACGAACTGCCGCGGCGCGGCGCATTCTATTCAGGCCATTATATTATATATATAATATATATAATATATATATCGTCGATTTCTATTTAAAACGAATTATATAAATAGTTTTGAATTCGTTTCAAAAACTTTTTCAACTTCCTTTTCAATTCAAATCACAATTGAATTCTTCTTTATAAATTCGTTTTGAATATTCATTTCTATTCAATTCAAATTTCAATTCAATTTGAATTCATGTTCAATTCAATTCATTTCGAAATCGTTTTCAATTCAATTCATTTCGAAATCGTTTTCAATTCAATTCATTTCGAAATCGTTTTCAATTCAATTCATTTCGAAATCGTTTTCAATTCAATTCATTTCGAAATCGTTTTCAATTCAATTCATTTCGAAATCGTTTTCAATTCAATTCATTTCGAAATCGTTTTCAATTCAATTCGAAATCGTCGATTTCGAAATCACTTCTCCATATTCATTTTAAAATGAATAAAGTCGATATAAATATCGTTCACGTCAAAATGGCGTCAATCTAATCAACACGGCTTCATAAATTTCTATTTTCAAATTTTCTTTATTTTTCAAATTGGAATGAGGCCCAATCAATTACCATATAAAATTAATTATATGGATTTCCATACAACACATGTATATAATAGCATTGAAAAATAATCAACCATCAACCAAAGTGCACTACACTGTATAAGCATCAAATATAGATATTCAACGCTTATAACAGCCTGTCAATCAATCGATCGACATATTTAATCAATCAGGATGAGTGAAATTCATATTTCATCCCAACACCCGTGTGGGGTTTCAAACAATCAAACACAGATTTTATTTGTGCAGTTGGGCGATGTGTAAAATTTATCGACCCAATCAATATCAGTCAAATCAGTGTACATAAACAAACCGTCTGGTTTGTAAATGAATATTTTATTTTATTCACTTCACGTTAAAAATTATATTTTTAACGATAAAATATTTTATTTCAACACTTGAATTTCTATTCAGTTCATTCTTTAACTAAAATGATATTTTTATTTTTCTAACTTATTTTAGAAAATTTCGGCGGCATAACGGCACGATACTAGAAACGGGACGAGGCCTAGCCTTATCCCCGGTCTAGTGAAGGCCCACGCCATTCACACATCAATCATATCAATTTCAATTTCACCAAAACAATCCAATCCAAATCAAATAATCTAACCAACTACACAACCAATCAAACAAGTCCATGGTCTGTGGACGGGTGTCGGGTGCTTCTAATAAGCACCGTCTGCATCCTAGTATATATATATAACTAGGAAAATTAAATTGAAAGGTGAGAAGTTCTCACATATAGCTATCCTAGCTCCACGGCACTTCATTGATAGAAATCTTCTTCGTCCTCGCCCTTTTTTTTCACCTTCGTTGCCCGCTTTCACTACCTATGTAAAAATCGAATTTTTACTTCGCTATTCAATATATAAAAATCATATTTTTATTTCGAAGTTCAATATATAAAAATCATATTTTTAATTCGAAGTTCAATATATAAAAATCATATTTTTAATTCGAAGTTCAATATATAAAAATCATATTTTTAATTCGAAGTTCAACATATAAAAATCATATTTTTAATTCGAAGTTCAATATTTTTAATTCGAAGTTCAACATATAAAAATCATATTTTTAATTCGAAGTTCAACATATAAAAATCATATTTTTAATTCGAAGTTCAACATATAAAAATCATATTTTTAATTCGAAGTTCAATATATAAAAATCATATTTTTAATTCGAAGTTCAACATATAAAAATCATATTTTTATAATCGCTTCATACTTTTAAACATCGAATTTTCACTATGCTATTCAATATATAAAAATCGAATTTTTTTATAGTTTAAAAATCATTTATAAAAATCAAATTTTGCCTAATTTTATATATAAACAAAGCATTGTTTTATATATAAATAATTTTTCCTAAAGTTCTGATCTTTTCTATTTTAAAACCTAAATCAGTTTTTTAAACCTACTTAAAAATAAATCAGTTTTTAAATCATTTTAAAAATATCAGTTTTAAAATGCTTTTAAAAGAAAAGCAGTTTTAAACCTAATTAAAGTAAAAACCAGTTTTTAAAGTAAATAAAATTCCGTTTTTAAACAAAATAAAATTCAGATTTAAAATAAAATAAAATTCAGTTTTTAAATCAAAATGAAATTCAGCAGATAAATGAAAATAAAAAAAATAAAACAAACAAAACTTACGGTCAAAAAAGAAAGGGGGGGGTCTCTGCTGCAGCGCCGGAGGGTGGTGGGGGAAGGCGCGGTGGTTGGCGGTGGCGGGTGGCCAGAGGTGGCGCCCCATTGGCCGACGGAAGCTAGGTTTCTCGGATTGGGGTTTTCGGGCGTCGTGACTTCATCGGAGAGGGGTGGCTTCAGTGGAGGAAAGGAGAGAGGGCGACGCGAGGGGAGATTCTGGCGGCGCCATGGTCGGAGGCGCGGTGGTGGATTGGAGCGGCGTCGAGGTCTCAGGCGAGTGGTTTTTTTTTTCTTTTTGATTCTGTATTGAGAATAAGGGGGGGGCCAACGGGTTTTAAGGGGGAAGGGTTTTTTTTATTTAATTATTTATTTATTTTTCCACCAAAAAGCATCTTTTATTTTCGACCACAAAACGAGGCCCACCGCCTGTCGTCCATAGCGTTTCACCCCCATTTCGAACACAATGGGATATGTATCGTCAGCTGATTCGGCTGTTACAATCAGTTTCCGTTAAATTTACATTTAAATTACTTTATTGAATTTTAAAACGTACATTTCAAATTACCGGGGTCGCATACTAACTCTAAAAATTCAATAAAAATATTTTCTAGCTTCGTATTAACGATACGGTCCTAACAAAACTAATTTCGTCGAATTCTGAGACCGTTGGAAAAATGGCCAATTTCCAGTCGATTAAAATCAACTGAAACTGATCAAACGCATTTTCCTTTGCCACGCTCACATATTGATTCGAAAAATTATGAAACTTGAAACCTAGCAATAACTTTACATCCTGGACCTAACAAAACTGGTTTCATCGAAATCCGAGGTCGTTTGCAAAATGTCCATTTTTAAGGGCCTGAATTCCATAGCGACTATTCAGAATTTTCAACTGGACATATCTTATCATTTATAAAGTGAAATCTCAGTTTGTTAACTTCGTTGGAAAGATATCGTCAATTAGATCCTAATGTTTTTGGTTTCACTAAAATCCGGATTGTTTTGCTCCCGGTACATTCAATTGAAGTTTGAAATCGAATTATCGAACTACCGCGCCATTTTCAATTCCTTTTATAATTATATATAATTATTTATATTCCAACGACGACGTATATAATATATACGTTCGAATTATATTCAAAATAATTTCACGTCGATTTTATTTAAAATAATTCATTTCAAATAATCAAAATTCGCTAAAATCGCCAAAATAAAAATTTTAAACTGGCCCAGATTTTCGGGTTGTTACAATCTCCCCCACTTAAAACTTTTCATCCCTGAAAAGGAACAAAGTCGAAAGTGGTTTGATCATTCAACACTACGCTCGATCTGGCTTCCATTCTCCAACTCTTTAGTTTCTGAGAATTTTCAAAATTTCAAAAATTTGGCTAACACCCTAAATTTTTGAAAAATTTCGCCATAACCTCCCCTGCACCGGGAGCATCGGGGAATTTCAAATAGCTTCCCCGGTCCTTCAGATCTCAAAAAGAAAAAGAAAAAGCCAAGCGGCTAGCCAATAGGCTCACAAAATCATCATCACCCAAACAAAACAGTAAATTATGTAGTAAACATGTACCTATTTGTCGGGCAAACAAATTTTATTCTTCGGCTCTAGCCTCCTTGCTATGACCTGTTCAATGATATACATGTATATGCAAGAAAATGCGACCAATTTTCAATATAGTTCAATATTTGATTCAGTTAGGCATAATGGTTCAAAATTATCAAACAATTAAACAAACAACACAAACAACAATCAATTAGTGGATTAGAGTTTCAAATTGATAACTTTGATGCATAGTCAAAAATCAGATTTTTGATGCCAAATCACAACAATAGGCCCTATCTAATTTTGGTTCTCACACCAATCAATAGGAAGTATATAGAAATCTCCCTTTCGTCACTCGAACATAAATTCTGATGATGATGCATCAATCATCAGAGTTCTCTCCGGGCGACTTAGAAGGTGATTCTATATCTACCCAGTATATCAAAACTTCGAATACACGCGGATCAGACGTATACGCAAAATCTATATATACTGGATTGTCCAAATTCATTAAAATAAATAATCAAATACGAATAGTTGATTTAAATTTTCAAAACAAATTTTGTTTTCATTTTAAAAATATACTCTTCACACTCGTTCTAGGATACTACTGATCCCATCTCTAACGAGTCATTCCATTGGATATTGCTAATCCAATATCTGATGAATTCTTTCGTATGGTTCTAATGTGTCTTATTCTCGAGCTTTGCAAACCAAAGCTCTGATACCAAATGTGGCGGCAAGAAATTTCGCTCGGTCCGAACCAGTCGCTAAACCGACCCAGACCGTTCGAAACGCCCTATCGTTTGAGAACACGACAAATCAGAACGCAGACAGAAGAACATTTCATTGTATATTACAACAATGCATCAGATTACAAGAATATACAGAGTATAAATGAATATTACACAGAAATATCAGAGATTTAAATTACATTTAAATACATAGCAGCGGAAAATAATACAATACACAACTAGAAGGAGATATACGGATACAAAGCTTTCCGGATATCGTTCCAGCTGTAAACCAGGATCCTGTGAATATAAATCTGCAAAACCAAAACTACTAGCTGCCCGTGTCAAAATAAGGGCACCCAGAGTTTAGGTTAAAACAATAAACTCCAGGTCAGTCATGTGACTGGTGTGAGAACTAAAACAGTTAATCTTTATTTTAAAGTTAGGTAAATCAAGGGACCACGCCGTATAACACGGAACGGGTTTCCTCCCAAGAATACCAGTGCATAAACAAACATCGCAATGCTAAATAAGGAAAAATGAAGCTGTTATAAGACCCAGGTCCCATCACACAATGCAACGCAGCCGAGGATAGGGTTTTCCCTTATAACAGCCAAAGAATGCTTGATACGTTTAAAACAAATCGTTTGATACTATTGTAAGTGCATAGTGTATAAAACAACTTCAAATCATAAGTATCAATCATAGACGGCATAAGTGCCCCATCCCACTATGTCACCATACTAGGTTCTACAAATAAAACCGCAAATGTCACGTATTTGGAAATTGGATTTCCGTCTATGAACCGAGGCAAAAGATAGTCCTCAACCGATTCGAGACGCTCTAGCCCGCCCCTCAGGAACAGCCGCAACTGCCCCCTGGATCCTCAGGGCCGGTCCACCGATGTGGATTATTATGCCTGAACACTACGTTTCCCCACCCTATGGGGTGTAAGTCTGGTCCGTCTGCCGGCCAGAATGCATCGGCCAAAACCGATATAACCGAGGCGCCTCGCAACAGCAACAACCACATAAGTCAAACTCGTCAGGGCGTGTAAAACCACTGACGCCACTTCTAGCTAGAAAGAAACGCATGCCCTCCCTGACGTCCGTCTCCCGTTTTTGGTTCATACCGGGTGTGAAACTTGCGAATCAACGTTACACAAAGCTACGCCACACAGGCCTTGCTTTGATCATCACCACAAGACTTTGCTTTTCAACAGAAGCCTCGATCAATTGCCACTTAGGCATGCCACACAGGCAATTCACTCCATGCGTTTGATATCCATCAATATATAACCCCTGAGCTCGTACGTCTCAGAGAAGGGCGTTAAGCAAGAGAATAAATTCTCCGCCGCCACACAGATATATATTTAATAGAAATCAATCACACAGACTAAAATCCAATGTCAGACACACAGTCCATTTACAAGTCCGTTCTGGGTCTGAACGAAACCGGAGGCACCTAGTACCCCGCATATCCATCGATCTCCAAGCACGTCTGGACGATCACTAACTGTTTCCATCTTCTTGGGTGTACAGCCCAATCAAGATCATCAGTAATTACCCAAACGACGTGAAGACTTCCGGTCTTCGACCACCGTCTTCATCTTCGACACCACGTCGAATCAGTTATTCAGAATGGGATAAACCCGGTCTTTCTGAATAACTCGCGTATATATTATAAAAGTGTTACACAAACACAACATACGTCTCATTCCAATTCAGAATATTCTTTTATTCAAATATTCCTATACTTTGGGAAAAGTTCCCATTAATTTTATCCAAGATAAACTCTTTAAATTTATTCTTTAATCTTCTTTGAATATCAATTCAAACTAGTCGGGATTAGCGAACCACACCGAAGTAATCATTTATTTTATTTCCCAATCCCAACCTATTCATCCCATGAAGTAAAACTGGTAATACTTCATATCTAACACCACGGTGTTATCGGTAAATTCAATTACCATTTCACGTTCAAATCTAATTAAAGATTTAACTATCGCCTGGAGCAAAACTGGTGATACTCCATTCTCGATCATTTCAATCTAATTAAAGATTCATTAAAACTCTACTTAGTTTTAATCTGCGACTGGGTTAAAGAATCAGTGTGATTTAAAAACACAGTTCACGATAAACCCAAAAGCACATTCATTAATTATCGGGTTAAAGAACGAGTGTTATTTAAAACACTGTTCACGATAAACCCAAAAATCAATATCAATTCAATTCCAATTAAATCTCATTTAATTGGTACACTTCATTAAATCCAAATAAAAAGATTTAATCTTTTCTCAACTGGGTTCAAGAACAGTGTTAGTGAAGACACCATTCACGACAAACCCAAATCACATTCGACATTCAATACAAGGCTTTGAATAGAAAATATATCGGCTTATATTCAATATCGAATTCTACGACTAACAAACGTCGTATTGGAAATAACGATATAAATATATATCTTTCAAATTTCCATAACAACCCCTGTATAATCACGAACTCCAACATCGAAATATTCCGAAGACAATTTCGATTCAAATCCACTCCAATGCAATCATTGGATATTCTGGTTATTTTCAAAACCCTTTTTAAATTCAATTTATTTATTTGAAAATAAATAGAATTATATTTCTAGTTCAAAACTAGTTCATTTCGATAAAAATCTATTTTTATCTTTTCAAATATGGAGTTTTTCATCCCAAATCTTCACAAATCATTTCTTATGATTTTACACAAATTATTACTATTTTTAATAATTTTATCAAGGCCCGTACAGTCGATTTCCATCAATGGCCATCGAACTGCACTTACAGCGACCTTTTTCAAATTTGATTTGGACATAATTCCAAATCCAACCGTTAGATTTCAAATTTCTAATATTCATTAGAAAGTTCTTTTCGATACGAACCCAACGGTTCCGGTTTTAGGAGAATCCGACGGTCGGATCTCCCGCAATGTCCGTTTGAAATAAATGGTCGAAATTCACGAACTGCCGCGGCGCGGCGCATTCTATTCAGGCCATTATATTATATATATAATATATATAATATATATATCGTCGATTTCTATTTAAAACGAATTATATAAATAGTTTTGAATTCGTTTCAAAAACTTTTTCAACTTCCTTTTCAATTCAAATCACAATTGAATTCTTCTTTATAAATTCGTTTTGAATATTCATTTCTATTCAATTCAAATTTCAATTCAATTTGAATTCATGTTCAATTCAATTCATTTCGAAATCGTTTTCAATTCAATTCATTTCGAAATCGTTTTCAATTCAATTCATTTCGAAATCGTTTTCAATTCAATTCATTTCGAAATCGTTTTCAATTCAATTCATTTCGAAATCGTTTTCAATTCAATTCATTTCGAAATCGTTTTCAATTCAATTCATTTCGAAATCGTTTTCAATTCAATTCATTTCGAAATCGTTTTCAATTCAATTCATTTCGAAATCGTTTTCAATTCAATTCATTTCGAAATCGTTTTCAATTCAATTCGAAATCGTCGATTTCGAAATCACTTCTCCATATTCATTTTAAAATGAATAAAGTCGATATAAATATCGTTCATGTAATGTCCCGCATTTTTATCGGGTTATATTTGAATATTTAAATCAGTTTAAATATTGAATTCTTAATATAAGTAGATTTAAATATTTATTAAAACGAAGTTGAACGTATAAAAATATATATTAAATATAATTGAGCTCATAACGACGCTGCAGTTCGTAATTTAACGTTCTGAACTTCAACTGAGTGTACATGACTCGTTTTAAATCGGATATCTGCAAAACAAGAAATATTGGAATCTGTTGAACTGTATCTTTCTGACAGAAGTGAAATATTGAGATTTCGTCGTATAGATTGCAAGATATGTCAAAATCAAATATTCAGAAAGTCGCTATGAAATCGTATATCGACCATAACGGTTTATTTGAAATAACTTCTTATCGGTTTCGAATTTAGACAAGATTCTTTTGAGGCGCAGCGATAATTTAATTTTTAGAATTTTACTATAATTTTTAAATAATTAAATACGCAACTTTTTATTTGGAGTATTTTGCATCCTGTAACGATATTTTGAGGTTTCACAATATAAGTTAAACTACCGATATTAATATATTTCGGGATCAGAGCACATCGCTCATCACGATCGTATTATTACTTCTGTCCGTAGTGGTCCAAAATAAATGAAATTTGGTGTAACAAAGACCGCATAAACTTTAAAACAACGTTACACCTTACGTACACCAGTCCGAAATAAAACAAATGGAATAGTTTCAACCTGTGCAGAGCGTGTATAGATACCCTCATTTAGTGGTTCACATCTTAATATCCCACTTTTTGTTTGCTGGCTAATTTTGAACTTTGGAGGAAAAAGGAAACCAAGGGTAACGTGGTGTGTACATAAATGTGAAGAAAATAAACACCTCATTCATGCAGCACGTACATTCTACAATGTGATTTTGTGCCACATCCTCCCATATACTTTTGTCCTTCCATTCTACATTGCTTTTGAAACCGTATACAAAGGAAATAAATATATAGGATAACCTACTAAACTTAGCTGTCTCTACACACCAAAAATACAGCTAGTGATGTGCCATCATACAGAAACATTGGTTCAAAGCAACAACTGTTAATGAAAAGAAACCCGACACAAGTACTGCACAGTTTTTACCTCGAGTTGTCAATCTAATGGAAATGAAATACCATACTGCAACCCATATTTTAGTGCTTTGTGCTTAAGGAAATCATGGAGACAAAGTAATTTACACAGCCCACCTATGTTCTGTCCTTGAAGCCGACCTACGTATGTACTAATGCCTTGGCACCCAAGGCAACACAGTCTATATAAACGCAGTTAGGTTACTTCTCTCGTACAGAACAGTGATGGCAATCTAAACTCTTGCTGTTCTCCTCATTTTCTATTTTCTTATATGCTCACTAGTTCTAACCCAGAACTTGAGTTTCCAATCTATATTATGAAAAGAAGTCTGCATGGGGGTATTTTCTTTTAATACTGGAGCTTCATTATAATAGCAAGGACATAGAATTCCACTAATACAATGAGTATGGCTATCGGTTGAAAGTTCTTCGAGATGCAAGGTCTGTTTGGTTTGACAAAGCAAGTGAAACGATGGGCGAATGAACTGTTCAAATGTACACTGGAGAGGGATTAAAACCTGGAGGTGTTTGGTGTGGCCATCTGTGAGGAATTTTGGCGGTGAATTAAAGCATAGAAGGAGCAGACGTGTACTTTGTTTGGGCGACATAGGGGGAGCCTGGCGTTCGCATGCTGTCTTGGGGTGGTGCAAATTTGATGGCACTTATAGATATATATATATATTTGAAATGGTGTGCTTACAGGAGGGAGCGTAAGCATTAAAGGAGTAGTAGAGAGCGGTGAGCATTTGTGAATGAGAGGGACGAGTAGCAGACTAGTGGGTCAGAACATGGAAGAGGCTTGTGAATGGAGGGAGTTGAAAACAAACATTGAAGTGATGACCCAAGTTGATAGCTGCAGCGGTTGTATTGGTTTTGGGAAGATGCACTGTTATAAATTGGGGAGCAAATGGTATGCGGTAATGGGCACGTTTGATTGAATAATGGTATACTGGAGCTCGCCTATTCTTTTTGAGTTGCTGTTCTTGGCCGAGGTCGCATCTACGGGGAAGGGGGCGAGTTCGATGTGGATGTGTTCAAGGGGAAGCCAAGGAAATGTGGAAAACGATTGAGGTGACACAAATGAAGGGTGAAGTGGCGCTTGTCTATTGGAAGTGTGCAAGTTAGAAGGAAAGCATGACGTGGTGGTTTCAGCGAGTGACGGTGTGATTCAGTTTTGAAAAGAAGCGTAAGCGGGCTTGGACGTGCGATACTGGACTGACGCAAATCGTTATTAAACGGTTAACGCGCCAAGGTGAGTAAATTCACTAACTTTGTTTTATTTAAAATATTTTAATTATATTTTGAATAATGGTTGAATGTTGTGTGATGGTTGATTAGATAAATTACAGTTAAATTGGTTGAAATAAATATATATATCATAGCATATGCACACATCATTGGTTGGATACTGACTTGAATAACACCTATGGATGCGGAAATCGGTTGGAGGAACTCAACCGGATTCCTAAATATTTAGACGTACTGTTTGTGCACTGTTTGAACCATGTTGAATGGAAATTCAACGTTATATTGATTTGGTAAACAAACGATATCAGCGACAGTCAACCATAAACCCATTTTGTTAAGAAATTGGTTGACTGTCAAACAAATCAACGAAGGCAATTATTAAAATTATATTTTTATAATAAAAGCGAGGTTTAAATTATAATAGAAATTCTATTATAAATTAGTATTAAGTTTGTATTGAGATGTTTTATTGAATTGGGTATCATAATACGAATAAGAAGTAAATTGCCAAAAAGACAAAGAACGTGATCGAGTTTAGATAAGAGAAGTCTAAAGAGAAATGTTTAAGGAAGATGGAGTGAAGGGTTAATGACCAATGTAAATAATTTTAAACCAAGTTTTCAAATAAGGATATGACATCATAAAATCATATTTAAAATATGAAGATTTTTGTAACGGAAATAAAAGCCAGGATTTTTGTAACGGAAATAAATGCCAAGATTTTTGTAACGGAAAAAGATATCAAGACTTTTGTAACGGAAAGAGGCGTTGAGATTAATTATAAAGTGGAGTATAATAGCATATTGCAAGTCTGTGAACTATAGCGATAAAATAACGCTGTTGAGGTTTAGGCGTGACTGTTGCGTCGAGATTAGTTAAAAATGGGAATAGTACAGCGTATGACAAGTTTTGAACTATAACGTTAAATTAACGCTGTTGGCCAAGCTTAAGCGTGATTTTTGTATATAGCATTACTCCCTAGGGAATAAAGACAGTTGGTTTGAATCTACTTATTCTAAAGAAATAAGTGACGATGTTTTGCCCAAAGAAAATATAGGAGTATTATGTTGGGTGGGGAACAAAGACGAATATAGGTTCATAATAACTAGAAACGTTCTCCAAGAGATGCAAATGGCTAAACGAGTCTTGGACTATATCTGGGAAGATATGGAAAATTGGGGAAGTAATGTTAAATAAAAAGGGGCTAGTGATTGTGTGATGCTCGTTATACATTTGAATGGATGTTTGTTTTTACTTTGATAGTTAAATAACCGACTATCGAAGTGTTTTGACCCTCGTTGTCAATACGGAGAGACCGGTTGGATATATTATCCGAAACCACTCCGTATAGGCATAAGCGCTGCGAATTAGATTATGCTGAAGAAAATTGAAGACGGAGTGAAATGCAATGGCCGTTCTGTTCTAGAATGGTGCTTTATGTTTGTCCAGTCCCAGGACAACTTGTATGGACGAATGTCTGACAGAGTATTCCTAACGGTCACATAAGACGATCTTTTCAGGATATTACGTCTGGTGGCGGAGAAATTCGTTTCTCTTAGCTGTTATACCCGTAATATTTTTGGGAAGATCAACTAGTGATTTGACGGGTTTGACGATGTGGCATTCAAAGTGAATGGTGGCCAGATGTTCTAAAAGGTAGGCGTAGCCTCAAGCTTCACAACCGGGAAATGACAAAAATCGGGCAGGCAGCATGGCTATGTGGGTCGCTCCCATTAGGGTGTATAATCACCTATCTAGAGAAATTCCTTTTGTTTCTAAATCTATCGATTCTGCCCATTCGGGAACGGTGGTTTGAGTCCAACCGTTGGTGATATACATTCGATACACTCAAGCGAAATGAGTGGTCGGTCATGTGTGGGCCGGGTTGCAAGACGTTCTTGTTGAACCCATGTGTATTTGCCTCTAGAGATACACGTTCGGAAGGTGGTCCCATACCTTGTCATAGTTGGAATCCAATCTCCAATAAGCGCCTTGCGGGTTTTTGATTTTATACTATATATGTAGAGCGTGAGATGTAAGCGTTCTACTATTTGGTTATTTACTTGATTAGACATTATTATAATATCATTGGATTTTGATATCAAAGTGTTTTGGGTTATAGTAAGGTAAAAACCGTCCATGTTTATGTGTGGGTTGGTCTTACTATTATCCTTTTGTTTCAAAAGGGATTTTCAAAGTTAAACCATATGGTTGGAATTTACTCACACCAGTCCCATGACTGACCCAGAGTTTATTTTGTTTGTTTTTCCCTAAACTCTTGGGTGCCCAAATTTGTACGGGCAGACAAGTGTTTCAGGCTTTGCAGATGCACTTGGAGGATCTTGAAGTAGAAGGCTCCACCGTCAGTTATCTAGAGTTATTTCCGCTGTATCAAATGTTATGTTGTACTCTGATATGGTATGTATACACAAAACAGATTTGTATTTCAAAGTTATGTTATATAATATATTTTATTCGTTCCGCTGTGAGATTCGTGTTTACTCTGATTCTGCTCAGTTGTTGTCTTCTTCTTCTTCTATTCTATTAGTTCTATCTTATCTTTCTCATCCTCTAACTTCTTTCTATTAATGATCCGGTGTTTTCGATGTCTGAACAGTCGACGCTGGGTTTTGTGTCGATTTTCGGAGTCGAAAATCCCAGGTCGTTACAGTGGTATCGGAGCATAAGGTTAAGTGATTACCTTGGCTCTGTGGCGTGACTCAGTAGAGATGGAGTTAGTAATACTCTAGATTGAGTTTGAGTGTATACATATGAGCGCGTATTTGTAGATTGATTTAAAAACTGTTTTATATTGTGTTGATTGATCTGGTGAGTGGTATATAAATTCCAGATCGACGCGTTTAGCTGACGAGGTCGATAGGGATTTATAAACGCTTGGGTAGAGAATTTCGACATAGTATTGTTTTGAAAGAGAGTAAATGAGATAATTTTACTCGAAATATATTTTGATATAAACAAAGCATATATATTGGAATTATCTGATATATATTGAATGTGTTTGTGGAAATTGTGATCGAATAAGATTTACAATTGAGTTGGCTATATAAATAACCAATCGAAATATTATATGTGAAATCAGATGAACTGAATCTGAAATTTAAACCAGAATTGGAATAAAAATTCTGAAACATGAAAATGTTGTAAATGAATTTCGAATTAAATATATGGAATTTCAAGATCCTGGGAAATTTTGAAATATTATCCAAGTTTCGAAAAGATATTTTTGAAATAAATTTCAAATAAAAGTATTTGAATATGAGTTTTGAAAGTGATATAGTATTGAACTCACTTTGATCACTGGGAAATAAATTCTGATGATGACGGCCGCATTATCAGTGTTCATTTTCGAGTTTCTAAATGATGGAGTACTACAAAAAATTTTGTTTTGGAATAATTTGTTCGGAAATTCAAAGGTTTTGAATTGCTATGTTATGAACATATATGTATATGATTCCAAACTGATTTGAAATAGAAACCCCAGGAATTTGAATTCTGAAATAAGGATTTAACTTATAAAGTGATTAAAATGATAAAAGTAGAGTTAACTTAAAACTAAGTTAAATAAATTTGGAATTTGAATTAAAGCCGATTAAGTGAAAATCGTGTTGGAGTAGAATTTAATGTGATGAAGTAAATAAACAGAGAATTTAAATAAGTCCAATAAAATTTGAGTTTAACTGAAGCCAAGTGAGTGGAAATCGTACTGGAATAAGGATTTGACTTGGCAAAATAGTTTGAGTTGTGAATTGAGATTGGGAATGGAACCGAACTTGGTTTGGAAATTTAATTATTTGGAATTGGAATTGAACTGGAGTTTGAAGAAGAAAATTTGTGTTGGGATTATTGATTGAGAATAAACTGACTGGAGATCGGTTGGAGATGCATTTGGGTATGCTGAACGGATTGCAAATGGAAGCGAGAAAGTTGGATGCCCAATAAAAGGAGAAGGCCAGAGTGACGTGTTGTAGTAGTACCGAATGAACCGTGCAGCGGAGGGTTTGACGAAATTCTCTGAAATTTAAAATGTTGGAAAATTTTCAGAATTTTGGAAATTTTTGTTACAAAGAAGGGAATTAATATTTTGATCAGTTTAGTTGGAAACTGAAATATGAAGTAAACCAAAAAGATTTTAACCTGTTTACAACAGAGATTGTAGCATTTCCCTATCTTAGCAATTTCGAGGACGAAATTATTTTAAGGGGAAAGGAATGTAATGTCCCGCATTTTTATCGGGTTATATTTGAATATTTAAATCAGTTTAAATATTGAATTCTTAATATAAGTAGATTTAAATATTTATTAAAACGAAGTTGAACGTATAAAAATATATATTAAATATAATTGAGCTCATAACGACGCTGCAGTTCGTAATTTAACGTTCTGAACTTCAACTGAGTGTACATGACTCGTTTTAAATCGGATATCTGCAAAACAAGAAATATTGGAATCTGTTGAACTGTATCTTTCTGACAGAAGTGAAATATTGAGATTTCGTCGTATAGATTGCAAGATATGTCAAAATCAAATATTCAGAAAGTCGCTATGAAATCGTATATCGACCATAACGGTTTATTTGAAATAACTTCTTATCGGTTTCGAATTTAGACAAGATTCTTTTGAGGCGCAGCGATAATTTAATTTTTAGAATTTTACTATAATTTTTAAATAATTAAATACGCAACTTTTTATTTGGAGTATTTTGCATCCTGTAACGATATTTTGAGGTTTCACAATATAAGTTAAACTACCGATATTAATATATTTTCGGGATCAGAGCACATCGCTCATCACGATCGTATTATTACTTCTGTCCGTAGTGGTCCAAAATAAATGAAATTTGGTGTAACAAAGACCGCATAAACTTTAAAACAACGTTACACCTTACGTACACCAGTCCGAAATAAAACAAATGGAATAGTTTCAACCTGTGCAGAGCGTGTATAGATACCCTCATTTAGTGGTTCACATCTTAATATCCCACTTTTTGTTTGCTGGCTAATTTTGAACTTTGGAGGAAAAAGGAAACCAAGGGTAACGTGGTGTGTACATAAATGTGAAGAAAATAAACACCTCATTCATGCAGCACGTACATTCTACAATGTGATTTTGTGCCACATCCTCCCATATACTTTTGTCCTTCCATTCTACATTGCTTTTGAAACCGTATACAAAGGAAATAAATATATAGGATAACCTACTAAACTTAGCTGTCTCTACACACCAAAAATACAGCTAGTGATGTGCCATCATACAGAAACATTGGTTCAAAGCAACAACTGTTAATGAAAAGAAACCCGACACAAGTACTGCACAGTTTTTACCTCGAGTTGTCAATCTAATGGAAATGAAATACCATACTGCAACCCATATTTTAGTGCTTTGTGCTTAAGGAAATCATGGAGACAAAGTAATTTACACAGCCCACCTATGTTCTGTCCTTGAAGCCGACCTACGTATGTACTAATGCCTTGGCACCCAAGGCAACACAGTCTATATAAACGCAGTTAGGTTACTTCTCTCGTACAGAACAGTGATGGCAATCTAAACTCTTGCTGTTCTCCTCATTTTCTATTTTCTTATATGCTCACTAGTTCTAACCCAGAACTTGAGTTTCCAATCTATATTATGAAAAGAAGTCTGCATGGGGGTATTTTCTTTTAATACTGGAGCTTCATTATAATAGCAAGGACATAGAATTCCACTAATACAATGAGTATGGCTATCGGTTGAAAGTTCTTCGAGATGCAAGGTCTGTTTGGTTTGACAAAGCAAGTGAAACGATGGGCGAATGAACTGTTCAAATGTACACTGGAGAGGGATTAAAACCTGGAGGTGTTTGGTGTGGCCATCTGTGAGGAATTTTGGCGGTGAATTAAAGCATAGAAGGAGCAGACGTGTACTTTGTTTGGGCGACATAGGGGGAGCCTGGCGTTCGCATGCTGTCTTGGGGTGGTGCAAATTTGATGGCACTTATAGATATATATATATATTTGAAATGGTGTGCTTACAGGAGGGAGCGTAAGCATTAAAGGAGTAGTAGAGAGCGGTGAGCATTTGTGAATGAGGGGGACGAGTAGCAGACTAGTGGGTCAGAACATGGAAGAGGCTTGTGAATGGAGGGAGTTGAAAACAAACATTGAAGTGATGACCCAAGTTGATAGCTGCAGCGGTTGTATTGGTTTTGGGAAGAAGCACTGTTATAAATTGGGGAGCAAATGGTATGCGGTAATGGGCACGTTTGATTGAATAATGGTATACTGGAGCTCGCCTATTCTTTTTGAGTTGCTGTTCTTGGCCGAGGTCGCATCTACGGGGAAGGGGGCGAGTTCGATGTGGATGTGTTCAAGGGGAAGCCAAGGAAATGTGGAAAACGATTGAGGTGACACAAATGAAGGGTGAAGTGGCGCTTGTCTATTGGAAGTGTGCAAGTTAGAAGGAAAGCATGACGTGGTGGTTTCAGCGAGTGACGGTGTGATTCAGTTTTGAAAAGAAGCGTAAGCGGGCTTGGACGTGCGATACTGGACTGACGCAAATCGTTATTAAACGGTTAACGCGCCAAGGTGAGTAAATTCACTAACTTTGTTTTATTTAAAATATTTTAATTATATTTTGAATAATGGTTGAATGTTGTGTGATGGTTGATTAGATAAATTACAGTTAAATTGGTTGAAATAAATATATATATCATAGCATATGCACACATCATTGGTTGGATACTGACTTGAATAACACCTATGGATGCGGAAATCGGTTGGAGGAACTCAACCGGATTCCTAAATATTTAGACGTACTGTTTGTGCACTGTTTGAACCATGTTGAATGGAAATTCAACGTTATATTGATTTGGTAAACAAACGATATCAGCGACAGTCAACCATAAACCCATTTTGTTAAGAAATTGGTTGACTGTCAGACAAATCAACGAAGGCAATTATTAAAATTATATTTTTATAATAAAAGCGAGGTTTAAATTATAATAGAAATTCTATTATAAATTAGTATTAAGTTTGTATTGAGATGTTTTATTGAATTGGGTATCATAATACGAATAAGAAGTAAATTGCCAAAAAGACAAAGAACGTGATCGAGTTTAGATAAGAGAAGTCTAAAGAGAAATGTTTAAGGAAGATGGAGTGAAGGGTTAATGACCAATGTAAATAATTTTAAACCAAGTTTTCAAATAAGGATATGACATCATAAAATCATATTTAAAATATGAAGATTTTTGTAACGGAAATAAAAGCCAGGATTTTTGTAACGGAAATAAATGCCAAGATTTTTGTAACGGAAAAAGATATCAAGACTTTTGTAACGGAAAGAGGCGTTGAGATTAATTATAAAGTGGAGTATAATAGCATATTGCAAGTCTGTGAACTATAGCGATAAAATAACGCTGTTGAGGTTTAGGCGTGACTGTTGCGTCGAGATTAGTTAAAAATGGGAATAGTACAGCGTATGACAAGTTTTGAACTATAACGTTAAATTAACGCTGTTGGCCAAGCTTAAGCGTGATTTTTGTATATAGCATTACTCCCTAGGGAATAAAGACAGTTGGTTTGAATCTACTTATTCTAAAGAAATAAGTGACGATGTTTTGCCCAAAGAAAATATAGGAGTATTATGTTGGGTGGGGAACAAAGACGAATATAGGTTCATAATAACTAGAAACGTTCTCCAAGAGATGCAAATGGCTAAACGAGTCTTGGACTATATCTGGGAAGATATGGAAAATTGGGGAAGTAATGTTAAATAAAAAGGGGCTAGTGATTGTGTGATGCTCGTTATACATTTGAATGGATGTTTGTTTTTACTTTGATAGTTAAATAACCGACTATCGAAGTGTTTTGACCCTCGTTGTCAATACGGAGAGACCGGTTGGATATATTATCCGAAACCACTCTGTATAGGCATAAGCGCTGCGAATTAGATTATGCTGAAGAAAATTGAAGACGGAGTGAAATGCAATGGCCGTTCTGTTCTAGAATGGTGCTTTATGTTTGTCCAGTCCCAGGACAACTTGTATGGACGAATGTCTGACAGAGTATTCCTAACGGTCACATAAGACGATCTTTTCAGGATATTACGTCTGGTGGCGGAGAAATTCGTTTCTCTTAGCTGTTATACCCGTAATATTTTTGGGAAGATCAACTAGTGATTTGACGGGTTTGACGATGTGGCATTCAAAGTGAATGGTGGCCAGATGTTCTAAAAGGTAGGCGTAGCCTCAAGCTTCACAACCGGGAAATGACAAAAATCGGGCAGGCAGCATGGCTATGTGGGTCGCTCCCATTAGGGTGTATAATCACCTATCTAGAGAAATTCCTTTTGTTTCTAAATCTATCGATTCTGCCCATTCGGGAACGGTGGTTTGAGTCCAACCGTTGGTGATATACATTCGATACACTCAAGCGAAATGAGTGGTCGGTCATGTGTGGGCCGGGTTGCAAGACGTTCTTGTTGAACCCATGTGTATTTGCCTCTAGAGATACACGTTCGGAAGGTGGTCCCATACCTTGTCATAGTTGGAATCCAATCTCCAATAAGCGCCTTGCGGGTTTTTGATTTTATACTATATATGTAGAGCGTGAGATGTAAGCGTTCTACTATTTGGTTATTTACTTGATTAGACATTATTATAATATCACTGGATTTTGATATCAAAGTGTTTTGGGTTATAGTAAGGTAAAAACCGTCCATGTTTATGTGTGGGTTGGTCTTACTATTATCCTTTTGTTTCAAAAGGGATTTTCAAAGTTAAACCATATGGTTGGAATTTACTCACACCAGTCCCATGACTGACCCAGAGTTTATTTTGTTTGTTTTTCCCTAAACTCTTGGGTGCCCAAATTTGTACGGGCAGACAAGTGTTTCAGGCTTTGCAGATGCACTTGGAGGATCTTGAAGTAGAAGGCTCCACCGTCAGTTATCTAGAGTTATTTCCGCTGTATCAAATGTTATGTTGTACTCTGATATGGTATGTATACACAAAACAGATTTGTATTTCAAAGTTATGTTATATAATATATTTTATTCGTTCCGCTGTGAGATTCGTGTTTACTCTGATTCTGCTCAGTTGTTGTCTTCTTCTTCTTCTATTCTATTAGTTCTATCTTATCTTTCTCATCCTCTAACTTCTTTCTATTAACGATCCGGTGTTTTCGATGTCTGAACAGTCGACGCTGGGTTTTGTGTCGATTTTCGGAGTCGAAAATCCCAGGTCGTTACAGTTCACGTCAAAATGGCGTCAATCTAATCAACACGGCTTCATAAATTTCTATTTTCAAATTTTCTTTATTTTTCAAATTGGAATGAGGCCCAATCAATTACCATATAAAATTAATTATATGGATCTCCATACAACACATGTATATAATAGCATTGAAAAATAATCAACCATCAACCAAAGTGCACTACACTGTATAAGCATCAAATATAGATATTCAACGCTTATAACAGCCTGTCAATCAATCGATCGACATATTTAATCAATCAGGATGAGTGAAATTCATATTTCATCCCAACACCCGTGTGGGGTTTCAAACAATCAAACACAGATTTTATTTGTGCAGTTGGGCGATGTGTAAAATTTATCGACCCAATCAATATCAGTCAAATCAGTGTACATAAACAAACCGTCTGGTTTGTAAATGAATATTTTATTTTATTCACTTCACGTTAAAAATTATATTTTTAACGATAAAATATTTTATTTCAACACTTGAATTTCTATTCAGTTCATTCTTTAACTAAAATGATATTTTTATTTTTCTAACTTATTTTAGAAAATTTCGGCGGCATAACGGCACGATACTAGAAACGGGACGAGGCCTAGCCTTATCCCCGGTCTAGTGAAGGCCCACGCCATTCACACATCAATCATATCAATTTCAATTTCACCAAAACAATCCAATCCAAATCAAATAATCTAACCAACTACACAACCAATCAAACAAGTCCATGGTCTGTGGACGGGTGTCGGGTGCTTCTAATAAGCACCGTCTGCATCCTAGTATATATATATAACTAGGAAAATTAAATTGAAAGGTGAGAAGTTCTCACATATAGCTATCCTAGCTCCACGGTACTTCATTGATAGAAATCTTCTTCGTCCTCGCCCTTTTTTTTCACCTTCGTTGCCCGCTTTCACTACCTATGTAAAAATCGAATTTTTACTTCGCTATTCAATATATAAAAATCATATTTTTATTTCGAAGTTCAATATATAAAAATCATATTTTTAATTCGAAGTTCAATATATAAAAATCATATTTTTAATTCGAAGTTCAATATATAAAAATCATATTTTTAATTCGAAGTTCAACATATAAAAATCATATTTTTAATTCGAAGTTCAATATATAAAAATCATATTTTTAATTCGAAGTTCAACATATAAAAATCATATTTTTAATTCGAAGTTCAACATATAAAAATCATATTTTTAATTCGAAGTTCAACATATAAAAATCATATTTTTAATTCGAAGTTCAATATATAAAAATCATATTTTTAATTCGAAGTTCAACATATAAAAATCATATTTTTATAATCGCTTCATACTTTTAAACATCGAATTTTCACTATGCTATTCAATATATAAAAATCGAAATTTTTTATAGTTTAAAAATCATTTATAAAAATCAAATTTTGCCTAATTTTATATATAAACAAAGCATTGTTTTATATATAAATATTTTTTCCTAAAGTTCTGATCTTTTCTATTTTAAAACCTAAATCAGTTTTTTAAACCTACTTAAAAATAAATCAGTTTTTAAATCATTTTAAAAATATCAGTTTTAAAATGCTTTTAAAAGAAAAACAGTTTTAAACCTAATTAAAGTAAAAACCAGTTTTTAAAGTAAATAAAATTCCGTTTTTAAACAAAATAAAATTCAGATTTAAAATAAAATAAAATTCAGTTTTTAAATCAAAATTAAATTCAGCAGATAAATGAAAATAAAAAAAATAAAACAAACAAAACTTACGGTCAAAAAAGAAAGGGGGGGTCTCTGCTGCAGCGCCGGAGGGTGGTGGGGGAAGGCGCGGTGGTTGGCGGTGGCGGGTGGCCAGAGGTGGCGCCCCATTGGCCGACGGAAGCTAGGTTTCTCGGATTGGGGTTTTCGGGCGTCGTGACTTCATCGGAGAGGGGTGGCTTCAGTGGAGGAAAGGAGAGAGGGCGACGTGAGAGGAGATTCTGGCGGCGCCATGGTCGGAGGCGCGGTGGTGGATTGGAGCGGCGTCGAGGTCTCAAGCGAGTGGTTTTTTTTTTCTTTTTGATTCTGTATTGAGAATAAGGGGGGGCCAACGGGTTTTAAGGGGGAAGGGTTTTTTTTATTTAATTATTTATTTATTTTTCCACCAAAAAGCATCTTTTATTTTCGACCACAAAACGAGGCCCACCGCCTGTCGTCCATAGCGTTTCACCCCCATTCCGAACACAATGGGATATGTATCGTCAGCTGATTCGGCTGTTACAATCAGTTTCCGTTAAATTTACATTTAAATCACTTTATTGAATTTTAAAACGTACATTTCAAATTACCGGGGTCGCATACTAACTCTAAAAATTCAATAAAAATATTTTCTAGCTTCGTATTAACGATACGGTCCTAACAAAACTAATTTCGTCGAATTCTGAGACCGTTGGAAAAATGGCCAATTTCCAGTCGATTAAAATCAACTGAAACTGGTCAAACGCGTTTTCCTTTGCCACGCTCACATATTGATTCGAAAAATTATGAAACTTGAAACCTAGCAATAACTTTACATCCTGGACCTAACAAAACTGGTTTCATCGAAATCCGAGGTCGTTTGCAAAATGTCCATTTTTAAGGGCCTGAATTCCATAGCGACTATTCAGAATTTTCAACTGGACATATCTTATCATTTATAAAGTGAAATCTCAGTTTGTTAACTTCGTTGGAAAGATATCGTCCATTAGATCCTAATGTTTTTGGTTTCACTAAAATCCGGATTGTTTTGCTCCCGGTACATTCAATTGAAGTTTGAAATCGAATTATCGAACTACCGCGCCATTTTCAATTCCTTTTATAATTATATATAATTATTTATATTCCAACGACGACGTATATAATATATACGTTCGAATTATATTCAAAATAATTTCACGTCGATTTTATTTAAAATAATTCATTTCAAATAATCAAAATTCGCTAAAATCGCCAAAATAAAAATTTTAAACTGGCCCAGATTTTCGGGTTGTTACATCCTTGCACTCTACTCCGTCTTCGATTATCTTTATATAATCTGATTCGCACGCTACTGCCAATATAGAGTGGTTCTTCGGATAATAATCCAACCAGTCTCTCCATATTGACAACGATGGTCAAAACTTCGATAGTCTGTGATTTAACTATCGAATAAAAACAAGTGTTTCGATAGTCGATGATTTAACTATCGAATAAAAATAAGTGTTCATCCAATTATCAACCAATTACTAAGCCCTTAATTAATATTCCATTAATTAAATCTCTTCTCTATTTCTTATCAATATTTGTTAACCAAATATTTTCAATAACCATATTGGCCTTTTACGTTATTTGGAAAACATTTCTGAATATCGCCTTCCTTTATTTTCTAAACTTTAGAAAATATATGCTAGTTATAATTGGAAAATATTCCAATTACTTATCTCTTTTCCAATCTCGTTTATTCCTATACTTACACTTATTTGGGTCAAAACAGATGTTGTGTAAAACATCGTTACGACAACCCAAATACTGTATTCAACTAACTTTTATCCAACATTGATCTTCGAGCCTGAAATCTTACTATTTATTTGTTAATAATGAAATCAATCAAGTTGGGGTATAACTACCTCTCAGACCTTGACTGAATAACATTTACAACGTCAAAACAGATAAGACTACTTACTCGAATAATCAATACCTTACAAACCAATTATTCACTTTTCAAAACACGTATACGCTTCTTCTTTCTATTCTTACAATATTTTATTCTTATACTTCCTTTTTGATTATACTATTCTATTTCTAAGTTCGTTTTCTTATCGACTTCTATATATTTTGATACGTTGATTTCTAACTATCAAATTATCTTAAAAATATTCTAACTCCTTAAATTCCCGGAAAAATTCGCCATAACCTCCTTTGTACCGGGAGCATCGGGAAATTTCAAATAGCTTTCCCGGTCCTTCTCATCCCAAAAAGAAAAAGAAAAAGCCAAGCGACTAGCCGATACGGCGCATAAAATCTCATATGGAAATTAAATACGTACCTTTTTGTCGGGCATTCTATTTATTTCACTTCTATACTTTATTCCATACTTGTCTCCTGTATATTTATGCCTGTCCAATCTATTTTAACTATACCAATCGTTTTAACTCAATTTGTTAATTAAATCTGTTGCTTAACTTTTCAGTCTATTTCACCTTCATATTTGAACATGACATGTTCAAATATATTTTAACTGCATATTAACAAATTCTAATTATACTCATACTCTCGTTTCCTTATTGACTTCTTATTCAAATTCCAATTCAATTCTATTTGAATTCTCTTTATTTAAACTTCATTTGAATTCTATTTTCTAATTCTATAGTTTAAAGTCCATTTGAATTCTATATTCAAATTCTATATTCAAATTCTATAGTTTAAAGTCCATTTGAATTCTATATTCAAATTCTATAGTTAAAGTCCATCTGAATTCTATATTCAAATTCTATAGTTTAAAGTCCATTTGAATTCTATATTCAAATTCTATAGTTTAAAGTCCATTTGAATTCTATATTCAAATTCTATAGTTAAAGTCCATCTGAATTCTATATTCAAATTCTATAGTTTAAAGTCCATTTGAATTCTATATTCAAATTCTATAGTTAAAGTCCATCTGAATTCTATATTCAAATCTATTCAAATTCTATTTGAATTCTCTGCATTATTTATAAACAACGTTTTGTAACTTTACTTAAAATCCCCCATTAAATATTTATAAACAAAGTTTATAAATTTAATTCAAATCCCACTTTTTCATTTATAAACAGAGTTTATAAATTCAATTCAAATCCCATATTTTCCTTTATAAACAGAGTTTATAAATTCGATTCAAAACCCACCTTTACATTTATAAACAGAGTTTATCAATTCAATTCAAATCCCATATTTTCCTTTATAAACAGAGTTTATAAATTCGATTCAAAACCCACCTTTACATTTATAAACAGAGTTTATAAATTCAATACTCGTTCATATATATTCAAAACAAGTTAATATTTTCTATAGTTCATTTAAAATTCAAATTCTATTTATAAAAATAGAATTTCCTTTTTAAATCTCAAATACCCTTTTCGATATTTTTATAAATCAATATTCGAGGCCCAGGGATATTTTAAACAATCAAATCAACCAATTTTCAATCATTTGATTTTTAACACATCATATATGAATATATATGAAATCAAACAAACAACAACAGATAATATATTTTTGAGGAATCCAATTGGATTCCTCCAACCTGTTTTCCTGCATCCATAGATGTTAATCAACATAGTAATACCCATCCTGCTTCGAGGCAGGATATCGCGGTATAGAAGGTCATCCACTATCATAGCGTGGGGCGTATAGGGTAATCATCCGCTAATGAAACCGCGGGCATCCGCTAGTGAAACTGCGGGAATCCAACCAATCATCAACCCAATATATATATAATAGTTAAGCCTAAATAACTATATATATTTCAAACAACCAGATAGCATTCAAAACAAGCAACACAATTATTTTTAACAAATAAAAATGATTCTATTAAGGTGAGTGAGATTTACTCACCAGGGTTTTTTATTTGTGATCCATTCTGATTTCAATTCTTAAATGCTGAATTATGTATCCCGGAGCTACGCATTTCTCGACCGATTCCACTCGATAATATCTTGTATATATTTAATGTAATATTCTTTAGTTAGTAAAAATTTACGAGTTTGGATTAAAATAATTTAATCCTAACTGACATATCAAAACAATCCTAACTGATATTCTAATTTAGTTCTAACTAATATGCAGATTAAATCCTAACTCATAAAATGATTTAATTATAACTCATATATTAATTTAATCCTAGCCGAAAAAATGATTTATTTCATATAAGAAAATATATTAACTAAACAAATTTAAAATTTATTACCTTTAATTTTCCTTTGAGTTTTCTCCAATGTAAAGATCACACTCACACTCCCTCTAACCTCTCCCTTTCATCCACTGTCAGCACCACACATTTTCAGCCCCTAATGGCACTGCGTTCTTCTGCCTCATCACAGCAGTTGCTGCACAAAAACCAAACACAATCGAACCCCTCAACTTCCATCCATTTGAACCCTGCTTCATCAGACTAGCAACATCCTGGTACCCGCGACATTCCCTTTTACTCCCAATCTGACATCGCGATTTCTAGGTCAACCACTTCTGCTCACCACACCCCTAATGAACGATCGAGTTGACCCATCTCCCCCTCAAATCATTAGTACGCCTCAGCTCTTATTCACGTCTGTTCGAAATTGAACACCCCAATATACGATCGAGCTAAAAATTTGTGGATCTGAGATCGATGCTCCTAAGTTTAAAATCGCACTACACACGAGTTTGAACGAATTAGATTTCGTTTGATTTGATTGAAGAAATCAACGTAAAGAGGGAAGCAGGTTTGACTTAGATTGGGATTTTTGATTTCTGGTGAAATGAGAAAATGAACCAAAACAAATCTGAGAGGAGGACACATTTATATAGCTGAGAAGGAACATAATGAATATAAACGAGTGAAACAAATAAAGACAGCAGGCCAGTTTTCGTGTGGAGATGGAGATATACACGGGTTGTTTTTCTCTTGTGGAGGAGATAGGAACACACAGCTTTCACTATTGTTTTGTTTTGGTCCACAAAACAAAAGGATTGGTTTATATTTTAAATTTTTAATTAGTTATGAACCTGCATCCTTTAATTGAAATTATCATGTTGATTTTGAACTCCTTTCTGAACCCAACAACTGTCAATTTTAGGGTAATACCCCTATTCCGGACACACTGGGATAGGTCACGAAGTCCAGTTCGATCATCTGAAGGAGATATTAATTTAATTCAATATAAATTAATTTCAGACAATTTATTTCCTCGATAAATAAATAAATATTATTATCGTTATAAATTCAAATAAAATTTCCCATAAATTATTTGAATTTTTTTAATTCAAATTAAAATTTGAATTCAACTAAATCCATTTTCGTATTCTGATTATTTAATATATTCAATATTAAATTAAATTTGATTTTTAAATTGATAACTCAAATATAAAATTCCATTTATATTTTCAATTCCATATTTAAATCCGTATTAAATATTTACAATTGGTTGACCGAAATCCCGGGTCATTACAATCTTCCCCACTTAAAATAATTTCGTCATCGAAATTGCAAAGGTAGAAAAAGTGCTACAAACCCATTTATTTTCAAAATCTTATTTATGTTGATACTCAACATTTCAAACATCCTTACGTAACTCTCTTTCGAATAAATCCCTATTCGATAACTCCTCCCTTCGAATAACTATATCCGATAATCTCTCTTTCGAATAACTAGATTCGAAAACGTTTCTTCGAATAAACTATATTCGATTTACTCTATTCAATTAACTCTATTTGATTTAACTCTTTTCACTTACTCCTTCCTAATAATCTAAATTCGATAACTCCTTTAACTCTATTCGAATAAACTATATTCGATTTAACTCCATTCGCTTGAATCTAGATCGCAGCGATCACAATGGTTACGCCTGATTCCCTCAAGAAACATCCGACCGCCCTAGGCTATCTGCAGCCCTGCGAATTACGCTAGCAGTCGTACGAAATGGCAACTTATCCTGAGTAACTATGTTTGACTAATTCTATCTCAATACTATATTCGATCAACTTTAATTGAATAACTAACATTCAATTAAATTCTAATTCGATTAATTATGTTCAATTAACTTTATCTGGTTAACTCTTTATTTGAATAACAAATATTCGATAAATTCTGATTGAATCACTAATATTCAACTAACTCTACGGATTAACCCTAACTGATTAACTCAAACTGGTTAATTCTTACTCTAATCGATTTATTCCAACACTAATCGACTTCTCCTATTCGAATAACTCCTATTGGATAGCGTTTATTCATTTATAAAGGTTTACTTTTAGTAACGGTTCTTCACTTTATAAATGTTCTCTTTAATAACGTTACTTCACTTATACAAGTGTTGTGTACCCCTTCTATTTAAAACTATCGGTGTTAAAAACCAATATCTCTTCTCTATATTAGTTCAGACTTATATATTCCATTTATCGAATGATAAATATTTAATTTAATTTATAAACTGTTATTTATAAATTAATCTTTTCTATTTATCTGTTAAAAACAGATTTCCATTTTCTATTCATCTTCTAAATATTCCTTTGATTAAATTCTATTTATTTAACAAATAAATATCCCATTTATAACATTCTATTTATTTTCTATAAATAAATATTTCCATTTACTCTATTTGTAAATGTTTTACAAATATTCCCCTTTTAAATTTTATTTGTAAATGTTTTTACAAATATTTCTCCTTATATTTGTTTGCACATAACTTCCTTTGTATTTGTGTTACAAATATATTTCCTTTTTTACTCTTTTGGTTTTTCTTTATTCACACCAAATTCGTATTTCATTTCAATTGATTTTACTCAATTTATTCATTTCGATCCATTTAACTTACTTAAGTTAAATTTAATTTCAATCATTCGAATTCCCATTAACTAGTTGCTAATTAACCGTTTTGCCTATTTCACCCTTTTTATTTGAATATAACTTGTTCAAATATATGTCAACTTAATTATAAACTAATCTAATTATATTTTCAACTGGAGTTATATATTCGATTTCGAATATAAATTCTCAATCTCTTTTACTTATCCAAAAACCCAATTTCGACTCAAAATTTCCTTTAACTAATTATTTTCCAATTTAGTTAATTCTATTTAACCATTTAAAATATGATTTTTGTTTTAAAAATCATTTCACTTACTTCACTGGAGTTCATATTTATTTTATATCCCCAGTCTGGATTTTTCTAATGCCAATTCGGATTTTATTTCCTAACAATCCTTTTATTTATTTAATTAAACCGTTATGGTTTTATAATAGTTCTGGCGCTGCTTTTCTAAAAATTTGATTTTGACATAGCTCAAAATCTATACGACGAAATCCAGATTTTTCTCTTTCATTAGCAAAACTATTGTTCAACCGATCCCGACGATTCTTGTTTCAAAGAATTCCGACTTCAATTGAGTTCTGTATACTAAATTGAAGTTCGAACCGCCAATTTACGAACTGCCGCGCTATGGCGAGCTCGTTTTAATTATATTTATAAATATAAACGTTTTAACTTTGCTTATACTAAATTCAACTCCATTCTGATATATTTTTAATATATATCCAATCCATTTCACAAAATATTCCCGATCTATTTCACTTTTAATATTCAAATCCTATATATTTACAATATTCAAATTCCATTTGAATTTCTTTATTCAAACTCTATATTAATTCCTTCTATTCAATTTCTATTTGAATTTTCTTCTATTCAAATTCTATTTCAATTCCTTATCTTCAAATTCTATTTGAATTTCTTATCTTCAATTTCTATTTGAAATCCTTTATTCAAAACCCATTTCAAATCCCTTATTCAAATTCCATTTGAAATCCTTTATTCAATTTCTATTTAAATTCCTTTGAATTTAAATTCTATTTTAACTCCTTTGAATTCAAATTCTATTTAATTTTACTTTGAATTCAAATTCTTTTTTTAACTCCTTTTATTTAAAATTCTATTTCAAACTTTATATTTTCTTTGAATTTCTATTTAACAAAATTCCATTTGAATTCTAATATTCAAATCTCTATTTGACTTTTCTTTATTCAAATCCATTTGAATTCCTTTGAATTCAAATTCCATTTCAATCTTTCTTATACAATTTCTATTTGAATTTTCTTTATTCAAACTCATTTGAATTCCTTTGAATTCAAATTCTATTTCACTTCTATTTGAAATCTATATTCCAATTCCCATTTCACTTCCTTTGAAGTTATATAAATATATACGTATATTTATATCTATCTCAAATTCAAAACATTTGAATTTTCAAACAACTTATTTTCCTTCAAACAAATTTCCATCAAAACTTTTCTAAGGCATCAATTTATCACTTAGAAACTCGAAAATGAACACTAATGATGTTGCGACCATCATCAGAATTATTTCCTAGCTACTGAATGAGTCCAGTGCTATATTTCTTTCAAAATGCATTTAGAAAAATATTTTCCAAACTCCCAGGATTTTAAATTCTGAATTCTGGTTGGAATTCAATTTCAATTTATCACATTTGTATATTTGATTTCATATACAAATTCCATTGGTTATATATAACTATTTCTGTTTTATAATCTAATTTGATTATAATCCTAACAATCAACTCTACTTAAAAACAATATTGTGTCCAATCTTCTGTTCAAGTGTTTATAAACTCCTATCGACATCAAGGCGTCCCACGATTCGACCAAAATTTATAATCCACTCAACAGACTAGTCAACACAATATAAAACAGTTTTTATATCAAATAACAAATACGCTCTCTCGTATATATATACGCTCAACTCATTCTTGGATACTACTGATCCTATCTCTAATGAGCACATTCCAACAAGCCTAGGTATTCTCTCAACCTAAGCTCTGATATCAACTGTAATGACCCAGATTTCCTCCAAAGTAGCAGGGTAATACCCTACCGTGACTTACATTGGTACCCCAGCACCACATTTTACGGCCAGCTTTTCGACTTCACAACCAACCCTCATTTTCGGGACATGTAGGGGTAAGAGTCTCCCGTTCGCCACCTAACGAAAAGCGAGAACCCCCTATCATGCGACACATGCCCCAAGCACGCAACATGGACTGGTATGAGTAAACAGTTTAAAACAGTTTCAGAAAAATAAATGATATCTCATAAGACCACGCCGTATAACACGGAACGGGTATTTCCCTTATGAGAATCCAAACACTTGACTTATCTTTATATCAAAACTCTTTTGATATTATAATAATGTCTAAATCAAATAGATAACAATCTAGTGGATCGTTTGCATCTCACGTTCCACATATATATATACAAATCATAAACCGCAAGCACGTATTGGGTATTTGATTTCCAACTATGACAAGGTATGGAACCACCTTCCGCTGGTATATCTCTAGAGGAGAATACACCGAGTTCAACAAGAACATCTTGCAACTCAGCCACACATGACCGACCACTCATTTCGCTTGAGTGTATCGAATGTATATCACCAACGGTTGGGATCAGCAACCGTTTCCCGAATGGGACAGCATCGACAATAGATTTTAGAAGTAAATGAAACTCTAGATTAGGTGATTATACAGCCTAATAGGTGCGACCTACATAGCCATGCTGCTTGCCCGATTTCTGTCATTTACCGGTTGATGAGGCTAGAAGCTACGCTTTATCATCACACCAGATTCACTTCGAACGCCACATCGTCAAATCCGTCAAATCACCGATTGACGTCCTCAACAGTACATTACGTGTTAGCTAAAAGAAGTTTCCTTCTCCGCTTCCACTCTTGGTACGGTTGAAGAAATCAATGTACGTGACCTTTCTGGAAATACTCTGTCAGACATTCATCCATACAAGTCACCCAGGAACCGGATGAACCGAAGGCACGATTTCTATTAATAGAAAAAGTCCTTGCACTCTACTCCGTCTTCGATTATCTTTATATAATCTGATTCGCACGCTACTGCCGATATGGAGTGGTTCTTCGGATAATAATCCAACCGGTCTCTCCATATTGACAACGATGGTCAAAACTTCGATAGTCTGTGATTTAACTATCGAATAAAAACAAGTGTTTCGATAGTCGATGATTTAACTATCGAATAAAAACAAGTGTTCATCCAATTATCAAACAATTACTAAGCCCTTAATTAATATTCCATTAATTAAATCTCTTCTCTATTTCTTATCAATATTTGTTAACCAAATATTTTCAATAACCATATTGCCCTTTTACGTTATTTGGAAAACATTTCCGAATATCGCCTTCCTTTATTTTCTAAACTTTAGAAAATATATGCTAGTTATAATTGGAAAATATTCCAATTACTTATCTCTTTTCCAATCTCATTTATTCCTATACTTACACTTATTTGGGTCAAAACAGATGTTGTGTAAAACATCGTTACGACAACCCAAATACTGTATTCAACTAACTTTTATCCAACATTGATCTTCGAGCCTGAAATCTTACTATTTATTTGTTAATAATGAAATCAATCAAGTTGGGGTATAACTACCTCTCAGACCTTGACTGAATAACATTTACAACGTCAAAACAGATAAGACTACTTACTCGAATAATCAATACCTTACAAACCAATTATTCACTTTTCAAAACACGTATACGCTTCTTCTTTCTATTCTTACGATATTTTATTCTTATACTTCCTTTTTGATTATACTATTCTATTTCTAAGTTCATTTTCTTATCGACTTCTATATATTTTGATACGTTGATTTCTAACTATCAAATTATCTTAAAAATATTCTAACTCCTTAAATTCCCGGAAAAATTCGCCATAACCTCCTTTGTACTGGGAGCATCGGGAAATTTCAAATAGCTTTCCCGGTCCTTCTCATCCTAAATTGAAAAAGAAAAAGCCAAGCGGCTAGCCGATACGGTGCATAAAATCTCATATGGATATTAAATACATACCTTTTTGTCGGGCATTCTATTTATTTCACTTCTATACTTTATTCCATACCTGTCTCCTGTATATTTATGCATGTCCAATCTATTTTAACTATACCAATCGTTTTAACTCAATTTGTTAATTAAAACTGTTGCTTAACTTTTCAGTCTATTTCACCTTCATATTTGAACATGACATGTTCAAATATATTTTAACTGCATATTAACAAATTCTAATTATACTCATACTCTCGTTTCCTTATTGACTTCTTATTCAAATTCCAATTCAATTCTATTTGAATTCTCTTTATTTAAACTTCATTTGAATTCTATTTTTAAATTCTATAGTTTAAAGTTCATTTGAATTCTATATTCAAATTCTATAGTTAAAGTCCATCTGAATTCTATATTCAAATTCTATAGTTTAAAGTCCATTTGAATTCTATATTCAAATTCTATAGTTAAAGTCCATCTGAATTCTATATTCAAATTCTATAGTTTAAAGTCCATTTGAATTCTATATTCAAATTCTATAGTTTAAAGTCCATTTGAATTCTATATTCAAATTCTATAGTTAAAGTCCATCTGAATTCTATATTCAAATTCTATAGTTTAAAGTCCATTTGAATTCTATATTCAAATTCTATAGTTAAAGTCCATCTGAATTCTATATTCAAATCTATTCAAATTCTATTTGAATTCTCTGCATTATTTATAAACAACGTTTTGTAACTTTACTTAAAATCCCCCATTAAATATTTATAAACAAAGTTTATAAATTTAATTCAAATCCCACTTTTTCATTTATAAACAGAGTTTATAAATTCAATTCAAATCCCATATTTTCCTTTATAAACAGAGTTTATAAATTCGATTCAAAACCCACCTTTACATTTATAAACAGAGTTTATCAATTCAATTCAAATCCCATATTTTCCTTTATAAACAGAGTTTATAAATTCGATTCAAAACCCACCTTTACATTTATAAACAGAGTTTATAAATTCAATACTCGTTCATATATATTCAAAACAAGTTAATATTTTCTATAGTTCATTTAAAATTCAAATTCTATTTATAAAAATAGAATTTCCTTTTTAAATCTCAAATACCCTTTTCGATATTTTTATAAATCAATATTCGAGGCCCAGGGATATTTTAAACAATCAAATCAACCAATTTTCAATCATTTGATTTTTAACACATCATATATGAATATATATGAAATCAAACAAACAACAACAGATAATATATTTTTGAGGAATCCAGTTGGATTCCTCCAACCTGTTTTCCTGCATCCACAGATGTTAGTCAACATAGTAATACCCATCCTGCTTCGAGGCAGGATATCGCGGTATAGAAGGTCATCCACTATCATAGCGTGGGGCGTATAGGGTAATCATCCGCTAATGAAACCGCGGGCATCCGCTAGTGAAACTGCGGGAATCCAACCAATCATCAACCCAATATATATATAATAGTTTAGCCTAAATAACTATATATATTTCAAACAACCAGATAGCATTCAAAACAAGCAACACAATTATTTTTAAAAAATAAAAATGATTCTATTAAGGTGAGTGAGATTTACTCACCAGGGTTTTTTATTTGGGATCCATTCTGATTTCAATTCTTAAATGTTGAATTATGTATCCCGGAGCTACGCATTTCTCGACCGATTCCACTCGATAATATCTTGTATATATTTAATGTAATATTCTTTAGTTAGTAAAAATTTTCGAGTTTGGATTAAAATAATTTAATCCTAACTGACATATCAAAACAATCCTAACTGATATTCTAATTTAGTTCTAACTAATATGCAGATTAAATCCTAACTCATAAAATGATTTAATTATAACTCATATATTAATTTAATCCTAGCCGAAAAAATGATTTATTTCATATAAGAAAATATATTAACTAAACAAATTTAAAATTTATTACCTTTAATTTTCCTTTGAGTTTTCTCCAATGTAAAGATCACACTCACACACCCTCTAACCTCTCCCTTTCATCCACTGTCAGCACCACACACTTTCAGCCCCTAATGGCACTGCGTTCTTCTGCCTCATCACAGCAGTTGCTGCACAAAAACCAAACACAATCGAACCCCTCACCTTCCATCCATTTGAACCCTGCTTCATCAGACTAGCAACATCCTGGTACCCGCGACATTCCCTTTTCCTCCCAATCTGACATCGCGATTTCTAGGTCAACCACTTCTGCTCACCACACCCCTAATGAACGATCGAGTTGACCCATCTCCCCCTCAAATCATTAGTACGCCTCAGCTCTTATTCACGTCTGTTCGAAATTGAACACCCCAATATACGATCGAGCTAAAAATTTGTGGATCTGAGATCGATGCTCCTGAGTTTAAAATCGCACTACACACGAGTTTGAACGAATTAGATTTCGTTTGATTTGATTGAAGAAATCAACGTAAAGAGGGAAGCAGGTTTGACTTAGATTAGGATTTTTGATTTCTGGTGAAATGAGAAAATGAACCAAAACAAATTTGAGAGGAGGACGCATTTATATAGCTGAGAAGGGACATAATGAATATAAATGAGTGAAACAAATAAAGACAGCAGGCCAGTTTTTGTGTGGAGATGGAGATATACACGGGTTGTTTTTCTCTTGTGGAGGAGATAGGAACACACAGCTTTCACTGTTGTTTTGTTTTGGTCCACAAAACAAAAGGATTGGTTTATATTTTAAATTTTTAATTAGTTATGAACCCGCATCCTTTAATTGAAATTATCATGTTGATTTTGAACTCCTTTCTGAACCCAACAACTGTCAATTTTAGGGTAATACCCCTATTCCGGACACACTGGGATAGGTCACGAAGTCCAGTTCGATCATCTGAAGGAGATATTAATTTAATTCAATATAAATTAATTTCAGACAATTTATTTCCTCGATAAATAAATAAATATTATTATCGTTATAAATCCAAATAAAATTTCCCATAAATTATTTGAATTTTTTTAATTCAAATTAAAATTTGAATTCAACTAAATCCATTTTCGTATTCTGATTATTTAATATATTCAATATTAAATTAAATTTGATTTTTAAATTGATAACTCAAATATAAAATAAATAAATATTAGTTGACCGAAATCCTGGGTCATTACAAAGGGCTTTTTCTATTTATAGAAATTGGGCCTTCGGTTTCGTTCAATCGCAGAACGAACGTATAAGGACGAATGCCTGATAAAGTATTTCCAATGATCGAATATGTTGATATGTTCAAATATATATGGTTGCAATGGATTTATTCCCTTAGCATAACATCCAGAATATTTGTGCAAATCAATTAGTGATTAACGGATCTGACAATGTGGCATTCAAAGTGATTGTGCTATCAATGAATGGAAAGTAACCGTAGCCTCAGGCCTCAACAACCGGGAAATGACAAAAACCGGGCAGGCAGCATGGCTCTGCGGGTCGCTCCCATTAGGGTGTATTATCACCTATCTAGAGATTCATTTAATTCCTTCTTCTATCCGATGCTGTCACATTCGGGAAACGGTTGCTGATCCTAACCGTTAGTGATACACATTCGATACACTCAAGCGAAATGAGTGGTCGGTCATATGTGGGTCAGGTTGCAAGATGTTCTTGTTGAACCCAGTGTATTCCTCTTTAGAGATACGCTATCGGAAGGTGGTTCCATACATTGTCATGTTTGAAATCCAATCTCCAATAAGAGCCCTGCGGTTTTTGATTTTATACTATGTATGTGGAGCGTGAGATGCAAGCGTTCCGCTAGATTCTATTTATTTGATTAGACATTATTATAATATCACTGGATTTTTGTATCAAAGTGTTTTTGGTTATAGTAAGGTAAAAACCGTCCATGTTTATGTGTGGGTTGGTCTTACTATCATCTTTTCTTTCGAAAGGATTTTGAAGTTAAACCATATGGTTAGAGTTATTCATACCAGTCCCATGACTGAGCCAGAGTTTATTTTGTTTGTTTTCCTTAAACTCTTAGGTGCCCAATTTTGTACGGGCAGTCAAGTAGTCGGGATTTTACAGATTCATTTGGAGCTGGAAGCAGGAGGCTTCACCAGTTAGCTATAGACTATCATATATTCTGCTGTGAACCTTGTTTATATCTGGAATCAGGTGTTTATAACTGTTCCAGGAATAACTGTTTTGCTCTAATGATGGTATGTATATAAAATTACTGATTTGTATTTCAAAAGTTATGTTATATAATATATTTTATTCATTCCGTTGTGAGTTTGTGATCTTCATTTTCTTCTATTCTAATATTTCTTTCTTTCTATTTCTCATCCTCTAACTTCTTTCTTATAATGATTCGTATTTATGTGCAATTTGGGTTGGACGTGTGGTGTTATTAGTCAACTCAGATAGTACGGATTTGCGGGTCTTTACATATATGCAATAAAAATGAGATTTTTATTGTTTAACCAATTTATTTTCAAAACATGAATATTTTACATATTCTGTATAAATAATAGAAATGTGATTTTTCTTGTTTAACAAATTTTATATCTCTAATAATGATCGTTTTCCCATTTTCTATATACACATTAAAGATGAAATTTTTATTGTGAACAAATTTTTATTTCAACTATGATCATTTTTCTATTATGCAATAAAAATGTGAATTTTTATTTTTCCCAAACAATTTTCATTTCATATATGAATATTTTACAAGACAGGAAATATTTCAGAAAATTTCGGCGTTATAATGGCAGGGTAATTAATACCGGCACCGTCCCCAGTATGGCTCCTCTGCTGACGTAGGCCTCGCGGCGATACAAGAGTTTCATTTTACTAATACATTTTCTTTTCACTCTACAATGAAATTTCCACAAACACAACCAATTTCAATTCAATTCAGAATCAATCAACCACAACCACAATCTGTTTCACACCACAATACAATCAAGTCATCCATGGTCTGTTCACGACGGTGTCGGGAGTTTCTAAACTCTGTCTGCAACCTAATATAATTTTATTTATTCATTTTGGATTCAGAAATCTCACTTTGCTTTTTATTCCTTCTAAAATTGTAGAAAGCTCCAAAAATTCTCCGGTCTCTTCTGGAATGTCGTATACGATGCCATGGTCCCAATGTCTCCTGTTTCATCGAATTTCGTTATCGTATGCTAAAGATATGATTTTTATAAACAAATAGGAATTCGCAATGCTTAAAAGTGTTATAATCATTTAAATTAAAACAGCCATACCCTTTCATAAATCGTTCCAAACTAGGTTTGGATTTATCTCAAAAACTGATGCACGGGAGGATGATCGGATGGTATGATGTCATTGGCCTTGGAGAGGGCTTTCCGGCGCCATGCACCTCATCCAGATCGATGGTGTCTTCCAGGCGCGACGAAGGTCCAAAGCACTCGATTTTGGGGGCTCGATTCGAATGCAATACATGATGGTGGGTAGTGAAACTTATATGGATCTGAAGAACAAAGAACGTACTACATAACTGTCTTAAGAACTGGAGGATTTCATTGAGTGGATCGAGAAATATTGAGGAAAGAATTTTTGAACCATAGCCGCCATTGAATTTTGAAGAGTATCGGGTTTGGGAAGATACGACAAAGGGTTTTTATTATTTTAATATATATATATATATATATATTGTTTTATATAATTTTAATTTACAAATTATTTGTTTATCGGTTCAAACTCCAAACGAGGCCCAACGACCGTCTCCTCTATAGCTAATTACCCCTATTCTGGACACAATGGACTAGATCTCATCAGCCCATTTGATTGTTTCAGCCCATTTTTCCTTAAATTAAAATATAAAACATTTAATTTGATCGTACATTTTAATTTACCGAGGCCACATACTGATTCCAAAAATTCCCGAAAAATAAATCTAGCTATGTTTTGACGATACGGTCCTAACAAAATTAATTTCGTCGAATTTGGAGACCATTTGAAAAATGGCCATTTTCTGGTCGATCCAAATTGACTGAAATTGACAAAATGCATTTCTTTTTCCACACTCATATATTGATTCCAAAAATTATGAAAATTGGAATCTAGCAATAATTTGACATTCTGGATCAAACAAAAGTGGTTTCCTCGAAAACGGTGGTCGTTTGCAAAGTGGCTATTTATAAGGGCTATATATTATTTAAAATTCCATAGCGACTATTCTGAATATTTAACCGGTCATAACTTTTTATTGCCGCTATGAAATTTCGATTTTTAAGATCCGTTAGAAAGATATAAATAAACAGATCTAAATATTTATGGTTTTATTGAAATCCGATTTACTTTGAATCCTGTACATTTAATCAAAGTTCAAATTCAAATTTTCAAACTACCGCGATATTTCTAGCTCCTTTTATAATTAAAATAAATTTATTCGTTCTAACTTTATTTAAAATAAATTTTTAGTCATTATTGTTTAAAATAAATTATTTTATATATTCTGAATTCATCAAAATAGCCAAAATAAATTTTTTTAAATTGGTTATGATTTTCCAGGTGGTTACAGTGAGATTCTGTGGGGTTGTTCAGTTTCGATCTTCTGTTTAATTTCTTCTATTCTAACTTTCTTTCTTTCTACTTCCCATCCTCTAATTTCTTTCCATTTATGATTCGTATTTTCATGCAATTTGGGTTGGACATGAGTTGTATTCAGTCGAATCAAGCGGTATGCATTTGCGGGTCATTAGTAATTATATTGGTTGCTTCGTGGTTGTTATGAATGTTAGTACAGTTATCATTAACCACATGTGTGCAAGTGATCGTTGCTTTTCTATGAATTAGGAAAGCGCAAATTTAAAAATAAATTCTGCAAACGCACAGATCGTGTAATATGCAGGTCGAATCACAGGGAGGTGTTTTAAATTTTATTATTTATATATTCTTAGGCGAATTAGACAATATTTAGAGATGGGTTTTAAATAATGCTATTAAATTTACTATGGATCCGAATCTAATCATATCAATACTAAATTCAACGAATAAAACATAGAACAATTCCTAGAATAGAAATAACAAACAAAAACAACAATAACAAAAAATAAAATTAGTATTGCCGTTGAATCTAATCGAACGGCCATTCCTAATATACAATAAAATAATAATAACAGTTCGCGTTCTACCAAAACTAATTGAGTAGATAACACAAATTGTTATGAAAGAAAAGAACAATAAAACTAAATTGAAGAAAAACCTTATTTAGAATAAAAGAGAATACAGAATAATTGAGGCTTCATTTACAATGGATACAACGTATATTTATAGGTGAGATTGGCTAACCCTAATCAAATCTATGAATATATGGGCCTCTTTATCCAAGAATTATTATCATATCTCATGCCTTTTTGAACTAAGCTTTTTTGGAAATAATCTTTAAGGATATCTGAGCATATCATCGTGAATATCTTCCAAATCTTCCATGTGGCTAATTGATTGGTGATCAGATTGCATGTGATTAATTCTTCCAAACATGGACGCTTATTAGACTCCAAATGCACATAAGATAAAATCTTCAAAATTGATCTTCTTCTTGTGCAATATCTTTTCTTTTAGGGGTGCATGAGGATTGATGAATAACCTGTGAAAACATACGAAATTACCCAATGTAAAATTTGTTCAGTTACAATAAAGATAAGATATGAGCATAAAAACAAATACTTTACAAGTTAATCAAATACCCCCACAGTTATATTTTACTCGTCCTCGAGTAAAATGAAAAACTAAACTAGATAGGTTACATTTTCGTAGGAAACACGATTGCATTGAGCATATGCAACAAGCCGTTAAACCTCTAGGTGTCCCTAGTAGGATGAGTGGTGTCTCGTGGGGCTTTTCAGGGGATACTACCCACAAAATCCAAATGCAGTATGTGTGGATCTAATGCAACTACATGAATACAATGAATATATGCAAATAAAAACAAAAAAAAATGACAACACGACTTGTTTTAAAAAAATGCTACAACAAAGTAAGTTAAAAATTTCTAATCGGTTGATTTTATTTTAGATACCTCAAATTATCACAAATTTTCAACACAATTCAAGTTTTCAAATGTTAAATTCCAGTTTGGCCAGTTGGTTCAGTTGATAACATAGTGCAACCATGAAATAAATTCTTAGTTTGTCTGTCACAGTTTGTGAAGTGGTATTCTAATTTCCTTGTGTATGGCTAGTCAAATCAATAAGGTGAAGAAATGTTTGGGCATCATCGCTTATTCTCTATCTCTATAAAAGCTAAAATTTATGATTAATTACATACACCTAACTTAAAAGACCAAGGTATATCACCCATACACTGCCTTATAGACTAACGGAGAGTTGGAACAGAGCTTGGTGAATTGTGCAGACCGACCCTAACTTTGTCAACAACATGTCGGTAATCCTTAGGTGTCCAACGCATAAAATGAGATCAAGATATACTGACACTAACTTTGTCAACAACATGTCGGATAAAGCTTGGCGGGTTTGCATACCAACGCTAGATTTACAAGCAATGTTGGATACCCATAGATTACTATTATTATTATTGAAAAAATAAGAACAAGAGAGAGTTACGCGAATTTAGCTTAACACAACTTAGTTTTAATGACTCTAAAAGCCAATATAAGTATTTTAAGTCCTCCACTTATTAAACAAAGACTACAATTTAGAATAAACTTCATGGCCATCAACTAAGAATCTCCCTATGTATCTTTTACACTATTATCCCTCAAAATTCAACTTTTCATTATATTTCTTATTCGATCTTAGTTGAGCGAAAAAAATACTATCAACTGACTAACAATTGTTAACTTATTTTGTTGTATCAATCTAAAATTAGTCGTATCAAAAAAAGGCATGTTACTATGATTTAAAATGCATGAAAGTGAAAAGAAAAAAAATGAAAATAAAAATAAAAATAAAAAATGAATGCAATGCACACTCCCCCCATACTAGAACTTAACAGTGTCCACACTGTAATTACGTTTTATAAATGTGAAAGACAGTATCCAAAGATGGACGAGATGCAAAATTATTTTTAAAATGAAATGTAGTCTAACTATATGTAAGAATGGATCATATGTACAATGATATATGTGTTTGCGATGCATGCGATGCAAAGAATGCTACCAACTTTTCCCCCATACTTGGTTCTAGCCCGATGAATCCCATTCCCACTATGTCTAGGCATATTTTCTAATAAGCAAAGGTTTTTGGAAACCATCTCATCTTTATACCTAGATTTATAGTCCAGTAGATAAATGTCCAATGTCATCCTAACCCGAAGTTTTCCTATAGAAATAATGTTTCCAAAATGATTCATGTATTCCACAAATTTATCAGTGTAATTGTCCAAAAAAAATTGATCGTATATAAACTCAGTTGCAATCGTGAAATTTAAATTCTGATTGTTGTTCAAGACTATATGATCACAATTCTTAATTTCATTACTGGACAACATATTTTCGATCCTGACAACTTCAAATTCGTTGGAAGTTTTCTCAAAGTTAAATTTTTTGAATTCGTGAATTGAATCTACTTCTTCCTCATTTAACCCAAAAAATTCATGTTCATTAAAATCCTTCTCCAATTTCGAGTTTTTGAAAAATCCAACATTTTTATTCTGTTCAATTTCTAAAATTTCAATTTTCTCGCAGCCTGAAAGAGAAAGATCAAAATCTGAGCTTAAATCTTTTTCATGAAAAGAATTAAAGTCCAAATCATTTATTGGATTTTGAACAACTTCATTTAGATAGTTATTCTCAATTTCCAAAGTTGTTATTTGAAAATTTTCACTGTCAGTAAAGAATGGATTATTTTCTAATTCATCACTTGTTTGAATTTGATTTTGTTGTTCGCGTTGTTCTGCAAAAGATGTCATTAAACAAAAAAGTTCATCCATCTTTTTATCTAGCCTTTCTTCCCTCTCTCTAAGAATGTTAAGATAATATTCCTCAAAATCGTTGATTTGAGAGATCTCATTTTGGATTCTTTGATTCTCAAAATTATATTCCACATCAATTTCACAATCAATGTTATTTCCAATGTGGTGGTTGTTTGAATTTTCAGAAAAATGACAATGATATTGGAAATCATTTTGATTGTAAAAATTATGATCATAATCAAAACTGTTAAAATTCGAGGGAAAACTGCAATTTTGGTTATTTTCAAGATGTTTATATGAGCTATAATTTTGAAAATTTTGGTTTACAACCCCATATCAATGTTGATCAAAGCTATTTTGATGTGGATGTGGCCCATAATCGAAATTATTGAAATTTGAATTGAAATCGCAATTTCGATCATTTCTATGATTTTGAAAATGTTGGTCAGTTGGAAAATTTTGAAAATTGTTGGCATTGGGCTCACGAAACTTTGGAAAATTTTACCTCACGAGTTGTAATTTTGACTCATACTCTTCCAGGTAACGTCTTCTCGGGTTGTTATCCTACGATTCTCTCAAGGATTTTTTTGATCAGACATTTTAATGAAGCCAAGACAAGACAGAAAATATTCTCACTTCAAAATAGTACAAAATACTAAGTTGTGCTCTACAAATCAACTGACTCAATTATAAGGGGGAAGAGGGTCTTATGGTCGTTCACGTATAGTATAAATATTAGGGGATACAGCCAATGTTTTACGGGTAGTATGCAACCCCTTTTGCTAATAGTTCAATAAATTGAACTAATATATATCCAAGATCTAATTATACGAGATAGTCAACTTCACAAAGCATCACTTTTCAATTATATTATTTTGTAGCGTCTATTTTTATTGTTGAAAACAATGAGAATGAAGATTTCAATTATGGAAATATCAGTCAACCACAGACAATAATAACTGCATAAATTTAAAATATTGTACAAGCAAGCCGCTACCCCTGTAGAAGATTTTTACAAGCAATTTCTGTATTTTTCAAGCAGCTGTAGAATGCGCAGAGTTTAGAAAATTTTACAGAGAGGGGTATTGCTGTCCGTTAAGAGCAATTAAAAACCACTGTTTGCTTTGCTCGATTTCAATTCCATTGATTTGCTTGCTTGAATTATTTTCTTCACTTTGGCATTTGTTTCAGACGGATCCTCCTGTTTTTTTATATGAAAGGAAATAAAGAAACAAACAAAAAGGAAACTCGATTGGAATAAAAACTAAACCAAAAACTGACTAGACTAAATGAACGAACAAAACTAGACTTGATAAAAAAATAAAACAAGCATAAATACTCAACTAAAAAAACTAAAGAACTACGAAAACTTTCTCAATAAAATCAAAAATATCAAGCTTAACAACTAAATTAAGACTAAAAGAAAGGAAAAATCTAAAAAATAAATAAAAGAAAGAATTAGACTCAATCCAGACTCATGCACCAAGAAAATAAAATTTTAAAACTAATGTGTACCACTAAGGACCCGCGGACCAATAAAATTTGGGCCACTCAAATTAATTAAGTACTGACCCTCTCTCTCCCAATACAAAGAATAACACAACCCCTTCTCTTAAGAAAAACGAAAATTTTCTCTTTTCACGGTCAAAATTGGTCTTCGATTTCCGATTTGGGAATTGCGACTTTTTGAATTGTTCGATTTTTCGAATGGCACTGAACATATGGGTTTCGATGTTGAAGAAGTGATCGATTGATGTTCGAGTTGGGGAAAAGAATACAAGAGGAGATTAGTTGAGTGATCTTGCATGATGCAGTTTGGGGTATTCAGTCACGCAATTTATGGGTTTCGGCTGTGATTAATGAAGGCGCGATTAGAGGATTCGGGGAGGTGACGCGTGGATGGTTAGGTTGTTCGAGGGGAGGGTTATGATTTTGGGCTCGGAAGTTCAACTGGGTATTGGTGAAAAGCGTGCGTTCGTGGAGGTGGTTGTTTGAACATGGGTTATGGGTTCAGATCGTAGCTGAAGACAAAGGTCAGGTTTCTGATTGGGTTGTGTAATGTCCCGTATTTTTGGTAGTCGAATATTTAATTTATTTTATTATTTTAAATATTATAATTGGAATATTAATGAATTTTAATATTTAATTCGTTTATTAAAAACAAAGTTTAAATGTTATAATTTATATATAATATAAAACGAGCTCAAAGTGGCGCAGTAGTTCGTAATATTGAGATTTCAACTTCAATTGGGCATACCGGATCCGATATAATTCGGATTTCTGTGAAACAAGAAACGTTTGAATCTTGTTAATGATAATTTTCATATGAAAGAGAAAAATCCAGATTTCGTATTATAGATTGTTAGTTATGTCCAAATCAAATTTTAAAATAGTCGCTATGGAAATCGTTTAAAATATAATGTTTAGTTATATTTCAAAGGGATTTTTATATTGGGCATCGTTTTAATGTGAATTGATGATATTAAATTGTATAACTTATATTTGAAGTTGTACATATTATTTTATTTAGCTATTTATAATAATAATTTATTGAATTATTTGAGAATTTTAATTATATTTTATTTATAATATAGGTCTTAGAAATAGTTTTCTTTTCAAACGACCTCCATTTTCAATGAAACAAGTTTTATTGGAATACCTATAATTAATTATTACTAGATCTCTGATTTGTAGCCCAATAGAGTTGTTTTGTCGGTAGACAAAATATAGAGGTGAACAAATAGAATAAAATACGCCACTTTTACCATTTTTAACAAAATAATTACATTGGAACCAAAACATAGAGACGTAGCGGTGCGCCAAATTTCATCGCGTTTGGAGTTCGCGAATATCGGTATGAACATTAAACGGTTCACGTAAATAGCGTGAAAATTTAAATAAATGAATAAAAATAACCGTATAAAAAAACTGAAGCAAATCAACCCAAGAAAAAGAAAGCGTTCGTAACTTTGTATGATCAAGAAGACTATACGCATGTACAGATGGTTTTCTTTTCTTTACTATTAATTTACTTTAACTTTGTGATCCCAAGTTTCTAAAACAAATTAAAATATATTCTAACACATCATCTTGCGCTCCCTATCAAAAGAAACAACCTATTTTGTATGCCTACATGACCACGTAGACCTACCCAATCTTAACCCGTGCCGACCAAGTAACGAGAAAAAAAATATGATTTTTCCAATACCTTGCTCTCCACGAAAACTTGGCTCACACGTTTGATTCCTCCTATAAAAAAACACGGTGCTGCTTCATTTTTCTCTCCCCAGAAATGGAGAAAACACTGTGTTTCTTCCAACAGAAAAATAAAATCCAAGCTCTATTTGCACCTAAAAATCTGTACTCCATTTTCAAAACAAAAGCCTTCCTTCCCCGGACTTAAACACGACTCCTCTTCACAATCAACCTGTAATCTCATTTCACGAAATACAAAACCCAACTCCAGATCTACTGAGCCGTGAATGGATGACGCAAGTGTATATGTGAATATGGAAGAGTATTGCATGCGCGAGGTTGTTGGGCGGTTCTGATGGGCTCGCTGGTGATCAGAGAATAGGCTGCAGCGATGAACGTGGATGAGCACTGAGCAGTCCATGGGTTTTGTTCCAGGCTTGAGCAGGCCTTACAGTGCGTCGGAGGGGTGTGTTTCGCTGGACTGGTCAAGCTGAGAAGGGGAGTTGGAGCTAGTGGATGCTATGCGGTTTCAGAAACAGGGAAGTGGGAGGACAAGCTGGGGCTTTCAAACTAAAAAGGAAAAGAAAAAAATATGAAGTAGCGTGCAAGATGGATCAAGGAAAAAAGGGGGAGAAACAGTATGGGAAGCTCACGTTGACAGGAGTGGAGAAGGCCATGCAAAATGGTGGTGGTTCATTAGGCAAGTGGGTGAGGTGATTAACGGGTGCGCATGTTTGTGAAGGGGGAACGTAAGAGGGCATTTTGCTTTAGTCTTGTTTGGGATGCAGGCGTGAACTGGAGAGGGAGAGGAAGAGGTATAGGGGATGGTCTGTTGAAGTGGCTTTAGTGTGTAAAAGGGTTAGCACGCATGGGTATTGATATGAACAGAACGGTGGCAGGTAGCGTGATATATGAGAGTATGGAGCTTGGCTTGTATCGCTGGGTAAGACTCATGGTATTTTTTTATAACTAAATTTGATTTTAATTTAAATACACGTCCATGTAGATGAACTAGAATGCCCAGCTTCAAATCGACTGTTTGTTCTTAGGAAATAATAACCTTGTCAATTAAAATCAGAAAAGTAAGAATTAAGGAAAGGTTATACCATTTAGTTTTAATAATTATTAAGTTATACCAATAACATGGATCGGGTTAGTCTTAATGTGCCTAAGCATGTTTAGGGCATGCAAAATCTAAATTGTATAAATATAGACATGCGATTAAATAATAATATATTATTTATGTTATTAATTTAAAAAAGTGAATGGCGTATTAAATTTGTATCTTGATTACACAGTATCGGAATGGAACTAACCAAAGGACACTGGGACCGTATCGACGGACGTGATATTATGAAGCTGGATTGGACATAATTGAAAACAACTGAGATATTTTATTTAACTGAAATGAACTATTATGACGACAAATGGAATCAAGGTGTGTTAAACTCACTCAGTTCTTCCCACTTATATTTTATATATAATCGGGTTTTATATTTGTGTGTTATGGTTGTTAATGGTTGTTTGTTTGTTTGTTGATTTTATTCATATTTTGACTGAAATAGATAAATTAAAAGTTCGTTTAATTTAAATTGAAATTAATCGTACTTCTAACGATTAAATCCAAGTGAGGTAACTTACCTCAGTGGTTACGTTTATAACACTATAAACGTTATAAATAAATGAATGAATGCTTGAATTTATGTTATTAGCCCAGTATTGACTGTTACAGTTATTATCGACTGTTATTATTCAACTGTTATGCCATCTGTTTAGATGCAAACCGAATATTGATTGGCCATATTGAATCGAATAATTTGGATTGTGATAACCCATTGTTTTGCAGGGAATAACAGATTGGAGGAACCCAACTGGATTCCTCACTGATATCGATAACGATTATCAATACGATTATATTGTTTGTTATGGAATGTGAAATTAGTTTATATTTCACGGTTTGGTACTATAGTAGCCATTTGCCTCTTTAGTACCATCGGTTAAAAGAAATAAATTTTCGAAATCGATATTAGTCAATTTCGAATGGTTTTCAAAGTTAGATATATTTATAAATAGTTTTGAAATACGATTTTTATTGTAAAAATAAACATAGTAGCTTTATTTACATTTTTTTATAATTATAATTATTTAAAGAGTTACAATATTATAAAATAAATAGTTAGATGAGATAAACTTATTGTACAAGTACATAAAACGTTAAAATGAGATATAAACGCCTTAATAGTCGTAAACAAAGTTTAAATGGAATTCAAAATAGTGAAATGGAATAACTAAATCGTGGGTCTAGGAGAATTTATAAAAGAGTTCAAAGAGTTATGTTTTTGTAATAAATAATCGTTTTTACTAAACGTTGTTTAAATTATACGAAATGTGATAAATTACATTTAATCAATAAGACTAACAAATCGAGGGGATTTGGGAATGAGTATTGATTTGGGAAATGGAATTTCGTATCTTTAAATGAAGTCGAATTTGAAAATATGAATATGGATTTGTAAATGAGATTTATAAATGGTATGAGACTTATAAATGGGATTTTGGTTAAAGTGACAAAAATGAATTTATATTTGGATTTAAATCCAATACTTGAAATAGATTGTTTAATCAAGATTTTCCCAAAATATAAGATAATTGGGTTTACGGGTATGAGTTGATTTTACATGAAAGAGTTGCAAATTAAATTCCTAAGATAAGGGAACTGGGTAAGAATAAACTGAAAAGTTGGGAAATGATATGAAACAACTAAGTGCGGTTTATTCCGAGGTTCGAAATGTGGTATTCCGAAGTTCGGAATGATTAATCGAAATGAGTATCATTCCGAGATTCGGAATGTGATATTCCAATGTTCCGAATGTTAATTGGAATGAATATAAATGAAGTTAAAAATTTGAATAGCGACAACGAATATTAATTATCGATAATGAACTGAAAATGGACTTTTTAAATGCTGTGAAAGTTGTGAAAATGAAAAGGGTAAGTTGTTGTAATTAATTTACCAAATGTTTTGTAAATGGAAATTTAAAGTTTTGGAAATGAAATCGAGTTAGAAAAGAGTTTGTAAATGTGTTTTATAATATTGGTTACAAATGAAATGAACTATTTTTAGATATGAAATTTTATAAATGATTACCATATGTTTTAAAAAAAGAATAAGTGGACGGGTATGATTTAAAGAGAATGTGATAAATTAAAGTAAAATGGTTTTGAAATGAAATCTGTAATGTTTGCTACAGATGATAAGTTGAATTATTTTGATAAATATCAAAATAAGGAATTGAAAGGATAACAATATTATAACTGTATAAGACATTAATATAAGATTTATAAAAGATTTGTTTTTAAACAAATGGAATTGAATTGTTGAAATAATTTGTAATATTATAATAAAGAGATATTAAGGAATTTTCATAAGGATTCTAGTTCTAATAGAATCGAAGCTTTGTCGAGATTTAAATCAGGTTTTCAAAGGAACGTGTGGTTAATAAACTTCTATTTGTTCTAAGGATATGAATGTTGTTGGTCAAAGTCCGAGAGGTAAATAAAATACCCCAACTTGAACGACTCCAGGATTATCCAAGAACGATATTAGTTTATAAACGAGAGAGTTGAGGGAAACATAAGTTATGATTCCCTCAGATGATACTATAAACTATTTCGAAAAGTTTATAAGTTGAATAAAATGAATATGGAGAATATTCTTATTTTATAATAAGACGTAAAAAGCGATGTTCCAAATATTGGAAAATTTAAAGAATAAATAGACGGTTCTTTAAAGAGGCTAAATGATACTGAGTAGTGAATCAGTGAATACATTTTTTATGGATGAATGTTTGTTTTATATGATAGTTAAATAACCAACTATCAAATTTGGCCCATACGATTGTTGGTAAGGAAAGACCGGGATCAAATTTATAATCGAAAATCATTCTGTCCAGCAAATACGAATACCTTAAAAATGCTAATTCGAGATGAAGCTATTGAAGACCGTGGATCTTCATAAGCGGAAGGATTACTTAAAATCTCTGACTTGCAAGCAGAGACAAACTGTGATTCTATCGTGGTTGAAATTTACGGATTCACAAGGACTTCTCGCTACTGATTCTCAGGGTGATTCCTAGAATGCAGTAGGAAGGTGCCTTCGGTTCATCATGTTCTTGGGTGACGTGTATGGATGGATGTTTGACAGAGTATTTCCAAAAAGGTCACGTACATTGATTTCTTCAACTGTACCAAGAGTGGAAGCGGAGAAGGAAACTTCTTAAAGCTAACACGTAAAGTATTATTGTGGACATCAATTAGTGATTGTTGATGGATCTGACGTTGTGGCATTCGAAGTGAAGGTGATGTGCTGGTAAAGCGTAGCCTAAAGACTCATCAACCGGGAAATGACAAAAATCGGGCAGGCAGCATGGCTATGTGGGTCGCTCCCATTAGGTTGTATAATCACCTATCTAGAGAAATTCCTTTTGCTTCTTTAATCTATCGATGTTGTCCCTTTCGGGAAACGGTGGTTTGAGCCCAACCGTTGGTGATATACATTCGATACACTCAAGCGAAATGAGTGGTCGGTCATGTGTGGGCCGGGTTGCAAGACGTTCTTGTTGAACCCAATGTATTCCCCTCTTGAGATACACTATTGGCAGGTGGTTCCATATCTTGTCATAGACATAATCCAATCTCCAATAAGCGCCCGTGGTTTTGTTTCGTATACTATATATGTAGAGCGTGAGATGCAAGCATTCTGCTAGATTCTATTTATTTGTATTTAAACACTATTATAATATCAGAAGATATATATGATTTCAAAAACGTTTTGGGTTATAGTAAGGTAAAAAAACCGTCCGTATTTATGTGTGGATCTGGTCTTACTATTATCCTTTTCTTTCAAAAGGATTTTTAACCTTAAAATCAACATGGGTGTTATTCAAACTTAGCGAGTTTTTCTCATTTTGGTTCACCAGACTGACCCAGCATTTGTAATGCTCGGGTTAGACCGGGTTGTACATGTTCAGGTTATCGGATGTTATGATGTGCAAAGAAGTGCTGAAGGAACGCAGACGTATGATGTATACCGTTGTTAGTCTGCTGTGTATTACATATATGAGGCAGGCTATTATAACTGTCCAGATGTATTGATGTACTCTGAGGTTGTAAGTTTTATTTAAAGCTCTCAGTAAAAATTTATTTTTATATTATATTTTGTTCCGCTGCAATGTGAGACTTTATGTTGTGTTTATTCTTCTTCTTTTTTCTTCTATTCTAATATTTCTTTCTTTCTTATCCCACCCTCTAACATTCTTTCTAATAACCATCTGGTGTTTTCGATACTGGAGTTCTGGCAGTAATATGGGATTGGTGTATTATTGTCAGAATTCGGGCGTCAAATTCCATCGGGTCGTTACAGGTTGATTTATTTAGGGTTTGCGATTTGTGAAGAAGGGGTTTTGGTGAGTCTTGATGACGGCTGGTGGTGAAGGTCTGAAGACTTTGTATTGATGAAGACGGTTGATGGGTGAATTTTATGGGTAGTGAAGATTGAAATCTGATCGGATAGTGGATTTTTCTTGAGCTTTTGAACGTCATGGGGCAAAGGTTGCAAATCGGTTTGGGTGCAAAGTGGTGCTGTGACGATCCCAAAACCCCGTGACACGGTGTTAAGGATAATCATTGGAATATAACACATTAATCATCATTAGCAGATCACAGATAATAGCATAAACAGAAAACAGAATAATTTACACACATATGACAGCGGAATCATATAGATATCATCACATCAGAGAAGCATAGTACAGGATACAACTTAGTGCATAATGATAAATAATCAGTCACCATCGCCCGAGGCGGAATCATACATAAAGAGTACACAAAAGGAATATCAGTCTACATCGCCAGTGGCGGAATCATAATATAGATACAATAATGGCGGAGAAAATCCAAGTCAGCACAGTGTAGTCAAGCCTCGCCATGAGCCAAAAGGTGCGTCAGAAACCTGTAACTAGGCTGCCCGTGTGAAAATGAGGGCACCCGAGTTTGCAAGGTGAAACAAACTACGAGTCAGTCATGGGACTGGTATGAGAAATCTACTCAATTCATTAACAACAATAATAAGGCAAATCAAAGGACCACGCCACTTTCGCGGAACGGGTTTACTCCAATGAGTGCTAGTGCATGAAATAAAACAAACGATTAAATCAACGCAATGCTTTTTATAAAATGAAGCCATTATAAGACTCAGGTCCCATCACACAATGCAACGCAAGCCGGAGGATAGAGTTTTTACCTTATAATGGCCAAAGATGCTTCATACGAATAAAACAAAAGTGCTTGATATTATTACTAGTGCATATATGTTTCAAAAGCGATTTCAATCATAAATATCAATCATAGGCGGCATAAATGACCCATACCACTATGTCGCCATACTAGTAATACAATCACGTCCGCATATTTCGTAATGGAAATTGGATTCCTTCATGAGTCGAGGCAAAGGGGCAAGCTCCTCTCCGATTCGAGACACTCTAGCAAATGCCTCGGGACCGCACACAGCAATCCCCTGGATCCTCCAAGGCCGGTCCTCTCTTACTTTTGAGGATTAATTATTCCTGAACACACGTTTCCCGGTCCTTACAGACCTATAATCGAGGCGCCTCGCATTCCAACAACCACACAGGTGAAAAGTAGATATAAATGTCAGGGCTGGGAGGTCACTGACACCACCATAGCTAGAAAGAAACGTCATGCACTCCTTGGGTCCTTCTCCCGTTTTTGACTCATACCGGGGTGTGAGGCTCGCGAATTCACATTATACACAAAGCTACGTCACACAGACCATGCTTTGATCATCAACCACAAGACTTTGCTTTGCAACAGAAGCCTTGATCATATGCCACTTAGGCGTGCCACACAGGCAATCCACTCCATGCGACTGATTTCTGTCAATACATAACCTCTGAGCTCGTACGTCTCAGAGAAGGGCGTTAAGCAAGAGAATAAATCCTCCGCCGCCAAACAGATATATATTTAACAGAGATCAATCAACACAGAACAAAATCCAATGTCAGACACACAGTTCATTTACAAGTCCGTTCTGGGTCTGAACGAAACCGGAGGCACCAATTCCTCGCATACCCGTACAATCAACACTATGTTTGGACGGCTACTACTTCAATTCCTTCATGGTAGCTACTCCAATCACGAGCATCAGTAGCGCCCATCCATCCAATGTGGAGATCGTCGGTCTTCCGTCGTCTTCGACTCTTCGACTTCTCAACGTCGATCGATTATTCGAAATGAGATAAACTCGGCCTTTTCAAATAACCCACGTATATTTAGATTTTCAAATCAATTAATCACATGGTTGGACCATTCAACATTCACATTTCAGTTATTTAGTTATAATTTTCATGTCAAATACATTCAACCATCACATATCAAGCAAACACAACAAAATTGGTTTATTTCCACTATATATCGCCCATAATATTTTATAACGATATATCGCCATTTTTATTTAATTTAAAATGGCCATATTTAATTAAACGACGTTTCAGGTCGTGTCGATGCACTGGCGCTGCTTTCCACTAATTTTGGTTTACACATATATGAAAATCTAACCGTTGGATCTTCACAAATTTTACATCATTAGGAAGGTCATTTCAAAACGAACCCAACGGTTTCAGTTTTGGGAAAATCCGACGGTCGGATCTTCCACACCAACCATTTGAAGTTACGATTTCAATTTACGAACTGCAGCGTCGTTATTCGATTTAATTTAATTATATTTTTATATATATATATAAATATAATCGTTTCTGGCGCTGTTTTTCTTCAGTTTTGAATTAAACATTCCAGACAATCCAACCGTCGGATCTTCACAAAGTTGGTGCCGTTGGAAAGATATTTCCAAGGCGAACCCAACGGTTGAGGTTTCGGAAAAATCCAAGGGTCGGATCTTCCGCACTAGTCGTTTGAAATCACGGTTTCAAAATATGAACTGCACGGCCACGTTTCGTTTTAATTCTATTTATATTTATATATTTATATAAATATAGTTCATTCAAAAATTCCAATATCGTTTCCACTTCAATTATTTCACTAACGCCTTTAATTTTTGGAAAATTTCGCCATAACCTCCTTTGTACGGGAGGGTCTGGGAAAATTCCCAAATAGCCACACGGGCGTCTCATATCAAAAAGAAAAAGAAAAAGCCAACAGGCTCATAAAATCATCACCCAAACAAAGCGGTAAATGTGTACCTATTTGTCGGGCACAAAATTCTATTTCTCTTCTCTAGCCCCTTTTGCTTTAACCTGTTCAATAGATATGCATGTACATATATACAATTTCTAACATTTATCATTTTCCATTCAATTGCATATTTGATTTGCTTTGGTTTAAAAACACCATTCATTCGAATGTTGCATGCATAGGCTAAAATCATATCATTAGCTAGTTAATGTATATTTCAACTCACGCACGTTTATTTGAACAAGTGGCTATTTTTAACACTTCACATTTCAAAGATGATAATTTTGGCGAACTAAAATAGATTTCAACACATGACTATTTTATTTAATTCCCATGCATGTTAAAAATAATATTTCTATCACCAATATTTGTTTCAACGTCCGCATATCTTTAGCATATCACACATATGATAAAAAGGATATTTTTATCATTTAAAATATTTATTCAACCAATGTATGGTTTCAACACTTCATAGTTTCAATAAAAATGTAATTTTTATTGTTCAATCTTTTTATTCAACACATGAATATTTCCACTACACACACTTCTCAACAAATGAGCATTTCCACACATGGACATTTTATTTATGTTGTTCATATTAGAAAGATGAAATTTTGATTGTTGAAACTATTTATATAAGGCGAATATTTTGCATACTTCATATATATATATATATATATAAATGTGATTTTTATTGATTAAATACTTCATTCATTCACAAATGAATTTAATTTTCACACAACACTTTTCAACACATGAATATTTCCACACATGGACATAGTTTCAATATATGGCTTTAATTTCAATGCATGTAAAATAATTTCAACATATGAAAATAATTCTAACACACAAAGATTATTCAAAATTTCGGCAGCATAACGGCAGGGTAGTTAAAACCGGCACCGTCCCTAGTACGGCTCCTCGCTCTACCTTAAAACCTCGCGGTTTTTGACAATGGGGATTCATGCATCTAATTCGCACGCAGGCGGCATGTTTATTTTTATTTCCACAAATATTTCAAATTCATTTCAATCACCAATGGGTATTTTTCAACCACAACCAAACAATATCAACCACAAACAATTATTCAACCATTCGTATTTTTCACCCAATATTTCACACCAATTCCCCACAATAAATATCGTCCATGGTTTGTGGACGAGGGGAGTATATATATATATATATATAATATATTTGCTATATTTCACTAGCATTTCAACACATATATCAATTATTCTATGCATGTAAAAATTCATACTTCGCTCATATAGCTTACACTACGCATGTACATGAGGTATACAACACGTATGTAATTTATACTTCGCTTATATAAATTATACACGACATTTTCCATTCAATTTCACGTTAATTTAGATTTCTCACCTTGGTTTTCTGAGCGCTAAAAATCGATACGATGTCAGAAAAATCCGCAGCTTCATCTATTGGGTAGAGAGCTTCCTTGCGGTCTCGATGTTTCCTGTTTCATCGAATTTCGTCAACACACCAAAAAGATATGATTTTTCAAAGTGTAAAGATCAAAGAAAAACGCACTTTCAGAAAGCTTCAAAACTAGGTTTGCGGTTTTCGCGAGAACCGGGACACGAGGGGACGATCAGGAAGTTGGAGGTGGAAGAGCTTCGAGAGAGCTACAGGCGCGCAGTGGTCTGGTGGGACTCGGTGGCGCAGAACGGCGGCGGCGGCGGCTTGAAGGTCGGAAGTTTGGAGGTGGATATCTCGGCGTAGAGGCGACGATAGGGGGAACTCCTTATATGGATTTGAAGAGGGGAGGGAGAACTACAAAAGTTGAACTGGGGGAGGAGCTAATTCTGGCCGTGGCGATCGGAAATCGCCTGGGAAGGTGAAAGAGGGCTTCCGTCGTCGATGTCGGGGTCGGGGGGGTTTCTGTTATTTTTTTTTTTTAATTATGAATAGAAAAATATGATTGGCCGAGACTATATTAAAATTTTTAAATAGTGTTTTCTTAAATGAACTCCTTTTTAAACCCAACGACTGTCGCCCCTAGCTAAATACCCCTGTTCCGGACACAATGGGATATGTTTCGTAGGCCAATTCGACTGTTACAGTCAGTTATTTTTCAAATTAAAGTATAAAACATTTAATTTTTAACTCTGAACACACATTTCAATTTGCCAGGGCCACAAACTGATTCGAAAAATTCCAGAAAAATAAATCTAGCTATGTTTTGACGCTACGGTCCCAACAAAACTAGTTTCGTCGAATTTTGACGTCGTTTGAAAAATGGCCATTTTCTGGTCGATCCAATTTAACAGAAATCGACCAAACACATTTTCTTTTGCCACGCTCACATACTAGCTTCAAAAATTATGAAATTTGAAACCTAGCAATAGTTTGACATCCCGGACCCAACAAAAGTGGTTTCGTCGAATTCCGAGGTCGTATGCAAAATATCAATTTTCCAGGGCTATATTCTATATACCGACCCCTCTGAAAATTCATTCGGCCATAACTTTTGATTCCCGTTATGAAACTTCGATTTTTCAGATTCGTTAGAAAGGTATTGACTAACAGATTTAAATATTTTTGGTTTTGCTAAAATCCGTTATATTTTCCACCCTGCATAGTCAGTCAAAGTTTGAATTCAAATTTTCAAACTGACTCACTATTTCTAATTCACTATTTTATTGAAATATTCTATTTCAATGGTTCAAATTGCTTTGAAATAATCAATTTAAAAATTTTAAATTGGCTCGCATTTTCCGGGTTATTACAGGTACGGTTCAAGAGGAGGGAGGAACAGTTCGCTGATAGGCTGGTGAGTATGAGGTTGTGCTGAATTGTTTGACTTTCAGTTTTTGTATGGTGAAGGTGAAGATGTTGTTTGTGACAGGAGTTGGTACTTTCTGGTAGAGGATTGTATGATGCTGCGAATTGTTAATTGCGTAGTTTAATGAAGCATGTTGAAGTTTGTGCAAGGGATGGTGATGAACTGAAGCTACGCTGGGTTATGTGAAGAAGGTGGCGTTTTCGGGTCTGAGGGAATGATGGTTTACAACAAACAAGAAATTAAAGCATGAGAAGAAGCCAGAAAATGGCAAAAGATTTTTTTTCATTGTTTTGAAATTTGTAAAAAACGAGTTTATAGAAAGAGAAAAAAATGTATTGATTGGAAAGAAATTTGAAAAAAAGGAAAGAAATTGAGAAAACAATTGGAAAGAAATCGGAAAATTTGGATAAGTATTTTTTTCTTTTGTATGGAAGATTACGATATCATTGAATAATACCAAATCTAACCAATCAATTATTTTTATATTTACAAGAAAACAAAAGGAAAAAAATAAAATAAAAACTAACACGAATCGAAAATTAAATAAATAATAAAATTTAGTGTTTACCTCCCCGACAATGGCGCCAAAAACTTGATCGACGCTTTTGAAGAACTAGAAAAGTGTGAATTTTGTAATAATAAATTCTGCAAGCGCACAGATCATTTACTGTGTAATATGCAGGTCGAATTATAGGGAGGTGTTTTAAATTTTATTATTTATATATTCTTAGGCGAGTTAGACAATATTTGGAGACGGGTTTGAAATAATGTTATTGAATTTACTATGGATCTGAATCTAATTAGATCAATACTAAATTCAATGAATAAAACAGAGAACAATTACTAGAACAAAAATAACAAACAAAAACAATGACAACAGAAATTAAAATTAGTATTGCTGTTGAATCTAATCAAACGGCCAATCCTAATATGCAATAAAATAACAATAACAATTCGTGTTCTACCAAAATTAATTGAGTAGATAACACAAATTGTTATGAAAGAAAAGAACACTAAAACTAGAATGAAGAAAAACCTTATTTAGAATAAAAGAGAATACAGAATAATTGAGGCTTCATTTACAATGGATACAACGTATATTTATAGGTGAGATTGGCTAACCCTAGTCAAATCTATGAATATATGGGCCTCTTTATCCAAGAATTATTATCATATCTCGTGCCTTTTTTAACTAAGCTTGTTTGAAAATAATCTTTAAGGATATCTGAGCATATCATGGTGAATATCTTCCAAATCTTCCATGTAGATAATTGATTGGTGATCAAATTGCATGTGATTAGTTCTTCCAAATATGTACACTTATTAGACTCCAAAAGCACATAAGATATAATCTTCAAAATTGATCTTCTTCTTGTGCAATATCTTTTCTTTTAGGGGTGCATAAGGATTGATTAACAACCCATGAAAACATATGAAAATACCCAATGCAAAATTTATTTATTTACAATAAAGGTAAGATATGAGCATAAAAATAAACATTTTTACAGGTTAATCAGTAAGCATTAATTACTATAATACTTAAATTATAAGTACTGTGTAATGGATGAATGGTTGATATGAATGTTATTATGGTTGTCATTAGTCATAATATAACAAAATACACTCTCATATATGGAATTATAAGTGTATTGGTTAAGTCTCGTTCCAGTTGGATAATATAAATGAATATTTTATTTATTTAAGTGGAAAGAAGGCTTAAAAAGTGAAAGTTGGAATCTTATATCCGAAACCAGAGAGAAATGAAATTATAGTGTTTATGAAAAACTTTTGTAAAGGTAGAAATTGATTTAAACAAGGATTTGATATAAAACAGCTCGTTCAATTTTAATACGTGAAATCGATTTTGATTTTGAAATTGAATTTGAGATATATACGCAAACGATGTTTAAAATTCAAATTGATTGTTCCAATAGTCCTATATAATGTTTAATTCGATTTCAGCAAAGTTTGGATTTCAAAAGGTTAATTTTTAAAAAAAATTAGTATTTTATTAATTAAATAATAATATAATATTCATTAAGAATAAATATTTGAATTTAATGTTGGAATTTTGAAATAGTATTATATGTTTTAAATGGAATTCTAATCTATTTTGAAGTAAAACGGATTATTTTTAATATGAAGTTAAAATACGGTTAAATAGAGCTTGTCCCACTGCGGTAGCTCGCGAATTTCAACCGTAAACTTTAAATAAACATACCGGATGAAATTTAAGTCGGATTTTCCCGAAATGAAAAACGTTTCCTTCCAAATGGTAATAGTTTTCAAATAAAAATGAAAATTTCAGATTTCAATATGTAGATTTTGAAATTGTTTAAAATAAGTTTAAATAAAAATCGCGGTAGTGGAGTTCGTTGACTATAATGGTAAACAACTATTTATAAGTAGTTAAAAATATGGAAAAATCATGATAAATCATAATAAATTATTTAAAAGTGATTTGAATTGATAATGTTAAGGTTTGGATAATAAAACGGTTATTTAATCAAACTAGTTAATATAAGATATTCAGTGACGCTTTTGTAATGCTTTTGCCACACATTTGCAATACTTTTTTTTACCAATACTAAAATTTAATTAAGAATTACTATCCATACCTTTTATAATCCTTTTCAAATAGATAATAAAGTGTTTTGATGATAATTTTGATATTATATATAATCTTAATAAGGTTTAGATTTTCCAATTTTAAATGAATTTGTTTTGGATGGAAATAATCTTTGGATATTTGATATTAAATACCATAGTTAAAATTTATATTGTTTGAGGAATTGGAAAGGTATTTATACCATTATTCCACTTATAGTATTTGTTGATTATGAGAATTGATATTGAATATAAGTTGATATGATTTATATACAAATCTTATATTTAATATCAATATGTTTTGGTTTGACCAAAGGTTAATGAATGGTTTTTGGAATAACTTTAAATCAAGGAATCAATAAAGATTTTTAAAACGTCTGTTTAAGATGAGTAAAAGCCATGGGAAATGTTTTATTGACATTTTACAAGGCTTAGTTATCTTTGGGCTAAAAGGTATGTTTCAAATGGGAAATTTACGAAATAAATCTTTTAATTAAGATTTAATTGGAATATGAGTTTAAAAGAAACCTTGAGAAAAGTAAATAAAATCTTGGTTTAAATTTTTTAATGAAATGGATTTTTGATTAAAGAGTTTTTCTCAGATGAGGATTTTTTTAAAGATAAGAAGTGGATAATTGTCTTAAGAAGGTTTTAATTAACCAAATTTTGAATGCAAGTAGGCTTAACTGAAATCTCGTGTAATCCATATTGTTTAAAATGGCGCTTATTATTTGGAAAGACCGAGATCGGATTTCTATCTGAAAACCATTACGAATAATGATGCGATGAAATGGAGCAAATGAAGATTATGAAGATCAGATATTTTCAAATCGAAAGGACCACTTATCGACATTCTTTTCGTTGGTAGATCATCAGTATAGAGATGAATATCATCCTTTTTAACAGTGGTCCGGACATATTCAGAAATTATTGCATTGTAAGGATTTTCGCTACTAAGTAGGAGGATGCCTTCGGTTTCATTTAGTCCCAGAACGAACATGTATGGATGTCTTTTTACATTGTATTTTCTAATGTATTGATTGATCTTTACTAAACATATTTCTGTTGGTGGCGGAGAATTTATTCTCCTAGCTTAACACCCTTATTTGAGACGTAGGAGCTCAAAGGTGATATGGTTAGTAATTATTAATTATATGTTATGAAATGACAGTGTGGTATGCGAAGTAATTGAGCTATGAATGATCAAAGCATGGATTTTAAGCTTTGTGTAACGTGACTTTGTCAAGCCTCACACCCCGGTACGATGGTAAACTGGTGTCAGATTTGTATGCTTTTGAAGTTGGATATTTCGGTGATCACCTAGGCCTAAGTATCCTATCATGAAAGAATATAGTGAAAAATTTGAGTCCTTGGATGTTACTCGCTAAATATTCGAAGTTGTGGATAGTATAGAGAAGGGTCTGAGTCCTTAGATGTTACTCGTTGAATACTGTGTTGTGCGTCAGTTTTAATTCCACAGATTGATCTTTCATACCATGAACCATCATATTGGAAACTCACTCTCCAATACGAGCCCCTACTGTTTTATTTGTATACCTACATCAATGTGATAGGATGGGGTATTATGCTGACTAAGATTGATACATTTACTTTCGAAGTGATTTTTTCTTCACTATGCACTAATAAAATATCGAATTGTTTTCGTGTATCAAGCATTTTTGGTTGTCATAAGGACAAAACTCGCCAAACGTGTGTGCTCTCATTGTATGTTATGTAATGAGCATTCTGACAACATCATTTTCTAAAAAACATTAGAATTTTCAGCACTAGTATTCATAAGGGAAAAACTCGTTCCATGTTATATGGCATGGTCTTATGAATTACCTCGCTTTAAAAGTATATCTATTTTTTAAGTTCTCACACTAGTCTTATGATTGACTTAGAGTTTATTGTTCCTTCACCTAAACTCTGGATGCTCATATTTTTCCACATGGGTTGCCTAGTAGTTTAGTTTTGCAGGTAGTTTTAGAGTCATTTTAGAGCAGGTTTTAGATTTAGACTAAAGCTGTATTTGGAGCATTCGTGTTCTTCTACTAGAGTCATTATATTTTCCGCTGTAAAAACCATTATACTCTGATATTTCTTGTAACTCTGATGTAAAACTATTGTTATATAATAAAAGTTCATTTTTTTTATGTTCTGATGTATTATTACACCAGGCGATGTGAATTTCGACATTTGAATACCAAGTATGTATTAAATGCCGATTTTCGGAGGTCGAAAATCTGGGTCGTCGCACTTTTACATTAATTTTATTTCACAATTTACTTGACATCTAATTTATTAGCAAACGATTTTATTTATTTAGTTTGAAATCATTTCATTATGTCTCACTTAATGTATACCATTTATTTCCAGTTGTAATATCTTAAAATAACTATTAAATTTAGAAATATTCCTTTAAAATTTCATTTTATTTTACAACAAATTTACCTATTAACTCAAGTGAAACATTTATTATAACAATCTAAATTTATTTTTTTAAACATTTTGAGACGACCCAAAATCCCGTTCAGACGGAAACAAGGGTTATCTTTGGAATATAACACAGAAACAGATAATAGCAGAACAAAATTAATAAATACACCAGATAATGAACAATAGAATATACTGGATAAAAGTAATCATCAGAGTTACACAGTATACAGGATCTTACTTAGTACAAATACAGTTCAGCTATACATAAATGTCTACAGCGGAAATAAACAAAATATGTACAATAGGAGCTGAACAGCATAAAAAGAAATAAATGATAGAATCCATCTTCAGCTCCAGCTATCCAGAAAGAACCAGCTAAACCTGAATACAAGGCTGCCCGTGTAGAAAAAGGGGCACCCGAGTTTGAAAGTGAAACAAACCACGAGTCAGTCATGGGACTGGTATGAGAAATCCACTCAACACATATATAATTGGCTAATCACAGGACCACGCCACTTTCGTGGAACGGGTTTACTCCATTGGATTGCCAGTGCTTTAAAACAAATCTTTCTTTTAAACATCGCTATGCTTTTTATAAAAATGAAGCCATTATAAGACTCAGTTCCCATCACACAATGCAACGCAAACCGGAGGATAGAGTTTTTACCTTATAACGGCCAAAATATGCTTGATATGAATAAAACAAAGGCATTTGATATTATTGCTAGTGTTTATATGTTTTGAAAACAATTTCAAATCATAACTATCAATCATAGACGACATTAATGCCCCATACCACTATGTCGCCATATATATAGGTATACAATCAAAATCGCACGATGTCGTATTTGGAAATTGGATTTCCATCATGAACCAAGGCAAAAGATAGTCCTTACCGAATTCGAGACGCTCTAGCCCGTGTCTCAGGCAAGCGCGTAGGCAAGCCTTGGATCGTCAGGGCCGGTCCACCGATGTGGATTATTATGCCTGAACAATACGTTTCCCCGCCCTTTGGGGCGTCAACGAGCCAACGAATGACTCCATCGGACCCGGATCGTCCGATCAAACCGAGGCGCCTCGCAACAGCAACAACCACATAGGTGAAAAGTATATAAATGTTAGGGCTGGTAGGTCACTGACACCACCCTAGCTAGAAAGAAACGCATGTCCTCCCTGAGGTCCTTCCTCCCGTTTTAGGTTCATACCGGGGTGTGAGGCTCGCGAATTTACGTTATACACAAAGCTACGCCACACAGGCGGTGCTTTGATCATCACCACAAGACTTTGCTTTTCAACAGAAGCCCTGATCACTGCATCTTAGCATGCCACACCGGCAATTCACACCGTGCAACTGATGGCTATCAATCACACAGAACAAATTCCAATGTCGGACACACAGTCCATTTACAAGTCCGTTCTGGGTCTGAACGAAACCGGAGGCACTAAATACCTCGCAAACCCATCGATCACCACGTATGTTTGGACGATCACCACTCATTATCCATATTTCGGGATGCCTCCCAATCAGGACCTCGGTTACCATCCAAACGAGGTGAAGATCTCCGGTCTTCGACCATCGTTTTCATCTTCGACTTTCAATCGTCGGTCAATTATTTGAAGTGAGAATTAACTCGGCCTTTTCAAATAATTCACGTATATTTAGAATTTCAAATCAATTTATTTCAATGGTTAAATTATTCGACAACACCAATTGTGTTCTTTAATGTAATTTTCACACCAAACACATTCAACCATCAAAAGCCACATAAATCAAGCAAATTCAATTTATTTCCATTCCATATCGTTTATGATATTTTATAATGATTTATCGCTATTTTTATTTATTTTAAAATAGCCTATTTATTCAAAACGACGCTTCGGGCCATAACGCGGCCGTGGCGCTGTTTTTCTTCGGATTTGATTTACACACATCTGAAAATCTAACCGTTGGATCTTCACAAAATTTACATCATTAGAAAGGTCTTTTCAAAACGAATCCAACAGTTCCAGTTTCGGGAAAATCCGACGGTCGGATCTCCCGGTACAATCGTTTGAAGTTTCGATTTCAAAATACGAACTACAGCGTCGTTATTCGATTAAATATATATAATTATATTTATATATATATAAATATAATCACTTCTAGCGCTGTTTTTCTTCAGATTTGAATTAAACATTCCAGACAATCCAACCGTTGGATTTTTACAAGGTTGGTGCCGTTGGAAAGATTATTCCAAGGCGAACCCGACGGTTGAGGTTTCGGGAAAATCCAATGGTCGGATTTCCCGCATTAGTTGTTTGAAATCACGGTTTCAAAATACGAACTGCACGGCTTCGTTTCGTTTTAATTTTATTTATATTTATATATTTATATAAATATAGTTTCTTCAAAAATTCCTATATCGTTTTCATTTCAAATATTTCACTAACGCCTTAAAATTTTGGAAAATTTCGCCATAACCTCCCCTGCACCGGGAGCATCGGGAAATCGCACATAGCTTTCCCGGTCCTTCTAATCTCAAAAAGAAAAAGAAAAAGCCAAGCGGCTAGCCAACAGGCTCATAAAATCATCACCCAAACAAAACAGTAAATGTGTACCTATTTGTCGAGCACAAAATTTTATTCCTCTTCTCTAGCCCCTTTGCTATAACCTGTTCAATGAATATGCATGTACATATATATACAGTTCTTATCATTTATCATTTTCTATTCAACTTCATATTTGATTTCTATTTGGTTTAAAAACACCATTCATTCTAATGTTACATAAATAGGTGCAAATCATTTCATTAGCTAATTAATGAATATTTCAACTCATATATGTTTATTTTGAACAAGTGGCTATTTTTAACACTTCACATTTCGACGATTTATGCATACAATAAAAATGTGATTTTTATTGTAAAACAATTCATTTCAAAACACTATTTTTCTATATAGTTCATATAGGTGACAAAAATAGGATTTTATATATAGATAAAAGGTGATTTTTATTATCAAACAATTTATTTCAAAATATGAATACCATTCAACACATGAATTTCTAATCAACGAATGAATATCAATTCAACACATGAATGTTTTCTATAGTTTCTATATATAGATAAAAATGTGATTTTTATTATCAAACAATTTATTTCAAAATATGAATACCATTTAACACATGAATTTCTAATCAACGAATGAATATCAATTCAACACATGAATGTTTTCTATAGTTTCTATATATAGATAAAAAAGTGATTTTTATTATCAAACAATTTATTTCAAAATATGAATACCATTCAACACATGAATTTCTAATCAACGAATGAATATCGATTCAACACATGAATGTTTTCTATAGTTTCTATATATAGATAAAAATGTGATTTTTATTATCAAACAATTTATTTCAAAATATGAATACCATTCAACACATGAATTTCTAATCAACGAATGAATATCGATTCAACACATGAATGTTTTCTATTCAATGAATAAATATAGTTTAAGCATATGAAAATAATTCAAACACACGAATATTATTCAAAATTTCGGCAGCATAACGGCAGGGTAGTTAAAACCGGGACCGTCCCTAGTATGGCTCCTCGCTCTACCTTAAAACCTCGCGGTTTTTGACAATGGGGATCATGCATCTAGTTCGCACGCAGGCGGCATGTATATATTTATTTCATTTCCACAAACTAATCCTATGTGGTTTCAACCAAATATTTCTCAACCATAAATGGGTATTTTTCAACCACCATCAATCAATATCAATCACAAACAATCCCAAACAACCATTCGCTATCAATCAATTTTCACACCAATTTCAATCAATAAATATCGTCCATGGTTTGTGGACGAGGGCGTATATATATATAGATATATATTTATATATAGCAATTCACTTTTATTTCAACACATATATATATAGTAAAAGGAATTGAAGAGTGAGAAATTCTCACAAATAGCTATCCAACTTCACGACACTTCGCTTAGAGAAATCTTCGCCAATCTCGCCTTTTGTCGCTTTCGCCCGTATTCTCTACATATGTAAAAAACGAATTTTTACTATGTTATTCAATATATAAAAATCGAATTTCAAAAATATAGATTCCGCCTTTTCAAAAATAAAGATTATATTTTTAATATTCCTATGATGTAAAAATTATATTTTTATTACTTTAAAAATATAAAAATCATCTCTTACTTCTTCTACTTAATAAAAATTCCGTCTTTTCTATTTTAAAAATATGATCTTTCCTATCCAAGTTCAAATCTTTTTCTATTTGAAGTTCAAGTCTTCTTCTATTTAAAATTCAAGTCTTCTTCTATTTAAAGTTTAAATCTTTTCCTTTTTAAAATTCAAATCTTTTTCTATTTAAATTTTAAATCTTTTCCTTTTTAAAATTCAAATCTTTTTCTATTTAAAGTTTAAATCTTTTCCTTTTAACTTAAAATTAAAATCAGTTTTTAAACCCTTTTAAAATCAGTTTTAAATCCTTTTTTAAAAACCAGTTTTAAATCCTTTTAAAAAAAATCAGTTTTAAATCCTTTTAAAAAAAACCAGTTTTAAATCCTTTTAAAAAAAAATCAGTTTTAAACCTTTAAAAATAATCAGTTTTAAACCTAATTAAAATAAATCAGTTTTAAACCTAATAAAAATAAAAATAAAAATAAAAATAAAATACTATTCTTAATGTCTGCGAAGAAGGGGGGGTGACAGCTAAGCTCGGCGGCAGGAGGAGGAGCTGGCGAAGCGGAGGGGTCTCGAACGGGGGCTCGCGAATTTGGGGCATCGCGATTGGTTCAGGGGGGTGCGATGTCACTGGCGGGATCAACGAACGAGGGGGAGGGGGATGCGGTGATGGGCGGCGCCTCGCCTGAGGCAGCGGCAGTCGATCGACGATGAAAGGGGGGGCGCCTGAATGAAGTCGGGTTTTTTTTCTTTTCTTTTTTTTATTTTGAACGAGAATGAATGTGAGGAGAGAGAGAGAGAGAGAGAGAAAAAGGGTTTATATAAATATTTATTATTATTAAATTTCTATTTAAAAGTTGACTTTTTATTCGAAGTCGAAATGGGACCCACCAACTGTCGTCCATAGCGTTTTACCCCCATTCCGGACACAATGGGATATGTATCGCAAGCTGATTTGATCATTACAATCAGTTTCCGTTGAATTTACATTTAAATCACTATATTGAATTTTAAACGTACATTTCAAATTACCGGGGCCACATACTAACTAGAAAAATTCCAGAAAAATATTTTCTCGCTTCATATTGACGATACGGTCCTAACAAATCTAGTTTCGTCGAATTCTGAGACCGTTTGAAAAATGGCCAATTTCCAGTCGATTAAAATCAACTAAAACCGGTCAAACGCGTTTTCCTTTGCCACGCTCACATATTGATTCGAAAAATTATGAAATTTGAAACCTAGCAATAACTTCACATCCCGGACCCAACAAAAGTGGTTTCATCGAAATCCGAGGTCGTTTGCAAAATGTCCATTTTTAAGGGCCTGAATTCCATAGCGACTATTCAGAATTTTCAACTGGACATAGCTTTTGATTCCCGCTATCAAATTTCGATTTTTCAGATTCACTAGAAAGATATTACCAATTAGATCCTAATGTTTTTGGTTTCACTAAAATCCGGATTGTTTTGCACCCGATACAGTCCGACAAAGTTTGAATTCGATTTTCGAAACTACAGCGCCCTTTCAGGCCTTATTTATAATTATAATAAATTATATTCATTTTCAATTGTCGATTCAAACTCAGTTTTCATCGCCATTATTTAAAATATTTATTTTAAATATTTAAAATCCATTATTTTAGCCAATTTAAAAATTTTAAATTGGTTCAGATTTTCTGGGTCGTTACAATCTCCCCCACTTAAAACTTTTCGTCCCCGAAAAGGAATAAAGTCGAAAGTGGTTTGATAAATCTACAATTCCACAATACAACAACCAATTTGTTTCTAACCTTTCAAAAATATTCTGATCAACTCCTATATTCTTTTATAAATCATTCAGAGTATAGAATAAATAGTGCACATCCCGAGGAAGAAAATAGCAACAAAATAGAGAATTATATGGTAGTGCAAAGTAGGTTAAATGTACCTTGCACCGGAGTCAATCAGAGATATCCACTCGGCATCTGGGATAAGCTTTCTGAATGCTCTCCTCAGTTTCCCAAGTACAATCTCGCGGATCTCCACTCCATTGCACTTTGACTAAGCGAACCTTCTTGTTCCTCAGCTCTTTGATTTCTTTGCCTATTATCTTTAGCGGCTCTCGCCTCACAGCTAATTCTGGAGTAATTTCAATATCCTGCTGAGCTGCTTCTTCCACGATCAAGTCTGGATCATGAACGTGCTTTCGAAGTTGAGATATATGAAATACATCATGAACTCCAGGCAACCAATCAGGAAGTTTGACCCTATAAGCGAGAGTTCCGATCCGTTCCAGAATAGGAAACGACCAATAAATTTGGGCGCTAACTTTCCAGTTTTACCGAACCGGATAACTCCTCTCATCGGCGATACTTTCAAATATACATAGTCGCCAACTTCAAAGGATATATCTCTTCTTCTATCGGCATAGCTCTTTTGTCGGCTTTGAGCGGCGAGTAATCGCTTTTTAATAAAATCGACTTTGTCGGCAGCTTCTCGAATCATATCAGGCCCTAACACAAGTCTATTTCCAGGCTCGACCCAACAAACAGGAGATCGGCACGGTCTACCATACAATGCTTCGAATGGCGACATTGTCAGGCTTGCCTGATAGCTGTTGTTATAAGAGAATTCAGCCAAATGCAGATGGTCTTCCCATGATCCACCGAAATCTATAACACAAGCCCGCAATAGATCTTCTAAAATGCGATTCACCCTCTCAGTCTGACCGTCTGTCTGAGGATGATAAGTGGTGCTTAAGTTCAACTTCGTTCCCAGCTCGACTTGAAATGCCTCCTAGAATTTACTAGTGAATATTGTATCTCTATCACTGACTATACTGAGCGGCACTCCATGTAGTCTAACTATTTCCCTGAAGTAAATCTGCGCCAGACTCTGAGCAGTTCTATTTGATCTGACAGGTATGAAATGGGCGGTCTTCGTGAAGCGATCTACGATCACCCAAATACTGTCATTTCCTTTTCTGGTCCTGGGCAGACCATCAATGAAATCCATAGAAATATGCTCCCACTTCCAACCAGGAACTTCTAGTGGTTGTAACAATCCAGCCAATTTCTGTTGGTCACTCTTGACTAGCTGGCAAGTAGGGCATCGGCTAACATATATTGAAACATCTCTTTTCATAGCCTTCCACCAGAATGTTCTTTTGAGATCGTTATACATTTTGGCCACACCAGGATGGGTACTTAGCTTGGACTTGTGACACTCGTCTAACACTTCCCTTTTTAACTCTGGGATGTCAGGAACACAAATCCTTCCTTTTAACCTCAAGGTCTCGTCGTTATCTATTTGAAAACACGAGGGTTCGCCTTTCTGAATCCTTTTGATCATTTCCTTAATAAAGTTATCCTCCTTCTGAAGAATAGATATTTTGTCAATCAAGGAAGTCGTAATAATAAAGCTGGCGATCATTACATTCTTTCTGCTCAGCGCATCGGCCACGACATTGGCTTTCCCTGGAGTATATATAATTTCAAAGTCATATGCTGCAAGAAACTCCAGCCAACGCTGCTGCCTCAAATTTAAGTCCTTCTAAGTGAACAGATACTTTAACGACTGGTGATCTGTAAACAGTTCAAATCTCTCGCCCAGAAGATAGTGTCTCCAGATTTTCAAGGCGAATACTATAGCCAATAACTCAAGATCATGAGTTACGTAGTTTTTCTCGTGCGGCTTCAATTGACGGCTAGCATAAGCAATCACTTGGCCTCTTTGCATTAACACTGCGCCAAGGCCTTCTCTAGAAGCATCAGTCCAGACTTTTAAATCCTGGTTGCCATCGATGATGGTTAACACTGGAGCTGTCGTTAATCTTAACTTTAGCTCTTCGAAAGCCTCCTCACTCTCTTGAGTCCATTTGAATTTAGAATGCTTCTTTGTAAGCTTCGTTAAATGACCAGATATCTTCGAAAAGTTTTTAACGAACTTCCGGTAATAGCTAGCCAATCCGAGAAAACTGCGGACTTCAGTGGGAGTACTAGGCTGTTTCCAGTTCTGAATGGCTGTGATTTTACTTGGATCCACAGCAATTCCTTCTTTCGATACGACGTGGCCCAGAAATTTTACTTCATCTTGCCAGAAGATACATTTGTAAAATTTGGCTTTCAATACATTCTATCTCAGAATTTCTAGAACCTGTTCCAGATGCTTTTCATGATCGGCCTTTGATTTAGAGAAGATTATAATATCGTCAATGAAAACCAGAACAAATTTATTCAAAACTCCTCTGAATACTCTGTTCATTAGATCGACGAAATAAGCGGGAGCGTTACATAAGCCGAACGGCATTACTAGCCACTCGTAGAATAAGTCGGGACCTCTGAATGCTGTCATTGGAACACACTCTTCGGCAATTCGAAGTTGATGGAAGCCCGTAGCTAGGTCCATTCGTGAAAATACTTGTGCTCCATTTAATCGATCCAACAAATCATCAATCCGCGGCAATGGATACTTGTTCTTTATTGTCTGTTTGTTCAGATCACGATAATCCACACATAGACGTAGAGTACCGTCAGATTTTGGGACAAATACCACTGCTGCACCCCAATCAAAGAAACTAGGCTTGATCAGACCTTTCCATACGAGCTGTCGTGTCTGATTGTCTAATTCCTCTTTCTCTTTCAAGGACATTCTTCGAATAGCGTGAACTACCGGCCTTGCATTCGGAATTAATGCAATTTTGAAATCTATTTCTCTTTGCGGAGGTAAGCGAACAACTTCTTCGAACACATCCGCATAGTTTTTGACGACAGGAATGTCTTTGATGAGGTCAGGAATATTCTCTGTGACTTCAGGAACATTTTCTACTTGAGCTGGAGAAACATTCAAAGCTGCCCAGAAGTCTTTTCTATTAGAATTCTGACCTTCACAGGGAATGGTTATATAATCACCTAATTTAATCTTCGCCTTTACGACTCTGTCGGCGCATTTAACTTCAGCTTCATATTTGGTCAACCAGTCTAACCCCAAGATAAGATCAAACTCTTTAAAATTCATGACGACCGCGATGGTAGGAAACCGATAACGAGAGAAAGAAACCGGCACTCCACAAATCCAACTGAGATCGATGGAACCCCCAACTAGATTCTGGACAGTCATTGGTTCCCTGAGCTTCTTCAAATTCAAGCCCAGTTTCTTAGCTGCATCTTTGGAAATGAAGCTTCGGGACGCGCCTGTGTCAAACAGTACTTTGACTGGAATATTTTTGACAGTAAGCGTTCCTTCTAAAACATCAGCTCTTTCCTGATCAGACGAAGATGCAGGCAATTCGGCCGCTTCATTTACCTGAGCTTCTTTGGCCCTTTTTAACAGCCAGCAATCTCGCTTTATATGACCGGACTGATGGCAGAGATTACATTTTCTATTCGCTTGAAATCCTTTTTTGGATCGAAGTCTACCTTTTTATTGCTTCTTTAAAGGCCCGCAGTTTATCGACAAATGCCCTTTCAGATGGCAGTTATTGCATACGGTGGTCGTTACCGGTTCTTTCCCAGATTCAGCCCTTTTTCTCTTGGCACTGGGCTTCTTATTGACCTCAGACCTCGTACTAGCTTCAGGAATATCAGTTTCTGACTCTTCTTTGTCACTACAACGAACTTCTTCTTCGTCGCGCAACATTCCTTTCTTATGGAGATCTTCATACTGATAAGCCATGTATATCATTTCAGAAAAAGGAAGCTTCACATTCCTCATTACACTATTCTGATATCTCCTTTGCAAGCCATGGATAAATCTCAGATTTTTCCTCTTTGGATCTTGAATCAGATGAGGAGCAAAGTGAGCAAGTTCGTTGAATTTCTTATGATATTCTGGGATGGTCATATCACCTTGTATTAGATAAGAAAATTCATCACATAATCTCTCGGTTGCTTCGGGAGGAGTAAATCTTCCTAGGAAAATCTCTTTGAATCCGTCCCAGGTGATATCACCTTCTGGATTATCTTTGATGATTGCTTCCCACCAGATTAAAGCTTCTTCTTTGAGCGCCCAAGATGCTACTAGCCTTTTCTGGTCATCCCTCAGCTGGATACGCTCAAATATTCTTTCGACAGAACTCATCCAAGCTTGAGTTTGAATTATAGATTCATTGCCCGAGAACTGTGCTCCGTTCAGATTTCGATATTTCTTTAATAGAGCCTCTAGATCGGGTTCAGTATTCCTTCTGCTTCTGGCACTCATTTTTTTCTAGTACTTCTGCAATTAGCAGATCAAGTGTCAGGTCACAGAAAAGAAAATTTTCAAACATAGAAACATATACTTCAAGTGTAAATGTGTCTATCTAGGTGTAATTTCATTCTGCTTTACTCATACTAGGATATTGCTGATCCTATCTGTATAGAGTTACCCGTCCTAGAACACTACTGGTTCTATTTCTGACGAGTTCGTTCAAATGTTATATTCCAGAACTAAGCTTAACCAAAGCTCTAATACCACGTTGAGACGACCCAAAATCCCGTTCAGACGGAAACAAGGGTTATCTTTGGAATATAACACAGAAACAGATAATAGCAGAACAAAATTAATAAATACACCAGATAATGAACAATAGAATATACTGGATAAAAGTAATCATCAGAGTTACACAGTATACAGGATCTTACTTAGTACAAATACAGTTCAGCTATACATAAATGTCTACAGCGGAAATAAACAAAATATGTACAATAGGAGCTGAACAGCATAAAAATAAATAAATGATAGAATCCATCTTCAGCTCCAGCTATCCAGAAAGAACCAGCTAAACCTGAATACAAGGCTGCCCGTGTAGAAAAAGGGGCACCCGAGTTTGAAAGTGAAACAAACTACGAGTCAGTCATGGGACTGGTATGAGAAATCCACTCAACACATATATAATTGGCTAATCACAGGACCACGCCACTTTCGTGGAACGGGTTTACTCCATTGGATTGCCAGTGCTTTAAAACAAATCTTTCTTTTAAACATCGCTATGCTTTTTATAAAAATGAAGCCATTATAAGACTCAGTTCCCATCACACAATGCAACGCAAACCGGAGGATAGAGTTTTTACCTTATAACGGCCAAAATATGCTTGATACGAATAAAACAAAGGCATTTGATATTATTGCTAGTGTTTATATGTTTTGAAAACAATTTCAAATCATAACTATCAATCATAGACGGCATTAATGCCCCATACCACTATGTCGCCATATATATAGGTATACAATCAAAATCGCACGATGTCGTATTTGGAAATTGGATTTCCATCATGAACCAAGGCAAAAGATAGTCCTTACCGAATTCGAGACGCTCTAGCCCGTGTCTCAGGCAAGCGCGCAGGCAAGCCTTGGATCGTCAGGGTCGGTCCACCGATGTGGATTATTATGCCTGAACAATACGTTTCCCCACCCTTTGGGGTGTCAACGAGCCAACGAATGACTCCATCGGACCCGGATCGTCCGATCAAACCGAGGCGCCTCGCAACAGCAACAACCACATAGGTGAAAAGTATATAAATGTCAGGGATGGTAGGTCACTGACACCACCCTAGCTAGAAAGAAACGCATGTCCTCCCTGAGGTCCTTCCTCCCGTTTTAGGTTCATACCGGGGTGTGAGGCTCGCGAATTTACGTTATACACAAAGCTACGCCACACAGGCGGTGCTTTGATCATCACCACAAGACTTTGCTTTTCAACAGAAGCCCTGATCACTGCATCTTAGCATGCCACACCGGCAATTCACACCGTGCAACTGATGGCTATCAATCACACAGAACAAATTCCAATGTCGGACACACAGTCCATTTACAAGTCCGTTCTGGATCTGAACGAAACCGGAGGCACTAAATACCTCGCAAACCCATCGATCACCACGTACGTTTGGACGATCACCACTCATTATCCATATTTCGGGATGCCTCCCAATCAGGACCTCGGTTACCATCCAAACGAGGTGAAGATCTCCGGTCTTCGACCATCGTTTTCATCTTCGACTTTCAATCGTCGGTCAATTATTTGAAGTGAGAATTAACTCGGCCTTTTCAAATAATTCATGTATATTTAGAATTTCAAATCAAATTATTTCAATGGTTAAATTATTCGACAACACCAATTGTGTTCTTTAATGTAATTTTCACACCAAACACATTCAACCATCAAAAGCCACATAAATAAAGCAAATTCAGTTTATTTCCATTCCATATCGTTTATGATATTTTATAATGATTTATCGCTATTTTTATTTATTTTAAAATAGCCTATTTATTCAAAACGACGCTTCGGGCCATAACGCGGCCGTGGCGCTGTTTTTCTTCGGATTTGATTTACACATATCTGAAAATCTAACCGTTGGATCTTCACAAAATTTACATCATTAGAAAGGTCTTTTCAAAACGAATCCAACAGTTCCAGTTTCGGGAAAATCCGGCGGTCGGATTTCCCGGTACAATCGTTTGAAGTTTCGATTTCAAAATACGAACTGCAGCGTCGTTATTCGATTAAATATATATAATTATATTTATATATATATAAATATAATCGCTTCTGGCGCTGTTTTTCTTCAGATTTGAATTAAACATTCCAGACAATCCAACCGTTGGATTTTTACAAGGTTGGTGCCGTTGGAAAGATTATTCCAAGGCGAACCCGACGGTTGAGGTTTCGGGAAAATCCAATGGTCGGATTTCCCGCATTAGTTGTTTGAAATCACGGTTTCAAAATACGAACTGCACGGCTTCGTTTCGTTTTAATTTTATTTATATTTATATATTTATATAAATATAGTTTCTTCAAAAATTCCTATATCGTTTTCATTTCAAATATTTCACTAACGCCTTAAAATTTTGGAAAATTTCGCCATAACCTCCCCTGCACCGGGAGCATCGGGAAATCGCAAATAGCTTTCCCGGTCCTTCTAATCTCAAAAAGAAAAAGAAAAAGCCAAGCGGCTAGCCAACAGGCTCATAAAATCATCACCCAAACAAAACAGTAAATGTGTACCTATTTGTCGGGCACAAAATTTTATTCCTCTTCTCTAGCCCCTTTGCTATAACCTGTTCAATGAATATGCATGTACATATATATACAGTTCTTATCATTTATCATTTTCTATTCAACTTCATATTTGATTTCTATTTGGTTTAAAAACACCATTCATTCTAATGTTACATAAATAGGTGCAAATCATTTCATTAGCTAATTAATGAATATTTCAACTCATATATGTTTATTTTGAACAAGTGGCTATTTTTAACGCTTCACATTTCGACGATTTATGCATACAATAAAAATGTGATTTTTATTGTAAAACAATTCATTTCAAAAAACTATTTTTCTATATAGTTCATATAGGGTACAAAAATAGGATTTTATATATAGATAAAAGGTGATTTTTATTATCAAACAATTTATTTCAAAATATGAATACCATTCAACACATGAATTTCTAATCAACGAATGAATATCAATTCAACACATGAATGTTTTCTATAGTTTCTATATATAGATAAAAATGTGATTTTTATTATCAAACAATTTATTTCAAAATATGAATACCATTCAACACATGAATTTCTAATCAACGAATGAATATCAATTCAACACATGAATGTTTTCTATAGTTTCTATATATAGATAAAAATGTGATTTTTATTATCAAACAATTTATTTCAAAATATGAATACCATTCAACACATGAATTTCTAATCAACGAATGAATATCGATTCAACACATGAATGTTTTCTATAGTTTCTATATATAGATAAAAATGTGATTTTTATTATCAAACAATTTATTTCAAAATATGAATACCATTCAACACATGAATTTCTAATCAACGAATGAATATCGATTCAACACATGAATGTTTTCTATGCAATGAATAAATATAGTTTAAGCATATGAAAATAATTCAAACACACGAATATTATTCAAAATTTCGGCAGCATAACGGCAGGGTAGTTAAAACCGGGACCGTCCCTAGTACGGCTCCTCGCTCTACCTTAAAACCTCGCGGTTTTTGACAATGGGGATCATGCATCTAGTTCGCACGTAGGCAGCATGTATATATTTATTTCATTTCCACAAACTAATCCTATGTGGTTTCAACCAAATATTTCTCAACCATGAATGGGTATTTTTCAACCACCATCAATCAATATCAATCACAAACAATCCCAAACAACCATTCGCTATCAATCAATTTTCACACCAATTTCAATCAATAAATATCGTCCATGGTTTGTGGACGAGGGGCGTATATATATAGATATATATTTATATATAGCAATTCACTTTTATTTCAACACATATATATATATAGTAAAAGGAATTGAAGAGTGAGAAATTCTCACAAATAGCTATCCAACTTCACCACACTTCGCTTAGAGAAATCTTCGCCAATCTCGCCTTTTGTCGCTTTCGCCCGTATTCTCTACATATGTAAAAAACGAATTTTCACTATGTTATTCAATACATAAAAATCGAATTTCAAAAATATAGATTCCGCCTTTTCAAAAATAAAGATTATATTTTTAATATTCCTATGATGTAAAAATTATATTTTTATTACTTTAGAAATATAAAAATCATCTCTTACTTCTTCTACTTAATAAAAATTCCGTCTTTTCTATTTTAAAAATATGATCTTTCCCATCCAAGTTCAAATCTTTTTCTATTTGAAGTTCAAGTCTTCTTCTATTTAAAATTCAAGTCTTCTTCTATTTAAAGTTTAAATCTTTTCCTTTTTAAAATTCAAATCTTTTTCTATTTAAAGTTTAAATCTTTTCCTTTTTAAAATTCAAATCTTTTTCTATTTAAAGTTTAAATCTTTTCCTTTTAACTTAAAATTAAAATCAGTTTTTAAACCCTTTTAAAATCAGTTTTAAATCCTTTTTTAAAAACCAGTTTTAAATCCTTTTAAAAAAAATCAGTTTTAAATCCTTTTAAAAAAAATCAGTTTTAAATCCTTTTAAAAAAAATCAGTTTTAAACCTTTAAAAATAATCAGTTTTAAACCTAATTAAAATAAATCAGTTTTAAACCTAATTAAAATAAAAATAAAAATAAAATACTATACTTACTGTCTGCGAAGAAGGGGGGGTGACAGCTAAGCTCGGCGGCAGGAGGAGGAGCTGGCGAAGCGGAGGGGTCTCGAACGGGGGCTCGCGAATTTGGGGCATCGCGATTGGTTCAGGGGGGGTGCGATGTCACTGGCGGGATCAACGAACGAGGGGGAGGGGGATGCGGTGATGGGCGGCGCCTCGCCTGAGGCAGCGGCAGTCGATCGACGATGAAAGGGGGGGCCTGAATGAAGTCGGGTTTTTTTTCTTTTTTCTTTTTTTTATTTTGAACGAGAATGAATGTGAGGAGAGAGAGAGAGAGAGAAAAAGGGTTTATATAAATATTTATTATTATTAAATTTCTATTTAAAAGTTGACTTTTTATTCGAAGTCGAAATGGGACCCACCGACTGTCGTCCATAGCGTTTTACCCCCATTCCGGACACAATGGGATATGTATCGCAAGCTGATTTGATCGTTACAATCAGTTTCCGTTGAATTTACATTTAAATCACTATATTGAATTTTAAACGTACATTTCAAATTACCGGGGCCACATACTAACTAGAAAAATTCCAAAAAAATATTTTCTCGCTTCATATTGACGATACGGTCCTAACAAAACTAGTTTCGTCGAATTCTGAGACCGTTTGAAAAATGGCCAATTTCCAGTCGATTAAAATCAACTAAAACCGGTCAAACGCGTTTTCCTTTGCCACGCTCACATATTGATTCAAAAAATTATGAAATTTGAAACCTAGCAATAACTTCACATCCCGGACCCAACAAAAGTGGTTTCGTCGAAATCCGAGGTCGTTTGCAAAATGTCCATTTTTAAGGGCCTGAATTCCATAGCGACTATTCAGAATTTTCAACTGGACATAGCTTTTGATTCCCTCTATCAAATTTCGATTTTTCAGATTCGCTAGAAAGATATTACCAATTAGATCCTAAAGTTTTTGGTTTCACTAAAATCCGGATTGTTTTGCACCCGATACAGTCCGACAAAGTTTGAATTCAATTTTCGAAACTACAGCGCCCTTTCAGGCCTTATTTATAATTATAATAAATTATATTCGTTTTCAATTGTCGATTCAAACTCAGTTTTCATCGCCATTATTTAAAATATTTATTTTAAATATTTAAAATCCATTATTTTAGCCAATTTAAAAAATTTAAATTGGTTCAGATTTTCTGGGTCGTTACACATTTCTTCAAAAACAATTTTATTTTGAAACATCCTATTACTTAATTGTCATTATTTAAGTTTATTGTTTGTAAAATATTCCATTACATATTCGGATTGACGTTTTAGCTTAAAACTAGTAAGTTATGTATATATATATTCTTTATATATCAGATCTGATCATATTAAAATCAAAACAAGTTTACAAAACAGTTTCTTAAAGAACCTACTAAGTGATATCCTCCACTTTGAAACTCGGAAATGAACATCGATGATGCTGCAGTCATCACAGAAATTATTTCCCGGTGATTGAAGAGAGGAGTAATGAATTTACTTCTTTCTAAATCCTTGGAAACAATTTATACTTGAAAATACTTATTTCTTTCTGAAATCTTTGAAAAAAAATTCTAGTTGAAAATACTATACAACAAATATTGTTTTTCACAACTTTAAAATTCCAAATTTTGAATGCACCGGCTTATTAAATTATTAAATTCTCTCCTTAAGATCTTTTAAATTTATAATCTCATTTAAATAACCAATGATGTGGGAATAATGACCAATCAAACAATAGATGGTAGTAATCAAATAAAATGAACAACATAAATTTTCAAAAATGATAATTATTTGTGTGTATATATATACACAATCCTTGGAAAAATTTCATTTAGCGATTTGAAAACAAAATTGTGTCGGTCTGTCAGATTCGAGTGTTTAGAAATCCCTATCGATAATGTTAACTAGACGCATCGACCAGAATTCATTAATACTCAATGAAACAAATTAACATATATTATAAAACAAAATAAAATTATACATATACAAACACGCTCTCTCGTAGGATGATCTCAAGAATGGATTTTCCAACAAGGAAAGAGACTCGAATTCAAAGAAATCCAAATCAAGAGAAAATTCTAAGGGACAAGACAGGGTCGCAAGATATTCTCGAGAGGAAGGATGATTCCTTTATGAGTTTCTACTTCATATGCTAAGACACATTCTTGGGTATTAGTACCCTTTCTCTAATGAGTTTCCACTCCATATGCTAAGATTAGCCAAAACCTGGCTTTGATACCACATGTAAAGGCCCGAGAAATTCCCTAGCAGTGGACAACACCCACCATGGCTTACATATGCTAAGGCTTGAATTCCTATGTAGTGTTCTATTTTAGAAATATAGAATTGTTTAGTTGGATATTTTCTTCCTAGGTGTTTGTTATGACTGCTAGGTAAGAACCAAAACATAGGATTTTGTGAATTAAATGAAAATGAAGATAAAAGACGAATAACTAAAAAAACAAAAAATAGAGAACAATAGAAGAAAATGAATTCTTCCAAAGTAAGTTTGGAAAATAGAAAATGATTTTTTTAATGTAAACTATGCTTGGAATAGAAAAATAGAAATTTTTGTAAGATTAGCAATTAAGATTTCCAAGTATAGGGAAAAAGGATGTGTAAAAGTAGATTGAAATCATATAATTTTCCATTTTCTACCTCTTTCTAACATAAGAAATTGAATTCAAAAATTTAGACATTTCTGAAATTCGCAAATTTAAAGTTGGTTGGTAGGGTTTGGATGCAAAAATTGGATGAACTACGCTCTTACCCTGTAAGAGTATGGGGAAAACTAGATGAAAATGTATGTTTGATTTTCAAATTATTACATTCATATAGAAATTGCCAATATATTTAGGATGTGTGCATCATGTTTTCAAAAAATATTTTCAAGAAAAATTGCATTTATATAGGAGGTACCACTTAAGCATTGCATTCATGTATTTTTATGTTGTATTACATTTTGCACAAGTGCACAAATGGTTGCAAAATTGGATGTACACATGATGGTTGTAAATTATGCGAGGAATTATGTAACAACCCACCTGGAGTGGGCCTGAATTTCGACCAAGAAAAGGCCCATCGAAACTTAGAGCCACTCTAAATAGGTCGTTGGTTCCTGTAAAGAATTACATTTGCACATTGACGAGCTGGAATCTCACATAGCGGAACGAGGAAATATAAAAATCAAAGTAAGATGTACCATTTGTCCAAAAACCACATGTTCAAAAACAAAATACCAAATCAACATGTTTACAAAGTACATTATTATTCACCATTAAGTACTTCCAACAATAACAGGGTAATAACAACCAGTAACATAATAGTAGTCTCGTTGCCTTCTTTAGGCTCCATCATCATCTCATCCACCATGCCTACGCCTCACCTACTGACCTGTTGGATATGTTAAGGAGAAGGATCAAAGCATAAAGTTCTGCTGAATGAAAATAACATGTGTTTAAAAACTATACTCTAAGTTTGGCTAGTTATATACTTCAAAATATGCCTATGAAACACACAAGAATGCACATACAAAAGTATATTTTAATTAATGAGGTGGACATCTGAGTTAATCACTTAAGTTAAGACTCCTCATGTAACGATTACAGATTTTTCCCGACCCAATAGATCGCAAAATCGACCAAGACCGTTCAAATCCCACATACGTTAACTTTGGGCATACAACACATCAGAACAAATAACAGAAGACCTTTATAAATATTACATTAATGTTACATCAGAGTACAGAATATCAGAGTACATTGAATATAATAATACAACGGAAGGTTTAATTACAATAAATGCAATACACTACAGTGGAAAACTTTCAATGCTCTGAACACAACTTTAAGCTTCGATCTAGACTCGTGCTCAATATATCTGCAAAATAAGCTATTCGACTGCCCGTGCGGAAAATATGGGCACCCGAGTTTGCAAGTGAAACAAACTACAGGTCAGTCATGGGACTGTTATGAGAAATCTGCTTAACTATCTAATAATAATAAGGCTTATCATAGGCCCATGCCGCTAACGCGGAACGAGTTTACTCCATTGGATTGCCAATGAATAAATAAAGTAAATCGTTAAATGACGTAGTGCTTTTTAGAAAAATGAAACCATTATAAGACTCAAGTCCCATCACACAATGCAACGCAAACCGAAGGATAGAGTTTTACCTTATAATGGTCAAAATATGCTTGATACGATAAAACAGAGTTGATATTATTATAGTGTATATATGTTTCAAAAACATTTCAATCATAGACGGCATAACTACCATATACTATGTCGCCATACTAGTTATACAATCAAAACTGTATGGGTCGTATTGGAAGTTGGATTTCCATCATGAACCAAGGCAAAAGATAGTCCTTACCGATTTTCGAGACACTCTAGCCCGTGTCTCGGGACTCAGACTCAGGTGAGCCCTTGGATCTTCAGGGCCGGTCCACCAAAGTGCAATGGTTGGATTAGCTATGCCTGAACAATATGTTTCCCTGCCCTATAGGATGTAAATAGAGCCACTAAGGACTCAAATAACCGAGGTGCCTCATTCCATCATCTACATAAGTAAAAATGTCAGGCCTTGTAAAAATCATGACACCACTTCTAGATATAAAGAAACGTATGTCCTCCCGCAGTCCTTACTCCCGTTTCTGGTTCATACCGGGGTGTGAGGCCCGCGAAGTAAAGCTATACACAAAGCTATGCCGAAATAGGCTATGCTTTGATCATCAACCACAATGCCCTGCTTTTCAACAAAAGCCTTGATCATTTTCATCTCGGCATGTCACATTGTCAATCCATACCATACCATTGATTTCTGCCAATATATAACCTCTAAGCTCGTACGTCTCAGAGAAGGGTGTTCTGCGAGAGAATAAATTCTCCGCCACCAATCAGATATATATTTAGCAGAGATCAACGAATATAGCATAAAGGAATACAACGTCAGACATACCATCCATTTACAAGTCCGTTCTTGTTCTGAATGAAACCGGAGACACCCTATTCCTCATCCCATATGTCTATTACAGAAGTGAGGTGCTCGCATATCCATCGATCTCCAAGTACATCTAGACGATCACCACTTTTTACCTTGTCTTGGGTGGCCGCCCAATCAAGACGACAGTAACCATCCAAATGATGCGAAGACCTCCGGTCTTCAACTCGTTCTTTCCGAATAACTCGCGTATTTTGTAAATTAAAATAAAGTTCTATAAAAACACATCATATGCCTCATTCCAATTCAGAGTACTCTTTTAAATAAAATATTCACATTATTAGGGAAAGGTTCCCATTAATTTTTTCAAAGATAAATTCTTTTAAATTTATTTTCTAATCTTCTTTTTAAAGATTCATCAAAACTCCAATTTGGTTTTAATATCAAAAATCATTGATTTAACTTCAATAAATAAATCTTATGTTTAAACTGGGTTAAAGAACCAATGTCATTTAAAAACATTGTTCACGATAAACCCCAAAGTCATCTTCTATTTAATATGGAATTTCCATAGAAATCAAATCAATATATAATCGATATAAATTTCTGTATCAGGTTAGTAGTATAAATGGAATAACAACGAAGCCCTTTTAAATTCCATATATAGTAACTGTCTTCATTTAAAGAAGCTCATCTCGATTATTATTAAATCGAATTCCATTCAATTCCAATTTAATATATTAAATTGGAAAAACTTTATTTTGGAAAATTCCCATTTAAATCTTAAATAAAGATTTATAAATTCCAAATCATAACCTCAATGTTAATTGGATCAAACTATTTACGTTTCATTTTATTCCAATTATTAAACATAATTGAAAACTCTAAAATTTTAATTAAAAGATTTATTCTTTTCATACAGGGTTCATTTCGATAAAAATATATTTTATCGTTTCAAATATGTAATTTGTCATCCAAAATCTTTTCAAATTATTAATTTTTCCATATTTTTAAATTTTTTATTAAGGCATGTACAGTCGGTTTCCAATAACGGTCATCGACCTGCACTTACAGCGACCTTTTTCAAATTTGATTTGGACATAATTCTAAATCCAACTGTTAGATTTCAAAATTCTTATATTCATTATAAAGCTCTTTTCGATACGAACACAACGGTTCCGGTTTTAGGAGAATCCGACGGTCGGATCTCCCGTTACATCAATTTGAAGTTAATGGTCGAAATTCGCGAGCCGTCGCTGCGCGGCGCGTTCTATTCAAGCCATTATATATATATATATATATATATATATATATATATAGTCGATTTCTATTTAAATCGTATTTTATAAAAAATATTTATAAAATCCGTTTTAAAACGATTTTGGCTTCATTTCAATTTTAAATAAAAATTGATTATTCTATATTTTTATCATATTAAACATTAATATTTTCAAAATATTAGATTTTGAAATCACTTCCATTCAATATTCATTTTGAAATAAAATCGACCGATCGATAAACCCGTTCAGGTTGAAAATGGCATTTCTACATAACACGGCTTCATATTTCAATATTTTATCCTTCACTGGATATCATTTTAAAATATTAATTATTTTAAAACATTCTTTATATAAAATATTCTTTACTTTAAAATATTCTTTATATAAAATTGTTTTATTAAAAATATTCTGAATCAGAACGAGACTCAATCAATTACCATATACATTCGGTCATATGGATTTCATACATTGCATATGTATAACAGTAATAATAAATAATCATTAAACAATCCATTCATATCCAGAGTGAAATTTATAACTCTATGAGAATTAAAATAAACAAATAACGCTCATCACAGATTGTCAATCTATCGATTGACATACAACTAAATATTAGGACTTGTGTATGACAGTTATCATCCCAATACCCTTGTGGAGTTTTCAAGCAACACAGTTAATTTAAATAAATCATTGGTTAATGAATTAACCAATTTTCACTGCTTAAATTATAAATAAATATTTATAATTTAATTTCAACTAAAAATATGTTTTAATGTAACATGGAATGGTCTATGACATATTTGTTTGACTAACATAAATGACATGTTTATCTCTAATCTAAATGACATGTTTATCTCTAATCTAAATGACATGTTTATCTCTAATATAACATGTCAAATCAAAATAACATTTTTAATCTAATAAAACATTTCTAATAGAATTGACATTTTTAATCTAATAAAACATTCCATAACAAAATGGTATTTTAATTCTAATGCTATATTTTATATTTTATCGAAAAATCTAACTCAACAAAACAAACAAAAGTGATGTTTTATCTTGTCGACAAATCTAACTCAACCAAACAAATAAAAGTGGTACTTTTGTTTTGTCGATAACTCTAACTCAACAAAATAAATAAAAGTGGTATTTTAATTATTATTTTTGACGACTCTACTCCAACAAAACACATCAAAGTGATATCACTATATGTGACTAAAAATGACAATTCAATATTTGATTAAAATGACAATTCTAATTTTTGACTAAAATTGACATTTCTAATATTTGACTAAAAATGACAATTCAATATGTGATTAAAATGACAATTCTAATATGTGATTAAAATGACATTTCTAATATGTAATAAAAATGACAATTCTAATATGTGATAAAAATGACATTTCTAATATGTGATTAAATGAAATTTCTAATATGTGATAAAAATGGCATTTCTAATATGTGAAAAAATGACATTTCTAATATGTCAATTCTAATGCAACAAAATGAACATTTCTTATTTTGCCAATTCTAATACAATAAAAAGGACATTTCATATTTTGCCAATTCTCATATAAATAAAAGGACATTTCATATTTTGCCAATTCTAATACAATAAAAGGACATTTCATATTTTGCCAATTCTAATACAATAAAAGGACATTTCTTATTTTGCCAATTCTAATATAATAAAAGGACATTTCTTATTTACATGATATTTCTCAATAAAATGATGTTTCATATTAACATGATATTTCTCAATAAAATGATGTTTCATATTAACATGACAATTCTCAATAAAATGATGTTTCATATTAACAAGACAATTCTAACACAATTGACGTTTTTATTCAAATATGACAATTCTAACACAATTGATGTTTGTATTCAAATATGACAATTCTAACGCAATTGATGTTTTTATTCAATATGACAATTATAACACAATTGACGTTTTTATTCAAATATGACAATTCTAACACAATTGATGTTTTTATTCAAATATGACAATTCTAACACAATTGATGTTTTTATTCAAATATGACAATTCTAACAACATGGTATTTTTATACTAATGCAATATTTTTAACTAAACTGACAATTTTATACTAATGCAACATTTTTAGCTAGAATGACAATTTTATACCTATTATGACATATCTTAACAAAAATGTTATTTTTAATCTAATATAACATCTCTAACTAAAATGTTATTTTTAATTACATAACAAACTTCTAATAAAAATATTATTTTTATTTACATAACAAATTTCTAATAAAAATGTTATTTTTATTTACATAACAAATTTCTAATAAAAATGTTATTTTTATTTACATAACAAATTTATAAGAAAATGTAAATTTTAAATGCTAACATAACATGGTCCAACAACGATGATATTTTAATGTTAACATAACATGATCTAACAACGATGTTATTTTAATGTTAACATAACATGATCTAACAATGATGCTATTTTAATGTTAACATAACATGATCTAACAACGATGCTATTTTAATGCTACATGTTAAAATTACATTTCTATCATACAACAATATAATTCAGCAAATCATCACAACCACAATCAATATAAATATAAATATATCGATTTCTATATACATATATATTTTAATTTTAAATTTTAAATCGAGAAATCTCATATTGGTTTTTGTCTGAATTTTCAAAATGCTCCGTTTCAGATCTGGTCAGTCTTATATTGTAGAGGTTGATTTCACCATTCCCATGTTTCTGAAATTATTCAATTCCTTTTCTGTTTGGAAGAGATACAGTCATTTATATTTTAAACATTTTAATAATTATTGATTAAAAAATTTATTTAATTATTTACACTTAACCCCTTTGTTTAGCTCTCTCCCTCCTCATCGTTCTTCTTTTCAGAATGACAGAACCCATCGTCGCATACAGCATCCACCTGCGCGCCGGAATTCATGCCACCAGAGTCAGATCAAACTTCACCCCAACGTGCGCCGCCGCCTTAGCTTCCACCTCCCCCGATCGTGGCCAGCTCGCACCACTACAGCGCCTCGAAACCCGATCCAAACCGTCCACCTTTTAGGTTCGTTTCCTCCTTGATTACTTCACGAAATCCGATCATCTCCGCATAGAATTAAAGAGCAGAAACCCCTCTACAATTTCGTTAAAAGACTGTGAATTAATTTGAAGTGGGTAGCAAATGGTTAGGGTTTGAAAAGTGGACGATTTCGGCCATGGGTTTTTTATAGGCGGCGGCTGTGTAATTTAGTATTAGGGTTTGGTATTTTGACCGTATTTATACACAGTATATTTAATATTATATAATTATTTAATTCAAAAATAACTGGTTAAACCATATGAACTCCAAATGAGACCCAACGACTGTTGTCCCTAGCCAAATACCCCCGTCCCGGACACAACAGAATACGTTTAGTAAGCCAATTTGACTGTTTCAGTCAGATTTTATCAAAATTAAAATATAAATCAGTATATATTTAATTTTAAACGTACATTTTAATTTATCGGGTCCACATACTGACTCTAAAAATTCCAGAAAAATATTTCTAGCTATATTTTGATGATACGGTCCTAAAAACTAATTTCGTCGAATTCTGAGACCGTTTGAAAAATGGCCATTTTCTGGTCGATCCGATTTGGCTAAAACTGACCAAACACATTTTCTTTTACCAGGTTCACATATTAATTCTAAAAATTATGAAAATTGAAACCTAGCAATAATTTGACATTCCGGTTCCAACAAAAGTGGTTTCGGCGAAAAAGGATGTAACAACCCGAAAATCTGGGCCAGTTTAACATTTTTATTTTGGCGATTTTAGCGAATTTTGAACATTTAAAATGAATTATTTTAAATAATATCGACGAGAAATTTATTTTGAATATAATTCGAACGTATATATTTATACGCGTCGACGTTAGAATATAAATAATTATATATAATTATAAATAGAATTGAAAATGGCGCGGTAGTCCGATAATTCGATTTCAAACTTCAATTGAATGTACCGGGTGCAAAACAATCCGGATTTTAGTGAAACCAAAAACATTAGGATCTAATTGATAATATCTTTCCAACGAATCCGAAAAATTGAGATTTCATAGCGGGAATCAAAAGATATGTCCAGTTGAAAATTCTGAATAGTCGCTATGGAATTCAGGCCCTTAAGAATAGACATTTTGCAAACGACCTCGGATTTCGACGAAACCACTTTTGTTGGATCCGCAATGTCAAATTATTGCTAGATTCCAAATTTCGTAATTTTTCGAATCAATATGTGAGCGTGGCAAAGGAAAACGCGTTTGACCAGTTTCAGTTGATTTTAATCGACTGGAAATTGGCCATTTTTCCAACGGTCTCAGAATTCGACGAAACTAGTTTTGTTAGGACCGTATCGTCAATACGAAGCTAGAAAATATTTTCGGGAATTTTTAGAGTTCGTATGTGACCCCAGTAAATTGAAATGCGCGTTCAAAATCAATATATAGAGTTATATGTTGATTTTGACGAAAACAGATCGAGACGATCAAATCAACCTACGATACATATCCCATTGTGTTCGGAATGGGGGTAAAACGCTATAGACGACAGGCGGTGGGCCTCGTTTTGAGGTCATATGTAAAAGTCAACGTTTTGAAATTAAATAATAATAAAATTAATTAATTAAATCTCTCTCCTCACCCTCTCCTATACATCTGCCCCCCTTCTCGTTTTCAATTCGATCAGAAGAAAAAAAAAGACGACGAAGCAGGGGGAGGAGCCGCCGCCCCTCCCCGATGACCACGCGCTGCCGCAGGTGGCGGAGCTGCACCCCCCCTCCTCGAAGCTCGACTCGCGAGCCCCTCCACGCCACGACCCCGACGCCGCCAGGTGGGACCCCCAACCACCGCCGCCCTCCATCTTCTTCCTCTCCTCTTAAATTTGACGCCACCAGACCCGCACCACCCACGACCACCGCCTGCCTGCGCAAACCCCCCCCCCCCCCTCTTCGATAAGCGACGAGCTAAGGTAATTTGTTAATTTAATTACTTAGTTTTATTTTGTTAACTCTAGTTAATAATGTAGATTTTATTTTCAGTTTTAAACATAGGGTTTTTAACAATAGAAAAGACGTGATTTTTAAAATAGAAAAGACATGATTTTTAAAATAGAAAAGACATGATTTTTAAAATAAAAAAGATTAGATTTTTAAAGGAAGAAAGACGATATTTTTAAATGGAGAAAGGTGTGATTTTTACATATGTAGTGGGTTAAAAATATGACTTTTACATAGTAGGAACTATAAAAAATGTAATCTTTATGAGATAGAAAATATAAAAATATCATCTTTGTATATGTAGCGAAATAAAAATCTGATTTTTATTATATATACGTTGAAATAAAGTGGTGATTTTTATAATGATGAAATCTATATTTTTGAAAAGATGAAGTCTTTATATTTGAAAAGGAGAAATCTTTATAGTTGAAAAGGCGGAGTCTTTATATAGAGAATAGCGTTGTAAAAATAGAATTTTTATCTATATAGTAGCGGTGTAAAAATTCGATTTTTATATATTGAATAGCGAAGTAAAAATTCGATTTTTATATATTGAATAGCAAAGTAAATATTCAATTTTTACATATGTAGTGAATACGGGCAACGAAGGTGACAAAAAGGCGAGAACGATGAAGATTTCTATAGAAGAAGAGTCGTGGTATTGGATAGCTTTCGGTGAGAACTTCTCACCTTTCAATTTCTTTTTCTAGTTATATATATATACTAGGATGCAGACGGTGCTTAGTAGCACCCGACACCCATCATCCACAGACCATGGATGGCTTGTTTGTTAAATTGTTTGGTTGTGTAGTTCGTTAGTCTATTTGGTTTGAATTGAATTGTTTGGTGAAATGGAATGGATTTGATTGATGTGTGAATGGCGTGGGCCTTCACTAGACCGGGGATAAGGCTAGGCCTCGTCCCGTTTCTAGTATCGTGCCGTTATGCCACCGAAATTTCCTAAAATAAATTAGAAAAATAAAAATATTATTTTATTTGATAAATGAAATGAATAGAAATTCATGTGTTAAAATAAAATATATTATCGTTAAAAATATAATTTTTAACGTGAAAGTGAATAAATAAATATTTATAAACAAATCGGCCGATCTGTTTATATACACTGATTTGACTGATATTGATTGGGTCGATAAATTTTACACATCGCCCAACTGCACAACTAAAATCTGTGTTTGATTGTTTGAAACCCCACACGGGTGTTGGGATGAAATTTGAAGTTCACTCATCCTGATTGATTAAATATGTCGATCGATCGATTGACAGGCTGTTATAAGCGTTAGATATCTATATTTGATGCTTATACAGTGTAGTGCACTTTGATGATGGTTGATTGTTTATCAATGCTATTATATACATGTGTTGTATGGAATCCATATAATTAAAGTTATATGGTGATTGATTGGGCCTCATTCCAATCGGGACAACAATGAATATTATAAAAGAAAATTCATGTGTTGAATATAAAAATAGTCATGTGATGACGATGTTCATGTGTTGAGTGAAATATTTTATACAATGAAATTTACATCTTTATCATATTTAAAATTAGAACTACTTTACGGTTGAAGTCTAATTGAAAATCAAACGATAGATACCATAATTTTATAAAATATTTTACATAACAAAAATAGTGATGTGTTGACAGTACTCATGTGTGGAGATTAGTCGTGTGTTGAAAGAAATATAGATTCGTGTGTTGAATAGAATAAATATTCATTTGTTGAATAGAATAAAGAAGTTTTTGAAATATATAAAACCGTGTTGATTAGAGTTGCGCTATTTTGACGTGAACGATATTTATATCGATTTTATTCGTTTTATAATGAATATTGAAAAGTGATTTCAAAATTTAATATTTTGAAATGAAATTCAAATTAAATTAGATTAAAATTCAAATTGAAATTTTATTGAATCAATTTGAAATGAATTCGAATCGAATAGAAAATGAATTCGATTCGAATTGAATAGAAAGTGAATTTGAATTCAAATCAATTAGAAATGAATTGAAATTGAATTAAATTGAAATTGAGTTAAAAACGAATTGAAATCGTTTTGAATGAAATTTAAAACGAACTGAAATTGAATTGAAATGAATTCGAATTAAATGGAAATCAAATCGATTTGAAATTGAAGATGAAGTTGAAATGGTTTTGAAAACGAATTTAAAGCGATTTATAAAATACGTTTTAAAAAGGAAATTGACGAAATATATATTATATATATTATATATATATAATATAATGGCCTGAATAGAACGCGCCGCGCCGCGGCAGTTTGTGAGTTTCGACCATTTATTTCAAACGGACATTACGGGAGATCCGACCGTCGGATTCTCCTAAAACCGGAACCGTTGGGTTCGTATCGAAAAGAGCTTTCCAATGAATATTAGAAATTTGAAATCTAACGGTCGGATTTGGAGTTATGTCCAAATCAAATTCAAAAAAAAAAGGTCGCTGTAAGTGCAGTTCGATGGCCGTTGTTGGAAATCGACTGTACGGGCCTTGATAAAATTATTAAAAATATTAATAATTTGTGTAAAATCATAATATGTGAATTGGAAAGAACTGGGATGAAAAACTCCACATTTGAAAAGATAAAAATAGATTTTTATCGAAATGAACTAGTTTTGAACTAGAATTAAAATCAATTTATTTTTGAAATAAATCAATTGAATTTGAAAGTGATTTTAAAAATAATCAATATTCCCAATACGTGGATTGGACTGGAGTTGAATCGAAATTATCTTCGGAATATTTCGATGTTGGATTTCGTGACTATACAGATATTGTTATGGGAATTTGAAAGATATATTTTATATCGTTATTTCCAATACGATATTTGTTGGTTTCAGAATTTGATATTGAATATAATCCGGTATATTTTCTATTCAGAGCCTTGTATTTAATATCGAATGTGATTTGGGTTTGTCGTGAATCGTGTTTTAGAAGACATTGGTTCTTTAACCCAGTTAAAGATAGAATATTGATTTTTGAGAAGATTAAAACTAAGTGGAGTATTAATGAATCTTTAATTAGATTAAAATGTGAATTGATAATTTAAATTATCAAATTTGAAAGGTGATCGGGAATGGAGTATCACCAATTTTGCTCCATGGGATATATAGGTTGGGATTGGGAAATGAAATAAATAATTACTTCGGTGTGGTTCGCTAATCCCGACTAGTTTGGAAAACCATAAAATGGTTTGAAATGATATCCAAAGGAAGATTATATAATAAATTTAGAAGAATTTATCTTGGATAAAATTAATGGGAACCTTTCCCTAAGAATGTGATTTTGGTGAATAAAAGAATATTCTGAATTGGAATGAGGCGTTTGTTGTGTTTGTGTAACATTTGTTTATCATATACGTGGGTTATTCAGAAAGGCCGGGTTTATACCCATTCTGAATAACTGATTCGACGAGATGTCGAAGATGAAGACGGTGGTTGAAGACCGGAAGTCTTCACATCGTTTGGGTGATTACTGATGATCTTGATTGGGCTGTACACCCAAGATGAGGGAAACAGTTGGTGATCGTCCAGACGTACTTGGAGATCGATGGATATGCGAGGAAAGTGCCTCCGGTTTCGTTCAGACCCAGAACGAACTTGTAAATGGATTGTGTGTCTGACATTGGATTTTATTCTGTGTTGATTGATCTCTATTAAATATACATCTGTTTGGCGGCGGAGAATTTATTCTCTTGCTTAACGCCCTTCTCTGAGACGTACGAGCTCAGAGGTTGTATATTGATGGACATCAGTCGCATGGAGTGAATTGCCCGTGTGGCACGCGTAAGTGGAAATTGATCAGGGCTTCTGTTGAAAAGCAAAGTCTTGAGGATGATGATCAAAGCACGGCCTGTGTGGCGTAGCTTTGTGTATTACGTGAATTCGCGAGCCTCACACCTCGGTATGAGTCAAAAACGGGATAGTGACTGCAGGGAGAGCACGACGTTTCTTTCTAGCTAGGGTGGTGTCAGTGACCTACCAGCCCTGACATTTATATACTTTTCACCAATGTGGTAGTTGGATACGAGGCGCCTCGGATATAGGTCTGTAAGGACCGGGAAACGTGTGTTCAGGAATAATTAATCCTCAAAAGTAAGAGAGGACCGGCCCTGAAGATCCAAGGATCATAGTGGGGTCCTGGGACATTTGCTAGAGTGTCTCGAACGCGGAGAGGAGCTTGCCCCTTGCCTCGACTCATGACGGAAATCCAATTTCCAATACGTGTATTGCGGTTTTAATTGTAGAACTAGTATGGCGACATGATAGATGGTACCCATGCCGCCTATGATTGAAATTTTTTGACACTATACACCTATGATAGTATCAAATGATTTGTTTTAAACGTACCAAGCATGTTTGGCTATTATAAGGGAAAACCCTATCCTTCGGCTTGCGTTGAATTGTGTGATGGGACCTGGGTCTTATAATAGCTTCATTTTTCAAAGAGCATTGCGCTGTTTTGTTATATGCACTAGTATTCTTGGGAGGAAACCCGTTCCGTGTTATACGGCGTGGTCCCTTGAATTACTATCTTTCAAAGCAAAGTTTTAAATAACTGTTTTAGTTCTCACACCAGTCACATGACTGAACTGGAGTTTATTGTTTTAACCTAAACTCTGGGTGCCCTTATTTTCGACACGGGCAGCTAGTAGTTTTGGTTTTGCAGATTTATATCCACAGGGTCCTGATTTACAGCTGGAACGATGCCCGGAAAGCTCTGTATCCGTGTATCACTTTCAGTTGTGTTTTGTATATTTTTTCCGCTGCTATGTAATTTATTGTAATCTCTGATATTTATTGAATGTAATGTATTCATTTATACTCTGTATATTCTTGTATCTGATGGAATTGTTGTAATAACAATGAAATGTTCTTCTGTTTGCGTTCTATTTTGTCCTGTTCTCAAAACGAATAGGGGTTTCGAACGGTCTAGACCGGTTTAACGACTGATTCAGATCAAGCGAAATTCCTTGTCGTTACAGTTGGTATCAGAGCTTTGGTTTACAGAGCTCGAGGACAAGACACATTAGAACCATACGAAAGAATTCATCAGATATTGGATTAGTAATATCCAATTAGAATGACTCGTTAGAGATAGGATCAGAAGTATCCTAGAACGAGTGTGAAGAGTATATTTTTCAAATGAAAACAATTTTGTTTTGAAAATTTAAATCGTTTTATACGTATTTGAATAATTTATTTAATTTGAATATGGACACTCTGATATATAAAGGTTTTGCATATACGCGTCATGAACGTATATTCGAAGTTTTAATATATTAGATAGATATAGAGTCACACTCTAGTCGCCCGGACATGGTCCTGATGATGAAGTATACCATCACCAGTATTTATTTTCGAGTGACGAAGGTGTGATTTTCTATATATTTCCATTAGACTGGTGTGAGAACCAAAACTTATATAGATAGGTTTATTTGTTGTGAATTGGCATCAAAAACAAGATTTTCTGTATATATATCAAAATTATCAATTTGAAACGTTAATCCACTAATTGATTGATGTTTGTGTTAGTTGTTTATTCGTTTGATAATTTTGAACCATTATGCCTAATTGAATCAAATATTGAATTGTATTGATAATTGGTCACATTTGCTTGCATATACACATACTTACATGGAACAGGTCATAGCAAGGAGGCTAGAGCCGAAGAATAAAATTTGTTTGCCCGACAAATAGGTACATGTTTACTACATAATTTACTGTTTTGTTTGGGCGATGATGATTTTATGAGCCTATTGGCTTTTTCTTTTTCTTTTTGAGATCAGAAGGCCTATATGGCAATTTCGGGATTTTCCCGTGGCTCCCGGTGCAGGGGAGGTTATGGCGAAATTTTTCGAAAATTTAGGGTGTTAGCCAAAATTTTGAAATTTTTGAAAATTCTCAGAAACTGAAAAGTTGGAGAATGGAAGCCAGATCGAACGTAGAGTTGATTAATCAAACCACTTTCGACTTTGTTCCGAAGTTTTAAGTGGGAGAGAATGTAACAACCCGAAAATCTGGGCCAGTTTAAAATTTTTATTTTGGCGATTTTAGCGAATTTTGAACATTTAAAATGAATTATTTTAAATAATATCGACGAGAAATTTATTTTGAATATAATTCGAACGTATATATTTATACGCGTCGACATTAGAATATAAATAATTATATATAATTATAAATAGAATTGAAAATGGCGCGGTTGTTCGATAATTCGATTTCAAACTTCAATTGAATGTACCGGGTGCAAAACAATCCGGATTTTAGTGAAACCAAAAACATTAGGATCTAATTGATAATATCTTTCCAACGAATCCGAAAAATTGAGATTTCATAGCGGGAATCAAAAGATATGTCCAGTTGAAAATTCTGAATAGTCGCTATGGAATTCAGGCCCTTAAGAATAGACATTTTGCAAACGACCTCGGATTTCGACGAAACCACTTTTGTTGGATCTGCAATGTCAAATTATTGCTAGATTCCAAATTTCATAATTTTTCGAATCAATATGTGAGCGTGGCAAAGGAAAACGCGTTTGACCAGTTTCAGTTGATTTTAATCGACTGGAAATTGGCCATTTTTCCAACGGTCTCAGAATTCGACGAAACTAGTTCTGTTAGGACCGTATCGTCAATACGAAGCTAGAAAATATTTTCGGGAATTTTTAGAGTTCGTATGTGACCCCAGTAAATTGAAATGAGCGTTCAAAATCAATATATAGAGTTATATGTTGATTTTGACGAAAACTGATCGAGACGATCAAATCAACCTGCGATACATATCCCATTGTGTTCGGAATGGGGGTAAAACGCTATAGACGACAGGCGGTGGGCCTCGTTTTGAGGTCATATGTAAAAGTCAACGTTTTGAAATTAAATAATAATAAAATTAATTAATTAAATCTCTCTCCTCACCCTCTCCTATACATCTACCCCCCCCCTTCTCTTTTTCAATTCGATCAGAAAGAAAAAAAAAGAAGACGACGAAGCAGGGGGAGGAGCCGCCGCCCCTCCCCGATGACCACCGCGCTGCCGCAGGTGGCAGAGCTGCACCCCCCCCCCCCCCCCCGCCTCGAAGCTCGACGCGCGAGCCCCTCCACGCCACGAACCCGACGCCGCCAGGTGGGACCCCCAACCACCGTCGCCCTCCATCTTCTTCCTCTCCTCTTAAATTCGACGCCACCAGACCCGCACCACCGACGACCACCGCCTGCCTGCGCAAACCCCCCCCCCCCTCTTCGACAAGCGACGAGCTAAGGTAATTTGTTAATTTAATTACTTAGTTTTAATTTGTTAACTATAGTTAATAACGTAGATTTTATTTTCAGTTTTAAACATAGGGTTTTTAACAATAGAAAAGACGTGATTTTTAAAATAGAAAAGACATGATTTTTAAAATAGAAAAGACATGATTTTTAAAATAGAAAAGACATGATTTTTAAAGGAAGAAAGACGATATTTTTAAATGGAGAAAGGTGTGATTTTTACATATGTAGTGGGTTAAAATATGACTTTTACATAGTAGGAACTATAAAAAAATGTAATCTTTATGAGATAGAAAAGATAAAAATATCATCTTTGTATATGTAGCGAAATAAAAATCTGATTTTTATTATATATACGTTGAAATAAAGTGGTGATTTTTATAATGATGAAATCTATATTTTTGAAAAGATGAAGTCTTTATATTTGAAAAGGAGAAATCTTTATAGTTGAAAAGGCGGAGTCTTTATAAAGAGAATAGCGTTGTAAAAATAGAATTTTTATCTATATAGTAGCGGTGTAAAAATTCGATTTTTATATATTGAATAGCGAAGTAAAAATTCGATTTTTATATATTGAATAGCGAAGTAAAAATTCGATTTTTATATATTGAATAGCAAAGTAAAAATTCAATTTTTACATATGTAGTGAATACGGGCAACGAAGGTGACAAAAAGGCGAGAACGATGAAGATTTCTATAGAAGAAGAGTCGTGGTATTGGATAGCTTTCGGTGAGAACTTCTCACCTTTCAATTTCTTTTTCTAGTTATATATATACTAGGATGCAGACGGTGCTTAGTAGCACCCGACACCCGTCATCCACAGACCAAGGATGGCTTGTTTGTTAAATTGTTTGGTTGTGTAGTTCGTTAGTCTATTTGGTTTGAATTGAATTGTTTGGTGAAATGGAATGGATTTGATTGATGTGTGAATGGCGTGGGCCTTCACTAGACCGGGGATAAGGCTAGGCCTCGTCCCGTTTCTAGTATCGTGCCGTTATGCCACCGAAATTTCCTAAAATAAATTAGAAAAATAAAAATATCATTTTATTTGATAAATGAAATGAATAGAAATTCATGTGTTAAAATAAAATATATTATCGTTAAAAATATAATTTTTAACGTGAAAGTGAATAAATAAATATTTATAAACAAATCGGCCGATTTGTTTATATACACTGATTTGACTGATATTGATTGGGTCGATAAATTTTACACATCGCCCAACTGCACAACTAAAATCTGTGTTTGATTGTTTGAAACCCCACACGGGTGTTGGGATGAAATTTGAAGTTCACTTATCCTGATTGATTAAATATGTCGATCGATCGATTGACAGGCTGTTATAAGCGTTAGATATCTATATTTGATGCTTATACAGTGTAGTGCACTTTGATGATGGTTGATTGTTTATCAATGCTATTATATACATGTGTTGTATGGAATCCATATAATTAACGTTATATGGTGATTGATTGGGCCTCATTCCAATCGGGACAACAATGAATATTATAAAAGAAAATTCATGTGTTGAATATAAAAATAGTCATGTGTTGACGATGTTCATGTGTTGAGTGAAATATTTTATACAATGAAATTTACATCTTTATCATATTTAAAATTAGAACTACTTTACGGTTGAAGTCTAACTGAAAATCAAACGATAGATACCATAATTTTATAAAATATTTTACATAACAAAAATAGTGATGTGTTGACAGTACTCATGTGTGGAGATTAGTCATGTGTTGAAAGAAATATAGATTCATGTGTTGAATAAAATAAATATTCATTTGTTGAATAGAATAAAAAAGTTTTTGAAATATATAAAGCCGTGTTGATTAAAGTTGCGCTATTTTGACGTGAACGATATTTATATCGATTTTATTCGTTTTATAATGAATATTGAAAAGTGATTTCAAAATTTAATATTTTCAAATTAAATTCAAATTAAATTAGATTAAAATTCAAATTGAAATTTTATTGAATCAATTTGAAATGAATTCGAATCGAATAGAAAATGAATTCGATTCGAATTGAATAGAAAGTGAATTTGAATTCAAATCAATTAGAAATGAATTGAAATTGAATTAAATAGAAATTGAGTTAAAAACGAATTGAAATCGTTTTGAATGAAATTTAAAACGAACTGAAATTGAATTGAAATGAATTCGAATTGAATGGAAATCAAATCGATTTGAAATTGAAGATGAAGTTGAAATGGTTTTGAAAACGAATTTAAAGCGATTTATAAAATACATTTTAAAAAGGAAATCGACGAAATATATATTATATATATAATATATATAATATAATGGCCTGAATAGAACGCGCCGCGCCGCGGCAGTTCGCGAATTTCGACCATTTATTTCAAACGGACATTACGGGAGATCCGACCGTCTGATTCTCCTAAAACCGGGACCGTTGGGTTCGTATCGAAAAGATATTTCCAATGAATATTAGAAATTTGAAATCTAACGGTCGGATTTGGAGTTATGTCCAAATCAAATTCAAAAAAAAAGGTCGCTGTAAGTGCAGTTCGATGGCCGTTGTTGGAAATCGACTGTACGGGCCTTGATAAAATTATTAAAAATATTAATAATTTGTGTAAAATCATAATATGTGAATTGGAAAGAACTGGGATGAAAAACTCCACATTTGAAAAGATAAAAATAGATTTTTATCGAAATGAACTAGTTTTGAACTAGAATTAAAATCAATTTATTTTTGAAATAAATAAATTGAATTTGAAAGTGATTTTAAAAATAATCAATATTCCCAATACGTGGATTGGACTGGAGTTGAATCGAAATTATCTTCGGAATATTTCGATGTTGGATTTCGTGACTATACAGATATTGTTATGGGAATTTGAAAGATATATTTTATATCGTTATTTCCAATACGATATTTGTTGGTTTCAGAATTTGATATTGAATATAATCCGGTATATTTTCTATTCAGAGCCTTGTATTTAATATCGAATGTGATTTGGGTTTGTCGTGAATCGTGTTTTAGAAGACATTGGTTCTTTAACCCAGTTAAAGATAGAATATTGATTTTTGAGAAGATTAAAACTAAGTGGAGTATTAATGAATCTTTAATTAGATTAAAATGTGAATTGATAATTTAAATTATCAAATTTGAAAGGTGATCGGGAATGGAGTATCACCAATTTTGCTCCATGGGATATATAGGTTGGGATTGGGAAATGAAATAAATAATTACTTCGGTGTGGTTCGCTAATCCCGACTAGTTTGGAAAACCATAAAATGGTTTGAAATGATATCCAAAGGAAGATTATATAATAAATTTAGAAGAATTTATCTTGGATAAAATTAATGGGAACCTTTCCCTAAGAATGTGATTTTGGTGAATAAAAGAATATTCTGAATTGGAATGAGGCGTTTGTTGTGTTTGTGTAACATTTGTTTATCATATACGTGGGTTATTCAGAAAGGCCGGGTTTATACCCATTCTGAATAACCGATTCGACGAGATGTCGAAGATGAAGACGGTGGTTGAAGACCGGAAGTCTTCACATCGTTTGGGTGATTACTGATGATCTTGATTGGGCTGTACACCCAAGATGAGGGAAACAGTTGGTGATCGTCCAGACGTACTTGGAGATCGATGGATATGCGAGGAAAGTGCCTCCGGTTTCGTTCAGACCCAGAACGAACTTGTAAATGGATTGTGTGTCTGACATTGGATTTTTGTAATGACCCGCATTGTTAGAGGTGTTATAATTAATTTATTTAATTAAATAAATGGTGATCTAAGGAATTAAATCGTCGTTAATTAAATTATAAGTGATTATTTAATTAATTTTAAATAATAGAATAATATATTCAATTCAGAAATAATCAAAAATATTGGAAATCACAATATTCTGTGAACAGGGTCGTCCCTATGATTTAATTCAGCTTAGAGTTGAATTATATTGACGAATATATTCACTCGACGACAGTTTGAACGTATAATTTTAATATAATTAAAATAGAGCACGTAACGACGTGGCAGTTCGCTATTTGGCGATTTAGACTTCAACTGAGTATACAAGGTTCGTTTTAAATTGGTATTCTGTGAAACAAGAAACGTGTGGAGCTGGTGGAGTATATCTTTCTAGTGGAAGAGAAAGATCGGGATTTCGTCGTGTAGATTTTGAGATATGTCCAAATCAAATTTCAGAAAAGTCGCTGTGGAATTTCCTTTATATTTTGCAACGCTTTATTTACGTTATAAAAGGGTTTTCGATATAAATTGAATATCGAGGTAATCGGGATTTGAAATATCAAGCTGGAAATTCATATAGGAATATTCTAGAGATGTGTGATATCGTATGGGGATATATACGATAATATTTATTTATAAATATTTAATTGAATTGTTTTTAAATATATTTATATATTTAAAAGGGCTATTTAGAGCTTTAAAAATAGGCTATTTAGAGCGTTAAAAATAGCCACTTTTGCAAACGAAGTCGAAATTCGACGAAACCAGTTTTGTTGGATCCGCAGTGTTGAATTATTGTTAGATTTCCAGTTTCGTGATTTTTAGAGTCACTGTGTGGCCGTACGGATTTTTAGAGTGAGAAACAGTCAGTATTCTGACGGTTAAAAATACGCTGTGTGAGCATACGGAGTCGGAATTCGACGAAACCAGTTTCGTTGGGACCGTAATGTCGAGCTGTAGCTGCATGTCAGTTTTTGTGATTTTTAGGTATCATAGGTGGCTACAGGAATTTTAGAGGACAAAGAAAAATGCCGTTTGCTTATAAATTTAATATAAAATTCGAATATTAAAATATTTAAATCCTCTATAAATACCATACCCAAAAATCCTAAACCTAATTCAACCTATTCTCAAAGTCAACAGAGAAAAAAAAATGTGCCGTAACCTTTCGTTCTTCCAGGAAATAAAAATCCAGCCTTCTAAATTCAAATTAAAATCCAAATGAAATCATTAAATCCTAAAGTAATTCTCTTTGAACTCTTGGTGCAAATTCCTTCGAATTAATATGGGTATGGTGGCATTCGGTTTCAGTTCCCGTCGAAGTCGAGGGTCAACAGTAATCTAGGGTTTTCGATTTGTGCCTTTTGTGGTGATTATTTGAGGAAGTGGAGGTTTGTTTGGGGTTTGTCGGGTGAAGGCGCAGCAGGTGAGGGTGGTTGGAGGATTTTCGGTTGCCACTAGTGAAGTGCGACGTCAGTTGAACAGCAGCAGGTCGAGGATTGGGAGCAGCGTCGAGTTCGCCGGGCCGGGGACTGGGAGGTGCGGATTCGAGTGAGGGGTTCTCTGGTGTGATCGACGGTGGGATTAGGTGGCCGGAGCGACGGCAGATGTCGGTCAACGAGGAGGTCAACAGGTCGGGATGGATATTTTGATTTACTGGAGTGGTTCGGTTTTGAAGAGGATACAGAGGGGTCTGGGCTTATGAAGGGGAAGCGGGTTCCTAGTTGGGCTGGGCTAGATAGTTGGGTAAGGCCGGTTTCTATTTATTTTAAGTTTATATTAAATTATAAATGTAAAAACTTCGGAATACTATAACTTCACCATATGTTATCAGATTGACGAACCGTGAGTTGCGTTGGGACCGTATGGACGGACACTACACGATGGAACTGACTGGAAGTCCATCGGGGCTCGTTACAATTTATGGCAAAATAAATTGTCCAATCTGAATCGAGCGACAATTTTCGTTAATTAACGATGATAGTCCAATGTGAGTAAAACTCACCAACTCTGAACAGTTTATATTTTCATGTTGTATTTTTTTGAACTGTTAAAATTGTCTGATTGATGTGTGTTGGTTGATTGATTGAACTGCTAGTCAGTTAGTAGAAATATTATATATATATATATGTATATATATATATATAAACTGTTAAATATCTATATGTCGATTCTGTTTATCAGAATATTTAACAGTGAAGTGAAATCGATGTTATTCTATTGTCTAACATCTGTGATGCAGGGAAACAGGTTGGAGGAATCCGATTGGATTCCTCAACAGTTATTTTATTGTTTTTCATATATTGTTATATGATGTGATATAAAATTTGTGGGCGATTATATGTGCTTGGACGATATTGAACATCGTGATTTGATATGATTGAATACCATAACATACCGAAATGTAGATAAGGGAATTTTCAAAGCGATATTGAAAATAGCATATTTATAAAATGGGGCATTTATAAATAAGAGATATTTATAAAGTGGAATATTCATAAATAAGAAATGTTTATAAATTGGAATATTTATAAATAGGAGATATTTAAAAAGGAAAATAAATTCAAAACATTTTCTTTTTGAATGGAAAGGCCTGTGTGGCGAGTTTGGGGATTTTCCCGATGCTCCCGATACAAAGGAGGTTATGGCGAATTTTCCCGGGAATTTAAGGAGTTAGAATATTTCAAGAATAAATTTGAAAAGGAAATATTTGTAAACCATTTACAAATAGAATTGGAAAGGGAACATTATAAAAAGGAAATCATTTTTAAAGTGTAGAACCATTATTTAAAAGTAAATCTTTGCAAATGAATAAAACGTTGTTAAAAAGGAGAAATCGAATATGGTATTCGAAGTTAGTTAATCGAATATAGACATTCGAAAGGAGAAATCGAATATGGTATTCGAAGTTAGTTAATCGAATATAGACATTCGAAAGGAGTTAATCGAATATGGTATTCGAAGTTAGTTAATCGAATATGGTATTCGAAGTTAGTTAATCGAATATGGTATTCGAAGTTAGTTAATCGAATATAGTATTCGAAGTTAGTTAATCGAATTTGGTATTCGAAAGGAGAAATCGAATATGGTATTCGAAGTTAGTTAATCGAATATAGACATTCGAAAGGAGTTAATCGAATATGGTATTCGAAGTTAGTTAATCGAATAGGGTATTCGAAAGTTAGTTAATTGAATATGTTATTCGAAAGGGGTTAGTCAAGTCGAGTTAGTCAAATAGAGTTAACCAGTTAGAGTTAATCAGTTGGAGTAAATTAGTTAGAGTTAATCGATTAGAGTTAAAACGAACTAGAGTTAATAAAATATAGTTATTTGAGACAGAGTTAGTCAAACATAGTATTCAGGGTAAGTTGCCATCTTGTACGACTGCTAGCGTAATTCGCAGGGCTGTAAATAGCCTACGGCGGTCGGATGTTTCCTGAGGGAGTCAGGCGTAACCATTGTGATCGCTGCGATCTAGAGTCAAGCGAATAGAGTTTAATCGAATATTAGTTATTCGATAGGAGTTAATCGAATTGGTCGAACCAAGTAAGTCGAGTTAAGTTAGTCAAGTTAGTCGAGCCTAGTTAATCGAATCGAATTGGTCGAACCAAATAAGTCGAGTTAAGTTAGTCAAGTTAGTCGAGCCTAGTTAATCGAATCGAATTGGTCGAACCAAGTAAGTCGAGTTAAGTTAGTCAAGTTAGTCGAGCCTAGTTAATCGAATCGAATTGGTCGAACCAAGTAAGTCGAGTTAGTCGAGTCAAGTTAAGTTAGTCGAGTTAAGTTCGTCAAGTTAAAGTTATCGATGTTAGTTTCATCGAAAGGAGTTATCGATGTTAGTTTCATCAAAAGGAGTTATCGATGTTAGTTTCATCAAAAGAAGTTATCGATGTTAGTTTCATCGAAAGGAGTTATCGATGTTAGTTTCATCGAAAGGAGTTATCGATGTTAGTTTAATCGAAGTGAGATTTTCAAATATGAGATATTTGAAAGGAAGAGTTATCGAATATTAGTTATTCGAAGAGATATTTTCGAATATCGTTTATTCGAGAAGGAGTTAATCAAATATAGGTTATTCGAAGAGGAGTTAATCAAATAGAGATTTCTCGAAGAGAGTTAATCTGCAAATTCGATTATATCGAATTCGGGAAAGTACTTATACTTTTCCCGTGTTTAAATAGAGATTTATTTATTTATAAATAAATAAGTGTTAGGTTAATTATTCACTAATAAGAATAGAAGTTATAATTAAAGTTAGATAATTCGAAAGGAGGATTATAACGTTATCGTTATAACAAATGTTTTAAATATAGAAGTGGATTAGTAAAATTGAATCCGAGAAAGGCGTAAAGAAGTTGTTAAAGATTAAAAGATAAACTTTGACCATTTCGAAGTTATAACGTTGTTCAGTTAAGGTCTGAGAGGTAATTATACCCCAACTTGAGTGACTTCCTTCTTAACTAAGAAATGGTAAGGTTTGATCGTAAAGGAGTTTTGGAAATGTTTTCCAAACGAGAATCAGAAATGTTTTCTGATAAAAGAAAAATAAGAATTTAGAATATAGGGAAACAGGAGATAAGTAAATAAATGAACTAAAGAGATTTATGATAAATGATGTTTGTTCGATATAATTTCCATCTGGAAATAATATCGTTGTTTGCACACTTGTTTTCTTCGATAGTTAACTCACAGACTATCGAAGTTTTGACCATTTTAACGTTGTTAATATGGAGAGACCGGTTGGATTATTATCCAAAGAACCACTCTGTATTGGCATAAGCGTCGCGAATCATATATGCCAAAGATAATTGAAGACGGAGTAAAATGCAAGGGCTATCCTGTTTACAGAATAGTGCCTTCGGTTTGTCCAGTCCCAGGACAACTTGTATGGACGAAGGTCTGACAGAGTATATCCAATGGATCGTGTAAGTTGATCTGTTCAAACGTATTCACGTTTGGTGGCGGAGGAATTCGTTTCTCTTAGCTGTATACCCATGTTATTTTTGGATAAGTCAATTTGTGATTTGGCGGGTATGACGATGTGACATTCTAAGTGAATGAGGATGACTTGTATGAATGAATGTCTGACAGAGTATTTCCAGAAAGGTCACGTACATTGATTTCTTCAACCGTACCAAGAGTGAAAGCGGAGAAGGAAACTTCTTTAGCTAACACGTAATGTACTGTTGTAGACGTCAATTAGTGATTTTCGATGGACCTAACAATGTGGCATACGAAGTGAATCTGATGTGATGATAAAGCGTAGCTTCTACCCTCATCAACCGGTAAATGACAGAAATCGGGCAGGCAGCATGGCTAAGTCGGTCGCACCAAAGTAGGGTGTATAATCACCTATCTAGTGAATATTCATTTGTTTCTTAAATCTATCAATGATGTCCCATATATATACAGGAAACGGTTGCTGATCCCAACCGTTGGTGATATACATTCGATACACTCAAGCGAAATGAGTGGTCGGTCATGTGTGGCTGAGTTACAAGATGTTCTTGTTGAACTCCAGTGTATCGTTCCTAGAGTACACTGATCGGAAGGTGGTTCCATACCTTGTCATAGTTGGAAATCCATTACCCAATACGTGCTTGCGGATTTGATTGTATACTGTAACACCCCACCTCCGCCAGGGTGACTCTTGCAAGCACTCTGACTTTGGAGGGGCGTTTGAATCGGGTAAACATGCATAATGATATATCAAGGCAGAACAAGAACATATGTATATATGTAAACAGAGTAAATAACATAGATAAAACAGCGGAAGATTTTTAAACCATTTCAAAACAAGTTTGTTACATCATAACGTCAACTTTCCAATTAAACAAGTCTAGATAAAACAACATCAACTGAAAAACTGAAATACATAAATACTAATCCCCAAAAGAAGTGATAGCCATAGCTAGCTTCATGTCGAACCGTACATGAGCTAAATCCCACAAGCAAGCGGTCAGAAATCCAAGCTAAGCTCCAATATTCCCTCCCTGAGAACCTGGGGGGTGGGGAACGGAAGAAAAGAGGCGAAAGAAAACAGGTCAGTCAAAAAGACTGAGTAAGCCCTACTACAATCAATGTAAACTGATAAAGTTAACTGGCATGAGCAGCAGGGATGAACATAAGGATAACAACATACTAGCATGATGATTAACTAACAAGGTAGATAAAGGTGTCATCGCATAATCAGGATTAAGGTTTTGCACCATAGGTGTACTAGCAAACTAACATGACTTGAATAAACAAGTATTGATCCCTTGGCCCAAGCTTTGGCCCAATAACATGAAGTGACCCCAACCCGCGGTCCAATAACATGAAATGACCCTAATACAAGGTCCAACCAAACGGTCTAGTCGATCGGCTCCCTAAGCCTAACTCGTCACGTATTGGTGTCAATACGGCCCAAACATAATTGTAGTCGAACTGTGCCGGGTCCACCCTTCGGGTGTATCAAGCCCTAGAGTGCCAACCCCTGGACACCATAAACATGAGTGCACAGTCTCGATCTACTGGTACCCATGGGTGACTTCTCCAAACACGGACTACGTGCATGACCATAGTCCGTCCGGAACTACATCGGCGTACCACACGGCCGTCGTTTATTGGGTCGCTTACCTCCAGCCCAGTAATCGTGCCCCCTCCCTAGCCTAGCCCCTAGGGCCTTAATGATACGATTTTGGGGTTACTGCGGAGTGGGCACCCATTGCTAGTATTTTCTAGTGGGTTAAGTACGGTTTTAACCCTCTTGATAATCATGGATTAACTTGGTTAAGTGTAACGATAAGTTCATGACTTAACCCCGATTAATCTACCAAGCCCAAGTTGGTTAAGTAATAAGTGGACCATGACTTAACCCTAATCACGAGGCATTAATTAATTTAATGCGCCTTAACCTCTCACATTAGACCTTGTTGTGGTTACTAGTTAAGCCGGGCGGGTCCGGGTAGCTTTACACCACAACTTGGTCTAACCTCGGGTTCAAGGTACAACATGACCAACTTCTCACATTGGGTCCTATTGTTTGTAGCAACTAGTTAAGCCGGTCGGTTCCGGGTAGGTTTACGCTACAAACTCAACCCAACCTCGAGTTGGCCACACTTATCTTTTCTAAGTGTCATGTCCATCATGTTTCCAAAACATGTTACAAGTTTTCAAGCAATTGGGTAGACCTAACTTAATAGGTAAATTCCCAATGGGTAGACCTAACTTAATAGGTAAATTCCCAAGCTTATGTTTTTATGTCTTTTACTTTTACCCAACCCCAAACGCAATCCCATCGCTTACATATCGCAATAGCGTATAAAGGATAGAAAGAGGGAACTTGGCATAATCATGACATAAAAGGTGTTGAAGCCACAAGTTCAACATGGTGGCATATGAAATGTACATAATGTTCATATACTTGCATATTACATTTTTAGGCCCCAAAAGCATGCATAAAATCAAACTTGGCACATTGGTGATACATGGTGCTAAATGACATGTAGACATGGCCATAAGTTCGCATTTAGCCTCACATGCAAGTTATCATAAGGGATATGATAACTTACATGTTGCCAAAATGCAACCTTTAACATAAAGCTTGAAGCTTTATGTTCATAAACCCATGATAAGCTTGCATAACATGATAGCATGAACAAAATGTTCAACCCAAACTTGCATAACACAACTTGCATATCATATGACAACTTGCATATCAAACTTGCATAACATAACATGATGAACTTGCATATCATATCCTAGCATACTTGCATAACATGATAAACTTGCATATTACATCATAGAAAACTTGCATAACATGATAAACTTGCATATTACATCATAGAAAACTTGCATAACATGATAAACTTGCATATTACATCATAGAAAACTTGCATATCATACATTTAACTTTAGAGTTTAAGTATGAAAGTAGAATAGGGCTTACAATGCTTAAGAAGTCACAAAAATATGACAAAGCCCTTATGAAATCAATCAAACCCAAAATGCAAGCCAAAATGATCAAAACTCTTTCTTTATGATGCTAATATAAAAACTTGACTTGAATGCAAGCTAATGATGCTCATACAAGTTTGAAAACACTTGTATGCATGGAAAATCACTTAGAAATTGATTTAGGAATTTTATGAAGAGAGTGGAGGCCATGAGAGGGATGATTTTGCCATAGTTTAGTTGCTAGAATGAATAATGATGATTTAGGGTAGGTTAGGGTCTTATTTATAGATTAGGAAAGTGTTTTAGGCCATAGGATTAAACCCTAGTTGCAATCTCAGCCCTTAAAACCGAATCTGGCCCCCAAGCTCAACACAATCTCAAAATGGTGCACCAGGCTAAACAGCCCGGCTGGACCAAGTCGACAGCCAAGTCGACAGGGCTGTCGACTTGGGTCCAACCAAGTCGACTCCCAAGTCGACAGGGCTGTCGACTTGGGTGTTCTGGCGGGAATTCTCCCGCCTGGCCCAAACTGGCCCAAATTTTCAAATTCAAACTTGAATTTGAAGTCTGTTTTTACTTAGGAATTTTCTGAAAACTTCGCTGGGCCTTAATCGGGTCATACGGACTCCGATTTTCGAAATCTCGGACTCTATTTCGTGTATTTTTCCGAGAAGAACGCAATGGCATAGCCCGTTTCCCTTGATTCAGATTTTTGAATTAAATTCTGCCTCGATTTATGTTATAACAGGTTATTGAAAATACGGGTTGTTACATTCTCCCCTCCTTAAAGGATTTCGTCCCCGAAATCTTCAAGTTAGGAAGAACGTATCCTACCATCCAACATCCATCTACTCAAAACATCATCCACGAGCAATCATTGTCCTTACAAGATTCTAAATGTTGTATGAACATATGCAAAGGTGTGTGTATATGTACCTATCTAATGCAAATATCATCAATGCAGATTATGTTAGTGAAATGAATCCATATGTATGCAATTCCTAACATAATGTATAACATCTATATGTGTGCACATAACATACATCCATATGCAACATCCATGTGATAACACAAAAATTTTCATTCATGAATAAGCATAAACACTCATGCATATGCAATATGAGGAGTGTGTGAGCCGATCTAGTGCCTAACGTGTATAATGCATCCACGAGTAACCACTTGCAACCACTTGCAACCATCAAGCATAACATGTTTCAAACACATGTTTCATCCAAAGGGTTTCTACCTAAGGTTCTCATGACAAGATTAACACGATAAACTAGATAAACATGGATAGCAAAGAGAAAGATATGCTAACAAAGAAAAGAGATTGAGAGTGTACCCTCAAAAAGGAATGGATAAAGCCCACGCATCTTCTCCTCGGTTTCCCAAGTTGCGTCTTCTTCGGCTTCACCCCATTGAACCTTCACCAACTTGACCTCTCGATTCCTTAGCTTCTTGGTCTCCGTCCCCAAGATACGAATCGGAGCTCTCCTCAAGGTAGCCTCTTTCTCCACTTCTACATCTTTCAGAACACTTGGCTCAACAACCTCCGCTGATTCATGTAAACACTTCCGGAGATGCGAGACATGAAAAACATCGTGTACTCCGGCAAGCTTCTCGGGCAACTTCACTCTATAAGCCATCTGCCCGATCCTCTCTATAATAGGGAATGGTCCAACAAACCTCGGTGCCAACTTCCCAACGGCTCCAAATCGGACCACATTCCGCAAAGGAGAAACCTTCACGAAAACCATATCCCCAACATCAAACTCCAAATCAGTTCTCCGCTTATCAGCATAGGATTTCTGTCGGTCTTGGGCCGCTTTCATCCGTCTCCGAATCAACTCGATCTTCTCGGATGTATCTCTGATCATATCAGGCCCAAGTATAAGCTTATCTGTAGTCTCCCACCAACATGTAGGCGACTTGCACGGCCTCCCATATAAAGCTTCAAATGGTGCCATCCCTATGCTTGCCTGATAACTGTTATTATATGCAAACTCAACAAGAGGAAGATGGTCTTCCCGAGTACCACCAAAATCCAGAATACAAAGCCTCAACAGATCCTCGAGTACCCTATTCACCCTTTCGGTTTGACCGTCCGTCTGTGGGTGATAAGCCGTACTTAGATTCAATCTCGTGCCCATGGCTTCTTGCAAGCTATCCCAGAATTGACTTGTAAAGATTGGGTCACGGTCACTGACAATACTAGAAGGGACTCCATGAAGTCTCACAATCTCACAAAGATATACAGACGCTAGCCAAGGTGCGGTCCTCTTGCTCTTCACCGGAATGAAATGAGCACTCTTCGTAAGTCCATCCACAATAACCCAAATGCTCGTATTCCCTTTCCTTGACCTTGGTAGCCCATCGATAAAATCCATGGAAATACTCTCCCACTTCCATAGTGGAACGTCTAGAGGATGCAATAGCCCACCGGGCTTCTTCGACTCGGCCTTAACTTGCTGGCAAATGATACATCTAGAGACAAATTCTGCCACATCCTTCTTCATCCCAGGCCAAAAGAAAATGCGCTTCATATCTTTATACATCTTATCTGAGGGTCTCCTCTCTGCGAAGCCCCAACTTGATCAAGAAGGGTAGGTCTGAGTTCCAGAGATGCTAAAGAACCGGTCATCGACTCAACTGCCAAAGAGAAATCAAAGGTTGCCACATACTCTAAATTCTTCATCTCAACGAATAGAGGACTTAGGGTCAACCTTCTTCTACTCAATGCATCAGTCACCACATTCCCCTTGCCAGGGGTATAGGCTATCTCAAAATCATAGGATGCCAAGAATTCCATCCATCTTTGTTGCCTCAGATTCAGATCCTTCTGAGAAAAGAGATACTTCAATGACTTGTGATCGGTATAAAGCTCAAATCTTTCTCCCAGAAGATAATGGCGCCAAGCCTTGAGTGCATATACTATTGCTGCCAACTCTAAGTCATGAGTGGGATAATTCTTCTCATGCACTTTGAGTTGTCTACCGCCAAAGCATATCACTCTTCCTTCTTGCATAAGAACAGCTCCTAACCCCATGCCACATGCATCGGTGTATACTGTAAATAACTTCCCTCCATCGGGCAAAGCTAGAACGGGTGCTGATGTGAGAGCTCTCTTGAGCTTCTGAAAAGCAAGCTCGCATTCTATGCTCCAAGCAAAAACTAAATTCTTCTTCGTCAATTTAGTGAGAGGAGCGGAAATCTTCGCGAAGTCCTTGATGAACTTCCGGTAAAAACCCGCAAGACCTAGAAAACTTCTCACTTCGGTTGCATTCCTTGGAGTCTTCCAATCCTGAACTGCAACTACCTTAGCGGGATCCACCGCTAAGCCTTGCTTAGATACTATATGCCCAAGGAATCTAACTTCCCTTCTCCAAAAGTGACACTTGGAGAACTTGGCCTTCAACTGATGCGCTCTAAGCGTATCCATCACCTCCATGAGATGCCTTGCGTGCTCTTCCTCATCCTTAGAGAAGATCAGAATATCATCTACGAAGACCACGACAAACTTGTTCAAGAACTCCCTGAACACCCTACTCATCAAGTCCACGAAATATGCAGGTGCATTAGTCAAGCCGAACGGCATGACAAGCCATTCAAAGAATCCATCTGGAGTTCTGAACGCAGTCTTGTCTATACAATCTTCAGCTACCCTGAGCTGATGAAATCCAGTAGCAAGATCAAGCTGAGAGAAAACAGAAGCACCGACAAGTTGGTCAAAGAGATCATCAATCCTCGGTAACGGGTGTCTGTTCTTCTTAGTCAGCTTATTCAACTCTCGATAGTCGACACAAAGTCGGAGAGAACCATCTGCCTTGGTAGCAAATACCACAGGCGCTCCCCATTCAGATATACTTCGTCTAATGAAGTTCTTCTCAAGCAACTCCTTCACTTACTTACTCAGCTCCCGCCTTTCACGCGGAGCCATATGTCGAACAGGCAAAGAAACAGGCTTTGCATTATCCACCAGATAAATGCGGAAATCGATCTCTCGCTTAGGGGGCAACCCCCTAACTTCATCAAAAACATCCGGATACTCTCGAACCACTCTCACAGACTGAAGAGTTTCCATTGACGAGTCGAGTGATTCCAGATAGCACAACATGACGGGACCTCTCGGATCACAAGAAATCTCTAGGGTGTTTCCGAGGCGAGTCACGAGCCTCACAACCCTATGCTCACAATCAAGAATGGCTCCATATCTGGACAGCCAATCCATGCCCAATATCAATCCGTATCCCCTGAAACCAAGAACATAAGCACTACACAAGAACTCTACACTCAGTATAGAGATCCTCAAATCCCCACATATCATAGACAAATGGGCGGAACCCCCAATAGGATTTGAGACACAAACGGGATCATCTACCAAGCTAGTACTAAGGTGCAAACTATCAACAAGATCAGATGAGATAAAGCTATGCGATGCACCAGAATCAAACAAGGTACGAACTGGAAAATCAGAAATATATACAAGGCCCTCAACAGAAATACTACCTCGATCTGGAACTGGAGCGGTATTGAGAGCATGAACTTGCCCTCCTGAAGGTCCAGCACGCTGAGTCTGAACCTGGCCTTGCCCTTGCTTCTTCGGGCAATCCCTACTGAAATGCCCAGTCTTACCGCAGAAAAAGCATTCACCATTCTTCCTTTTCCTCTTCTTACAATCCTTAATAAGATGCCCAACTGAACCGCAGTAATGGCACTTCTCCTTGTTGTTCTTGCCCTTGTTGTTGTTCCCCTTGTTGCCTTGACTCTTGTTCTTGTTCTGATTGCCTTGACTGCTTTGACCACTTGGATTACCCTGATTTCCTTTTCCCTGGGAATCAGTCTTCTTGGCTTGAGTATCATTCATCTTGGTTTCTTTCTTGACATCTCCCTGAAGTAACGCCATATCAACCAAACTCTCAAACGTGGCCCCATGGGGAATATGTGACATAGCCAATCCCTGCAACGGCTCATTCAATCCTCTAGCAAAACGAAGAGCCTTCTTCTGAGGAGTATTCATCATATCCAAGCCAAAACGAGCTAACTGATTGAACTTGTTCACATATTCTTTGACAGACATATCTCCTTGTTTCAAAGTTATGAACCTCTCCATTTGCAGATTCTCCTCAGCAGAAGATAGAAACTTAAGCACGAACCTTGCCCTGAAATCGGCCCAAGTCTCAACAGGCCTAGTACCATTGGTGACTTCCCACCAATAAGCGGCTTCATCCTTCATAAGCCAAACCGCCAACAAGATCTTCCTCTGATCGTCTATCCCAAAGATAGCAAATAAATCCTCGGTCTCTTTCAACCAATTTCTGGCCTCTACAAAAGTCTCAGTGCCTTGAAAGTTCTTGCCACCCATTGCTTTGAAATCTTTGCAAGTCTTTGCGAAGTCAGCTTGAGGATGCTGAGGGGGAGGAGGAAGAGGAACCTCAGCGACAGGAGGAGGAGGAACATTAGCGACAGGAGGAGGAATATTAACTACTGGAGGAGGAGGATTAACTACTGGAGGAGGAGGAGGAGGGACATCTGCGGGGCCGGCTTCGGTCGCCCTAGCCTCCAAAAGTCCCCTATACCAAACAGGTACGTGCACTCCCTCCGGAATAGCAAAATTATCGGCCATGCTAAAAACGAAGAAAAAGACAGATTCAGAATGGAGAAAAAAACGAAGGAATTTTGCTAATGGCTTTTTTGGGGAATAGCCTTTAAAATAAACTAGACTTTTCTTTGGAAAATACTTTATACTTGGGTTTTGAAAATAGTTTTCAAAAGTTTTCTAAAAACCTTTTTGTTCCTTCTCGTAAACCATATGCTCTGATACCAAATGTAACACCCCACCTCCGCCAGGGTGACTCTTGCAAGCACTCTGACTTTGGAGGGGCGTTTGAATCGGGTAAACATGCATAATGATATATCAAGGCAGAACAAGAACATATGTATATATGTAAACAGAGTAAATAACATAGATAAAACAGCGGAAGATTTTTAAACCATTTCAAAACAAGTCTGTTACATCATAACGTCAACTTTCCAAGTAAACAAGTCTAGATAAAACAACATCAACTGAAAAACTGAAATACATAAATACTAATCCCCAAAAGAAGTGATAGCCATAGCTAGCTTCATGTCGAACCGTACATAAGATAAATCCCACAAGCAAGCGGTCAGAAATCCAAGCTAAGCTCCAATATTCCCTCCCTGAGAACCTGGGGGGGGGGGGAACGGAAGAAAAGAGGCGAAAGAAAATAGGTCAGTCAAAAAGACTGAGTAAGCCCTACTACAATCAATGTAAACTGATAAAGTTAACTGGCATGAGCAGCAGGGATGAACATAAGGATAACAACATACTAGCATGATGATTAACTAACAAGGTAGATAAAGGTGTCATCGCATAATCAGGATTAAGGTTTTGCACCACAGGTGTACTAGCAAACTAACATGACTTGAATAAACAAGTATTGATCCCTTGGCCCAAGCTTTAGCCCAATAACATGAAGTGACCCCAACCCGCGGTCCAATAACATGAAATGACCCTAATACAAGGTCCAACCAAACGGTCTAGTCGATCGGCTCCCTAAGCCTAACTCGTCACGTGTTGGTGTCAATACGGCCCAAACATAATTGTAGTCGAACTGTGCCGGGTCCACCCTTCGGGTGTATCAAGCCCTAGAGTGCCAACCCCTGGACACCATAAACATGAGTGCACAGTCTCGATCTACTGGTACCCATGGGTGACTTCTCCAAACACGGACTACGTGCACGACCATAGTCCGTTCGGAACTACATCGGCGTACCACACGGCCGTCGTTTATTGGGTCGCTTACCTCCAGCCCAGTAATCGTGCCCCCTCCCTAGCCTAGCCCCTAGGGCCTTAATGATACGATTTTGGGGTTACTGCGGAGTGGGCCCCCATTGCTAGTATTTTCTAGTGGGTTAAGTACGGTTTTAACCCTCTTGATAATCATGGATTAACTTGGTTAAGTGTAACGATAAGTTCATGACTTAACCCCGATTAATCTACCAAGCCCAATTTGGTTAAGTAATAAGTGGACCATGACTTAACCCTAATCACGAGGCATTAATTAATTTAATGCGCCTTAACCTCTCACATTAGACCTTGTTGTGGTTACTAGTTAAGCCGGGCGGGTCCGGGTAGCTTTACACCACAACTTGGTCTAACCTCGGGTTCAAGGTACAACATGACCAACTTCTCACATTGGGTCCTATTGTTTGTAGCAACTAGTTAAGCCGGTCGGTTCCGGGTAGGTTTACGCTACAAACTCAACCCAACCTCGAGTTGGCCACACTTATCTTTTCTAAGTGTCATGTCCATCATGTTTCCAAAACATGTTACAAGTTTTCAAGCAATTGGGTAGACCTAACTTAATAGGTAAATTCCCAATGGGTAGACCTAACTTAATAGGAAAATTCCCAAGCTTATGTTTTTATGTCTTTTACTTTTACCCAACCCCAAACGCAATCCCATCGCTTACATATCGCAATAGCGCATAAAGGATAGAAAGAGGGAACTTGGTATAATCATGACATAAAAGGTGTTGAAGCCACAAGTTCAACATGGTGGCATATGAAATGTACATAATGTTCATATACTTGCATATTACATTTTTAGGCCCCAAAAGCATGCATAAAATCAAACTTGGCACATTGGTGATACATGGTGCTAAATGACATGTAGACATGGCCATAAGTTCGCATTTAGCCTCACATGCAAGTTATCATAAGGGATATGATAACTTACATGTTGCCAAAATGCAACCTTTAACATAAAGCTTGAAGCTTTATGTTCATAAACCCATGATAAGCTTGCATAACATGATAGCATGAACAAAATGTTCAACCCAAACTTGCATAACACAACTTGCATATCATATGACAACTTGCATATCAAACTTGCATAACATAACATGATGAACTTGCATATCATATCCTAGCATACTTGCATAACATGATAAACTTGCATATTACATCATAGAAAACTTGCATAACATGATAAACTTGCATATTACATCATAGAAAACTTGCATAACATGATAAACTTGCATATTACATCATAGAAAACTTGCATATCATACATTTAACTTTAGAGTTTAAGTATGAAAGTAGAATAGGGCTTACAATGCTTAAGAAGTCACAAAAATATGACAAAGCCCTTATGAAATCAATCAAACCCAAAATGCAAGCCAAAATGATCAAAACTCTTTCTTTATGGTGCTAATATAAAAACTTGACTTGAATGCAAGCTAATGATGCTCATACAAGTTTGAAAACACTTGTATGCATGGAAAATCACTTAGAAATTGATTTAGGAATTTTATGAAGAGAGTGGAGGCCATGAGAGGGATGATTTTGCCATAGTTTAGTTGCTAGAATGAATAATGATGATTTAGGGTAGGTTAGGGTCTTATTTATAGATTAGGCAAGTGTTTTAGGCCATAGGATTAAACCCTAGTTGCAATCTCAGCCCTTAAAACCGAATCTGGCCCCCAAGCTCAACACAATCTCAAAATGGTGCACCAGGCTAAACAGCCCGGCTGGACCAAGTCGACAGCCAAGTCGACAGGGCTGTCGACTTGGGTCCAACCAAGTCGACTCCCAAGTCGACAGGGCTGTCGACTTGGGTGTTCTGGCGGGAATTCTCCTGCCTGGCCCAAACTGGCCCAAATTTTCAAATTCAAACTTGAATTTGAAATCTGTTTTTACTTAGGAATTTTCTGAAAACTTCGCTGGGCCTTAATCGGGTCATACGGACTCCGATTTTCGAAAACTCGGACTCTATTTCGCGTATTTTTCCGAGACGAACGCAATGGCATAGCCCGTTTCCCTTGATTCAGATTTTTGTATTAAATTCTGCCTCGATTTATGTTATAACAAGTTATTGAAAATACGGGTTGTTACATATACTATATATGTAGAACGTGAGATGAAAGCGTTTCTGCTAGTTGATATCTATTTGTACATAGACATTATTATAATATCAAAAGGTTTTTGATATAAAGATATTTTGGATTCTCATATGGGAAAAACCCGTTCCGTTCTGCGGCGTGGTCTTATGAGATATCGTTTACTTGTTCATATACCTGTTTAAACTGTTTTACTCATACCTGTCCCATGACTGACCCGGAGTTTATTTGTTTTGTTTTCCCTAAACTCTTGGGTGCCTAATTTTGTTCAGGCAGTCAAGTATTCAGGAATTTACAGATATACTTGAAGAGCTGGAGCAGGAGGCTTCAGAATCATATAGCTATAGTTTATTTCCGCTGTGTTGTAAGTGTTGTACTCTGATAAGTGCTATTGTATACATAACTATTATATTTCAAAGTTATGTTATATATTATATGTTATTCGTTCCGCTGTGAGGTTCGTGTTACTCTGATGTTGTGTTCTTCTTCTTCTATTCTAAGTTTCTATCTTATCTATTCTCACCCTCTAATTTCTTTCATTAATTACCGGGATTTTTCGTTGTTTTGGTTATCGACGTCGAGCTTACATTGATAACCAAAGTCCGCAAAAATCCGGGTCGTTACAGTTGGTATCAGAGCTTAAGTTAAGAATTACTTGGCTCTGTGGCGTGACTCGGTAGAGATAGGGTTAGTAACACTCTAGATTGAGTTTGAGTGTATATATACGAGTGCGTATTTGTATTTGATATAAAAATGGTTTTATATTGTGGAGATTCATTAGCTAAGTTGTTTATGAGTTCTGGTCGATCAGTTTGATCCACTGTATCGGTAGGAGTAAATAAACACTTGAATACGATGGACCGACACAGTATGGATATGTGATATATTATCATATATAGGATGTGTTGGTAATGATTTTAATCAGATAAGATTATAAAATGTGAAATGGTTATATGTAACCAATCAGAATTTATACAAGTGAATTATATGAAATTGGAATGAATTAAATCTGAATTTAGATCAGAATTGGAATTTAAAATCCCAGAGATGGGAAAGGTGTTTGTAAATGAATCTGGATTTAATATATGTGAATTTTAAGATCCTGGGAGATTTTAAATTTGTTTACAACATTGAAAAAGGATATTTGGAATTGATTTCAAGGTGGAAATGTTTTAAAATGGGTTTTGAAAGTGCTATAGTATTGAACTCACTTCGGTAGCTGGGAAATAACCCTGATGATGAATCGCGACATCATCAGTGTTCGTTTTGAGCTGCTAAGTGACAGATTACTACCAAAGATTTTGTTTTGAATGGTTTGAGAAAAACAAGTTGTTTTGGTACTTTGAAATAAATACTTTGATTTTTGATATGGAAAAGTGATTTGAAACTCCTAGGAAAAAGACAGTTTGAATTTAAAAGCAATTGAATAAAAATTGTGGAGGCAAACTGGAATGGAACCCAGTTAAGTGGAATTTGAATTGTAATAGAAAATATCAAGATAAAATGGGATTTGTAACATAGAGAATTTGAAATTTGATATTGGGGTTCGAATAAAATTCGGTTTGGATTTGAGGATACGAACTGATTGGAATTTGATTGAGATAACACTGGTATATGCTGAGTTAATAGCATATGGAAGTGATAAGGTTAATATGCCCGACAAAAAGGTACAAGTTTATATTTTATATGAGTTTGGAATTTATGAGCCGAATTGGCAAGCCGCTTGGCTGTTTGATTTTCTTTTGGGTTGGAGAAGGCCTAGAGAGGCGAGTTGTGGTTTTACCGATAGGGCTGTACAAAGGAAGTTATGGCGGAATTTTTCGAAAAGTTAAAGTGTTAGAAAATTTTCATAATTTTTGATAATTTTAATTAGTCAGAATGAATAAATATTTTAGTCGATATTAATTGGTTCAGTTAAAATCAGAAATAAGGGGTAAACAAATCTGAGGAATTCCAATAGACAGGGTCGTCCTCTAACTTAGCAATTTCGAGGACGAAATTATTTTAAGTGGGGAAGAATGTAATGACCCGCATTGTTAGAGGTGTTATAATTAATTAATTTAATTAAATAAATGGTGATCTAAGGAATTAAATCGTCGTTAATTAAATTATAAGTGATTATTTAATTAATTTTAAATAATAGAATAATATATTCAATTCAGAAATAATCAAAAATATTGGAAATCACAATATTCTGTGAACAGGGTCGTCCCTATGATTTAATTCAGCTTAGAGTTGAATTATATTGACGAATATATTCACTCGACGACAGTTTGAACGTATAATTTTAATATAATTAAAATAGAGCGCGTAACGACGTGGCAGTTCGCTATATAGCGATTTAGACTTCAACTAAGTATACAGGGTTCGTTTTAAATTGGATTTCTGTGAAACAAGAAACGTGTGGAGCTGGTGGAGTATATCTTTCTAGTGGAAGAGAAAGATCAGGATTTCGTCGTGTAGATTTTGAGATATGTCCAAATCAAATTTCAGAAAAGTCGCTGTGGAATTTCCTTTATATTTTGCCACGCTTTATTTACGTTATAAAAGGGTTTTCGATATAAATTGAATATCGAGGTAATCGGGATTTGAAATATCAAGCTGGAAATTCATATAGGAATATTCTAGAGATGTGTGATATCGTATGGGGATATATACGATAATATTTATTTATAAATATTTAATTGAATTGTTTTTAAATATATTTATATATTTAAAAGGGCTATTTAGAGCTTTAAAAATAGGCTATTTAGAGCGTTAAAAATAGCCACTTTTGCAAACGAAGTCGAAATTCGACGAAACCAGTTTTGTTGGATCCGCAGTGTTGAATTATTGTTAGATTTCCAGTTTCGTGATTTTTAGAGTCACTGTGTGGCCGTACGGATTTTTAGAGTGAGAAACAGTCAGTATTCTGACGGTTAAAAATACGCTGTGTGAGCATACGGAGTCGGAATTCGACGAAACCAGTTTCGTTGGGACCGTAATGTCGAGCTGTAGCTGCATGTCAGTTTTTGTGATTTTTAGGTATCATAGGTGGCTACAGGAATTTTAGAGGACAAAGAAAAATGCCGTTTGCTTATAAATTTAATATAAAATTCGAATATTAAAATATTTAAATCCTCTATAAATACCATACCCAAAAATCCTAAACCTAATTCAACCTATTCTCAAAGTCAACAGAGAAAAAAAAATGTGTCGTAACCTTTCGTTCTTCCAGGAAATAAAAATCCAGCCTTCTAAATTCAAATTAAAATCCAAATGAAATCATTAAATCCTAAAGCAATTCTCTTTGAACTCTTGGTGCAAATTCCTTCGAATTAATATGGGTATGGTGGCATTTGGTTTCAGTTCCCATCGAAGTCGAGGGTCAATAGTAACCTAGGGTTTTCGATTTGTGCCTTTTGTGGTGATTATTTGAGGAAGTGGAGGTTTGTTTGGGGTTTGTCGGGTGAAGGCGCAGCAGGTGAGGGTGGTTGGAGGATTTTCGGTTGCCACTGGTGAAGTGCGGCGTCAGTTGAACAGCAGCAGGTCGAGGATTGGGAGCAGCGTCGAGTTCGCCGGGCCGGGGACTGGGAGGTGCGGATTCGAGTGAGGGGTTCTCTGGTGTGATCGACGGTGGGATTAGGTGGCCGGAGTGACGGCAGATGTCGGTCAACGAGGAGGTCAACAGGTCGGGATGGATATTTTGATTTACTGGAGTGGTTCGGTTTTGAAGAGGATACAGAGGCGTCTGGGCTTATGAAGGGGAAGCGGGTTCCTAGTTGGGCTGGGCTAGATAGTTGGGTAAGGACGGTTTCTATTTATTTTAAGTTTATATTAAATTATAAATGAAAAAACTTCGGAATACTATAACTTCACCATACGTAATCAGATTGACGAACCGTGAGTTGCGTTGGGACCGTATGGACGGACACTACACGATGGAACTGACTGGAAGTCCATCGGGGCTCGTTACAATTTATGGCAAAATAAACTGTCCAATCTGAATCGAGCGACAATTTTCGTTAATTAACGATGATAGTCCAATGTGAGTAAAACTCACCAACTCTGAACAGTTTATATTTTCATGTTGCATTTTTTTGAACTGTTAAAATTGTCTGATTGATGTGTGTTGGTTGATTGAACTGCTAGTCAGTTAGTAGAAATATTTTATATATATGTATATATATATAAACTGTTAAATATCTATATGTCGATTCTGTTTATCAGAATATTTAACAGTGAAGTGAAATCGATGTTATTCTATTGTCTAACATCTGTGATGCAGGGAAACAGGTTGGAGGAATCCGACTGGATTCCTCAACAGTTATTTTATTGTTTTTCATATATTGTTATATGATGTGATATAAAATCTGTGGGCGATTATATGTGCTTGGACGATATTGAACATCGTGATTTGATATGATTGAATACCATAACATACCGAAATGTAGATAAGGGGATTTTCAAAGCGATATTGAAAATAGCATATTTATAAAATGGGGCATTTATAAATAATAGATATTTATAAAGTGGAATATTCATAAATAAGAAATGTTTATAAATTGGAATATTTATAAATAGGAGATATTTAAAAAGGAAAATAAATTCAAAACATTTTCTTTTTGAATGGAAAGGCCTGTGTGGCAAGTTTGGGGATTTTCCCGATGCTCCCGATACAAAGGAGGTTATGGCGAATTTTCCCGGGAATTTAAGGAGTTAGAATATTTCAAGAATAAATTTGAAAAGGAAATATTTGTAAACCATTTACAAATAGAATTGGAAAGGGAACATTATAAAAAGGAAATCATTTTTAAAGTGTAGAACCGTTATTTAAAAGTAAATCTTTGCAAATGAATAAAACGTTGTTAAAAAGGAGAAATCGAATATGGTATTCGAAGTTAGTTAATCGAATATAGACATTCGAAAGGAGAAATCGAATATGGTATTCGAAGTTAGTTAATCGAATATAGACATTCGAAAGGAGTTAATCGAATATGGTATTCGAAGTTAGTTAATCGAATATGGTATTCGAAGTTAGTTAATCGAATATGGTATTCGAAGTTAGTTAATCGAATATGGTATTCGAAAGGAGAAATCGAATATGGTATTCGCAGTTGGTTAATCGAATATAGACATTCGAAAGGAGTTAATCGAATATGGTATTCGAAGTTAGTTAATCGAATAGGGTATTCGAAAGTTAGTTAATCGAATAGGGTATTCGAAAGTTAGTTAATCGAATATGTTATTCGAAAGGGGTTAGTCAAGTCGAGTTAGTCAAATAGAGTTAACCAGTTAGAGTTAATCAGTTGGAGTAAATTAGTTAGAGTTAATCGATTAGAGTTAAAATGAACTAGAGTTAATCAAATATAGTTATTTGAGACAGAATGTAACAATCCGAAAATCTGGGCCAGTTTAAAATTTTTATTTTGGCAATTTTAGCGAATTTTGAATATTTAAAATAGATTATTTTAAATAATATCGACGAGAAATTTATTTTGAATAGAATTAGAACGTATATATTATATACATCGTCGTTAGAATATAAATAATTATTTATAATTATAAATAGAATTGAAAATGGCGCGGTAGTTCGATAATTCGATTTCAAACTTCAATTAAATGTACCGGGTGCAAAATAAACCGGATTTTAGTGAAACCAAAAACAATAGGATCTAATTGAGAATATCTTTCCAACGAATCCGAATAATCAAAATTTATAGCGGGGATCAAAAGATATGTCCAGTTGAAAATTCTGAATAGTCGCTATGGAATTCAGGCCCTTAAAAATGGACATTTTGCAAATGACCTCGGATTTCGACGAAACCACTTTTGTTGGATCCGCAGTGTCAAATTATTGCTAGGTTTCAAATTTCATAATTTTTCGAATCAATGTGTGAGCGTGGCAAAGGAAAACGCGTTTGACCAGTTTCAGTTGATTTTAATCGACTGGAAAATGGCCATTTTTCTAAAGGTCTCAGAATTCGACGAAACTAGTTTTGTTAGGACCGTATCGTCAATACGAAGCTAGAAAATATTTTTCTGGAATTTTTAGAGTCCGTATGTGGCCCCAGTAAATTGAAATGTGCGTTTAAATTCAATATATATATATATATTTTGATTTTGATGAAAATTGATCGAAACGATAAAATTGGCTTACGAAACATGTCCCATTGTGTTCGGAATGGGGGTAATTAGCTAGGGGCGACAGTCGTTGAGGTTGATTTGGAGTTTGTATGGTTACACGGACATTTTTGAAATAAAATAATAATAAAATAAATTATAAAACCCTTGAATTCTCCCACAACCCTAGTCAAACACGCAAAACAGTCAACCCTCGTTATAGCCGCCACCACAGGCGATTAGGAGTGACGGGTTTCGAAGGGGGACGGAGCACGGTGGCGCAGTGGTCCTTCTGGTAGGTGTGCGCGACGCTAGTTCGTCAGGGTGGCGCCGGAATCGATCACGAATTCGAATTGGGGGTTTCTCAAAATTGCGGCAATTGGTGGCGATTGGAGGGTGGCACCGGTGGCTACAGGCGCGCCACGTGTAGGCGCAGGCGGCGGTGGGCACAAGTCGGGGTCTGGTGGTCCAGAACGGCGGCGGTGGATTCTTGGCAAGGGGGAACGATGTGGAACTCCACTTTTGAAGGGTAATCCCTTGTTAATGATGAAATTAGTTAACCTAATTATGTTTTATTTTCATTTTTTTTATAAAATACTTTGCAATAAAAATATGAATTTTTATTATTTAAATAGTTCTAATTAAAAATGGGGTTTTTTTAAATATAGATAGCATATTAAAAAGGTTATATTTTTAGAAAAAAAAAGATCTGATTTTTAAAAAAGTGAAAAGGCGAGATTTTTATATATTGAACATCGAAGTAAAAATTCGATTTTTATATATTGAACACCGAAGTAAAAATGTGATTTTTATATATTGATCACCGAAGTAAAAATGTGATTTTTATATATTGAACATCGAAGTAGAAATGTGATTTTTATATATTGAACATCGAAGTAAAAATGTGATTTTTATATATTGAACATCGAAGTAAAAATTCGACTTATATATATGTAGTGGCTTCGGGCAACGAAGTTGACAAATATGCGATAACGATGAAGATTTCTCTGAATGAAGTGCCGTGGAGCTGGGATAGCTATTAGTGAGAATTTCTCACTCTTCAATTTATTTTTCTAGTTATATATATATACTAGGATGCAGACGGTGCTTAGTAGCACCCGACACAATCGTCCACAGACCATGGACTTGTTTGTTTGATTGCAAAAAGTTAGTTAGATTATTTGGTTTGAATTGATTTGATTGATGTGTGAATGGCGTGGGCCTTCACTAGACCGGGGATAAGGCTAGGCCTCGTCCCGTTTCTAGTATCGTGTCGTTATGCCGCCGAAATTTTCTAAAATATGTTAGAAAATAAAAACATCATTTTATTGAATAAATGAACTGAATAGAATATTTTCATAGGTTGAATAAAATGTTTTATCGTTAAAAATATATAATTTTTAACGTGAATATGAATATAGTGAATGTGAATAAATAAATATTCATTTACAAACCGGACGGTTTGTTTATGCACACCTATTTGAAGGACATTGATTGGGACGATAAATTTTACACATTGCCCAACTGCACAAATAAAATATGTGTTTGATTGTTTGAAACCCCACACGGGTGTTGGGATGAAATTTGAAGTTCACTCATCCTGATTGATTAAATATGTCGATCGATTGATTGACAGGCTGTTATAAGCGTCAGATATCTATATTTGATGCTTATACAGTGTAGTGCACTTTGGTTGATGGTTGATTATTTTTCAATGCTATTATATACGTGTGATGTATGAAAATCCATATGATTAATATTATATGGTGATTGATTGGGCCTCATTCCAATTTAGAAAATAAAGAATATTATAAAATAAAGGTTCATGTGTTGACAGTACTCATCCGTTGAGATTAGTCATGTGTTGAACGAAATATTTTAGTAATAAAATTTACATCTTTATCAATATAAAATAAAGGTTCATGTGTTGACAGTACTCATCCGTTGAGATTAGTCATGTGTTGAACGAAATATTTTAGTAATAAAATTTACATCTTTATCAATATAAAATAAAGGTTCATGTGTTGACAGTACTCATCCGTTGAGATTAGTCAGGTATTGAACGAAATATTTTAGTAATAAAATTTACATCTTTATCAATATAAAATAAAGGTTCATGTGTTAACAGTACTCATCCGTTGAGATTAGTTATGTGTTGAACGAAATATTTTGATAATAACAACTATTTTGAAAAAGAAATATTTGAAATAGAATATTTGAAAATAGAAATATATAAAGCCGTGTTGATTAGATTTACGCCATTTTGACGTGAACGATTTCGAAATGAATCGAATAGAAAACGATTTCGAAATGAATTGAATTGAAAACGATTTCGAATTGAATTGAATATAAAACAAATTTGATTTCAATTGAATATACAACGAATTTGATTCAAATAGAAAATGAATTGAATTTGAATTGAATAGAAAATGAATTGAATTTGAATTGAATAGAAAACCAATTTGAATTGAATTGAATAGAAAACCAATTTGAAATGAATCGAATAGAAAACGACTTTAAAATTGGATTGAATTGAAAACGAATTCAAATTGAATTGAAAGCGAATTGAAATGAATTCAAATTGAAATTTGAATTGAATAGAAATGAATTTTAAAACGAATTTATAAAGAAGAATTCAATTTTGATTTGAATTGAAATGGAAGTTGAAATGGTTTTTGAAACGATTTCAAAACTATTTATAAAATTCGTTATAAATAGAAATCGACGAAATATATATTATATATATTATATATATAATATAATGGCCTGAATAGAACGCGCCGCGCCGCGGCAGTTCACGAATTTCGACCACTAATTTCAAACTGACATTGCGGGAGATCCGACCGTCGGATTCTCCTAAAACCGGAACCGTTGGGTTCGTATCGAAAAGAGCTTTCTAACGAATATTAGAAATTAGAAATCTAACGGTTGGATTTGGAATTATGTCCAAATCAAATTTGAAAAAGGTCACTGTAAGTGCAGTTCGATGGCCATTGATGGAAATCGACTGTACGGGCCTTGATAAAATTATTAAAAATAATAATAAATTGTGTAAAATCATAAGAAATGATATGTGAAGATTTGGGATGAAAAACTCCATATTTGAAAAGATAAAAATAGATTTTTATCGAAATGAACTAGTTTTGAACTAGAATTATAATTCTATTTATTTTTAAATAAATAAATTGAATTTAAAAAGGGTTTTAAAAATAACCAGAATTTCCAATGATTGCATTGGAGTGGATTTGAATCGAAAATTGTCTTCGGAATATTTCGATGATGGAATTCGTGATTATACAGATGTTGTTATGGAAATTTGAAAGATATATATTTATATCATTATTTCCAATATGACATTTGTTAATCGTAGAATTTGATATTGAATATAAGCCGATATATTTTCTATTCAGAGCCTTGTATTGAATATCAAATGTGATTTGGGTTTGTCGTGAATGGTGTCTTGACTAACACTGTTCTTGAACCCAGTTGAGAAAAGATTAAATCTTTTATTTAGATTTAATGAAGTGAACCAATTAAGTGATATTTAATTGGAATTGAATTGATATCGATTTTTGGGTTTATCGTGGACAGTGTTTTAAATAACACTCGTTCTTTAACCCGATAATTAATGGAATGTGGTTTTGGGTTTATCGTGAACCGTGTTTTAAATGACACTGATTCTTCAACCCAGTTAACGATTAAAACTAAGTGGAGTTTTAATGAATCTTTAATTAGATTGAAAAGATCGAGAATGGAGTATCACCAGTTTTGCTCCAGGCGATAGTTAAATCTTTAATTGGATTTAAACGTGAAATGGTAATTGAATTTACCGATAACACCGTGGTGTTAGATATGAAGTATTACCAGTTTTACTTCATGGATGAATAGGTTGGGATTGGGAAATTAAAACCAATGATTACTTCGGTAAGGTTCGTTAATCTCGACTAGTTGAATCGAAATTCAAAAGAAGATTAAAGAATAAATTCAAGGAATTTATCTTGGATAAAATTAATGGGAACGTTTCCCTATGAATGTGAAATTTAGAAACTAACTGTCGGTTAGCCAAGTAGAATGGTTTTCTGGATATTAATCTGATGTTGGTTTTGGCCTTCGGGGTTAATATTTGGGAAATTATTCTCTTGATTAGTTTACGGTTAGTGACTGATGAATTGGAATGAGGCGTATGTTGTGTTTGTGTAACACTTATTTAAAATATATGCGAGTTATTCGGAAAGACCGGGTTTATCCCATTCTGAATAACTGATACGACGATAAGTCGAAGATGAAGACGATGGTCGAAGACCGGAAGTCTTCACGTCGTTTGGGTGATTACTGATGATCTTGATTGGGCTGTACACCCAAGAAGATGGAAACAGTTGGTGATCGTCCAGACGTACTTGGAGATCGATGGATATGCGGGGTACTAGGTGCCTCCGGTTTCGTTCAGACCCAGAACGGACCTTTAAATGGACTGTGTGTCTGACATTGGATTTTAGTCCGTGCGATTGATCCCTATTAAATATATATCTGCTTGGCGGCGGAGAATTAATTCTCTTGCTTAACGCCCTTCTCTGAGACGTACGAGCTCAGGGGTTATATATTGATGGATATCAAACGCATGGAGTGAATTGTCTGTGTGGCATGCCTAAGTGGCAATTGATCGAGGCTTCTGTTGAAAAGCAAAGTCTTGTGGTGATGATCAAAGCACGGCCTTTGTGGCGTAGCTTTGTGTAACGTTTACTTCGCGAGTTTCGCACCCCGGTTGTGAACCAAAAACGGGAGAGGACCTCAGGGAGGGCATGCGTTTTTTTCTAGCTAGGGTGGTGTCAGTGACCTACCAGCCCTGACATTTATATACTTTTCACCTATGTGGTTGTTGCTGTTGCGAGGCGCCTCGGTTAGATCGGACGATCCGGGTCCGATGGAGCCATTCGTTGGCTCATTTACGCCCCAAAGGGCGGAGAAACGTATTGTTCAGGCACTATAATCCACATCGGTGGACCGGCCCTGTCGCTCCAAGGGGCAGTTGCGGCTGTTCCGGAGACATGGGCTAGAATGTCTCGAAGACGGTGAGGACGATCCCTTGCCTCGGTTCATAGACGGAAATCCAATTTCCAAATACGTAACTTTGCGTTTTTATTTGTAAACCTATATATGGCGACATAGTGGCATGGGACGCTCATGCCGCCTATGATTGATACTTATGATTTGAAGTTGTTTTATACACTATGCACTGACAATAGTATCAAATGATTTGTTTTTAAATGTATCAAGCATTCTTTGGCTGTTATAAGGGAAAACCCTATCCCCCGGCTTGCGTTGCATTGTGTGATAGATCCTGGGTCTTATAACAACTTCATTTTTCTCTATTTAGCATTGCGCTGTTCGTTTTGCACTGGTGTTCTTGGGAGGAAACCCGTTCCATGTTATACGGCGTGGTCCCTTGATTTACCGAAATTTAGAAAATAAAGATTAATAACTGTTTTAGTTCTCACACCAGTCACCTGACTGACCTGGAGTTTATTGTTTTAACCTAAACTCTGGGTGCCCTTATTATGACACGGGCAGCTAGTAGTTTTGGTTTTGCAGATTTATATTCACAGGATCCTGGTTTACAGCTGGAACGATATCCGGAAATCCTTGTATCTGTATATCTCCTCTAGTTGTGTATTGTATTATTTTCCGCTGCTATGTATTTAAATGTAATTTAAATCTCTGATATTTCTGTGCAATGTTTATTCATTTATACTCTGTATATTCTTGTAATCTGATGCATTGTTGTAATAAACAATGAAACGTTCTTTTGTATGTGTTTTGATTTGTCGTGTTCTTAAACGGTAGGGCGTTTCGAAAGGTCTGGGTCGGTTTAGCGACTGATTCGGACCGAGCGAGATTTCCGATCGTCACACGTGGTATCAGAGCTTTGGTTTACAAAGCTCAGAGAACAAGACACATTAGAACCAAATGAAAGAATTCATCAGATATTGGATTAGTAATATCCAATTAGAATGACTCGTTAGAGATGGGATCAGTAGTATCCTAGAACGAGTGTGAAGAGTATATTTTTAAAGTGAAAACAAATTTTGTTTTGAAAATTTAAATCAATTATTCGTATTTGATTATTTATTTGTATTGATTTGGACAGTCCAGTATATAAAGATTTTGCATATACGCCTTGCAAACGTGTATTTGAAGTTTTAATATACTGGATAGATATAGAATTACACTCGAATCGCCCGGAGATGATTTTGATGATGGAGCTCCATCATTAGAATTCATGTTCGAGTGACGAAAGTGGACTTTCTATATATTTCCTATTGACTGGTGTGAGAACCAAAATTAGATAGGGCCTATTGTTGTGATCTGGCATCAAAAATCTGATTTTTGACTATATATCAAAGTTTTGAATTTCAAAAGCTAATCAACTAATTGATAGATGGTTGTGTTGTTTGATTATTGTTTGTTAGTTGAAATTTTAACCATATAGCCAATTTGATCAAATAGTGAATATTATTGAAATTTGGTCGCATTTGCTTGCATATACATATACTTATATTGAACAGGTCATAGCAAGGAGGCTAGAGCAGAGAATAAAATTTGTTTGCCCGACAAATAGGTACATGTTTACTACATAATTTACTGTTTCGTTTGGGTGATGATGATTTTATGAGCCTATATGGCTAGCCGCTTGGCTTTTTCTTTTTGAGATCTGAAGGACCGGGGAAGCTATTTGAGATTTCCCGATGCTCCCATTGCAGGGGAGGTTATGGCGAAATTTTTCGAAAATTTAGGGTGTTTGCCAAATTTTTGAATTTTTGAAAATTCTCAGAAACTGAAAGGTTGGGGAATGGAAGCCAGATCGAACATAGAGTTGATTAATCAAACCACTTTCGACTTTGTTCCTTTTCAGGGACGAAAAGTTTTAAGTGGGGGAGATTGTAACAATCCGAAAATCTGGGCCAGTTTAAAATTTTTATTTTGGCAATTTTAGCGAATTTTGAATATTTAAAATAGATTATTTTAAATAATATCGACGAGAAATTTATTTTGAATAGAATTAGAACGTATATATTATATACGTCGTCGTTAGAATATAAATAATTATTTATAATTATAAATAGAATTGAAAATGGCGCGGTAGTTCGATAATTCGATTTCAAACTTCAATTAAATGTACCGGGTGCAAAATAAACCGGATTTTAGTGAAACCAAAAACAATAGGATCTAATTGAGAATATCTTTCCAACGAATCCGAATAATCAAAATTTCATAGCGGGGATCAAAAGATATGTCCAGTTGAAAATTCTGAATAGTCGCTATGGAATTCAGGCCCTTAAAAATGGACATTTTGCAAATGACCTCGGATTTCGACGAAACCACTTTTGTTGGATCCGCAGTGTCAAATTATTGCTAGGTTTCAAATTTCATAATTTTTCGAATCAATGTGTGAGCGTGGCAAAGGAAAACGCGTTTGACCAGTTTCAGTTGATTTTAATCGACTGGAAAATGGCCATTTTTCTAAAGGTCTCAGAATTCGACGAAACTAGTTTTGTTAGGACCGTATCGTCAATACGAAGCTAGAAAATATTTTTTCTGGAATTTTTAGAGTCCGTATGTGGCCCCAGTAAATTGAAATGTGCGTTTAAATTCAATATATATATTTATATTTTGATTTTGATGAAAATTGATCGAAACGATAAAATTGGCTTACGAAACATGTCCCATTGTGTTCGGAATGGGGGTAATTAGCTAGGGCCGACAGTCGTTGAGGTTGATTTGGAGTTTGTATGGTTACACGAACATTTTTGAAATAAAATAATAATAAAATAAATTATAAAACCCTTGAATTCTCCCACAACCCTAGTCAAACACGCAAAACAGTCAACCCTCGTTATAGCCGCCACCACAGGCGATTAGGAGTGACGGGTTTCGAAGGGGGAAGGAGCACGGTGGCGCAGTGGTCCTTCTGGTAGGGGTGCGCGACGCTAGTTCGTCAGGGTGGCGCCGGAATCGATCACGAATTCGAATTGGGGGTTTCTCAAAATTGCGGCAACTGGTGGCGATTGGAGGGTGGCACCGGTGGCTACAGGCGCGCCACGTGTAGGCGCAGGCGGCGGTGGGAACAAGTCGGGGTCTGGTGGTCTAGAACGGCGGCGACGGAGGCTTGGCAAGGGGGAATGATGTGGAACTCCACTTTTGAAGGGTAATCCCTTGTTAATGATGAAATTAGTTAACCTAATTATGTTTTATTTTCATTTTTTTTTTGTGAAATACGTTGCAATAAAAATATGAATTTTTATTATTTAAATAGTTCTAATTAAAAATGGGGTTTTTTTAAATATAGATAGCATATTAAAAAGGTTATATTTTTAGAAAGAAAAAAGATCTGATTTTTAAAAAAGTGAAAAGGCGAGATTTTTATATATTGAACATCGAAGTAAAAATTCGATTTTTATATATTGAACACCGAAGTAAAAATGTGATTTTTATATATTGATCACCGAAGTAAAAATGTGATTTTTATATATTGAACATCGAAGTAAAAATGTGATTTTTATATATTGAACATCGAAGTAAAAATGTGATTTTTATATATTGAACATCGAAGTAAAAATTCGACTTTTATATATGTAGTGGCTTCGGGCAACGAAGTTGACATAGATGCGATAACGATGAAGATTTCTCTGAATGAAGTGTCGTGGAGCTGGGATAGCTATTAGTGAGAATTTCTCACTCTTCAATTTATTTTTCTAGTTATATATATATACTAGGATGCAGACGGTGCTTAGTAGCACCCGACACAATCGTCCACAGACCATGGACTTGTTTGTTTGATTGCAAAAAGTTAGTTAGATTATTTGGTTTGAATTGATTTGATTGATGTGTGAATGGCGTGGGCCTTCACTAGACCGGGGATAAGGCTAGGCCTCGTCCCGTTTCTAGTATCGTGCCGTTATGCCGCCGAAATTTTCTAAAATATGTTAGAAAATAAAAATATCATTTTATTGAATAAATGAACTGAATAGAATATTTTCATAGGTTGAATAAAATGTTTTATCGTTAAAAATATATAATTTTTAACGTGAATATGAATATAGTGAATGTGAATAAATAAATATTCATTTACAAACCGGACGGTTTGTTTATGCACACCTATTTGAAGGACATTGATTGGGACGATAAATTTTACACATCGCCCAACTGCACAAATAAAATATGTGTTTGATTGTTTGAAACCCCACACGGGTGTTGGGATGAAATTTGAAGTTCACTCATCCTGATTGATTAAATATGTCGATCGATTGATTGACAGGCTGTTATAAGCGTTAGATATCTATATTTGATGCTTATACAGTGTAGTGCACTTTGGTTGATGGTTGATTATTTTTCAATGCTATTATATACGTGTGATGTATGAAAATCCATATAATTAATATTATATGGTGATTGATTGGGCCTCAATCCAATTTAGAAAATAAAGAATATTATAAAATAAAGGTTCATGTGTTGACAGTACTCATCCGTTGAGATTAGTCATGTGTTGAACGAAATATTTTAGTAATAAAATTTACATCTTTATCAATATAAAATAAAGGTTCATGTGTTGACAGTACTCATCCGTTGAGATTAGTCATGTGTTGAACGAAATATTTTAGTAATAAAATTTACATCTTTATCAATATAAAATAAAGGTTCATGTGTTGACAGTACTCATCCGTTGAGATTAGTCAGGTGTTGAACGAAATATTTTAGTAATAAAATTTACATCTTTATCAATATAAAATAAAGGTTCATGTGTTAACAGTACTCATCCGTTGAGATTAGTCATGTGTTGAACGAAATATTTTGATAATAACAACTATTTTGAAAAAGAAATATTTGAAATAGAATATTTGAAAATAGAAATATATGAAGCCATGTTGATTAGATTTACGCCATTTTGACGTGAACGATTTCGAAATGAATCGAATAGAAAACGATTTCGAAATGAATTGAATTGAAAACGATTTCGAATTGAATTGAATATAAAACAAATTTGATTTCAATTGAATATACAACGAATTTGATTCAAATAGAAAATGAATTGAATTTGAATTGAATAGAAAATGAATTGAATTTGAATTGAATAGAAAACCAATTTGAATTGAATTGAATAGAAAACCAATTTGAAATGAATCGAATAGAAAACGACTTTGAAATTGGATTGAATTGAAAACGAATTCAAATTGAATTGAAAGCGAATTGAAATGAATTCAAATTGAAATTTGAATTGAATAGAAATGAATTTTAAAACGAATTTATAAAGAAGAATTCAATTTTGATTTGAATTGAAATGGAAGTTGAAATGGTTTTTGAAACGAATTCAAAACTATTTATAAAATTCGTTATAAATAGAAATCGACGAAATATATATTATATATATTATATATATAATATAATGGCCTGAATAGAACGCGCCGCGCCGCGGCAGTTCGCGAATTTCGACCATTTATTTCAAACTGACATTGCGGGAGATCCGACCGTCGGATTCTCCTAAAACCGGAACCGTTGGGTTCGTATCGAAAAGAGCTTTCTAACGAATATTAGAAATTAGAAATCTAACGGTTGGATTTGGAATTATGTCCAAATCAAATTTGAAAAAGGTCATTGTAAGTGCAGTTCGATGGCCATTGATGGAAATCGACTGTACGGGCCTTGATAAAATTATTAAAAATAATAATAAATTGTGTAAAATCATAAGAAATGATCTGTGAAGATTTGGGATGAAAAACTCCATATTTGAAAAGATAAAAATAGATTTTTATCGAAATGAACTAGTTTTGAACTAGAATTATAATTCTATTTATTTTTAAATAAATAAATTGAATTTAAAAAGGGTTTTAAAAATAACCAGAATTTCCAATGATTGCATTGGAGTGGATTTGAATCGAAAATTGTCTTCGGAATATTTCGATGATGGAATTCGTGATTATACAGATGTTGTTATGGAAATTTGAAAGATATATATTTATATCGTTATTTCCAATATGACATTTGTTAATCATAGAATTTGATATTGAATATAAGCCGATATATTTTCTATTCAGAGCCTTGTATTGAATATCAAATGTGATTTGGGTTTGTCGTGAATGGTGTCTTGACTAACACTCTTCTTGAACCCAGTTGAGAAAAGATTAAATCTTTTATTTAGATTTAATGAAGTGAACCAATTAAGTGATATTTAATTGGAATTGAATTGATATTGATTTTTGGGTTTATCGTGGACAGTGTTTTAAATAACACTCGTTCTTTAACCCGATAATTAATGGAATGTGGTTTTGGGTTTATCGTGAACCGTGTTTTAAATGACACTGATTCTTCAACCCAGTAAACGATTAAAACTAAGTGGAGTTTTAATGAATCTTTAATTAGATTGAAAAGATCGAGAATGGAGTATCACCAGTTTTTCTCCAGGCGATAGTTAAATCTTTAATTGGATTTAAACATGAAATGGTAATTGAATTTACCGATAACACCGTGGTGTTAGATATGAAGTATTACCAGTTTTACTTCATGGGATGAATAGGTTGGGATTGGGAAATTAAAACCAATGATTACTTCGGTAAGGTTCGTTAATCTCGACTAGTTGAATCGAAATTCAAAAGAAGATTAAAGAATAAATTCAAGGAATTTATCTTGGATAAAATTAATGGGAACGTTTCCCTATGAATGTGAAATTTAGAAACTAACCGTCGGTTAGCCAAGTAGAATGGTTTTCTGGATATTAATCTGATGTTGGTTTCGGCCTTCGGGGTTAATATTTGGGAAATTATTCTCTCGATTAATTTACGGTTAGTGACTGATGAATTGGAATAAGGCGTATGTTGTGTTTGTGTAACACTTATTTAAAATATACGCGAGTTATTCGGAAAGACCGGGTTTATCCCATTCTGAATAACTGATACGACGATAAGTCGAAGATGAAGATGAAGACGATGGTCGAAGACCGGAAGTCTTCACGTCGTTTGGGTGATTACTGATGATCTTGATTGGGCTGTACACCCAAGAAGAGGGAAACAGTTGGTGATCGTCCAGACGTACTTGGAGATCGATGGATATGCGGGGTACTAGGTGCCTCCGGTTTCGTTCAGACCCAGAACGGACTTGTAAATGGACTATGTGTCTGACATTGGATTTTAGTCCGTGCGATTGATCCCTATTAAATATATATCTGTTTGGCGGCGGAGAATTTATTCTCTTGCTTAACGCCCTTCTCTGAGACGTACGAGCTCTGGGGTTATATATTGATGGATATCAAACGCATGGAGTGAATTGCCTGTGTGGCATGCCTAAGTGGCAATTGATCGAGGCTTCTGTTGAAAAGCAAAGTCTTGTGGTGATGATCAAAGCACGGCCTTTGTGGCGTAGCTTTGTGTAACGTTTACTTCGCGAGTTTCGCACCTCGGTTGTGAACCAAAAACGGGAGAGGACCTCAGGGAGGGCATGCGTTTCTTTCTAGCTAGGGTGGTGTCAGTGACCTACCAGCCCTGACATTTATATACTTTTCACCTATGTGGTTGTTGCTGTTGCGAGGCGCCTCGGTTAGATCGGACGATCCGGGTCCGATGGAGCCATTCGTTGGCTCATTTACGCCCCAAAGGGTGGAGAAACGTATTGTTCAGGCACTATAATCCACATCGGTGGACCGGCCCTGTCGCTCCAAGGGGCAGTTGCGGCTGTTCCGGAGACATGGGCTAGATTGTCTCGAAGATGGTGAGGACGATCCCTTGCCTCGGTTCATAGACGGAAATCCGATTTCCAAATACGTAACTTTGCGGTTTTATTTGTAAACCTATATATGGCGACATAGTGGCATGGGACGCTCATGCCGCCTATGATTGATACTTATGATTTGAAGTTGTTTTATACAATATGCACTGACAATAGTATCAAATGATTTGTTTTAAAACGTATCAAGCATTCTTTGGCTGTTATAAGGGAAAATCCTATCCCCCGGCTTGCGTTGCATTGTGTGATAGGACTTGGGTCTTATAACAGCTTCATTTTTCTCTATTTAGCATTGCGGTGTTCGTTTTGCACTGGTGTTCTTGGGAGGAAACCCGTTCCGTGTTATACGGCATGGTCCCTTGATTTACCGAAATTTAGAAAATAAAGATTAATAACTGTTTTAGTTCTCACACCAGTCACCTGACTGACCTGGAGTTTATTGTTTTAACCTAAACTCTGGGTGCCCTTATTTTGACACGGGCAGCTAGTAGTTTTGGTTTTGCAGATTTATATTCACAGGATCCTGGTTTACAACTGGAACGATATCCGGAAAGCCTTATATCCGTATATCTCCTCTAGTTGTGTATTGTATTATTTTCCGCTGCTATGTATTTAAATGTAATTTAAATCTCTGATATTTCTGTGTAATGTTTATTCATTTATACTCTGTATATTCTTGTAATCTGATGCATTGTTGTAATAAACAATGAAACGTTCTTTTGTATGTGTTTTGATTTGTCGTGTTCTTAAACGATAGGGCGTTTCGAACAGTCTGGGTCGGTTTAGCGACTGATTCGGACCGAGCGAGATTTCCGATCGTCACACAGAGTTAGTCAAACATAGTATTTAGGGTAAGTTGCCATCTTGTACGACTGCTAGCGTAATTCGCAGGGCTGTAAATAGCCTACGGCGGTCGGATGTTTCCTGAGGGAGTCAGGCGTAACCATTGTGATCGCTGCGATCTAGAGTCAAGCGAATGGAGTTTAATCGAATATTAGTTATTCGATAGGAGTTAATCGAATTGGTCGAACCAAGTAAATCGAGTTAAGTTAGTCGAGCCTAGTTAATCGAATCGAATTGGTCGAACCAAGTAAGTCGAGTTAAGTTAGTCAAGTTAGTCGAGCCTAGTTAATCGAATCGAATTGATCGAACCAAGTAAGTCGAGTTAAGTTAGTCAAGTTAGTCGAGCCTAGTTAATCGAATCGAATTGGTCGAACCAAGTAAGTCGAGTTAGTCGAGTCAAGTTAAGTTAGTCGAGTTAAGTTCGTCGAGTTAAAGTTATCGATGTTATTTTCATCGAAAGGAGTTATCGATGTTAGTTTCATCAAAAGGAGTTATCGATGTTAGTTTCATCAAAAGAAGTTATCGATGTTAGTTTCATCGAAAGGAGTTATCGATGTTAGTTTCATCGAAAGGAGTTATCGATGTTAGTTTAATCGAAGTGAAATTTTCAAATATGAGATATTTGAAAGGAAGAGTTATCGAATATTAGTTATTCGAAGAGATATTTTCGAATATCGTTTATTCGAGAAGGAGTTAATCGAATATAGGTTATTCGAAGAGGAGTTAATCAAATAGAGATTTCTCGAAGAGAGTTAATCGGCAAATTCGATTATATCGAATTCGGGAAAGTACTTATACTTTTCCCGTGTTTAAATAGAGATTTATTTATTTATAAATAAATAAGTGTTAGGTTAATTATTCACTAATAAGAATAGAAGTTAAAATTAAAGTTAGATAATTCGAAAGGAGGATTATAACGTTATCGTTATAACAAATGTTTTAAATATAGAAGTGGATTAGTAAAATTGAATCCGAGAAAGGCGTAAAGAAGTTGTTAAAGATTAAAAGATAAACTTTGACCATTTCGAAGTTATAACGTTGTTCAGTTAAGGTCTGAGAGGTAATTATACCCCAACTTGAGTGACTTCCTTCTTAACTAAGAAATGGTAAGGTTTGATCGTAAAGGAGTTTTGGAAATGTTTTCCAAACGAGAATCAGAAATGTTTTCTGATAAAAGAAAAATAAGAATTTAGAATATAGGGAAACAGGAGATAAGTAAATAAATGAACTAAAGAGATTTATGATAAATGATGTTTGTTCGATATAATTTCCATCTGGAAATAATATCGTTGTTTGCACACTTGTTTTCTTCGATAGTTAACTCACAGACTATCGAAGTTTTGACCATTTTAACGTTGTTAATATGGAGAGACCGGTTGGATTATTATCCAAAGAACCACTCTGTATTGGCATAAGCGTCGCGAATCATATATGCCAAAGATAATTGAAGACGGAGTAAAATGCAAGGGCTATCCTGTTTACAGAATAGTGCCTTCGGTTTGTCTAGTCCCAGGACAACTTGTATGGACGAAGGTCTGACAAAGTATATCCAATGGATCGTGTAAGTTGATCTGTTCAAATGTATTCACGTTTGGTGGCGGAGGAATTCGTTTCTCTTAGCTGTATACCCGTGTTATTTTTGGATAAGTCAATTTGTGATTTGGCGGGTATGACGATGTGACATTCTAAGTGAATGAGGATGACTTGTATGAATGAATGTCTGACAGAGTATTTCCAGAAAGGTCACGTACATTGATTTCTTCAACCGTACCAAGAGTGAAAGCGGAGAAGGAAACTTCTTTAGCTAACACGTAATGTACTGTTGTAGACGTCAATTAGTGATTTTCGATGGACCTAACAATGTGGCATTCGAAGTGAATCTGATGTGATGATAAAGCGTAGCTTCTACCCTCATCAACCGGTAAATGACAGAAATCGGGCAGGCAGCATGGCTAAGTCGGTCGCACCGAAGTAGGGTGTATAATCACCTATCTAGTGAATATTCATTTGTTTCTTAAATCTATCAATGCTGTCCCATATATATAGGGGAAACGGTTGCTGATCCCAACCGTTGGTGATATACATTCGATACACTCAAGCGAAATGAGTGGTCGGTCATGTATGGCTGAGTTACAAGATGTTCTTGTTGAACTCCAGTGTATCGTTCCTAGAGTACACTGATCGAAAGGTGGTTCCATACCTTGTCATAGTTGGAAATCCATTACCCAATACGTGCTTGCGGTTTTGATTGTATACTATATATGTAGAACGTGAGATGAAAGCGTTTCTGCTAGTTGATATCTATTTGTACATAGACATTATTATAATATCAAAAGGTTTTTGATATAAAGATATTTTGGATTCTCATAAGGGAAAAACCCGTTCCGTTCTGCGGCGTGGTCTTATGAGATATCGTTTACTTGTTCATATACCTGTTTAAACTGTTTTACTCATACCTGTCCCATGACTGACCCGGAGTTTATTTGTTTTGTTTTCCCTAAACTCTTGGGTGCCTAATTTTGTTCGGGCAGTCAAGTAGTCAGGAATTTACAGATATACTTGAAGAGCTGGAGCAGGAGGCTTCAGAATCATATAGCTATAGTTTATTTCCGCTGTGTTGTAAGTGTTGTACTCTGATAAGTGCTATTGTATACATAACTGTTATATTTCAAAGTTATGTTATATATTATATGTTATTCGTTCCGCTGTGAGGTTCGTGTTACTCTGATGTTGTGTTCTTCTTCTTCTTCTATTCTAAGTTTCTATCTTATCTATTCTCACCCTCTAATTTCTTTCATTAATTACCGGGATTTTTCGATGTTTTGGTTATCGACGTCGAGCTTACGTCGATAACCAAAGTCCGCAAAAATCCGGGTCGTTACAATTTTATTCTGTGTTGATTGATCTCTATTAAATATACATCTGTTTGGCGGCGGAGAATTTATTCTCTTGCTTAACGCCCTTCTCTGAGACGTACGAGCTCAGAGGTTGTATATTGATGGACATCCGTCGCATGGAGTGAATTGCCCGTGTGGCACGCGTAAGTGGCAATTGATCAGGGCTTCTGTTGAAAAGCAAAGTCTTGAGGATGATGATCAAAGCACGGCCTGTGTGGCGGTGCTTTGTGTATAACGTGAATTCGCGAGCCTCACACCTCGGTATGAGTCAAAAACGGGATAGTGACTGCAGGGAGAGCACGGCGTTTCTTTCTAGCTAGGGTGGTGTCAGTGACCTACCAGCCCTGACATTTATATACTTTTCACCTGTGTGGTTGTTGGATACGAGGCGCCTCGGATATAGGTCTGTAAGGACCGGGAAACGTGTGTTCAGGAATAATTAATCCTCAAAAGTAAGAGAGGACCGGCCCTGAAGATCCAAGGATCATAGTGGGGTCCTGGGACATTTGCTAGAGTGTCTCGAACGCGGAGAGGAGCTTGCCCCTTGCCTCGACTCATGACGGAAATCCAATTTCCAATACGTGTATTGCGGTTTTAATTGTAGAACTAGTATGGCGACATGATAGATGGTACCCATGCCGCCTATGATTGATATTTATGATTGAAATTTTTTGACACTATACACCTATGATAGTATCAAATGATTTGTTTTAAACGTACCAAGCATGTTTGGCTATTATAAGGGAAAACCCTATCCTCCGGCTTGCGTTCATTGTGTGATGGGACCTGGGACTTATAATAGCTTCATTTTTCAAAGAGCATTGCGCTGTTTTGTTATATGCACTAGTATTCTTGGGAGGAAACCCGTTCCGTGTTATACGGCGTGGTCCCTTGAATTACTATCTTTCAAAGCAAAGTTTTAAATAACTGTTTTAGTTCTCACACCAGTCACATGACTGACCTGGAGTTTATTGTTTTAACCTAAACTCTGGGTGCCCTTATTTTCGACACGGGCAGCTAGTAGTTTTGGTTTTGCAGATTTATATCCACAGGGTCCTGATTTACAGCTGGAACGATGCCCGGAAAGCTCTGTATCCGTGTATCACTTTCAGTTGTGTTTTGTATATTTTTTCCGCTGCTATGTAATTTATTGTAATCTCTGATATTTATTGAATGTAATGTATTCATTTATACTCTGTATATTCTTGTATCTGATGGAATTGTTGTAATAACAATGAAATGTTCTTCTGTTTGCGTTCTATTTTGTCCTGTTCTCAAAACGAATAGGGGTTTCGAACGGTCTAGACCGGTTTAACGACTGATTCAGATCGAGCGAAATTCCTTGTCGTTACAAAGGAGGTTGTTTGAAAAATGGCTATTTTTAATATTAAAAAATATATATAAATTCTACAACGACTATTCTAAAAATTAAACTGGGCATAACTTTTGATTCCTCCTATAAAATTTCAATTTTTTAGATTCGATAGAAAGATATTTTTAAATAGATTTAAATATTTTTGGTTTCACTAAAATCCGATTTATTTTGCGTCATGTACAGTTAGTCGAAGTTCAAATTCAAATTTTCAAACTACCGCGCTTTTTCTAATTCCTTTTATAATTAATTTAAAAAAATTCGCTCTAACTTCGATTAAAATAAATTTTTACCTGTTATTATTTAAAATAAATTATTTTAACTTTTTAAAATCCATTAAAATTTCTAAAATAAAACTTTTAAATTGGTTCAGAATTTGTGGGTTGTTACAATCTCCCCCACTTAAAATCTTTTCGTCCTCGAAAAGGAAAGGAGCTGAAAGTTGTTTAATTAACCAATTTGATTTTCATTATTTTATTGATTTTAATAATTTTATTAGTTGATTAACTTTTCAAATATATATAACTTTTATATATTAAAAAAATCATATTTTATAAATCGGATTATATATATAATCGCGAATGCGTTAATTATAAACTTGTCACTCTCAACTCATTCTTGGGCATTTCTAACCCCATCTCTAACGATATTTCTCATTCTAGGATACTACTAATCCCATCTCTAATGAGTATTCTTTTATAGGATGTTTTTAATCTACCTCTGATGAGTCTTTTGTTCAGTTCTAACGAGTTGTACCCCAAAGATTTAAGCTAACCAGAGCTCTGATACCAACTGTAACGATTACGGATTTTTCCCGACCCAATCGATTGCAAAATCGACCAAGACCATTCAAATCCCGCATACGTTAACTTTGGTCATTTAACACATCCTAACAAATAACAGAAGACTTTCATAAACATTATATTAATGTTACATCAGAGTACAGAATATCAGAGTACATCGAATATAATAATACAGCGGAAGATTTAATTACAATAAATGCAATACACTGCAGCAGAAAACTATCAATGCTTTGGACACAGCTTTAAGCTTCGATCCAGACTCCTGCTCAATATATCTGCAAAATAAGCTACTCGACTGCCCGTCCGGAAAATATGGGCACCTGAGTTTGCAATGAAACAAACTACAGGTCAAACATGGGACTGGTATGAGAAATCTACTTAACTATCTAATAATAATAAGGCTAACCACAGGACCATGCCGCTAATGCGGAACGGGTTTACTCCATTGGATTGCCAGTGCATAAATAAAGTAAATCGATAAACAACGCAATGCTTTTTAGAAAAATGAAACCATTATAAGACTCAAGTCCCATCACACAATGCAACGCAAACCGGAGGATAGATTTTTACCTTATAATGGTCAAAATATGCTTGATACGATAAAACATAGTTTATACTATTATAGTGTATATATGTTTCAAAAACATTTCAATCATAATATATCAATCATAGACGGCATAGCTACCATATACTATGTCTCCATACTAGTTATACAATCAACACCATATGGGTCGTATTGGAAATTGGATTTCCATCATGAACCAAGGCAAAAGATAGTCCTTACCGATTTTCGAGACACTCTAGCCCGTACCTCAGGACTCAGACTCAGATGAGCCCTTGGGTCTTCAGGGTCGGCTCACCAAAGTGCAATGATTGGATTAGTTATGCCTAAACAATACGTTTCCCCGCCCTATGAGACGTAAATAGAGCCACTAGGGACTCAAATAACCGAGGCGCCTCATTCCATCATCCACATAAGTAAAAATGTCAGGCCTTGTAAAAACCATGACACCACTTCTAGCTATAAAGAAACGTATGTCCTCCATGTAGTCCTTATTCCCGTTTCTGGTTCATACTGGGGTGTGAGACTCGCGAAGTAACGCTATACACAAAGCTATGCCGAAATAGGCTATGCTTTGATCATCAACCACAATGCCCTGCTTTTCAACAAAAGCCTTGATCATTTGCATCTCGGCATGTCACATTGTCAATTCATACCAGACCATTGATTTCTGCCAATATATAACCTCTAAGCTCGTACGTCTCAGAGAAGGGTGTTATGCGAGAGAATAAATTCTCAGCCACCAAACAGATATATATTCAGCAGAGATCAACAAATACAACATAAAGGAATACAATGTCAGGCATACCATCCGTTTACAAGTCCGTTCTGGGTCTAAACGAAACCGGAGACACCTTATTCCTCATCCTATATGTCCAATACAAAAGTGAGGTGCTCGCATATCCATCGATCTCCAAGTACGTCTTAGGTGGCCGCCCAATCAAGACATCAGTAACCATCCAAACGATGTGAAGACCTCCGATCTTCACCCACCGTCTTCATCTTCGACTCTTGATCGTTGTAGTAATTATTCAGAATGGGTTAAACTCGGTCTTTCCGAATAACTCGTGTATTTTGTAAATTAAAATAAAGTGCTATAAAAACACATCATTCACCTCATTCCAATTCAGAATACTCTTTCAAATAAAATATTCACATTATTAGTGAAAGGTTCCCATTAATTTTATCAAAGATAAATTCTTTTAAATTTATTTTCTAATCTTCTTTTTAAAGATTCATCAAAACTCCAGTTTGGTTTTAATATCAAAAATAATTGTCTAATGATTATTCAACTTCAAGAAATAAATCTTGTCTTTAAACTGGGTTAAAGAACCAATGTCATTTAAAAACATTGTTCACGATAAACCCCAAAGTCATCTTCCATTTAATATGGAATTTCCACCAAAATCAAATCAATATATAACCGATATAAATTTCTATATCAGACTAATAATATAAATGGAATAACGGCGAAGCCCTTTTAAATTCCATATATAGTAATGGTCTTCTTTTACAGAAGCTCATCTCGATTATTATTAAATCGAATTCCATTCAATTCCAATTTAATATATTAAATTGGAAAAACTATTTTGGAAAATTCCCATTTAAATCTTAAATAAAGATTTATAAATTCCAAATCATAACCTCATTGTTAATTAGGTTAAAGAACGAATGTCGTTTAAAACACAATTCACGATAAACCCAATTTACATTTCATTTTATTCTAATTATTAAATATAATTGAAAACTCTAAAATCTTAATTAAAATATTTATTCTTTTCATACGGGGTTCATTTCGATAAAAATATATTTTATCGTTTCAAATATGGAATTTTTCATCCAAAATCTTTTCAAATCATTAATTATGATTTTACATAATTTTTCCATAAAAATTTTGTTAAGGCATTTACAATCGGTTTCCAATAACTGTCATCGAACTGCACTTACAATGACCTTTTTCAAATTTGATTTGGACATAATTCTAAATCCAACTGTTAGATTTCAAAAGTCTTATATTCATTGGAAAGCTCTTTTCGATACGAACACAACAGTTCCGGTTTTAGGAGAATCTGACGGTCGGATCTCCCGTTACATCAATTTGAAGTTAATGGTCGAAATTCGCGAACGGTCGCTGTGTTCTATTCAGGCCATTATATATATATATATATATATATATATATATATATATCGTCGACTTCTATTTAAATCGTATTTTATAAAAAATATTTATAAAATCCGTCTTAAAACGACTTTGGCTTCATTTAGATTTTGAATAAAAATTGAATATTCTATATTTTTATCACTTTTAAAATATTTATATTTTTAAAATATTAGATTTTGAAATCACTTCCATTTAGTATTCATTTTGAAATGAAATAGATCGATCGATAAACCGGTTCGAGTTAAAAATGGCGTTTCTACATAACACGGCTTCATATTTCAATATTTTATCCTTCACTGGATATCATTTTAAAATATTAATTATTTTAAAGTATTCTTTATACAAAATATTATTTACTTTAAAATATTCTTTATATAAAATTGTTTTAATAAAAGTATTCTGAATCGGAACGCGACTCAATCAATTACCATATAAATTTGGCCATATGGATTTCATACATTGCATATGTATAACAGTAATGATAAATAATCATTAAACAATCCATTCACATCCAGAGTGAAATTTATAATTCTTTGAGAATTAAAATAAATAAATAATGCTCATCACAGATTGTCAATCTATCGATTGACATACAACTAAATATTGGGACTTGTGTATGACAGTTATCATCACAATACCCGTGTGGAGTTTTCATGCAACACAGTTCATATTTTATCGACAAATCTAACTCAACCAAACAAATAAAAGTGATGTTTTGTCTTGTCGACAAATCTAACTCAACCAAACAAATAAAAGTGGTACTTTTGTTTTGTCGATAAATCCAACTCAACAAAATAAATAAAAGTGGTATTTTAATTTTTTAGACGACTCTACTTCAACAAAACACATCAAAGTGATATCATTATATGTGACTAAAAATGACAATTCAATATTTGGTTAAAATGACAATTCTAATTTTTTGACTAAAATTGACATTTCTAATATTTGACTAAAATGACAATTTAATATGTGATTAAAATGACAATTATAATATGTGATTAAAATGACCTTTCTAATATGTGATAAAAATGACAATTTTAGTATGTGATAAAAATGACATTTCTAATATTTGATTAAAATGGCATTTCTAATATGTGATAAAAATGGCATTTCTAATATGTGATAAAAATGACATTTCTAATATGTCAATTCTAATGCAACAAAATGAACATTTCTTATTTTGCCAATTCTAATACAATAAAAAGGACATTTCTTATTTTGCCAATTCTCATATAAATAAAAGGACATTTCATATTTCGCCAATTCTAATATAATAAAAGGACATTTCTTATTTTGCCAATTCTAATATAATAAAAGGACATTTCTTATTTACATGATATTTCCCAATAAAATGATGTTCCATATTAACATGATATTTCTCAATAAAATGATGTTTCATATTAACATGACAATTCTCAATAAAATGATGTTTCATATTAACATGACAATTCCAACACAACTGATGTTTTTATTCAATATGAAAATTCTAACACAATTGATGTTTTTATTCAAATATGACAATTCTAACACAACACAATTGACGTTTTTATTCAAATATGACAATTCTAACACAATTGATGTTTTTATTCAAATATGACAATTCTAACACAATTGATGTTTTTATTCAAATATGACAATTCTAACAACATGGTATTTTTATACCAATGCAATATTTTTAACTAAATTGACAATTTTATACTAATGCAACATTTTTATCTAGAATGACAATTTTATACCTATTATGACATATCTTAAAAAAATGTTATTTTTAATCTAATATAACATCTCTAACTAAAATGTTATTTTTAATTACATAACAAACTTCTAATAAAAATGTTATTTTTATTTACATAAAAAATTTCTAATAAAAACATTATTTTTATTTACATAACAAATTTCTAATAAAAATGTTATTTTTATTTACATAACAAATTTCTAACAAAAATGTAAATTTTAAATATTAAAATAACATGGTCCAACAACGATGCTATTTTAATGTTAACATAACATGATCTAACAACGATGCTATTTTAATGTTAATATAACATGATCTAAAAACGATGCTATTTTAATGTTAACATAACATGATTTAACAACGATGTTATTTTAATGCTACATGTTAAAGATTACATTTTTATCATACAACAATATAATTCAGCAAATCATCACAACCACAATCAATATAAATATATCTATTTCTATATACATATATATTTTAATTTTATATTTTAAATCGAGAAATCTCACATTGGTCTTTGTCTGAATTTTCAAAATGCTCCGTTTCAATTCTGGTCAGTCTCGAGGTCGATTTCATGATTCCCATGCTTCTGAAATTATTCAATTCCATTTCTGTTTGAAAGAGATACAATCATTTATATTTTAAACATTTTAATAATTATTGATTAAACAGTTTATTTAATTGTTTACACTTAACCTCGTTGTTTAGCTCTCTCCCTCCTCATCGTTCTTCTTTTCAGAACGATAGAACCCATCGTCGCATACAGCATCCACCTACGCGCCGGAATCTGTGCCACCAGAGTCAGATCGGACTTCACCCCAACGTGTGCCGCCGCCTTAGCTTCCACCTCCCCCGATCGTGGCCAGCTCCCACCACTACAACGCCTCGAAACCCGATCCAAACCGTCCACCTTTTAGGTTCGTTTCCTCCTTGATTACTTCACGAAATCCGATCATCTCCGCATAGTATTAAAAAGCAGAAACCCCTCTACAATTTCGTTATAAGATTGTGAATTAATTTGAAGTGGGTAGAAAATGGTTAGGGTTTGTAAAGTGGATGATTTCGGCCATAGATTGTTTATAGGCGGTGGCTGTGTAATTTAGTATTAGGGTTTGGTATTTTGACCATATTTATACACAGTATATTTAATATTATATAATTATTTAATTCAAAAATAACGGGTTAAACCATCCGAACTCCAAACGAGACCCAACGACTGTTGTCCCAACCCAAATACCCCTGTCCCGGACACAATGGAATACGTTTCATAAGCTAATTAGACTGTTTCAATCATTTTTTTCAAAATTAAAATATAAATCAGTGTATACTTAATTTTAAACGTACATTTTAATTTATCGAGGCCACATACTAACTCTAAAAATTCCAGAAAAATTATTTCTAGCTATATTTAGACGATACGGTCCTAACAAAACTAATTTCGTCGAATTCCAAGACCATTTGAAAAATGGCCATTTTCTGGTCGATCCGATTTGGTTGAAATAGACAAAACACATTTTCTTTTGCCACGCTCACATATTAATTCTAAAAATTATGAAAATTGAAACCTAGCAATAATTTGACATTTCGGTTCCAACAAAAGTGGTTTCATCGAAAATGGAGGTCGTTTGAAAAATGGCTATTTTTAATATTAAAAGATATATATAAATTCTACAGCGACTATTCTGAAAATTAAACTGGGCATAACTTTTGATTCCTGCAACGAAATTTCGATTTTTCGGATTCGTTGGAAAGATATTTTTAAATAAATTTAAATATTTTTGGTCTCACTAAAATCCGATTTATTTTGCATCCAGTATAGTCAGTCAAAGTTCAAATTCAAATTTTCAAACTACCGCGCTATTTCTAATTCCTTTTATAATTAAATTAAAAAAATTCGTTCTGACTTCGTTTAAAATAAATTTTTAGCCATTATTATTATTTAAAATAAATTATTTTAACTATTTAAAATCCTTTAAAATTTCTAAAATAAAAATTTTAAATTGGTTCAGAATTTGCGGGTTGTTACACCTCCGATAGATGCCTCATGTTACTACTTAACTGATACTACGGTAGTATACCTATTCCACTTAGACTTCCCCTCGACAATGGTTAATAAATTGCATGCTACGTCCCGCGTATACCTAACCGTCCCTAGGTTGTCCCTTACATAGCTCCTAGAGGAAATGGACATTCTGGTAAACTACCCTACTCCGTTATCGCCATGACTAGATCATTTTAGAGAAGGAGGACCCATGAACCACTTAGAATCTAATAAGGGAGGGTCCCATGACTTTGGCCCAAACCAACAATAAACCTTTGGAACGGGCCTACTCCTAACCACTTAAAACCCAAACTAGACAAGAAGAAATTCGGCCACTTAAGACCTTCTTAAGGTGGGTAGTAAGCTTACCTATTCACACACATAATAGGTATATATATATGTATATATATACATACTAGACCTCTCATATTAAATCAATTACTTGTAGATGCTGGATATGTTGGGTGGTTCTGGGTAGACTTCTACTATAAGCGGGCTTAACCTCGTGTCATAGTGTACTAAATTAAATAGCCCATGGCATCCAGACCTCTCACGTTAGCCAAACTCACTTGCGGTTGGTAGATTTTCAAGTTGGTTCCGAGAAGACTTCTACCGTAAATGATGACTACTGTGTGGCATTATTTAATATACATATAAGCCATTTATAAACATAAAGCAAAAATTCATATAGAGACATTTATAAAAAAAATCTTATCCTAACGTACTAATTACGCCATTATTATGTTTAATTACACTGATTACGCTATATAAGTATATAATTTAATACAAGCCATATACGCTAATTACCGTTCGAATTAAGAAACGTTCTAACGGTGAATTTTATCAATCCTTTTCACATGTAAGGTATACAAGCCCAATTCCCATAATAATCTACTCAATTCATAGCATAATTAACAGCAGCAGTAAAGGGGAAAATATCAACACTGGTCATTCAAACTTATATCCTAGGCTTGTTAGAATTATTTAGGTAATGAAAGAGAAATAAGGCATTATACACTTATATACATATTCAATATATATATACACACACACACATAAACTTCTGTTTGAATCAAATTTTCCATTTATTACGTTGCACATAAAAACGTTAATATTTAATTATTTCATATCTGAATACGTTCAAATTTTCCATTGAGAATGGAACCAAATCAAATCTTAACCCTTTTATACCACAAACATTTTCTAATTGATTTTTCATTGGAATGGGAAAATACAACCAAACATAAGCAAAATTACCAAAACATTCCTCAACCATAAATAAATTATTCACAAGCCTAAAATATTGATTGACAAGCCTTGCGACAAATAAAGACTAGAGATTTGAAGGGTTTTTTAATATGATATTTTCATGAAAACCTAAATCCACTAAGTATACAAATTCATATAAAATCTACAAAATAGTGGGAATAGTCTAAACCAATTTTATTTCTACTTACAACTGTAGCAGTGCTGAAAACGCCAATAAATTCAACACTGTGTGCACAAATTGACGTTGTTCTCAATTGTGATTGCAGATATATATATGGAAGGACCCTATAAAATTTAGTCACCTATATAGATTTAGAAATTCCAGAATGCTAATCTAATAATAATTAGATTAGAAAAGGAAATAGAAATAAAATTGAGATAAAAGAAGAAGAAACCTATTTCAAACCTAATTTCTGGAATTTCAGCAGTAGAAAGGAGGCATAAGAGAATGAGATGGCCTAGGGAATAGTGAGGTGGATGAGGTGGTATTAATAGGGATGTAAGTGAATGATAGCCATTAGATTAATATAGATTAATCTCAACTTTCAATTTCCTATAAAAACAACCTAAATACTAACCTAACCCACCCTCATGATGCCTAGGCATCACCAAGCAGTTGATACCTCCCTACGAAGCACGGTAAACCCCTAGGTGTCGACCGCTTTATGACGAAAATGCCTAGTGAGCTTGGTGGTGCGCATTTTTAATTAATTAATTCAAAACTTACCTTATATTATTTATTCCTTTCCTTCTGTAATTTATTTTGTGTTCCCTCGATCTTATCTATTCATTTGAATTTCAGATTTACCTAAGAGAATGATTTATTATTCTAATTAAGCTGTTGTTATCCCTTAGATATTTATATGTATTATTAATTCAAACGTTTATATGTATATATTTACCGTATGATTTCATTTAATTATTATTCTTTATACAGACTCCATTTTCAACATATTATGTATTAAAACGTATCATAGTTTCATCACGAACCCAAATATAATAGTTTCCTAATCAAATTCCTACTAGTCTAAAATTTCCACTATTTTATATTTATTATTTTTTTAACTCATTAAATCACTTAATCTATTTACTATATTTTTACGGGGTGGTACATTCTTCCCCCCTTAAAATAGATTTCTACCTGAAATCTGTCTGAAGGGGAGAAAAACACAAATTGTTGTAAACATCCATGTTATACACCCATGTTATTTTTAATTCATCCACAAAACATCCATGACTCGCAGTGATTATGAACCGCAGACTTACTAAAGTGAGCTCAATCCTAACATGTTTGTGTAATAAGTGACGCAATATGTATGCAAAACATCCTAATATGCATATATTTCAATATGAATGCGCTGTGAAATTGTGTTTCATCCATTTCCCTAACATCCAATCTAGCAACCACAATGCATCCATAAACGTTAACTTAGAGGGAAAATTACCCGAGAAAAGCTTTGAGTGGGTCTGTTTCATCTTATCCTCACTCCCAAGTGCTTTCCGCAGGATCATCTCATCACTGTACTCAGACAAGACGAATGGTCTTATTGCGGACTCTTCTGATTCCATGCTCTACAATCTTTATAGTGGCACGAGGAACCCCAGACTGCAACTCGAGGCCCCCTATGTCCCTAATCTTGTCAAGCTCGAGTCTAATAGCAGAATCATGAAGGCACTTCCTCATATGAGATACATGAAAAACGTTATGGATTTCCGATAGGCTCTCGGGGAGATCCATACGATAAGCCAAAGATCTTATCCTTTTGATGATCCGAAAAGGCCCAATAAATCTGGTTGCCAACTTCCTAGTCTTTCCAAACCAGAAAGTCTTCTTGATAGCGGAAAACTTTTCAAATACCAAGTCTCCGACACTGAACTCAAGTTCCCTCCTCCTCTTGTTTGCATATCATTTCTGACGGTCTTACGCTGCCTTTATATAATAAAGGAATTCTTCTACGTGGAATCATGGACGAAGTCCGATCCGAGTAGAACCTTGTCGGTAGTTTCCCACCAACAAGTTGGCGATTTGCATGGCTGCCCATAAAGTGCTTCAAAAAGAGACATTCCAGTCGTCACTTGAAAACTGTTGTTATATGCAAACTCCATAAGCGGCACGTGTTGCTCCCAAGCTCCTCCAAGGTCAGTAATGCAGGCTCTAAGCAAATCGTTGAGAATCTAATTGACTCTTTCTATCTGGCTATCAATTTGTGGATGATAGGTTGAACTTAAGTCGAGTGTTGTCCCTAATACTACTCGTAAACTCCTCCAAAACTCACTTGTGAATAGAGGGTCACAATCACTAGCTATACTCGTGTTGGAGAATGGAGTTTTTATGACAACAACCTTATTTCAATTATCATTGATTATAAACCATATACTAACATCTTTATCTAGAATATATATATATATATATATATATGTAGGAATTATATACAGGAAATATTACTGAAGACTGTACAGTTATAAAGATGATAAGAGATTCAAAGATCAGAGAAATTTCAAGACTCATGAGTAATCAAGATTTCAAGAGTTCAAGATTAATATATTTATAGAGTCTAGATTTTGTAAGACTCTAAATAGCACTCTAGGTTCAAATTCAAATTCTAATTTTCTAATTTTCAATTCTATCCTCAATCCTCTCCATTTTTTTTTCTATTTTTCCTCAATTCTCTCTATTTTGTTTTTCTATTTTGTTTCTATTTTTATTATTCTTTGTTTTTCAAACTTAAATTTTTTATATACTTTATATTTATACTTTATATAGTTTAAACCTTATAATTTTATAAATATATTTATGTAGTTTAAAAGTATGTTTTCATGTGATTTTCTATCATATAATATTAATTTACAACACTAGAATTTTACTCAAGAATTTCCAGAATTAGTTTTATATCAAAATACTTGGAAAATGCTTCGAAAATGAAAAATACACATAAGTATGTCGACATAGCAAAAGTGTATGTCGACATATAACTGCTATTTTTTCTAATTTTGAAGGGAAGTGTCTTTTCACTTTTTGAAATGCTTCAGATCCGTTGCAACCCTTCATACTCTATAAAAAGAGATTAAACCGAATTTTTTAACACGTCTTCTTCCCTAATTTCATCCTCTTTCATCCCACCATTATTCTTAATCATTTTTATGATTCTTACACTTATATCTGCTGAATTCAATTCTATTTTGATCAAACTTCTTCTCTCTACTCTCTGAATCAAGAGCTATTGAAGAGTTATAGGGCTGTTTTGTAATTGCTTGGGTTGAATAAACCCTTTTTTAAGTCAAAAAGGAATTAGTGTATCCTTGTAGCCGTGAAATCAAGGAATAGGAATCGGTGTGCCCTTGTTGAGCCGTGAAATCAAGGGATAGGAGTCGTTGTCTCCTTGTTGAGCCATGGAATTAAGGAGGTTGTATTTGACTATTGGAAATAGTAATAAAACTCTGCACAATCCAGCATTGTGCGGGACTGGATGTAGGAGTGATCCAAACCAGTATAAAATCCGGTGTGTTCTTTCCTTTTCTCCATTTTTATTTCTGTTTATTTTGCATCGGTATTTGAATCTATGATTGTGTTTGTGGTGTTTGATTCATTACATAATTCTCTTTAGATGTAAGTTTTGTTTAAATTCTTAGAAACACTATTCTTGCCCCCTTTAATGTTTGCTTTGCCAGAGCGATCTATTCTGAAGTCCCTAACAATTGGTATTAGAGCAAGGTTTTTCAAAAAGTTCATAATTTGATTTTTGAAAATTTAATATGGAAAATTTTGAACACTAGTTTAAATTTATGTATTGCATCAGTATTAGATGAGTCTGCATTCAGTTTTATTGAAAAATCAAGTTACTATGATTTGATTTTTGATATTAGAAAATTTGAAATTTGAAATGTTTTAAATTTTGAAATTTTAATATACCATAATATTATTATAGTTAGTTATTTTGAAAAGTAATTTGATTATTTTGAAAAGTCATTTGATTATTTGAAAATTCATTTGATTATTTTGAAAAGTCATTTGATTATTTGAAAAGTCATTTGGGTTATTTAAAAAGTTACTTGATTCTTTGAAAAGTTGTGTTGTTTTACAGGAAAAGATATTTTGTACGGCTATTGGATATTCAAACTCTGAAAAGATGGGTGGCATGGCCGCTGGTGATTCAAATTTCAAAATGGTGGCTACTGAAAATTCAAATTTTGAAAAGAAATCAAAAAAGGAGAAGAGTAACGACGATTGGTGAAGAGACATCAAGAAGAAATGGATATATGTGATATAAATCTAAAAAGAAATGGGTACCAGATCACTTTATAACTTTGGATTTTCATCTATAACTTATATTCATGCTGTACTTCTCTTCATTTGCTTCGCAATGCCGCTAGTTTCATGAAAATCCGTCAAGAATTGATCAAGTAATGATTAAATGAATTTTTGGTGAATAAAGAGAGAAGGAAACCAAAACTGTCGACGGTTATCTTCAAGTTGCACCCATAGGTTAGACTATTTTGTCTCAAATCCTTTTGTAGATTGTAGTTCTCGTTCTCACGGTCTATTTTATTGGTAGGTCATCAAATTCCAATCAAAATTGAGTGAGATATGACTATTTGAAGTTGGCTATGCAAAACTGAAAAACTGTTACGGGGTTTCACACATATCTCTTACTGTTTCGACCTGTTGCACCCCGATACCATCCAAATTCATCCTCAAACTACTACTAGATCGTAATCCTCGAGTTCCTCTTCGATTTTCCACTTATTTTGTCCAAATCCGTTAAGAAACAAAGAAGTTACGCCTCTTGAAAGTTTGATTGAAAATGAAAAACGAGAGGAAGAAGTAGAGAAGAGACTGTGAAGAGACATGACTTTTGGGCCTATTTATAATGGCTGAAGTGTCTTTTCATTCAAATTCAAAATTTTGGCGCCAAGTTGGTTGAACTACTAAATCTTCGATATCTTTCTCATATGGTATTCAAACTCAACAAATGAATATACTATCCTAACCAGAAAACGTGCCTGTCGCAATAGAGCAGATTTCATCATCAGTAATCTAGAAGATGTAAATGTGTGATTCATAACAATGGAAGAACAACAAAAGGAAGGATTGCAAAAAAAAAGGTGCGCTTTAATTAATTTGTTTGAATGAATGCTTTGATTGTCTTGCTTGTCTTGCTTGTCTTGCTTGTTTTGCTTTGAATTTGAAATTTAAATCTTTAAAACTCAAATTTGAAATTTAAAATTCAAATTTGAAATTTAAAATTCAAATTTGAAATTTGAAATTCAAAATATTAATAATGAAATAAATTTTGGACGTTAATATAACTTTTTGATATTGTTATAAAATATAAATTTATTCATTTTTTATAAAGTTTAAACATACATAGTTTAACTTATATATTATTATTATGATTTCATAATAATTTTGGGTTACATTATCACAAATATTATTTGTAACTTAATACTTATTCTAACTTCCTATTAAGATTTATAAAACTTGTATATTTAACTTAATATAAAGAAATATATATACATGATTTTTTTAAGTAGTTTTATAGATTACTTTATAATGTTTTGTTCTAAAGTATAAATGGTTTTTTCAGCAAATAAATATGTTTTGATTTCTAAAGTTAAAATTTAAAATTGATTTGTATCAAAATATTAATGTATATCTCATAAATTAAATTTTAAGTTCTTTTTAAATTAATTTTATATATACTTATGAATATATGTTTATGCTTACTTTATATTATACAAATTTTATATTCTCTATAGAAAGATCTTCAATTTTTACAATATTTACCCTACTAATATTATTTAACTTCATGATTTTTTTGAATATTTTACTACTTATCATGAATATTTTTTAAATAAACTCTCATCTTTATTATTCTTTTAATCAGTTTCATTAATATAATTAACCTAAGTCTAGAAATTAACATTATCTTTGTTTGATTCAAATAATTTATACTATATGTAGAATTTTACCAAAATAGATATAATCATCAAGTCATTCTGCATATTATCATTACCTATCTTATTTTGTATCATATAGCATTAAAGTGCATCTCAAATTAGAATCATTTACATCATAAATTGCATTTCATTCAATATACCACTTCATATAGTTTTGCATATGTTATACTGCATTATTACCAACACAATGCATTAAATATTAACCTTTAACTCCACATATAATAATTATACTATATAGGGAATTATTGTCTTAGAAATACATAGGATTATTAAACATATAACATATTTACTTTATCTTGATTAACTTGAATTGCTTGTTTGGTTGAATTGCTTGATTGTTTGAATTGCTTGTTTGCTTGAATTGCTTATTTGCTTGAATTGCTTGATTGTTTGGATTGATTTTTTTTGTTTGAATTGATTGGTTTGATTAGGTTATGTGTGTCACTAAAAGCATCTAGGAAAGTGCTTCCTAGTACCATGGATAAAAGTAATCATTCCAATTTTATATACTTCCAAATACCATACCCATTTCATATGATAATTAATCACCGTGCCAAGCTGTTTTGCATGGTGAACAAGCGTCGACCATCATCACTTCCCATGGTCATTAACCATCGAATTAATGTTATTCGATGGTTGATCACCGCAGAGAACAGTGTTGGTTGGCGGTTACCCGCTGTGTAAAAAAAGATGAAAACAATGAATTTGGTAGCCTTTAAAATGGTTGGTATTCGGAAGTGTGTAACCTAAAATTTTATGGTATTTTTTAGTAATGGTATTAGGAAGCACATTTTTGGGTGCTTTTAGCAACACACCAGGTTATTATCCTTCTATTTTGTTTAATAGACTAGTGTAGTCATAAATTTAGGGGGAGTTATAGAAATTTATATTAAAGGAGAGTTATAGATTTAGGGGAAATTATATATAGAATCAGGATATTATATAGGCATAAATTTTAGTGGAGTATTTTATAAGGTATAGATAGATTTAGAATTAACGAGGAGTACTTTACTTTAGTATAGGAATTACTTAGATAGTTATAAGATTTAGGGGAAGTAGTTTTAGATTTTCTTTTTTGATAATGAAAAAGGGGTAGAAATTATAAAATATAGACATAGTTTATAGGATTCATATAGACAGGGGGAGTATTAGAAAGATCAACATCAATAGGTATGAATTTTTTATAAACTAAGGTTATCATCATCAAAAAGGCGGAGATTGTTGGAGAATGGAGTTTTGATGACAACAACCTTATTTCAATTATCATTGATTATAAAATATATACTAACATCTTTATCTAGAACATATGTATATGCAGGAATTATATACAGGAAATATTACTGAAAACTGTACAGTTATAAAGATGATAAGAGATTCAAAGATCAAAGAAATCTCAAGACTCATGAGTAATCAAGATTTCAAGAGTTCAAGATTAATATATTTATAGAGTCTAGATTTTGTAAGACTCTAAATAGCACTCCAGGTTCAAATTCTAATTCTAATTTTCAAATTCTAATTTTCTGATTTTCAATTCTATCCTAGATCCTCTCCATTTTGTTTTACTATTTATCCTCAATTCTCTCTATTTTGTTTTTTCTATTTTGTTTCTGTTTTAATTATTCTTTGTTTTTCAAACTTAATTTTTTTTATATACTTTATATAGTTTAAAATCTTATAATTTTATAAATATATTTATATAGTTTAAAAGTATGTTTTCATATGATTTTCTATCATGTAATATTAATTTACAACACTAGATTGTCAAAATACTTGGAAAATGCTTTGAAAATGAAAAATACACATGAGTATGTCGACATACCAAAAAATGTATGTCGACATATAACTACTATTTTTTCTAATTTTGAAGGGAAGTGTCTTTTCACTTTTTGAAACGCTTTAGAACCATTGCAACCCTTCATACTCTATAAAAAGAGGTTAAAACCGAATTTTTTAACACATCTTCTTCCCTAACTTCATCCTCTTTCATCCCATCATTATTCTTAATCATTATTATGATTCTTACACTTATACTTTGCCGAATTCAATTCTATTTTGATCAAACTTCTTCTCTCTACAGTCTCTACTCTTTTAATCAAGTGCTATTGAAGAGTTTTAGGGTTGTTTGTAATTGATTGGGTTGAATAAACCCTGTTTGTAAGTCAAAGAGGAATCAGTGTATCCTTGTAGTCGTGAAATCAAGGAATAGGAGTCGGCGTGCCCTTGTTGAGCCGTGAAATCAAGGGATAGGATTCGGTGTCTCCTTGTTGAGCCGTGAAATCAAGGAGGTTGTATTTGACTATTGGAAATAGTAATAAAACTCTGCACAATCCAGCGTCGCGTGGGACTGGACGTAGGGGTGATCCGAACCAGCATAAAATCTGGTGTGTTATTTCCTTTACTGCATTTTAATTTCTGTTTATTTTGCATCTGTGTCTGTGATTGTGTTTGTGGTGTTTGATTCGTTCCATAATTCTCTTTTGATCTAAGTTTTTTTAAATTCTTACGAAATCTATTCACCCCCCTCTAGTGTTTTCTTTGCCTGAACAATCCATTCCGCAGTCCCTAACAACTCGATGGATTGTCGTGTAGTCTAAATATTTCTCTGACATATAACTGGGCCAATGAAGTCGTAGTTCTATTCTTCTTGACTGGTATAAAGTGAGCACTCTTGGTTAGACGGTCCACTATGACCCAATGGCTTCATTTCCCCTCTAACTCCTTGGAAGTCCGTCAACAAAATCCATGGAAATATGCTCCCATTTACACATGGGAACCTCTGAAGGTAATAGTAATCCTTCGGGCCTTCCTTGCTCCACTTTAACTTTTTGGCATGTTAGACACTTGGCGACAAACTCAGCTATCTCTCTTTTCATCCCTTCCCAGTGGAAATTTCTCTTCATACCCTCATACATTTTATATCCATAGGGGTGTATAGTATCCTTGACCTATGAAACTCCCCTAAAATTTCCTTCCTCAACTCCTCATTCTTAGGGACATAAAGTCGCTTGTCCAAAAGCAAACTCCCATCGTCACTTAGAGAATATCTGACTGAATAAGGAAAGATCTCCTTTTTCCTAACCTTTTCCTTCAAGTTTCTTAGCTCCTCCTCAAGATCTTTCATACTTCGTATTCTTTCCCTTAAAGTGGTCAAATAGATCATCAGTTTTGGGTAAGGGGTACCTATTCTTCTTAGTAAATTTATTTAGCTTCCTGTAATCTATAGTACAAAGTCTTAGGGATCCATCAGCTTTGGTGGTAAACACAACAGGTGCACCCTATTCAGATTTACTTTGTCGGATGAAGCCTCTCTGTAGCAACTCCAAAATATGTTTCTCCAACTCCCTCCTTTCTTTCGGTGCCATATATCTCAAGGGTAAAGCTACAAATCTAGCATCCTTCTCTAGGTAAATAAGAAAAGAGATCTCCCTAAGGGGTGGAAGTCCCGTGATTTTTTCAAAGCATCCAAGAACTCACATACTACGAGGACCGAAGATGGTCCGTCTGAACAAGGAGACAAGGCACACAATAGGGCTTTATTCTTGTTTCTAACATTATAAGATATTTTCAAACTACGACCTCTTCAGCTCCTAAGATTGGTTATTCTCTTATCGCAATCTAGAATGGCTCCATAAAATGATAGCCAATCCACATCTAGAATAAGTTTATACCCCATAAAATACAATGCATATGCATCACAGAAGAATTCGACATCATTGATATCCAATACTAGTTCTTTACAGATCGACTCAAGATACTTAGTTCCTCCGGTATGGTTGGCTACCTTTATCAGGTTGCTAGTGATGGATAAGGAAAGGTTCAACGAATCAACTAGTCTCTTAGAAATAAAAGAATGGTTCACTCTAGAGTCAAACAAGATATATACGGAAATTCCTGAAATAGAAGTTATACCATCAAGTGTGGGTTAACCTTAATCTTTCGGAGATCGGATCTGTACCGGTGCTGCTTCCAATGCATAATTCTGACTGTTTTGAAAACCTCTGGGCTTTGAGTAATCCCTAGATATATGTCATTCATGTCAACTGAAACACCTCCCCTTAAAATCCTTCTTTGCCAAACCAACCCTATAGTCTTTGGCCTTATGGCGCTTACGATTTCACCTTGTACAAGTCTTGTCTTCCTTCTTGAACTTACCCCCCTTCTTCTTGTTTTTTCACCATTCTTTCATCTTATTCTTTTTAGAACTAGAATCTCCTTCTCCCTTATCACCAATCCTATGTTCTTTAGATCCCCCAGTTATGCATAAGATGGCAGTCTGCACTAATGTCTCTAAGGTTGCTCTGAATGTTACTTGGGGCATCAAAGTCTCTTGTAATGGGGAGTTCAACCCCTTGATGAATCTTAAAGCCTTGTTCCTCTAGGTATCCATCAAACCCTACCAAACTTGCACAAATTAGTGAATTTGGACACATACTCCTACAGACTCAAATTTCCTTATTTAAGATGGATAAACTTCTCTAATTGGATTATCATCTTTGCATTAGGTAGAAATTTTGCTTAAATGGGTCTTGAATTCAGCCTACGTAAATACTCTGTCCATGTTCTCTCTAGATACCGAGTTCCACCATTCAAATGCTTATTTCCTTAAGTGCTAGGTCGCAACTCTCAACTTAGCTTCATCCGACCATCACATGGCCTCGAATATCCTTTTGCAGTCCATTATCTAGGTTTGAGCTGCAACAAAACCTTATGTCCCTAAAAACGGTTTTCCACCAAGGTTCGCAAAATCTTTACAGAGTCAAGGAAAATCGAATGCTACCTCAGCGACTCAAGCTATAGGCTCCGTTAGGACAGGATTGGTCACAACGAATTGTTCCATAGTCTGGAAATACTATTAGACCATTCTGAAAATACTGAGGACTTGCTTGGTTTCCCAGACCGGAAGGATTGTCAGCCATTTGTAACAACCCGAATTTTGACAGACCGTTTTTTTTTTCAAAAATCTACATCAATCGAAGCTCAAGTCAGCTTGTCTGGTATCCTACGGAAAAGTTAGAGAAAGTACATCAGAGCTTAGTAAGCAAGTTACAGCGAAATGGATAAAATATAATATGATCAAATATAGCTTTACCAAAGTAGTAGTATTGTCTAACCAATATCCAAAGTTATCATATCTTTGCCACAAACCTAACCTACGATTGTGTTATGAGGAGGGGGTCAAAACACAAAGTTCTGGTGATTGGACAAATTATACATTCTGAAATAACCCTACATATACCGTATAGTTATATTTACGCAGTTATTAGGTTGTTTGGATTAACAGCACTAGAGCTCTATACTCATGTCGCACCCATCTACTTCCTAACATATCGAAGTACTCCCATAGTAAACTCCTTACACGGTCTCCGCCGTCACACCATGGAAGCATATACACGCCGAACGACGTAAGAGAATTTATATTACTACGCCAGGTTACTGCACAGAACCACCATCGCTATGCCAGGCAAACGTACGGATCGTCATATTTGTACTCCTCGATCGAACCAAGTCTCGACACGAAGTAATACCCTAATGTCTACGATACACCACCCTGTGCATGTATCTAGACCCTCACACATACGTACTATCTACTATACCGCGAGTCCCGTAATAGTGTTACATCCAATGCATGGAACTTAGTCGGGAGCTTACCATATCTGTATCCGCTCAAAGGACTTATAGTACAGATATCCAGAATATGGTTTGCATTTTTCACGGTGGATGTGGTCTCACCCTGACCCCTCCCTCAACTAGTGAAAAATTACAATAAGAGCTAAGTGACGTTCCCCTAGCAAACTATATATCATCCAATTTGGTGTGTCCCTCAACCAACGTCTCGATAGTGAAAGATCGATGGTCTCCAGGTTTAGCTCTAGTCTTTCCGCATCCCACTGACTACCGATACCGATGAAAGGTACCCAACGATTACTGTCCTTAATTTGGTCCTAACCTACCTCTCCCGAGGCCAATCGCAGAATCACCCAATGCCATCTGCTACAGCCTTTTGACTGCCAAACTATCGTTGCAGTCAAGGTATAACCACCGGGTGGTACTACGCAGACCAAACATCTGTTAGTACAGCCTGAGCGTGTACCGTAATATAGGACCACCACAGAGTACCCTGCCATGTCCCTCGAAAGCCGTGTTCTTCTCTCCAGTCCCGCAGAGCAAGCTAACAAGAATAACTAGGCAAAATAATCGGATGGACGTGCTCCTCCCGTGTGTCCAAACACCTTGATGACCTACCCCGTTGGGTTCTTCACATTCGTACATGCAGATTGGTCCAATGCTCATTATACTATCATGTTATTAGATCAAGGTTTAATCTTTTAATCAAGCGCTTGTCGTATCTCATTATGTTGCCAATTAACTTGATTTTTTTCTTTTTCACTGTTATCTTAGGTTACTATATTCATTAGCACACAATTGGCTACTTATTTTATTCAGCACTATGACACCAGAGCGGGCTTCCGCTTATTATTAATTTCCTTTATTAGACATCATATTTTCCATTTTATAAGTTTATTAATAATAAGCCTACTTTAGTCTTTCTTATTTAATCATAACCTTGTTATCACGACCTTTTGTTGTTATTTACTTATTAACTTAGTTCCCTTAAACAAGGTTTATTAATAAGTTTCCTTTTTCATTTATCATAACTCATGTCATAATTTCCACTTGTCCCTAGGACAATCCTGCCTATTATATTACATTCTTATTCTCATAATAGGTTATATTCCCCATTGATCACAATTCTTTTACTGTTGTTAACTTTCTTAAATCACCATTATTTATATTCTCATTATTTTTAGGAAAACATCTCACGGACGTCATTAGTTTAATTTACAGAAAGATATAATGATCTATTTCCATAACGCTCACCAACTTCGATTTGTAGTTGCAATATATTTCTTTTATTTCCATTGTGACCCTTCTTACAACTATGTTCTTAGAAATTTGTCGCTATGGAAATATATCATTTTTTTCAAATCCAACTAACTCAGTCAACTGTAGATCTTCCCTTCATATTTTCTGAGTTAGGCATTGAATTCATGTTTCACATGTTGTTTACAATTATTGTAATCTCTTTTTAACCATTTAGGCATATCAATTCTTATATTGTATTCATATTTATGGCAGGTTCTACAATTCCAATATTATAGTAAATTCCCAATTCAAAAAAAGACCTAATGGAATTAGGTTTTACAAACAACAATTTTCTCAACTTATTTTAAATAAGATTCAACGCAATTACCAAAAATTACAGTTATTTAACATGTTAAGAATTATGGGGAATGTGGAGGGCAAATATACTATTATCCAGAAAGTTCAATTCTATATCCACTCACCTGACAGCTTTCCAATCCTTGAATTTGATCCAGATCTGTTATTCGGTGTCCTTACTAATTGAATCTATTATTAAAACAACCAAGGATTCACAAATTTGATGCTAAAAGAAGATGGAAAGAAAGAGAGAAAACTAAATAAATCAGATTCAAGAACTCACCTCACATTGATTAGAAATCTAAACACTTATATTGTAGATTTGTATTCTTTATCTTCAAATCTTGAATCAGAACCCTTAAGAACTAATATTCTAATTTCTGAAAGATTTGGAGAAGAAAGAAAATGGCAGAGCCTTGGCAATGTCTCAGAAAATATGAGTTTAAAGCCTGGCTTTACTAGTCTATTTATAGGTGTACAGGAAATCCTAGTCCATCGGATTTGATAACATAAAATTTAATCCATATAAATCAGAAAAAACATGTCATCAACCACGTAGATCTAACTCCTAGTGGATCGACCCATGTAAAGACTAGGTCGACCCAGCCTTGGGATTGTACGTGTATTTTTGTTGCTTAAATTTCCGAATAACATTTATTAATAACGTTTAATTTCTGTCTTAATATAACTCATTAGAATTATAATCTTCCAGTTATAACTCATGTTTAGATTTAAATTTCGAATTTCTGCGCATATATACGCATACAATATTTTAGTTATTAATTCGTTAATAACTTTCCCATGCAATCTCCATTTTAAACATGGTATATACCAAAACAAATAAGAAAATTGCCATGAACACAAGGTATATGTTTTGGGGCCAAATTCTGAAATAAAAAATTGTTGATATTTTTATTTATTATTAATATAAAATACGGGGTGTTACATTCTCTCCTCCTTAGGAAATTTCGTCCTCGAAAATTGGTAAGGATGGAGTGATGATCTTCCATGTATAAATCTTAACCAGTATGTGTTCATCCAAATTTTCAACCATCTGTATACTTGTGCAACGTGTAACACACATGATAATATATGAATGTAATGAATGCCTAAGCGGTATCTCCTATATGAAAGCAATTTTCTTGAATTTTTTTTGAAAACATGATGTACACATCCTAAATATACTAGCAATTTATATATGAATGCAACAATTTTGAAAGCCAAAATACCTTTTTCAGCCAATTTTTCCCACACTCTTACAAAGTAAGAGCATAGTTCATCCAACTTTTGCATCCAAAACCTATCAACCAACATTTAGAATTTCTAATTTCAAAAAATTTATTTTTCCGTGTCTTTGTTCCTCGCAACACTTTCGAAGAAACCTTGTTTGTTTTACTATCTTGTAATGTTTTCTATTTGTTACTCAATTATTTTTATAGTGATTCACCAAGACTTCATTTATTAGAGCAAAATTTCTAACAACGATAAAACATTACTACAACGAGAAATAAGTTCAAAGTATAAGTTTTCACTATTGAAGTTAAACCACTAAAGATAGTCAAGTTCTAATACAAAGGAGTCCTACAAGCAACCACACTAACAACCATCTATCCCCAGAATGGAGGCCTGGATCGCTGCCCTAAGATATCATGGAGAAAAGAATCCAACCCACCCAGGCGTTCCTCTTGGCACCTAGTGTTATCCCTAACCTCCATATGCATATCCCTCATCTCTAACTGCATCTGCTCATACCACCACTGGGCTATGTACATCTCCTATAAGGACTGCTGCTGAGCCTAAGCAAACTCTACATATGTGCGGGCCATATCTTGCTGCCCAAGCAAAATGTCTCGATGCTCCCTAGCCAACTGGTCCCGTCACTGGGAAATGGACCTAACATCTTCTCTCAAATCCCATGGCTCCGGCGCTGTCCATGAGTCCAACTACGATGACTGGAAAGACCCGACGCCTCCCCAATGCTACTCTATGCTTCACTGCTCATATCCTACCGGAGGGTCAAAATACTGGTACTGCCCCAGTCCCTCCTTTGGTGCAAATTGGCCTCTAAACTCTGCCTCAAGCTGATACTCAACTACTACCTCATGTTGAAAACCGACTAGGTCAAACTGATGCTCCCCTGGTCCTGATGACCTCTTTGGTATTGATGACTCTCACCCTTATCACTTGCACCCTCAAACTCACCCTCACCATCACCACCACATATAAACTCATCCTCATGCTCCATAGGCCGGGCCTCCTCCTCTTGTAGCTAGGCCAAATCGATACGCATACAAATAAAGGTGGATGCATTTATAAGAGGGTGGGATTCTATGATAGAACTCTCATTCTCTAAAGAAATCTCAGCCTATCTGAACATTACTGTCCAAAGATTTCCAAATGGAATAGTAGACTGCCTAGTATCAAGGGCGGTTGCAAAATATTCCGTAGTCACCCTTGCCTAGTTGACCTCAAGTACGGCAAAAACAACATAAGTAGCCTGCCTAACCATAGTAGCAATCCGTCAAAGCTGCATGTCTGAGCAGCTAGGTTATACTACAAGATACGTATAACCATCCTAGCTAATGGGCGCAAATGCGCCATCTTCCAAGCTCTATGCTCAACATCCATAAAAATTCTACCCAACACATCCAAACCAGTCATCTCTACATCCTCTAAATGTAGATCCTCTCCTCTAATATCAAGCATCTCTCCAAACTGCTTCGCAGTGAAAATAATCTATGTCCCCTCCACCTCAATCTGAAAGACTGCCACTCCGTTACCTCTCTATAACTTAAATTTGCATCAAAAAGACGAATTAACCTTGGGTAAGTAGTCCGCTCTACCGTATTATGGTCGTGAATAGCAAATAACCCTACAGTATGAAATAACAGCTCCAAGAGGGTGCCAACAAAGTCTGTAAACCTGACGGGTTGCATAAGCAATATCTGATATCCAATAGAATTCACATAGGCTTCCACTATACGCTTATAATTACGATGCCAAGCAAACTCTTGAGGGTTTAATTAGGGAAACTGGGTGGCTAAAGCAGGTCTCAGATGCATGGTGAATTTTCTTCGAATCTATGAGAAAGATGCGTAGATCTTGATAGAGAAAGTTGAGGGCTTCAATTTGATACCAAATTTGTAAGAAACGGTGGAGTTTTGGAGCAGTGGCGGCTGTTGGAAGTGATGAGGGAAATGGGTTTCGTTGTCTCGATAGGGATGAAGAAATAAAGTGACGAAGCCGATAGCTTTGTCGCTTTATTTTAGCGATCGTAACGCAGGTGGGTCGACCCACCTTCACGGTGTGTCGACCCTTGGGTTGACCCACTCGAGGGTTAGGTCAAACCGACCCTATATTTTTTTGCTTTTCCTTTCCCTTTAGATTCTTTGCGACGATTAAACCCAAAAATATCCAAAGGGTCAGTCAACTGTTTTCTTTACTTTTCCAAACATTTTTTTCTTAATTATACTGCCATTTCCAATAATTGCTTGAAATCCATCATTTTCCCAATGTTTTCGTTTGAACTGATTTCCTTTTCCAGTTATCTTGTACACTTCCCTTAACAAACCGTTAAATGGTTCAATTTTCTTATGTTTCCTTTGCCTTTTTCTGTAGTGTACAAGTCGAGGTATCTCGACTTCTTCCTTGTATAAAGATGTGTATATATCTATATATATATGTATTACTTTTACTATTTAAGAATATACAAATACGTTCACTCACTATCTATACAGGAATCCTAAGCCTAAGCTATGATACCAGATGTAACAACCCGAATTTCGACAGATTGAAATTTTTCTTCAAAAATTCAATCTATCGAACTCGAGTCAGCTTGTCCGATATCCTGCTGAAATGACAAATATACAAGAGCTCAGTAAGCAACTCATAATGGAATGGATAAAATATAATATAATCAAATATAGACTTACCAAAGTAGTAATACTGTCTAACCAGCATTTAAAGCTATCATATCTCTGCCACAAACCTAACCTATGAGTGTGTTATGAGGATAGGGTTAGAACACAAAGTTCTGGTGGCTGGACAAATTATACATTCTGAAATTACCCTACATAAACCGTTTAGTTATGTTTTCTTACATATTAGGTTGTTTGAGTTAACAACACTCAAGGCTCTATACTCACATCGCACCCATCTACTTCCTAGTAGATTAACCTAATATATTATATATGTAGCTACCCCCAACATATCAAGGTACTCTCATAGTACCCTCCTCGTACGGGATCTGCCGTTACGCCTTGGAAGCATATGAAACTCTCATCCTACATCGAACGACGGACAAGAATTAATATTACTATGCCACGTGACTGCACAGAGTAATGCCCTAACGTCTATGATACACCACCCATTGCATGCATCTAGACCCTCACATGTACATAGTATCTATTGTACCCTGAGTCTCATAATAAGGCTACATCCAATGCACGGAACTCCGTTAGGAGCTTTCCATACCTGTATAGGTCCACTCAAAGGACCTAAATACATATATCCTGAGTATGGTCTGCATTTTCACTATGGCTATGGTCCCACCCTAACCCCTCCCTCAACTAGTGAAAGACCACATCAAGAGCTAAGTGGCGTTCCACTAGCAAACAATCTATCATCCAATTTGTCATGCCCCTCAATCAACATCTTGATAGTGAAAGATCGATGGTCTCTTGGTTTAGCTCTAGTCTTTCCGCATCCCACTGGTTGTCGACGACATATACCTAATGATTACTGTCCTTAATTTGGTCCTTACCAACTCTCCTGAGGCCAATCGTTGAATCACCCAACGCCATCTGCCAAAGCCTTTTAACTGCGAAACTATTGTTGCAGTCAAGGTATACCCACCGGATGGTACCACACAGATCAAACCTTTGCAAGTACATCCTGAGCATGTACTCAACAATGGACCACCACGGAGTATGTCACACCTTGTAATTTTGAAGGAAATTATAAAGATAAACTAAAGAGTACTTAATTAAATATAAGGAATTAAGTAAAATAGACTATACCATTGCGTTTTTCTCGAAATTCTAGTTAAGATAGACTCTGAATTTGCAAAAAACGGACATCGTATGAGGAAGATATAAAGGTTAGAAGTTTGTATGTATACAAGTAAAGTATATGTAAATAAAACAAACCAGAATTTTCAAAATAAATCAAATAGCGAAGCAGGAAACCAAGGAGGGAAATTGACCCATTGGGGGTTGACCTATGACCTAGCTAGGTTGACCTATGGGTCGATGCAAGGGTATGTGGGTTGACCCATGGGTCGACCCAGGTGGTGGTGGGTCGACCCACACTAGATCTGGCCGAATTCATTTCTCTAAACATGGACTTGTTTGGTGATTGGGTGCGTTATAGATAGCCTGTATAAAGGACAACATTTCTATTATTTTTCTACACCTAAAACAATGGAGACAATGAAATGTTGCCTCTGCTTGGATTGAATCAAACTACCTTCTTCAACACCAACCTATACATATATAAGAATCTCTTCTGCAACATCATCATATTATTCTCTATTCTTTAGATCCAATCTTTGTGAGTTCATGTTATATTAGATATAAAAATTTAATGGTAACCCTGACATGTTTATAAACTTGGATCTGAACCTATGTCTATTAAGAATCTGATTCATACCTAAACAGTTCTGTTATTACAAGTATTCTTCTGTACATATGATCTGTTGTTCTGTTCGTATATGCCTTTTCTGTTATCATATGACTATTTTGTTATTATAAGCCCATTTCTGTTCTTCTCTCACTTTCCCTTTTTTTTTATAGCCTAGGCTACCTTCGAGCATAGGCCAATATCGCTGAAATATGCATACGAACGAAATTGGGAATGATAATTTGGGGCCATATCCTGTACTATGAATCATGATTGGGATTTGGGGGCATAACTTATACTGTGAAATATGATTAAAATTTAGGGCACATGTTATACTGTGAATTATGTCTGGAATTTAGGGGAACATAAATCTGTAGGCTTAATTTAAAGATTAAGCTGAACATGTTAATGAAACTGTAAGTAACCTGTGAAACCTATTTAATCTGTTGGGGGTAATGTAAATCTGTTTAATCTGTTATGTGTTGTGAAAACCTGTTTAATCTATGAGATTAAGTAAACCCTTTTAATCTGTTGGGGTTAAAATAAACCTATTAACCTATGAAAACTTAACCTGTTAATCTGTAGGGGGTTAGGCGAACCTGATAATCTGTAAGCTTAACCTGATAAAAATCCTAGTTAATTGGGGGACACAAATTTAGGGGTTTGACTTGTGTCATATGTTATGTGGGACCCATATCAATCAGTAACCAATTTTGGCAGTAAACAGGGACCCCACACTAGGTAGGGGTCATGGAACGCATACTGAACTGATTATAAGAGGTTCATCTGAAAAAGCGTGTATACGAGCGTGTTCCAATGGAGTCATATGCGTGCATGAGTCTGGTCTTTAGTGGAAAATAAGTCGTTGTAGCAACAATAAATAGGTCTGTGTTCTTTTGTAGGTTGCCACTTTAGATAGTATTGCACCTGTAGTGACCCGAAAATCCGGTAGAATTTGAGCTGACCAAAAACACAAGTCCAACCCCAAATATCACGGAAATTCGAACCATTAATAGAAAGAAGTTAGAGGGTGAGGATAGATAAGATAGAAACTTAGAATAGAAGAAGAAGAAGAAGAACACAACATCAGAGTAACACGAATCTCACAGCGGAACGAATAACATATAATATACATAACATAACTTGAAATATACATCTGTACTTGAATATACATCAATATCAAAGTACATCACTTACAACACAGCCGAAATAACTATAGCTATATGATCCTGAAGCCTCCTGCTCCAAGCTCTTCCAGTATATCTGTAAATTCCCGACTACTTGACTGCACGTACAAATTTAGGCACCCAAGAGTTTAGTGAAAACAACAAAGTAAACTCCGGGTCAGTCATGGGACTGGTATGAGTAAACAGTTTAAAACAGTTTCAGAAAACTAAATGATATCTCATAAGACCACGCCGTATAACACGGAACGGGTTTTTCCCTTATGAGAATCCAAACACTTGATTTATCTTTATATCAAAACTCTTTTGATATTATAATAATGTCTAAATCAAGTAGATAACAATCTAGTGGAACGCTTGCATCTCACGTTCCACATATATAATATACAATCAAAACCGCAAGCACGTATTGGGTAATGGATGTCCAACTATGACAAGGTATGGAACCACCTTCCGATCAGTGTACTCTAGGAACGATACACTGGAGTTCAACAAGAACATCTTGCAACTCAGCCACACATGACCGACCACTCATTTCGCTTGAGTGTATCGAATGTATATCACCAATGGTTGGGATCAGCAACCGTTCTCGTATATATATATGGGACAGCACTGATAGATTAAAGAAGCAAATGAATATTCTCTAGATAGGTGATTATACACCCTACTTCGGAGCGACCGACTTAGCCATGCTGCCTGCCCGATTTTTGTCATTTCCTGGTTGTTGAGGCCAGAGGTTACGCTGTATCATCACATCAGATTCACTTCGAATGCCACATTGTCAGATCCATCGAAAATCATTAATTGACGTCTACAACAGTACATTACGTGTTAGCTAAAGAAGTGCCCTTCTCCGCTTCCACTCTTGGTACGGTTGAAGAAATCAATGTACGTGACCTTTCTGGAAATACCCTGTCAGACATTCATCCATACAAGTCATCCAGGAACAGGATGAACCGAAGGCACTATTTCTATTAATAGAAAAAGTCCTTGCACTCTACTCCGTCTTCGATTATCTTTATATAATCTGATTCGCACGCTACTGCCGATATGGAGTGGTTCTTCGGATAATAATCCAACCGGTCTCTCCATATTGACAACGATGGTCAAAACTTCGATAGTCTGTGATTTAACTATCGAATAAAAACAAGTGTTTCGATAGTCGATGATTTAACTATCGAATAAAACAAGTGTTTCGATAGTCGATGATTTAACTATCGAATAAAACAAGTGTTCATCCAAACATCCAACAATCACTGAACCTTTAATTAATATTCCATTAATTAAATCTCTTCTCTATTTCTTATCAATATTTGTTAACCAAATATTTTCAATAACCATATTGGCTTTATATGTTATTTGGAAAACATTTCCATATATCGCCTTCTTTTATTTTCTAAACTTTAGAAAATATATGTTATTTATAATTGGAAAATATTCCAATTACTTATCTCTTTTCCAATCTCGTTTATTTCTATACTTAGGAAACGTTCATTATTCTATTTCCAAGCTTTGCACATATTTGGTTTAAACAGATGTTGTGTAAAACATCGTTACGACAACCCAAATACAGTATTTAACTAATTCTTATTCCACATTGATCTTCGAGCCTGAATCTGCTACTTATCGGTATATCATGAAATCAACCAAGTTGGGGTATAATTACCTCTCAGACCTTGACTGAATAACATTTAACGTCAAAACAGACAAGACTACTTACTCGAATAATCAATACCATACAACTGATTATTCACCTTTAAACACATATACATTTTCTCTTTCTATTCCTACGAGATTTTATTCTTATACTTCCCTTTTTAATTATACTATTCTATTTCTAAGTTCGTTTCCTTATCGACTTCTATATAATTTGATATGTTGATTTCTAACTATCAAATTATCTTAAAAATATTCTATCTCCTTAAATTCCTGGAAAAATTCGCCATAACCTCCTTTGTACCGGGAGCATCGGGAAATTTCAAATAGCTTTCCCGGTCCTTCTTATCTCAAAAAGAAAAAGAAAAAGCCAAGCGGCTTGCCGATACGGCGCATAAAATCTCATATGGAAATTAAATACGTACCTTTTTGTCGGGCATTCTATTTATTTAACTTCTATACTTTATTCCATACCCGTCTCCTGTATATTTATGCCTATCCAATCTATTTTAACTATACCAATCGTTTTAACTCAATTTGTTAATTAAATCTGTTACTTAACTTTTCAGTCTATTTCACCTTCATATTTGAACATGACAAGTACAAATATATTTTAACTTGTATATTAACAAATTCTAATTATACTCATACTCTCATTTCCTTATCGACTTCTTATTCAAATTCCAATTGAATTCTATTTGAATTCTCTTTATTTAAACTTCATTTGAATTCTATTTTCAAATTCTATAGTTTAAAGTCCATTTGAATTCTCTTTTCAAATTCTATTGTTTAAAGTCCATTTGAATTCTATATTCAAATTCTATAGTTTAAAGTCCATTAGAATTCTATATTCAAATTCTATATTTTAAAGTCCATTTGAATTCTATATTCAAATTCTATAGTTTAAAGTCCATTTGAATTCTATATTCAAATATTATAGTTTAAAGTCCATTTGAATTCTATATTCAAATTCTATATTTTAAAGTCCATTTGAATTCTATATTCAAATTCTATAGTTTAAAGTCCATTTGAATTCTATATTCAAATTCTATATTTTAAAGTCCATTTGAATTCTATATTCAAATTCTATATTTTAAAGTCCATTTGAATTCTATATTCAAATTCTATATTTTAAAGTCCATTTGAATTCTATATTCAAATTCTATATTTTAAAGTCCATTTGAATTCTATATTCAAATTCTATATTTTAAAGTCCATTTGAATTCTATATTCAAATTCTATAGTTTAAAGTCCATTTGAATTCTCTTTTCAAATTCTATATTTTCCCTTTATAAACAAAGTTTATAAATTCAATTCAAATCCCATATTTTCCCTTTATAAAAAAAGTTTATAAATTCAATTCAAATCCCATATTTTCCCTTTATAAACAAAGTTTATAAATTCAATTCAAATCCCATATTTTTCCTTTATAAACAAAGTTTATAAATTCGATTCAAATCCCATATTTTCATTTTATAAACAAAGTTTATAAATTCAATTACTTGTTTTATATACCTTCGAACAAGTTAAATATTTTCTATAGTCTTATTTAAAATTCAAATTCTATTTAAAAAAATAGAATTTCCTTTCTAAATATCAAATACCCTTTTCGATATTTTTATGAATCAATATTCAAGTCCCAGGGATATTTTAAACAATCAAATCAACCAATTTTCAATCATTTGATTTTTAACACATCATATATGAATATATATGAAATCAACAAACAACAACAGATAATATATATTTTTGAGGAATCCAGTTGGATTCCTCCAACCTGTTTTCCTGCATCCACAGACGTTAGTCAACATAGTAATACCCATCCTGCTTCGAGGCAGGATATCGCGGTATAGAAGGTCATCCACTAATCATAGCGTGGGGCGTATAGGGTAATCATCCGCTATGAAACTGCGGGCATCCTCTAATGAAACTGCGGGAATCCAACCAATCATCAACCCAATATATATATAATAGTCAACCAATCCTAAATAACTATATATATTTTTAAAGCAATCAGACAGCATTCAAACAAGCACAGACAATTATTTTTAACAATATAAAAATAATTCTAAATGGTGAGTGAGATTTTACTCACCGAGATTTCCGAGCTATTCTGTTTCCCATTTTAAATTCTGGATTCGGTGTCCCGTAGCTACGGATTAACGACAGATTCCTTTCGATAAAACCTTATCCCCTCCGTTCAAAAATAAGTCTTCTACTCCCTTTCCGTTCGAACCCCTAAGTAAGATATCATGGCCGGACGTGTAAGCCTTGAGCTTCCCTTCTCTGCTAGTTTTCAACCTTTGTCGAGTTCAGTCTACAAATCCTTCAGCAGCAAGCAAAACCCCATACTGCCGAATACCTATCATTTGCAGGTCGCCCTTCATCCCTTCCAAAACTTCACGTGAGTGCTCTTCAACAGGATTGAATCGGTTCTAGAAACAAGTGGTAAAAATCCCCTAAAATTGAATTGCGATCCAACCTCAGCTCATAACGGCGAAGTCGAACTACTAAGGAAAGCATCACATCGAACTTGAACCATTCCAGGGTGTACGCCTCCTCACCAGAACATCTCGACCTCTCCAACCCCCTCCGTTGTCGCCTACAACGCTCCCAAAATCGAGAAACTTAACCGTGATAGCAACTGTCGAACTCCCAAGAACAAAATCGCACCCTCATTCTGATGTCGAGCCTCGCGCGTTGACAGGAATGCGATGTTGTTTGAATTGATTTTCTTTGTGGAGCGACCCTTCCCCTTTTGATTTCTGAAGCCCTACTCGATACTGAGAAGCACGAATGGAAGAAAACATTTGGGTGTGATTTTATATGAAAGGGAAGCCACGGTATAATAGAGAACGAATGGATGAATGAAGGCCACGGGTTGTTTTTTTTATTTGTGGAGAAGAATGGGAGCACAGGTTCTGTTGATTTGTGGTGATGAAAGGGAGCACGGGTTCTGTTTAAGTCCACAAGAAGAAGAATTTACTTTATTTTAATTTGTTTTTAATTATCTTTTAATTTAATTAAACCAATATACTAAATCAAAATACATCATGATTCTGATTTCTTTCTAAACCCAACAACTGTCCTTCCTAGGGTTAAACCACCATTCTGAATTCACTGGGACAGGTTTCAAACCCCCATTCGATCATCTGGAGATGATATTGATTTAAACTGATATAAATTAAATTCAAAACCATTTATTTCTTCGATAATAATTTAATATTATTATCGTTATAAATTTAAATAAAAATTTCCGATAAATTATTTGAACTGTATTTAATTCAAATTAAATTTTGAATTCATCTAAATCCATTTTCGTATTCTGTTATTTTTAATATATTCGATATTAAACCGAAATTGATTATTAAATCGATAACTCAAATATAAAAATTCACTTATATTACCAAACCAATATTTAAATTAAATATTAAATATTCAAAATTACCCCATAAGGATCCGGGTCATTACAATCTTCCCCACTTAAAATAATTTCGTCCTCGAAATTGCTAAGGCAGGAAAAGTGCTACAAACCCATTTATTTCAAAACTTATTTATGTTGACATTTCAAACTTCCCTACGTAACTCTCTTTCGAATAAATCCTTATTCGATAACTCCTCCCTTCGAATAACTATATTCAATAATCTCTCTTTCGAATAACTAGATTCGAAAACCTTTCTTCGAATAAACTATATTTGATTTACTGTATTCAATTTACTCTTATCCATTAACTCTATTGGATTTAACTCTTATCGATTTACTCCATCGAATAACTAAATTCGATAACTCCTCCCTTCGAATAACCAATATTCTTTAACTCACTTCGATTAAACTAATCGATAACTCTTTTCGATTAAACTATAATCGATAACTCATTTCGATTAACAAATAATCGATAACTCCTTCGATTTACTAATAATCGACAACTCCTTCGATTAACTAAATTCGATAACTCCTTCGAATAAATAAATTCGATAATCTCTCTTTCGAATAACTATATTCGATTAACTCCATTCGCTTGACTCTAGATCGCAGCGATCACAATGGTTACGCCTGATTCCCCCAGGAAACATCCGACCGCCCTAGGCTATCTGCAGCCCTGCGAATTACGTTAGCAGTCGTACGAAATGGCAACTTATCCTGAGTAACTATGGTTGACTAACTCTATCTCAATAACTATATTCGATCATCTTTAATTGAATAACTAAAATTCAATCAAATCCTAATTCGATTTACCATGTTCAATTTACTCTATCTTGTTAACTCTTTATTTGAATAACAAATATTCGATAAATTCTAATTGAATAACTAATATTCAATTTACTCTACGGATTTACCCTAACTGATTAACTCTAACTGGTTAGTTCTTACTCTAATCGATTTATTCTAACTCTAATCGATTATTTCTAACTCCAGTCGACTTCTCCTATTCGAATAACTCCTATTCGATAGCGTTTAATCATTTATAAAGATTTACTTTTAGTACCGGTTCTTCACTTTATAAATGTTCTCTTTTTAATAACGTTACTTCACTTATACAAGTGTTGTGTACCCCATCTATTTAAAACTATCGGTGTTAAAAACCAATATCTCTTCTCTATATAAGTTCAGACTTATATATTCATTTATCGAATGATAAATATTTAATTTAATTTATAAACTGTTTATTTATAAATTAATCTTTTCTACTTATCCGTTAAAACAGATTTCCATTTTCTATTCATCTTCTAAATATTCATTTGATTAAATTCTATTTATTTAACAAATAAATATCTCATCTATAACATTCTATTTATTTTCTATAAATAAATATTTCCATTTAATCTATTTGTAAATGTTTTACAAATATTCCCCTTTTTAAATTCTATTTGTAAATGTTTTTACAAATATTTCCTTTTCTATTTGTTTGCACATAACTTCCTTTGTATTTGTGTTACAAATATATTTCCTTTATATTTCCCAATTCATATTTCATTCACATTGATTTTACTCAATTTATTCCTTTCGATCCATTTAACTTAAGTTAAATTTTATTTCAATCATTCAAATTCCCATTAACTAGTTGCTAATTAACCGTTTTGCCTAGTTCACCCTTCATATTTGAATATAACTTGTTCAAATATATGTCAATCTTAATTATAAACTAATCTAATTATAATTTCAACTTGAGTTATATATTCGATTTCGAATATAAATTCTCAGTCTCTTTCACTTATCCAAAAACCCAATTTCGACTCAAATTTCCTTTAACTAATTATTTTCCAATTTAGTTAATTCTATTTAACCATTTAAAATATGATTTTTGTCTTAAAAATCATTTCACTTACTTCACTGGAGTTCATATTTACTTTGTATCTCCAGCCTGGATTTTTCTAATGCCAATTCGGATTTTATTTGCTAAAAATACTTCTGTTTATTTAATTAAACCGTTATGGTTTTCTAATGGTTCTGGCGCTGCTTTTCTAAAAAAAATTATTTTGATATAACTCAAAATCTATACGACGAAATCCAGATTTTTCTCTTTCATTAGAAAACCATTGTTCAACCGGTCCCGACGATTCTTGTTTCAAAGAATTCCGACTTAATTTGAGTCCTGTATACTCGATTGAAGTTCGAGTCGCCAATTTACGAACTGCCGTGCTACGACGAGCTTGTTTTAATTATATTTATAAATATAAACGTTTTAACTTCGTTTATAATAAATTCAACTCCATTTTGATATATTTTTAATATATATCCAATCCATTCCAACATAATATTCCCGATCTATTTCTCTTCAAATATTCAAGTCCTCTACATCTACAATATTCAAATTCCATTTGAATTTCTTTATTCAAACTCTATATTTGAATTTCCTTCTATTCAATTTCTATTTGAATTTTCTTCGATTCAAATTCTAATTCAATTTTTTATCTTCAAATTCTATTTGAAATCCTTCATTCAAAAACCCATTTCAAATCCCTTATTCAAATTCCATTTGAAATCCTTTATTCAATTTCTATTTGAAATCCTTTGTTCAATTTCTATTTGAAATCCTTTGAATTTAAATTCTATTTTAACTCCTTTGAATTCAAATTCTATTTAATTTCACTTTGAATTCAAATTCTATTTAAACTCCTTTTATTTAAAATTCTATTTCAAACTTTATATTTTCTTTGAACTCTAATATTCAACCTCCACTTTATATTCTCTTTGAAATTCTATTTAACCAAATTCCATTTGAATTATAATATTCAAATCTCTATTTGACTTTTCTTTATTCAAATCCATTTGAATTCCTTTGAATTCAAATTCCATTTCAATTTTTCTTATACAATTTCTATTTGAGTTTTCTTTATTCAAACTCATTTGAATTCCTTTGAATTCAAATTCTATTTCACTTCTGTTTGAATTATATATATACATATATATATATATTCAAATTCCTTTATTTTACTTCTATTTGAAATCTATATTCTAATTCTCATTTCAAAATTCCTTTGAAGTAATATAAATATATACATATATTTATATCTATCCCAAATTCAAAACATTTGAATTTTCAAACAACTTGTTTCTTTTAAACAAATTTCCATCAAAAACTTTTCTAAGGCAGCAATTCATCACTTAGAAACTCGAAAATGAACACTGATGATGTTGCGACCATCATCAGAATTATTTCCCAGCCACTGAATGAGTTCAGTGCTATATTTCTTTCAAAACCCATTTAGAAAAATATTTTCCAAACTCCCAGGATTTTAAATTCTGAATTCTGGTTGGAATTCAATTTCAATTTATCACATTTGTATTTGATTTCATATACAAATTCCATTGGTTATATATATAACTATTTCAGTTTTATTTTCTAATTTGATTATAATCCTAACGATCAACTTAACTATTTGAAAACAATATCGTGTCCAATCTCCTGTTCAAGTGTTTATAAACTCCTATCGACATCGTGGCGTCCCACGATTCGATCAGAATTCATAACTCACTCAACAGACTAGTCAACACAATATAAAACAGTTTTTATGTCAAATAACAAGTACGCTCTCTCGTATATATATATACACTCAACTCATTCTAGGATACTACTGATCCTATCTCTAATGAGCACAATTCCACACAGCCTAGGTATTCGCTCAACCTAAGCTATGATACCAACTGTAGTGACCCGAAAATCCGATAGAATTTGAGCTGACCAAAAACACAAGTCCAACCCCAAATATCACGGAAATTCGAACCATTAATAGAAAGAAGTTAGAGGGTGAGGATAGACAAGATAGAAACTTAGAATAGAAGAAGAAGAAGAACACAACATCAGAGTAACACGAATCTCACAGCGGAACGAATAACATATAATATATATAACATAACTTGAAATATACATCTGTACTTGAATATACATCAATATCAAAGTACATCATTTACAACACAGCAGAAATAACTATAGCTATATGATCTTGAAGCCTCCTGCTCCAAGCTCTTCCAGTATATCTGTAAATTCCCGACTACTTGACTGCCCGTACAAATTTAGGCACCCAAGAGTTTAGGGAAAACAACAAAGTAAACTCCGGGTCAGTCATGGGACTGGTATGAGTAAACAGTTTAAAACAGTTTCAGAACTCTAAATGATATCTCATAAGACCACGCCGTATAACACGGAACGGGTTTTTCCCTTATGAGAATCCAAACACTTGACTTATCTTTATATCAAAACTCTTTTGATATTATAATAATGTCTAAATCAAGTAGATAACAATATAGTGGAACGCTTGCATCTCACGTTCAACATATATAATATACAATCAAAACCGCAAGCACGTATTGGGTAATGGATGTCCAACTATGACAAGGTATGGAACCACCTTCCGATCAGTGTACTCTAGGAACGATACACTGGAGTTCAACAAGAACATCTTGCAACTCAGCCACACATGACCGACCACTCATTTCGCTTGAGTGTATCGAATGTATATCACCAACGGTTGGGATCAGCAACCGTTCTCGTATATATATATATATGGGACAGCACTGATAGATTAAAGAAGCAAATGAATATTCTCTAGATAGGTGATTATACACCCTACTTCGGAGCGACCGACTTAGCCATGCTGCCTGCCCGATTTTTGTCATTTCCTAGTTGTTGAGGCCAGAGGTTATGCTGTATCATCACATCAGATTCACTTCGAATGCCACATTGTCAGATCCATCGAAAATCACTAATTGACGTCTACAACAGTACATTACGTGTTAGCTAAAGAAGTGCCCTTCTCCGCTTCCACTCTTGGTACGGTTGAAGAAATCAATGTACGTGACCTTTCTGGAAATACTCTGTCAGACATTCATCCATACAAGTCATCCAGGAACAGGATGAACCGAAGGCACTATTTCTATTAATAGAAAAAGTCCTTGCACTCTACTCCGTCTTTGATTATCTTCATATAATCTGATTCGCACGCTACTGCCGATATGGAGTGGTTCTTCGGATAATAATCCAACCGGTCTCTCCATAAAGACAACGATGGTCAAAACTTCGATAGTCTGTGATTTAACTATCGAATAAAAACAAGTGTTTCGATAGTCGATGATTTAACTATCGAATAAAACAAGTGTTTCGATAGTCGATGATTTAACTATCGAATAAAACAAGTGTTCATCCAAACATCCAACAATCACTGAACCTTTAATTAATATTCCATTAATTAAATCTCTTCTCTATTTCTTATCAATATTTGTTAACCAAATATTTTCAATAACCATATTGGCCTTATATGTTATTTGGAAAACATTTCCATATATCGCCTTCTTTTATTTTCTAAACTTTAGAAAATATATGTTATTTATAATTGGAAAATATTCCAATTACTTATCTCTTTTCCAATCTCGTTTATTTCTATACTTAGGAAACGTTCATTATTCTATTTCCAAGCTTTGCACATATTTGGGTAAAAACAGATGTTGTGTAAAACATCGTTACGACAACCCAAATACAGTATTTAACTAATTCTTATTCCACATTGATCTTCGAGCCTGAATCTTGCTACTTATCGGTATATCATGAAATCAACCAAGTTGGGGTATAATTACCTCTCAGACCTTGACTGAATAACATTTAACGTCAAAACAGACAAGACTACTTACTCGAATAATCAATACCATACAACTGATTATTCACCTTTAAACACATATACATTTTCTCTTTCTATTCCTACGAGATTTTATTCTTATACTTCCCTTTTTAATTATACTATTCTATTTCTAAGTTCGTTTCCTTATCGACTTCTATATAATTTGATATGTTGATTTCTAACTATCAAATTATCTTAAAAATATTCTATCTCCTCAAATTCCCGGAAAAATTCGCCATAACCTCCTTTGTACCGGGAGCATCGGGAAATTTCAAATAGCTTTCCCGGTCCTTCTTATCTCAAAAATAAAAAGAAAATGCCAAGCGGCTTGCCGATACGGCGCATAAAATCTCATATGGAAATTAAATACGTACCTTTTTGTCGGGCATTCTATTTATTTCACTTCTATACTTTATTCCATACCTGTCTCCTGTATATTTATGCCTGTCCAATCTATTTTAACTATACCAATCGTTTTAACTCAATTTGTTAATTAAATCTGTTACTTAACTTTTCAGTCTATTTCACCTTCATATTTGAACATGACATGTTCAAATATATTTTAACTTGTATATTAACAAATTCTAATTATACCCATACTCTCGTTTCCTTATCGACTTCTTATTCAAATTCCAATTCAATTCTATTTGAATTCTCTTTATTTAAACTTCATTTGAATTCTATTTTCAAATTCTATAGTTTAAAGTCCATTTGAATTCTCTTTTCAAATTCTATAGTTTAAAGTCCATTTGAATTCTATATTCAAATTCTATAGTTTAAATTCCATTTGAATTCTATATTCAAATTCTATATTTTAAAGTCCATTTGAATTCTATATTCAAATTCTATAGTTTAAAGTCCATTTGAATTCTATATTCAAATTCTATAGTTTAAAGTCCATTTGAATTCTATATTCAAATTCTATATTTTAAAGTCCATTTGAATTCTATATTCAAATTCTATAGTTTAAAGTCCATTTGAATTCTATATTCAAATTCTATATTTTAAAGTCCATTTGAATTCTATATTCAAATTCTATATTTTAAAGTCCATTTGAATTCTATATTCAAATTCTATATTTTAAAGTCCATTTGAATTCTATATTCAAATTCTATATTTTAAAGTCCATTTGAATTTTATATTCAAATTCTATAGTTTAAAGTCCATTTGAATTCTCTTTTCAAATTCTATATTTTTCCTTTATAAACAAAGTTTATAAATTCAATTCAAATCCCATATTTTCCCTTTATAAACAAAGTTTATAAATTCAATTCAAATCCCATATTTTCCCTTTATAAACAAAGTTTATAAATTCAATTCAAATCCCATATTTTCCCTTTATAAACAAAGTTTATAAATTCGATTCAAATCCCATATTTTCATTTTATAAACAAAGTTTATAAATTCAATTACTTGTTTTATATACCTTCGAACAAGTTAAATATTTTCTATAATCTTATTTAAAATTCAAATTCTATTTAAAAAAAATAGAATTTCCTTTTTAAATATCAAATACCCTTTTCGATATTTTTATGAATCAATATTCAAGTCCCAGGGATATTTTAAACAATCAAATCAACCAATTTTCAATCATTTGATTTTTAACACATCATATATGAATATATATGAAATCAACAAACAACAACAGATAATATATATTTTTGAGGAATCCAGTTGGATTCCTCCAACCTGTTTTCCTGCATCCACAGACGTTAGTCAACATAGTAATACCCATCCTGCTTCGAGGCAGGATATCGCGGTATAGAAGGTCATCCACTAATCATAGCGTGGGGCGTATAGGGTAATCATCCGCTATGAAACTGCGGGCATCCGCTAATGAAACTGCGGGAATCCAACCAATCATCAACCCAATATATATATAATAGTCAACCAATCCTAAATAACTATATATATTTTTAAAGCAATCAGACAACATTCAAACAAGCACAGACAATTATTTTTAACAATATAAAAATAATTCTAAATGGTGAGTGAGATTTTACTCACCGAGATTTCCGAGCTATTTTGTTTCCCATTTTAAATTCCGGATTCGGTGTCCCGTAGCTACGGATTAACGACAGATTCCTTTCGATAAAACCTTATCCCCTCCGTTCAAAAATAAGTCTTCTACTCCCTTTCCGTTCGAACCCCTAAGTAAGATATCATGGCCGGACGTGTAAGCCTTGAGCTTCCCTTCTCTGCTAGTTTTCAACCTTTGTCGAGTTCAGTCTACAAATCCTTCAGCAGCAAGCAAAACCCCATACTGCCGAATACCTATCATTTGCAGGTCGCCCTTCATCCCTTCCAAAACTTCACGTGAGTGCTCTTCAACAGGATTGAATCGGTTCTAGAAACAAGTGGTAAAAATCCCCTAAAATTGAATTGCGATCCAACCTCAGTTCATAACGGCGAAGTCGAACTACTAAGGAAAGCATCACATCGAACTTGAACCATTCCAGGGTGTACGCCTCCTCACCAGAACATTTCGACCTCTCCAACCCCCTCCGTTGTCGCCTACAACGCTCCCAAAATCGAGAAACTTAACCGTGATAGCAACTGTCGAACTCCCAAGAACAAAATCGCACCCTCATTTTGATGTCGAGCCTCGCGCGTTGACAGGAATGTGATGTTGTTTGAATTGATTTTCTTTGTGGAGCGACCCTTCCCCTTTTGATTTCTGAAGCCCTACTCGATACTGAGAAGCACGAATGGAAGAAAACATTTGGGTGTGATTTTATATGAAAGGGAAGCCACGGTATAATAGAGAACGAATGGATGAATGAAGGCCACGGGTTGTTTTTTTATTTGTGGAGAAGAATGGGAGCACAGGTTCTGTTGATTTGTGGTGATGAAAGGGAGCACGGGTTCTGTTTAAGTCCATAAGAAGAAGAATTTACTTTATTTTAATTTGTTTTTAATTATCTTTTAATTTAATTAAACCAATATACTAAATCAAAATACATCATGATTCTGATTTCTTTCTAAACCCAACAACTGTCCTTCCTAGGGTTAAACCACCATTCTGAATTCACTGGGACAGGTTTCAAACCCCCATTCGATCATCTGGAGATGATATTGATTTAAACTGATATAAATTAAATTCAAAACCATTTATTTCTTCGATAATAATTTAATATTATTATCGTTATAAATTTAAATAAAAATTTCCTATAAATTATTTGAACTGTATTTAATTCAAATTAAATTTTGAATTCATCTAAATCCATTTTCGTATTCTGTTATTTTTAATATATTCGATATTAAACCGAAATTGATTATTAAATCGATAACTCAAATATAAAAATTCACTTATATTACCAAACCAATATTTAAATTAAATATTAAATATTCAAAATTACCCCATAAGGATTCGGGTCATTACAGCACCTTACTGTGGGGCTGACACAGGGTATTTACAAGTTAGGGAGCCAATCGCTTGGGGGTAGTAATTGGGGTACATCTAGTTCTGTCTGTTTCCATTGAGGTACCTGTTATTTCTATTTGGGGTAACATTCGTTATTTCTGTTGAGGTGCCTGTTATTTCTGTTTGGGTAAGACCCATTACTAAATTACGCCTAGAACTACCATTATGTTTCTGTTGGGGTCAATCTGTTTCTATTAAGTAACTAGGGGACACCTAATCCTGTGATAATCTAATATACTAGTATTGGTGCAGAGAAAGTAACTGATAAGCATAGTTTTCCCTATTTTTTCTACTTATTTTGTTTAGTCTGTTCATACTTGTTATATGATACTGTTATCTCTCATCCATTTTATATTCCTGTGATGATGCTTTTACTTCTTTATATAGTTAAAGTCACTATACTCGTCAGACATTATGTCTGACCTAATTTGTTTCCTTTTCTCTCTCTATTTCTTTTCCCCTCAGTTTCTCAAGGTGGGAATGCTCAGGCTTGATTAGGATTCTCTCTTCTGTTTTTACTTGGATATGGATCTGCTTTGATATATCACTACAACTACTTGTCTACTTTATTATGGCTATTATTAGGGATTATGATTTTACGTTTTTATACTCTTATGATTTTTAGCGCAAGACTGATGTTTTGTTTTGATGTACTCAGTTTTAGTATTTTATGCCTGATGTTGTAATTGGTTTTGAGACTACGATGTTTTCTGCAAAATAATGAAGTTTTAAATTTCGGCTGCTATTTTATATATGTCTTGTGATATTCTATTTCCATTTACCTATAACGCTTCATAGAACTTAATGCATGCGGGTAAAGAGAGACATTAACGGACGTGGTGCGTCACATTTGGTATCAGAGCTGAAGGTTGCAAGATCGGATAAAATATTTTGAAAAGAAAGTGTTTTCAAAGAAAAGTATGTTTTTGAAGAAACCATATTCCCCAAAGCCATATAAAATATCTTTCAAGTCTCTATTTGAATCCTCTTTTTCTTTTTAACATTTTTGGGGAACCAAATCTTCTCGAGGGCGTTCAGATACCAGCTTTGTTCCGTAGATATCTTGAGGCTACGATGCCTACCGGAGGCCAAGGAGACGCCCCTCCCCCAACAGCAGCCGCTGTTACTCCTCCGCGCATAGATAATTTCTCTAAGATATGCAAGGACTTTTGTGCTATGGGGGAAAGCCATTCCGGGGAACTGAGAACTTTGTGGAAGCACGGAATTGGCTAAAAGAAAAAGAAAACTTGTTTGGGCTTTTTGAGGTTGATGACCGTAGAAAGATACGGATAGCTGCATGGCAGCTTAAGGACGAGGCTTCGTTCTGGTGGGAAGTGGCGCAAGCTGGGAGTCCAGTTTACACTTAGGATGATTTTCGACAAAGGTTCAAGATGAAGTTTCTCTCTCAGGCAGAAAAGAGTATGTAGATGGAAAGATTTTTGGCGCTTAAGCAAGGAAGCATGTCTGTTAAAGAGTATGTCAATAAGCTCAGTCACTTGGCAAGGTTTGGTCTGGAGCAGGTGAGTACCCCGCACAAGAAAGCTTTAAGGTTTGCAAGAGGATTGAATCAACATCTTCAGGCATTGGCATTATCTCACATTCCGATGGGGGATACTTTTGAGAGACTGGTTGATATCGCATTGATGCACAAAGATGGTAAGGATGAGAAAAAGGTGGCTAAGACCGATGAGATGAAAACAAGAAATTGTGGCCTAAGAAAAAAAACAAAAGAAGGGAGGAAAGAACAACAAAAGAAGGGAGGAAAGAACAACAAAGCTCAAGGAAAGAAGAAATGTCATGGTTGTGGAAGCTTGGGTCATTTGGTCAAAGATTGCAAAAAAAAGGAAGAATGCTTGCTTCAATTGTGGTAAGGTTGGACATTATACTAAGGAGTGCCTGAAGAAGCAAGGACAGGGCCAAAGGGAAGGTGCATGCTCTCGAGGCCAGTGTACCAGACAGATGTAGGAAATTTTCTGTTAAAGGTTCGATTTCTCTTTCTGATCATCTAGTTAGGACCCTTTTTTATTCTGACGCTTCTCACTCTTTTATATCTGATTCTGTGGTTGAGTCTCTACACCTTAGTACTAGTATTTTATTCGATCCCGTTATTGTCTCAAACCCCATTGGGGGGATGACTCGTCTATCTATGATATATCGGGGTTTGAGGATATCTGTGTTGGGCGTCGAGTTTGAGTGTGACGCATATGTTCTTGGTTTTATGGGCTATGGTCTGATTCTAGGGATGGATTGGCTAGCCATGTATGGTGCCATTCTAGACTGTGAGCAGAGAGTCATTAGACTTTTGACTTGTCGAGGAAGGACTCTCGAGATTTCCTGTGACCCAAAGGGGTCTATCATGCTTAGTTTCCTAGAATCACCTAATGCTTGTGTCGATGGTTTACGATCTGTGCTTGTAGTTCATGAGTATCCGGATGTTTTTCATAAGGTTAGGGCTTACCTCTGAGGCATGAGATTAATTTCCGGATATACTTAGCGGATAATGCGAAGCCAGTCCAATTGCCTGTGCACCACATAGCTCCTAGGGAAAGGAGGGAGCTTAGCAAACAAGTAGGGGAGCAACTTGAGAAGGGGTTTATTAGGCGAAGTATATCAAAATGGGGTGCTCCAGTCGTTTTCGCTACCAAGGAGGACGGTTCACTTCATCTATGTGTAGATTGTAGGGAGTTGAATAAGCCCACCAAGAAAAATAGGCACCCACTTCCGAGGATTGATGATCTGTTTGACCAGCTTGTTGGTGCATCTGTTTTCTCTCAGTTAGACTTGGCCACAGGATTTTATTAGTTGAGGGTGGCTGAGGACAGTATAGAAAAGACCACTTTTAGAACTCCAGATGGTTTCTTTGAGTGGCAAGTCATGCCTTTTGGGTTGACGAATGCACCCGCGTATTTTGTGGATCTGATGAGTAGGGTTTTCATGGAGTTTCTGAGTAGGTTTATAACACCCCATGTCCGTTAATGTCATTACAAAGGGAATGCATTAACTTCAATGAAGCATTATAAGTAAACAGAACAGAATATTACAAGATAGATTCGTAAAGTAGTACTTTAAAATTTTATAACTTTATTACAGCAGAAACAGAAATAATTTTGGTTACATCCTTCAAAATCACAATACCAATACCCAAGTACACAAGTATCAGTCTTATACCAAAATCCTTCAGAATGCATAATTTTAAAACCATGATCCCCAACATAAACTGCCATAAGAAGGTAGAGTCAAAGCCAAGAAATACTTCAAGAACTTCAAGCAGAGAGAATATGAATGAAGCTCCTATGTTTCCACCCTGAGCACCTGGGGGGGAAACGGAAAGAAAAAGAGGTGAAAACAAACGAGGTCCAACATAAAGTCTGGCGAGTCCTGTAACTTTTAGCATATAAACAAATAGTAGTATCATGACATGTAAATAAAGCTGGATGAGAAATTACAGCAACAGGAGTAGCAGGTATGCTTAAGTTAAACAGAAGAAACAGAATGATATAGACAAGATATGCTTCTTACCTATAACTTACTTCTCTGCATTAATACTTAGTACGACAGGATTAGGTGTTACCCTAATGTATAAACTGAAACAGAAACGGAACAGAATAATCTCTACAGAAACAAAATGCTAATAGTGGGCCTTTACCACCCCAACAGAGACAGAAGGTGCAGAAACAGAATGCTAATAATGGGCCTTTACCACCCCAACTAATGGGCCTTTACCACCCCAACAGAGACAGAAGGTACAGAAACAGAATGCTAATAATGGGCCTTTACCACCCCCAACTAATGGGCCTTTACCACCCCAACAGAGACAGAAGATATACCAACAGAAACATACAGAACTAGGTGTACCTTAAATTCTACCCCAAGCGATCGGCTCCCTAATACATAAATACCCTGTGCCGGCCCCATAGAAGGGTGTATCATTCCCTAAAGTGGCAACATATAGACACAGACCTATTTACAGATGTCACGGTGTCTTACATCCTCAGAGCAGACCAGATCCATGCACCCGCATGACCCGGTTGGAGTGCGCCATCGACACCCCTCGCCATTATCAGAGTGACCTCTTATTTAACAACCCGTATTTTTATAATGTGTAATAACCATAAATCAAGGCAGAATTAATTTTTAATAAGAATCAAGGGAAACAGGTTACGCCATTACGTTCGTCTCAAAATTCTGCTTGGAAACGAGTCCGAGTTTTCGAAAATCGGAGTCCGTATGACAAAGTTATGACCTTTCGGAGTTTTCAGAAGTTTTCAAGTTCAAAACAGCTCAGAATTCGAATTCAAATTTCGAAATTCAAACCTCAGATGGACTGGGCGGGAAATTTCCCGCCCAGGACCAGGTCGACCATAGTGTCGACCTGGGGGTCGACCTGGAGGCCGAGCCCACTTTTGAAGCTGGATTCACTTTGATGTTTCTGGCCTCGTTTCTTTCTACACTCGTTGACCTGACCCTATATAAACAGCCCCTAACACTAGTCTCTCTACACAAAATTCTCTCTAACCTTATGCTGCTCTAATTCTAGTTGAAAAGTTAGAGAAAGGGACTACTTCTTCTACGTTGAAACTACGTTAAGAGAATTGCTGATTTGGGGATTTCTGTTAGGACTTGACTAAGCATATAAAGATTCAACATCGACTCTCTTTTTTTAATTCTCGAACCACGATCTGTAAGCCCCAGTTACTTTTAGATTTAAACTGTAAATTTAATATGAATATGTTGTAAATTGAAATTGGACCTGTGTGTGATGACTGTTTTACATCCATGCTTGTTCATCTTGGATCTTGACTTTTGGGTATATTACTATGACATTGATTTGGGGTCTATTCATGTTGTAAATCAAAAAGAAAAACCCCTCATATTATCATGTTGAATCTGCTATTAGTCACAAGTTTATGACTATCACCTTATGTCAATCGTTACCATGACTATACTATCACCTTATGACAACTGTTATCTTGACTAGTACCTTATTTTGTTAGATTTGGAATCATTATGTTTGAGGCCAATATTCCAGTAATGTTATAATCATTTATCTCAATCATACCATGCTATGCTAGTAATCACTTTTGCCACCTTATACCCGTCCCTTTTTATGTTATTCCCTAATTAGATTTATTTGTATCGATTCGAGTTTATGCACAATGGAAATACTATTTGGGTAGATTAGGTAAAACATGAATTGGCTTTGAACATGAACGTTATTATAACTTAAACCTGGATATGGACATGAACTTGACACGATTTGACATGAAACATGACCTGAAAACTTGACATGAATTTTGACATGAAAACTTGAACATGGGCATGACACTTAGATAAACTTGAAAATGGCCAACTCGAGGTTGGGTTGAGTTTGCAGTGTAAATCTGCCCGGAACCGCCCGGCAAATCTAGTGACTGCAAACAATAGGATCCAATGTGGGTAGTTGGTCACATCGCACGTAAAACCCATGGTTAGGCTATGTTGTGGTGTGAATCTGCCAGGAACCGCCCGGCAAATCCAGTGACCACAATAGTTAGTCTAATGTGAGAGGTTGGGGTGCATTAATGAATTAATGCCACATGATAGGGTTAAGTCATGAACCACTTGAATATACTTAACCAACTTGACACGATGAATTGATAGGGTTAAGTCATGAACCGCTTGAACACACTTAACCAACTTGACACATGATTTGGATAGGGTTAAGTCACGAATTTGAATGACAACACTTAACCCATTAGAAACCCTAGTTACGCGGTCCTTTTCAGCAGTAACCCACTTAGATGTATCACGATACCCTGGGACTAGGCAGGGTGGGGCACGATTACTGGGCTGATTGTAAGCGACCGGAACAACGGCTGAGTAGGTGCGCCATTGTAGGTTCAGGCGGACTATGGTCGTGCACGTAGTCCGGAGTTGAAAAAGCAGGCATTGGGCACCCGTAGGTTTACACTGTGCGTGCTTGATTCGTGTCGGTGGTTGGCACCATCGGGTTTGATACACCCTATGGTGGACCTAGCACAGGTAACTACATTTCAGGATAGGGCCGTATGACACAGACACATGACGAGATAGAACTTGTAGGGAGCCAATCGATTAGTAGATCGTACCGTAGGACCCCGTAATGGGTCACTTCATGATACTGGGCCAAGGGATCATTTCATGATTAACACTTGACATGGGTTAGAACACTAGTACAGTTGGTGCAACGAACCTTTAATATGCGATGGTAGACTTGACTTATCCTGTTATCTTAATTATCCTACCAGTTCTGTTATCATCCTTATGTTTAATTCCAGTTTTCACATGTCATGTTACCTTTACTAGTTTTCATACTGAAAGTCACTAGGGCTTACCAGTCTTTATGACTGACCCTTTTTCTTTCGCCTCTTTTTCTTTCGTCCCCCCCCCCCCGGTTCTCAGGGAGGAAACACTAGCTCTTAGCTTGGATTTAGCTTGCTTTCTGACAGCTCATGTACGGTTTGGTCTTGGGCTATGCTATGGCTGCTTCTGCTATTTATGGGGAATAATTTACTTTTGTTATCTTAAGTTTATGCTTCTTTATTTGGAACTTGATGTAATGGAATAATTTGTACCTTGGATATATGGGGTTTTAACTCTCTTTTTTTTAAAGTAATAAATTTGGTTTTTAATTTCTACCGCTGCTTTATTTATGTTCTGCCTTATGATATCTCTGTGTATGTTTACCTATATAATACTCCACCAAAATTAGTGCATTCCCTTTGAGAGTGACCCTAGCGAAGGTGGGGTGTTACATCTTACAATTAGTTCAGTAAGCGTGTCCTGACCATCCTAGTGTTGGTTCATAGTTTTGATACCTGAAAAGGGTTACTGAATAACATGGGTCCCACACAACAGATGACACAAGTAATTACCCCTCCTAACCTTGTGTCCCCAGACTAACAGATTTCAGATTAACTTGCTTACAGATTTCAGATGTACAAAGTTCATGTTAATTAGTTCTAAGATCAGACAAATAGGTTAACAGGTTTCTAGACTAACGGATCAGATATTTAGATTAACAGACTTACAGATTGTTTCACCTAACCTTGTATTGTGCCTACAGAATTACGAAACGGGTTTATTAGATTCATCCGCCCAGTTGATTTAACCTTATCCACCCAACACGTTTTAGGCATCATATTTATCCTAGATTTGCATTAATTAACTACTACTGCACAGACCTCTCACATTAGGTCGGTAGCTTGTGGCCGCTTGATGTGTCGGGCGGTTCTGGGTAGACTTCTGCCGCAAGCCAGACCTAACCTCGTGTCTAAGCATATTTTAGTTATGCCTACGACTTCTCACATTAGACTAACAGTTTGCGGTTGCTGGTTAAGCCGGTTGGGTTCAGGCAGGCTTCTACCGCAAACAGAGTCTAACCTCGTGTCTCAGCATTCTTATTTTTAGCTAAAGTATTCATTCACTGATTATGCCAATATCGGACTAATTTTTCCAATTCAACAAATTAAACTTCTTTACAATTTACAGCAGAATATTCAAAGTTCTATTAACTTGTTTTGCTCAATTTTAGATCGAGCCTACAGATTCTCATACCCCAAAATTTACCGTATTCAGTTTCAACAGATTTAGCAGATTAGGCAATTTAACAGATTTAATCATAAAATTAAGCCTAATTTTACATGCCCAAATTATGGTCATAATTTACAACATAACATATGCCCCTAATTTTAGTTAAATTTACACAGTACATAATATCCTCCAAAAACCCCAAATCATGATATACAATACGAATTATGCGAAATTATAGCCATTGATTTCAGCGTATGCCTAATATCCAAAATCCCTATTTAGGTGTATTCACATTTGATAGTTATCCTATTATAATATAGATCTTTGCGCCTAAGTCATATACACAATAATTCTTCTTCTTCCAAATCACAGACCATCATATATAGTATGCCCAGATCCAGATCTTAAATTACAACATATGTTCTTTTCTCAAATCAGTCATGTCTAATTATGCATCATTCACTATTTTTTCCAAATTTAGCGTTCATGCGTCAATCTCTTATGAGATTTGGCTTAGGCTCGTGGTAGCCTAGCTATAGAACAGAAGGAAGGAAGAGATACAGAATAGTTACTATAATATTAATAAGATAGATCTACACAGAAAAGCAGATCTGAAAAACAAGAATATGCATAATCTCAAATTCAGATTTATGGCCATGTCAAGATCATAATTAAATTTCATATCTGAAAATAACTGTACTCACCTTGGTTGGATTCTAAAAGAAAAAGGGTTGTAGTTGTTCTCTTTTAATCCTATTCAGATTGGAAAAAGAAGAAGAAGCACTAGTTCTAGCTTAGGTTTCAACAAAGTAGAGACGCCATTGATTTATTTTAACTAGAATTGAGGCAGCATAACATTCAATGGTTTGGTGTGGAGAGAAAGTGGGGTTTGGGGGTGTTTAAATAGCATAGGGATCAACAAATCAAGTCAGAACGGGCATCCAAATGCAGAAAAACGAACCAGTCCTCGGATCTAGAAATAGGGGGGAGGTCGACCCCCCGGTCGACCTGGGTCCTAGGCGCGAAATTTCCCGCCCAGCCCGGGTGTGTGATTTGAATTTCAAACTTAAATCTGAGTTGTTTTAATTTATTTAAATTCCTGAAACTTCTTCGGGCCATAACTTCTTCGTACGAAGTCCAATTTACGCAAACTCGGACTCTATCTCAAGCAAAATTCCGAGACGAACGCAACGGCGTAACCCGTTTCCCTTAATTCTTCTTTTAAAAATTAAGTATACTTTGTTTTGTTACTTTTATGTTCACAGAAAATACGGGGTGTTACATTCTCTCCTCCTTAAAGGATTTCATCCCCGAAATTTTCAAGTTAAGAAGAATGTGTCCTACCATCCAATCACCCATCTACTCAACAATCATCCACAAGCATCCATTGTCCTTAGAAAACTTCTAATGATGTATGAACATATGCAAAAGTGTGTGTATATGTCTCTTATCTAATGCAAAGATCAGGCGGTCTACTTATTCAGTTGACCCCCTCAATGCGATTTATCTAAGTGCCATGAATCCAATTATGTATGCAAGAAATCCAATTTGATACATATCATTTCTATATGAGTGCATAATCATTCATCCAAATGCAACATCCATGTGATGAGTCAATCATTTTGCATCCACAAAAATTGAAAAAATGCGCACACATCCATATGCGGTATGAGAGTGCTTTTGAGCTGATCTAGTGCCTAGTGTGTGTATATGCAATCACGAGTAACCACTTGCAACCATCAAACATAACATGTCTCAAACACATGTTTACACCCATTAATTTCCACCTAAAGGTCGAAGACTCGATCGATAGGATACAGCCGAGTGATAGAAGCAAGTACAAGTAAAACAAAAGTTCTGTTCCCATTAGACATTGGTTAAGAGAATAAATCTCTAAGTATCAACCCCCCGAAGACCGAAATCAACATCAGATTGGCACTAAGAGAATTACTCCCATTAAACAATGTCAAAACTGGAAATCTACTTCACGCTTCGAGTAAAAACCCCTATCCTTTTCAGAAATATTCAGATACTTATAGACTACTGGTACAGATCAGATTGTCAAATGATTCTTAGGAAACTAAGCATGATAAAACCCCACCATATCTCACAAAATCCATAATGTATGCGTCACAGTCAACTTAACGCCCAACACAGATACCCTCAATCCCCAACTTATCACAAACAGATGAGTCATAACCCTTATGGGGTTTGAGACTATAGCAGGATCAGAAACAAGACTAGTATTCACACGCGGAGGAGGAGGAGGAGCGAAGGGTACAGATAGAGGAACGTTTCCTTGGCCTTCGGCGGGTGTTGTGGCCTCCAAATATCTAGGGAACCATCTGGGTATGGTAACTCCCTCTGGGATATAAGGGATGTTTTGTTCTCCAAACATGCTGAAACGAAAGAAAAAAGATTCAAAAACGGAAAATCGAAAGACCGATATATGGCCATTGAGGATTATGTTTTTTTTTTCAAAATAAACTTTACTTTTGAAAATACTTTCTTTTTAAAACCTTTTTGAAAATAGTTTTCAAAAACTTTATATCAAATCTGGTAACCTTCAGCTTTGATACCAAGTGTAACACCCTATGTCCGTTAATGTCATTCATAAAGGGAATGCATTAACTTCCATGAAGCATTATAAGTAAACAGAACAGAATATTACAAGATAGATACGTAAAGTAGAACTTGAAAATTTTATAACTTTATTACAACAGAAACAGAAATAAGTATGGTTACATCCTTCAAAATCACGATACCAAAACCCAAGTACACAAGTATCAGTCTTATACCAAAATCCATCAGAATGCATAATTTTAAAACCATGATCCCCAGCATAAACTGCCACGAGAAGGTAGATTCAAAGCCAAGCAATACTTCAAGCACTTCAAGTAGAGATAATATGAATCAAGCTCCTATATTTCCACCCTGAGCACCTTGGGGGGGAACGGAAAGAAAAAGAGGCGACAACAAACGAGGTCAGACATAAAGTCTGGCGAGTCCAGTAACTTTCAACATATAAACAGATAGTAGTATCATGACATGTACATAAAGCTGGATGAGAGATTACAGCAACAGGAGTAGCAGGTATGCTTAAGTTAAACAGAAGAAACAGAATGATATAGACCAAGATATGCTTCTTACCTATATCTTACTTCTCTGCATTAATACTTAGTACGACAGGATTAGGTGTTACCCTAATGTCTAAACTGAAACAGAAACAGAATAATCTCTACAGAAACAGAATGCTAGTAGTGGGCCTTTACCACCCCAACAGAGACAGAAGGTACAGAAAAAGAATGCTAATAATGGGCCTTTACCACCCCCAACTAATGGGCCTTTACCACCCCAAAAAAGACAGAAGGTACATAAACAGAATGCTTATAATGGGCCTTTACCACCCAAACTAATGGGCCTTTACCATCCCAACAGAGACAGAAGGTGTACCAATTGAAACAGACAGAACTAAGTGTACCTTAAATTCTACCCCAAGCAATCGACTCCCTAATACATAAATACCCTGTGTCGGCCCCACAGAAGGGTGTATCATTCCCTAAAGTGGCAACCTTTAGACACAGACCTATTTACAAATGTCCCGAAGTCTTACATCCTCAGAGCAGACCGGATCAATGCACGCACATGACCCGGTTCTAATGCGTCATCGACACCCCTCGCCATTATCAGAGTGAACGCCTTACAATTAGTTCAGTAAGCGTGCCCGGACTCCTAGTGTTGGGTCATTGTTTTGATACCAGAAAAGGGTTACTGACTAACATGGGTCCCACACAACAGACGACACAAGTAATTACCCCTCCTAACGTTGTGTCCCCAGACTAACAGATTTCAGATTAACTTGCTTACATATTTCAGATGTACAAAGTTCAGATTAACTAGTTCTCAGATCAGACAAATAGGTTAATAGGTCTTTAGACTAACGGATCAGATATACAGATTGTTTCACCTAACCTTGTATTGTGCCTACAGATTTACGAAACGGGTTTATTAGATTCATCCGCCCAGTTGATTTAACCTTATCCACCCAACACGTTTTAGGCATCATATTTATCCTAGATTTGCATTAATTAATTACTACTGCACAAACCTCTCACATTAGGTCGGTAGCTTGTGGCCGCCGGATGTGCCGGGCGGTTCCGGGCAGACTTCTACCGCAAGCCAGACCTGACCTCGTGTGTAATGACCCGCATTCTACGCATCGCAGGATCGTAGAATATTTATTTCTTTCACATACGAAGTCTTATGGTCATGTAACTTTGGGAGACGACTATTGGGGTCATTACCCATGTTCATGATTTTTGCTGATTTTTAAATGACTGTTTTGCCCCTATCTAGTCTTGTTTCGGCCATTACTTTTGATTGGAAAGTAGTTTTGACCTGAAACAACTTCCATTAGATCCGGATGATGGTTTTCCTTTCCGTAGAGTGGTCATATGTGGAAAACGGACTTACCGTTTGGGAGATATGGCTGAAATAGGGTTTAGAAGGTGAAAAACTGCTTAATCGGGCCAAATGAGGTGATTAGTAAATGGGCCCATAACCCATTTCGGGATTAGGGTTATGGGGAGGCTGAAATGAGTTAGGTTTTCATTTCAGTTTTCTAGTCGCCATTTACCTCCTAAGAACCCTAATAATGGCCTCCAACCTCTAAAGCATCTCCAAATCACTTTCTGTAACACCCTACCTCCGCTAGGGTCACTCACAAAGGGAATGCACTAGTTTTGGTGGAGTATTATCTAGGTAAACATGCACAGAGATATCACAAGGCAGAACATAAATAAAGCAGCGGTAGAAATTAAAAACCAACTTTTTATTATTTCCAAGAAAAGAGCCAAAAGCTCATATATCCAAGATACAAATTATTCCATTACATCAAGTTCATAGTAAAGAAGCATAAACTTTAAAACAAAAGTAAATTATTCCCCATAAATAGCAGAAGCAGCCATAGAATAGCCCAAGACCAAACCGTACATGAGTTGTCAGAAAGCAAGTTGAATCCAAGCTAAGAGCTAGTGTTTCCTCCCTGGGAACCTGGGGGGGAAACGAAAGAAAAAGGGGCGAAAGAAAAAGGGTTAGTCACAAACACTGGTAAGCCCTAGTGACTTTCAGTATGAAAACTAGTAAAGGTAACATGATATGTGAAAACTGGAATAAAACATAAGGATGATAACAGAACTAGTTGGATAATTAAGATAACAAGATAAGTCAAGTCTGGCATCGCATGTTCAAGGTTCGCTGCACCAACTGTACTAGTATTCTAACCCATGTCAAGTATTAACCATGAAATGATCCCTTAGACCAGTGTCATGAAGTGACCCATTACAGAGTCCTACGGTACGATCTACTAATCAATCGGCTCCCTACAAGTCCTAGCTCGTCATGTGTCTGTGTAATACGGCCCTATCCAGAAATGTAGTTACCTGTGCTAGGTCCACCATAGGGTGTATCAAGTCCTATGGTGCCAACCACCGACATGAATCAAGCACGCACAATGTAAATCTACGGGTGCCCAATGCCTGCTTTTTCAACTCCGGACTACGTGCACGACCATAGCCCGCCTGAACCTACAATGGCGCACCTACTCAGCCGTCGTTCTGGTCGCTTACAATCAGCCCAGTAATCGTGCCCCACCCTGCCTAGTCCCAAGGTATCATGATACATCTAAGTGGGTTACTGCTGAAAAGGACCGCGTAACTAGGGTTTCTAATGGGTTAAGTGTTGTCATTCAAATTCGTGACTTAACCCTATCCAGATCGTGTATCAAGTTGGTTAAGTGTGTTCAAGCAGTTCATGACTTAACCCTATCAATTCATCGTGTCAAGTTGGTTAAGTATATTCAAGTGGTTCATGACTTAACCCTATCATGCGGCATTAATTCATTAGTGCACGCCAACCTCTCACATTAGACTAACTGTTGTGGTTACTGGATTTGTCGGGCGGTTCCGGGCAAATTTACACCACAACATAGTCTAACCTCGGGTTTTTACGTGCGATATGACCAACTACCCACATTGCATCGTATTGTTTGCAGCCACTGGATTTGCCGGGCGGTTCCGGGTAGATTTACACTGCAAACTCAACCCAACCTCAAGTTGGCCATTTTCAAGTTTATCTAACTGTCATGCCCACGTTCAAGTTTTCATGTTTAGATTCATGTCGAGTTTTCAAGTCATGTTTTATGTCAAATCGTGTCAAGTTCATGTCCATATTCAGGTTCAAGTTATAATAATGTTCATGTTCAAGTTTAAAGCTAATTCATATTTTACCTAATCTACCCAAATCGTATTCCCATCGCACGAAGGTTCGAATCGATACAAATAAATCTAATTAGGGAGTGACATAAAAAGAAATGGGTATAAGGTGGCAAGAGTGATTACTAGCAAAACATGATATGACTTGAAATAATACATTACTGGCATATGAAATATTGGCCTCAAACATAAGGATTCCAATTATAGCAAAACAAGGTACTAGTCAAGATAACAGTTGTCATTAGGTGATAGTATAGTCATGGTGTCGATTGTCATAAGGTGATAGTATAGTCATGGTGTCTATTGTCATAAGGTGATAGTATAGTCGTGGAAACTGTCATAAGGTGATAGTATAGTCATAGTAACGACTGTCATAAGGTGATAGTCATAAACATGTGACTAATAACAGATTCAACATGATAATAAGAGGGGTTTCTTTTTGATTTACAACATAAATAGGCCCCAAATTAATGTCATAGAAATATTCAAGAGTCAAGATCCAAGATGGACAAGAATGAATGTAAACAGTCATCATACATAGATCCAATTTCAATTTTACATCATATTCATAATACATTTACATTTTAAATCTGAAAATAACTGGGGCTTATAGATCGTGGTTTGAGAATTAGAAAAAGAGAGTCGTTTGTTGCTTAGTCAAGTCCTAATAGAATTCCCCTAATCAGCAATTCCTTTAACGCAGTCTCAACGTAGTAGAAGCAGTCCCTCTCTCAAACTTTTCAACCAAAATCAGAGCAGCATAAAGTCAGAAAGAATTTTGTGTAGAGAGACTGGTGTTAGGGGCTGTATTTATAGGGTCAAGTCAACGAATGTGGACAGAAATGAGGCCACATACATCAGAGTGAATCTAGCTTCAGAAATGGGCTCGGGCACCAGGTCGTCCCCCAGGTCGACACTATGGTCGACCTGGCCCTGGGTAGGTCGACACTGTGGTCGACCTGGCCCTGGGTTGGTCGACTACATAGCCGACCCCCAGGTCGACCTGGTCCTGGGCGGGATTTTTCCCGCCCAGTCCATTTCGAGGTTTGAAATTCGAATTTTGAATTTGAATTGAGTCTGTTTTGAATTTGAAAATTTCTGAAAACTTCGAATGGTCATAACTTGGTCATACGGACTCCGATTTTCGAAAACTCGGACTCGTTTCCAAGCAGAATTTCGAGACAAACGCAATGGCGTAACCCGTTTCCCTTGATTCTTATTTTAAAAATTAATTCTGCCTTGATTTATGGTTATTACACGTTATAAAAACACGGGTTGTTACATTCTCCCCTCCTTAAAGGATTTCGTCCCCGAAATCTCTAAGTTAGGGAGGATGTGTCCTACCATCCAATCATCCATCTACTCAAAGCATCATCCATAGGCAACCATTGTCCTTAAAAGATTTCTACTTCTGTAATGAACATATGCAGAAAGTGTGTGTATATGTACTTATCTAATGCAAAAGATCAGGCGGTTACTGATTCAGTAAACCTCCTTAATGCAAAATATGTTAGTGTCATGAATCCAACATGTATGCAAATTCCTAGCATAGTTCATAATCTCTACATGAGTGCACAGTCATTCATCCATATGCAACATCCAAGTGATAGCATAACAAGTTCCATCCATGTACTAGTATAAGCACCCATGCATATGCAACATGAAAATGTGACTGAGCCGATCTAGTTCCTAATGTGTGTCATGCATCCACTAGCAACCATTTGTAACCACTTGCAACCATCAATCATAACATGTTTCAATCACATGTTTACATCCATACGGTTCTACCTAAGGTTCTCAAGATAAGATCGAGAAGATAACGAGACAAACATAGATATTAGAAGCATGGTATGAAAAGGTTTTCAAGGAAAAAGAGATCGAGAATGTAACTTCAAAAAGAAATGGGTGAAGCGCGCGTATCTTCTCTTCGGTTTCCCAAGTTGCGTCCTCTTGGGCTTCACCCCACTGCACTTTCACTAGCTTGAATTCTCGATTCCTTAGCTTCTTAATCTCCGTTCCTAAGATACGAATCGGAACTCGCCTCAATGTTGCTTCTTTCTCCACTTCCACGTCTTCAAGGATGCTTGGCTCAACCACTTCGGCTGACTCATGCAAACACTTCCGGAGATGCGAGACGTGAAAGACATTGTGTACTCCAGACAACTTCTCGGGTAAGTCTACCTTGTAGGCCATCCGTCCAATCCTCTCAATGATGGGGAACGGTCCTACAAATCTTGGTGCTAGCTTTCCAACTGCTCCAAAACGAACTACATTGCGTAACGGAGAAACTTTTATAAAGACCATATCTCCAACTTCGAACTCTAGGTATGTCTTTCTCTGGTCCGCATAAGATTTCTGTCTATCTTGGGCCGTTTTCATCCGTCTTCGTATCAACTCAATCTTCTCAGAAGTGTCCCTTATCATGTCGGGCCCAAGTATAAGTCTGTCTGTCGTCTCCCACCAACAAGTTGGTGACTTGCACGGTCTTCCATACGGGCTTTGAATGGTGCCATTCCGATGCTAGCTTGGTAACTGTAATTATATGCAAACTCCATGAGAGGAAGATGGTCTTCCCAAGTACCACCAAAGTCAAGAATGCATAGCCTCAGGAGATCTTCTAGTACCCTATTTACCCTTTCGGTTTGTCCATCTGTCTGTGGGTGATAGGCTGTGCTTAAGTTCAGTCGTGTTCCCATTTCTTCTTGCAGACTATTCCAAAACTGGCTAGTGAAAATTGGGTCACGATCACTAACTATACTAGAAGGAACTCCATGCAATTGTACTATCTCTTGAAGGTAAATAGATGCTAGCCCTGATGCGGTCCTCTTGCTCTTCACCGGAATGAAGTGAGCACTTTTCGTGAGTCTATCATCTATGACCCATATGCTAGTATTTCCCTTCCTTGACCTAGGCAATCCATCCACGAATTCCATCGAGATACTCTCCCATTTCCATTGTGGAACCTCCAAAGGATGTAATAGTCCACCGGGCTTCTTCGACTCGACCTTTACTTGTTGGCACACCATGCACTTCGAAACGAATTCTGCCACGTCCTTTTTCATCCTAGCCCAAAAGAAAATGCGTTTCATATCCTTGTACTGAAAAGTCGGTGTGCACGACTTATGTAGGATCTATAATATGGCTATGCGGAATATGATATGATAACAATATATATATATCACAGATAACTTTAAATGTAGTAAAGTAAAGTAAAGTAGAGTAATGACACCAGGATTTTATACTGGTTCGGACCTCCCGTCCTACGTCCAGTCCCGAAGCTCCTCTTCGGATTTTCACTAAACAACACCCTCTCTTCACCCGGAGGAACAGGTTCACAACACTACTTGATTTGCGGGCAACAAGCTTACCCACTTGATTTCACGGGCTACAAGCTTACCCACAAGACGATTACAAGACTTTGACCTTGAATGTGTTCTTTCTTTCAACACTGATTAGTCAATGATTGAGTACAACCTTCCTATAATCTTATCCTCAAATATATGTTGATGTTTGCAAAGATTTGGAAGTAGATTATCGAGTTGAATCACAAGTGTATTAAATATACTTGGAGATTCAAACGATAATTGAATGCTTTTGAGTGCTTTTAGAATGCTAAGAATAATACAATATAGATCAGAGAATGGAGAGAAAATTCGGTAATTTGATTGATTGAAAACTGATGTATTTATAGTAATTGAGAAGTTGCAATTGTTGGTGAAAAGTTGCAATCAAAAGAAATGATTTTAAATGAAGAGAAATGGATGCAACTAATCAAGAAAGAAGATGACTCTTCATGAAATTCAAAAATAGGTTGACAGGAAAAATTAATAGGTTGACAGGTTTTTGACCGTTATTTCAAAAAGTTGTTGACCTGTTAATTTTAACAGGTTGACCTGTTATATTTAAAAATAGGTTGACCTATTATTTTTAACAGGTTGACCTGTTTTTGTCAATATACAATAAAAACGAGTTTTCATGCATAATTTTGAAAACAATGGGAAGTATGATTATTTGAGGATAGATTTTAACATAAAATATTCTAAATAACCAACTTCTAACCTATGAAACCATTGTATCTTCTTTTTGTCGATCATGAAGCTTCTTCTCGTCATTAATCAAAACGATCATTAAAAGTTCTTGACTCAACATTCTCCCCCTTTTTGATTGATGACAACATAGCTTTTTAAAATATGATCTCCATTGCTATCTCCCCCTGTATATATGCTCTATCTCTCCCCCTGTATATATGATATACCTGAAATGTGCAACTAAATTTCTGCAAGAAGAAATGTTAGTAATATTTTCTAATACTTTCTCCCCCTTTGTAATCGACAAAAAGGATACAAGAAACTATCATAATAGATAAAACAACGGAGAACATTAGTAGTGGATTCTTTTACAAATAACAAACCATAGCACACCAAACCAACATAAGTAGATAACGTACTGAATTAAACGATAGCACTGATCATATACAAGTGCTAATAAAGTGTTTCAACAAAAATAGAAAAGCGTAAAAGGATAGATATAATCACTGAGATGGCACATCAGAATCGGTCTCATCTCCTTCGTCTGATTCCTTCTCCTCATCCTCTTCTTCTTCTGACGATTCTTCCTCGTCATTTCCTTCTACCTCTATTTCCTTATCCTTACCTTCTATTTGTCGTACTTCTTCTTCTTCAAGGTCAACATGTTCCTCTTCCTCCTCGTTTCCTTCATTCATGTATGAAGTGCCACGTCCACGCCTAACTTGAGTACTTGACCCTGAACTAGTATTCTCTTCTGAAGTAGACCAAGTGAAATTAGGTGGCATTGGTCGTTTTCCTGGATTTTGTGCTTGAGTAGTGGAGGAAGAAGCACCGCAAGATATAGCATCCCAAAGTATGTCAAAGAAAGACTTAAGCTTGTTAAAACGTTTATCCATTTTGGTGTCTAACCGATCAAGCTTGGTATCGGTTCACTTGAGTCTTGCTTCTAAAAGAAATTGATTTCTTGCTATTCGTTCTAGAGATTCCTTTGTTGTTGAGTTTGGCGAAGGAATCTTAACATCTTCCGGTCTTGGAGGAGGTGCATTATTTGAAGATTTAAGAACTTCTTCCATTCGGGACTTGGAAATGAATACATGTTGATCACATACAACCGACCATAAACAATCTGATGAATTTGCTGGCTTGTACTTCTCCAAATTGAGATTAGCATAGAATAATTTTATCATAATGTGATTAATCTCAACATTATTGTCTTCAAAACTAAGAAGAGATGCTAATTTTGCTTTGGTTGCAATTTCTCTGACATCATAGAGGAGGAAATCGTGATATTTGAGAAAACTCCCTTCATGAATGGTATAATCTTTCATTTTATTCCATCTTGTTACAGCAATCGGATCCTTAAGCCAATGTTTGATTTGAGCATCTATGGGTTGTTGAGAAGTTGAAGAAGAAGTCTTTGATTTCTTTGATTTTGGAGCCATTGAAGAAAAGGAGATGGAGATGAGAAGTTAGGTTTTGAAAAGAGGTGTTGATTTGAGTAATGAATGGGTAAAAATCGAAATAGGGTTGATGATATAGGGGTTAAACCGGCGATTAGAGGTTTAAAAAACGAAAAGTCACAAAACCGGTCGACCTGAAAAATAGAATCGGTCGACCTAAAAAGTTTCTGTTTGAAAAAGTAAGAAAAAGAGCTGAAATCGGTCGACAGCAATATATAACCGGTCGTCCGAAATGTGAGCTTTTTATTTGAAATTTTCAAAAGACCGGTCGACCTGTCATAAATTTCCGGTCGACACCTTTTTTCATAATTTTCTGAAATAGTTCCGGTCGACATGAATTATGGGACTGGTCGACCGCGGAAAATCTCTGGAATTTTTTGACTTTAAAACCGGTCGACCTGTAATGATTTCCGGTCGACATGTATTGAACAAATAGTGATCGGTCGACATAAATTTTGCAACCGGTTGACCGCTAATATTCTCTGGAAATTAAAAAGTATAAAACCGGTCAACCGTTTTTTACCTACCGGTCGACCGTTTTTGATGCAAAATGACATTCCAGCCTTTTGATGATCAAATTCAAAGCCAACCAAAATTTTATTTTAATAATATAAAACAAATACTTAAAGTAGGAAATAAAAACATTATTAAAAAGCATTATAAAGCATGTCCGTTGATCCTTTAGAATGACCTCATTTTCTTGGTTCCCACGGAGAGTATTTCCCGTATGTTCCTTCGTTGTTGTTGTAATTCCTATCCCATGAGTTAGGAGTTCTTGATGATGATGGCATAGGAATTGGCTCATGAACGTTATGATTGTTAGACCCGCAGAAAAATGAAGCCATTCGCTCGAGATACGATAAATGAGAAGATGTTAGTCTTTGCTCATAATACATCTGTTGTTGATAATGATGTATTTCGTCAATCTTCTCCTTAGTTCGTGGAGAACAGAACAATACTTTCTTGCTTCGTTTAGGAGTTGGTGTGGTTCCTGGTGTACGAGAATGTGAATGGAATCCGGGTGGATGTTCTGGTGTTTTCGGGGAATTATATTCTGTTGGCTCGGAACTAGTGATTGAAACGTGTGAGTGTTCAGCACATTTTTCACAGATATGAGCCATGATAATATTTTGTTTTATGGAGATTTAGAGAGAAAAAATTATCTGAGAGCACTCAAAAAAAAAATCATATTTATAGAAGAAATTTTCTATTTTGAGAAATAAAAGATATGGTTCGTATTTTCTTAACCATAGAAAAATTCTCTTCTAAATGTAGAAACAAAAACATTGGTTTCAAAAATAATATACGAACTCTTGATATATGTTAAAATGTTTTTACTCTTCGAGTTCTTTTCTTGAAACCAAACCTAGCTCTCTACGTAAGTTGACAAAACTTGATTCCAGTAGAGGCTTGGTAAATATATCAGCTAGTTGATTTTCCGTATTTATGATTCGAGATTTATATTACCCTTTTCAATGTTATCTCTCAGAAAATGATGTCGAATATCGATGTGTTTAGTTCGAGAGTGGTTAACTGGGTTTTTGGATAAATTTATCGCACTCGTGTTATCACAATATATAATAGAATTCGATAAATTTATACCAAAATCTTTAAGTGTTTGTTGCATATATATAACTTGTATACATGCTAGTGCCGCTGATATATATTCCGCTTCACACGTCGAAAGTGAAACACAATTTTGTTTCTTACTAAACCAAGAGACAAGTGATTTTCCAATAAAATGGCACGTACCACTTGTACTTTTTCTATTCGTTCGTGATCCTCCGAAATCAGCATCACTATATGATACTAATTCAAATGTACATTCTTTTGGATAGAAAAGACCGAAATCTTTGGTATTATTAAGATAACGAATTATACGTTTCACTGCTCGTAAGTGTGATTCTTTAGGATCGGCTTGAAATCTTGCGCACAAACAAACACTCATCATAATATCCGGACGACTAGCTGTTAGATATAAAAGAGATCCTATCATACTGCGATAAGTCTTCTAGTCTATACTTTTCTCATTGACATCTTTTTCAAGATGAATAGAAGTACTCATCGGAGTAGGTTTTCCGGAAGTATTCTCAAGTCCGAATCTTTTAATAAGGTTTCCACAATATTTTTCTTGATTTATGAAAATACCATTCGGAAATTGTTTAGTTTGAAGACCAAGAAAGTATGATAATTCTCCCATATGTGACATTTCAAATTCTTTGGTCATAACATCTGCAAACTCTTTACAAAGTTTTTCATTTGTTGATCCAAAGATTATATCGTCCACATATATCTGAATAACCAATATGTCTTCCTGCGAGTGTTTAATAAATAACGTTTGATCAACCTTTCCTATTTGAAAACCCGAATCAATAAGATAACTTCGTAAACGTTCATACCAAGCACGAGGTGCTTGTTTTAGACCGTACAAAGCCTTTTTAAGTTTGAAAACATGATCCGGATATTTTTCATGTTTAAACAAAGGAGGTTGTTCAACATATACTCTTTCTTTGATAAACCCATTTAAGAACGCACTCTTGACATCCATCTGATATAATTTAAAATTATGATGACAAGCGAAAGATAATAAAATTCTAATAGCCTCTAATCTAGCGACAGGTGCAAAAGTCTCTTCATAATCGATACCTTCTTCTTGATTATACCCTTGTGCTACTAGTCTAGCTTTATTTCTAGTAATGTTCCCTTGTTCATCGGCCTTATTCTTATATACCCATTTAGTTCCTATAACTGTTTGATCAGTTGGCCTTGGAACAAGTTCCCATACGTCATTGCGCTCGAACTGGTTTAGTTCTTCTTGCATGGCAATGATCCAATATTCATCAGTAGCAGCTTCCTTAGGGTTTTTAGGTTCGATATTTGAGATAAACGCAACATGACTCATTTGATTAAGTTGACTTCTTGTTTGAATTTGTGATGTTACTTCTCCAATAACATTCTGAACTGGATGATCTCTCAGAATTCTCGAAGGAGATCTAAATCTTGGTGGAGAAGGTACCACAGCAGTTTGAGGGATATCGTCAACTATTTCTGAGTCAGAGTCATTATTTGTGATGACAGGATTATTATTCACTATGATTTCTTCGTCATCTGATACGATATGAGTTGATTTAAAGAATTCATCAAAAGAAACATGAAGTGATTCTTCAATAATTTTAGTTCTCTTATTAAATATACGATAGGCCTTGCTTCGTTCCGAGTACCCGACAAATATTCCTTCATTGGATTTCGAATCAAATTTTCCAAGATGGTCTTTCGTATTTAAAATAAAACATTTAGAACCAAAAACTTTGAAATATGAGATATTTGGTTTTCTTTGATTAAACAACTCATATGGTGTATTCTTGGTCAGAGGTCGAATGGATACACGATTCAAAACATAACATGCAGTAGCAACAGCTTCTACCCAAAAATGTTTTGGTAGAGTAGATCCATTTAATAATGTTCTTGCACATTCTTGTAAGGTCCGATTTTTCCGTTCTACAACTCCGTTTTGTTGTGGAGTTCTAGCAAACGAAAAATTATGATTTATACCTTTTCTTGTACAAAAATGTTCAAAATCATTATTTTCAAATTCTCCACCATGATCACTTCTAATATTTTTAACTTTGAGTCCTTTTGATTTTTGAATTCTTTTGACGAATGATTTAAAATGGTGAAACGTGTCGCTTTTATTTTTCAAGAAAATTACCCATGTATAACGAGAATAGTCATCAACAATTACAAACACATATTTATTATGATTTATTGACTGAACCTGGGTTGGTCCGAATAAATCCATATGTAATAACTCAAGTGGTTGTAATGTTGATATGATTTTCTTGGATTTAAAAGATGATTTAGTCAATTTTCCTAATTGACATGCATCACAAAGATTATTAACCGTAAAGCTCACTTTGGGTAATTCTTTAACTAGATTATTTTTGGCTAGCTTGTCAATAGTTTTGAAGTTTATGTGACAGAAACGTTTGTGCCATAGCCATGGGTCATTATCATTGGCTACAAGACACATGTCTGAATTATGATTGGTATTCATATTCAGAATATAAATGTTTCTATCTCTATGTCCTTCAAAAGCTATATTTTGATCTTTATCTAAGATACTACATTTATTATTCGAAAAGGAAATAGTAAAACCTTTGTCACACAATTGACTGATACTTAGCAAATTGTGTTTCAAATTCTTAACTAGCATGACATTTGTAATAAGAGGTAAGTTAGATGTACCGTAATTACTCACATCACCTTTGCCGATGATATAGCCTTTTGAATTATCTCCAAAAGTGACTGAGCCACCATCCGAATAAGTAATATTTGTTAATACTTTCTTGTCTCCAGTTATATGCTTTGAGCAACCACTGTCCAGTATCCACTTTCCTCTTTTCTTAAGTGGGTTCTGCAAAAAATAAAGTTAAGTCCATGGTACCCACTGTTTATAGGGTCCTAAGAGTTAGGTCTTAGGAGTCCAAACCCATACGGGTCCGGTATCCCCTTTATACAAATAATTTGGATTATGATGCACAGTACTCAAAAATTTTTGAATGTACTTGTTCCTAATCAAACTATTATTTGTTTTAGGAACCCATATTTTTATAGATTTGACATTCTCCTTTTGAGATTTCACACTTGGTTTTGGTTTGGAATATAATAAACTGAAATTTTTCTTAGCTTCAGTTTCTTGAACTTTCTTATTTTTCCTTTTTCTTTTACCAAGATGTTCCTTGATAACTTGTTTCTTATATCCCAATCCTTGCTTATTTATAGCTGGTTGTGAACTCTCAATAATTTTTGTCAAATTTTCTCGACCTTTGTTAAAGTTAGAAACATTTTTAGAAATGTCGTCTAACTTTGTTTGTAAACTAGCTTTTTCGAGGTCTAGAGATTTTACTTTTGCTTTAAGCTCATAATTCTCAGCAGTAAGAGTGTCATTTTTCTCTTTTTGAATTTCAATTTCTTGACTCAGAAGAGATAGTTGAGAATTATTATCAGATGATGATTCTTGAGCCTTTTCAAGTTCCTCCTCTAATATGTTTTTTCATCTTTTAACATATCTCGTTCTAATTCTGATCTATTCAACATTGCCTTGACTTCTTTTAATTGATGTTTTGTATCTCTAAGTTTAATCATTAATTTATCATAAATATCAAGCATATCCTCAAGAGTAGGAATTTGTACCTCATCCTCTGTTGCCATAAAACATACATTTGCTTGTTCATTATCTGAGTCGCTTTCACTTTCGGATGAAGATGAATCTGAATCATCCCAAGTTACTGAGAATGCTTGTTTCTTTGACTTGTCCATTTTGTGTTTGAACTTGTCATTTTCTGTCTTCTTCTTTTGTTCTGGACAATCATTTTGCATATGTCCCTTCTTATGACAGTTAAAGCATTCTACATTCGATGATGATGGTCTGTTTGATCCGAACTTTTTTCTGTTGTATCGACTAGCTTTTCGTTGCTTTAAGAATTTTTTGAATCCTTTTGCAATGAATGCTAGATCCTCATCTTCATAATCTGAGATGTCTTCATCAGCATGAAAAGCTACATTTTTCTTTTCTTCTTTTTGTTCTTTTCGAGCCTGCAAGTTAGCTTCATAGGACATAAGATTTCCTATCAATTCATCTGGCTTCATGGTGGAAAGATCATTAGCTTCTTCTATGGCTAATACTTTTCCTTCCCATTCATTAGTCAGTGAATGTAGGACTGTTGAAACTACATCGAAGTCAGAATATTTTTTTCCTAACCCGATAAGAGCATAATGAATAATTTGAAACCTTGAATACATCTCATTGATTGTTTCATTTGGCTTCATTTTGAAATTTTGAAATTGACTTTTCAACAAAGCTATTTTTGCTTGTTTAACCTTGTTAGTACCTTCATGAGTGGTCTTTAGTGTTTGCCAAATTTGATAGGCAGTGGTACAGATACTAACACGGTTATACTCATTTTGGTCTAATGCACAAAACAACATATTCATTGCTTTTGCATTTACAGTAGCTGCTGTTTTCTCAGCAGGAGTCCATTCTGCATACTCAGTAGTTGGATTTATTATCTCTTTCTGAGTAGCATTCCAAGCATCATAGCTAGTTGATTGCATAAAAAAGTCATATGTGTTGCCCAATAACTATAGTTTAGGCCATTAAAGAAAGGAGGTCTTTGTGTCGATTGACCTTCTGTGTAAGTGGTGTTACTTGTACTTGCGTTATTTGCCATATTACTAGAATATATCAAATAACTGTGTTACGGTTATATGATGACCTTGCTCTGATACCAAATGAAAAGTCGGTGTGCACGACTTATGTAGGATCTATAATATGGCTATGCGGAATATGATATGATAACAATATATATCACAGATAACTTTAAATGTAGTAAAGTAAAGTAAAGTAGAGTAATGACACCAGGATTTTATACTGGTTCGGACCTCCCGTCCTACGTCCAGTCCCGAAGCTCCTCTTCGGATTTTCACTAAACAACACCCTCTCTTCACCCGGAGGAACAGGTTCACAATACTACTTGATTTGCGGGCTACAAGCTTACCCACTTGATTTCACGGGCTACAAGCTTACCCACTTGATTTCACGGGCTACAAGCTTACCCATAAGACGATTACAAGACTTTGACCTTGAATGTGTTCTTTCTTTCAACACTGATTAGTCAATGATTGAGTACAATCTTCCTATAATCTTATCCTCAAATATATGTTGATGTTTGCAAAGATTTGGAAGTAGATTATCGAGTTGAATCACAAGTGTATTAAATATACTTGGAGATTCAAACGATAATTGAATGCTTTTGAGTGCTTTTAGAATGCTAAGAATAATACAATATAGATCAGAGAATGGAGAGAAAATTCGGTAATTTGATTGATTGAAAACTGATGTATTTATAGTAATTGAGAAGTTGCAATTGTTGGTGAAAAGTTGCAATCAAAAGAAATGATTTTAAATGAAGAGAAATGGATGCAACTAATCAAGAAAGAAGATGACTCTTCATGAAATTCAAAAATAGGTTGACAGGAAAAATTAATAAGTTGACAGGTTTTTGACCGTTATTTCAAAAAGCTGTTGACCTGTTAATTTTAACAGGTTGACCTGTTATATTTAAAAATAGGTTGACCTGTTATTTTTAACAGGTTGACCTGTTTTTGTCAATATACAATAAAAACGAGTTTTCATGCATAATTTTGAAAATAATGGGAAGTATGATTATTTGAGGATAGATTTTAACATAAAATATTCTAAATAACCAACTTCTAACCTATGAAACCATTGTATCTTCTTTTTTTCGATCATGAAGCTTCTTCTCGTCATTAATCAAAACGATCATTAAAAGTTCTTGACTCAACATGTATATCTTATCCCCACCGGGATGTATAGTCATCTTCGAGTGGTGCGCTTCTTCGAGAACTCCCCTTACTAAGTCTCCCACTTGTGGGACACATAACCTTCCATCGCGCCTTAGCCATCCCTTGTCATCTATGGCATACCTACTGAGGCAACTTGACGTCTCACCTCTAATCAGCTTGTCCATGATTTCAACTAACTGTGGGTCTTCCTTCTGTGAAGTCCCTACTTGATCTAGAAGTGTAGGTCTTAACTCAAGAGATGCAAACGTAGCAGTCAATGACTCAACAGCAGGTGTAAAATCAAAGGTTGCTATAAACTCAAGGCTTTTCATTTCAACAAACAAGGGGCTCAAAGTAAGCCTTTTTCTACTTAGCGCGTCTGCCACCACATTACCCTTGCCAGGGGTATAAGCTATATCGAAGTCATATGATGCCAAGAACTCCATCCACCGCTGTTGTCTTAGATTCAAGTCTTTTTGTGAGAAGAGGTACTTAAGCGATTTGTGGTCGGTATACAGCTCAAACCTCTCCCCTAGAAGATAATGGCGCCAAGATTTAAGTGCAAAAACAATCGCGGCCAACTCCAAGTCATGCGTGGGATAGTTTTTCTCATGGACTTTAAGTTGTCTGCCCCCGTAGCGTATTACTCTTCCTTCTTGGATTAGGACAGCGCCTAATCCTGTGCCGCACGCATCTGTGTACAAGGTAAACATCTTACCTCCATCGGGTAATGCTAAAACTGGAGCTGTGGTGAGGGCTCTCTTAAGTCTCTGAAAAGCAGCATCACATTCTAGGTCCCATGCAAAAGGTAGGTTCTTCTTTGTTAATTTAGTAAGAGGGGATGAAATCTTAGCCAAGTCCCTAATGAACTTCCTGTAGCAGCCCGCCAAACCGAGAAAGCTCCTCACCTCTGTTGCATCCTTAGGAATTTTCCAGTCCTGTACCGCAACTACCTTTGCGGGGTCCACGGCTATGCCTTGCTTAGAAACTACATGTCCAAGGAACTGAACTTCCTTCCTCCAAAAATGGCAATTGGAGAACTTAGCCTTTAACTGGTGTGCTCTAAGCGTCTCTATGACTTCCTTGAGATGTCTGGCATGCTCTTCTTCATCTTTTGAAAAGATCAAAATATCATCCACGAAAACTACCACAAATCTACAAAGTATGCGGGTGCATTCGTTAACCCAAACGGCATAACGAGCCATTCAAAGAACCCATCCAGAGTCCTAAACGCAGTTTTGTCAATGCTATCCTCAGCCACTCTGAGCTGATGGAATCCTGTGGCTAGATCGAGTTGAGAGAAAACAGAAGCTCCCACAAGCTGGTCAAACAGATCGTCGATTCTTGGTAGCGGGTGCCTATTCTTCTTTGTCATCTTGTTTAACTCACAATAATCTACGCAGAGACGAAGCGATCCATCTGCCTTTGTGGCGAACACTACTGGAGCACCCCATTCAGAAATGCTTCATCTTATGAAATTTTTCTCAAGCAACTCGTTGATTGGTTTACTGAGCTCTCTTCTTTCTCGCGAGGACATGTGCCTAACGGGCAATGAAACTGGCTTGGCATTATAAACAAGATAAATTCGGAACTCTATCTCGCATTTAGGAGGTAATCCCCTCACTTCATCAAAAACATCTGGATATTCTCGGACCACTCTTACAGATTGTAAATTATCGTCGGACGAGTCAAGGGATTCAAGATAACATAACATGACCGGACCCTTAGGGTTACAAGAAATTTCAAGGGTATTGCAAAGGCGAGTCATGAGCCTCACTAGCCTTCGTTCACAATCAAGAATGGCTCCATAATCGGACAACCAATCCATACCTAGGATCAAACCGTATCCCATAAATCCGAGAACATAAGCATTACACGTGAATTCTACGCTTAAGATAGAGATCCTCAAATCCACACACATCATAGATAAATGGGCGGAGCCCCCAATTGGATTTGAAACTATAACGGGATCCTCAACCAGACTAGTACTTAGGTGCAGATTTTCAACAATATCAGAAGAAATAAAAGTATGCGATGCGCCAGAGTCAAATAAAGTTCGAACAGGAAAGTCAGAAATGTAAACAAGGCTTTCTACCTAAATATTACTACCTCGGTCAGGAGCTGGAGCGGTGTTGAGAGCATGCAACTGCCCTCCAGAAGGTCCTGCTCGCTGAGTCTTCCCTTGCTCCTGCCCTTGCTTCTTAGGGCAATCCTTGCTGATGTGTCCAGTATCTCCACAATGAAAGCATTCACCCAACTTCCTCTTCTTCCTTCTACAGTCTTTAGCTAGATGTCCAGTAATACCACAGAAGTTGCACTTCCTCGTCTCACGTGATTTGTTGTTGCTCTTGTTATTCTTACTATTCTTGTTGTTCCCCTTCTTGAAATCAGCTTTCTTATTCTGAGTTTCAGTAGGCTTAACCTCCTTCTTGCTATTCTTGTCTTCCTCATGGAGTAGAGTTGTAACACCCCGAATTTCAATTAACACTAATAGTTAGTAATTAAAGTTTAATTAATCTCAGATGGGAGAACCAGGGGAAACGGGCTGCGTCATTGCGTTCGTCTCGGAAAAATACGCGAAATAGAGTCCGAGTTTTCGAAAATCGGAGTCCGTATGGCCCAGTTATGGCCCGATGAAGTTTGCAGAAAATTTGAAACTAAAAACAGATTTATAATTTAAATTCAGATTTTAAAATAGAGCAGGCAGGGCAAGGCGGGAAGGTTCCCGCCCTACCCATGTCGACAGGGCTGTCGACAGGCCTGTCGACAGGGGTCGACTTGCCTGTCGACAGGGGGGTGACGCCCAGTGAAACTGGGTGCACCAGTTTGGGTTCTTGGGCTGGCTTGGTGGGCTAGTTCTGGAAGCTTCTTGGATCTGACGGATCTAATGGTCCTAAATTAATCTAAGGGTCTAAAATGCAACCTAATCCTATAAATAACACCCTAACCCTACCCTAATTCATTCATAATTAAACCTAGTAACTAAACTATGGCAAAATGCTAGCTCTCATGGCCTCCACTAATTTATGAAGAGGGTTGCATGCTAATCACTCTCTAATCAACCTCTAATCCCTTCTTAGCATCTTAATCTTCTTCATTTGGTGTGCAAAATTGCTAGTTGTGAGTTTCTATCACTTTGATGATCTTTTGGTAAACTAATTAGATGAGATGTGGTGAGATTTATGGTTTTGTATGTGGGGTAATGAGCTTTGAATCATATGATATGATGTTAGCATTAATCTTATGTTTATGCATGTTGAGTATGTATGTTTATGCATGTTGAGTATGTAAGTTTATGCAAGTTTAATATGATGTATGTTATGTTTGCATGATGCTAAATATGCAAGATGTGGGCTATGTAATCATATGCATGTTATGCAAGTTCATAGTGATATGCTATGCAAGTTACATGTATGTAAATATGCAAGTTACATGTTTGTTAATATGCAAGTTACATGTATGTAAATATGCAAGTTACATGTTTGTTAATATGCAAGTTACATGTTTGTTAATATGCAAGTTACATGTATGTAAATATGCAAGTTACATGTTTGTTAATATGCAAGTTACATGTTGGTTAATATGCAAGTTACATGTATGTAAACATGCAAGTTACATGTATGTAAATATGCAAGTTACATGTTTGTTAATATGCAAGTTCATGATGACACATTATGCAAGTCTATAAGCTAATATGCAAGTTTGTTATGCAAAGTGAATATGTAAGTTATGTGACATATTATATGCAAGTTATGTGACATGTTATGCAAGTGCATATGCAAGATATGTGTTTGTTAATATGCAAGATGGCACCTTTGAAACATGTTCATTCATATGCAAGTTGACACCTTTTATATGTGTTATATCATGAACGAAATTACGTGGGAACGATGGGGTAATTAAATGCATAAGTTAATAAGATTGTGTGAAATTAATATAATTATGCATAACACAAAATAAATAAACATAGTATGGGAATTTGCCTATTTGGTTAGGTGTACCCATACTATGTGTTGGGAATTTACCTATTGAGTTAGGTCTACCCCATGGGAATTTACCTATTAAGTTAGGTCTACCCATGTTAAGAAAACTTGATTAATTAGGGATAATTAATATAAAATTATGAGGGTGATTAATTAGGTGTAATTAATTGACTAAGACACGAGGTTGGACTCAGTTGTAGCGTAAAACTGCCCGGACCCAACCGGCTTAACCAGTTGCTACAAATGTTAGCCCAATGTGAGAGGTCTTAGGCACAAACTAAATACGTAATTAATGTAAAGACACGAGGTTAGACTCTGTTATGACATAAGGCTGCCCGGACCCAACCGGCTTAACCAGCGGTCATAAAAGACAGTCTAATGTGAGAGGTCTTTACAAAGGTTACGTTCTTAATTAATTAATTAAGAAACACTTAACCACATTAGCATGTAGAGGGGCATGAGGGGTTAAGTGGGTGCCTTGGGTGGCATGAGAAAATCTAGTGGTTGCCTTGGGTGGCAATAGAAAATACGATTAGAATACTTAACCGAAATGAAATATGTAATTAAAACGTGATTAAAGGGTTAAGTGGGATACACTAGAAAAAGAGACAAGCTTAGGTGGGTAGCTTGTGGAGGCCCATTTCAACCAGTAACCCATACGTATCTTTGTGGGCTCGACCCATGTCGAGGACGGGACACGCATACTGGGCTTGACTGTAAGAGGCAAACGGGTTAGCGGTGGCAACGCAAGTCCAACGGGCTTCATATGCGTGAGTGGGCCCGGGATGGTAGGTAAGCCGTTGTTGCATCGGGTAGATATAAGCCGTGCACCGTTAGTTTTATCAGGTTGCCACATTGGGGAATGATACATCCCACGGTGGGGCCAGCACGGGTATCTACGTTAGGGAGCCGATCGAATGGGGAAGTAGTGAGTACACCTAGTGGATTGTAGGGCCCCGTGGCGCCTACTTGGTCACCTAGGGGTACGCAAGTACTAATTAGTAAATTTTATAAGTCCTTGGGTGGGATCAACCTTTAGGTTAGAAACGACTGGTGTGGTGCAGTTTAGTAATTTACCTTAGGGAGGGTAGATGCGTCTTTATCCTTTATCTTAGTTTAGTTGACTACTTAGGGTACCCATTCATCCCTATATGTTACCGTATATCAGTTCATGTCTTCTCTGGTTACTTTAACGATTGTATTGTTAAAGTTATAAGACTCGCTCAGACTTATGTCTGACCCCGTTGTTTTTATCTTTTTCCCAACCCTCAGGTCCTGTGGTGGATCCTAGCAGTAGTGGAGCTTGATCGGATTGCTGTTCCAGTCTTGAGGAGCTTGGATAGATGTAAAGCTCCAGTTATCCAGTTATCTTTTCTTTTGTTTTGGCTATTGTATGAGAGTGGGATTATGTACTCCTTTATTTTGATGGATATTGTACTTAACTTTTACTATGGTTTTATGATGTAACCAGACATGTTTTACTTCCGCTGATATGAGATGATGTTTTAGAATTTCAAGTACTATTTATATCTGGCTGGTTGTAATTTTTTTTCTGTTCTATATTCACTAAAATACTCCACCGATGCTATGGCATTCCCTTAGTGAGTGATCATAGCGGGAGTGGGGTGTTACACGTGGTATCAGAGCTCAAGGTTACCAGAACAGATAAAAATTTTTAGAAAAACTATTTTCTAAGAACATTTTTGAAAAAAAAAGTATTTTCAAAAGCATGTCTTCTAAGAGAAAAAGTTTTTGAAAAAGAAAAGCATAATCCCCAATAGCCATATCTTTATCTTTAGGAATCTCCTTTTTGAATCTTTCCTCTTTCGTTTCAGCATGGCTGAAGATCTTAACATCCCGGAGGGTTTAGTTATACCACTATGGTATAGGAGGTTGCAAGAGGCTAGGGCCGCGGCTGCGGGTCCAGCCAATGCTACTACACCAGAGACAACCGCTCCTCCTCCTCAGCCTAGAGTGGATAATTTTGCTAAGGTTTGCAAGGAGTTCAAGGCTATAGGAGGAAAACCTTTTCTAGGTTCAGAGACTTTCGTAGAGGCTAGAGATTGGCTTAAGGAAGTGGAAGAGTTGCTAGATATCTTTGAAGTGGAAGAAGGAAAGAAAGTCAAGTTGGCGGCTTGGTTAATGAAGGGAGAGGCCTCATTCTGGTGGGAGGTCACTAATGGAGAACGCCCGGTTGACTCTTGGGCAGATTTTAAGCAAAGGTTTGGGGCTAAGTTTCTCTCAAGGGCGGAAGAGAATCTGTTTATGGAGAAGTTCTTGAATTTGAAGCAAGGGAATCTCACGGTGAAAGAATATGTCAACAAATTCAATCAATTAGCAAGGTTTGGCATAGAGTTGGTGAATACACCGGAGAAGAAGGCTTTGAGGTTCGTTAGAGGCTTGAACGAACCATTGCAAGGAATAGCTATGACTCACATTCCTATGGGGGCCACTTTTGAGAAACTTGTCTACATGGCACTTATGCATGAGGATGATAAGAATTCTAAGGCACCAGAGAAAAAGGGGGATCAGAAGAAACCGCAACAACAACAACAACAAGGCAAGGGCGGAAAAGGCAATGGTGACAAAAAGAAGACGAAGAAGAAGTGCTTCAATTGTGGAACACCAGGACACCTCAGTAAGGATTGTCGCAAAAAGAAGAAGACCGGTTGCTTTCATTGTGGTGAAGCAGGGCATCTTGTGAAAAACTGCCCAAAGAAGGGGCAGAAGACGGGGTCTACCTCAGGAGGTCAGGTGCAAGCTCTTATAGCACCACCTCAGTCAGGGGGGCAAGTTCAGGTTCTCTCAGTTCCACCGATTCAGCAGAGAGGTAGAACTATTTCCGTTGAAAGTCTGGTTTTTCTGTTTGATCATCCAGTTCGTACTTTGTTTGACTCTGGCGCATCGCATTCTTTTATCTCATCATCATTAGTTGAGTCACTGCACTTAGACACCAGTCTAGTTGATGATCCCTTGGTTGTTTCAAACCCAATTGGGGGCTCTATATATCTGTCTATGATATGTTTGGGTTTGAAGATTTCTATACTTAGCGTTGAGTTTAGATGTGATGCTTTTGTATTGGGCTTCACGGGCTATGGGCTGATTTTGGGCATGGACTGGTTATCCAGTAATGGTGCCGTTCTTGATTGCGAAAGGAGAGTTGTTAGGCTCATGACCCGCTTGGGTAACACTCTCGAGATCTCTTGTAATCCCAGGGATTCTGTTATGCTAAGTTATCTTGAATCGCTTGAAGCTTCGGTCGAGAGTTTGCAATCTGTTAGAGTGGTCCGGGGATATCCGGATGTGTTTGAGGAGGTGAGGGGCTTACCTCCGAAGCGGGAGATTGATTTCCGAATTTATTTGGTGGATAATGCCAAACCAGTGTCTTTGCCAGTGCGCCACATGGCTCCTCGTGAGAGAAGAGAACTTCATAAGCAAGTAGGGGAGTTGCTTGAGATGGGGTTCATAAGGCGAAGTATATCGGAGTGGGGAGCTCCAGTAGTGTTTGCCACGAAGGCGGATGGGTCCCTCAGACTTTGTGTGGATTATAGAGAACTTAATAAGCTCACGAAGAAGAATAGACACCCATTACCGAGAATAGATGATCTCTTTGACCAGTTGGTTGGCGCCTCAGTGTTTTCACAAATGGATTTAGCTACAGGGTTTCATCAGTTAAGAGTGGCGGAGGACAGTATAGAGAAGACTGCTTTCCGGACTCCGGATGGTTTTTATGAGTGGCTAGTGATGCCATTTGGGTTGACAAACGCCCCTGCATACTTTGTTGATCTCATGAGTAGAGTGTTCAGAGAGTATTTGAATAAGTTTGTAGTAGTCTTTGTGGATGACATCTTGGTCTTTTCCAAGAGTGAAGAAGAGCATGCCTTACATCTCAAGGAAGTGTTGGAGACTCTTCGAGCACATAGTCTTAAAGCTAAATTCTCTAAATGTCATTTTTGGAGAAGAGAAGTGCGATTCTTAGGGCATGTGGTCTCTAAGGAAGGGATAGCTGTGGATCCCGCAAAGATAGTATCTATCCAGGATTGGAAAGTTCCTAGAAATGCTACCGAAGTAAGAAGTTTCTTGGGGTTGGCAGGATATTATAGGAAGTTCATCAAAGACTTCGCGAAGATATCAGCCCCATTAACCCGCTTGACGAAGAAGAATCTGGTTTTCTTATGGGACGTAGATTGTGATGATGCTTTCCAACGGTTAAAGAGAGCTTTGACCACCGCTCCAGTTTTAGTGCTCCCAGATGGGAGTAAGCCGTTTGTTGTTTATACCGATGCTTGTGGGACAGGATTAGGCGCAGTCTTGATGCAGGAGGGAAGGGTAATAGCCTATGGAGGGAGACAATTGAGAGTGCATGAGAAGAATTACCCTACCCATGATCTAGAGTTGGCCGCGATTGTTTTCGCACTTAAGTCTTGGCGCCATTATCTTCTTGGTGAGAGATTCGAGTTGTTCACCGACCATAAATCGTTGAAGTACTTATTCTCTCAGAAGGATTTAAACTTAAGACAGCAAAGGTGGATGGAGTTCTTAGCATCCTATGATTTCGAGATAGCGTATACCCCTGGTAAGGGTAACGTGGTGGCAGACGCCTTGAGTAGAAAAAGGCTATCTTTGAGTCCATTGTTCGTGGAACGACGAAGCTTGGAGTTTCTTTCTTTGTTTGACTTCAGACCTTCTGTTGATTTTGTACCTGGTTTGTTGGCCTCCTTGGAGGTTAGACCTACTCTTTTGAGACGGATTGGCGAGGCTCAGCGAGACGACCCACAGTTGGTTGAGTTGGTAGAGAAGCTTATGAGGGGGGAATCGTCCAGCCATTTGGGTAGATACACCATAGACGATAAGAGATGGTTGCATAGAGACGGTAGACTTTGTGTACCGCAAGATGAGGGTTTGAAGAAGGCTATTTTGGACGATGCACATCGTTCAAGAATGACTATTCATCCCGGTGGAGACAAAATGTACCAAGACATGAAGAGAGTTTTCTTCTGGGCCGGTATGAAGAAAGATGTGGCCGAGTATGTGGCTAGATGCTTAGTATGCCAACAAGTTAAAGCGGAGCAAAGGAAACCCGGTGGGTTGCTACACCCATTGGAAGTTCCGCAATGGAAGTGGGATAGTGTCTCGATGGATTTCATCGATGGGTTACCGAGATCGAGGAAGGGCAATACGGGGATTTGGGTTGTGGTAGACAGACTTACCAAAAGTGCCCATTTTATACCCGTGAAGAGTAAGAGGACCGCTCCATGGCTTGCTTCGGTCTATGTGAAAGAGATTGTTAGATTGCATGGCGTGCCATCCAGCATTGTGAGTGATCGAGATCCTATCTTTACTAGTGAGTTTTGGAGAAGTTTGCAAGAGGCGGTAGGGACTCAGTTGTGTTTGAGCACCGCATATCATCCTCAGACGGACGGTCAGACCGAGAGGGTGAACCGTATCTTAGAAGATCTCTTGAGGCTTTGTATCTTGGATTTTGGAGGTACATGGGAAGAACATCTTCCTTTGGTGGAGTTCGCATATAATAACAGCTTTCAGTCCAGTATTGGTATGGCTCCTTTCGAAGCTCTTTATGGAAGGCCTTGTCGATCTCCTACATGTTGGTGGGAATCTACGGATAAGATCTTGCTTGGGCCAGATATGGTTAGAGAGACTTCAGAGAAGATTGATTTGATTCGAAGAAGGATGAAGGCAGCACAAGATAGACAGAAATCTTATGCGGATCGGAGAAGGACGGAACTTGAGTTTGAGGTTGGGGATATGGTTTTTGTCAAAATATCTCCATTGAGAAATGTGGTTCGCTTTGGGTCCGTTGGGAAGTTAGCACCGAGATTTGTTGGGCCGTTTCCTATTAAGGAAAGGATTGGACGGATGGCATATAGGGTGGAGTTGCCCGACAGACTTAGTGGTGTTCATGATGTATTCCATGTATCACATCTGAGGAAGTGCTTACATGAGACCGCGGAGGTGGTAGAGCCGAGCTTGCTTAGAGATGTAGAGGTGGAGCGTGATGCGACGATTCGACGAGCTCCTACTCGCATCCTTGGGTCAGAAACTAGGAAGTTGAGGAACAGAGAAGTCCAGCTAGTGAAAGTGCAATGGGGAGATGACGAAAGCAATGCTACTTGGGAGACGGAAGCGAAGATGCGTTCTTTGTATCCATTTCTTTTTGAGAGTATGTCTTTTAACTTCTCCTTTATCGCTTGTCTAGTACTTATCTTATCTTTAGTATATCCTCTCGCTAGTACCTATGACCTTTAGATAGGGTAAAACCTATGGTTGAAACATGTATTTGAAACATGTTATGGTTGATGGATGCATGTGGATGCAATTGTTTGCTAGTGGTTGCTCGTGGATGCATATACACACACATTAGGCACTAGATCGGCTCAGTCACTTCATGTTGCATATTGCATAAATGGATGTGGTAGTTAGAATTGATGGATGTATCATGGCTGTGTTATCATATGGATGATGCATTTTTGTGTATGGTTGTGCACGCATGTAGAAATTTGTATGTGTCAATAGGGTTTCGCATACATATTGGATGCATGGCACTATCATGGTTTGCATTAAGGAGGTCGACTGAATCAGTAGACCGCCTGATTTTGCATTAGTATACGGACATATACACACACTTTCCGCATATGTTCATATATCATTAGAAGTTTCTAAGGATAATGGTTGCTTGTGGTTGATGGTTTAGTAGATGGTTGTTTGATTGGTAGGATACGTTCTTCTTAACTTAGAGATTTCGAGGACGAAATCCTTTAAGTAGGGGAGAATGTAACACCCCGAATTTCAATTAACACTAATAGTTAGTAATTAAAGTTTAATTAATCTCAGATGGGAGAACCAGGGGAAACGGGCTGCGTCATTGCGTTCGTCTCGGAAAAATACGCGAAATAGAGTCCGAGTTTTCGAAAATCGGAGTCCGTATGGCCCAGTTATGGCCCGATGAAGTTTGCAGAAAATTTGAAACTAAAAACAGATTTATAATTTAAATTCAGATTTTAAAATAGAGCAGGCAGGGCAAGGCGGGAAGGTTCCCGCCCTACCCATGTCGACAGGGCTGTCGACAGGCCTGTCGACAGGGGTCGACTTGCCTGTCGACAGGGGGGTGACGCCCAGTGAAACTGGGTGCACCAGTTTGGGTTCTTGGGCTGGCTTGGTGGGCTAGTTCTGGAAGCTTCTTGGATCTGACGGATCTAATGGTCCTAAATTAATCTAAGGGTCTAAAATGCAACCTAATCCTATAAATAACACCCTAACCCTACCCTAATTCATTCATAATTAAACCTAGTAACTAAACTATGGCAAAATGCTAGCTCTCATGGCCTCCACTAATTTATGAAGAGGGTTGCATGCTAATCACTCTCTAATCAACCTCTAATCCCTTCTTAGCATCTTAATCTTCTTCATTTGGTGTGCAAAATTGCTAGTTGTGAGTTTCTATCACTTTGATGATCTTTTGGTAAACTAATTAGATGAGATGTGGTGAGATTTATGGTTTTGTATGTGGGGTAATGAGCTTTGAATCATATGATATGATGTTAGCATTAATCTTATGTTTATGCATGTTGAGTATGTATGTTTATGCATGTTGAGTATGTAAGTTTATGCAAGTTTAATATGATGTATGTTATGTTTGCATGATGCTAAATATGCAAGATGTGGGCTATGTAATCATATGCATGTTATGCAAGTTCATAGTGATATGCTATGCAAGTTACATGTATGTAAATATGCAAGTTACATGTTTGTTAATATGCAAGTTACATGTATGTAAATATGCAAGTTACATGTTTGTTAATATGCAAGTTACATGTTTGTTAATATGCAAGTTACATGTATGTAAATATGCAAGTTACATGTTTGTTAATATGCAAGTTACATGTTGGTTAATATGCAAGTTACATGTATGTAAACATGCAAGTTACATGTATGTAAATATGCAAGTTACATGTTTGTTAATATGCAAGTTCATGATGACACATTATGCAAGTCTATAAGCTAATATGCAAGTTTGTTATGCAAAGTGAATATGTAAGTTATGTGACATATTATATGCAAGTTATGTGACATGTTATGCAAGTGCATATGCAAGATATGTGTTTGTTAATATGCAAGATGGCACCTTTGAAACATGTTCATTCATATGCAAGTTGACACCTTTTATATGTGTTATATCATGAACGAAATTACGTGGGAACGATGGGGTAATTAAATGCATAAGTTAATAAGATTGTGTGAAATTAATATAATTATGCATAACACAAAATAAATAAACATAGTATGGGAATTTGCCTATTTGGTTAGGTGTACCCATACTATGTGTTGGGAATTTACCTATTGAGTTAGGTCTACCCCATGGGAATTTACCTATTAAGTTAGGTCTACCCATGTTAAGAAAACTTGATTAATTAGGGATAATTAATATAAAATTATGAGGGTGATTAATTAGGTGTAATTAATTGACTAAGACACGAGGTTGGACTCAGTTGTAGCGTAAAACTGCCCGGACCCAACCGGCTTAACCAGTTGCTACAAATGTTAGCCCAATGTGAGAGGTCTTAGGCACAAACTAAATACGTAATTAATGTAAAGACACGAGGTTAGACTCTGTTATGACATAAGGCTGCCCGGACCCAACCGGCTTAACCAGCGGTCATAAAAGACAGTCTAATGTGAGAGGTCTTTACAAAGGTTACGTTCTTAATTAATTAATTAAGAAACACTTAACCACATTAGCATGTAGAGGGGCATGAGGGGTTAAGTGGGTGCCTTGGGTGGCATGAGAAAATCTAGTGGTTGCCTTGGGTGGCAATAGAAAATACGATTAGAATACTTAACCGAAATGAAATATGTAATTAAAACGTGATTAAAGGGTTAAGTGGGATACACTAGAAAAAGAGACAAGCTTAGGTGGGTAGCTTGTGGAGGCCCATTTCAACCAGTAACCCATACGTATCTTTGTGGGCTCGACCCATGTCGAGGACGGGACACGCATACTGGGCTTGACTGTAAGAGGCAAACGGGTTAGCGGTGGCAACGCAAGTCCAACGGGCTTCATATGCGTGAGTGGGCCCGGGATGGTAGGTAAGCCGTTGTTGCATCGGGTAGATATAAGCCGTGCACCGTTAGTTTTATCAGGTTGCCACATTGGGGAATGATACATCCCACGGTGGGGCCAGCACGGGTATCTACGTTAGGGAGCCGATCGAATGGGGAAGTAGTGAGTACACCTAGTGGATTGTAGGGCCCCGTGGCGCCTACTTGGTCACCTAGGGGTACGCAAGTACTAATTAGTAAATTTTATAAGTCCTTGGGTGGGATCAACCTTTAGGTTAGAAACGACTGGTGTGGTGCAGTTTAGTAATTTACCTTAGGGAGGGTAGATGCGTCTTTATCCTTTATCTTAGTTTAGTTGACTACTTAGGGTACCCATTCATCCCTATATGTTACCGTATATCAGTTCATGTCTTCTCTGGTTACTTTAACGATTGTATTGTTAAAGTTATAGGACTCGCTCAGACTTATGTCTGACCCCGTTGTTTTTATCTTTTTCCCAACCCTCAGGTCCTGTGGTGGATCCTAGCAGTAGTGGAGCTTGATCGGATTGCTGTTCCAGTCTTGAGGAGCTTGGATAGATGTAAAGCTCCAGTTATCCAGTTATCTTTTCTTTTGTTTTGGCTATTGTATGAGAGTGGGATTATGTACTCCTTTATTTTGATGGATATTGTACTTAACTTTTACTATGGTTTTATGATGTAACCAGACATGTTTTACTTCCGCTGATATGAGATGATGTTTTAGAATTTCAAGTACTATTTATATCTGGCTGGTTGTAATTTTTTTTCTGTTCTATATTCACTAAAATACTCCACCGATGCTATGGCATTCCCTTAGTGAGTGATCATAGCGGGAGTGGGGTGTTACAAGAGTCATATCCACCAAGCTTTCAAAGGTTGCCCCCATGGGTATATGAGTTAGGGCCAAGCTGTGTAGTGGCTCGTTCAATCCTCGAGCAAAGCGTACAACCTTTTTCTGGGCTGTGTTGACCAAATCCAAACCGAACCGAGCAAGTTGATTAAACTTATTCACATACTCCCTCACAGACATATCCCCTTGCTTGAGTGCTAGAAACCTCTCCATCTGAAGGTTCTCCTCTGCCGACGATAGGAATTTGAGCCCAAAACTTTCTCTAAAGTCTGCCCAAGTCTCAACTGGTCTGGTAGCGTTGGTGACTTCCCACCAAAATGCAGCTTCCTCTTTCAACAACCATGCTGCCAACTGAACTTTCCTATGGTCCTTTATATCAAAGATAATAAACAAGTCTTCTGTTTCCTTTAGCCAGTTTCGTGCCTCAATGAAGGTTTCAGTTCCAGCGAAGTTCTTGCCGCCCATCGCTTTAAAGTCTTTGCATATTTTGCCAAAGGCGGTACCGGGAGGAGGATGAACCGCGGCCACTGGGGGAGGAGGAGGAGGGGTGTCTGCCGTTCCCGCGTCGTTGCCCCTGGCTTCTAAGTACCTTCGGAACCATCCAGGCACGGGTATTCCCTCAGGAAGGTTAAGATCGGCCATGCTGAAAAATGAAAAGAAAATATTCAAACGAGGAAACAAAGGGAAGTGCTAATGGCTTCTTGGGGAATAACCTTTTTAAACATAAAACTTTTCTTGAAAAATGCTTCTTTATAAATGGTTTTGAAAACAGTTTCAGAAGGTTTTTAAAACTTTTGCCTAGCCTGGTAATCTTCTGCTCTGATACCAAATTATAACACCCCACCTCCGCTAGGGTCACTCACAAAGGGAATGCACAAGTTTTGGTGGAATATTATCTAGGTAAACATGAACAGAGATATCACAAGGCAGAACATAAATAAAGCAGCGGTAGAAATTAATAACCAACTTTTTATTATTTCCAAGAAAAGAGCCAAAAGCTCATATATCCAAGATACAAATTATTCCATTACATCAAGTTCATAGTAAAGAAGCATAAACTTTAAAACAAAAGTAAATTATTCCCCATAAATAGCAGAAGCAGCCATAGAATAGCCCAAGACCAAACCGTACATGAGCTGTCAGAAAGCAAGTTGAATCCAAGCTAAGAGCTAGTGTTTCCTCCCTGGGAACCTGGGGGGGAAACGAAAGAAAAAGGGGCGAAAGAAAAAAGGTCAGTCATAAAGACGGGTAAACCCTAGTGACTTTCAGTATGAAAACTAGTAAAGGTAACATGATATGTGAAAACTGGAATTAAACATAAGGATGATAACAAAACTAGTTGGATAATTAAGATAACAAGATAAGTCAAGTCTGGCATCGCATGTTCAAGGTTCGCTGCACCAACTGTACTAGTATTCTAACCCATGTCAAGTATTAACCATGAAATGATCCCTTAGCCCAGTGTCATGAAGTGACCCATTACAGAGTCCTACGGTACGATCTACTAATCGATCGGCTCCCTACAAGTCCTAGCTCGTCATGTGTCTGTGTCATACGGCCCTATCCAGAATTGTAGTTACCTGTGCTAGGTCCACCATAGGGTGTATCAAGTCCTATGGTGCCAACCACTGACACGAATCAAGCACGCACAGTGTAAATCTACGGGTGCCCAATGCCTGCTTTTTCAACTCCGGACTACGTGCACGACCATAGCCCGCCTGAACCTACAATGGAGCACCTACTCAGCCGTCGTTCTGGTCGCTTACAATCAGCCCAGTAATTGTGCCCCACCCTGCCTAGTCCCAGGGTATCGTGATACATCTAAGTGGGTTACTGCTGAAAAGGACCGCGTAACTAGGGTTTCTAATGGGTTAAGTGTTGTCATTCAAATTCGTGACTTAACCCTATCCAGATCGTGTATCAAGTTGGTTAAGTGTGTTCAACCAGTTCATGACTTAACCCTATCAATTCATCGTGTCAAGTTGGTTAAGTATATTCAAGTGGTTCATGACTTAACCCTATCATGTGGCATTAATTCATTAGTGCACGCCAACCTCTCACATTAGACTAACTGTTGTGGTTACTGGATTTGCCGGGTGGTTCCGGGCAGATTTACACCACAACATAGTCTAACCTCGGGTTTTTACATGCGATATGACCAACTACCCACATTGGATCCTATTGTTTGCAGCCACTGGATTTGCCAGGCGGTTCCGGGCAGATTTACACTGCAAACTCAACCCAACATCGAGTTGACCATTTTCAAGTTTATCTAACTGTCATGCCCACGTTCAAGTTTTCATGTTTAGATTCATGTCGAGTTTTCAAGTCATGTTTTATGTCAAATTGTGTCAAGTTCATGTCCATATTCAGGTTCAAGTCATAATAATGTTCATGTTCAAGTTTAAAGCTAATTCATATTTTACCTAATCTACCCAAATCGTATTCCCATCACACGAAGGTTCGAATCGATACAAATAAATCTAATTAGGGAGTGACATAAAAAGAAATGGGTATAAGGTGGCAAGAGTGATTACTAACATAACATGATATGACTTGAAATAAAACATTACTGGCATATGAAATATTGGCCTCAAACATAAGGATTCCAATTCTAGCAAAACAAGGTACTAGTCAAGATAACAGTTATCATTAGGTGATAGTATAGTCATGGTGTCGATTGTCATAAGGTGATAGTATAGTCATGGTGTCGATTGTCATAAGGTAATAGTACAGTCGTGGCAACTTTCAAAAGGTGATAGTACGGTCATAGTAACGACTATCATAAGGTGATAGTCATAAACATGTGACTAATAACAAATTCAACATGATAATAAGAGGGGTTTCTTTTTGATTTACAACATAAATAGGCCCCAAATTGATGTCATAGAAATATTCAAGAGTCAAGATCCTAGATGGACAAGAATGAATGTAAACAGTCATCATACATAGATCCAATTTCAATTTTACATCATATTCATAATACATTTACAGTTTAAATCTGAAAATAACTGGGGCTTACAGATCGTGGTTTGAGAATTAGAAAAAGAGAGTCGTTTGTTGCTTAGTCAAGTCCTAATAGAAGTCCCCTAATCAGCAATTCCTTTAACGCAGTCTCAACGTAGTAGAAGCAGTCCCTCTCTCAAACTTTTCAACTAGAATCAGAACAGCATAAAGTCAGAAAGAATTTTGTGTAGAGAGACTGGTGTTAGGGGCTGTATTTATAGGGTCAGGTCAACGAATGTGGACAGAAATGAGGCCACATACATCAGAGTGAACCTAGCTTCAGAAATGGGCTCGGGCACCAGGTCGACACTATGGTCGACCTGGCCCTGGGTAGGTCGACTACATAGTCGACCCCCAGGTCGACCTGGTCCTGGGCGGAATTTTTCCGGCCCAGTCCATTTGGAAGTTTGAAATTCGAATTTTGAATTCGAATTGAGTCTGTTTTGAATTTGAAAATTTCTAAAAACTTTGAATGGTCATAACTTGGTCATACAGACTCCGATTTTCGAAAACTCGGACTTGTTTCCAAGTAGAATTTCGAGACGAACGTAATGGTGTAACCCGTTTCCCTTGATTCTTATTTTAAAAATTAATTCCGCCTTGATTTATGGTTATTACACGTTATAAAAACACGGGTTGTTACACTTTCTAATCAAGGATTAAGCTTAGCAACATCAAATCAAAGAGGATTAGCACAAGAATCGAGGTAGAACTGCTGTGTTGTATTGGGAACATCGCCAAATAGAGATTCATTTCAGATTTGGTATTTTATTTGTGGCCAAAGTGAGTGATTTGCATAGTTCCTCACTAATTATGGTTAATTAAGGGTAATTAGTGTTGATTAGCGAATTTATACATTAATAAATTCTGGAAAAATATTCATAAATTTCGAAATATTGTTTTTGGCCTCTTCTAGAAAATTTGGTTAATTTGGTTAAGTTTTGCTAATCATATCGTTGGTTTTGCTTAAACATGCTTAGGGGAAAATATGGGATTTTGTTATGTTTGATCCGTTTAACCTTGTCATATTGTTGTTTTGGTGTTTGTGGTCACTTCTATTTGTTGCTATGACTGTTTGGTATGCTTTGTGATTGATTAGAACTATTAGAATGGTCGAAAACACCGTCGTATGGCGTAAAACAGTCGCTGGAAAAGTTACAGGATAATGTGCAGGGTTTCGGATCGGATCGGGATAGGGGGCTCGGATCGGATGGTGGACTGGGTAGAGAAACCGAACCGGATGGGAACTTTGCACTAAAGGATACTTGGCAAGAAGGAAGAGCATTTGCATAAAAGCTGGAGTTGGGTTCGGATGGGGAACAAGGAAGGGGTTGCGGATCAGACCTGAGAAGAGGAGATGGAGCAACGGATGGGATCAGGTGGTCATAACCGAACCGAATCAAGAGAGTGAGATAGCTGAACCTAAGTGACATGGAAGCACCGAACCGAACCGAGGGTGGAGCTCCGAACCGAACCGGATGGTCAGGAAGTGGAGCAAGCCGAACCAAACCAGGGAGGGACAACCGAACCGGATTGGAGCTGTGATTACACGACGACTTTTCTGAAGACCAATTCCAATTCGACCAAAACCAGAGATGCAAAGGAAGTCCAAATAGGAAGTAGAGATTAGGATCCAGTTGGGAACCAATGAGTTAACTTCATGAATTGGGGTTTGCTGCGGGACGTGTGCTAAGGGGTTGTCGATGTCTATAACTTTGGATCACTATGTGTCGGGGGTACGTAAACGGATTCAGGGCCACAGTGGCCTAGGTACGACTAAAGAGCTATAGACCAATGAAGTGGGGTCATTTGTAAAGATTTGGTCATGACTCCATGGGACAAGCTTGGTAGTAGCAGTAGTTGTACAAGTCGAACTCCGTCACTACTTCGATTGGTCTAGTGATTGATAGTGGTGGACATCGTATGCTTTACGCACTGAGTGAGAGATGTGAGGATGGTTGCTATGTTTGATTTGTTTGCCATCATTATGACATGCACACCCCCACCCCCTGTTATCTTTACACCATCTGTTCAGTGGCACCTTAGAGTATTTTACGGTATGTAGTGCTACCTCTTTGGTCGTAGGTCCAGGTTCAGGTATGGTTTAGTATACCTATTATTGTTCTGTTTAGCTGCTTATCGCTCATACCAGACTTTTTGTCTGATCCAAAGTCTTATGTCTCTTCTTATTACTCTGGGTGCTCTCACGAGCAGACTAGAGACAAATTAGCTGGTGATGCACGAGTAGCCGTACCGGAGACGAGCAGGAGGCTTCCACATATGATATATATATATATATTGCCTCTGTCGTTGCTGGTCACTACTTTGGGCATTAGTAGTGCACCCTTCCTTTCTTTACTTTAGATACAATTTTAAAGTTGTAATAATAATGATGTGGAACATAAGCTGTATCTGGATTTTCCGCTGCTATGATGTTTAGTTTTCAGCTTATGCACTGTCTCGCCTGTTTTATGTCAAGTATGTTGTTATTATATTTTATCCCATGCGCTGTGAGACATTCTAAAAGTTTTCAATTAGTTTACTCTCTTCTTTCCTTTCTTTGGCGACCATTCCGTGCTAGTCGGGCATGTGTACAGCGCACTTTCGGAGGAAATGTCGGTTGGTGCGGGGCGGGCCATCACACTTGGTATCAGAGCTCTAGGTTGCATAGTTAACCTAGGGAAAGACACCAGGGAGAGATAATACGTATATGAGAGCGTGTATTTGTGATTATTTTGGTTTTCAAAAGCTATATATATATATACACATACTATTAGTATAGTTAAGGATGAAATCGCACTGCACTGGCACCACTATGGAGATGGTTAATCGTTTACTCTTTACAGATTGAACGATGAGCCGATATGCAAGAGGTACCAGCAGAGGAGCCAATAATGGGAATGCTGCTGATATGAGGACGATGCTTACTGACCTCATGAGAGAGATGCTTAGGGATGTGTAGAAGGCAGCTCCCAATGCTGGTAATGGTGGTGGTCCAATAGTGCAGGCGTCTAGGGCCGATTTCGCCAAGCTAAACAAGGATTATACTAGTCTTGGTGGGAAGCCGTTCCACGGAACGGAGTCGGCTATAGATGTTCAGGATTTGTTGGATAGCTACGAGCGTATCTTCGAAGATTTGGGTATCAAGGATGTGATGAAGAGAAGGTTAGCATCCCGTGAGCTAGAAGGACGGGCAATGAATTGGTGGAATGCTATAAAGGCAGTTACTCCAGAGGATCAGGATTACTTGGGATCGGTTTAAGGTTCGCTTTAGCGATAAGTTCATTCCAGCTGCTTAGAAGTCAGTGCTGTTTAAGAAGTTTTTGAAGCTCAAGCAGAATGGCAGAGCTGTCTCGGAGTATATTGCCGAATTTGACACTTTGTCGAAATATGGGTTATCCCTAATAGATACTGCCGAGAAGAAGAACGAGAAGTTCATAACTGGGTTAGATCAGTACTTGGGGGAAAGGCTTATTAACCACATCGATGAGACGTTTGAATCGATTGTAGGAAAGCATTGAGGTCAGAGAGTCTTTACTCTAAGTCGAAGACTGAGGTTGCATCTGCAGAGGATCCAAAGCCGCAAGCAAGTGGTGGAGGCAAGAGTGGTTCTCAGAATAAGAGGAAGTAGAACCAGAATAAGGATGGCCAGAAAAAGAATAAGAAAGATGTTGAGTGCTCCAGCTGTGGTAAGAAGGGCCATTATGCTATAATTGTCGGGCCAAGCCAGCGGATAGGAAGTGCTTCAATTGTGGCCAAGTGGGACATCACAAGGACAAGTGTCTGCAACCCCCTAAAGAAAAGCAGATGGTGAAAGCTTATGCCCTTAATGCTAGGCAAGAGTGGTTCTCGGAATAAGAGGAAGCAGAACCAGAATAAGGATGGCCAGAAAAAGAATAAGAAAGATGTTGAGTGCTCCAGCTGTGGTAAGAAGGGCCATTATGCTAGTAATTGTTGGGCCAAGCCAGCGGATAGGAAGTGCTTCAACTGTGGCCAAGTGGGACATCACAAGGACAAGTGTCTGCAACCCCCTAAAGAAAAGCAGATGGTGAAAGCATATGCCCTTAATGTTATTCCTTCTTCGTCGAATGCCCCAACTGCGACGGAGAAGGGAAAGAATGTCGTTATTCAAGGTATGCTTTCTGTTTATGATGTTCCTGTTAGAGTTTTGTTTGATACCGGGGTTTCCAGTTCTTTCATATCTAGTGACCTAGTAGATAGGTTGGGATTGGAGCCCGAGATCGTCGATAGACCTTTAGTAGTGACGAACCTGATTGGTGGTTCGACTAACCTTAGCATGATTTGTCGTAATGTGGTCTTATCGAGTCATGGATGCACGTTTGTTTGCGATTGCTTTGTTTTGGGCTTTACTGGGTTTGGCATTATTTTGGGAGTCGATTGGCTCCAAAGATACGGGGTGGTGGTAGACTGTGAGGGCTTTTTGGTGACAGCTAGAGCGGATGATGGGCAGAGGGTAGTGTTCGGTGGTCTACCTAGTGATGGGGGTAATGGCTAGTTTTCTAAATTCCCTCGACATCCCGCATAGTGAGTTGTCACGTTTGCCCATGGTTGGCCAGTATCCGGACGTCTTTGAGGAAGTGACCGGGCTTCCACCACACCGAGAGATTGAGTTCCGTATTGATTTAGTGAAAGATGCCAGACCTATAGTGATGCCACTTCGTCATATGGCACCAAGGGAGCAGCGAGAGCTGGGGGTGCAAGTCAGCAATCTTTTGAAGAAGAGATTTATCAGAAGGAGTGTTTCTGAATGGGGAGCACTAGTTGTGTTTGCTACCAAGGCGGATGGTTCCCTTCGATTGTGTGTGGACTACCGCGAATTGAATAAAGTGACGAGTAAGAATAAGTATCCTCTACCGTGGATAGATGATTTGTTTGATTAGTTGAGTGGCACGAGAGTATTTTTCCAGTCGGATCTCGCGACAGGTTTTCATCAGCTTAGGGTGGAAGCTGAGAGTAAAGTTACAAATACATTTCGGACGCCGTCTGTATTTTATGAATGGTTGGTCATGCCATTTGGGTTGACCAATGCACCAGCATATTTTGTGGATCTTATGAATAGAATATTCAGAGATCAGTTGAATAAGTTTGTTCTTGTGTTCGTGGACGATAAACTTGTTTATTCGAGGACAAAGGAAGAACACAAGGAACATTTAAGAATAGTGATGGAGGTGTTGAGAAAACACCAATTGAAGGCAAAGTTTTCTACGTGTCACTTGTGGAGGAGGGAAGTGAGATTCTTGGGCCATGTTGTTTCAGAAAATGGTATCGCCGTGGACCCTGCGAAGGTGGCTACGGTACAAGATTGGTCTACGCCCAAGAATGCGACAGACATAAGAAGTTTCTTAGGGTTAGCTGGATATTATCGTGAGTTTATCCAAGACTTTTCCAAGATAGCAGCACCGTTGACTCAGTTGACCAAGAAGAGTCAAGCTTTCGTCTGGGACGAAAAGTGCGAGAATGCATTCAAGAGTCAAAAGGAAAAGTTGACATGTGCACCAGTGTTAGTCATTCCTAAGGGGAATTGAAGAGATGACGGTATATACGGATGCATGTGGTACCGGACTAGGTGTTGTATTGATGCAAGGAGGTAGGGTCGTAGCTTATGCAAGTCGGCAACTGAAACCGCATGAGAAAAGATACCCTACCCATGATTTGGAATTAGCAGCGATCGTCTTTGCATTGAAGATGTGGAGATATTATCTCTTGGAAGAAAGATTCGAGTTGTTTACCGATCAAGATCGTTAAAGTATCTCTTCTCTCAGAAGGATCTAAATCTCCGACAACAAAGATGGCTAGAATTCTTGGCTTCCTATGATTTCGATATTGCATACACACCAGGAAATGGCAACGCGGTAGCTGATGCATTGAGTAGAAGACATGCCAGTTTAGGGGCTATGTTTCTTGAATGGAAGCAACTGGAGTACATCGCCGGGTATGATTTCAGACCAAAGTGCGAGTTGGATCCAGAAATGTTAGCAAGTTTGATGATCAGACCCACTTTGATTGAGCGGATTGGTTCCAGCCAGAGGACGATCCTAACCTATTGGAAATCATCTAAAAGTTAGAGATGGGGATCAATGAAGAGACGAACAAGTATGGGTTTGATCAAGATGGATGGCTTAGAAAGAATGGAAGACTAGTTGTACCCAATGTCAATGGATTGAGAGATGAAGTGCTTAGGGAATGTCATCGCTCAAAACTGACTATACATCCCGGTGGTAACAAGATGTATCGAGACATGAAGCAGACCTACTACTGGGAAGGGATGAAGAGATACGTTTAGTAGTTTATATCCAAATGCATGAACTGCCAGCTAGTTAAAGCTGAGCAAAAGAAGCCTATTGGTTTGTTACAACCATTAGAAATTCCAGAATGGAAATGGGAACAAGTGTCAATGGATTTCATTGATGGGTTACCAAGGACTAGATCGGGCCATGATAGCATTTGGGTGATTGTGGACCGATTGACTAAGAGTGCAAGGTTTATACCCGTCAAGTCAAACAGGATGGGAGCTAAGTTAGCGGAACTGTATATAAAGTGGGTAGTGAGATTTCATGGAATATCCAAAGGCATTGTGAGTGACTGAGATCCACTGTTCACTAGAGGATTTTGGAAGAGCTTACAAGAGGTGTTAGGATCAGAACTACATCTCAGTACCGCATATCATCCTCAAACCGATGGTCAAACAGAGAGGGTGAATCGTATATTATAAGACCTCTTGAGAGCCTGCGTATTGGATTTTGGTGGATTATGGGATGACCATTTGCATCTAGTAGAGTTTGCGTATAATAATAGTTATCAATCTAGTATTGGTATGGCTCTATTTGAAGCTTTGTACGGAAGACCGTGCAACTCACCGTCCTGTTGGTTAGAGACCGGTGAGAAATATGTGCTTGGACCAGAAGTAATAAGAGAAATATACGACAAGATCAAGGTTATCCAACAGCGAATGAAGGCTGACCAAGATAGGCAGAAAAGTTATGCTGATAAGAGGAGAAGAGAATTAAAGTTCTCCATTGGCGACTTGGTGTTTGTCAAGATTTCTCCGTTGAAGAGCGTGATACGATTTGGCAGGAGAGACAAGTTAGCACCAAGATTTGTTGGTCCATTCCCAGTTCTTGAGCAAATTGGGAATTTGGCATACAAAGTTGAATTACCAGAGAAGATGGCAGGAGTTCACAACGTATTTCATGTTTCCCAGTTAAGGAAGTTCGTACACGACCCAGATGTGACTATTTCACCTTATCAGTTGGATGATATCGAGGTTGAACCCGAGGCGGTTGGGAACTGCAAGCCTATGCGTATTGTTGGGAATGATACGAAGCAACTTCAAAGGAAGGCGGTGAAATTAGTCAAAGTTCAATGGGGCGAGGATGAGAATGACTGTACTTAGGAGACAGAGGAGAGCATTAGGAAGACGTATCCAGAACTCTTCGCCTGGTAAGATTTCAGTTTCGATTTAGTCTTTCCGCATGCTAGGATAGGTTTGTTTTATTTGTTTTGCATGATTGATTGTTGTATATGGCTGGTAGGCATGCAGGATCCTTTGTATGTTTTGGGTTAAGGAATTTCGGGGACGAAATTTCTTAAGGGGGGGAGAGTGTAAGGACCTGCATTCAACGCATCGCAGGATCGTAGAATATTTATTTCTTTCACATACGAAGTCATATGGTCATGTAACTTTGGAAGACGACTATTAGGGTCATTTCCCATGTTCATGATTTTTGCCGATTTTTAAATGATCGTTTTGCCCCTAACTAGTCTTATTTCGGCCATAACTTATGATTGAAAAGGATTTTTGACCTGAAACCACTTCCATTAGATCCAGATGATGGTTTACCTTTCCATAGAGTGGTCATATGTGGAAAACGGACTTACCCTTTGGGAGATATGGCTGAAATAGGGTTTAGAAGGTGAAAAACTGCTTAACCAGGCCAAATGAGGTGATTAGTAAATGGGCCCATAACCCATTTCAGGATTAGGGTCATGGGGAGGCTGAAATGAGTTAGGTTTTCATTTCATTTTAGTTTTCTAGCTGCCGTTTACCTCCTAAGAACCCTAATAATGGCTCCAACCTCTAAAACATCTCCATATCACTTTCTATTCAAGTATTAAGCTTAGCAACATCAAATCAAAGAGGATTAGCACAAGAATCGAGGTAGAACTGCTGTGTTGCATTGGGAACAACGCCAAACAGAGATTCATTTCAGATTTGGTATTTTATTTGTGGCCCAAGTGAGTGATTTGCATAGTTCCTCACTAATTATGGTTAATTAAGGGTAATTAGTGTTGATTAGCGAATTTATACATTAATAAATTCTGGAAAAATATTCAAAAATTTCGATATATTGTTTTAGGCCTCTGTTATAAAATTTGGTTAAGTTTTGGTAATCATATCATTAATTTTGCTTAAACATGCTTAGGGGAAAATATGGAATTTTGGCTATGTTTGATCCGTTTAACCTTGTCATATTGTTGTTTTGGTGTTTGTGGTCACTTCTATTTGTTTCTATGACTGTATGGTATGCTTTGTGATTGATTAGAACTGTTAGAATGGTCGAAAACGCCGTCATATGGCGTAAAACTGTCGCTGGAAAAGTTGCAGGAAAAGGTGCAGGGTTTCGGATCAGATCGGGATAGGGGGCTCGGATCGGATGGTGGACTGGGCAGAGAAACCGAACCGGATGGGAACTTTGCACTAAAGGAGACTTGGCAAGAAGGAAGGCCATTTGCATAAAAGCTGGAGTTGGGTTCAGATGGGGAACAAGGAAGGGGTTGCGGATCGGATCTGAGAAGAGGAGATAGAGCAACGGATGGGATCGAGTGGTCACAACCGAACCGAATCAAGATAGTGAGATAGCTGAACCCAAGTGACATGGAACCACCGAACCGAACCGAGAGTGGAGCTCCAAACCGAACCGGATGGCCAGGAAGTGGAGCAAGCCGAAACGAACCAGGAAGGACAACCGAACCGAACCGGATTGGAGTTGTGATAACGCGATGACTTTTCTGAAGACCAACTCCAATTCGACCAAAACACGAGATGCAATGGAAGTCCAAATAGGAAGTAGAGCTCAGGATCCAGTTGGGAACCAACGAGTTAACTTCATGAGTTGGGCTTTGCTGCGGGACGTGTGCTAAGGGGTTGTCGATGTCTATAACTTTGGATCACTATGTGTCGGGGGTACGTAAACGGATTCAGGGCCACAGTGGCCTAGGTACGACTAAAGAGCTATAGACCAATGAAGTGGGGTCATTTGTAAAGATTTGGTCATGACTCCATGGGACAAGCTTGGTAGTAGCAGTAGTTGTACAAGTCGAACTCCGTCACTACTTCGATTGGTCTAGTGATTGACAGTGGTGGACATCGTATGCTTTACGCACTGAGTGAGAGATGTGAGGATGGTTGCTATGTTTGATTTGTTTGCCATCATTATGACATGCACACCCCCACCCCCTGTTATCTTTACACCATCTGTTCAGTGGCACCTTAGAGTATTTTACGGTATGTAGTGCTACCTCTTTGGTCGTAGGTCCAGGTTCAGGTATGGTTTAGTATACCTATTATTGTTCTGTTTAGCTGCTTATCGCTCATACCAGACTTTTTGTCTGATCCAAAGTCTTATGTCTCTTCTTATTACTCTGGGTGCTCTCACGAGCAGACTAGAGACAGATTAGCTGGTGATGCACGAGTAGCCGTACCGGAGACGAGCAGGAGGCTTCCACATATGATATATATATATATATTGCCTCTGTCGTTGCTGGTCACTACTTTGGGCATTAGTAGTGCACCCTTCCTTTCTTTTACTTTAGAGACAGTTTTAAAGTTGTAATAATAATGATGTGGAACATAAGCTGTATCTGGATTTTCTGCTGCTATAATGTTTAGTTTTCAGCTTATGCACTGTCTCGCCTGTTTTATGTCAAGTATGTTGTTATTATATTTTATCCCATGCGCTGTGAGACATTCTATAGGTTTTTGATTAGTTCACTCTCTTCTTTCCTTTCTTTAGAGACCGTTCCGTGCTAGTCGGGCATGTGTACAACGCACTTTCGGAGGAATTGCCGGCTGGTGCAAGGCCGGCCGTCACATCGTGTCTAAGCATCTTTTATTTATGCCTACGACCTCTCACATTAGACTGACAGTTTGCGGTTGCTGGTTAAGCCGGTTATAATATAGAACTTTGCGCCTAAGTCATATACACAATAATTCTCCTTCTTCCAAATCACAGACCATTATATATAGTATGCCCAGATCCAAATCTTAAATCACAACATATGTTCTTTTCTCAAATCAGTCACAAATCAGTCATGTCTAATTATGCATCACTCACTATTTTTCCCAAATTTAGCGTTCGGGTGTCAATCTCTTATGAGATTTGGCTCAGGCTCGTGGTAGCCTGGCTATAGAACAGAAGGAAGGAAGAGATACATAATAGTTACTATAATATTAATAAGATAGATCTACATAGAAAAGCAGATCTGATAAACAAGAATATGCATAATCTCAAATTCAGATTTATAGCCATGTCGAGATCATAATTAAATTTCATATCTGAAAATAACTGTACTCACCTTGGTTGTATTCTAAAAGAAAAAGGGTTATAGTTGTTCTCTTTTAATCCTATTGAGAGTGGAAGAAGAAGAAGAAGCACTAGTTCTGGCTTAGGTTTCAACAAAGTAGAGACGCCATTGATTTATTTTAATTAGAATTAAGGCAGCATACCGTTACAATGGTTTGGTGTGGAGAGAAAGTGGGGTTTGGGGGTGTTTAAATAGCATAGAGATCAACAAATCTGGTCAGAACGGGCGTCCAAATGTAGAAAAACGAACCAGTCCTCGGATCTGGAAATAGGGGGAGGTTGACCCCCAGGTCGACCTATGTGACCCAGGTCGACGCCCTGGTCGATCTGGGTCCAAGGCAAGAAATTTCCCACCTAGCCCGGGTGTGTGACTTGAATTTCAAACTTAAATATGAGCTGTTTTAATTTATTTAAATTCCTGAAACTTCTGAGGGTCATAAATTCTTCATACGGAGTCCGATGTACCTAACTTGGACTCTAACTCAAGCAGAATTCCGAGACGAACGCAACGGCGTAACCCGTTTCCCTTAATTTTTCTTTTAAAAATTAAGTATACTTTGTTTTGTTACTTTTTTGTTCACAGAAAGTACGGGGTGTTACATTCTCCCCTTCTTAAAGGACTTCGTCCCCGAAATCTTCAAGTTAAGAAGAATGTATCCTACCATCCAATCACCCATCTACTCAACCATCATCCACAAGCATCCATTGTCCTTAGAAAACTTCTAATGTTGTATGAACATATGAAAAAATGTGTGTATATGTCTCTTATCTAATGCAAAGATCAGGCGGTCTACTAATTTAGTTGACCCCCTCAATGCGAATTATGTTAGTGCCATAAGTCCAATTATGTATGCAAGAAATCCTATTTGATACATATCATTTCTATATGAGTGCATAATCAATCATCCAAATGCAACATCCATGTGATGAGTCAATCATTTTGCATCCACAAAAATTGAAAAATGCGCACACATCCATATGCAGTATGAGAGTGCTTTTGAGCCGATCTAGTGCCTAGTGTGTGTATATGCATCCACGAGCACCCACTAGCAACCACTGGCATCCACTTGCAACCATCAAACATAACATGTCTCAAACACATGTTTACACCCATTAGTTTCTACCTAAAGGTCGAAGACTCGATCGATAGGATACAGCCGAGTGATAGAAGCAAGTATAATTAAAACAAAAAGTTATGTTCCCATTAGACGTCGGTTAAGAGAATAAATCTCTAAGTATCAACCCCGAAGACCAAAATCAACATCAGATTGACACTAAGAGAATTACTCCCATTAAACAATGTCAAAATTGGAAATCTACTTCACGCTTCAAGTAAAAACCCCTATCCTTTTCAGAAATATTCAGATACTTACAGACTACTGGTACAGATTAGATTGTTAAATGATTCTTAGGAAACTAAGCATGATAAAAACCCACCATATCCTACAAAACCCAGAATGTATGCGTCATAGTCAACTTAACGCCTAACATAGATACCCTTAATCCCCAACTTATCACAAATAGATGAGTCGTAACCATTATGGGGTTTGAGACTATAGCGGGATCAGAAACAAGACTGGTATTCACGCGCAGAGGAGGAGGAGGAGGAGCGAAGGGTACATCTGGAGGAACGTTTCCTTGGCCTTCAACGGGCGCCATGGCCTCCAAATATCTACGGAACCATCCGGGTATGGTGACTCCCTCTGGGATATAAGGGATGTTTTGTTCTCCAGACATGCTGAAACGAAAGAAAAGAGACTCAAAAATGGAGAATCGAAAGACAGATATATGGCCTTTGGGGATTATGTTTTTTTCTTCAAAATAAACTTTACTTTTGAAAATACTTCCTTTTTAAAACCTTTTTGAAAATAGTTTTCGAAAACTTTTTATCAAATCTGGTAACCTTCAGCTCTGATACCAAATGTAACACCCCATGTCCGTTAATGTCATTCACAAAGGGAATGCATTTGCTTCCATGAAGCATTATAAGTAAACAGAACAGAATATTACAAGATAGATACGTAAAGTAGTACTTGAAAATTTTATAACTTTATTATAGCAGAAACAGAAATAAGTTTGGTTACATCCTTCAAAATCACAATACCAAAACCCAAGTACACAAGTATCAGTCTTATACCAAAATCCTTCAGAATGCATAATTTTAAAACCATGATCCCCAACATAAACTGCCATAAGAAGGTTGAGTCAAAGCCAATCAATACTTCAAGCACTTCAAGCAGAGAGAATATGAATCAAGCTCCTATGTTTCCACCCTAAGCACCCGGGTGGAGGGGGAGATGGAAAGAAAAAGAGGCGAAAACAAACGAGGTCAGACATAAAGTCTAGCAAGTCCAGCAACTTTCAGCATATAAATAGATAGTAGTATCATGACATATAAATAAAGTTGGATGAGAGATTACAATAACAGGAGTAGTAGGTATGCTTAAGTTAAACAGAAGAAACAGAATGATATAGACCAAGATAAGCTTCTTACCTATATCTTACTTCTCTGCATTAATACTTAGTACGACAGGATTAGGTGTTACCCTAATGTCTAAACTGAAATAGAAACAGAAAAAGAATAATCTCTATAGAAACAGAATGCTAGTAATGGGCTTTTACCACCCCAACAGAGACAGAAGGTACAGAAACAGAATGCTAATAATGGGCCTTTACCACCCCAACTAATGGGCCTATACCACCCCAACAAAGATAGAAGGTACATAAACAGAATGCTAATAGTGGGCCTTTACCACCCCAACTAATGGGCCTTTACCACCCCAATGGAGACATAAGGTATACTAACAAAAACAAACAGAACTAGGTGTACCTTAAATTCTACCCCAAGCGATCGGCTCCCTAGTACATAAATACCCTGTGTCGGCCTCACAGAAGGGTGTATCATTCCCTAAAGTGGCAACCTATGGACATAGACCTATTTACAAATGTCACGGTGTCTTACATCCTCAGGGCTGAGCGGATTCATGCACGCACATGACTCGTTTTGAATGCGCCATCGACACTCCTCGCCATTATAAGAGTGAACCTCTTACAATTAGTTCAGTAAGCGTGACCGGACCCCTCCTAGTGTTGGGTCATAGTTTTGACACAAGAAAAGGGTTATTGACTAACATGGGTCCCACATAACAGATGACACAAGTAATTACCCCTCCTAACCTTGTGTCCCCAAACTAACAGATTTCAGATTAACTTGCTTACATATTTCAGATGTACAAAGTTCAGATTAACTAGTTCTTAGATCAGACAAACATGTTAACAGTTTTTTAGACTAACGGATCAGATATATAGATTAACGGACTTACAGATTGTTTCACTAACCTTCTATTGGGCCTACAGATTTATGAAATGGGTTTATTAGATTCATCCACCCAGTTGATTTAAACTTATCCACCCAACACGTTTTAGGCATCATATTTATCCTAGATTTGCATTAATTAATTACTAATGCATAGACCTCTCACATTAGGTCGGTAGCTTGTGTCCGCTGGATATGTCGGGCGGTTCCGGGCAGACTTCTGCCGCAAGCCAGACCTGACCTCGTGTCTAAGCATCTTTTAGTTATGCCTACGACCTCTCACATTAGACTGACAGTTTGCGGTTGCTGGTTAAGACGGTTGGGTCCGGGCAAGCATCTATCGCAAACAGAGTCTAACCTCGTGTCTCAGCATTCTTATTTTTAGCTAAAGTATTCATTCACAAATTACGCCAATATCAGACTAATTTTGCCAATTCAATAATTAAACTTCTTTACAAGTTACAGCAGATTATTCAAAGTTCTATTAACTTGTTTTGCTCAATTTTAGATCGAGCCTACAGATTTTCATACCCCAAAATTTACCGTATTCAGTTTCAACAGATTTAGCAGATTAGGCAATTTAACAGATTTAACCATAAAATAAAGCCTAATTTTACAACCCTAAATTATGGTCATAATTTACAACATAACATATGCCCTTAATTTTAGTTAAATTTACACAGTACAGAATATCCTCCAAAACCCCAAATTATGATATATAATACGAATTATGCCAAATTATAGCCTTTGATTTTAGTATCCAAAATCCCCATTAAGGTGTATTCACATTTAATAGTTTTCCTATTATAATATAGATCTTTGCACCTAAGTCATATACACAATAATTCTCCTTCTTCCAAATTACATACCATCATATATAGTATGCCCAGATCCAGATCTTAAATTACAACATATGTTCTTTTCTCAAATCAGTCACAAATCAGTCATATCTATTATGCATCATTCATTATTTTTCCCAAATTTAGCATTTGTGCGTCAATCTCTTATGAGATTTGGCTCAGACTCGTGGTAGCCTGGCTATAGAACAGGAGGAAGGAAGAGATACAGAATAGTTACTATAATATTAATAAGATAGATCTACACAGAAAAACGGATCTGATAAACAAGAATATGCATAATCTCAAATTCAGATTTATAGGCATGTCAAGGTCATAATTAAATACCATATCTGAAAATAACTGTACTCAACTTGGTTGGATTCTAAAAGAAAAAGGGTTGTAGTTGTTCTCTTTTAATCCTATTCAGATTGGAAGAAGAAGAAGAAGCACTAGTTCTAGCTTAGGTTTCAGCAGAGTAAAGACGCCATTGATTTATTTTAATTAGAATTGAGGCAGCATAGCGTTACAATGGTTTGGTGTGGAGAGAAAGTGGGGTTTAGGGGTGCGTAAATAGCATAGGGATCAACGAATCTGGTTAGAACGGGCGTCCAAATGCAGAAAAACGAACCAGTCCTCGGATATGGAAATAGGGGGATGTCGACCTCCTGGTCGACGTATGTGACCCAGTTCGACCCCCTGGTCGACCTGGGTCCTAGGCGGGAAATTTCCATCCCAGCCCGGGTGTGTGATTTGAATTTCAAACTTAAATCTGAGCTGTTTTAATTTATTTAAATTCCTAAATATTCAGAGGGTCATAACTTCTTCATACGGAGTCTGATTTATGCAAACTCGGACTCTATCTCAAACAGAATTCCGAGACGAATGCAATGGCATAACCCGTTTCCCTTAATTCTTCTTTTAAAATTTAAGTATACTTTTTTTGTTACTTTTATGTTCATAGAAAATATGGTGTGTTACAAGGTTCGTTGTGGTCTTGTGGATGACATTCTGATTTTCTCGAAAAGCGAGGAAGAGCATGCCCTACATTTAGGAGAGGTTTTTAGGGCTCTCCGATTACACCATCTTAAGGCAAAATTCTTCGAATGCCATTTTTGGAGAGAGGAGGTAAGATTTCTAGGGCATGTGGTCTCCAAGGATGGGATAGCGGTGGATCCCGCGAAGGTAGTTGCAGTTCAAGATTGGAAGATTCCAAAGAATACAATGGTGGTGAGGAGTTTTCTTGGCTTAGTGGGATATTATATGAAGTTTATCAAGAACTTCGCAAAGATAACAGCTCCACTCACCAGACTAGCGAAGAAGAATTTGACCTTTTCTTGGAGCATTGACTGTGAGAATGCTTTTCAGCGATTGAAGAGGGCTCTGACAATTGCCCCAGTTTTGACTTTGCCTGATAGGAACAGGGTGTTCAATGTTTACCCTAATGCATGTGGTACAGGGATTGGTTCCGTCTTGATGCAACAGGGAAGGGTAGTATGCTACGGTGGTAGACAGTTGAGAGTTCATGAGAGTAACTACCCTAGCCATGACTTGGAGTCGACTGCTATAGTGTTTGCGCTTAAGAGTTGCCAACATTATCTACTTTGAGAGAGGTTTGATTTCTGCATGGATCATAAATCTCTCAATTATCTGTTCTCGTAGAAGGATCTCAATTTGAGATAGCAGAGATGGATGGAGTTCCTAGCGTCCTATGATTTTGAGATTTCTTATACCTTTGGCTAGGGTAATGTGGTGGTGGACGCATTGAGTAGGCAGAGGATGACTTTGAGTCCTCTATTCATAGAGGGGTGGAGTTTGGAGTATATATCGACCTTCGATTTTAGGCCATCTACAGATCTTACACCGGGTTTGTTGGCATCCTTAGAGGTGCAACCTACTCTTATGGATCAGATAGGATCTTCGCAGCGAGAGGACCCATATATAGCGGACATCTTGGATAGGCTCAATAGAGAGGAGACTTCTAGTCACCTTGGTATATATTCCACGGATGATAGAGGGTAGCTACGAAGGGATGGGAGGCTTTGTGTTCCCTGAGTTGGAAGTCTGTTGAAGACAGTCCTTGAGGAAGCCCATCATTTTGGATGACTATTCATATGGGCTGTGATAAGATGCATAAAGATATGAAGAGGGTATTGTTTTGGGCTGGGATGAAGAAAGATGTAGCAGAGTTTGTCTGTCGGTGCTTAGTTTGCCAGCAAGTTAAAGTTGAACAAAGGAAGCCCGACGGTTTACTTCAACCTTTGAAGGTCCATAGTGGAAGTGGGAGAGCATTTATATGGATTTCATTGCTGGTTTTCCTGGATCCAGGAAAGGCAACACCAGTATTTGGGTTATAATTGACAGGCATATTAAGAGCGCTTATTTCATCCTGTTAAGAGTAAGAGAACGACAACATGGTTGGCATCAGTTTAGCTTCGTGAGATAGTATGTCTACATGGAGTACCTGCTAGCATAGTGAGTGATCGTGACCCCATCTTCAATAGTAAGTTATGGAAGAGTCTGCAAGAGGCATTAGGTACATAGTTGTGTTTGAGCACCACATATCACCCTTGGACCGATTGGTAGACCGAGAGGGTGAATAGAGTTCTTGAGGACCTTTTGAGGATGTGTATCCTAGACTTCGGAGGGACTTGGGAAGATCGTCTTCTGTTTGTTGAGTTCGCCTACAACAATAGTTACCAGGCCAGTATAGGTATGGCACCCTTCGAGCCATTGTACGGATGACCTTGCAGATCACCAACTTGTTGGGGGTGTCTACAGATAGCTTCTGCTCGGTCCTGAGATGATTAGAGAAACTTTAGAAAAGATTGGTCTTATCCTCATACGCATGAAGACAACCCAAGACAGGAAGAAATACTATGCAAATAAGAGAACGATTGATACTGAGTTTGAGGTGGAAGACATGGTTTTCATCAAAGTATCACCTCTAAGGAATGTGGTTTGCTTTGGATCTATAGGGAAATTTGCGCCAAGGTTTGTAGGGCCATTTCCCATAGTGGAAAGGACAGGTCAAATGGCCTATAGGATGAGACTACCAGAGAGATTGGTGGGTGTTCATGATGTTTTCCACGTTTCTCATTTGCGAAAATGTATGCACGATACAACAGAGGTTGTCTTGCCGAGCATGCTTGAGTAAGTGGAAGTACAAAGGGAGGCGACAGTTAGACGAGTTCCTACTTGTATATTTGGAACAGAGGTTAAGAAACTACGCAACAGAGAGGTCAAGTTGATGAAAGTGCAATGGGGAGAAGATAGCAAGGATGCAACATGGGAGACTGAGGACAAGATTCTCACTTCTTGCCCTTTTATTTTCAACGATATGTTCTCAACTTCATTTTCCAAGCTTTTATTCATACTTGCTTCTGTCATCTGAGTATATCCTATCGATCGAATCTTCGACCTTTAGGTAGGAAACCAATGGATGCAAACATGTGTTCGAGACATGTTATGTTTGATGGATGCAAGTGTTTGCTAGTGGTTGCTCGTGGAAGCATATACACACACTAGGCACTAGATCGGCTCAAAGCACTCTCATACTGCATATGGATGTATGTGCATTTTAAACTTTTATGGATGGAAATTGGATGTATCATCATCTGCATATTGCATTTGGACGAATAATTGTGCATGAATATAGAGTTTACATGATATAATAGGGCTATTTACATACATTTTGGATTCATGGCACAGACATCTATTGCATTAGGGAGGTCGACAGAGTCAGTAGAACGTCTGATTTTCGCATTATCATAAGGATATATTGTAACAACCTGAATTCTGACAGATCGAATTTTTTTCAAAATTCTAATCTATCGAAACTCAAGTTGTTGTGCTCTGGTATCCAGCAAAAAAGACAGAGACAAAAAATATGTCAGAGCTCAGAAAACGTCTCACAATGGAATGGATAAAATATAATATAATCAAAGTATAGCCTTACCGTATTAATAATACTGCCTAACCAGTATCCAAAGCTATAACGTCTCTGACACAAATCTAACCTGCGAGTATGTTATGAGGAAGGGGTCAGAACACAAGTTCTGATGGCTGGATTTAAATTACACACTTTGGATAATCCTACATAAACCGTTCAATCATATATTCTTATTTATTAGGTTGCTAGGATTATCAGCACTCAAGGCTTACACACGTCGTACCCATTTACTTCCCAGTGGATTAACCTAATATAGTATATATGTAGCTACCCCTAAATACTGAGGTACACCCCATGGTACCCCACTCGCATGGTCTCTACCGTAATGCCAAAGAAATGAACGATGTCCCTCATCCTACGCCGGAGTGACATACGGATCTCTACATAACAATGTTACGTTCCGCATATATCTGTCATTACTACGTTACGTAAGCGTACGGACTATCATCGTCGATCGAATCAGATTTCATACCAGAGTAATGCCCTCAAGTCTACGATACACCACCCAGAGCTGACATGCATGTATCTAGATTGTCCCACACACGTATCATCAATTGTAGCTCGATGCCTTAACCGCACGTCTTCTAATGTGCATCGAGTTCCATGGCAGGGCGATACAAGAAACAAAAACTCAGTCGGATCCTTTACCATATCTGTACAGGCCCGTCTTTACGAGCCTCTATATACATATATTCCTAGGATCTGTTTTCATGGTGGTTATGGCCCCACCTCGGCCCCTTCTCAACTAGTAAAGACTACAATAGCTAAACGACTGCCCCTAAAAAAACAATCTAAATATCCACTTGGTGTCTTCCCTCAACCACCATATCCCGATAGTGAAAGGTGAACGGTCTATTGGTTTTAGCTCTAGTCTTTTTGCATCCCACTGGCTGCCGATGATGGGTATCCGATGATCTAATGTCCTTGTTGGTCATGACCCTTCGCCTCCCCGTTGAGGCGACCACCGAATCACCCTGGTGTCACTGCATCACCTAACCTCTGCCACCACACAGAGGACTACAAAGAGCACCTTACGTATATCAGGAAGCCGCGTGCTTCCCCCTCCAGTCCTTCGGACCCGACAGAATAATCATACGAATGTGCTCTCCACTCGTGCCTTGTAACACCACGATGATCTACCCCGTTGGGTTATTCACCCTAAAACATTTGGAATGGTTCAAGCGCCTTACTTTAATATATTGTTAGACCCTATGTCTAAACATTCTTTTATGCGCTTGCCTTACCTCATCAGGATTAACTTAGTTATTCTCATTCATATTGAATTCTTAATCAAGCTACCAAGTTACTCTTGCTTATTAATTTCTGTTATATAACTTAACCCATTTAAGTTTATTAATAAGCCCACAACATGGTATTCCCTAGATTGTGGTCCAAGGTCTGTAATCCACAATCCCTTTATATTCTTGTTTGATTTTATCGTTGCAATAACATGTTTCACTTAATGTGTAATTAAGTATATCCCAATTCATATGTTTTCTGTTTAACATGTCAGTCATTATTTATGATTAAATATAACTGATTTCATAAGCTTTCCCCATTCTTTCGCATTTAATCATAATTCCATTTTACATCGTTACTACAACTTATCATTATTCACTTATTAACTTAGTTCTCTAAACTAAGGTCCACTAAATAGTTTCTCTACCCATTTATTATAACCTATGATATAATTTCCTCTTGTTCCTAGGACAAGTCCAAACTTGTTATTCTTATCAGCAGGTTTCAGACTTCCAAGTTTACAGATTACTTAATTTATAATTAAGTACAACTTCTTATATTTCATATATTTTCCTCATTTTCTCAACTGGTTTCTGGCTTTCCCCATTTACTGATTACTTACTTTACAATTAAGAGTTCCTTATCTCATTTCACCAGTTATCTCATTTCCTTACTTGTTTATTATAACCTAAGTTATAATCTTCACTTGTCCCTAGGACACGTCTACCTATTATAAAACATTTCCATTATTTATAATAGGTAATTGTCATTCCCCATTTAAACCATTTACCGTTGTATTCCATTATTCTTCATTCACTGTAATATATATTCCTTATTTTATTAAGGAAAACACTTCCTGCACTTATCAGTTTGATTTATAGAAGGAATTAGTGATTTATTTTCATAACTTATTCCCTTCTAAATTCGTGGTAGCAAGTAATTTCTTTCCTCTTTCTTACTTTATTCACTGTGGCTTACTTGCAACCACGTTCTCAAAAATAGGTCATTTAGGGAAATACATCACTTTTCCTTCGCATCACACTAACTTAGACCATTAAATCCCTTCCTTTCTTGTTTTCTGAGTTAGACATTTAATTACCATCATTGCCATTTATTCATATCTTGTTATATATATATATATGTATATATATATATATATTTATGTATATATATATTTATATGTATGCACTAAACCTCTCACATTAAGCCTACACTTGTGGACGCTGGATTTTCCAGGCGGGTCCGGACAGACTTCTACCACAAGTTGACTTAATCTCGTGTCTTAGTACCATTGCATGTTTTAATTATGCACTTAGACCCTCACATTAGATTTACCACTTGTGAATGCTAGATATGTCGGGCGGTTCCGTGCAGCCTTCTATCACACGTGCAATCTCACCTTGTGTCTAAGAGCGTTACAGTGTCAAATTACTATGAAGCTAGGCATGTTCGTTCTTTAACAGTTATTCCTATTTCATGTGAATTTTAGGCATATTGTCCTTTTCATATGTTTACTGTAATCCAATTTACATGTCATCAAATTATGCTTATATTTTGTCGCATGTCCTTTTTAACATGTGTTTAATTCTATTTTGAGATGTAAATATTTAATCAGGTAATTGTTCAAATCCAACAAGTTAAACATGTCATTTACTCAATAATATACCACAAGTGAATCATGTGATTATAACAACAATTAGTCATTACCCATTTTCTAACAAGTTTGTTTTCAACATTTAATCATTCCAACACTTTAATTGATTCAACATATGAATTATTCATATTAACATCTTAACTTGTTATAACAGTAATTCTTAATTATTCTGGCAAATTCAATTATACAAAATAGGGAATGGTAAATGATAACATATTATTATCTAAAATGCTATAGCTTAAACTCACTCTCCTCGTACGCTTTCCCAATTTTAGATCTGATCCAGTTTTAGCATCCATGGTTTTTCCCTTAATTGGATTCAAAACCTGACGACCATGGATTGATTATTTTCATTAAAAGAGAAAGGAAAGGAAGAGGAAGGAATTTGAGTAGATCGGATCCAGAAAGTTACCTTATATAGATAAGAGATTTGAACACCCATTTATAAACATACGTTCCTTTCCTTTAGATCCGGATTCAGAATTTTTCCTAGACTAATATTCTTAATTTTCTTAATAGATTTGAGGAGGAAGAGGAAATGGTAGAGCTTCAGCGTAGCCTCAGAAATATGAGGTTTAGGGTTAGCTTTACAGACTTATTTATAGGTGTATCAAAGAAACCAGGACCCTCAGATTTGAATTAAAAATATCCAAACCAACCACGTTAGAAAGAACTTTCCAAATCCGTGGTGGGGTCGACCGCCAACTGTCCATTTTCCCTCCGAACTTTACCGCTCGTGGTTTTGATATTCTGGATAAATTTTATTTAATATACATACATATAAGTTCCTTATATGTATACAAACTTCTAACGCTCATAACTTCTTCATACGTTATCCGTTTTACATTAACTAGGTGTCTATCTTGACCAGAATTTCGAGATGGACGCAATGGCGCAATTCATTTTACTTAATTCTGAATATTTAATTAATTTATTATTATTTTATTATCTTGAGTTAAAAATGCGGGGGGTTACATTCTCCCACCCTTAGGAAATTTCGTCCCCAAAATATAATAAGGGTAAAATCAATTAACCCCTCGCATAATATACATCCATTATGTGTGCATCCAATTTTTGCAAACATTGTGCACTTGTGCAAAGTGAAATACAACATAATAATGCATGTATGCCTAAGCAATACCTCCTATGTATATGCAATTTTTTTCAAAAATCCTTTTAAAACATGATGCTCACATCCTAAATATACTGGCAATTCTACATGAATGCAATATTTTGAAAATAAAAGTGCTTTTTCATCCAAATTTTCCCACACTCTTACTTAGTAAGAACGTAGTTCATCCAATTGTTGCATCCAAAATCCTACCACCCAACTTTATTTTTTGAATTTCAGAAAAATCTAATTTTCTAAATTCGATTTCTTATGTTAAAAAAAAGGTAGAAAACGAAAAATTTCACATCTTTCGTTTTTCTTTTTCAACTTTTTTTCTAACCGTACTTGGATTATATGTAACTATTTATAAAGATTCTCTATTTTCCTATCCAAGCATAACCCACATAAGAAATTTTTCTCTTGTTACTGATTTTATTTTTCATCTTATCTTTGAAACTTTTGTCTTCACCCATTTTTTCTCATAATTTATCAAGTGTGTTGCTTTACTGGATTTGTTGTTTCCTTTTTAGTTGCACCATTTATCTTTTCTTAGCTTATTTAATCATCTGATCTAAGTTTAAATTTAAATAAGCCTTCCAGTTTTTCAATTAAAATAGGAGAACAAATACCCTACACAGCTACTACTAAGGGCCCAGAATCTCGGAACTATGTCCCCCTCAGATAGAAAAGTTCAAACCATGGGATCCACAACAGGTTTAGGTGTTATCCTTACTACCCAACAAGAACAAAATAACGGAACGATCCCAACAGAAATGTAGTAACAGGTCTTAACCCTAACATGAAAATTAGCTACAGGATCTAAACACTAACTCACCCTTTACTATCTAGCAGTCACTACTAATTCTAGCTATGTATCAACAGTCATTTCAAGCAAGACCTAGGCTTTTAAATGCTTACGCATTCTACGGGAGCTTACCATTTTTTCAAGATAATTCTCACTATTTACTTCATAGCCTCAAAACTTTCCCCGTCTTCCCTAGGCTCTAATCCTTACCTACTCCATCCTTTTTAAAACGCGATTTGGCCTTCTTATTTAAATTTTCTTCTAGAAATTTAAAAGCATCAAAATTTTATTTTCCTCATCAAAACTTGCATTTGCCAAACCATAAAAACACATGTCATCTTAAAAAAATTAAAATCATCATTCATTTTTTCAAATCACAAAAACTGGAGTAGATTGGGACAACTATTCCTAAATCAGGTTTATAACTTGTTCTTACTTATATAAGGTCGGTTTAGTCTCTTGATACAATGTGCAAACATCCTCTCTATTCTTAATTTCTACAACTTATTTTGTCCACCCAACAAAAATTATCTTGTTAAAATAACTTATCAAAAAGGATTATCATAAGAATAAAGACTTCAAAACTTCCTTTATTAAAAGTTCTTGTTATGAAATATAACAAGAAAACTAGCGAGCTATACATGCTCTATAATATGCACCTTTTAATGCGAGAATTTTATTTTAGACAAAAGTTTCGCAAGAAATCACTATTTGCAAAATATACCCCATTTTACTTTAAACTCAATATGTATACTTTACATATTTAAAACTTTGGAGATTAAAACTTGAAAACACCATAAACCATTTTCCCAAAACTTTTACAGTTTCAAGTTCTTAAAAGTTAACAATGGGGTTAGACTCAAAGCGGGTTTCCAATTTTCCTAGGCTTTCTTATACACTCCCTAAGGTCAATTTTCTCAACTATATATATTCCTAATCCATTTTCCTCTTTTCAACCTTTTCCAATTTATATGGTTTTCAAGCCTAATAACCCGAAATACTAATCATATGAAATGAGATTCCCTTTCCTTCCATACAAAGTACATTGTACACTCTCCACCCAAATTACTTAAGGGTCTCAGATTTCCATATTCATCCCTTTAGTGTACAAAACAAACATCCCATTTCTTATCATATTATACTCTTCCTTTTTAGTGGGTTCCTCTATGGATCTAGGTATATTTGTATAATATATATATATATATAAATACAAATACGTTCACTCACTATTTATATAGGAATCCTAAACCTAAGCTCTGATACCAGAGGTAACAACCCGAATTCCGATAGGCCAATTTTTTTCCAAAATTCCAATCTATCGAAACTCAATTTTTTGTGCTCTAGTATCCTACAGAAAAGAAAGAGACATAAAATATATCAGAACTCAGAAAACATCTCACGACAGAATGAATAAAATAAAATATAATATAATCAAAGTATAGCCTTACATTATTAATAATACTGCCTAACCAGTATCCAAAGCTATAATGTCTCCGCCACAAATCTATCATGCGATTATTTTATGAGGAGGGGGGTCAGAACTCAAGTTCTGGTGACTAGATTTAAATTATACACTTTTGATAATCCTACATATACCGTTCAATCATATTTTCTTATTTATTAGGTTACCAGGGTTAACAGCACTCAAGGCTTACACACATGTCGTGCCCATTAACTTCCTAGTGGATTAACCTAATATAGTATGTATGTAGCTACGCCTTAATACTGAGGTACACCACATGGTACCCCACTCGCACGGTCTCCACCGTAATACCATAGAAACGAACGCAATCCCTCATCCTACACCGGAGTGATGTACGGATCTTTACATAACAATGTTACATTCCACATATATCTGTCATTACTACGCTATGTAAGCGTACGAACTACCATCGTCGATCGAATCAAATTTCATACCGGAGTAATGCCCTCAAGTCCACAACACACCACCTAGAGCCGACATGCATGTATCTAGGTTGTCCCACATATATATCGTCAATTGTAGCTCGATGCATTAACCACACGTCCTCTAATGTGCACTGAGTTCCGTGGCAGGGCGATACAAGAAATATGGAACAGGGACGGGAGCTTTTCCATATCTGTACAGGCCCGTCTTTAAGAGCCTCTATATACAGATATTCCTAGGGTCTGTTTTCACGGTGGCTATGGCCCAACCTCGGCCCCTCCCTCAACTAGTAAAGACTATAAGAGCTAAATGACTGCCCCTAAAAAACAATATAAACATCCATTTGGCGTCTTCCCTCAACCACCGTACCCCGATAGTGAAAGGTGAATGGTCTATTAGTTTTAGCTCTAGTCTTTTCGCACCTCACTGGCTGCCGATGATAGGTATATGACAATCTACTGTCCTTGTTGGTCATGATACTTCGCCTCCCCGTTGAGGCGACTGCCGAATCATCCTGGTGTCACCGCGTCACAGCGTTCTGACTACATATCTACTTATGCAGTCAAGGCCCACCCACCTAGTAGTTACGCGCAGACCCAACCTCTGCGAGCACAGCCTAAACTTCTTCCACCTCACAAAGGACTACTACGAGCACCTTACGTATATCAGGAAGCCGCGTGCTTCCCCCTTCAGTGCTTGGAGCTGACATAATAATCAGATGAATGTGCCCTCACCTCGTGCCTTGTAACACCACGATGATCTACCCCGTTGGGTTATTCACCCTCAAACGTGTGGACTGGTTAAAGCGCCTCACTTTAATATGTTGTTAGACCCTATGTCTAAACATTCTTTTATGTGCATGCCTTACCTCATCAGGTTTTCATTTAACTTGGTTATTCTCATTCATATTGAATTTTTAATGAAGTTATCGAGTTCCTATGGCTTATTAATTTCAGTTATATAACTTTACCCATTTAAGTTTATTAATAAGCCCACAACAAGTTATTCCCTAGATTGTGGCCTAAGGTCTGTAATCCACAATCCCTTTATATTCTTGTTTGATTTTATCGTTACAATAACATGTTCTGCTTAATATGTAATTAAGTATATCCTAATTCACATGTTTTCTGTTTAACATGTCAGTCATTATTAATGATTTAATATAACTTATTTCATATGTTTTTCTCATTTTTTTCTCCTTTAATCATAATTCCATTTTACACCATTACTACAACTTATCGTTATTCACTTATTAACTTAGTTCTCTTAACTAAGGTCCATTAAAAAGTTTCTCTACCCATTTATTATAACCTATGTTATAGTTTCCTATTGTCCCTAGGACAAGTCCAAACATGTTACTCATATCAGTAGGTTTCAGACTTCCAAATTTACAGATTACTTAATTTATAATTAAGTACAACTTCTTATATTTCATATATTTTTCCCCTTTTCTCAACTGGTTTCCAGCTTTCCCCATTTACTGGTTACTTAATTTACAATTAAGTGTCCCTTGTCTCATTTCACCAGTTATCCCATTTCTATACTAGTTTATTATAACCTAAGTTATAATCTTCACTTGTCCCTAGGACAAGTCTACCTATTATACAACATTTTCATTATTTATAATAGGTTATTGTCATTCCCATTTTAAACCATTTACTATTGTAATCCATTATTCTTCGTTCACTGTAATATATGTTCCTTATTTTATTAAGGAAAACACTTCCTGCACCTTATCAGTTTGATTTATAGAAGGAATCAGTGATTTATTTTCATAACGTATTCCCTTCTAAATTCGTGGTGGCAAGTAATTTCTTTCCTCTTTCTTACTTTACTCACCGTGGCTTACTTGCAACCACATTCTCAGAAATAGGTCATTTAGGGAAATACATCACTTTTCCTTCGCATCACACTAACTCAGTCTATTACATCCCTTCCTTTCTTATTTTATGAATTAGACATTTAATTACCATCATTGTCATTTATTCATATCTTGTTATATATATATATATATATATGCACTAGACCTCTCACATTAAGCATACACTTGTGGACGTTGGATTTGCCGGGTGGGTCCGGACAAACTTCTACCACAAGCTGACTTAATCTCGTGTCTTAAAACCATTGAATGTTTTAATTATGCACTTAGACCCCTCCTATTAGATTTACCATTTGTGAATGCTGGGTATGTCGGGCGGTTTCGGGCAGACTTCTATCGCACTGCAATCTAACCTCGTGTCTAAGAGCGTTACAGTATCAAATTACTATCAAGCTAGGAATGTTCATTCTTTAACAATTATTCCTATTTCTTGTAATTTTAGGCATGTTGTCCTTTTCATATGTTTACTGTAGTCCAATTTACATGTCATCAAATTATGCCTATATTTTGTCGCATGTCCTTTTTAACATGTATTTAATTCTATTTTGACCTGTAAATATTTAATTGGGTAGTTGTTCAAATCCAACAAGTTAAACATGTCATTTACTCAATAATATACCACAAGTGAATCATGTGATTATAACAACAATCGTCATTACCCATTTTCTAACAAGTTTGTTTTCAACATGTAATCATTCCAACACTTTAACTGATTCAACATATAAATTATTTATATTAACATCTCAACTTGTTATAACAGTAGTTCTTAATTATTCTGGCAAATTCAATTATAAAAATGGGGAATGGTAAACGATAACATATTATTATCTAAAATGCTATAGCTTAAACCCACTCACCTTGTATGCTTTCCCAATTCTGGATCTGATCCAGTTTTAGCATCCATGGTTTTTCCCTTAATCAGATTCAAAACCTGACGACCATGGATTGATTATTTTCACTAAAAGAGAAAGGAAAGGAACAGGAAGGAATTGAATAGACCGGATCTAGAAAGTTACCTTACTTCGATAAGAGATTTGAACACCCATTTATAAACATAGGTTCCTTTCCTTCAGATCTGGATTCAGAATTTTTCCTAGACTAATATTCTTAATTTTCTTAATAGATTTGAGGAGGGAGAGGAAATGGCAGAGCTTCAGCGTAGCCTAAAAAATATGAGGTTTAGGGTTAGCTCTATAGATTTATTTATAGGTGTATCAGAGAAACCAGGACCCTCGGATTAGAATTAAAAAATATCCAAAGCGACCACGTCAGAAAGGACTTATCAGATCCGCGATGGGGTCGACCCCGCTGTTGGTGGGTCGATCCCTAAGTCGACCCTCAACGGTCCATTTTCCCTCTAAACTTTCCCGCTCGTGGTTTTGATTTTCTGGTTAAGTTTTTATTTAGTATATATACATATAAGTTTCTTATATGTATACAAACTTCTAACGCTCATAACTTCTTTATACATTATCCGTTTTATGCAAACCAGGTGTCTATCTTGACCAAAACTTCGAGACGGACGCAATAGCGTAGTCCGTTTTACTTAGTTCTGAATATTTAATTAAGTTATTCTTATTTTATTATCTTGAGTTAAAAATGCAGGGTGTAACACATATACACACACCTTTGTGTATATTCATATAAGCATTAAAAATCTCTTAAGGACAATAGATGCATGTGATTGATGGATGAGTAGATGGTTGATGGATGCTAGGATAAACGCTCTTATTAACTTGGAGATTTCGGGGACGAAATCCTTTAAGTAGGGGAGAATGTAACACCCTGTAATTTTAAAGGACATTATAATGGTAAACTAAAGGGTACTAAATTAAATATTGAGAATTAAGTAAAACAGATTATACCATTGCGTTCATCTTGGAATTTCGGTTAAGATAGACTCCGAGTTTGTGTAAAACGAACATCATATGAGGAAGATATAAAGGTTAGAAGTTTGTATGCATATAAGTAGAGTATATGTAAATAAAACAAACCAGAATTTTCAAAATAAATCAAACATAGAAGTGGGAAACCAAGGAAGGAAATTGACCCATTGGGGGTCGACCCATGACCTGGTTGGGTCGACCTATGGGTCAACCTAAGGGCATGTTGGTCGATCCATAGGTCAAACCATGTGGGGGTGGGTCGACCCACACTGGATCTGGCTGAATTCGTTTCTCTGAACCTGGACTTGTTTGGTGACAAGGTTCGTTGGAGATAGCCTATATAAAGGACAACATTTAAATTGTTTTTCTACACCTAAAACAATGGAGACAATGAAATGTTGCCTTTACTTGAATTGAATCAGACTATCTTCTTCAACACCAGCCTATACGTATACAAGAATCTCTTCTGCAACATAAGAATATTATTCTTTGTTCTTTAGATCTAATCTCTGTGAGTTCATGTTACTTTTAGATATAAAAATTTAACAGTAACCCTAACATGTTTATAAACCAGGATCTGAACCTATGCCTATTAAGAATCTGATTCATACCTAAACAGTTCTGTTATTACAAGTATTCTTCTGTACACCTGATCTGTTATTCAGTTCTTATATGCCTATTTCTGCTATCATGTGACTATTTCTGTTATTATAATCCCATTTCTGTTCTTATCTCTCTTTCCCTTTTTTTATTTTTATAGTGTAGGCTACCTTCGAGTCTAGGCCAGTATTGCTGAAATATGCGTACGAGCGAAATTGGGAATGATAATTTAGGGGCATATCCTGTACTATGAATCATGACTGGGATTTGGGGGCATAACCTATACTATGAAATATTATTAAAATTTAAGGCATATGTTATATTGTGAATTATGACAGAAATTTGTGGGCACATAAATTTGTAGGCTTAATTTAAAGATTAAGCGGAACATGTTAATGAAGCTGTAAGTAGCCTATGAAACCTATTTAATCTGTTGGGGGTTATGAAAACCTATTTAATCTGTTGGGATTAAGTAAACCTTTTAAATCTATTGGGGTTAAATAAACATGTTAACCTGTGAAAACTCAACCTGTTAATCTTTGTGTGTGTGGGGGGGGGGGGGGGGTAGGCGAACCTGATAATATGTAAGCTTAACCTATTAAAAATCCTAGTTAATTAGGGGACAAAAGTTTAGTGGTTTGACTCGTGTCATCTGCTGTGTGGGACCCATATTAGTCAATAACCCATTCTGGTATTAAACGGGTACCCCACACTAGGTAGGAGTCAGGGCATGCATACTGAACTGATTATAAGAGGTTCATCTGAAAAAGCGTGTATACGGGCGTGTTCCAACGGAGTCATATGCGTGCATGAGTCTGGTCTTTAGTGGAAAATAAGCCATTGTAGCAACAGTATATAGGCCTGTGTCCTTCTATAGGTTGCCACTTTAGGAAGTAATACACCCCTGCTATGGGACCGACACATGGTATTTTCGAGTTAGGGAGCCGATCGCTTGGGGGTAGTAATTAGGGTACATCTAGTTCTGTTTGTTTCTTTTGAGGTACTTATTATTTCTGTTTGGGGGTAACACCGGCTATTTCTGTTGAGGTACCTGTTATTTCTGTTTGGGTAAGACCTGTTACTAGAGTACACCTAAAACTACCATTATGTTTCTGTTGGGATCATTCTGTTTCAGTTAAGTAATTAGGGGACACCTAATCCTGTCATAATCTGATATATTAGTATTGGTGTAGAGAAAGTAACTGAGAAGCATAGTTAACCCTATTTATTCTGTTTAGCCTGTGCATACCTCTTTTATGATACTGTTATCTCTCATCCGGTTTATATGCCTATCATGATGCTTTTACTTCTTTATATGCTAAAAGTCACTGGACTCGCTAGACTTTATGTCTGGCCCGTTTTGTTTCCTTTTCTCTCTTTTCCCTTTCCCTCCTCAGGTTCTCAGGGTGGTAATGCTCAGGCTTGATTAGGATTCTCTCTTCTGTTTCTGCTTGGATTTGGATTTGCTTTGATGTATCGATTCGACTGCTTGTCCACTTTATTATGGCTATTATTGGGGATTATGATTTTACGTTTCTGTACCCTGATGGTGTTTAGTGCAAGGCAAATGTTTTGTGTAACACCCCAAAGTTTAGCTAATACTAAAATTCTCTAAATAGTCTCAGATGTGGGAATTGGGGGTAACGGGCTGCGTCATTGCGTTCGTCTCGGAAAAATACGCGAAATAGAGTCCGAGTTTTCGAGAATCGGACTCCGTATGGCCCGGTTATGGCCCAATGAAGTTTGCAGAAAAATTAAAGCTTAAAACAGATTTAGAAATTTAAATTCGGATTTCAAATTAGAACCAGCGGGGCCAGGCGGGAAAATTCCCGCCCTGACCATGTCGACAGGGCTGTCGACAGGCCTGTCGACAGGGGGAGTCGACTTGCCTGTCGACTTGCCTGTCGACACGGCGTCTTGAGCCAGAAGGTTGGGTGCACCAGATTTGGTTTTCTGGCTAGGGCTGGGCTGGGTTCTAGAGATTTCCTAAATCTAACGGACCTAATCTAATTTAGGGTTAATCTAAGGGCCTAAAACACTCTCCTAATCTATAAATACACCCTAAACCTACCCTAATCCATACTAAAAATAGAAATGATGGCCTCATGCCGCCAAATTAAATCTTAGAAGGAGCCTCCACTTGTTTATGAAGGAAGTTGCAAGCTAATCACTCTCTAATCAATCTCTAATCATCACCATCTTCATATTTAGCAACTAGTTCCACTTCATAAGTTTGCTAATCTTGGTTTTGGTGAGTTTCTATCACTTTAACATCAATTGTTAAAGTAAGTAGATTGGGTCTAATGAGACTTATGGTCTTAGATGCGGATTAGTGAGTTTGAATCATTTGTAATGATATGCTACTCTATGTTTTTCTATGTTCATGCATAATTAATAAGTGAGTTTATGCATGTTTGATAAGTTGGTTTATGCATGCTTAACAAGTTGGTTTATGCATGTTTAACAAGTGGGTTTATGCATGTTTAATATGTGGGTTTATGCATATTTAACAAGTGGATTTATGCATGTTTAACAAAGTGAGTTATGCAAGTTCATATGCAAGTCATGTGTATGATGTTATGTAAGTTATGTGTAGGTTGATATGCAAGTTCATATGCAAGTTGTGTATATGCTTAAATGCAAGTTTAACATGATATGCAAGTTATGCATGCTTATGCAAGTATGTGAATGCTTATGCAAGTATGTGAATGCTTATGCAAGTTATGTGTATGCTTAAATGCAAGTTTAACATGTTATGCAAGTCATGAGAATGCTTACATGCAAGTTCAACATGTTATGCAAGATATGTGTATGATAGTATGCAAGCTTGGGTTAAATGTAGTTGGGTTAATATGTGCTCATATATGCAAGTTGACATCCTCTTAACCCATGACAAAGTTATATGCTAAACCCATGATATTTGTAATGGATCTTTCCCTTTATTATGTCATGAGAACGATTTACATGGGGAACGATGGGGTTGGTAAATATGTTAATAAAAGTGTGATTGGGTATGATTAAGCATACGATAAAATAAATAAATTAACATAAGTGGGAATTTACCTATTGAGTTAGGTCTACCCCATGGGAATTTACCTATTGAGTTATGTCTACCCATGTTATGAAAAACTTGATATTAATTAGGGATAATTAATATGGGGGTGATTAATTAGGTGTAATTAATCGACTAAGACACGAGGTTGGACTCATTTGTAGTGTAAAACTGCCCGGACCCGACCGGCCTAACCAGTTGCTACAAATGTCAGCCCAATGTGAGAGGTCTTAGCCATAAATTAAATACGTGATTAAAGTAAAGACACGAGGTTAGACTCTGTTATGACGTAAGACTGCCCGGACCCTACCGGCTTAACCAGGCGGTCATAACAGCCAGTCTAATGTGGGAGGTCTTTATGGGAGATCACGGTCTTAATTAATTAAGAAACACTTAACCATATTAGCATGTAGTGGGACATGAGGGGTTAAGTGGGTGCCTTGGGTGGCATGTGGAAATTTAATGGTTGCCTTGGGTGGCATGTGGAATCTAGTGGGTTGCCTTGGGTGGCAATAGAAAATACGAGTAGAATACTTAACCAAGTGAAACATGTAATTAAACATGATTAAAGGGTTAAGTGGGATACACTAGATAAGTGACAAGCTTAGGTGGGTAGCTTGTGGGGGCCCATTTCAACCAATATCCCAAACGTATCTTTGCGGGCTCGACCCATGTCGAGTGACGGGACACGCATATTGGGCTTGATTATAAGAGGCCAAAACGGGTTAGCGGTGGCAACGCAAGTCCAACGGGTTTCATATGCGTGTGTGGGCCCGGGCTGGTAGATAAGCCGTCGTTGCATCGTGTAGATATAAAGCCGTGCACCGTTGATATTATCAGGTGGCCACTTTAGGGGAGTGATACACCCCACTGTGGGACCAGCACGGGTATCTACGGTAGGGAGCCGATCGCTGGGGAGTAGTGGGTACACCTAATAAAGATAGGGGCAGACGGCACCTATGTAAGGGTACACGGAACTACTGGGTAAAATTACTAAGTACACCTAGTGGAGATAGGGGCAGACGGCACCTATGTAGTCAGCTAGGGGTACACGAGACTACTGGGGAAAAATTTTCTAAGTCCTTGGGAGGGATCAACCTTTAAGTAGAAACGACTGGTGTGGTGCAGTTAGTAATTATCCTTGGGTGGGTAGATGCGTCTGTACAGTTATCTTAGTTTATCCTAAGTCTATCAAGCTGCTTAGTGTAGCCATTCGTCCCCAGACATTACCATGGGTCAAGTTTATATCTCCTCTGGTTACTTTAATGATTGTATTGTTAAAGTTATAGGACTCGCTCAGACTTATGTCTGACCCCGTTGTTTTTATCTTTTTCCCAACCCTCAGGTCCTACGGTGGATCCTAGCAGTAGTGGAGCTTGATCGGATTGCTGTTCCAGTCTTTAGGAGCTTGGATAGATGTAAAGCTCCAGTTATCCAGTTATCTTTTCTTTTGTCCTGGCTATTGTATGAGAGAGTGGGATTATGTACTTCTTTATTTGATGGATATTGTACTTGACTTTTATTTTGGTTTTATGATGTAACCAGACATGTTTACTTCCGCTGTTATGAGATGATGTTTTAAAATTTCAAGTACTATTTATATCTGTCTTGTTGTAATTTTTCTGTTCTATATTCACTAAAATACTCCACCAATGCTATGGCATTCCCTTAGAGAGTGACCATAGCGGGCGTGGGGTGTTACACGTGGTATCAGAGCAAAGGTTACCGGAACAGATAAAATTTTTAGAAAACTATTTTTCTAAAACATTTTTGGAAGAGATATTTTCAAAAACATGTCTTTAAAGAGAAAGGTTTTTGAAGGAAAAGCATAATCCCCAATAGCCATATCTATATCCTTCGAATTCTCCGTTTTGAATCTTTCCTTTTTCGTTTCAGCATGGCCGAGAATCTTAACTTTCCGGAGGGTGTGACGGTACCAGTATGGTATAGGAGATTGATGGAGGCTAGGGCCACCACTGCGGGTCCAGCAAATGTTCCTCCACCAACCGTAGCACCCGATCTTCCTCCTCCCCCTCCTCCTCGCACGGATACTTTTGCTAAGACTTGCAAGGAATTTAAAGCTATGGGAGGGAAACCTTTTCAAGGATCTGAAACTTTTGTGGAGGCTAGAGATTGGCTTAAGGAGGTGGAAGAGTTGATAGATATCTTTGAGATGGAAGAAGGAAAGAAAGTCAAGTTGGCTGCTTGGTTAATGAAGGGAGAGGCCTCATTCTGGTGGGAGGTCACTAATGGAGAACGCCCCGTTGACTCTTGGGCGGATTTTAGGCAAAGATTTGTGGCAAAGTTTCTCTCAAGGGCGGAGGAAAACTTGTATATGGAAAGATTCTTGACTCTAAAGCAGGGAAATCTCTCGGTGAAGGAATATGTCAACAAGTTTAATCAATTGGCGAGGTTTGCCCTAGACATGGTGAATACACCGGAGAAGAAGGCTTTGAGGTTCGTGAAAGGCTTGAATGAACCGATGCATGGGTTGGCTATGACTCATATCCCTATGGGGGCCACCTTTGAGAAGCTAGTTGACATGGCACTCATGTATGAAGAAGAGAAGGGTCCCAATGCTAATAGGGCACCCGAGAAGAAGGGAGATCAAAAGAGACCTCAGCAACAACAACAAAACAAAGGTGGGAAAGGCAACGGTGGCAAAGGCAAGAAGAAGTGTTTCAATTGTGGAACACCTGGCCACCTAAGCAAGGATTGTCGCAAGAAGAAGAAGACTGGCTGCTTCCACTGTGGCGAAGCAGGGCATCTAGTGAAAGACTGTCCTAAGAAAGGGCAAAGGACAGGATCTACCTCAGGAGGACAGGTGCAAGCTCTTATGGCACCGGGTCAGGCTAGGGGGCAAGTGCAGGCTCTCGCGGTTCCACCGATTCAGGAGAGAGGTAGAACTATTTCCGTTGAAAGTCTGGTTTTTCTATTTGATCATCCTGTCCGTACATTGTTTGATTCAGGCGCATCGCATTCGTTTATCTCATCATCATTAGTTGAGTCACTGCACTTAGACACCAGTCTGGTAGATGATCCCTTGGTTGTTTCAAACCCAATTGGGGGCTCCACTTATTTGTCCATGATATGTTTGGGTTTGAAGATTTCTATACTTAGCATTGAGTTTAGATGTGATGCTTCACGGGCTATGGGTTGATTTTGGGCATGGACTGGTTATCCAGTAATGGTGCCGTTCTTGATTGCGAAAGGAGAGTTGTTAGGCTCATGACCCGCTTGGGTAATACTCTCGAGATTTCTTGTAATCCCATGGACTCTGTTATGCTAAGTTATCTTGAATCGCTTGACGCTTCGATCGAGACTTTGCAATCTGTTAGAGTGGTCCGGGAATATCCGGATGTGTTTGAGGAGGTGAAGGGCTTACCTCCGAAGAGGGAGATTGACTTCCGAATATATCTGGTGGATAATGCTAAACCGGTATCTTTACCAGTGCGCCACATGGCTCCTCGTGAGAGGAGGGAACTCCATAAGCAAGTAGGGGAGTTGCTTGAGAAGGGGTTCATAAGACGAAGTATATCGGAGTGGGGTGCTCCAGTAGTATTTGCTACAAAGGCGGATGGGTCCCTCGGACTTTGTGTAGACTATAGAGAACTCAACAAGCTCACAAAGAAGAATAGACACCCATTGCCGAGGATTGATGATCTTTTCGATCAGTTGGTTGGCGCTTCAGTATTTTCTCAGTTGGACTTAGCCACGGGGTTTCATCAGTTGAGGGTGGCTGAGGATAGCATAGACAAGACTGCCTTTAGAACTCCGGATGGTTTCTATGAGTGGCTAGTGATGCCATTTGGGCTGACGAACGCCCCTGCATACTTTGTTGATTTGATGAGTAGGGTGTTCAGGGAGTTCCTTAATAAATTCGTGGTGGTCTTTGTGGATGACATCTTAGTATTTTCTAAGAGTGAAGAAGAGCATGCCCTACATCTTGGGGAGGTTTTGAAGACTCTTCGAGCACATAGCCTTAAGGCTAAATTCTCTAAATGTCACTTCTGGAGGAAGGAGGTGCGGTTCTTGGGGCACGTGGTCTCCAAGGAAGGGATAGATGTGGATCCCGCGAAGGTAGTATCAATTCAGGATTGGAAGGTTCCGAAGAATGCTACCGAAGTAAGAAGTTTCTTGGGGTTGGCGGGTTATTATAGGAAGTTTATTAAAGACTTCGCGAAGATATCAGCCCCATTAACCCGCTTAACAAAGAAGAATCTTGTTTTCACATGGGACGTAGATTGTGATGATGCGTTCCGACGGTTAAAGAGAGCTTTAACCACTGCTCCAGTTTTAGTATTGCCAGATGGGAGCAAGCCATTTGTTGTTTATACCGATGCTTGTGGGACAGGACTTGGCGCAGTCTTAATGCAAGAGGGAAGGGTAATAGCCTATGGTGGAAGGCAGTTGAGGGCACATGAGAAGAATTACCCTACCCACGATCTAGAGTTGGCCGCTATTGTTTTTGCGCTTAAGATTTGGCACCATTATCTTCTTGGTGAGAGATTCGAATTGTTCACTGACCACAAATCATTGAAGTACTTGTTTTCTCAGAAGGATTTGAATCTGAGACAGCAAAGGTGGATGGAATTCTTAGCATCCTATGATTTCGAGATAGCGTATACCCCTGGCAAGGGTAACGTGGTGGCAGACGCCTTGAGCAGAAAGAGGTTGTCCTTGAGTCCATTGTTCGTGGAACAACGAAGCTTGGAATTTATCTCAATGTTTGATTTTAGACCTTCCGTTGATTATGTACCCGGTTTGCTAGCTTCCTTGGAGGCTAGACCTACTCTTTTGGGGCGGATTGGAGAAGCACAGAGGGACGACCCACAGTTGGTTGAGTTGGTAGAGAAGCTCATAAGGGGGGAGTCATCCAGCCATTTGAGTAGGTACACCCTAGACGATAGGGGGTGCTTGCGTAGAGACGGTAGACTTTGTGTACCGCAAGACGAGGGTTTGAGGAAGGCTATTCTTGATGATGCACACCGTTCTAGGATGACCATTCATCCCGGTGGGGACAAGATGTACCGAGACATGAAGAGGGTTTTCTTCTGGGCCGGTATGAAGAAAGATGTGGCCGAGTATGTCGCTCGATGCTTGGTGTGCCAACAAGTGAAGGCGGAGCAAAAGAAACCTGGTGGGTTGCTTCACCCATTGGAAGTTCCGCAATGGAAGTGGGATAGCGTCTCGATGGATTTTATTGACGGGTTACCCAGATCGAGGAAGGGTAATACAGGAATTTGGGTAGTGGTAGACAGACTTACTAAGAGCACCCATTTCATACCTGTGAAGAGCAAGAGGACCGCTCATGGCTAGCTTCAGTATATCTTCGAGAGATAGTTCGATTGCATGGGGTACCCTCTAGCATAGTGAGTGATCGAGATCCTATCTTCACTAGCGAGTTCTGGAGGAGTTTGCAAGAAGCAGTGGGGACTCAATTGTGTCTGAGCACCGCATATCATCCTCAGACAGACGGCCAAACTGAGAGGGTGAATCGTGTTCTAGAAGACCTTTTGAGGCTTTGTATCTTAGATTTTGGAGGTACATGGGAAGAGCATCTTCCATTGGTGGAGTTCGCATATAATAACAGCTTTCAGTCCAGTATTGGTATGGCTCCTTTCGAAGCTCTCTATGGAAGGCCTTGTCGATCACCTACATGTTGGTGGGAATCTACGGATAAGATCTTGCTTGGGCCTGATATGGTTAGGGAGACTTCCGAGAAGATTGACTTGATTCGAAGAAGGATGAAAGCAGCGCAAGATAGGCAAAAATCTTATGCGGACAAGAGAAGGACGGATCTTGAGTTTGAGGTTGGGGACATGGTTTTTGTCAAAGTATCTCCGTTGAGAAATGTTGTTCGCTTTGGATCCGTTGGGAAGTTAGCACCGAGGTTTGTTGGGCCGTTTCCTATTAAGGAAAGGATTGGACGGATGGCATATAGGGTGGAGTTGCCCGACAGACTTAGTGGTGTTCATGATGTATTCCATGTATCACATCTGAGGAAGTGCTTACATGAGACGGCAGAGGTGGTAGAGCCGAGCTTGCTTAGAGATGTAGAGGTAGAGCGTGATGCGACGATTCGACGAGCTCCTACCCGCATCCTTGGGTCAGAGACTAGGAAATTGAGGAATCGAGAGGTTCAGCTAGTCAAAGTGCAATGGGGAGAAGATGAGAGCAACGCAACTTGGGAGACGGAAGCGAAGATGCGTTCATTGTACCCATTTCTTTTTGAGGGTATGTCTTTACTTTCTCCTCTATCGTTGTCTAGTACTTATCTTATCTTTAGTATATCCTCTCGTTAGTACTGAATGACCTTTAGATAGGGTAAACCTATGGTTGAAACATGTGTTTGAGACATGTTATGGTTGATGGATGCAAGTGGTTGCTAGTGGTTGCTCGTGGATGCATGTACACACACTCTAGGCACTAGATCGGCTCAATCACTTCATATTGCATATTGCATAAAATTGTGTGTAGGAAACTATATTTATGGATGTATAATGATTGTGTTATCATATGGATGATGCATTTTGGTGAATGATTGTGCACTCATGTAGATATTGTATGTGTCGATAGGGTTCTCTCGCATACATAATGGATGCATGGCACTATCATGGTTTGCATATGTTCATACATTAGATAGGGAACATATACACACACTTTTTGCATATGCTCATACATCATTAGAAATTGTTTTAAGGACAATGGATGCCCGTGTTTTGATGGATTGAGTAGATGGTTGTTTGGATGGTAGGATATGCATTCTCCTTAGCTTAGAGATTTCGGGGACGAAATCCTTTAAGGAGGGGAGAATGTAACACCCCGAAGTTTAGCTAATACTAAAATTCTCTAAATAGTCTCAGATGTGGGAATTGGGGGTAACGGGCTGCGTCATTGCGTTCGTCTCGGAAAAATACGCGAAATAGAGTCCGAGTTTTCGAGAATCGGACTCCGTATGGCCCGGTTATGGCCCAATGAAGTTTGCAGAAAAATTAAAGCTTAAAACAGATTTAGAAATTTAAATTCGGATTTCAAATTAGAACCAGCGGGGCCAGGCGGGAAAATTCCCGCCCTGACCATGTCGACAGGGCTGTCGACAGGCCTGTCGACAGGGGGAGTCGACTTGCCTGTCGACTTGCCTGTCGACACGGCGTCTTGAGCCAGAAGGTTGGGTGCACCAGATTTGGTTTTCTGGTTAGGGCTGGGCTGGGTTCTAGAGATTTCCTAAATCTAACGGACCTAATCTAATTTAGGGTTAATCTAAGGGCCTAAAACACTCTCCTAATCTATAAATACACCCTAAACCTACCCTAATCCATACTAAAAATAGAAATGATGGCCTCATGCCGCCAAATTAAATCTTAGAAGGAGCCTCCACTTGTTTATGAAGGAAGTTGCAAGCTAATCACTCTCTAATCAATCTCTAATCATCACCATCTTCATATTTAGCAACTAGTTCCACTTCATAAGTTTGCTAATCTTGGTTTTGGTGAGTTTCTATCACTTTAACATCAATTGTTAAAGTAAGTAGATTGGGTGTAATGAGACTTATGGTCTTAGATGCGGATTAGTGAGTTTGAATCATTTGTAATGATATGCTACTCTATGTTTTTCTATGTTCATGCATAATTAATAAGTGAGTTTATGCATGTTTGATAAGTTGGTTTATGCATGCTTAACAAGTTGGTTTATGCATGTTTAACAAGTGGGTTTATGCATGTTTAATATGTGGGTTTATGCATATTTAACAAGTGGATTTATGCATGTTTAACAAAGTGAGTTATGCAAGTTCATATGCAAGTCATGTGTATGATGTTATGTAAGTTATGTGTAGGTTGATATGCAAGTTCATATGCAAGTTGTGTATATGCTTAAATGCAAGTTTAACATGATATGCAAGTTATGCATGCTTATGCAAGTATGTGAATGCTTATGCAAGTATGTGAATGCTTATGCAAGTTATGTGTATGCTTAAATGCAAGTTTAACATGTTATGCAAGTCATGATAATGCTTACATGCAAGTTCAACATGTTATGCAAGATATGTGTATGATAGTATGCAAGCTTGGGTTAAATGTAGTTGGGTTAATATGTGCTCATATATGCAAGTTGACATCCTCTTAACCCATGACAAAGTTATATGCTAAACCCATGATATTTGTAATGGATCTTTCCCTTTATTATGTCATGAGAACGATTTACGTGGGGAACGATGGGGTTGGTAAATATGTTAATAAAAGTGTGATTGGGTATGATTAAGCATACCATAAAAAAAAAATTAACATAAGTGGGAATTTACCTATTGAGTTAGGTCTACCCCATGGGAATTTACCTATTGAGTTAGGTCTACCCATGTTATGAAAAACTTGATATTAATTAGGGATAATTAATATGGGGGTGATTAATTAGGTGTAATTAATCGACTAAGACACGAGGTTGGACTCATTTGTAGTGTAAAACTGCCCGGACCCGACCGGCCTAACCAGTTGCTACAAATGTCAGCCCAATGTGAGAGGTCTTAGCCATAAATTAAATACGTGATTAAAGTAAAGACACGAGGTTAGACTCTGTTATGACGTAAGACTGCCCGGACCCTACCGGCTTAACCAGGCGGTCATAACAGCCAGTCTAATGTGGGAGGTCTTTATGGGAGATCACGGTCTTAATTAATTAAGAAACACTTAACCATATTAGCATGTAGTGGGACATGAGGGGTTAAGTGGGTGCCTTGGGTGGCATGTGGAAATTTAATGGTTGCCTTGGGTGGCATGTGGAATCTAGTGGGTTGCCTTGGGTGGCAATAGAAAATACGAGTAGAATACTTAACCAAGTGAAACATGTAATTAAACATGATTAAAGGGTTAAGTGGGATACACTAGATAAGTGACAAGCTTAGGTGGGTAGCTTGTGGGGGCCCATTTCAACCAATATCCCAAACGTATCTTTGCGGGCTCGACCCATGTCGAGTGACGGGACACGCATATTGGGCTTGATTATAAGAGGCCAAAACGGGTTAGCGGTGGCAACGCAAGTCCAACGGGTTTCATATGCGTGTGTGGGCCCGGGCTGGTAGATAAGCCGTTGTTGCATCGTGTAGATATAAAGCCGTGCACCGTTGATATTATCAGGTGGCCACTTTAGGGGAGTGATACACCCCACTGTGGGACCAGCACGGGTATCTACGGTAGGGAGCCGATCGCTGGGGAGTAGTGGGTACACCTAATAAAGATAGGGGCAGACGGCACCTATGTAAGGGTACACGGAACTACTGGGTAAAATTACTAAGTACACCTAGTGGAGATAGGGGCAGACGGCACCTATGTAGTCAGCTAGGGGTACACGAGACTACTGGGGAAAAAATTTCTAAGTCCTTGGGAGGGATCAACCTTTAAGTAGAAACGACTGGTGTGGTGCAGTTAGTAATTATCCTTGGGTGGGTAGATGCGTCTGTACAGTTATCTTAGTTTATCCTAAGTCTATCAAGCTGCTTAGTGTAGCCATTCGTCCCCAGACATTACCGTGGGTCAAGTTTATATCTCCTCTGGTTACTTTAATGATTGTATTGTTAAAGTTATAGGACTCGCTCAGACTTATGTCTGACCCCGTTGTTTTTATCTTTTTCCCAACCCTCAGGTCCTACGGTGGATCCTAGCAGTAGTGGAGCTTGATCGGATTGCTGTTCCAGTCTTTAGGAGCTTGGATAGATGTAAAGCTCCAGTTATCCAGTTATCTTTTCTTTTGTCCTGGCTATTGTATGAGAGAGTGGGATTATGTACTTCTTTATTTGATGGATATTGTACTTGACTTTTATTTTGGTTTTATGATGTAACCAGACATGTTTACTTCCGCTGTTATGAGATGATGTTTTAAAATTTCAAGTACTATTTATATCTGTCTTGTTGTAATTTTTCTGTTCTATATTCACTAAAATACTCCACCAATGCTATGGCATTCCCTTAGAGAGTGACCATAGCGGGCGTGGGGTGTTACATTTTGTTTTGATGTACTCAATTTCAGTATTTTATGCATGATGTTGTAATAGGTTTTGAGACTACGATGTTTTCTGCAAAATAATGAAGTTTTAAGTTTCTGCTGTTATTTTATACCTGTCTTGTGATATTTTGTTTCTGTTTTCCTATAATGCTTCACATAACTTAATGCATTTTGATAAAGAGTGACATTAACGGACGTGGGGTGTCACAAAGTACCCTACCACATCCCTCGAAACTCGAATGCTTCCGTCTAGTCCCGCAGATCAAGCTAACAGAATAATCAATAGAATAACCAGCCAGAATAATCAGATGGACATGCTACTCCCGTGTCGCCAGACACCTCGATGACCTACCTCGTTGGATTCTTCACCTTCGTACATGCGGACTGGTCCAAGCGCATTACACTATCGTATTATTTGATCCACACCCAATCTTTTAATCAAGCACTTGTCGTATCTTATTATGTTGCTAATTAACTTGATTATTCCTTTTTCACTGTTATCTCAAGTTACTAGATTCATTAGCACACAATTGGCTTCTTACTTACTTTATTTAGCCCTATGTCGCCAGAGCGAGCTTCCAGTTATTACTTATTTCCTTTATTAGACTTCATATTTTCCATTTTATAATTCTATTAATAATAAGCCTACTTCATTCTTTCTTATTTAATCATAACCTTGTTATCACAACCTTTTGTTGTTATTTACTTATTAACTTAGTTCCTTTAACTAAGGTTTATTAATAAGTTTCTTTTTTCATTTATCATAACTCATGTCATAATTTCCACTTGTCTCTAGGACAAGCCTACCTATTATATTACATTCTCATAATTAATCATAATAGGTTATATTCCCCTTTCATCACAATTCCTTTACTGTTGTAAACTTTCTTAAATCAACATTATTTATATTCACATTGTTTTTAGGAAAACATTTCATGTACTTCATTAGTTTGATTTACAGAAAGATATAATGATCTATTTCCACAATGCTCACTGACTTAGATTCGTAGTTGCAAATTGTTTCTTTTATTTTCATTGTGATCCTTCTCACAACTACGTTCTCAGAAATTTGTCGCTTTGGAAATATACCATTTTTCCCATATCCAAGTAATTCAGTCCACTACAGATCTTCCCTTCTTATTTTTTGAGTTTGGCATTGAATTCCTATTTCACATGTTGTTTACAATTACTGTAAGTCCTCTTTAATCATTTAGGCATATCAATTCTTAAAGATGTATTCATATTAATGGCAGGTTCTACAATTCCAATATTATAGTAAATTCTCAATTCAAACAGCAGACATTTTGGAGTTAGGTTTTATACAACAACAATTTTCTCAACTTATTTTAAATAAGATTCAACGCAATAACCACAAATTACAGTTATTTAACATGTTAAAAATTAAGGAGAATGTGGATAGCAAATATACCATTACCCAAAAAGTATAATTCTAAATCCACTTACTTGACAACTTTCTAATCCTTGAATTTGATCCAGATCTGTTATTCCATGGCCTTCTTAACTGAATCTATTATTAAAATAACCACTTCACAAGTATGATGCTAAAATAAGATGGGAAAAAAGAAACCAAAATAAACCAGATTCAAGAACTTACCTCAGTTGATCAGAAATCTGGACACATATGTTGTAGATTTACATTCTTTATCTTCAAATCTTGAATCAGAACCCCTAAGAACTAATGTTCAAATTTCTGAAAGATTTGGAGAAGAAAGAAAATGGCAGAGCCTTAGCAGTGTCTTGGAAAATATGAGTTTAAAGTCAGACCCTGCTAGTCTATTTATAGGTGTACAGGAAATCCTGGTCCCTCAGATTTGATAATATAAAATCTGATCCGCATAAATCAGAAAAAGCACGTCACCAGCCACACAGATCTAATCCTAAGTGGGTCGACCCCTGTGTCGATGCACCTTAGAGATGGTTCGACCCAAAGGTCAATACATGGTTTGACCCATGTGAAGACTGGATCGACCAATCCCTAGGTCTGCACATGTATTTATGCTGCTTAAATTTTTTAGTAAAGTTTAATTTATTTCTTAATATAATTCATTAGAATTATAATCTTCCCATTATAACTCATCTTTAGATTTAAATTTCTAATTTGCACGCATATGTATGCATATAATATTTTAATTATTAATTCGTTAATAACTTTCCCATACAAGCTCCGTTTTGGACATGTCATATACTAAAACAAATCAGAAAATTGCCACGAAGACAATGGTATATGTATAGGGGACAAATTCTAAAATCATAAATTATCGATATTATCATTTAATATTAATATAAAATACGGTTGTTACACTATTCTACTATCTAAAAAAGATAGGAAGAATCTGTTGGCTCGCTTTTTGGCCAAGCCATCCAGGATCATTCATGAAAGGAAATCAGGAAACCAAGTCCCCCAAGAAAGTGGAAGGACGGATCGCACGCCATCGTCTCGCCCTGGAACGGATCGCACGCCATCGTCTCGCCCAGGAATGGATCGCGCTCTATCGACTCGCCCAGGAATGGATCGCGCTCTATCGACTCGCCCAGGAACGGATCGCTCCCATCTCGTCGACGAACGTCACCTCCAGGCGATCCGATCCCTTGTAACGAACCGAACCCCCTGACCCGTTCAACCACGAGCTGGTCTTCAGCGATCCGAATCGCACGGATCTGACGACACCTGTTCACAACGGCTAGTTTGACTGTTTCTTCAATGGTGGCGATGCGATCCGAAAATCTCGGGATTCGTGCCACGTGTCTGCGATCCGCCTGACAAAATCAGCTATAAATAGCCCAGAGCTTGGCATTTTTCGGGAGCTTTTTGGCAATAGTGAATAATGAGTCCGTCATTGTTGTCAAACCACTGAAATACTGAGAGAAATCTCTGTTGTACTGGCTTTTAAAGCATAATCAATAAGATATAAAGTGGACGTAGGCTCGTTAACGCCGAACCACTATAAATTCTGAGTGTTATTTTCTTTTTCCTTGTTCCTCATTTAGAATTCTCTACAGTTCATAACAATTTGGGTGTTAGGTCCAAATTTCGATCTAACATTTTTGGTGCTTTCACTGAGAAACTCAGCCTTAAAGTTTCGCCATTCGTTTTCTTGAAGATTCCAGCGATTCGGATATCATGGCTGGAAAAAGATCTAAAGTTTCGCAGATCAACGAAACGATCGAGGAGAGTGCGCACGAACTGGGCAACGAAGAGACTCTGGATCGCGGAGCGCAGGGGGCGATCCGATCCGATGAAAACACCTCATTCCGAGTCGATGAGAACGAGACGATCCGCGCTACTGAAGGAGTTGTTACTCGATCCCGGGGCAACACCTTGCAGCCTCCGCGCACCATGACCACGAGTCGATCCCAGGGGGGCGCAGCGAACCTCCCTCCACGAACCGCAGCTACCCGAACTGATGGTCAGAACACAACTCGACCTGGAAAAGAACCCATGACCCACTCCTATCGCCCTGGAACCTCTGCTCGACCCGGTCCGAGCACTATGCCCATAAGAGAGGGTGATGGTGGCCATTATGATCCTGCTACTCCTGTTACTGAGGGGGATCTTTCCCGTTTTGTCGAAATGTGGGATAGGTTATTTGATGAGTTAGCCGCCCAAAGGCAGGAAAGTTCTATCCTACGGCAAAACCTGACGGCTATGGATAGAAGACTTGATGAGCTAACAAGGCAAAGAACATCGCCAGTTCGTCCACTCACCCCAGCATATTCCTCTTCATCTGAAGAATCGCCGAGACCTCCGCGGCGACCGTATGAAAGAGCCGAAAACATAGAACAGCTTCGGTTCGGGACCCTGCCCTCTCAAGAAGAAGAAGAACTAGGGGCTAGACCCGCAAACCGTAATATGGATGGTCAAGCAACGACCCTCGGGACTCGAGGCGTGAACAGTCCTGTGCATGACAGGCCACCTCAGCCCCATCGCGGTACACATACTCATGATAACAGGGGGCAGCGAGGCCCCGTCCATGCCCCGGATTTTGTGGCTACTCCCCGAAGAGAGATCAGAGAGCCTCGTCGGGCCAGAGGCACTGATCCTGAACCTCCTTTGACTAGTGCGAACGTTGCAGCCATGGTTCACCAGATTTTGGCCGACAGCCGTGGACAGCGGAACGAGGATTGGGGGATCGACCGTAGTCATACTCCTTTTACTGACGATATTTTGGATGCAACTTTTCCAAGGCGTTTCAACATGCCACAAATGAACCGATATGCAGGGAGGTCTGATCCTGTTCAGCACCTAATGAGATACTCTTGGTCAATGACTGCTGCCGCCGCTTCTGACGCGGTTAAGTGTAAAGCGTTTCCCATATTCCTGGAAGACGTGGCTTTGCTATGGTTTACTCGCCTGCCGGCAAGATCGATCTCCAGCTTCAGGGAACTAAGCGAGAAGTTCGTAGAGCAATTCCGTATCTACGCACAGAAGACGAAAAGCGTGATCGATCTATTTCTTGTCAAACAGCGACCAGGCGAAAGTCTAAAGACGTACCTGGATCGTTTCAATTTGGCCGCCACTGAGGTCAAAGATCCTCATGAGCCGACCATTGTCGCAGCACTAATTGATGGAGTGGATAAGGACACTGAATTCGGGAGGTACTTGGCAGGCAAACCACCCCACACCAGAGAATTATTCTATGAGAAAGCCAATGTACATCTACGCCGGGAAGAGGTGTACGCGAACCGAAAGCTTAAAACAACTGATAAGGAAGAAGTTCAGAGCAATGTCGCCATCAAACAGACTGGAGACAACTCGGGGAAAGTTGAGGCTAACATCGGAAATCAGAACCAGGGTGGTCGCCGACCGGGTAACAACAATAACAATGCTAATGGCAACAGCCGGAAGAGGGGCCGAGGGAACGACTCCCAGAGAAGGACTCGTCCCAGGGCCTTTGAAAGTTATACACCCATAAATGATACTCTGGAGAATATCTTCATGGATGCGTATGAAGTCCTCCAGAATAAGAGGCCACCTCCTAGAGAGTCGACAGAAAAAGAGCGTGAGACAGGGAAGTTTTGCCTCTTTCATCAAATTCACGGCCATTCGACGAATGAATGCCGTCACCTGAGGGACGTAGTCGAAAGGTTGCTTCGAGAAGGGAAGCTAGACGAATACAGAGTAGCGCCTAGGGACAGGGGGCAAGCAGTGCAGGCCCCGAATCAGAATCAAAATCAACTTGCTGCTAGGCCAACTGCTCAGCAAAAGGGAAAGAATATTGTAATCAACACCGTGATCGGTGGACTTTACCTTGCTGGGCACAGTTCCAAAGCTTTAGATCAATATGTCAACGCAGCCAAACAACACCTCGAAGTGGGGGAATGTAGCAACCCCGAGGACAGTGTTCCGGTGAAGCAGCAAAAGATGATGACTGATGATGTTGTTTTCCGAGAGCGAGAAAGCATTGGGGTCCATGCTCCAACTGAAGATCCACTTGTAATCACAATACCCATTGGGCCAGCCACTGTTCATAAGGTACTGGTGGACAACGGGAGTTCCGTTAATATCCTTTTCAAAAAAGCCTTTGACCAGATGAATCTTGAGATAAAAGACTTGAAGCCCTGCCGAGGATGGATTCGTGGATTCAACGGAGCATCCACCGCACCTATGGGTTACGTAGAATTGCCAGTTACACTTGGGGAAGGAGAACGTCAGAGAGTGAGAATCCTTCCCTTTGTGGTTTTGGATGTCGAATCGCCATACAATGCCTTCTTGGGCCGGCCGGCCCTCGCAAAATTCAGAGCCTGTATAGCCCCCTGGTGCTTGCTATTGAAGTTCCCCACAGAAGCCGGCGTTGGTATCGTCAGAGGGGATCAAGTTGCTGCGCGAGCATGTTATGTTGCCGAATTAAAGTTGCTTCGCAATGGCGGGGATATTGAAACTAAAGGCACTCCTCCCCTTTGGGGGCGGAAACCTTATAGCAATCAAAGAGGATAATTGTTGGAGAGTTGCCTAGAGTGATGCCCGAGGATATAGATCCCAGAGAGGATCAAGAACCCGGGGGCAGAACGGCAACTCCCAACGAAGCAACTGTGGATGTGCCAATCGATGACAGTGATCCGGAGAAGGTCCTTAAGATTGGATCCCAGTTAAGTCCGACTCTTGCCGAAGAATTGACAACTTTCTTAAAGAACAACTTGGATGTATTCGCTTGGACCCATGCGGACATGTGCGGGATATCCCCATCAGTCATGAGCCATTCTTTGAGCATTAACCCCAAACATCCTCCAGTGAAGCAAAAAAGGCGAGTGCTGGGCCCAGAGAGGTCCGCTGCCTTGAAAGAAGAGGTTGGGAAGCTAAAGAGTAATGGATTTATCAGAGATTCAACTTACCCGGATTGGATTTCGAACCCAGTCCTGGTAAAAAAGGCCAACGGGAAGTGGCGAACGTGTATCGACTTCTCGGATTTAAACAAAGCTTGTCCCAAAGATAGTTTCCCATTACCTCGAATTGACCAGTTGGTAGATTCGACGGCGGGTCATGAGCTTCTCTCATTCATGGATGCTTATTCGGGATACAATCAGATTCCGATGCATGTTCCGGACCAAGAACATACTAGCTTTATCACTGATCTGGGATTATATTGTTACATAGTAATGCCCTTTGGTTTGAAGAATGCAGGCGCTACGTACCAACGTTTGGTCAACAGAATGTTTTATAACCAAATCGGGAAAACGATGGAGGTGTACGTCGACGATATGTTGGTTAAATCCAAGCAATCCTTTCAACACACTACTGACTTGGCAGAGATGTTCGGCATTCTTCAAAAGTATGGGATGAAACTCAATCCCACCAAATGTTCATTCGGTGTTGCTTCTGGAAAATTCTTAGGATTCATTGTCAGTTCGCGCGGTATCGAGATTAATCCGGACCAGATCACGGCAATCAGGAACATTCAGGAACCTAGGCAAATTAAGGACGTGCAAAGCCTTGCCGGAAAAGTGGCCGCACTAAGCAGATTTATCTCCAGGGCTACGGATAAGTGCATCCCATTCTTCGAATTAATAAAGCGGGGAAAACGCCACTTTAAATGGACACCTGACTGCGTGGAAGCGTTCCAGAACTTGCTCAGACACTTGGAGAAACCTCCAATCCTATCTAAACCAATAGACCACGAGGATTTATTCGTGTATTTGGCAGTATCATCTCATGCAGTCAGCTCAGCGTTGGTAAGGGAAGAGGAGAAGGTCCAAAGACCTGTGTATTACGTGAGCAAAAAATTAACAGCGGCAGAGCGTAATTATCCACGGATAGAAAAACTGGCGTATAGTTTACTGATTGCCTCCAGAAAACTTCGGCACTACTTTCAAGCGCATCCTATTATCATATATACTGATCACCCACTCAAGCAAGTTCTACAGAGACCAGAGGCGTCTGGAAGATTACTGAAATGGAATATTGAGTTAAGTCAATTTGACTTGAACTTTCAGCCCAGACGGTCAATTCGGGGGCAAGTGATAGCTGACTTCATAACAGAATTCACTGTTCCTGAAGAAGACATAGCAAACGAAGAAGTGGAACCCTCAAAGTTACTTTTCGACCCTAATGTCTGGAGATTATATACTGATGGTGCTAGAAATAACGAAAGATCCGGCGCTGGAATAGTGCTTGAAACCCCCGAGAAACGATTGATAACTTATGCCATCCGAATGGAGTTCCAGGCCACTAACAACGATTCTGAATATGAAGCTCTGATAGCCGGATTAAAAATTGCAAAGTTGCTAGAAGTCACAAAACTGAACATCTTCTGCGACTCCAAGTTAGTTGTGAACCAAGTTACTGGGAGATACCAAGCTAAAAGTGCAAGATTGATTCTATACTTAAAGAAAGTGAAAGAGCTGCTGAATGGGTTTGATCACTGCAGCATATCTCATATTCCGCGGTCAGAAAATCAGCAGGCAGACAAGTTGGCAAAGATGGCTAGTTCTGACGATCCTGAGGTGATAGGGCTAGCCCCCGTTGAAGTACTTCGGTCTCCCAGCATCGATCAGATGGAAATCGACCTTGTAATGGAGACGGAACCAGAAGAGGAGTCGTGGATGACTCCTATAAGGAATTTCCTAATGGATGGAGCGCTTCCGACCAGGAAAAGCGAGAGACGTAAAGTGATTCGTAAAGCCGCCCGATACGTGCTGCAAGGCGGAATCCTTTATAGACAAGGGTATTCAATGCCCCTCCTTCGGTGCATAGCCCACGATGACATCAAGCGTGTGCTGCAAGAAGTCCACGAAGGCGAATGTGGCGACCACACTGGGGGGCAAACTTTGGCGAAAAAGATATTGCGTCATGGTTACTTCTGGCCTACCATGAACAAGGATGCAGTAAAATATGCACGACGGTGTGATGCGTGCCAGAGGTTTTCAAAGATACCTAGGGCGCCTCCGAGCCAGTTAAAAACAATAATGAGTCCATGGCCATTTGCTATGTGGGGAATTGATATCATAGGAAGTCTCCCGATGGCGAGGGGCGGAGCAAAGTTCGCCGTTGTGGCTGTAGATTATTTCACTAAGTGGGTTGAGGCAGAACCACTAACTACAATCACAACTAAACGGGTGATCAACTTCATCGTGAGAAACATCATCTGTCGATTCGGGATTCCAAAAATTGTGATAACAGACAACGGAACTCAATTTGATAGTGCTGAATTCAGAAACTTCTGCCAAAGATACCACATCGAGAACCGATACACCTCCGTGGCACACCCACAATCGAACGGGCAAGTCGAAGCTGTAAATAAAGTAATTAAGTCCATTCTGAAAAGAAGAATGAAGCGGGCTAGAGCCATGTGGGCTGACGAATTGCCCTTGGCACTATGGCCCTACAGGACGACATATAAATCAGCGACAGGGCATACCCCGTTCTCCCTTGCTTTTGGAACGGAAGCAGTTATCCCGATTGAGATAAAGGTACCTTCTCATCAGGTGACCTATTATGATCCAATGTCCAATAATGAATTGCTCCTTGAGTCCCTGGATATGATCGAAGAAAAGAGGGATGAAGCCGACCTGCGTGCTCTGAGATGCAAACAACAGGTCGCCCGATATTACAACAAAAAGGTCCGAACTCGAACCTTGGAACCCGGAGACTTGGTTCTGAAACGTGTCTTTCCACCCCCAACTCATATGGGAGCGAAGTGGGAAGGACCGTACTCTATTCTCAGCAAGCTTGATAATGGAACCTTCAAGCTGGCAACCATAAACGGAAAGGAAATCCCCAGAGTGTGGAATGCCCAACATCTACGGCCATATTTAACATGAGAGGCTTCAAACTTATTCTTTTGCTTTGTTAAAAAAAAAAAACAATGTACAGGGCATGACTCGCCTAGAACAGTCTGATTCTTTAAAGCAAGGGATTATAAAGTGGACGTAGGTCATGATTCGACCGAACCACTATAAAAATACTGTGTGTCATTTACCTTTACTGCATCTTTATTTATTTGCCTATGAAACTCAGTGTGAATAGTGCAGGTACCTGAAGTCCGGTGCCGACAGTTCCTCTCATAAACTAATCAGAGGAACCCAAAGCCTTGGTAAATGCTCTAGCTGCTTGTCCAACTGGTTTTAATCCTCGGAGCTTGGATTAAAACGTAAACCTGAGACGAGTTTGAGGAGCATGCATGATCGCAGACGGCTGAGTCCGAACTCTAACTCTCCAGAGAGAGAGAGAGTATAAAAGCGTCTCCGATTGAGCGCTGAGAAAGAGCTCCTTTCCCGCTGAAGGATCGGGGAGCGAATGAATCGCTGAGCTCTAACTCTAACTCTCCAGAGAGAGAGAGAGTATAAAAGCGTCTCCGATTGAGCGCTGAGAAAGAGCTCCTTTCCCGCTGAAGGATCGGGGAGCGAATGAATCGCTGAGCTCTAACTCTAACTCTCCAGAGAGAGAGAGAGAGTATAAAAGCGTCTCCGATTGAGCGCTGAGAAAGAGCTCCTTTCCCGCTGAAGGATCGGGAAGCGAATGAATCGCTGAGCTCGAACTCTAACTCTCCAGAGAGAGAGAGTATAAAGGCGTCTTCGATTGAGCGCTGAGAAGTAGCTCCTTCCCCGCTGAAGGATCGGGGAACGAACGAATCGCCAAGCATAAAGCTCTAACAATTGATTATGGGGGCATCACGCGCTCCTATGCGAACACTAAACTTTGATATAACAAGTGTAACATAGCCTGAACATTCTTCTTCCTGTTGATTGACTGACTTATAATCATTAATAATTGGCTAACGACTAAACGTGGAAAGTTACTATGAATACAGGTACACAATGATGTAAGAAGAAACAAATCCTTGTTTATGTACTGCAAATCAGCAAAGTGAAAACAAGCTAGAAACAAAAGTGAGGGCCAGTCTCACAATTACACTTCCTGGCCAGAGGGAAGCTTAAAAGACAAAATATCAATAAACATCCTATTTATGCTTTGATATCTTCTCTCGCTTCTGTCTCTCCAGCCTCTCCTTGTCGGCTTCAGATGGATCCCCCTTCTTCCTTTTCCGCTTGTCCACGAGGGGAGCATCTGACTCCTCTGAGGTTTCCTCTCCCCCATCTTTTCCCTTGCTTCTGCCGGAGAGGGGAGCCGGGAAGTCATCAGGGTTTGCAAAGTGAAGTTGCCGGCTGATGGACTTGGACTGGATTTTCATAATCATCCCAGTTTTGGGATCGAACCCTGCAAGAGGGACCACATCCAAAGCCTCATCCCCCACCTTCTTCAAAGCCAACTCTTTCTCTTGTCAGGCTTTTCGGCTGGCCAGGGGTTCCTCATCATCATCATCATCATCGTCGGCCTTCTTGGTCCCGGTGGTATCCTCTTCGTCATCCACATGCCGACCATCCAAGTCTTTTAAAGCCTCGATAGTCTCAGCATCTTTGGGTACGTCGGTGCTATGCACCGAGATGCTTCCTTCAGCTGTTGCGGCCTCGACTCGCTCTGAAACATCGATTTCAGCACCCGGCAGGACGGTCCCCTCCTCCAATTCTCTCTCTTTTCCAACACCCTTGTCGGCGGGCTCGCCACCTGCATTATGAGAGACACACATTACTAATTCAATGGGTTGTCCTGTTAGACGACGGCAATTCGCAATCGCTTTAGCAAATTGTTGGGAAAAGAGAAAGGTACCTTCAGCAGATACTCCCTCTTGAGTAGATCCGGATGCTCCAACAACCACGGGAGTTAAGCCTAAAGGGATTAGCGGATCGTCAGGGTGATACTCCTCGACTTCGGAAGTTTTAGACTTGGCGGCGGAGCTGGAACCTTCGTCAATTTTGCTTTTGCCTTTAGCCAGGGTTCTCTCCTTCTCCATTTCCGCCAGGATTAAGCGACGGCCCTCTGCCAGATCCTCAGGCTCGTTGTCCCTTAGGATGCTTTTCATCAATTCATCTTCATCGATCTCTTCGACCCCTAGTCTATGTTTTTCGCCCTCCACGATGGCATCCCATAAGTTGGCCAATGTAACATGATAATCCGGGATCCATGAGATATTGCGAGTTTTGAGAACCTGACCGAGGAAATCAAAGATCATCTCCTCAAACCCCTCGATTTCTTTCTCTCTTTCAAGGAGTTTGTTGTTGGAGGCAGTGGCCATTTCAATGGCGCTATCAACGTTCTTTTCGGCAAGAGCTGCCCGTCTCTCCGCGTCGGCCACCTGATCATTCAAAAACACTTTTTCCGCCTCTGCCAGAGCCAACCTTTCTTTTAGGCTCGCTTTTTCCGCCTCCCAAGCAGCCTTCTCTGTCAAAAAATGGCCTTGTGCCGTTACCAATTCAATGTTGGCCATTCTGAGGTCTTCAACTTCCTTTTTTAAGGCCATTTTTTCCTGGCTATTGGAATCCAGTTCTGAATGAAAGCGCTGCTTGGCATTTTCTAATTCAGTTTTATAGTTTGCGGCGTCTCTCTGTGCCAAAGCGAGCTGGGCTTGAGCGTCTTCCAGATCCTTCTCTAATTTTGTCCTAGCCCTTTCATTATTTTCGAGTTTTGCTTTAGACCTGTGAGCTTCTATTTCGAGTGTTCGGATGACCTCTGAAAGATTAAGTGCGTGCTTTTTCATCGCCTCGTACTGCTTGGCCACGTGACGGATATGCCCGATAACTTCTTTATCCCAGTTTTTAGAAACTGGTTCCAAGGCAGGAACAAAGACCATCCTATCGAAGAACATTCCTGGAAATTGTTCCCGTAGCTTTTTCAGCCTACCTTGGATTTCAGGACCGTGAACGTAGTCCCTTGAACCGGAGGCAGCTAATTCTAGTTGGCTGGTGGGAACAATGTTACTTCTCTCTTGCTCAGTGTCTTTGGATGAATCTCTGTCCCCGTCTTTGGATTCGTGACGCCTTTTGGACGACCGACTGTGGGAAGGCGCACTCTTTGGAGGAGTCAACTCTTTTGGAAGTGTCTTCCCCCCGGTCGGAATTGTTGGATGACTCGAAGGCCTGGTAGAAGTTGATTTGGGTGGAGATCGAGGTTGCGAAGAGCTCAGCTTGTGGGAAGGACCGCGAGGGCGCTCAGTACCCGAACGAAGGCTGGGGGTGCCTTCGCGAAGAGAGCGGTACGAATAAGATTTCCTGCGCGACATCGCTCCTGCAAAAAAGAAAAAGAAGAGCATATTATCACATTGAATATCCACGACATAATAGTGCATGGTCAGGCAGTATGTGTGAGGTGTGCATCCCATATAATTCCCCCTAACAGACCCGGGCCTGGAGACAGGCTCGTCTGGCCCGTTTCACGTCCCCTTGTTGAATCAGCCGCTTCTTCGGGAGCAAAAAAGAAAGGCTCCTCGCCGAAGTCTTTTTCCGTGTATTCAATGTCGGGCAAAGGGATTTTATTCAGCTCGTCGAATAACTGTTCTTCTGTCAATTCGTCATCACCGACAGTTTCCATTGGGGCAGAGGTAGGGATTTCCTTCGACGCATCACCACGGGACTCATCCCCCCTGTATACATTCAAGTCTTCGTCGTCTTGGATGACTATCGGAGAAGGACTTTTGTGAAATTTGGTTGTCTCCACCGCTTGTGAAGTTCCCTCTCCTTCCGTCGGGGGCACATACTTATAAGGTTTGCCGCCGGTTCCAAGTCCAAATTTCCTATCCAAGAGGCGATGCTTGTGAAGGTTGTCATCCGTAATGCATTTTTTAATCCTTAAAAAGTCGGATCTGCTTTGCAAAAGAATGGATAACCGGTTGTTGTATAATGCACCCTCTGTTTTCGGGAAGACATGATCTGTTTAAGACAAAGGAAAAAGCGAAAGAATGTTATTACTTAGACTCCCCAAGCAAGATATTCAACTAGGCGATCAAAATTTACTTGATTTGAGCCATCTCCGTGAGCATCCAGCCTGTCTTCTTATGTAAAACCAGTCAGACTTAGGATCCCCGATGTTGCTGTATCCGTCATACAGAACTTTCCTGTTCGCCACTGATTCAAAAAAGGAAAAGTTGGGAGTTGCAGAAGAACGGTGCTTGAAGAGAAAGAAGAACACCAGGTCTCTGAATTTGAGTTCGGCATGCAAGATTTCCGCATAAGCAACATATAAAGAGTATAGAGACGCGTAGGCGTTTTGATGAAGCTGCATCGGGGCAATGCCTAATCGTCTCAGAGTTTCAATGACAATTGGAGGGAACGGAGGAATAGCTCCTGCTAGGCACATTGTCCGACTGATCGACATATACCCTTCCGGTGCTAGATGGGGTCTGTCTTCGCTTCCAGGTGTTAAGACATCGTCCCAAGGAATGCCGTGTCTTAAGCATATTCTCTTGAGTTTTATCTCGTCGAGCTTGGACGCTAAAGAGTCAGAGAATTTATCTATCCCGACTGCGCCTGGAATTTCGTCCGGAGCTCGTTCGTCAGACTCGGAGTTGTTGCTGGATGACGTGCTTTCTGTCGGATCTGATTCTGTGGCTTCATATTCAGACCCGGAATCTTCACCTTCTGGATTGATTGGAGGAATTTGAGGATTATGCTGTTCAGGAGTCTCGGATTCCGTTTCGGCTACAGATCTTGAGGAAGAGTGGTCGTTCGACATTGCTGCTAGGACGAGAAAATATGAACGATAAGATCAACACTACCCGTCCCCCGTGTGTGCAAGTGCTGCTATGTGTGTTTGTGTGTGAGCATTATTAAAAACGATAATAAAACATGAAAGCAGTCGAGGTTATTAAAGGTCGTTTGTCGTCATATGCAGTCAAATCATGAAGTCATTTAGTCCAGGGAGATCAACGTCAAGGCTCTATCCTAACTGTCCAGAGTTTTGTAGCGACAAGGCGCTGATTAAAGACTGAAATTTCTTCGTATCACCAGCCGTGATACGGATCGCGTAGCAGAGGGATCGCCCCCTTCGACTCGCATAGCAGAGGGATCGCCCCCTTCGACTCGCATAGCAGAGGGATCGCCCCCTTCGACTCGCATAGCAGAGAGTTCGCCCCTCATCGAATCGCCGGACGAAGGGAAGGCTCCCTCACGAACCGTTGCGACTACCGTGATACGACCCTTGGTTGCCAACCCAATCTTTCGTCTCGCCACTTGCTTCCGTCCTCAATCATTGACCACGATCCGAGTCGGCCTTCCTTCTCCTTCTGCATCCTTCTTCTTCCTCGTCTCCTTCCCATCCTCAAGTTCTGAGCTCCACGTTCAATGGCCATGGCGACTTGGTGATTTATTCGGAAAGTAGCGGATTTATATTGTTTCTCTCTGGAATCAGCCGTAGAAATTCATGAAAGTAGTATGAGAGTGCTTTCTATAAAGTTACCTTTCTGAAAACTGAGAGAATTCTTGGATTTTCGAAAGTTTTAAAAGGTTGGATTCGTTTTTCGATAGCTCGCGCGAGACGATTCAGCAGAGAAGAAAAAGAAGGAGAATGAAGAGGGGAACGCCGGCTTATATAGGCAAAGAAGGTGACCGTTTGTCTCCCCTCCTTTGTCTTATTCGATCCACGAAGCGCCCCACAGGCCACGATCCATAAATGGAATCGCAAAGAAGCCCACGGACCGCTTTGGAATGATGGCCCGCAAAACTCAGGGTCCGATACGACTCGAAGGAAGATGCGCCCCGTATCGCACAAGACCCTAGGAGCTCAGCACGAGACGAGCAGATGACCAAATCGGACCGTGTCGTCCTATGGCGATCCGATTCATGCATGTGTCAATTTGAACCAATGCGACTGTTAACTTACATCCTTTCAGGAGAGAGTCAATAAGCATCTTCGAAGCATGTTTCACCATCAATAAAACATACTTCGAGGGGGCAAAATGTTGGCTCGCTTTTTGGCCAAGCCATCCAGGATCATTCATGAAAGGAAATCAGGAAACCAAGTCCCCCAAGAAAGTGGAAGGACGGATCGCACGCCATCGTCTCGCCCTGGAACGGATCGCACACCATCGTCTCGCCCAGGAATGGATCGCGCTCTATCGACTCGCCCAGGAATGGATCGCGCTCTATCGACTCGCCCAGGAATGGATCGCGCTCTATCGACTCGCCCAGGAACGGATCGCTCCCATCTCGTCGACGAACGTCACCTCCAGGCGATCCGATCCCTTGTAACGAACCGAACCCCCTGACCCGTTCAACCACGAGCTGGTCTTCAGCGATCCGAATCGCACGGATCTGACGACACCTGTTCACAACGGCTAGTTTGACTGTTTCTTCAATGGTGGCGATGCGATCCGAAAATCTCGGGATTCGTGCCACGTGTCTGCGATCCGCCTGACAAAATCAGCTATAAATAGCCCAGAGCTTGGCATTTTTCGGGAGCTTTTTGGCAATAGTGAATACTGAGTCCGCCATTGTTGTCAAACCACTGAAATACTGAGAGAAATCTCTGTTGTACTGGCTTTTAAAGCATAATCAATAAGATATAAAGTGGACGTAGGCTCGTTAACGCCGAACCACTATAAATTCTGAGTGTTATTTTCTTTTTCCTTGTTCCTCATTTAGAATTCTCTACAGTTCATAACAATTTGGGTGTTAGGTCCAAATTTCGATCTAACAGAATCCTTCAGCGGATAATCCTAAGATAGTATTCAAGCTGGGAAGGAAAGAAAATGATACAGTTGCCTAGTATAGTTGCTTATGCCTATTGATGTATAATAATATATAAGTATATGCATAGTTTGAAAACCTTTTTCAAAATACAAATACGTCTCTCATACGTATATTTTCCCCTTAGTTGGGCAACCTTTACTCTGGTACGAAATGTAACGTGCCGCATGACCCACCCCTTAAAGGGTGTGGCTACAAATGGTAACCCCAGACTCACTTGTTTTACGGTCAGCCTCTCGACTACTTTAACTAACCATTTCACTTGGGATGTGTAGGGGTAAGGGACAAATCTTCGCCATTGTTCACAATGTGAGAACCCATATCACGCTAGGCACACATGGTTAACAAGATCCGGCGAATGAAAATAACATGTGTTTAAAGACTATACTCTAAATTTGGTAGGTTATATACTTCAAAGTATGTCTACGAAACACACAGGAATGCACACACAAAATTATATTTTAATTAATAAGTTGGACATCCGAACCAATCACTTAAAACCTTCACTAATGTACTTTGGGTGAATCAGTAATCATTTAAGTCTCAACGTGGTGGACACTCTTGGCCACCTAAGGCCCATTTTAGGATATTTATTAAGGGCGGATTCTTTTGATCTCTTATGACCCTAAGGTGAACCCTAGCCACTTAAGACCGCATCCTATCATGTCAATGTCATAAGTGTGTGTGTGTATATATATATATTCTCATAAGTAATATGAGAAGTAGTATCTCGCCACTTAGTATCGGTTTAGGATAGGCCCGCATATAACCATTTAAGACCGCTACGGCGGACACCTCATGTTACTACTTAACTGATATTACGGTTGTAGACCTATGCCAGTTAAGACATCCCCTAGATGGTGGTTAATAAATTTCATGCTACGTCCCATGTATACCTAACCCGTCCCTAGGTTGGCCCTTACATAATACCTAGAGAAAGTGGACATTCCAGTAAACTACTCTATTTCGATTTTTCCATGACTAGACCACTTTAAAAAAGGAGGACCTATAGACCAATTCGAATCTAATAAGGGAGGGTCCCATAACTTTGGCCTAAACCAAGGAATAAACCTTCGGAATGGGCCTAGTCCTAACCACCTAAGAACGAAACTAGACAAAAAGAAACTCAGCCACAGACCTTCTCAAGGCGAGTAGTAAGCGTATCTATTCACACACATAATAGGTATATATATATATATCAATATACACTAGACCTCTCACATTAAACCAACTATTTGTAGATGTTGGATATGCCGGGTGGTTCCGGGAAAACTTCTATTACAAGCGGGCTTACCTCGTGTCATAGTGTACTAAATTTTATGGCTCATGACATCCAGACCTCTCACATTAACCAAACTCACTAGCGGTTGCTGGATTTTCTAGTTGGTTCCTAGAATACTTCTACCATAAATGACGACTGACCTCATGTCTGTGTGGCATTATTTAATATACATATAAGCCATTTATACACACACAAGCAATAATTCCTATAGAGACATTTACAAATTTTTTAATCTTATCCTAACGTATTAATTACGCCATAATTATGTTTAATTACACTGACTACACTATATAAATATATAATCTAATACGTGCCATATACACTGATTACCGTTCGAGTTAAGAAACGTTCTAACAGTGAATTTTATCAATCCTTTTCACATATAAGGTATACAAGCACAATTCCCATAATAAACTACTCAATTCTTTGCATAATTAATAACAAGAAGAAAATGGGAAATTATCGACACTAATCATTTAAACTTGTATCCTAGGCTTGTTAGAATTATTTAGGTAATGAAAGAGAAGCAAGACATTGTATACATAAATTTCTGTTCGAATCAAATTTTCCCTTATCTACGTTGCATATAAAAACATTAATATTTAATTATTTCAGATTTGAATACATTCAAATTTCCATTGAGAATAGAGATATAAACCTATCCAAATTCTGAAACCAAATCAAATCTTAACCCTTTTATACCACAAACATTTTATGATTGATTTTCATTGGAATGGGAAAATCCAACCAAACAAAAGCAAAATCACCAAATTATTCCTAAAACATAACCAAATAATTCACAAACCCAAAATACTGATTAACAAACTTTGCGACAAAGAAAGATAGGAGGTTTGCGGGGTTTTATTATGATATTTCATGAAAACCTAAATCCGCTAGGCATACAGACTCATATAAATTACAAAATAGAAGGAATAGTCTAAATTAATCTTATTTCCAATAACAGCTGTAGTAGAAATGAAAGTATTAATGAATTGAACACTATATGCATGAATTGATGCTGTTCTCCAATTCTGATTCCAAATATATATAAAAGGACCCTATAAATAAAGTCACCTATATAGATTTAGAAATTCCAAAATGTTAACCTAATAAGAAATAGATTAGAAAAGAAAATAGAAATAGAATTCAGATAGAAGAAGAAACCTATTTCAAACCTAATTTCAGGAATTTCAGCAGTAGAGTGGAGGCACAAGAGAATGAGATGGCTTAGGGAACAGTGAGGTGGATGAGGTGGTATTTATAGGAGTGTAAGTGAATGACAACTGTTAGAATAATATAGATTAATTTCAACTATTAATTTCCTATAAAACCAATCTAAATAATAACCTAACCCACACCCTCACCATGCTTCGGCTGCACCAAGCGGTCGACACCCCCTACGAAGGGTGGTCGACCCCTAGGTGTTGACCGCTCTAGTGCGAAAATGCCCAGCGAGCCTGGTGGCATGCGTTTTTAATTAATTAATTTAAAACTTACCTTATATTATCTATTCATTTCTTTATGCAATTTATTCTATGTCCTCTGAATCGAAATTTAGTTTAAATGTAAATTAGAAGTTTCAAAACTAAAGTCCGTTGGATTTGAATAGAATAATCTTTGAATATTTTGACATTGGATTACGTATTTATACGGATTTCATTTGAGGAATTTGGAAGATATAGATATCATTATTCCCTATACGGTATCTATTGATTTTAGAATTTGATGTTGAAGATAAGTCGATATGATTTCTATTTAAAGCCTTATGTTTGATATCAAATTGGATTTCGGGTTTGTTGTGAATGATGTCATGAATAATATCTATTCTTTAACCCAGCTAAAACATCATTTGTTTCCAAAGTTAAGTACTCATTGAATTATGATTCTTAGATATTAAAACTATGTTAGATTTTTGATAAATCTTCCAATAAAGATTTGATAGAATGAAATGAAGATTAAAACTATGTTAGAGTTTTAATAAATATTTTAATAAAAAATTGAAATGAAAGAAAGTAGTTAAACTTACCGAAACACGAGGGGTGTTAGATACAGGGCACCACTAGTTTTGCTCCATGGGATGAATAGGATGGGAATGGGATAACGATATGAGAGATTACCTTTTTGTAAGGGTCGATAATTCCGATAAGGCTTATAAACCTCGATTTGAGTTAAGTTTGTAAAAGGAGATTATATAACCTTTTAAATGGTTTCCAGAGAAAGATCTAAACTCGAAGTTTAAATAATGTAAATATTTGATAAGATTTATGGGAGTAATTCCCAATGTAAAGAATGATTTGGGTGAAGTGAATATTCCGAAATGGAATTAGACTTATGTGTGTATATATCACTTGATTTTAAAGATGCGACTGTTATTTCGAAAAGATCAGGTTTCAACCAATTCTGAAAAACTACACGACGAGTATTGAAGATACTTGAAGATGGTGGTTGAAGACCGAAGATCTTCACATCGTTTGGATTATTGCTGATGTCTCGATTGGGGTGTACAATCCAAGACGAGGTTATAAGTTGCGGTCGTACATACGTACTTAGAGATTGATCGGATATGAAAGGACCTATTTCCTTTATTGGACAAGGAATAAGGTGCCTTCGGTTTCATTCAGACCCAGAACAAACTAGTAAATGAATGTATGTCTGACATTGTAAGTTGCGACATAATAAATTGATATCTATTAATGTTATATCAGTTTGTGGTAGAGAATTTATTCTCTTAGCTTGATACCCTCCTTTGAGACTTAAGTACTCAGAGGGTTATATATTAATAGACACCAATTATGTGTTGTGAATTGACAATGTGGCATGCTGAGTGCTACTGCAGATAGATTAAAATTTCTTATTGAAAAGCAGAGCTTTGTGGATAACGATCAAAGCATGGCTTATTGAAGTGTAGCTTTGTGTAGCAAGATTTCAGCAAGCCTCGCACCCCGATATGATGGTGAACTGATGGTAGATTAGTATAACTTTCAAGTTGAGAATGAACAACCCACGAGCTGAGATTCAAAATTTTGTACTGTTGTAATGAACTGATGGTTAGATTTAGGATGTTGTCGCTCCACGCCTAAAGGGATAAAATATAGCGGTGTACCAAGCCTGGACTGAAGCCATGGGGCATGATACTTGATTCCGGGATGTAGTGTGGATGTGTATTATGGTGCTTTCCAGTGCTTGGACTTAATTGTGGAGATACACACTTCCACGATAGATCTTTCGAATCAAGAGCCATCATGATGGAATCCAACTCCCAATATGAGCTTGCGTTTTCAGCTGCAAACCTATATGATGATATAATGGGATGGGGAATTATGCCATCTAAGATTGATATACTTATTTGTGAAAATGATTTCCACACTGTGCGCTAGTGATAATAAAAGAGAAATTTCGCGTATCAAGCATGTTTGGCAATTATAAGGTAAACTTTTTCCCTCCGGTTTGTGTTGCATTGCGTGATGGGACTTGAGTCTTATAATAGCTTCATTTTTAAAAAAAGCATTGCGAGTTTTTATGATTGGTATTCATGTAGAGAAAACCCATTCCATGTTATACGGCGTGGTCTTGTGATTTACTAAAATTTAAAATAAAGTAAATAACTATTTTTGGTTCTCACACAGTCCGAAAACGGACCTGGAGTTTATTGTTTCACACTTGAACTTTGGGTTCCTATATTTTCCACATGGGCAGCTAGTAGTTTTTAGTTTTGCAGATATTTTATAAAGTAGGATTTTGGATTGAAGCTAGAGTTGTGTCTAGAGAATTTGATAGTCTTCCGCTGAATGTAATTATTTTCTGCTATATATTTATCTTCAAACGTATTAATTGATGTACTCTGATATATTCTTGTACTGTAATGTAACATTGTAATGATGTTAATGATTTTTTTTTTGTTTCTGTCTGATGTGTTGTATGCCTAAAGTTAATGTTCTGAGGGTTTTTTCCTTTTGGATCAGACTTGTGTGGTTTATAGTCATTCGAAAGGCGGGAATTTTCAGACCATTACATACAATGTCAAACATACAATCCATATAAGTTCATTCTGGGGATGAACTAAACAAAATGCGCTTTATTGCTCTTTCAATAAAGGAGAGAAGCCTTTATGAATCTGGAAATTCTTCTAATATGTCCGGACCATTACAATAAGTAACCTCATAATGGGAGCTACTTGAGACATCAACAAGCAGTCTTCCGATGTGAAGATTCACGGTCTTCAACATCTTCATTTGCTCAATTTCGTAGAATCTTTATTCGAAATGGTTTTCAAATAGAAATCTGATCCCTTTCTTTTTGAATAGTGAGCGTCATTTAAAAAGATAATATAAAAATGCATGATTTGCTAAATCTCTTGCATCTTAAATTGGTTAATCAAAACCTTTCATTGACTTAAATAAAATCCTTAACTGTTAATTCCTTGATTTAGGAATTTATAACTCACTCTAGTTAACCTTAAAACTAAGATTCATTAAATCTTAACAAATATTAAATCTTCACCTCACATTGGATTTAGGGAAATATTTCAACAAAGTTTATCCAAAATTTAATCAAAAGATTTTTTAATTCTTCAATCCTTACTTTCCCATTTCAAATCATATCTTTTAAACAAAGATTATTCAAATCTCAATGAAGGTTTCTCCTGAACTTTTACTTTAGGAAATTATATCTAATTCACCTTATAAATCTTAATTAAAATATTTCTTAGTTCTTAAATAAATACTCCTATTTTCAAAACACAACTTTAAACGAGTTAAATGATGAGGTTTTAACTCTTTAACGGGTTAAAGATGAAGTTATTTAAGACATGTTTCAAACCAATTAATACGGAGTATAAGAATTGAAAAAAATTTATATCATCTTATATTCAATATCAATTTCCATATACAACAAATGTTATGGGCGGAGTAACAGTATAATTACCTTTTAAATTCCTTGAATAGTATGAGTTCCATCTATGGAATTTAATACCAAGTATATGAAGATTTATTTCCATCCAAATCCAATTAATTCATAATTGGAAAACTTTAATCTCATTAAAGTTAAAATTTTCAAAATATCATTCTAGAGTATCTAGGCTTCCTTTTCGATTTGTTCCAGATCTCAAAGGTAGCACATGTGTACTACTGGTTCCCACATACTTTATTTAGTTGGGTCTATCTGCTTCTTAATGTAACAACCCGGAAAATCTGGGCCAGTTTAAAATTTTTATTTTGGCAATTTTAGCGAATTTTGATTATTTAAAATAGAATATTTTAAATAATATCGACGAGAAATTTATTTTGAATAGAAATTCGACGTATACATTATATACGTCGTCGTTAGAATATAAAAATTTATATATAATTATAAATAGAATTAAAAATGGCGCGGTAGTTCGATAATTCGATTTCAAACTTCAATTGAATGTACCGGGTGCAAAACAATCCGGATTTTTGTGAAACCAAAAACATTAGGATCTAATTGATGATATCTTTCCAACGAAGTTGAGAAACTGAGATTTCACTTTATAAATGATGAGATATGTCCAGTTGAAAATTAGAAATAGTCGCTGTGGAATTTATATATATTTTAATATAATATATAGCCCTTAAAAATAGCCATTTTGCAAATGACCTCAGATTTCGACGAAACCAGTTTTGTTGGATCCGCAGTGTCGAATTATTGCTAGGTTTCAAATTTCATAATTTTTCGAATCAATATGTGAGCGTGGCAAAGGAAAACGCGTTTGACCAGTTTCAGTTGATTTTAATCGACTGGAAATTGGCCATTTTTCATACGGTCTCAGAATTCGACGAAATTAGTTTTGTTAGGACCGTATCGTCAATACGAAGCTAGAAAATATTTTTCTGGAATTTTTAAAGTTCGTATGTGGCCCCGGTAATTCGAAATGTACGTTTAAAATTCAATATAGCGATTTAAATGTAGATTTAAAGGAAACTGATCGAAACGCTCAAATCAGCTAGTGATACATATCCCATTGTGTTCGGAACGGGGGTAAAACGCTAAGGACGACAGTCGGTGGGTTTGGTTTGGATGTCAGATCGATAAACAATTAATTTGTGAATTAAATGAAATTAAATATATTATATATACACATTCACCCAGTCAAAACCCTATCTCTCTTTTCCCTTGGTCCACCGTTTCTTCAGCCGACGCAAACTCAAATCGACGTCCCAAAACTTCCCAACGCCTTCACCAAATTCTAATTCAATCCTCTCATCAAATTCAGGAATTATCAACTGCGATTTGTTCATCCAAAGGAGATCGAAGGGTCCAACCGCTACGATCTAAATTCATCTATGGAGGCGACCGGAATTTCCATGGAAAGGTGCGAACTTCGAAGCGGTTTCTGGAGGGGAAGCGGATTTCGAGTTGGCTAGGGTTCTGGGTGGTGGAAGCGCGAGCCGTGGCGCTTCGACGGGGAGGTGTTGATCGACCGACCATGGCCTGTGGTGGCGCCAACGACGAGAAGCAAGGGAGGAGCTTTGAGTGGCAGTGGTTCGTGATTTCCCGATGTAAACAGGAAGATGATTCTACAGCAACGATGAAGTAAGCGTTGTTAATTTAGTTTAACTATAATTCAATTAGTTATTTGTTAATTTAGCTTAAATCAATAATGATAGATTTTTTTTATATAGAAAATAACATGATAAGAAAAATATAAAATGTTTTAGATATAAAAACTGAATTGTTTTACAAATAAAAGTTAGCATTGTTTTTTTAAAGTATAAAAAAGTCGATTTTAAAAGTATAAGAATGTCGATTTTAAAAGTATAAAAAAGTCGATTTTAAAAGTATAAAAATGTCGATTTTGAAAGTATAAAGACTTCGATTTTAAAAATATAAAGACATTCATTTAAAAAAAATATACTTTGTTTAGAATAGTAATAAAGATGGAATTTTTATAGAAAAGTAATAAAGGAGAAATTTTTTATATAGAGTAGAATAAAAATGTAAATATTCATAGAGCAGAAATGAAAAGGTAATTTTTATAGCAATATAAAAATTTGATCTTTGTTTATAAATTAACAACATAAAAATGTGATTTTTATTTTAAAGACAACAGTATAAAAATTCGATTTTTATATATTGAATAGCAAAGTAAAAATTCGATTTTTATATATTGAATAGCAAAGTAAAAATTCGATTTTTATATATTGAATAGCGAAGTAAAAATTCGATTTTTACATAGGTAGTGAAAGCGGGCGACGAAGGTAACAAAAGGGCGATAACGATGAAGACTTCTATCAATGAAGTGCCGTGGAGCTAGGATAGCTATATGTGAGAATTTCTCACCTTTCAATTTAAATTTTCTAGTTATATATATATACTAGGATGCAGACGGTGCTTAGTAGCACCCGACACAATCGTCCACAGACCATGGACTTGTTTGTTTGGTTGCATAGATTAGTTGAATTATTTGTTTGAATTGTTTGGTGAGATGAAATTGATTTGATTGATGTGTGAATGGCGTGGGCCTTCACTAGACCGGGGATAAGGCTAGGCCTTGTCCCGTTTCTAGTATCGTGCCGTTATGCCGCCGAAATTTTCTAAAATATGTTAGAAAAATAAAAATGTCATTTATTGAATAAATGAACTGAAAAGAAAGTTCATGTGTTGGAATAAATATTTTATCGTTAAAAATATAGTTTTTAACGTGAATGTGAATAAAATAAAATATTCATTTACAAACCAGACGGTTTGTTTATGTACACTGATTTGACTGATATGGATTGGGACGATAAATTTTACACATCGCCCAACTGCACGAATAAAATCTGTGTTTGATTGTTTGAAACCCCACACGGGTGTTGGGATGAAATTTGAAGTTCACTCATCCTGATTGATTAAATATGTCGATCGATTGATTGACAGGCTGTTATAAGCGTTAGATATCTATATTTGATGCTTATACAGTGTAGTGCACTTTGGTTGATGGTTGATTATTTTTCAAGGCTATTATACATGTGTTGTATGAAAATCCATATAATTAACTTTATATGGTAATTGATTGGGCCTCATTCCAGTTTTAAAATAGAAATATTTAAAATAGAAATATTCGAAATGGAATATTTGAAAATGTCAATATATGAAGCCGTGTTGATTAGAGTGACGCCATTTTGACGTGAACGATATTTATATCGATTTTATTCATTTTAAAATGAATATTAAAAAGTAATTTTGAAATCAAATATTTCGAAATGAATTGAATTGAAAGTGATTTCGAAATGAATTGAATTGAAAACGAATTCAAAGTGAATTGAATTGAAAGTGATTTCGAAGTGAATTGAATTGAAAGTGATTTCGAAATGAATTGAATTGAAAACGAATTCAAAGTGAATTGAATTGAAAGTGATTTCGAAATGAATTGAATTGAAAACGAATTCAAAGTGAATTGAATTGAAAACGAATTCAAAGTGAATTGAATTGAAAGTGATTTCGAAATGAATTGAATTGAAAACGAATTCAAAGTGAATTGAATTGAAAACGAATTCAAAGTGAATTGAATTGAAAGTGATTTCGAAATGAATTGAATTGAAAACGAATTCAAAGTGAATTGAATTGAAAACGAATTCAAAGTGAATTGAATTGAAAGTGATTTCGAAATGAATTGAATTGAAAGTGATTTCGAAATGAATTGAAAACGAATTCAAAGTGAATTGAATTGAAAACGAATTCAAAGTGAATTGAATTGAAAACGAATTCAAAGTGAATTGAATTGAAAGTGATTTCGAAATAAATTGAATTGAAAGCAAATTGAAATGAATTCAAATTGAATTGAAATTTGAATTGAATAGAAATGAATTTTAAAACGAATTTATAGAGAAGAATTCAATTTTGCTTTGAATTGAGATGGAAGTTGAAATAGATTTTGAAACGAATTTTAAAACTATTTATATAATTCGTTTTAAATAGAAATCGACGAAGTATATATTATATATATTATATATATATAATATAATGGCCTGAATAGAACGCGCCGCGCCGCGGCAGTTCGCGAATTTCGACCATTGATTTCAAATGGACGTTACGGGAGATCCGACCGTCGGATTCTCCTAAAACCGGAACCGTTGGGTTCGTATCGAAAAGAGCTTTCTAGCGAATGTTAGAAATTTGAAATCTAACGGTTGGATTTGGAATTATGTCCAAATCAAATTGGAAAAAGGTCGCTATACGTGCAGTTCGATGGCCATTGGTGGAAATCGACTGTACGGGCCTTGATAAAATTATTAAAAATAGTAATAATTTGTGTAAAATCATAAGAAATGATTTGTGAAGATTTGGGATGAAAAACTCCATATTTGAAAAGATAAAAATAGATTTTTATCGAAATGAACTAGTTTTGAACTAGAATTATAATTCTATTTATTTTTAAATAAATAAATTGAATTTGAAAAGGGTTTTGAAAATAACCAAAATTTCCAATGATTGCATTGGAGTGGATTTGAATCGAAATTGTCTTCGGAATATTTCGATGTTGAAATTCGTGATTATACAGATGTTGTTATGGAAATTTGAAAGATATATATTTATATCGTTATTTCCAATACGACATTTGTTAGTCGTAGGATTTGATATTGAATATAAGCCGATATATTTTCTATTCAGAGCCTTGTATTGAATATCAAATGTGATTTGGGTTTGTCGTGAATGGTGTCTTCACTAACACTGTTCTTGAACCCAGTTGAGAAAAGATTAAATCTTTTTATTTAGATTTAATGAAGTGTGCCAATTAAACGATATTTAATTGGAATTGAATTGGTATTGATTTTTGGGTTTATCGTGAACAGTGTTTTAAATAACACTTGTTCTTTAACCCGATAATTAATGGAATGTGATTTTGGGTTTATCGTGAACCGTGTTTTAAATGACACTGATTCTTTAACCCAGTTAAAGATTAAAACTAAGTGGAGTTTTAATGAATCTTTAATTAGATTGAAATGATCGAAAATGGAGTATCACCAGTTTTGCTCCAGGCGATGGTTAAATCTTTAATTAGATTTGAACGTGAAATGGTAATTGAATTTACCGATAACACTGTGGTGTTAGATATGAAGTACTACCAGTTTTACTTCATGGGATGAATAGGTTGGGATTGAGAAATAAAATAAATGATTACTTCGGTGTGGTTCGCTAATCCCGACTAGTTTGAATTGATATTCAAAGGTGATTAAAGAATAAATTTAAAGAATTTATCTTGGATAAAATTTATGGGAATATTTGGATAAAGGAATATTCTGAATTGGAATGAGGCGTATGTTGTGTTTGTGTAACACTTTTATAATATATACGCGAGTTATTCAGAAAGACCGGGTTTATCCCATTCTAAATAACTGATTCGACGTGGTGTCGAAGATGAAGACGGTGGTCGAAGACCAGAAGTCTTCACGTCGTTTGGGTGCTTACTGATGATCTTGATTGGGCTGTACACCCAAGAGGATGGAAACAGTTAGTGATCGTCCAGACGTACTTGGAGATCGATGGATATGCGAGGTACTAGGTGCCTCCGGTTTCGTTCAGACCCAGAACGGACTTGTAAATGGACTGTGTGTCTGACATTGGATTTTAGTCCGTGTGATTGATCTCTATTAAATATATATCTGCTTGGCGGCGGAGAATTTATTCTCTTGCTTAACGCCCTTCTCTGAGACGTACGAGCTCAGGGGTTATATATTGATGGATATCAAACGCATGGAGTGAGTTGCCTGTGTGGCATGCCTAAGTGGCAATCGATCGAGGCTTTTGTTGAAAAGCAAAGTCTTGTGGTGATGATCAAAGCACAGCCTGTGTGGCACAGCTTTGTGTAACGTGAATTCGCGAGTCTCGCACCCCGGTTGTGAACCAAAAACGGGAGAGGACCTCAGGGAGGGCATGTGTTTCTTTCTAGCTAGGGTGGTGTCAGTGACCTACCAGCCCTGACATTTATATACTTTTCACCTGTGTGGTTGTTGCTGTTGCGAGGCGCCTCGGTTTGATCGGACGATCCGGGTCCGATGGAGTCATTCGTTGGCTCGTTTACGCCCCAAAGGGCGGAGAAACGTATTGTTCAGGCACTATAATCCACATCGATGGACCGGCCCTGTCGCTCCAAGGGGCAGTTGCGGCTGCTCCGGAGACATGGGCTAGATTGTCTCGAATCGGTAGAGGACGATCCCTGGCCTCGGTTCATAGATGGAAATCCAATTTCCAAATACGTGACTTTGCGATTTTGATTGTATAACCTATATATGGCGACATAGTGTTATGGGGCATTCATGCCGCCTATGATTGATACTTATGATTTGAAGTTGTTTTATACACTATACACTTATAATAGTATCAAATGATTTGTTTTAAACGTATCAAGCATTCTTTGGCTGTTATAAGGTAAAAACCCTATCCCCCGGCTTGCGTTGCATTGTGTGATAGGACCTGGGTCTTATAACAGCTTCATTTTTCTTTATTTAGCATTGCGCTGTTTGTTTTATGCACTGGTATTCTTGGGAGGAAGCCCGTTCCGTGTTATACGGCGTGGTCCCTTGATTTACCTAATGATTTAAAATAAAGATTAATAACTGTTTTAGTTCTCACACCAGTCACATGACTGACCTGGAGTTTATTGTTTTAACCTAAACTCTGGGTGCCCCTATTTTTGACACGGGCAGCTAGTAGTTTTGGTTTTGCAGATTTATATTCACAGGATCCTGGTTTACAGCTGGAACGATATCCGGAAAGCTTTGTATCCGTATATCTCCTTCTAGTTGTGTATTGTATTATTTTCCGCTGCTATGTACTTAAATGTAATTTAAATCTCTGGTATTTCTGTGTAATATTCTTTTATACTCTGTATATTCTTGTACTCTGATGTATTGTTGTAATATACAATGAAATGTTCTTCTGTATGCGTTCTGTTTTGTCCTGTTCTCAAACGATAGGGCGTTTCGAACGGCCTGGATCGGTTTAGCGACTGGTTCGGACCGAGCGAGATTCCTGTTCGTCACAGTTGGTATCAGAGCTTTGGTTTACAAAGCTTAGAGAACAAGACACATTAGAACCATACGAAAGAATTCATCAGATATTGGATGAGTAATATCCAATGAGAATGACTCGTTAGAGATGGGATCAGTAGTATCCTAGAACGAGTGTGAAGAGTATATTTTTGAAAATGAAAACAAATTTTTGTTTTGAAAATTTAAATCAATTATACGTATTTGATTATTTATTTACATTGATTTGGACAATCAAATATATAAAGATTTTAGTATACGTCTGATCCACGTGTATTGGAGCCTCAAATATATTCGATAGATATAGAATCACACTCTAGTCGCTCGGACATGATTCTAATGATTGACGCGTCATCATTAGAATTTATTTTCGTGTTTCGAAGGTGAGATTTCTATATATTTCCATTAGACTGGTGTGAGAACCAAAATTAGATAGGGCTTATTGTTGTGATTTGGCATCAAAAACATGATTTTTTGTGTATGTATCAAAATTATGAATTTCAAATGATAATTCACTAATTGATTGATGTTTTGGTTGTTTGTTTATTGGGTTGCAAAATTTTAATCATTTAGCCTAATTGAATCAAATATTGAACTGTATTGAAAATTGGTCGCATTTGCTTGCATATACATGTATATCATTGAACAGGTCATAGCAAGGAGGCTAGAGCAGAGAATAAAATTTGTTTGCCCGACAAATAGGTACATGTTTACTACATAATTTCCTGTTTTGTTTGGGTGATGATGATTTTGTGAGCCTATTGGCTAGCCGCTTGGCTTTTTCTTTTTCTTTTTGAGATCTGAAGGACCGGGGAAGCTATTTGAAATTCCCCGATGCTCCCGGTGCAGGGGAGGTTATGGCGAAATTTTTCGAAAATTTAGGGTGTTAGCCAAATTTTTGAAATTTTGAAAATTCTCAGAAACTAAAAAGTTGGAGAATGGAAGCCAAATTGAAAGTAGAATTGATTAATCAAACCACTTTCGACTTTGTTCCTTTTCGGGGACGAAAAGTTTTAAGTGGGGGAGATTGTAACAACCCGGAAAATCTGGGCCAGTTTAAAATTTTTATTTTGGCAATTTTAGCGAATTTTGATTATTTAAAATAGAATATTTTAAATAATATCGACGAGAAATTTATTTTGAATAGAAATTCGACGTATACATTATATACGTCGTCGTTAGAATATAAAAATTTATATATAATTATAAATAGAATTAAAAATGGCGCGGTAGTTCGATAATTCGATTTCAAACTTCAATTGAATGTACCGGGTGCAAAACAATCCGGATTTTTGTGAAACCAAAAACATTAGGATCTAATTGATGATATCTTTCCAACGAAGTTGAGAAACTGAGATTTCACTTTATAAATGATGAGATATGTCCAGTTGAAAATTAGAAATAGTCGTTGTGGAATTTATATATATTTTAATATAATATATAGCCCTTAAAAATAGCCATTTTGCAAATGACCTCAGATTTCGACGAAACCAGTTTTGTTGGATCCGCAGTGTCGAATTATTGCTAGGTTTCAAATTTCATAATTTTTCGAATCAATATGTGAGCGTGGCAAAGGAAAACGCGTTTGACCAGTTTCAGTTGATTTTAATCGACTGGAAATTGGCCATTTTTCATACGGTCTCAGAATTCGACGAAACTAGTTTTGTTAGGACCGTATCGTCAATACGAAGCTAGAAAATATTTTTCTGGAATTTTTAAAGTTCGTATGTGGCCCCGGTAATTCGAAATGTACGTTTAAAATTCAATATAGCGATTTAAATGTAGATTTAAAGGAAACTGATCGAAACGCTCAAATCAGCTAGTGATACATATCCCATTGTGTTCGGAACGGGGGTAAAACGCTAAGGACGACAGTCGGTGGGTTTGGTTTGGATGTCAGATCGATAAACAATTAATTTGTGAATTAAATGAAATTAAATATATTATATATACACATTCACCCAGTCAAAACCCTATCTCTCTTTTCCCTTGGTCCACCGTTTCTTCAGCCGACGCAAACTCAAATCGACGTCCCAAAACTTCCCAACGCCTTCACCAAATTCTAATTCAATCCTCTCATCAAATTCAGGAATTATCAACTGCGATTTGTTCATCCAAAGGAGATCGAAGGGTCCAACCGCTACGATCTAAATTCATCTATGGAGGCGACCGGAATTTCCATGGAAAGGTGCGAACTTCGAAGCGGTTTCTGGAGGGGAAGCGGATTTCGAGTTGGCTAGGGTTCTGGGTGGTGGAAGCGCGAGCCGTGGCGCTTCGACGGGGAGGTGTTGATCGACCGACCATGGCCTGTGGTGGCGCCAACGACGAGAAGCAAGGGAGGAGCTTTGAGTGGCAGTGGTTCGTGATTTCCCGATGTAAACAGGAAGATGATTCTACAGCAACGATGAAGTAAGCGTTGTTAATTTAGTTTAACTATAATTCAATTAGTTATTTGTTAATTTAGCTTAAATCAATAATGATAGATTTTTTTTATATAGAAAATAACATGATAAGAAAAATATAAAATGTTTTAGATATAAAAACTGAATTGTTTTACAAATAAAAGTTAGCATTGTTTTTTTAAAGTATAAAAAAGTCGATTTTAAAAGTATAAGAATGTCGATTTTAAAAGTATAAAAAAGTCGATTTTAAAAGTATAAAAATGTCGATTTTGAAAGTATAAAGACTTCGATTTTAAAAATATAAAGACATTCATTTAAAAAAAATATACTTTGTTTAGAATAGTAATAAAGATGGAATTTTTATAGAAAAGTAATAAAGGAGAAATTTTTTATATAGAGTAGAATAAAAATGTAAATATTCATAGAGCAGAAATGAAAAGGTAATTTTTATAGCAATATAAAAATTTGATCTTTGTTTATAAATTAACAACATAAAAATGTGATTTTTATTTTAAAGACAACAGTATAAAAATTCGATTTTTATATATTGAATAGCAAAGTAAAAATTCGATTTTTATATATTGAATAGCAAAGTAAAAATTCGATTTTTATATATTGAATAGCGAAGTAAAAATTCGATTTTTACATAGGTAGTGAAAGCGGGCGACGAAGGTAACAAAAGGGCGATAACGATGAAGACTTCTATCAATGAAGTGCCGTGGAGCTAGGATAGCTATATGTGAGAATTTCTCACCTTTCAATTTAAATTTTCTAGTTATATATATATACTAGGATGCAGACGGTGCTTAGTAGCACCCGACACAATCGTCCACAGACCATGGACTTGTTTGTTTGGTTGCATAGATTAGTTGAATTATTTGTTTGAATTGTTTGGTGAGATGAAATTGATTTGATTGATGTGTGAATGGCGTGGGCCTTCACTAGACCGGGGATAAGGCTAGGCCTTGTCCCGTTTCTAGTATCGTGCCGTTATGCCGCCGAAATTTTCTAAAATATGTTAGAAAAATAAAAATGTCATTTATTGAATAAATGAACTGAAAAGAAAGTTCATGTGTTGGAATAAATATTTTATCGTTAAAAATATAGTTTTTAACGTGAATGTGAATAAAATAAAATATTCATTTACAAACCAGACGGTTTGTTTATGTACACTGATTTGACTGATATGGATTGGGACGATAAATTTTACACATCGCCCAACTGCACGAATAAAATCTGTGTTTGATTGTTTGAAACCCCACACGGGTGTTGGGATGAAATTTGAAGTTCACTCATCCTGATTGATTAAATATGTCGATCGATTGATTGACAGGCTGTTATAAGCGTTAGATATCTATATTTGATGCTTATACAGTGTAGTGCACTTTGGTTGATGGTTGATTATTTTTCAAGGCTATTATACATGTGTTGTATGAAAATCCATATAATTAACTTTATATGGTAATTGATTGGGCCTCATTCCAGTTTTAAAATAGAAATATTTAAAATAGAAATATTCGAAATGGAATATTTGAAAATGTCAATATATGAAGCCGTGTTGATTAGAGTGACGCCATTTTGACGTGAACGATATTTATATCGATTTTATTCATTTTAAAATGAATATTAAAAAGTAATTTTGAAATCAAATATTTCGAAATGAATTGAATTGAAAGTGATTTCGAAATGAATTGAATTGAAAACGAATTCAAAGTGAATTGAATTGAAAGTGATTTCGAAGTGAATTGAATTGAAAGTGATTTCGAAATGAATTGAATTGAAAACGAATTCAAAGTGAATTGAATTGAAAGTGATTTCGAAATGAATTGAATTGAAAACGAATTCAAAGTGAATTGAATTGAAAACGAATTCAAAGTGAATTGAATTGAAAGTGATTTCGAAATGAATTGAATTGAAAACGAATTCAAAGTGAATTGAATTGAAAACGAATTCAAAGTGAATTGAATTGAAAACGAATTCAAAGTGAATTGAATTGAAAGTGATTTCGAAATGAATTGAATTGAAAACGAATTCAAAGTGAATTGAATTGAAAACGAATTCAAAGTGAATTGAATTGAAAGTGATTTCGAAATGAATTGAATTGAAAGTGATTTCGAAATGAATTGAATTGAAAACGAATTCAAAGTGAATTGAATTGAAAACGAATTCAAAGTGAATTGAATTGAAAACGAATTCAAAGTGAATTGAATTGAAAGTGATTTCGAAATAAATTGAATTGAAAGCAAATTGAAATGAATTCAAATTGAATTGAAATTTGAATTGAATAGAAATGAATTTTAAAACGAATTTATAGAGAAGAATTCAATTTTGCTTTGAATTGAGATGGAAGTTGAAATAGATTTTGAAACGAATTTTAAAACTATTGATATAATTCGTTTTAAATAGAAATCGACGAAGTATATATTATATATATTATATATATATAATATAATGGCCTGAATAGAACGCGCCGCGCCGCGGCAGTTCGCGAATTTCGACCATTGATTTCAAATGGACGTTACGGGAGATCCGACCGTCGGATTCTCCTAAAACCGGAACCGTTGGGTTCGTATCGAAAAGAGCTTTCTAGCGAATGTTAGAAATTTGAAATCTAACGGTTGGATTTGGAATTATGTCCAAATCAAATTGGAAAAAGGTCGCTATACGTGCAGTTCGATGGCCATTGGTGGAAATCGACTGTACGGGCCTTGATAAAATTATTAAAAATAGTAATAATTTGTGTAAAATCATAAGAAATGATTTGTGAAGATTTGGGATGAAAAACTCCATATTTGAAAAGATAAAAATAGATTTTTATCGAAATGAACTAGTTTTGAACTAGAATTATAATTCTATTTATTTTTAAATAAATAAATTGAATTTGAAAAGGGTTTTGAAAATAACCAAAATTTCCAATGATTGCATTGGAGTGGATTTGAATCGAAATTGTCTTCGGAATATTTCGATGTTGAAATTCGTGATTATACAGATGTTGTTATGGAAATTTGAAAGATATATATTTATATCGTTATTTCCAATACGACATTTGTTAGTCGTAGGATTTGATATTGAATATAAGCCGATATATTTTCTATTCAGAGCCTTGTATTGAATATCAAATGTGATTTGGGTTTGTCGTGAATGGTGTCTTCACTAACACTGTTCTTGAACCCAGTTGAGAAAAGATTAAATCTTTTTATTTAGATTTAATGAAGTGTGCCAATTAAACGATATTTAATTGGAATTGAATTGGTATTGATTTTTGGGTTTGTCGTGAACAGTGTTTTAAATAACACTTGTTCTTTAACCCGATAATTAATGGAATGTGATTTTGGGTTTATCGTGAACCGTGTTTTAAATGACACTGATTCTTTAACCCAGTTAAAGATTAAAACTAAGTGGAGTTTTAATGAATCTTTAATTAGATTGAAATGATCGAAAATGGAGTATCACCAGTTTTGCTCCAGGCGATGGTTAAATCTTTAATTAGATTTGAACGTGAAATGGTAATTGAATTTACCGATAACACTGTGGTGTTAGATATGAAGTACTACCAGTTTTACTTCATGGGATGAATAGGTTGGGATTGAGAAATAAAATAAATGATTACTTCGGTGTGGTTCGCTAATCCCGACTAGTTTGAATTGATATTCAAAGGTGATTAAAGAATAAATTTAAAGAATTTATCTTGGATAAAATTTATGGGAATATTTGGATAAAGGAATATTCTGAATTGGAATGAGGCGTATGTTGTGTTTGTGTAACACTTTTATAATATATACGCGAGTTATTCAGAAAGACCGGGTTTATCCCATTCTAAATAACTGATTCGACGTGGTGTCGAAGATGAAGACGGTGGTCGAAGACCAGAAGTCTTCACGTCGTTTGGGTGCTTACTGATGATCTTGATTGGGCTGTACACCCAAGAGGATGGAAACAGTTAGTGATCGTCCAGACGTACTTGGAGATCGATGGATATGCGAGGTACTAGGTGCCTCCGGTTTCGTTCAGACCCAGAACGGACTTGTAAATGGACTGTGTGTCTGACATTGGATTTTAGTCCGTGTGATTGATCTCTATTAAATATATATCTGCTTGGCGGCGGAGAATTTATTCTCTTGCTTAACGCCCTTCTCTGAGACGTACGAGCTCAGGGGTTATATATTGATGGATATCAAACGCATGGAGTGAGTTGCCTGTGTGGCATGCCTAAGTGGCAATCGATCGAGGCTTTTGTTGAAAAGCAAAGTCTTGTGGTGATGATCAAAGCACAGCCTGTGTGGCACAGCTTTGTGTAACGTGAATTCGCGAGTCTCGCACCCCGGTTGTGAACCAAAAACGGGAGAGGACCTCAGGGAGGGCATGCGTTTCTTTCTAGCTAGGGTGGTGTCAGTGACCTACCAGCCCTGACATTTATATACTTTTCACCTGTGTGGTTGTTGCTGTTGCGAGGCGCCTCGGTTTGATCGGACGATCCGGGTCCGATGGAGTCATTCGTTGGCTCGTTTACGCCCCAAAGGGCGGAGAAACGTATTGTTCAGGCACTATAATCCACATCGGTGGACCGGCCCTGTCGCTCCAAGGGGCAGTTGCGGCTGCTCCGGAGACATGGGCTAGATTGTCTCGAATCGGTAGAGGACGATCCCTGGCCTCGGTTCATAGATGGAAATCCAATTTCCAAATACGTGACTTTGCGATTTTGATTGTATAACCTATATATGGCGACATAGTGTTATGGGGCATTCATGCCGCCTATGATTGATACTTATGATTTGAAGTTGTTTTATACACTATACACTTATAATAGTATCAAATGATTTGTTTTAAACGTATCAAGCATTCTTTGGCTGTTATAAGGTAAAAACCCTATCCCCCGGCTTGCGTTGCATTGTGTGATAGGACCTGGGTCTTATAACAGCTTCATTTTTCTTTATTTAGCATTGCGCTGTTTGTTTTATGCACTGGTATTCTTGGGAGGAAGCCCGTTCCGTGTTATACGGCGTGGTCCCTTGATTTACCTAATGATTTAAAATAAAGATTAATAACTGTTTTAGTTCTCACACCAGTCACATGACTGACCTGGAGTTTATTGTTTTAACCTAAACTCTGGGTGCCCCTATTTTTGACACGGGCAGCTAGTAGTTTTGGTTTTGCAGATTTATATTCACAGGATCCTGGTTTACAGCTGGAACGATATCCGGAAAGCTTTGTATCCGTATATCTCCTTCTAGTTGTGTATTGTATTATTTTCCGCTGCTATGTACTTAAATGTAATTTAAATCTCTGGTATTTCTGTGTAATATTCTTTTATACTCTGTATATTCTTGTACTCTGATGTATTGTTGTAATATACAATGAAATGTTCTTCTGTATGCGTTCTGTTTTGTCCTGTTCTCAAACGATAGGGCGTTTCGAACGGCCTGGATCGGTTTAGCGACTGGTTCGGACCGAGCGAGATTCCTGTTCGTCACACTTAACTTGGTTAAGTTTTCCAAACTTTCAAATTATCGTTATAACATTTCATTTATCATATGTAAATGTTTACCAAAGATTTGGATAAGAATCATTAAGTTTAGAACCATTAATCTTAATGTTGTTGAAAAAGCGTTGCTAAATAGCAAAAAGCAGCTTGTTCAATTTAATTTACCTTCCCATTATCCAAAACTTAATATTTTTAATCCAAATCACTTTTAAATAATTTATTATGATTTATCATAAATTTTCTCTACTTTCAATAATTTAAAAATAACCATTTCTAAAGATTTTCCAATTTGGTCACTGAACTGCAAATCCATGATTTTTATTCAAATTTGATTTGAGCATAATTCAAAATATATACATTGAAAACTGAAACTTTCGTTTTCATTTGAAAACTAATATCAGTAAAAACAATGTTTTTCTTTCACAAAAGTCCAATTAATTTGTATTTTGTATATTGATTTGAAGTTAATGGTCGAAATTCGTCAACTACTGCAGCGAACAAGTTCTATTCTAATAGTATTTCAATTTCATATTGAAATAAATATGATTTACTTCTCATATGCTTTATAAATCATTTAAAATGTATATAACTTCATTTCAAATCAATATTTCCAAAATTTCAACTATTAATTCAATTATTTATTATAATTGAATATATTATTATTATATTGATATTTTTAAATATTAACTTTTTGAATCCCTAACTTTCCAAATCTCAAATTGAACATCATAAACTTATCAAAACCTTCAATTTGAGTTTAGAACTCCATTTACTTAGCTAGCTCGAATTCAATTTCAAAATCACTATTTCAAATCGATTTTACTATTCACTTTGAAATTGAATATGTCATTTTATATCAAATTCTCCTTTAGATTGATTTCCACCTTTACAATAGTTTTTCATGACTACTCTAATTTCATTTCTATCTGGTTTCGAATATAAAATTCCAAGTTTATTTTCATGCGTTATTTTCACTTAAATGAATATGATATTCATTTATATTGTCAAACTGGAATGAGACTTAACCAATACCTATATAATTCCACATACTTGGGCATGCCATGTGAAGTGTGTTATGTTATCAATAATAACATCCATAACATAGTATTTATAGTATAAGCGTTACAATAATTAACGCTTGTACTTACTTAAATAATGATACCTATAATAATATTCATATCAACCACAAAACAACTAATATAATAAGATTATGATTATAATAAAAAATCCCAAAATGGATAAAGTAGTTCTCACTTTAGGGTTTTACTCCACCAAACTTTAGTTTCGGCAACATTTCTGACTTCGAAAATTGACTAACTACCATTGGTTTTTTGGACTAGCCACTCTCTGAATTTGGAAAAGTGGCCAACTATAAAGTTGTAGGAATTTCTTTTCTCTACAGTTTAAAAAAAGAATCACCCGGTTTGGTTTGGTTTAGTTTTGACTGAGATTTGGTCAAAATATGGAGGTATTTTTGGGTTCTATAAAATGAAGTGATAAAATATGGTCTTCAAAAATCTGAATTTTTGGACTAGCTAAGCTCAAAACTAGAAGAAAAGCTCAACGTGAAAATTGTAGCCACTGGTAAAATACATGATATAAAAAAAGAAATTCATGATTTGAATTTGTTTTAGAGAAGTTATAACATATGGAATTTGATTGTCGTGGCCTGTAGAGGAGCGTAGAGTGGTTGGAGGTGTATAGGTGGTGTGGAGGACTTGGATACGTGGAGGGAAGCCATGGCCGAAAATGTGAGAGGAGGGAGGAGGAAATGGAGAAAGAAAGGTAGAGAAGTGGAGAAGAAATTGATAAGGATGGAATGAATGAAAGAAGGAAGGGAGGTAGTGTATTTATAGGAATGGAGAGGTCTTCCTAAGCTTACACGTGGGGGGCATGTGTCCTCTTCCTAAGCAAGATAACATGCATGTAGACGTGTATGGATACATGTTCATGCCTTAGGAAATGGATAAACATAGCATTTCTAAAATGCTATCCTTTCATGTTATCAAAAGCCTTGTAAAATAATATCGATAAATGCTATCTTATGGTTTTAGTTTTGTGTAAATTCTATTTTAGGTTATAAATTCCCATGAAAAATTCATTATTCCACTAGTTGAATTTTTGGGTCGTTACACAAATTTATACCAGAATATATAGGAATATGTCTCGACTCCATCTCTTTTCCCGAAGCTCTAAGTAAAACCCAATCTAACTTGGAAAATATACTCGGTCTGACGAAGCACATTCTGAGAAAAGCAAAATCACCTGGATTTAAATAGTCTGCAGTACTTTCAGTGAGAAAATTCACATCACAAACAACTTGCTTAAGTTTTAGAAATTCTCCGAAATACTGGAACTCTTGTAGGACATGACCACACAAAAACATGGCACGTGTTTTTCCCTTACGATAACCAAATCAATTTTTATTTATAAATCAAATGATATTATAATAATGTCTAACATCCACAAATAAAATAGGAATATAGCCGAAAAGATTGCATCTCACTTTTCGACATGTTTGGTTTACTTCTAAAACCGTACCGCTCATATTGGAGTTTGGATTTCCAAACATGACTAGGTAAGGAACTACCTCACAAATAGTATTCCTCTAGAGATAAAAACATTGGGGTTCAACAAGAACATCTTGCAACCCGACCACACAGAACCAGTCATTCATTCAACTTGATTGTACTGAATATATCACCATGACGGATTGGGGCCAATCAACTGTATTCATTTCAAAGAATACATAAAAGGGACAACTGATTTCTCTGGATCAGGTAATGATATATCCTAATGGGTTTTTGAGACATCACATTCAACTATGAATTCCACATTGTTAGATCTGTCAATCACTAATTGTTTGCATAAAAATACTCCGGGTGTTAAGCTAATAGAAGTTGCCTTCTTTGCCACCATACTCTGTATATTTGTAAAAATCAACGTATGTGATTTTAGGAAATACACTGATAAACATTCGTCCGTACAAGTTGTTCGGTATCAGTACAAATCAAAGGTACTCTTTTACTACATCCTATCGGAATGATTCCTGGGATTAGTAACAAGAAGTCCTTGCATCATGTAGAACTTAAAACGTAGGGATTATTGCTACAAGTATAATCTTGTTGGTTAACCAGAGACACCAACGAGCACCCACTTTCGCTCTGAAGGTTTATGCCTTCAAATCATCTTAATACGCGTAAGCATCTCTGCAAATTCAAGTTTTGAATGCAAGTCGGTTCGAAGTGATTTTTGGTCTAGTTCCTATCCCGGTTTTCCTCGAACTAAATGTTATACATTAAAAGGGATATTCATTGATAGTTGGTTCTTTCACTATGAAATCAAAATAGTACAGTCAAGTACATCAGCAGCACATGCCCTTTTAATTAAAACCATTCATTAAAATTGTTTCATCGGTTCTTAAAAATCAATTCCATATACTTATCTCAACGGGATAAGTATATTCCCAAATCTCTTACTTTTCGTTACTTTGAAAACAATAGCCATACACTTATCTCTTTAGGATAAGTGTATTCACAAAACCCTCTCTTTATTTTCTTTACTTTGAAAATATCGCTACATATACTTGATCAAATGGTATGCGTCTAAATACTAATCTTATATAGGTCAAAATAATGCCATACGACGAATTGTTTATTATATAAACCCCAAACCATTTCATTTAGCTTTTAAACTTTACAGATTAAAGTTTACAATAACGCTTATAGAAATAACAATTAAATTTCCAACATCCCCTTCCATTTCAAATCAGTATAACCTCTTGTTTTCATTTCTTCGAAAACATTAGCCATATGCATATTTATTGGAATAAGTGTATTCACAAACCATACTATTTTAATGACTTAGAAAATAACGTTATATACTTAATTGAATCGTATAAATATAGTCACAATTCATATATGGCCTGAATAATGTCATATGGTACATTGTTTACTATAAAAACCCAGCAGTTTATTTAAATTTCTAAACCTTACAAAAGTAAAGTTGCAATATTTCTTATGGAAATAATAAATTATTTCCAACATCAGTACCATTTCAAACCGGTACCATCCCTTGGATAATATTGAAGTCATTCAATTTGGGGTATTTTATTTACCTCTCAGACCTGTTGGAGAATGGAGTTTTAATGACAACAACTTTATTTCAATTATCACTATTCGTTGATTACAAAATATATACTAACATCTCTATCTAGAATATATATACATATATATGCAGGATTTGTATATAGGATTTAGATACCAAAGAATGTAAAGTTTTAGAGTTTCAAGAGATTCAAGATTCCGAAGAGATTCATGACTCGTGAGTTGTGAAGTTATAAAGAGTTCAAGAAAAATATAGTAATAGATTCTAGTTTATATGTAAGACTCTAAATAGCACTCCAGGTTCAAATTCAAATTCTGATTTTTAAATTTCAAATTCTATTTTCAAAATTCAAATTCTGTTTCGAAATTGTTTTTAAACTATTCTATCTTACTTATGATTTCAAATAAATTTAAAATTTTAAATATATATAATTTTTTATATATATAGTTTTATAATCTTATGGTTTTATAGCTTTAAACCTTGTAATTTTATAAATATGTTTATATAATATATAATTATGTTTTCATATGATTTTACACTTTAGAATTTTCATTTATATCATTGAGTTTTAATTCAAGAATTTCTAGATTAATATATATGATCAAACACTTGAAAATAAGGTTTAAAAAAATAAAAATATGTGTATGTGTCGACATATATATGGGTATGTCGACATGCAACTGTCAGAAATTCAATTTTCAAAGGATGTGTCTTTTCACTATTTGTAACATTCCAGAAACGTTGCAACCTTTCACATCTTATAAATAGGGGCTGATTTCGAATTTTTTTCATATATCTTCTTCTCTATTTTCACCCCTCTTCATCCCACCATTATTCTTAATCATTTTATTGATTTCTACACTTCTACTTTGCCGATTTCTATTCTAACTACATAAAACTTCTTCTTTTCTCACTCTTTATCCACTACTCTCTGAATTGAAGTGTTATGGGGCTGTTGTAATCATTTGGGAAGTGTTTGGGAAAGAGTGTGTTCCATGTAGCCCTGAAATCATGGAAAAGGGGCGGTGTCAACCTTGTAGCCGTAGAATAGATGGTGCTTGGAGCGGTGTTAACCTTGTAGCCATGAAATCAAGGGGATTGTACTTGGATATTGATAACAATTAAACTCTGCGCAATCCGGTGTTGCATGGGACTGGACGTAGAAGTAATTCGAACTAGTATTAAATCCGATGTGTTCTTTCCTTTTTGGCATTTATATTTATTTATTTCTATGTTTGTGTTTGATTTTGTGTTTGTGATAATCTCTGTTGTGTGCGATTCATATAGTAGATCATAAGTTTAAGATTTTCGTAAATTCCTTATAAAAAAATTCACCCCTCTCTAGTGTTTGTCTTGCCTTAAGATACACATTACGCAATCCCTAACAATTGGTATCGGAGCATAGGTTTTCAAAAAATTCATAATCTGATTTTTGGAAATATTAAATGACAACCAACACTGGTAATAATAGCTCTTTTGTAGAGGGTAGACCACCATTGTTTAATGGCAGTAATTATTTATATTGGGCATGTAGAATGAAAATATATTTACAATAAGTAGGATTAAACACATGGAATAGTACACAGACTGAATATGTCGAACCCACTACTAATTTTGCACAATGGACTAATGAACAAAAGGCGGGTATAAAAAGAAATTCTAAAGCCACGAATATGTTATTCTGTTCATTAGATAGAAATGAATTTAATAGAGTGCCAGTTTGTGAATCTTCTTATGAAATATAGAGAACATTGCAAGTTACTCATAAAGGAACCAATAAAGTTAAAAAGACAAAAATATTAATGCTAATTAATCAGTTTGAGTTATTCAAAATGAACGAGAATGAATCTATCTCCGATATGTATTGCAGATTCTAAGAGATAATGCATTCATTAATAGCATTGGGAAAAACTTATTCTGAAGAAGACCAAGTCAAAAAAATATTGAGTCTGTTGACCCCAGAATGGGATCAGAAAACATTGGGAATTGAAGAAACCAATAATGTCAATGAAATGAACATTGAGGAGTTAGTCGGGAATTTGATGTCTTTTGAAGTTCACCTATAAAATAGAAAGGAAAATAAGCCAACTGAAAAGAAACCATAACATTTAAAGCAATAATAAATGGTTCTGATTTAAGCAGCGAAGACGATGAAGAAATTGCTTTAATTACGAGAAATTTCAGAAAATTCCTGAGATATAAAAGAAGAAATATTTTTTAAAGGAGCAATCAAGGGAGTTTGGGAAGAAATGATGATCGGTGCTATAACTGTAACAAACCAGACCATATAAAGAGAATATGTCCATATCCAGATAAATCAAATCTATAGACAGACAATAGTAATTCGTCAAAGGAAAGAAAGAGGGCTTACACAACAACTTTAAATGATTCAGATTCATCATCAAGTGATGAAGATCCAGAAACCAAAAATTCAAATATGTGTTTCGCAACAATTCAGAATTTAGAGAATATCGAAGAAATGGATCTAAAAACCAAGTACACTTTAATTAAATTTTAAATTTTTGGTTAAATGGATGAATGTTTTGTTTGTTTTGATTGCTTTGTTTGAATCTGAAATTTAAAATTAATATTCACTTGAATTTTCAAATTCAAATTTGAATTTTGAAATTCAAAATAATAATAATAAATATAATAATAAAATAAATTTTAGATGTTTGTTAGGTTAATATTATTTTAGGAAATAGTGAAACCTGAAATATAAATCGATACTATAATAAAACAAAAAGTGAAAACCATATGCCCTTTGAATTTCAATATGTATGTCGACATACATTTATCCCTATATGGACATAAGGGCCTGTAAATGAAATTCAAATTTTGAATTTCAAGAGTTTAAACTTTCAAACTTCCCTCCAACTTTTCACAAACTCCCAAGGTCTAAAAAGGTGTCATTGATTTTAGAAAAGCTGTGTCCATTTGATCTCTATTTGTATATTTATTCAATCTTATTCTCTCTACCTCTCATTCAAAATTCAAACAACTTTCTTCATATCTATCCTCTTCAAAAATAAATCTTTAATGGCTTCCTCAAGCAATCCCCAAACAATGATATTATCCATAGCCATCAAAGGATATCTCTACGATGATAGAGAAGTAAAAATGCCTTTGTTGACTACCTAGCAAATGGAAAGGTCAATACGAGCGCATTCGCCATCTTTGAAGATTTTCCATCTTACAATCTTCGTACTTTTTTCAAAGAAAATGGAGTTTTTAGTCTAATCAATTCACGGGATAGCAACGAAGTATGTTATCCTAATCTTGTCAAAATGTTCTATGCAAATATGAATCGTGGCTTTTACGAAGGAAATGAAGATCAAATATGGAGTAGCGTATTAGGTACTCGAATTGTTTTAGAATGTGAAATCTTGGGTAATATCTTGAACTATAAGAGCACGAGCACGTACTTTTCGGATTTCAAAATCAGTGGAACGGATTTGGAAACCTTTCATCACATATTTGAAAGCGATGCTCATATGGAATTCAAAAATTGCTTTTTCCGCCCAAAAACAAGAATCGTCAACCTCCTTCTTCAACATACCATCAATCCTTGTTCCGGAAATTTAAAAAACCCTACCCTCAAAGTCCAAAAAGCACCCTTTGCTATCATTGGTGTTTATAACATTAATTGGGTCGATATGATTCTAAAGGAACTTAAGCCCAAAGAAATGTCAACAAGAGAAAACACTCTTTATTATGGAGTTTACCTTACTCGAATTTTCAAATATTTCGGAGTTGATTTCAAAGGAGAAGATTTTGTATCAAGAAAGGTGTTTGATTCCACAAATATACGTTTTATGCAAATTCCACTCACTTCCAAGCCTTATGAGACATTCGAAGATAAACAAGCTTGAATGCAACAAGAACAAGTGCCTATAGATATCGAAGAAGAAGAAACTTCTTTGGAAAGTATAGAGTGTCCATCCAATACTAGAAACATTTCCAAAGAAATGCTTATCCAAAATTAAGTAAAGCTAGCGAAGAACCAAAAGAAGATCAAGAACCAAAATGTCTAAGTTCATTGGAAAAATAGGAAGAAAACTTGGAATATCATCTTCCTCCTCATCATCCATTAAAATCTAAGCTTATCTAGTTTTAAGTTATCTTTTGTATTGCTTGTATTTTCTTTCGAATCTCGTATTTAGTTTTTTGTATTAGTTGAACGTATTTTCCTTTAACTAGTAATGAATGGTATTTATTTATGTCAAAATTATCCTTGATTTACTGTAAAAACATTAGAATTAAATATATTAATATAATATAATATAAATTAACTAAAAAATAAAAATTTCCAAAAAATCACTAATGTATTCGACATACATTTATCCTTATGTCGACATATAACTGCCAGGTTTTCAAATTTGTTCAAAATTTAAAATTTAAATAGCTAACTCATGTCTATTCAATTCCAAGGAATTCCAAACCTTATAAATACCTATTTCTTCCTGAAAATTTTATTTTATCATTTCCCCTTCTTCTCTAATCAATTCTTATCTAAAACATCAAATTATGGCAAATCCTATTCATAATTTGAGTGAAAATTTTGAAGAAACTTTGAATTCATTCAAGAATATCCTATCCATAATACTTCACAATTAGCGTCATCTAGAATTAATTCAGATGAAAATGGTTAAATATCAAGAGAAACACTTTTACATAATTTGTTGGTCAATCTCTTCCCATTTCAGAGATGTAAACAATAAATCACCACTCACCAATGAAGAAGATTGGAAGGACATAAATAAAGACCCAATCTCTGGAAAAGATGAATGGGTGGAAGTTCCAAGAGGCATTTGATTTGAAATCGATTGGTATGATTTGTTTGATTTGAATTTGTTTGAACATTGTGTGTAAATAATGCTTTGTTTCGATTACTTGGATTTAAAACTTGTATGAATATGGAGTGATACACTTGTAAATATTAACACTTGAATTGATTATTTTGTGTCTGCTTTTTATAGTCATAAATTTAGGGGGTGTTATGTATATTATATACATTTGTATAGAGTCAAATATTATATAGATATAGGATTTAGAGGGAGTATTTTTAGAATTTCTTTTTGTTGATCACAAAGCGGGAGAAATTATAAAATTATACCTAGTTTAAGGGGGAGTATGTAGGATTCGTGATGACAAGGGGAGTATTAGAAGGATCAGAATCAATACGTATAAATGGGTATGAATATTTTATGAATAAGGTTGTCATCATCAAAAAGGGGGAGATTGTTGGAGAATGGAGTTTTGATGACAATAACCTTATTTCAATTATCACTATTCATTGATTATAAAATATATACTAACATCTCTATCTAGAATATACATACATATATATATATATATGCAGAATTTGTATACATGATTTAAATATTGAAGACTGTAGAGTTTTAGAGTTTCAAGAGATTCAAGATTCTGAAGAGATTCAAGAGTCAGGAGTTATGAAGTTATCAAGAGTTCAAAAAAAAATAGTAATAGAGTCTAGTTTAAATGTAAGATTCTGAATTGAACTCCATGTTCAAATTCAAATTCTGTTTTTCAAATTCTGATTTTTAAATTTCAAATTCTATTTTCAAAATTCAAATTTTGTTTTCAAATTATTCTATCTTACTTATGATTTCAAATAAATTTAAAAGTTCTAAATATATATACATATATAAGTTTATATATATATATATATAACTTTATAATCTTATGGTTTTATAACTTTAAACCTTATAATTTTATAAACATGTTTATATAATATATAATTATGTTTTCATATGATTTTACGCTTTAGAATATTCATTTATATCATTAAGTTCATGAATTTCCAGAATAATATATATGATCAAACACTTGAAAACTAGGTTTTAAAAAACAAAAATATGTACATATGTCGACATACATATATGGGTATGTCGACATACAACTGTCAGAAATTCAATTTTTAAAGGAAGTGCCTTTTCACCATTTGTAACGTTCCAGAAACGTTGCAACCTTTCAAATCTTATAAATAGGGGCTGATTTCGAGTTTTTTTCATATATCTTCTTCTCTATCTTCACCTCTCTTCATCCCCCCATTATTCTTAATCATTTTATTAATTTCTACACTTCTACTTTGTCGATTTCTGTTCCAATTACATAAAACATCTTCTCTCTCACTCTCTATCGACTATTATCTGAATTGAAGTGTTATTGAAGAGTTAGAGGGATGTTATATAATCATTTGGGAAGTGTATAGGAAAGGGTGTGTTCCTTGTAGCCCTAAAATCAAGGAAAGGGAGCGGTGTTAACCTTGTAGCCATAGAATCAAGGGTGTTAAGAGCGGTGTTAACCTTGTAGCCGTGAAATCAAGGTGATTATACTTGGATATTGATAATAATAAAACTCTTTGCTATCCAGCGTTGCATGGGATCGAACGTAGAAGTAATCCGAACCAGTATTAAATCCATTGTGTTCTTTCATTTTCTGCATTTTATATTTATCTATTTCTGTGTTTGTGTTTGATTATGTGTCTGTGATCATCTTTGTTGTGTGTGATTCATATAGTAGATCATTTAATTTTAAGATTTTTGTAAATTCCTAATAAGTACTATTCACACCCCCTAGTGTTATTCTTGCCTTAAGATCCGCATTTCGCAATCCGAACAAGACCATGACTCGACAACATTCTTATCTTAAGATAAATAAAAGTTTGTAACTCAAAAGTTGATATTTACTATAATATCACAACTCCCGTTCCCAGTTTAATTTAAATATGGTATTATAAACCATGCATTGAATTTGAAAGTCTTCATCCAATTACATCCAGTTTTACTTAATTCGTTTATTAAGTAAATCCCTTACAAAACACAAACCTTTAGCGTTAAACTTCTTTATACAATTTGTTTACAACTTGGATTTATTACAAGAATCCGTTTACCAAAACCTTTACCCAAATCCATTAAGCATCTTTCCTTTGCATATTTGTAAATCTTATTTCAATTACAATCATTCTTTTAATTAATTCAATTATTAAGTAAATGCTTATCTAAAATCATCGCATTATCTTTAAATCTCTTCTACTAACCTTGTTTATAAAACTTGGATTAATTATAAAATCCCTTTATAAAACCTTTTACAAAATTCAACTAAAATCTCATTTCAAACTTGATTACTTTCTTAAATGAATTCCAATTAAAAAGGTAATCTCTTTAATTATTATTAATTAAAAATAATATGTCACTTCAACATTAGTAGTTAACTTCATTATTAATTAAAATAAAATATTTAATCCCTTGTAAAAGTTATTAGAATAATAACTAACTTTATTAATAACTATCAACTTAATTATTTCCTTTGTACACAATTAATTAAAGGATTAATTAACTTTTATGAACCTTTATTAAGTTTAAACAACTATTTCTATTAAATTAAATGAAAACATACTAATTCAATAACCAATCCTAATTAAAACAGGTGACTTAGTTTAGTTGAAAACATAGTTAACTTGTTAACTGATTTCAATTAATCCTTCCTTTCTAAATTAATTAATAATATAATTAATTTAACATAATCCCACTTAATTTATTTATTTTGAAAAAAATTATCCCAAACTATTTATTGTTAGGTTAGTTCCTGACTTTCTTACTTATAAAACTTATTTAAAATACATGAATTTGCTATATAAATTATTTTATAATTACTTTATAAAAACCTATTTATAAATATTGATTCGTTCATTCCAAAGCATCCAAACACACAATTTATACTAACAACAATGAATTTTATTATAAAAAATAATACTATTGAGAAGTATACCATAAATAGTGAGAGTTAACTCACCATCCATTCCAATTAGACAATTTCGCATCGTTTTATCTAATTTTAAAACTGACATTTAAAATTAGACATAATTCTAAACTGTTCCAAATAAACGAAATCCAATTCGCACGCGTAGTGTTCACCGATACAATTCCAATGGATTTTTTTCCATCTCAATTTGATATCGTATGAAAAATTTACACGCGTTATAACATTTTACATAAATTAATTATCACTAATGACAGTCATTAGCTTAATTACCTTGATTAACGTTTAATAAAACTCGGCCTAGTTATCGTTCGTTCCCAGGTTCGAACCGAACTATTTCCCCCTCAACAACTCACCGTTGCTCCCTCCTCTGGTTATCGGGCCACCAGTATCCACTGCCTCCGTGACCCCCCCTCCAAGGCACGCCGTCGCCGGCCACCAACGCCTCCTCCAACACCGTGAAAACCCAATTATATGAAAAGCATTCAGCTCCTCCCAGACTCCACAGGCCACGGTTAGGGGCCGGACCACTACCGTCCGAACCCTCATCACTTCCCTTCCTTCTTCCTTCAGGTTACCTCGCCCAGAAGCTCATCGTTTGCATGCAAAATAAAAAAGGAAACAACTTCTTCTCGGTTTTGGCCAGATTCTGGTTGCCACAGGCGACCGTTGGCCAACAACTCCGGCTGAGGGTAGTTCTCTACCCCCTCTACAATTTTCATGTTGGGACTTTCCTCCGATTCGGCCTCTAGCTCGACGTAAAATTCCGACATTGATCGTGAAGAAAATTGAAAGTGGCGGTTGCGTTGTTTAGGTTAGGGTTAGGAAGAGCTTAAATTATAAGGTAGGTTTGTTACTAGAGTATTCATACGCTTTTGTCGATCAATGTTTATAGCTCGTTCCCTTACACATATTATCTGATTGTTACGAAATTTGAAATCCTACAATAATTTCGAGACTGTTTGTAAAAACACTATTTTAATTTCAAATCGTTCGATACGTGTTTATATGGTCGACGATCACATAAGGACTCCAATTGACTCGAAACATGATATCTTTCAATAATTAACCATTATAGATTTTATAAAATTGTTTTTGTTGACATCCGAGGTCATTTGAAAATTGACTACTTTCATGTGTTAAATTCAATAGATAAAATATAAGTTGATTTTTAAACACTCGAATTCATTGATAAAAGTTTCTTATTATTGTATATATTCAATTAGATTTTTACATAGCTTTGAATTAACTTAACTTAATTTTAAATTCAATATTTTAAATTTCAAGGCAAATCGACATCCAAATTCTCTTTTAAATTAATTCCAAGTCATTAACTCTTAAAATTAAACATTTTAAATATATAAATTAATAAAATATTCACTATTAATAATCCAGGTCATATATTACTACTTCAATATAAAGGAAAATAGTTTATTTAAACTCCAGAATTGCCTTGAATTATTTAAACATCATCTACATTGTTCTCAAACAAAATTTAAATTTCAAATTCCCTTAGACAAGTCGACATCCCCCTATACCCCCTGTCGACATGGTGACCATTAATTTTAAATTTCAAAAGTTGTCTACTGGTTTCAATCTTTTTCTTAAAGGATATGACTGTTGTACCACTAAAAATAGGCTTCTAAATTCGAAATTTTATAACCACTTACATTTATCTTCTTCTTTCTTTTCTCCTCTCCATTTTTACTCTTAAATTTTCAAGTTTATATAATCAAACTCTACCAAAATTCAAAGACAATCAAACCAGATCATCTCTAGTTTCATTCTCTATCATCCTCTCTCAAAAATCCAAGTCATATCCAAAGTTATAGGAGATTTGTAATCAAAGATCACAAGAAAAAAATTCTATTAAGTCTTTCTTCTAAAACAGATATTGAAAAGGTGTGGTTGTAGCCAGTTTAAATCATTTGGATGCGATTATAACCCGAAAATCAATTGAGCCTCATTGTATTCTGGAAACAGGTGGGGTGTACCTCCACTACGAGAAAATCTAAGGTAGTGTTTGGTTTAAAAATTATTTTGTGTTTTCGGTTTTCAATTAATATGCGAAAAATAAGAAGAGTGGAGTAATGATGAAAATGATTAAAGAAAGACGGAGGGGACCATTGAGAGGATGGATGAGTAATGTAAGAATGCATTATGTCTCATGTTCATCTTATTCTCAAAACATGGAAAATGAAAAAAAAATGTTTTCTATTTTGTATATTAACTTTGTTTTCTAAATCGATCGTTTTCAACAATATATGTACATCGTGCGTATTTTGGTATGGACGAAAACTCAAAAGTTGAAATGGTAAACCAAACACTTCCTAACATTGTAGCAAGAGGGAACAACACTTGCCATTAGAAATAGTAAATTTAATGTAAATTTATTAACCCTAACGTTGTGCGCACTCTTTCAGATTAAGGATAATTCTGTTTAAATCCAGGAATTTGCTGAGTATGTCCAGAAAAAAGATGACAAAATTGCCCTTGCTTTGCAATATTTTTTTTCAATTTTCAGCATATCTCGTTGAGCTCCTACGAGATTTTTTAGTCTACCTCGTATACCCCATACGAGATTCTATACTTTACCTCATAGGGACTATACTAGGTAAAGAAAAGAATCTCATAGGAGATCTATGAGGTAGACTAAAGAATCTCATAAAGCCCCTACGAGGGAGGGTAAAAATGACTTTTTTAAATAATTCATGGGTGAACTCAGCAAAACGCTGAGTTCACCTTGTTTTTTCAGATTTGTTGTGGGTCTAAAAAGAATTTGCCTCAGATTAAAGGCCCTAAAATTTCATTTTCTTCCCTCCAACACCTAAAAGAAAAATCCTCAAAATTTTAATTCTTTAATCCAAATTTTAGTACGAAATCCTCCTCCTTCGATCTAAAATTTCGTCGCCAACAGCCATCATTGTTTTCCCTCTTCCTAGTCTTAGACTTTGTCCAACCTTCCTCGTCCGAGTAGCTCATCAACGAAACAAATTGGTAGCCATAATCGCCAGCATTTTCTTCCATGCCTCCACGTTATCCAATGCTTGGATTTTGAGGTACATGATTCGATGTTCAGAATAGACGTGCTTTAACCAATTTTCTGCCACTTACAATGTGCGCGTCCTCCCGGTTCTTCTATTTATATCGTCCTTTCATCCCTTTAGACAACACCATAGTGGTGTGAATCTGTTAAAATCGAGTGTTGCACTTCTTCCTAATATCATTACCTACTTAAATTTTTACTCTTTAAATTTTGTACTCTATTTTGGAACTTTCGAGGCTGATCTCTTCTGCCTACTAGTGTAGGCTCGGCATATATGGTAGAAGTTTTTCTTCTTATAGCTTCTGAAATTCTGGAAGGCTAATAGAAAACGTCTTAAAAAAACAAGGGCAAACTGATATTAATGGTAAAAGTTCTTAATTGTTGCTCTTCATGTTTGTATCCAATCTTAAACAAAATACTAGTGAGATTGATAGTGACCACATATTCAAGTGTTGTTAGAACTATATATCGATCTCTCAGTAATTGAATAAAGAAAATCAAAAAAGAATATTTTGCTCCAAACTATCAGATTTGGTTGCTCTGTTTATTTTCTCCTCTTGATCATATAAATGAAAATAAAATGAACTCCAGATCGAAAATCGAAAAGAATTGAAGCAAAACACGGTGCTAAGATAAAAAATAGTGAAATGTTCACTATAATCGAAATGCAACTTATTTTGTCATCCTTTAATGCATAATGGCTTACATAGGTGGAGTTATATATAGATGTGATATTGGAATTGCATGTCACTTTTTACTTATTTATGTAGTGTCATAACACATCCATATTCATTGCTAGGTGGATTGATATGGAAGGTGTCATTATTGAATAAATTTTTCTCTGAAGTGTTGGAATTAAAGAGGAGGAGGATAACTAAATTTTCTTGCAATACTTCTTACAATATTTCTTGCATTAACTTACAACAAAATATGGCCACCCTTATATAGTAGACTAGACACACCCTTACACATACCAATAGACACCGATTGATTAATAGACACAACATTAAACGAAGTGACATAACACTTAAACTAATAGACACAACAAATTACAAGACACAATAAATTGGGTTTATTTTCCAACATGAAGTATACAGAAATTGAAGGAGATGCAGATACGGGCAATTGCCGCAAGTTCAACAGCCAGTTCCAAACTTTATTATTCATTTAATATGAAAATTATTACCTTAATTAAATCTTATTTTCTTTTCTAGATAAATCAAAATTTGTCACCTATAATTCACATTTCACATGTGATATGCCTGTTTTTCCTTATTTTTTTATATCCTTGTGTTTTATTTGTCATTCCTCCGACTTACTTATGTATTTTGAAAAACTAGTTTTAATCTTTGTTCAATAGTAAAAAAACATGTTCATTCTTATTATACATGGTTTCCGTTGATATTTTAGTCAATAGTTTATTCTTATTTATTAACCATTCTGAAATCCATAGCCTGAATAATGATTTTATGGTTATTCTCTTTAATCATTGTTAGTAGCTTCATGAAAGCATTGATGTATTTTAACAAGAGAAAGATAATAGATTAGAGCTTGAAATTGCATACTTTCATTACAAAAGAGAGCCATATATATAGGCTTACAACATGGCAGTCAAACTTAGTAATTAATGCAATACATCCTTTTAGTTTATTAGAGTTTTAACATGACCTTCCATTTTGTATATTCTCAAATGCAACCCTTCTTAAAAGATACTTCATTTCCTAGATGAATAGCTTCCAATAACTACATGGTAAAGCTTTGATCAACATCAACACCTCCCCTTGATCCAAGCTTGCACATGTCAATTTCCTTCATGAAGTGTTCATGCTTGACTTAATTTAGAGACTTAGTGAATAAATCTGCATTTTGACAATTTGTTCCACAGTAATGCAGGACAACTGTGACGACCCGCCCCGCACCAACTGACATTTACTTCAAAGGTGCGCTGTACACATGTCCAGTTAGCACGGAACGAGTCGTTAGAAGGAAAGGGAAGAAGTAAATGAACTAACAAAGAACCTGTAGAATGTCTCATAGCGCATATAATAAAATATAATAATAACATACTTGACATAAAACAGGTGAGACAGTGCATAAGATGAAGCAACTAACATAGCAGCGGAAAATCCAAGTACAGCTTATGATCCAAAGTTAAACATTATTACAACTTTCAAACTATCTCAAAGCAAAAGAAAGATAAAGGAGGTACACTACTAATGCCCAAGTAGCGACCACCAACGAAACAGGGAGAATATCTATATATCATACGTGGAAGCCTCCTGCCCGCCTCCGAATCAGCTACTCGCGCATCACCAGCTAACCTGTCTCTAGTCTGCTCGTGTGAGCACCCAAAGTAATAAGAGGAGACATAAAACTCTGGGTCAGACATAAATCCTGGTATGAGCGATAAGCATCTAAACAGAACAATAACAGGTAGACTAAAACATACCTGAACCTGGACCTGCAACCAAAGAGTTAGCACTACATACTGTACAACACTCTAAGGTGCCATATCAAATGGTGTAAAGATACGGAGGTGGGGGTGTGCATGTCATAGTGATGGCAAACAATCAAACATAGCATCCATCCTCACATCTCTCACTCAGTGCATAAAGCATACGATATTCACCACTTCGATCACCCAACATACCTTGCTACGATCACTTTGCCCCATGAAGTCATAAATGGCTTCACTGCACTGATAACGTAGCCACTAATCCTTCGCTATGTCCACTTGCCCCATGGAGTTATTCACCCCATTTGCGCTGGCTCATAGCCTTACCAATCCTTTACTATGTCCACTTGCCCCATGGAGTTATTCACCCCATCTGCGCTGGCTCATAGTCTTACTACGCATCACTTTGCCCCTCAAGTCATAATGACTCTACTGCACTGATAACGTAGTCTTGCTACAATCACCTTGCCCCTCGAGTCGCAATGACTCTACTGCACTGATAAGTAGCCCATCATCCATTTTCAGTAGTGAATCGAAGTTATGAACATCGACAACTCCTTAGCACACGTCCCGCAGCAAAGCCCAACCATGAAGTGAACTCATCGGTTCCCAATTGGATCCTGAGCTCTAACTTCCCATATTGGACTACCTTTGCATCTCGGGTTATTGGTCAATACTGGGTCGAGTCGGGTTCCTCTTCAAGCCATCGGTTCGGGTCGGGTCCACTACGTTGCATTGGTTCATGGTCTTCCTCTGGTAACGGTTCGGTTCGGGTTCACTACATCGCGTCGGTTCGGGTCGGGTGTCCCACTTCGGGTCGGGTCGGGTTGCCATCTCCCATCCAGTTCGTGCTCCAGTTCCGATCAGCTCCCTCGTTCTTCATTTACTCCGATCCGATCCTCCTCCTTTAGCCGACCCAATCCCCCTCCTTAATCCGATCCGGTCCCAATATTGCTAGTATGGCCTTCCTTTTTGCCAGATTTCTCAAGTGTCAAGTTCCGATCCGATCGAATCCCTTGCCCAGTTCACTTATCTGATCCAAGCCCCCATATCCGATCCGATCCGATCCGATCCAGAACCTGCACTTTTCCTGCAACCTTTCCAGCGAGTATTTTACGCCATTCGACGACGTTTTCGACCATTCTAACTATTGAAATCAATCACAAAGCGTATCATATAGTCATAGCAACATGCATAATCAACCACAAACATCAAAACATCAATATGATAGGTTAAAATGGATCAAACATACCCAAAACCCCATATTTCCCCTTAAGCATGTTTAGGTGAAACTAATGATAGGATTAGCAAAACTTAACCAAATTAACCCAAATTCATATCAGAGGTCTAAAACATCATTTCGAATTTTATAAATATTTTTCCAGAATTTTATCATGTTTAAATTCGCTAATTAACACTAATTACCCTTAATTAACCATAATTAGTGAGGAACTATGCAAATCACTCACCTTAGCCACAAATAAACTAAGATCTGAAATAAATCTTTGATTTGATGTGAATCCCAATGCTAAACAGCAGCTCCAATGTTGATTTAGTGTAGATCTCCCTTGATTTGATGTTGCTAAGCTAAATCCTTGATTAAAAGATGATTTGGAGGTGATTTAGAGGTTGGAGACCATTTTTAGGGTTTCTTGGAAATAAGTGGAGGCTAGAAAACTGAAATGGAATGATTCTCTAACTCATTTCAGCCTCCCCATAACCCTAATCCCGAAATGGGTTATGGGCCTATTCGCTAATCACCCTATTTGGCCCGGTTAAGCAGTTTTTCACCTTCCAAACCTTAATTCAGCCATATCTCCCAAACGGTAAGTCCGTAGGCTATTATGGCCACTCTACGGAAAGGTAAACCATCAAACGAATCTAATGGAAGTGGTTTCAGGTCAAAATTCCTTTCCAATCAAAAGTTATGGCCAAAGCAAGATCAGCTAGGGGTAAAATGGTCATTTAAAAATCAACAAAAATCATGGACATGAGAAATGACTATAATGGTTATTTCCCAAAGTTACATGACCATACGACTTCATATGGGAAAGAAATAAATATTCTACGATCCTCCGATGTGTAGAATGCGGGTTGTGACATTCTCCCCCCCCCCCCCTTAAGAAATTTCGCCCTCGAAATTCCGTAACCAAAACATACAAAAAGGTCCTGCATGCCTATCAACCATAAAACAACCATCAAACATGCAAAACGAGTAGAACAAGTCTATCCTAGCATGCGGAATAACTAAATTGCAAAGTAAATCTTACCAGGCAAAGAGTTTTGGATACGCCTTCCTAATGCTCTCCTCTGTCTCCCAAGTACAATCATTCTCGTTCTCGCCCCACTGAACCTTGACTAGCTTCACCGCCTTCCTTCGAAGTTGCTTCGTATCGTGCCCCACAATACGAATCGGCTTGCGGTTCCCAACCGCCTCGGGTTATACTTCGAAGTCCTGTAACTGATCAGGTGAAACAGTCATATTTGAGTCGTGAACGAACTTCCTTAGTTGGGAAACATGAAATAAATTGTGAACTCCTGTCATCTTCTCTGGTAAGCCAACTCTATATGCCAAATTCCCGACTAGTTCAAGAACAGGGAATGGGCCAACGAATCTTGGTGCTAACTTGCCTCTCCTGCCAAATCGTATCACGCTCTTCAACGGAGAAATCTTGACAAACACTAAGTCACCAACGGAGAATTTTAAGTTTCTTCTCCTCTTATCAGCATAACTCTTCTGCCTATCTTGGGCAGCTTTCATTCGTTGTCGAATGATCTTAATTTTATCTGAAGTTTCCCTCACCACATCTAGTCCAAGTGTAACACCCTGTAATTCTGTTAATATTAATATTCACAAATTAAAGAATAACTAATCTCATACGTGAGAATTGTGGGAAACGGGTTGCGCCATTGTGTTCGTCTCGGAATTCTGGTTGAAATAGAGTCCTAGTTTGCGGGAAACGAGTACCGGATGGAAGAGATATGGACGAACGAAGTTTGGTGGCAAAGTAGAAAAAAAAATGCACTGGCGCACTTGGGAAGTGCGCCAGTACATATTTACACTGGCGCACCTGCCAAGTGCGCCGAGGCCGAGGCTGGAGCCTACACAGCTTTCTGGTTTAGGCTGACCCTTGTTGTCGAGTCCATTATGACTCCTTGCTGAGTCATTAGGGCTGACTCATCACCCTATCATAATTGAATGGTTTTGATTTACCCTAAGAACATCCGACGGCTTAAATTAATTTATAACTCTATAAAAAGACCCCTATACACAAACCCTAAATCAGAAAATAAACAAAGACCATAGCCGTCATGCTGTTATTTTGAGACCTAGTGCAGCCGCCATCAAATTAAAGATAAAAAACAGCAACCAAATCAGAACTACCCAACCCTAACAGCGATTCTTCATCAAAGGAGCGCTAATTCGACTCTCTTTCTTCTCTAATTGTGAGTATGATGATCTTAACAAGATTATTATTATTTTAATTAGGTTAAGTCATGAATGGATTATGAGTAGATGATGTGAATTGTCATATAAGTTATTGTCAACCTTATGCTATCATGTATGTTATAAATTCTATGCTATGTAGTGATGAAATCCTATATGTTGTAAATCATGCTATGATGATGTTATGTATGTTGAGAGTTTCTATGCTAAGCTGTGATGAATCATACATGTTAATGATGTTACTATCTATGCTAATTAGTTCATATTAATCAAATCATGATGTTGATACTATTTGGGCTATGTTGATCTATATGACAAGTCACATATGCAAGTTTAGGTTGATTTGTAAGAGTTATGAACATATGCCATGACATCTATTATGACATCTAGAATTATGCTATGACATATGTGAAATTCTATGCTAGTTTACACCATCATTATGTTGCCTAAAACCCCATATGCAAGATTATACATAAATTTGGGTTATGATCATATCATGTAAATTGTGCCATTTAACAAGTTGACACCTTTAGATCCTTAACATGTGTAGTTTATGCAAGTTCACCCCTATTATGATTAGATTCATTTTAATTGTCAATATGTTGTGATAATTTATTTTTGTGCTATGAGTTAGACTATTCGAGTCTAACGTATATTCTGCGTTGAATAAGCAAACGTATAAACGTGGGGTAGGGGTAATATTAAGGATTTAATAATAAGAAGTTGGGATGCAATTGATATGATTTTGCATGCCATGAGTGGATGACCATAATTGAGTCAATTATGGGCATCAGTAAAAGTGGACTTAATTAATAATTTGAATAGGGAATTATTAAAACTGGGGTAAAAGATTATAAGTGATAATCAATGCTTAGGACACGAGGTTGGACTCGTTTGTGACGTAAACCTGCCCGGACCCGCCCGGCAAATCCAGTGGTCACAAATGTCAGCCCAATGTGAGAGGTCCTAGGCCTAAACTAAAGCATAACAGTTGTAAAGGCATGAGGTTAGACTCTTTTATGGTGTAAGACTTCCCGGAACCGCCCGGCAAATCCAGCTGCCATAAATGCCAGTCTAATGTGAGAGGTCTTTATGAGGTTATGGCCTGAATGAATTAAGAAATACTTAACCAGATAAACATGTAAGGTGGGACATGGGGGTTAAGTAGGTGCCTTGGGTGGCATGAGGAATCTAGTGGGTGCCCTTAATGGCATATGAAATACGATTAGTAAGACTTAACCAACCACACATGTAAATGAACATGACTAAGAGGGTTAAGTGGGATATACTAGTGGACAAGCTTAGGTGGGTAGCTTGTGGGGGCCCATTTCAACCAGTATCCCAAACGTATATTTGTGGGCTCGACCCAAGTCGAGGACGGGACACGCATACTGGGTTTGACTATAAGAGGCCAAAACGGGGAGCGGTGACAACGCAAGTCCAACGGGTTTCATATGCGTGTGTGGACCCGGGCTGGTAGGTAAGACGTTGTTGCATCGTGTAGGTATAAGCCGTGCATTCTCAAGTTGTATCGGGTTGCCACTTTTGGGGAGTGATACACCCCAATGTGGGGCCAGCACGGGTATCTATGAGTAGGGAGCCGATCGAAAGTGGGTAGTGGGGTACACCTAGTGGAGATAGGGGCAGACGACACCTATGTAGTCAGCTAGGGGTACGTAAGGCTATTTATATGTTTCTGTGTGAATCAAGTGGGATCAACCTTTAGGGTGACTGGTGCGATGCAGTGTAGCAATGTGCGGTGCAGTGTAGTAATTATTCTTAGTAATTAGGTGTGCCTTTAACGTTAACTTTGACGTTATCTTAAACTTATCTTTATCTGCTCTTCCATACCTAATAGTTCATAGACATTTACTTGTCTTCCAACTTATGCCTTAGTCTAGTTATTTTGATAATAGTATTGTTAGAATTATCATACTCGCCAGACTTTATGTCTGACCCCCTCCATTTCTATCCTTTTTCCCCTTCCAGGTTCTCAGGTTGAGCCCAGCTCTAGTGGAGTTTGATTGGATTGCTTCATCTCTCTTTGGAAAGCTTGGACCGTTGAAGTAAAGTCCAGCTTGTTATCTTTTTATGGCTATTTATGTAATGGGATTATGTATTTTGTTTTATGAAGATGGATATTGTACTTGACTCTGATTTTTGGTTTTAGGATGTAAACAAACATGTTTAACTTCCGCTGCAATAAAATGAAGTTTTAGTTTTCAAGTACTACTTATTATCTGTCTTGTTGTAATTTTTCTGTTCTATATTCACTTAAAACCTCCATGGAAGTTGTAACACCCAACCTCCGCTAGGGTCACTCGCAAAGGAATGCACTAGCTTTAAAGGGGCATTATTGGTAAACATGCACAGAAATATCACAAGACAGAACATACAAAATAGCGGAAGTAAAATCAAACTTTCATAACATGAATAAATAAGGTCTAAAGCCTTTTACATCAGAGTACATCAAAACCTGTCTTGCAATAGTAAAGAAGCATAAAGACATTTTCGAAAATTATTCCCCAAGTAAAACAGTAAAGTAGCCATAGCCAAGAAAAGTCCAAGCCATCCATGATGACCTTCAAGCAGAAGAAGTCCGAATTAAACAACAGTATTTCCTCCCTGTAACCTGGGGGGGAAACGGAAGACAAGAAGCGAAACAAAACGGGTCAGTCAAAAAGACTGAGTAAGCCCTATCTACTATCAGCATAAAAACTAGTAAAGTTAACTGACATGAGAAACTGAGATGAACATAAGCATGATGACAAGATAGATAAGCTAAATCAAAATAACAGGATGAACTACTGAACTCAGATAAACTAAGGTGTCATGATAAATTACGATGTCAAGATAAAACAAGGTATCCCATCGTCAGGTTCCTATCAAGTATAATATCCCCAAGATATCTATCACGTATAACATCCCATGGTATCTATCCTGTATTTTAGCTCTGCACCTACCATACTAGTATCCCCACCGTATCATGTGTTAACCATGAATGACCCTTACTCAAAAGTCGTGTAATGGTTCATGTCAACCTAATATATCGCATTTATAGGTTACTCAACTCGTATGTTTCTTTCCATGTAAATGTTCAGTTCCTTGCCGTAGACCGTACGGGCTTTCCCATGAGGTTCTATACTACTCCAATGTAATTCCATGATCCTTAAGCTCGTTTGGACTGTTACCCTAGACCTAGCTAGGCTTTCCCAACATGAATCATCGTTTGTGCAACTAGGACTTATGCCACCTAGGACCACTAGTGATTATGCTTACCTATTGCACGTTTTCGTATTTCGGTTTGGGTTCAACCACCCAGGGCCACTAGGAATTACGCTAACCGTCAACCGCGCCCTTTTCCCCATGCATTCATCGTGAATCGTTTTTCCATGACTGTATGCACATGTATCACATCGTGCCATCCGAGTCCTGTCACAGGGCAGATCAAGAAATACAGGACTCGGTCGGGAGCTTTCGATTTATCTGCCGATGCAAATGCTAAGGTCTGTTTTTCCTATACGTGGCTATGGTCCCACGAGACCACTCCCTCAACTAGTGAAAGACAAGACAGGATAAATCCTGTATGAGAACACACTACTGGCCAACCCACAATCCTAGCCTTACCGCAACCATAATTAGATAGCAATTATGGTCTTTTGGGTGTTCTCTGCCTTTCTGTACGTACACGCTTGACCAAAGATGGTAGGTAGCCTGACGAAATGCTATCTAGGGCACGACCGTGTATCGTCGACTATCCCCTATCCATCCCCGTCTTTAGGTCGCTCGTATAGCAACCAAGGCATACTCTTGGTTCTTCTAACGCAGACCTTAACCTCTCATGAGCCTAGTATGGTCACCTGGCAGCTCACAGAGGGATACCAAGAATATCCTCACGTTCCCCGAAGTCGCTGCTTCGTTACCCAGTTCGCTGGAGCCTTTATCTAAATCAGATAACTTGCTCCTACTCGTGTGCTTAAACGATGACCTACCGCATCGGGTTACTCATCCAATCTATGAACTGGTCCAACATTCCTTGACTAAGAATTATTACTTAGCTATTCTCCAACTAAGGTTTACCCCTTAGCTTATTCCCGTTATTCTTGTTAATTAGGGTTGTCCACCTAATTCTCTGAACTAGGGTTTATATAATGGATTAAGTGTCACTTAAGTTCATGACTTAATCCCGTCTACAAATCATGTCAAAATTGGCTAAGTATCCAAGTCCAAGACTTAACCCTACAAACCATGTTCAGGTTGGTTAAGTATGTATTAACTTGACCCTATCAAATTACTGAGTCAAATTGGTCAAGTGTATTCAAACGATTCGTGACTTAGCCTTATCATGTTATCACGTTAGATTGGTTAAGTATTAGTTAACTTAACCTTATCAAATAACCGAGTTGGAGTGTTTAAGTATAGGTTACTTAATCACTTCAAAATTACCGAGTTAGATTGGTTAAGTGTTGGTTAACTTAACCACTTCAAAATCACCGAATTGGATGGGTTAAGTCTAGGTTAACTTAACCACATCCCCTAACTGTATTATACGGTTAAGTGTAATTAGGAAAGCTTAATTAACCGTATCAAATTCACGTGTTGGTTTGGTTAAGTGTTGGTTAACTTAACCCCGTCCACTAGTCGTATAAAAATGGTTAAGTGTCATTAGGCAAATCAAGTTACTTAACCTACCCAACCTTGTCATGTTTTGTTAAGTATCGTTAGCCTAATCAAATTACTTAACCCATTTGTCCATGTCATATTTGGTTAAGAGTCATTAATCAAATTAACTTAACCCTATTATGTGGCATTAATTAATTCAATGTACCTTAACCTCTCACATTAGACTTTGTTGCGGTTACTAGTTAAGCCGGTTGGTTCCGGGTAGATTTCCACCACAACTTGGTCTAACCTCGGGTTCAAGGTACAACATGACCAACTTCTCACATTGGGTCCTATTGTTTGTAGCAACTAGTTAAGCCGGTTGGTTCTGGGTAGATTTCCGCTACAAACTCAACCCAACCTCGAGTTGGCCACACTTATATTATCTAAGTGTCAGGTCCATTATGTTTCCAACACATATTACAAGTTTTCAAGAATTTGGGTAGACCTAACTTAATAGGTAAATTCCCAATTCCATAGTATGGGTAGACCTAACTTAATAGGTAAATTCCCAATTTCATATTTTCAAGCATACTTACATGTCAACTTCCATGTTATATTTCAAGTCATGTTTTTAAGTTATATTTTCATGTCGTTAGAAATTACTCATAACATAACCCAACGCTTTTAAACTCGCATATACGTTCGCAACAACGTAATGGATTAAAAGAAGAGACTTGGCAAAGGCATGACAAAAATGGATATTAAGCCACAAGTTAATCATGGTGGCAAATGAGGCACAAATGTGTTCATTAACTTGCATGTTACATTCTTAAGCCTCAAGAACATGCATAAACCAACTTGGCACGTAAGCGAATCATGGTGACAAAAGACATGGAATGATGACTAGTAACTCGCATATATCATCATATAAGGGTTACGACTTCATATGCAAGTTGACATAAAGGTTATGAGGGTTCTCATGTTGCATAATGCAACATTTCAACATAAAGGTTGTAGCTTTTAGCCCACAAGATCAAGATAATGACTTCATAAACTTGCATGACATGATAGCATGTATCATACTTAATGATCAAACCCAAACTTGCAACATGAACATTTAACTTCATAGTTAATATCTAAGAGTAGGGAAAGGGCTTACATTGCTATGAAGGCACAAATCGATTAAATTAAAGATTGAGACAAAGCCTATGCATGCCATCATCCAAAAACCCAAAGATGAAAGCTCCAAATCAATAAAAACCCCATCTTGATGAACAAAGATCAAAGCTTTAGCCTTGAAATCAACTTCAGAAGCTCTCATACTAACATAGAGACTCTCTAACACTCACATGATCATGAAACCTCTCATAGAAATGAAGATAGAAACTTTGGGCAAGAGGATGGAGGCTAGGGTTTTGAGTGGAGGCCATGAGAGGAGCAATTTTGGCATAGTTTAGTTGCATGAATGAATAATGAGGATTTTAGGAGAGGGTTAGGGGCTTATTTATAGAGATTAGGATTAGTTAGGACCCTTAGATTAACCATAGGATCAACCTGAACCATCAGATTTCGAACCAGGCCCAAAAACCTAGCCAAAACAGAAAACAGGTGCACCAGGCAAAACTGCCCGGCTACCATAAGTCGACACCCAAGTCGATAGGGCTGTCGACTTGGGTCATGCCATGTCGACTCCCAAGTCGACAGCCCTGTCGACTTGGGGTGGCTGGCGGGAATTTTCCCGCCTAGCCTTCTAGGCCAAATTTTCGAAATTAGAACTCGTTTTTGAACTTGAATTTTCTGAAAACTTCGTCGGACCATAACTTGGTCATACGGACTCCGATTCTCGAAAACTCAGACTCTATTTCGCGTATTTTTCCGCGACGAACGCAATGGCATAGCCCGTTTTACTTGATTCAGAATTTAAAATTAAATTCTGCCTTGATTCTTGTCTTAACATGTTATCGAAATACGGGTTGTTACAGAAGTTAATGCATTCCCTTGGTGAGTGACATTAATGAAAGTGGGGTGTTACACGTGGTATTAGAGCTTAAGGTTACCAGAACAGATAATTTTTTTAGAAAAACTATTTTTCTAAAGTATTTTTGGAAGAAGTGCTTTCAAAAACATGTTTTAATGGGTAATTTAAAGAGGAAAGTTTTTATGGAAAAAAAAAACATAATCCCCAATAGCCATATATCTTTATCTTTCGAATTCTCCATTTTGAATCTTTCCTTTTTCATTTCAGCATGGCTGAAGATCTTAACCTACCTGACGGTGTAACGATACCAGGATGGTATAGGAGGCTATTAGAGGCTAGGGCCGCAGCTGGTCCGGCCAATGTTCCTCCACCACCAGTTGCACCCGTTCCTCCTCCTCCTCCTCCTCACGTAGATACTTTTGCAAAGACGTGCAAGGAATTTAAGGCTATGGGTGGAAAACCTTTTCAAGGGTCAGAAACGTTTGTGGAAGCTAGAGATTGGCTTAGGGAGGTAGAAGAACTGCTAGAAATCTTTGAAGTGGAAGAAGGGAGGAGAGTTAAATTAGCATCTTGGTTAATGAAGGGAAAGGCCTCGTTTTATTTGGAGGTCACTAATGGGGAGCGTCCTGTTGATTCTTGGGCAGATTTTAGACGTAGGTTTGAGGCGAAGTTTCTCTCGAGGGCAGAAGAGAATCTATATATGGAAAGGTTTTTGGCATTGAAGCAAGGAAGCTCATCAGTGAAAGAATATGTTAACAAATCTAATCAGTTAGCAAGGTTTGGCTTGGACTTGGTGAACACGCCGGAGAAGAAGGCGCTGAGGTTCGTTAATGGATTGAATGAACCATTGCAAGGGTTGGCTATGACCCACATCCCTATGGGGGCCACCTTTGAGAAGCTTGTAGACATGGCACTCATGCACGAGGAGAAAGGCGCTAAAGCTGATAAGGCACCCGAGAAGAAAGAGGATCAGAAGAAACCACAACAGCAAAACAAGAAGGGTGGTAAAGACAATAATGGCAAGGGAAAGAAGAAATGTTTTAACTGTGGGACCCCAGGCCACCTCAGCAAGGATTGTCGAAAGAAAAAAGAAGACTGGCTGCTTTCACTGTGGTGAAGCGGGACATCTAGTGAAGGACTGCCCAAAGAAGGGGCAGGAGCTACCTCGGGAGGACAGGTGCAGGCTCTTATGGCACCAGGGCAGGCAAGGGGGATAAGTTCAGGCTCTCACGGTCCCACCGCTGCAAGAACGAGGTAGAACCATTTCTGTTGAAAGGTTAGTTTTTCTGTTTGATCATCCTGTCCGTACCTTATTCGATTCGGGCGCATCGCATTCGTTTATCTCTACATCATTAGTTGAATCACTGCACTTAAACACCAGTTTAGTAGAGGATCCCTTAGTTGTTTCGAATCCAATTGGGGGATCAGCTTATTTGTCCATGATGTGTTTGGATTTGAAAATTTTTATACTTAGCGTTGAGTTTAGATGTGATGCTTATGTGTTGGGCTTCACGGGCTATGGGCTAATTTTTGGAATGGATTGGTTATCCAGAAATGGGGCCGTTCTTGATTGTGAAAGGAGAGTAGTTAGGCTCATGACTCGCCTTGGTAACGCTCTCGAAATCTTTTGTAATCCCATAAATTCCGTTATGCTAAGTTATCTAGAATCGCTTGACGCGTCTGAGGAAAATCTACGATCTGTTAGAGTGGTCCGAGAGTATTCGAATGTGTTTGAGGAGGTGAAGGGCTTGCCTTCGAAGCGGGAGATAGATTTTCGAATATATCATGTGGATAATGCAAAACCAGTATCTTTGCCAGTGCGCCACATGGCTCCACGTGAAAGGAGGGAACTCGATAAGCAAGTGAAGGAGTTGCTTGAGAAGGGGTTCATAAGACGAAGTATATCGGAGTGGGGTGCTCCAGTAGTATTTTCCATGAAGGCGGATGGGTCCCTTAGACTTTGTGTGGACTATAGAGAACTTAATAAGCTTACTAAGAAGAACAGACACCCACTGCCGAGGATTGACGATCTCTTCGATCAGTTAGTTGGCGCCTCAGTGTTTTCGCAGTTGGACTTAGCCACTGGTTTTCATCAGTTGAGAGTGACTGAGGATAGCATTGACAAGACTGCCTTTAGGACTCCGGATGGTTTCTATGAATGGCTAGTGATGCCCTTCGGTTTGACAAACGCCCCTGCATACTTTGTTGATTTGATGAGTAGGGTGTTTAGGGAGTACCTTAACAAATTCGTGGTAGTCTTTGTAGACGACATCCTGATCTTTTCTAAGGATGAAGAAGAGCATGCCCTACACCTTAGGGAAGTGTTGGAGACCCTACGAGCGCATAACCTTAAAGCTAAATTTTCTAAGTGTCACTTCTGGAGGAAGGAAGTACGATTCTTAGGGCACGTGGTTTCCAAGGAAGGGATAGCTGTGGATCCCGCAAAGGTGGTGGCCATCCAAGATTGGAAGGTCCCTAAAAATGCTACCGAAGTGAGAAGTTTCATGGGGTTGGCTGGCTACTACAGGAAGTTTATCAAAGACTTCGCAAAGATATCAGCTCCATTGACACGCTTGACGAAGAAGAACCTAGTTTTCACATGGGACGTAGATTGTGATGATGCGTTCCAACGTTTGAAGAGAGCTTTGACCTCAGCCCCAGTCTTAGTGCTGCCAGACGGGAGTAAGCCATTTACCGTTTATATTGACGCTTGTGGGACAGGACTAGGCACAGTCTTAATGCAAGAGGGAAGGGTAATAGCCTATGCTGGAAGGCAGTTGAGAGCGCATGAGAAAAATTACCCTACGCATGACCTAGAGTTGGCCGCTATTGTTTTCGCGCTTAAATCTTGGCGCCATTATCTTCTTGGCGAGAGATTCGAATTATTCACTGACCACAAATCGCTAAAATACTTATTCTCCCAAAAGGACTTGAACTTAAGGCAGCAAAGGTGGATGGAGTTCTTAGCATCCTACGATTTCGAAATAGCATATACCCCTGGCAAGGGTAACGTGGTGGCAGATGCCTTAAGTAAAAAAAGATTATCCTTAAGTCCTTTGTTTGTTGAGCGGCGAAGCTTAGAATTCATCTCTATGTTTGACTTTAGACCTTCCGTTCACTTTGTACCCGGTTTGCTAGCATCCTTGGAGGTCAGACCTACGCTCTTGGGATGGATTGGCGAGGCACAGCGAGACGACCCGCAGTTGGTTGAGTTAGTAGAAAAGCTCAAAGGAGGGGAGTCATCAAGCCATCTCCGTAGGTATACCCTGGATGATAAGGGTTGGTTACGTAGGGACGGTAGACTTTGTGTACGAAAAGACGATGACCTAAGGAAGACCATTCTTGATGATGCACATCGTTCGAAGATGACCATCCATCCCGGCGGGGACAAGATGTACATGGATATGAAACGAGTTTACTTTTGGACCGGTATGAAGAAAGATGTGGCCGAGTATGTCGCTAGATGCTTGGTGTGCCAGCAAGTAAAGGCAGAGCAAAAAAAACCCGGTGGATTGCTTCACCCATTGGAGGTTCCACTATGAAAGTGGGAGAGTGTCTCGATGGATTTTGTAGATGGATTACCGCGATCGAGGAAGGGTAATACGGGGATTTGGGTTATTGTAGATAGACTTACTAAGAGCGCCCATTTTATTCCCGTAAAGAGTAAGAGGACTGCTCCATGGTTAGCTTCTGTATACGTCCGAGAGATAGTTCGTTTGCATGGTGTTCCTTCTAGCATAGTGAGCGACCGCGATCCTATTTTTACTAGCGAATTTTGGAGAAGCTTGCAAGAGGCGGTAGGGACTCAATTATGTTTGAGCACCGCATATCATCCTCAGACGGACGACCAGACTGAGAGGGTGAATCGCATTCTAGAGGATCTTTTGAGGCTATGTATCCTAGACTTTGGGGGTACATGGGAAGAGCATCTTCCATTGGTAGAGTTCGCATATAATAATAGCTTTCAGTCCAGCATTGGCATGGCACCTTTCGAAGCTCTTTATGGACGACCTTGTCGTTAACCTACATGTTGGTGGGAATCTACGAATAAGATCTTACTTGGGCCCGATATGATTAGGGAGACTTCGGAGAAGATCGACTTGATTCGAAGGAGGATGAAAGCAGCGCAAGGTAGGCAGAAATCTTATGCGGATAAGAGGAGGACAGATCTCGAGTTTGAGGTTGGGGACATGGTCTTTGTTAAAGTGTCTCCATTACGAAACGTTGTTCGCTTTGGGTCCGTTGGGAAGTTAGCACCAAGGTTTGTAGGGCCGTTTCCTATTAAGGAGAAGATTGGACAGATGGCGTATAGAGTAGAGTTGCCTGAGAGACTTAGTGGTGTACACGACGTATTCCACGTGTCACATTTGAGGAAGTGGTTGCACGAGACCGCAGAAGTGGTAGAGCCGTGCTTGCTTAGAGAGGTGGAGATCGAGCGTGACGCGACGATTCAACGAGCTTCTACGCGCATTCTTGGGTCAGAGATTAAGAAGTTGAGAAATCGAGAGGTCAGACTAGTCAAAGTACAATGGGGAGATGATGAGAGCAACGCTACTTGGGAGACAGAAGAGAAGATGCGTTCACGATACCCTTTCCTTTTCGAGGGTATGTCCTTTAATTTCTCCTTTATCGCTTATCTTGTACTTATCTTACCTTTAGAGTATCCTCTCGCTAGTATTCTTGACCTTTAGATAGGATAATCCTATGGTTGAATCATGTGTTTGAGACATGTTATGAATGATGGATGCAAAGTGGATGCAAGTGTTTGCTAGTGGTTTCTCGTGGACGCATGTACACACACTATTAGGCACTAGATCGGCTCAGTCACTTCATACTGCATATTGCATATAAATGGATGTATTTAGTAAAATGGATGTATAATGGTTGTGCTATCATATGGATGTTGCATTCAGATGATGATTGTGCATGCATATAGAGATAATATGTAGCATTAGGGAACTTTTGCATACATAATGGACGCATGGCACTATCATGATTTGCATTAAGGAGGTCAACTGAATCAGTGGACCGCCTGATTTTGCATTAGATTAGGGACATATACACACACTGTTCACTTAAACATGAAAGCATTAGAAGTCTATAAGGACAATGGATGCCTGTGGTTGATGGTTGAGTAGATGGACGATTGGATGTTAGGATATACATTCTTCTTAACTTGAAGATTTCGGGGTCGAAATCCTTTAAGGAGGGGAGAATGTAACACCCCGTAATTTTGTTAATATTAATATTCACAAATTAAAGAATAACTAATCTCAGACGTGAGAATTTTGGGAAAAGGGCTGCGCCATTGTGTTCGTCTCGGAATTCTGGTTGAAATAGAGTCCGAGTTTGCGGGAAATGAGTACCGGATGGAAGAGTTATGGACGAACGAAGTTTGGTGGCAAAGTAGAAAAAAAATGCACTGGCGCACTTGGGAAGTGCGCCAGTACATATTTACACTGGCGCACCTGCCAAGTGCGCCCAGGCCAAGGCTGGAGCCTGCACAGCTTTCTGGTTCAGGCTGACCCGTGTTGTTGAGTCTATTCTGACTCCTTGCTACGTCATTAGGGCTGACTCATCACCCTATCATAATTGAATGGTTTTGATTAACCCTAATAACATCCGAAGGCTTAAATTAATTTATAACTCTATAAAAAGACCCCTATACACAAACCCTAAATCAGAAAATAAACAAAGACCATAGCCGTCATGCTGTTATTTAGAGACCTAGTGCAGCCGCCATCAAATTAAAGATAAAGAACAGCAACCAAATCAGAACTACCCAACCCTAACAGCGATTCTTCATCAAATGAGCGCTAATTCGACTCTCTTTCTTCTCTAATTGTGAGTATGATGATCTTAACAAGATTATTATTATTTTAATTAGGTTAAGTCATGAATGGATTATGAGTAGATGATGTGAATTGTCATATAAGTTGTTGTAAACCTTATGCTATCATGTATGTTATAAATTCTATGCTATGTAGTGATGATATCCTATATGTTGTAAATCATGCTATGATGATGTTATGTATGTTGAGAGTTTCTATGCTAAGCTGTGATGAATCATACATGTTAATGATGTTACTATCTATGCTAATTAGTTCATATTAATCAAATCATGATGTTGATACTATTTGGGCTATGTTGATCTATATGACAAGTCACATATGCAAGTTTAGGTTGATTTGTAAGAGTTATGAACATATGCCATGACATCTATTATGACATCTAGAATTATGCTATGACATATGGGAAATTCTATTCTAGTTTACACCATCATTATGTTGCCTAAAACCCCATATGCAAGATTATACATAAATTTGGGTTATGATCATATCATGTAAATTGTGCCATTTAACAAGTTGACACCTTTAGATCCTTAACATGTGTAGTTTATGCAAGTTCACCCCTATTATGATTAGATTCATTTTAATTGTCTATATGTTGGGATAATTTATTTTTGTGCTATGAGTTAGACTATTCGAGTCTAACGTATATTCTGCGTTGAATAAGCAAACGTATAAACGTGGGGTAGGGGTAATATTAAGGATTTAATAATAAGAAGTTGGGGTGCAATTGATATGATTTTGCATGCCATGAGTGGATGACCATAATTGAGTCAATTATGGACATCATTAAAAGTGGACTTAATTAATAATTTGAATAGGGAATTATTAAAACTGGGGTAAAAGATTATAAGTGATAATCAATGCTTAGGACACGAGGTTGGACTCGTTTGTGACGTAAACCTGCCCGGACCTGCCCGGCAAATCCAGTGGTCACAAATGTCAGTCCAATGTGAGAGGTCCTAGGCCTAAACTAAAGCATAACAGTTGTAAAGACACGAGGTTAAACTCTTTTATGGTGTAAGACTGCCCGGAACCGCCCGACAAATCCAGCTGCCATAAATGCCAGTCTAATGTGAGAGGTCTTTATGAGGTTATGGCCTGAATGAATTAAGAAATACTTAACCAGATAAACATGTAAGGTGGGACAGGGGGGTTAAGTAAGTGCCTTGGGTGGCATGAGGAATCTAGTGGGTGCCCTTAGTGGCATGTGAAATACGATTAGTAAGACTTAACCAAACACACATGTAAATGAACATGACTAAGAGGATTAAGTGGGATATACTAGTGGACAAGCTTAGGTGGGTAGCTTGTGGGGGGGCCATTTCAACCAGTATCCCAGACGTATCTTTGTGGGCTCGACCCAAGTCGAGGACGGGACACGCATACTGGGTTTGACTATAAGAGGCCAAAACGGGGAGCGATGGCAACGCAAGTCCAACGGGTTTCATATGCGTGTGTGGACCCGGACTGGTAGGTAAGACGTTGTTGCATCATGTAGGTATAAGTCGTGCATTCTCAAGTTGTATTGGGTTGCCACTTTAGGGGAGTGATACACCCCACTGTGGGGCCAGCACGGGTATCTACGAGTAGGGAGCCGATCGAAAGTGGGTAGTGGGGTACACCTAGTGGAGATAGGGGCAGACGGCACCTATGTAGTCAGCTAGGGGTACGTAAGGCTATTTATATGTTTCTGTGTGAAGCAAGTGGGATCAACCTTAGGGTGACTAGTGCGGTGCAGTCTAGTAATGTGCGGTGCAGTGTAGTAATTATTCGTTAGTAATTAGGTGTGCCTTTAACGTTAACTTTGACGTTATCTTAAACTTATCTTTATCTGCTCTTCCATACCTAATAGTTCATAGACATTTACTTATCTTCCAGCTTATGCCTTAGTCTAGTTATTTTGATAATAATATTGTTAGAATTATCGTACTCGCCAGACTTTATGTCTGACCCCTCCATTTCTATCCTTTTTCCCCCTCCAGGTCCTCAGGTTGGGCCCAGCTCTAGTGGAGTTTGATTGGATTGCTTCATCTCTCTTTGGAAAGCTTGGACCGTTGAAGTAAAGTCCAGCTTGTTATCTTTTTATGGCTATTTATGTAATGGGATTATGTATTTTGTTTTATGAAGATGGATATTGTACTTGACTCTGATTTATGGTTTTATGATGTAAATAAACATGTTTAACTTCCACTGAAATAAAATGAAGTTTTAGTTTTCAAGTACTACTTATTATCTGTCTTGTTGTAATTTTTCTATTCTATATTCACTTAAAACCTCCATGGAAGTTAATGCATTCCTTTGGTGAGTGACATTAATGGAAGTGGGGTGTTACACCAAGCATAAACTTCTCGCCAGTCTCTATCCAACATGATGGTGAGTTGCACGGTCTTCCATACAAAGCTTCATATGGAGCCATACCGATACTAGATTGGTAGCTATTATTATATGCAAACTCTACAAGATGCAAATGGTCATCCCATGATCCACCAAAATCCAATATACAAGCTCTCAAGAGATCTTCCAATATACGATTCACCCTCTCCGTCTGACCGTCGGTCTGAGGATGATATGCGGTACTGAGATGTAATCCTGACCCTAGAGCCTCTTGTAAGCTCTTCCAAAACCCACTAAAGAACAATGGGTCTCGGTCGCTCACAATGCTTTTAGGTACTCCATGAAATCTCACTACCCACTTCATATACAATTCTGCCAACTTAGCTGTCGTTCTGGTCGATTTGACTGGTATAAATCTTGCACACTTAGTCAATCGATCCACAATTACCCAAATGCTATCATATCCCGATCTAGTCCTTGGTAAACCATCGATGAAATCCATCGAGACTTGCTCCCATTTCCATTCGGGAATTTCTAATGGTTGCAACAACCCACTAGGCTTCTTTTGCTCGGCTTTAACTAGCTGGCAATTCGTGCATTTGGATATAAACTTCCCAACATCTCTTTTCATCCCTTCCCAGTAGTAATTCTGTCTCATGTCTCGATACATCTTATTACCACCGGGATGTATAGTCAGTTTTGAGTGATGACATTCTCTGAGCACTTCATCTCTCAACCCATTCACGTCGGGTACAACTAGTTTTCCATTCTTTCTAAGCCATCCATCACGATCAAGCCCATACACATTCATCTCCTCACCGTCGATGTTCATCTCTAACTTGGAGATGTGTTTGCGAACAAATTTTGCAATTGTAAACAACTGTAAAATCCGTTCGGCTTTCCTAAACAACAAGGATTGTTGTAGAGGGTGTCGAACTCTGGGACCAAAAATATTTTAATTAATAAATCCAATCAAGTTATTCCAGGATTTTGATTGATTGAAAACACAGAAAATAACAGCAATTAAATAAAAAGAGAGATTTATATAATAAGAGAAAGCAATTAGGGGATAATGACATAGATTAGATTCACACTCATCAATAGCTAACAAATAAATATAATCTAATTCATGTTTCTGTCACAAACACGAATCAACGATAAATAGATTCTTAGAAACAAATAAGTAAATAACAACAAGCATAGCCTATGCAGGAGCTGAGCTCTTAAACAACCATAGACTATCAGGACAGATTCACAAATTAATTTCTAAAAACCTAAAATTAGATCTAAATCTGATAATTGTTAGATCAAACACGAATATACCCTGTGAAGGAGCATAGCTCTTAAACGACACAGAATATGAAGGTTCAGATCTAACCCTTGATTCAGATCTAGATCTACATATATAAAGTCCTCATCTATTGGCTATGTGATTCATGTTGAATCATATCTATTAGCGTCATCACCCCTTAATCAAAGGGGATTAGCTAGACATAGCTAAAGAAGAAGAGAAAAAGAAAATAACAGACATGAACATAAATAAAATAAAATAACAACTAAGAGAAAGGGAGAAGAGTTTTATTCCAAGAAGAGAATTACATAATAAAACTAAGTATGTTTTTACAATGAATGAGATAGAGTGTATTTATAGCTGATATGACAAAGGCTACTTGGCAAATTCCATAATGTAGGACTAAAGAATTAGCCCAACTAACACATAAGCTAGTGTGAACACAGCTATAGAGTGAGAGGCCATGCAAATGAGCTAATGTGAACGCAGTATGAGTCTTTATTGAGCCAAATCTACCCAACTGAACTCTATTTGCAACTGTTCTTCGTGCTTTAAACTCTTCAAGCTTTAGTAATTTCAACTTCACTCTTTTTAAGCAAATTCTTCATGCTTTATCCATCAAATGCTCTAAACCAAGCTTTTTATCAACAATCTGAAAACACGGCTATAAATACACAATATTAATTATTTTAAATAGAAAATTAGATAAATAAGCGGATAAAATATACACATTTATGTGTATATCAAGATGATTCCCAATAGATTAGGATCGTCCCTCTGGCTGGAACCAATCCGCTCTATCAAAGTGGGTCTGATCGCCAAACTAGCTAGCATGACTGGATCCAATTCGCACTTTGGTCTGAAATCAAACCCCGCGATATACTCCAGTTGCTTCCATTCAAGAAACATTGCCCCTAAACTGGCATGTCTCCTACTCAAGGCATCGGCTACCGCATTACCTTTCCCAGGTGTGTATGCGATATCAAAATCATACGAAGCCAAGAACTCTAACCATCTCTGCTGACGGAGATTCAGATCTTTCTGAGAGAAGAGATACTTTAACGATTTATGATCGGTAAACAATTCAAATCTTTCTCCCAAGAGATAATGTCCCCACATCTTCAACGCAAACACGATCGCTGCTAATTTCAAATCATGGGTAGGATACTTCTTCTCATGCGACTTTAGCTGTCGACTAGCATAAGCTACAACCCTACCTCCTTGCATCAACACAGCACCTAGTCCAGTACCACAAGCATCCGTGTATACCGTCATCTCTTCATTCCCTTTAGGAATGACTAATACTGGCGCACGCGTCAACTTTTCTTTTAGACTCTTGAAGGCGTTCTCACACACTCCGTCCCAGATGAAGGACTGATTCTTCTTAGTCAACTGAGTCAACGGTGCTGCTATCTTGGAGAAGTCCTGGATAAACTTACGATAATATCCAGCTAATCCCAAGAAACTTCTTACATCTGTTGCATTCTTGGGCGTAGGCCAATCCTGTACCGTAGCCACCTTCGCAGGGTCCACGGCAATACCACTCTCTGAAACAACATGACCCAAGAATCTCACTTCCCTTCTCCAAAAGTGACACTTAGAGAATTTCGCTTTCAATTGGTGTTTCCTCAACACCTCCATCACTATCTTCAAGTGTCCCTTGTGTTCCTCCTCTGTCCTTGAGTAAACAAGGATATCGTCTACGAACACAAGAACAAACTTATTCAACTGATCTCTGAATACTCGATTCATAAGATCCACAAAGTAGGCTGGTGCATTGGTCAACCCAAATGGCATGACCAACCACTCATAGAATCCAGACGGCGTCCTAAATGCCGTTTTCAGTACACTCTCATCCGCTACTCGGAGCTGATGAAATCCTGCCGCGAGGTCCAACTGGGAGAACACTCTTGCTCCTTCCAATTGATCAAACAAATCATCTATCCGCGGTAGAGGATACTTATTCTTCCTCGTTACCTTATTCAACTCGCGATAGTCCACACACAACCGAAGGGAACCATCTGCCTTAGTGGCAAACACAACTGGTGCTCCCCACTCAGAGACACTCCTTCTAATATATCCCTTCTTCAAATGATTGCTGACTTGAACCCTGAGCTCTCGTTGCTCCCTTGGTGCCATACGACGAAGTGGCATCACTATAGGTCTGGCATCTTTCACTAAATCAATACGGAACTCAACCTCTCGGTGTGGTGGAAGCCCGGTCACCTCCTCGAAGACGTCCGGATACTCGCCAACCACGGGCACATCTGACAGCTCATCCTGCGGGATGTCGAGGGAATTTATAAAACTAGCCATAACCCCATCACTAGGTAGACTACCAAACACTACCCTCCGCCCATCATCCACCCTAACTGTCACCAAAAAGCCCTCACAGTCTACCACCACCCCGTATCTTTGGATCCAATCGACTCCCAATATAATGCCATACCCAGTAAAGCCCAAAACAAAGCAATCACATACAAACATACATCCATGACTCGATAAGACCACATTTCGGCAAATCATACTAAGGCTAGTCGAACCATCAATCGGGTTCGTCACAACCAATGGTCTATCGACTATCTCGGGTTCCAGTCCCAACCTATCTACCAGGTCACTAGATATGAAGAAACGGGAAATCCCAGTATCAAACAAAACTCGAACTGGTACATCATAAATAGAAAGCATACCTTGAATAACAACATTCTTTCCTTTCTCCGCCGCAGTTGGGGTATTCGACGAAGAAGGAACAACATCAATAGCATATGCTTTCACAATTTGCTTCTCCTTAAGAGGTTGCGGACACTTATCTTTGAAATGTCCCACTTGACCACAGTTGAAGCACTTCTTATCCGCTGTCTTGGCCCGACAATCTTTAGCATAATGGCCCTTCTTACCACAGCTGAAGCACTCAACATCCTTCTTGTTCTTTTTCTGGCCACCCTTAGATTGGTCTTGCTTCCTCTTATTCTGAGAGTTATTCTTGCCTCCACCGCCTGCTTGCGGCTTTGGCCCTTCTGCAGATGCAGCCTCAGTCTTTGACTTAGGGTAAAGACTCTCTGATCTCATAGCTTTCCCCACGATCGATTCAAAAGTCTCATCGATGTGGTTGATAAGCCTTTCCCCCAAGTATCCATCCAAACCAGTAATGAACTTCTCATTCTTCTTCTCAGGATTATCGATAAGAGATAGTCCATACTTTGACAAAGTGTCGAACTCAGCAATATAGTTAGAGACTGCCCTACCATTCTGCTTGAGTTCTAAGAATCTCTTGAACAACACTGACTTTTGGGCAGTTGGAATGAACTTCTCGCTAAAGCGAGCCTTGAACTGATCCCAAGTAACCTGATCTTCTGGAGTAGCTGATCTAATGGCATTCCACCAATTCATCGCTTGCCCTTGCAGCTGACGAGACGCTAGCCTTCTCTTCATCGCATCCTCAAGACCTAAGTCGTCGAAGATACGGTCGCAGCTATCCATCTAGTCTTGAACATCTGTGGCCGACTCCGTTACGTGGAACAGCTTCCCACCAAGGTTAGTGTAATCCTTGCACAACTTGGCGAAATCGACCCTAGGCGCCTGCACTACTGGGCCAACATCAACTCCGGGATTGGAAACTGTCCCTTGCACTTCTCTAAGCATGTCCCTCATGAGGTCAGTAAACATCGCCCTCATGTCAGGGCATTCCCATTATTGGCTCCTCTACCAGCACCTCTAGCATATCGGCTCATCGTCAATCTGTAAAAGGGGAAACGATTAACGACCCCATAGTGGTGCTAGTGCAGTGCGACTTCATTCTTATACTACTAATAGTATATACATATAGCTTTTGAAAACCAAAGTAATCACAAATACACGCTCTCATATACGTACTATCTCTCCCTAGTGTCTTTCCCTAGGTTAACTACGCAACCTAGAGCTCTGAAACCAAGTGTGACGACCCGCCCCGCACCAACTGACATTTACTTCAAAGGTGCGCTGTACACATGTCCAGTTAGCACGGAACGAGTCGTCAGAAGGAAAGGGAAGAAGGAAATGAACTAACAAAGAACCTGTAGAATGTCTCACAGCGCATAGAATAAAATATAATAATAACATACTTGACATAAAACAGGTGAGACAGTGCATAAGCTGAAGCAACTAACATAGCAGCGGAAAATCCAAGTACAGCTTATGATCCAAAGTTAAACATTATTACAACTTTCAAACTGTCTCAAAGCAAAAGCAAGATAAAGGAGGTACACTACTAATGCCCAAGTAGCGACCACCAACGACACAGGGAGAATATCTATATATCATACGTGGAAGCCTCCTGCCCGCCTCCGAATCAGTTACTCGCGCATCACCAGCTAACATGTCTCTAGTCTGCTCGTGTGAGCACCCAGAGTAATAAGAGGAGACATAAAACTTTGGGTCAGACATAAAGCCTGGTATGAGCGATAAGCATCTAAACAGAACAATAACAGGTAGACTAAAACATACCTGAACCTGGACCTGCAACCAAAGAGTTAGCACTACATACTGTACAGCACTCTAAGGTGCCATATCAAATGGTGTAAAGATACGGAGGTGGGGGTGTGCATGTCATAGTGATGGCAAACAATCAAACATAGCATCCATCCTCACATCTCTCACTCTGTGCGTAAAGCATACGATATTCACCACTTCGATCACCCAACATACCTTGCTACGATCACTTTGCCCCATGAAGTCATAAATGGCTTCACTGCACTGATAACGTAGCCACTAATCCTTCGCTATGTCTACTTGCCCCATGGAGTTATTCACCCCATCTGCACTGGCTCATAGCCTTACCAATCCTTTACTATGTCCACTTGCCCTATGGAGTTATTCACCCCATCTGCGTTGACTCATAGTCTTACTACGCATCACTTTGCCTCTCAAGTCATAATGACTCTACTGCACTGATAACGTAGTCTTGCTACCATCACCTTGCCCCTCGATTCGCAGTGACTCTACTGCACTGATAAGTAGCCCATCATCCATTTTCAGTGGTGAATCGAAGTTATGAACATCGACAACTCCTTAGCACACGTCCCGCAGCAAAGCCCAACCATGAAGTGAACTCATCGGTTCCCAATTGGATCCTGAGCTCTAACTTCTCATATTGGACTACCTTTGCATCTCGGGTTATTGGTCAATACTGGGTCGGGTCGGGTTCCTCTTCAAGCCATCGGTTTGGGTCGGGTCCACTACGTTGCGTCGGTTCATGGTCTTCCTCTGGTAATGGTTCGGTTCGGGTTCACTACATCGCGTCGGTTCGGGTCGGGTGTCCCACTTCGGGTCGGGTCGGGTTGCCATCTCCCATCCAGTTCGTGCTCCAGTTCCGATCATCTCCCTAGTTCTTCATTTACTCCGATCCGATCCTCCTCCTTTAGCCGATCCGATCCCCCTCCTTAATCCGATCCGGTCCCAATATTTCTAGTATGGCCTTCCTTTTTGCCAGATTTCTCAAGTGTCAAGTTCCGATCCAATCGAATCCCTTGCCCAGTTCACTTATCCGATCCGAGCTCCCATATCCGATCAGATCCGGTCCAGAACCTGCACTTTTCCTGCAACCTTTCCAGCGAGTATTTTACGCCATTCGACGACGTTTTCGACCATTCTACCTTTTGAAATCAATCACAAAGCATATCATATAGTCATAGCAACATGCATAATCAACCACAAACATCAAAACATCAATATGATAGGTTAAAATGGATCAAACATACCCAAAACCCCATATTTCCCTTTAAGCATGTTTAGGTGAAACTAATGATTGGATTAGCAAAACTTAACCAAATTAACCCAAATTCATATCAGAGGTCTAAAACATCATTTTGAATTTTATAAATATTTTTCCAGAATTTTATCATGTTTAAATTCGCTAATTAACACTAATTACCCTTAATTAGCCATAATTAGTGAGGAATTATGCAAATCACTCACCTTAGCCACAAATAAACTAAGATCTGAAATAAATCTCTGATTTGATGCAAATCCCAATGCAAAACAGCAACTCCAATGTTGATTTATTGTAGATCTCCCTTGATTTGATGTTGCTAAGCTAAATCCTTGATTAAAAGATGATTTGGAGGTGATTTAGAGGTTGGAGGCCATTTTTAGGGTTTCTTGGAGATAAGTGGAGGCTACAAAACTGAAATGGAATGATTCTCTAACTCATTTCAGCCTCCCCATAACCCTAATCCCGAAATGGGTTATGGGCCTATTCACTAATCACCTTATTTGGCCCGGTTAAGAAGTTTTTCACCTTCCAAGCCTTAATTTAGCCATATCTCCCAAACGGTAAGTCCGTTTGGCTATTATGACCACTCTACGGAAAGGTAAACCATCAAACGAATCTAATGGAAGTGGTTTCAGGTCAAAATTCCTTTCCAATCAAAAGTTATGGCCAAAACAAGATCAGCTAAGGGCAAAATGGTCATTTAAAAATCAACAAAAATCATGGACATGAGAAATGACTCTAATGGTTGTTTCCCAAAGTTACATGACCATACGACTTCATATGGGAAAGAAATAAATATTCTACGATCCTCCGATGCGTAGAATGCGGGTTGTTACAACAACATTCTTTTCAGCTACCAAATTCCTAATGAAGTGGTATTGCACATCAATGTGCTTAGTCCTTGCATGAAATGCAGGATTCTTTGTCATAGCTATAGTGGACTTGTTGTCACACCAAATTTCCAATACCTCTTGTTGCTCACAGCACAAGTCTTTCAACGACTTCTTTAGCCACAAAGCTTGCTTTACTGCAGCTCCCACAGCAATATATTCAACTTGTGATGAAGACAGAGCTACAATATCTTGCTTCTTTGCACTCCATGTGATAGCTCCAGAACCAAGATCAAATACAGATCCTGACATTCTCTTTCTATCATCAACGCAGCCAGCCCAATCACTATCTGTATATCCTTTCAACTTGAACTCCTTCACACTTTCGTACCAAATGCCATAATCCAAAGAGCCTGCAACGTACTTCAAAATTCTTTTTGCAGCTCCCAGGTGTTGCTTGGTTGGATTGTGCATATATCTCGACACAACACTAACTGAATAGGCAATGTCAGGTCTAGTGTGTGTGAGATAGTTCAAACCTCCCACCATACTTCTAAAAATCCTTTCATCTGCATTCTTACTGCCATCTACTTTATGCAACTTCTCATTAGCATTCACAGGAGTCTTTGCAACTTCAGATTTCTCAATGTGAAATCTTTTAAGCAAATCTGCTGCATAATTTCTCTGACACAGAAAAATACCATCTTTTGTTTGTCTTACTTCCAAACCAAGGAAGTATTTCAATGTTCCAAGATCAGTCATCTCAAATTCAGACAACATTGAGGCTTTGAACTTACTTAGCATGCTTTCTGAAGAACTGAAATAGATAATGTCATCAACATAGAGACAAACTATGATAAACTCATCCATACCTTGCCTTTTCACATAGATTGTTGGCTCATTTTCACTTCTGCTGAAGCCCGTTGAAATGAAAAATGAGTCAATCCTGCTATACCAGGCTCTTGGTGCCTGTTTTAGGCCATAAAGAGCTTTCTTCGGCTTGTACACCTTCTCTTCTTCACCCTCTTTCACAAATCCCTGTGGTTGTTCCACAAAGACTTCTTCCTGCAATTCTCCATTGAGGAATGCAGACTTCACATCAAGCTGAAAAACCTGCAATTTCCATTGTGCAGCAAATGCTAAAACAATTCTCACTGTTTCAAAGCGTGCAACAGGTGAGAATGTTTCCTTATAGTCTATACCCTCCTGTTGTGCATAGCCTTTCGCCACAAGCCGTGCTTTGTGCTTTGAGATGCTTCCATCTGCATTATATTTAGTCCTATACACCCATTTTAGACCAATTGCCTTCTTGTTTTGAGGCAAGCTCACTAACTCCCATGTTCCATTTTTCTGAATTGACTTAATCTCCTCTGTCATTGCATCTTGCCACTCATTCTGACATACTGCTTCATCAAACCCTGCAGGTTCTGTAGCTACAAGTGCAAAATTACAGTTTTCATAAATATCAACAAGTGATCTTACACGGCGTGGAGGGGATTCACTTGATGATGAGGACTGAGTTGATGAAGAACAATGGCTACTTGAAGATGTTGATGAACCATGAGGTGTTGTTGGAGGAGATTGTTGTGTTGGCACTTCAACTGGTTCATCAAATTCTCCAAGTGTGATTGACTTATGTAAGGCTACACTCCTCTTGCTTGGTTCATTCCACTCCCAACATGCTTCCTCATCAAAGATAACATTTCTTCCAATGATGATCTTGCCACTGACTGGATTATACAACCTGTAGGCTTTAGATTGTGTTGAGTAGCCCACAAAGATGCACTTCTCTGCCTTATCATCCAGCTTAGTTCTCAAATTAATCAATGTATAGGCAATACATCCAAAAATTCTAAGATGACTTACAGAAGACTTTTTATTTCTCCAAACCTCAAAATGTGTAGAGTTCATGACAGTTATAGTTGGTGAGATGTTGAGCAAATACACTGCAGTTGCAACAGCTTCACTCCAGAATGCGTTAGGCATCCCCTTAGCCTTTAGCATGCTCCTAGCCATCTCTACCACGGTCCTGTTCTTTCTCTCAGCTACCCCCATTCTGCTCTGGTGTGTAAGGTGCAGTGAGCTCTCTCCTAATGCCATGATCATCACAGAACTGCACAAATTCGTTGGAGACAAACTCTCCTCTCCTGTCTGTTCTTAATGCCTTGATTTGCTTTCCACTTTGATCACACAGACGCCATCTTCAAACACTACTCTGTAGCCACCACATATCTGTTGACCAACGCTCTGATATCAAATGATGTATTTTAACAAGAGAAAGATAATAGATTAGAGCTTGAAATTGCATACTTTCATTACAAAAGAGAGCCATATATATATAGGCTTACAACATGGCAGTCAAACTTAGTAATTAATGCAATACATCCTTTTAGTTTATTAGAGTTTTAACATGACCTTCCATTTTGTATATTCCCAAATGCAACCCTTCTTAAAAGATACTTCATTTCCTAGATGAATAGCTTCCAATAGCTACATGGTAAAGCTTTGATCAACATCAACATGCTACAATTTTGATGCTATTACTTTATTATTACTATTACTTTATGGTTATTTATTAACCGTTCTATAGTAAGTGTGCTTTCATCTTCGGAGATGGGCATGATTTTTGCAAAGGGTCTTTTCAAATTTTCAGTAAACATAGATTTTGAATTGTAAAACAGAAAATTTAGTCACTTAATAAGACCTTTAGATATTCAGAAAAGAAATCACATTGTAAAAGTTAATGCATTTTATTATTTTAATTCACTAATTAGTCAAAGCAGCTCTTGTTGAATCAGTAGTGACATTATCTTAAATATTAGTCAACAATGGCTCAATTTATTTTCAAATATGATATGCGACATGTAAGAAATCAATAAAATAGATTGCTAATAGATCAGCAGAGGTAACTTTTTTCTGTTCAGGCAGGCATCTTTACTATGCTTTCTTTTATTTTAAATGTTATAAAGTTTTAGACCACAATGCAGAACCCTTTAGTGCAAAAGCCTTTAAGGTTGGGTGATTCTCAAAGACGTGAAACCACATATAGCACCGTGTATATTGTTTTTCGTTTTATGAAATCAGGTAGGTAAAATTAGCTTATCTTAGAAGATAGAAATATCTGAGATAGAGCTAGGATTTTTATTTTATGGAATCGATAGGATATGCAATGTCAAAATGCCAACATTGTTTTTACTAGTTAAGCACTTATTTTCAAACTCGAATAAATATGTATGTAAGTTGTGAATTTTGGTGAAAATGAAAAGTTTTTAGTTGATCTTGTTGAATAAAAGAACATGATTTTATGAAAATGAAAAAGAAATTTACTGCCCAATGTAGTGATACTTGAATATGCTTTAAAGGTAGTGCATTGCACGACCACTATTGGCAATGCGTTTTTGCACTGCCTTTTATAGAAAGTGCATGTTTACATACCATTACAGGAAGTACATGCGACAGTAGCTGTAAGGGCAATGCCGAGCAACACCACCTAACAGGTGAAGGCAGTGCGATTTGAGCTACCTTTTACAGGCAGTGCATGTTTGCACTGCCTGTTACATGCAATACATGATGCAATGCTTGTAAAATATAGTCAAGTTGCACTGCTTGTAAAGGTTGGAAGTACATGATGCAATGCTTGTTCTGCTGTACTACATCTTATGTCATAATGACCATTGTTAATAATAGTTCATCATATTAGTAGCGAACTTAATGGTCGACTTCCGGTATTTTATTTGAAATAGCCATTAAAACCTCACTCGGTGCTGCCACAATTTTCTTATGGATGTTTTTTTTGTTATTTCCAACTACTTTTAAACTTAATTGCTATTTGGAAAATAAACAAAAATGAAATTGAGAAAGTGTATCAAAGATTATCTCAAAACTGAATTTCTTTTTGTGGATTTTTAGGTTAGTTTTTTTGGGTTGATGTTGACGGGGAGGAAGAAGAGAGAATGATCATATATACTAGAAGTGAATTTTTTAAACATTAGAATTAAAATGTTAATGTATTGGGCTTTATAAGACATTCCTTGAGTTAGAAATTTTTTTAGTAGTCATCGGCAAATTAGGGACTAGACATTGAAATAGCATGTAACATATGATAGTAATTTAATCGAAATGCATGCCATTAATAAGGTAAAGTATTATGACGCCATAGCTACTGATATCGAACTAAAAAAATAAAGATGTAGATGGAGATGTTAGGTCAAGGCTGAAACCATAAGCATGCATGCATTTAAGTTTCTTCAACTTCAAAAATTATTGGAACAGGTGGATTTAAGTTTAGAAGAGAACTTAGTCTAAATTTTTCAATGAACATAAGAAGAGTTTAGTATGTACTCATGAACTGATCTGAATCTCATTTCATAACCTTATGCTATATAGTAGAAGAGACTCACCACTTTTGATTATTAAAGTGAACCAATTCTTTAATGATTTTTCCTTTTTCGTTTAGATATAAGAGCCACCCCCAATACAAACACATATTGTATTAGGCACTAAGCGACAAAAATATCTATTAGTGACGTTGAAGGACTGCTGAAATGTTGCTGAATGTGTTATAGCCTAATTAAACTTACTTCTTGGCATTGGGTTAGAAGTCTAATTTGTTCGATTAAAGCCAAGAGATTAAGAGCAAATTTTATAACCACGGTTACATTTTCTTATAAGACTTTCCTTGAGTTTTATGTTGTTGTTTCAGTTTTACTCAGTTAAGTACTTCGATCAGCATCATTGCTGAATTGTTATGTTCATTTATGAGCGGTTGTACATGCATATAAAATGTTTATGCGTCCACTTGATTGCCTTACCCTTTTTATGTTCTTGTTTTCAGTTTGGCCTTATGTCCTTTAAATGATGCTTAAGTAAACAATGTTACATGCATACTTTACTTTTCAGATTAACTATATAGCGTGAAATATTTGATGGAAAGATTTCACTGGTTACCAATCGTCTTTTACCACCACAATACCAGTGATACTTTACATTTCTTTCCCATTTTTTTATGGTACTTAACTTTTTATGCTTTTACAGAACGTTAACGGTTATTTTATCCAATTTCCCATTCAAAAGAAACTTTAATTTGCTCATATCATCAAGGATTTGTTAGTTGTTATGCGAATTTGGAAGCTTTTTCTCCATCACCACAAAATTGTCACAGTATTCTGTTAATGTCTGTTGGCTAGTTATTAGTTCAAATGATATGCTAGGTGAATTCTTAGAATAAAATATTTTCTACTTTATGCAAGTAGTGGTGATGGGTTTCATAAATTTGAAATCATTGGGTACTATCAAGTATCTCACATGTGTAAGAGTTTGTAAATAAATACATCAATCATCATGATAATTCAACTTCCTGAATATCCAAGCTTAAAGGAAAAAATGGATGTAATTTCATATTGTCAACCTTGATTTTTGTACAAATATCGTGGTATATGTTTATCGTTTCCATATTTCAGTTTTACACTTTGCATTATAATTTCTATGTTAAATCATGTATTGTGGCTGACTTTTATTTGCAGCAGTGAGAAACTGTACACTTGAAAAGTTTAAATAAATGCTTCTGCCAAAGCAAAACATTGGAGTGGGTTATTTAGCGTTGGTATATATAAAGGGCTATTTCCTTTTTGATTTGTTGTCGCACATAAGGAGGGGTGATTGAGTAGAGAATTTGCAGATTATATTTGCTAAAGAGGCATGGATATTTTTTTTCCAAAAATACACAGTATCACGTGTTATAATAAACTATGTGAAAAGAAAATTAGTAATAGTATATCCACTTGCTTGAAATGAAAAGTAGATCAAATTGTTTCCCAGGAATCACTAGTTATTTCAAAATTAGGCATGGTTTATTTAGGACAGCTAAGCTATAAAAGTGGCATAATTTGCAACAAAATGTTGATGAACAATTCCTAGTATCAATTTTATCTTGAAATTGCTCAATATGTATTAAAACCATATCTCCTTTGTTTTCATTTCACATAATGAATCAGGCAGTGCAACTTGAATATGTAACTTGCATTTGCTTTATAGGAAGTTCTTCATGTACTTCATGTATAACAGCCAGTGCAAACGTACTGGCCTGTAAAAGGTAGCTCAAATTGCATTTCCTTCACATGCATGGTGGTGCTTCTCAGCACTCCCTAACAGCCAATGTTGCATGTACTTCCTATAACGCGAAGTGCAAGCATGCACTTCCTATAGAAGGTGATGTTAAAATGCAATACCTATAGTTGTCATGCATGCACCGCCTCTACAGGGAGGGTCGACGCACTTCTTTCAAAGGATTGTGCCACATTACGTCGTGATGAACTGGGCTAGGTCTATTGTTAATATCTAATTTAATATTTAACATCTAGTTAGAAAATAATATGTTTTATGTCCCTAATTTTAACTATTTGATTTTAATTTTTTTTCCAGGAGACCCTTTCAAACTTGCTACTCTACAACTACCATCACTACAGTTTATATGATCAAGTAGAAAAATTGAGGTTCAAAGCACGTCGTATTGAGGCCCACTCCAACCAATAGGCAAATTGATTCCTTTTGGTATTGATCTGCATATTCATGATTATCCATATTAGTACTAGTTGAAATTTTTAGGTAAGCATTAAAATTGCATAATTTGCTTTGAACAGTTCTGTAAGCACCTTTTCTACCTGGGAAAGATCAGAACCATTCAGTTGGGGTACACGGATGCTAAAGAGAGCCTGCTATAAATTGCTTGTAGGGACCTTATTGTTGGTAGAGAATTCATGCCCCTACAAGCTGCTACAGGCTTGTGAAACATCAGGATCTCCTACTTGCGTATCTTCCTCCCGGACATATTGAAACTTCGATTGGACTCATCAGACATCGTTGTGGATGCATAGACCATTGTTGCCAAGGTGATTAGGGATGATGCAATCATATTAGAATTTATTTCTCTACTTGTAAGTTCTTTTGATTCAAATTTCAATTAATTCATTCAATATTCTACGATGTGATCTGAATCTAGCATTCATAAAATGTCAACAGTAAGGAAAAAATATGCATGGTTTGGTTAGAATATTAAGGAAAAAGTATATAAATTTATAAAAAGTAACTAAGTTAAACAAGTTACATAAATTGAATAATCATCTAAATACTAACAATATTTTAGGAAAAGTAAATAAATTTATAAAAATTATTTTAAGTTTATAAAATTTTGAGTTTATATAAAATAATTAAGCTTATAAAATTTGATTAAGGTTTTAAAATAGATAAGCTTATAAAAACAACAAAGGTAATATAGTTTACTTGATTTTTATAAAATTTAATCAAGTTTTATAAACATTTGACAAAATTAATTAATTTTGTAAAGTGTAACGAAGATTTTATAAAAAATTAACTATGTTCTTACAGAATTTAACTAGATTAACAAAAACCAAGTTTTATAGAAGTTAAATAATTTTCTAAAATTGATGAAGATTTAGAAAAACTAAATTAATTTTTAAAAACTAACTAGGTTGTATAAAATTTAAATATGATAAACATGTTTTGTATAAATTAAATGATTATCTGAGTATTGACAAAATTTATGAATAGTAAGTAAATTTATAAAAAATATTAAAATTTAAAAAAAATTAACATATTTTTCTATGTTTTATAAAAAATATTTTTTTTTAATAAAAATTAACAAATTTTGTAGAAGTTAACTAAGTTTTATTGAAATTAGGTAATTTTATAAAAGATAACAAAGTTTCTAAAATTTAATTAAGGTTTGAAAATAAACTAAGTTCATAAAAATAACGAAGTTAATAAAGTTTACCACATTCTCATAAAAATAAACCCGAGTTTAATAGAAGTTAAATAATTATCTGAAATTGACTGAGTTTAAGAAAACTTAAACAAATTTATAAAAATTAACTAAGTTTTAACAAAAATTTAAGTAAGTTAAACAAATGTTATATAAATTAAATAATTATCTAAATATTGAAAAAATAGTTAGAAATAGTAAATAAATTTATAAAAAAATCAGAAAAATTTAACAAAGTTATTTTAGTTTTATAAAAATAATTAAAGTCTGAAAATAAATTAAGTTTATAAAAATAGGGAAGTTAATGAAGTTTAACTCATTCTTAAAAAAATTAACCAACTTTTATGGAAGTTTAATAATTATCTAAAATTAACTGTGGTTTAGAAAACTTTTAAAAAATTATAACTAAGTTTTATTAAAAACTAAATATGATAAACAAGTTTTATATGAATAAAATAATTATTTAAATATTGACAAAATTTTAGAAATTGTAAATGATTTTATAAAAAATAATAAAATTTATAAAATTTTAATAAAGTTATTTGATTTTTATAAAGATTAAATAATTTTGTAAAAATTAACCTAATTTAAATTAGAGACAGTTTGGCTCAGGTCCTTGATAAGTTCCAAAATACAAAAAAACCTCCTTGTTTGAAAACTTTATAAATTAAGTTCCTGATTTTCGTAAATCATCAAAAAATCAATGTAAAAATTTACCAAACTTCAAAATTCAATTCAATGCTTAATCATCATCGTATTCATGCATTAAAACTACAAAAAAATATGATTCGAAAACCAAAAAAATAAAAATAAAATTGCACGGTTCAAAAAATTTTAGCAGTTTTCTGACAATGCAGCAATTAAATCAAAAAAATTGCAGATTTTCATGCAACTTTTTTGATTTGCATGAAAAAATCAAACTCAAAGCCTACACTTATTAAGACATTCATTTATTGCAGGTAAATCAGCAGAAATATAATAAAATTGCGTACGTATTAGAAATATTTCATTTCTAGTAAATTGTTGCAAATGATGCAACTATTTGCAATATTCGCTGATATTTCTGCAACCCTTTCATTATTTACATCAACAGTAAAATAGTTGCTAATATATCAGCAATTATATACAAATAATTGCAGACATCGCTGCAATTATTCATTTGTTTTTCATATGCATGTACTTTGTGAATAATTGCTAATATCAGCTGTTATATATGAATAATTGCAGATATTGCTGCAATTATTCATTCGCCTTTCAACATATTAATGAACTGTGTGAATAATTGCTGAAATGTCTACAATTATTCACAAAAATTGTCGACATTTCAGCAATTTTTTTGTGTAGAAAACTACCGTGAGTATTTACAATTTTTTTACATAGCAGCGCAAAAAAGCATAAAAACACATTATTACAATAAACCAAAGACCCGCTTTACAATGGAACTTAGACAATGAGCCGCTTTACAATAAGTTTGAAAATAAGGTTGCGCAACAAATATTCATTTTGAATTAACTAATTTTTATAAAAGTTAACTATGATTTAAAAAAAAACAAAGTTTATAAAATTTAATTAAGGTTCAAAAATAAAATAATTTTATAAAATTAATGAATTTAATAAAGGACAACCAACTTTTATAAAAGTTAACGTAGTTTTATGAACACTACACATAATTATTTAAGTTTGTAAAATTTACTTATATTTTATAAAATTTAACTTTGTTGTACAAAAATATAACTAAATTAACAAAGCTTATATACAATTTGTTAACTATAACGAATATTTTGCTAAGTTAGTCAATTTTCCAAAAGAAAAACAATTTTATAAAAATATGTCAAGTACTATAAAATAAATTAGTTTTAGATAATTAATGTTATTAGTATTAGTATAAATAATTGAATAAGTTCATGAGCAATATATGTTATTATTCAAAAGCGTCATTCTATATGCATATTTTTCATGAATCATGTCCATTGCAGTAAATTATTAAACGTTTTTTTATAGGTAACTACTACATTTTGTGTGGGTGAGTAGCAGCAAGGTGATTTGAAGTAACATATTATGTTGTCTCTGTCTTTTAAGTTTGGTTATTTTTATGTATTATTTTAGTTGAAATGTTTGGGTATAATGTTAGCTTTGGTAACTTACATTTGTAATCTTCATACTTTTTAATGAAATATCATGGAAGTATCTTATTTTCATGTAATTTTATTTGTTTATGCATATTGTGTTGGTTATTAATGTCATTAAATATGTTTTTTATGATATTTTAAATTTTTAATATGTATGCATTGTAATGTCATAGATAAGCGCATAAAATCTTATGTCATAAGACGATAGCAGTATATAAATGCCATAATGGGCAGTAATGGCGTTTTTAAAAGGGTACTTTTGCCACACGTCCCTATTATAGTTTTAAGTATACGTCACATCCCCGTCATGTTTCATATTCGAAGCCACTCCCTGTTTTTAAAGTTCTGCTCCATAGTTTGCTACCTTCCGCCTTTTACAATTTCTACCCAGAATTTTATGTACTGACATTAAAAAAAAAAAATCTAAATTCTGGAAACCTCCAGAGAAGTCCACACGAATTAAAAAAAAGTTGCATACATGTGTGCAACTTTTACCAATAGTTGCACACATGTATGCAACTATCGCATAAGCTTTTTGTGTTGAAGAATCTGGACGGAAACTTGTATACCTGTGTGCAGTTATTATGAAATACTTGCACACTTGTATGCAAGTATTTCATGAAAAAAAGTTAACCGAATTTTTGCCTGTGGATTGTTGCATGCATGCGTGCTACTTTTATGTTTTATCGGCACACCTGAATGCAAATAAATTCGACATGATTAGCGAGTGTGTGAGTTATTGCATAATTTCATGCAAGAATTATGCTATACTTGCACAGATGTATGTAAGTATTTTCAACACGAACGCATAACTGAAATTCTTGCACAGATGCATGCATGAAAATCCAAATATGTGCATACTAGTATGCATTTAACTGGTGTTTTTGTTGTTGTTTTTTTTTTTTTTTTTTTGATGCAGTTTTTTTTGTTTGAATTTTTTTTGCGTTTACCTATTTTAATTAAATACGAATTTACGTGATTTTTTTTAATTATTTTTTTACTGAATTTTTAAAACATAGGGTCTAAACTTACAATAAGTTTATCACGGGACCTAAGCCTAACTAAGTTTTGTTTTAGGGATGTGTGCCTAATATTCACTTTTTAAAATCCTATCATAAGGAAATTTTCATAGCATTTCGAAAAACGTTAGTGTTAGGTTGTTTCTATGGTGTTTACTTCATGCTATCTAGTAATCCAACCAAATAATAAATAACATTTCTGACAATGCCATCGAAATCATTTATAGCAGTTCATAATTGCTGTTCAAACTTTTTATCTATAGTGTTTCTGGTTTTGCTATTATAGATCTCTGAACTATAACAGCATGTTGATATATAGCGATCATAAAAATACTATTAAAGCCTTTGGTAGCATTTTTGAAACGCTATTAAAAATCTAGATTGTTGTAGTGCTCGTGGCCTGTGAAATTGAGGATTGTAATTTGAAGATGATATTTTAATGAAATCTACATCAACCCAGAGTTGTGTGGGACTGGATGTAAAGTAACTTCGAACCAGTATAAAAATCATGTTGTGTTCTTTCCTTTACTGCATTTACTTATTATTCTGCATCTGAGTTTGATTCTGTGATTTGCATTTGTTTCTGATTTATTCAACAATATTTCATAAAAATAACAAAATTCCACTAAACAATATTCACCCCCCCTCTAGTGTTAGGTTTGCTTTAAGATCCATGATCCGCATTTCCCAACATCGATGAGGTGAAAACATTCAAAATCACTAAAATTCTAGAAATCAATCATAAGGAGATTTAGAAACAGTAATTTAAAACATTGGACCTACCAGTCCAAGTCGCCTACCGGTTATAGATTAGGACCCACCAGTCCAAGCCACCCACCGATTACAGATTAGGCTACAGGTAACGGAGAACTGGCTCGTGTTCAACTTTACGCCATGTTTTCCTTACTCTATAATGATCGCGTTCATTTCAAACTTGAAATGCACAAATACGAATATCTCTACTATGGACTGAAACAAACATCAAACAAAGCCAACAATAAAAGAAGAATTTATGGAGTCTCAAACATGGACTCACAACAATTTTACATAAGATTATATCTGAAACATAATTTCAGTTACAGGCAGCAGCAAAATCGATCGAAACTGAACTAAATTCTAATATAATCATATGCAAGTTAGAAGATGTGAGTTGGACAACTCACTTTGACTGGATTGGAGGAGATTATACTAATTTTTAGCTTGTCCAGTGATGATTTTTCACATATAGAACTTGAAAAGTGAGAATTGTTGAAATGCATCAGGCCATTCATTGGAATCCTCTTTTCCCTCTTCATTCTCAAAAGCTCATTGATTTGATTCTTGATATGGTTGGATTTCTAGAAGATGGGGACTTGCTAGCTCTTTATTTTTGATATTTCATTAGGTGTGCTAGGATTTGAGGGGGGAGAGAGGCTGCATTTTTTTAAGTAAGTTCCTCTTTTTTTCAAGAAGGAGATGTTTGAAGGGAGAAGTACATGTACTTCTCTCCAAATGTTTCCCATAATATGTTATTAACTAATTTGGGTATTGGGTTTCAATTTGAGTCCATTGACGCAATTTAGGAAGTGTTACTAATGCAAGCAATTAAGAAAGTGTTACAAAGAAAATTTGGCTAGGTAATAACATAATTCACATAATTTTGACACATTTACACTAATTCCTTGCTTATATTTGCATTGTTTACTCTTATAAAAAATTTACACCACAGTAAAAGTTCTTTTTCTAACAAGATTCCACCTATATTTTGACATATTAACACCTCAATCATATTTTCAACTCAAATTGCCCATCTTGCTACCTTTTAAACAAAACATACATTTCTATTTCGAAGGTTGTACAAATCATGTCATTTTAACACAAAACGATTTGTATAATCATACTAAAAATTATTTGATAAATAAATATTGACTTTTTATTGGTATTTACATTTTCCGCCTTTTTACCTACAACCCAATAATATTTACAAAACACCACTTTACACCCAATTCCATTATGCATATATGCATATTTGCATATTGCAATCCATTGGGATACAACATAATAAAACTCATTAAAAAGTATTTCATTACACATTTAGTCACTTAAGTTTTATTCGTTAATCATCAAAACTGTTTGTTTTTTCTATTAAACAACCATAAACCTCATTAAAAGTATGTTTACATTAAATATATATTGTAACACCCCGAAATTTTAACGACACTAAAGATGATGAATTTAAGAATAATCAATGCAGAATACTCTATTAACAATGAATTAAGGAAAACTTAATTTAATAATCAGAATTAAGTAAAACGGACTGCGCCATTGCGTCCGTCTCGAAATTCTGGTCAAGATAGACATTTGGTTTGCGAAAATCGGACACCGGAAAAAAAAGTTATTAGGGTTTGAAGTATATAAGAAAGGTATGTATACATATAAAATTCAAAAATATTCAAAAATCAGCAAAACCAGAAATCCGGTGCGCAAATCGAGGAAGGACCGACATTTTGAAGTCGACCCAAGACCCTGTTGGGTCGACCTAGGGGTCAACTCAGGCTCATGGGGTCGACCTAGGGGTCGACACCTATGAAGGGGGGTCGACCCACCCGTGGCTCTGGAAATTCTTTTCTGAACCTGGACGACTTTGGAGCTAGATTCATGAACCCTAGGCTATATAAAGGACCTTAGACCTAGGTTTTATTCATCTAAAACTAATGCTGACGACGAAGCTCTACTGCAACGAAAATTAAAATGGCCTCTCTTATTCTAAATCAATTCAAAGAAGATCATACATATTCGAAGATTGCTACAACAAATTCAGCAATCGCTACAACAACTTATTCAACATGTTCTTCACAGTAATTTGGATACATTTCCTTAAATCTATTCACTGTGAGTTCATACTATTTTTAGATCTGAATATTTAAATAGTAATCGTGATATGTATATAAAAATTGGATCTTTTATCAATGCCTAATCAGTTCTTTTATGACATAACTATTAGATCTGCTTTTATATGTTTATACCGTCACCATGCTAAATCTTGTCATAATATGCCTATTCAGTTTATGCCTATTTCTATCAGTTTATTATTGATTTGTTATTATGCATGTTCTCGATTCTCTTCTCTTCCTCTTTTTCCCTTTTTATTTTAAAATAGCCAGGCTAGCTTCGAGCCTAGGCCTAACGCTGAAAAATGCGAACGTGCAAAATTGGGAACGATTGGGAAAGACATAATTTGGGGCATAATCGGTTTTGGAAAATATGGATCCAAATTTGGGCATAAATTTGGAAATATACGAATATGGATTTTGGGACATATGTCTTGTTGGATAATATGAATTTAGGTATGCATTGGAATATATGTAAATATGGAATTGGATATAAAATGGGACATGTCTAAATATTGATTTGGGACATAAATCGGAACATATGTGAATATGAATTTTAGGCATAAATTGGAAAATATGTGGGTTTGGGTTTGTGCATAATACATACATACATACATATATATATGCCTTGATTTATGACATGGGAAAAAGGAGCGTATGGTGCATAACTAAAAGATGAATTAAAAAGGGGCATAAAAGTCTATAATTGGAATAATGAATTAGGCATATAATTAAAAATGGGAAAGAGAGGCATGAACACCTATAAAGGCATAGGTAGAATTATTTGGATAAAAATGGAATGTCTAATAATTACAACTAGGAATTGTAATTGCACTTATGACACGAGGTTAGGTTGCATTAGTGGTGGAAGTCTGCCCAGACCCGACCGACATATCTAGCAGCCACTAATGTTGAACCTAATGTGAGAGGTCTAAGTGTGCAAATATGAATCGGGCTAAGACAACGAGGTTAGACCCAACTGTGGAATAAGACTGCCCAGACCCGAACGGCATATCCAGCATCCACACGTTGGCCTAATGTGGGAGGTCTAGGCTATTTTAACCGTAATTGGACATGGTAATGAATTGGACTACTTAACCTAATTTAATCCATAAGGATTGTATAATTATGAACTTAAGTTAGGGTTAAGTAAAATTGGATGGGCAGTGGGTGGGTTAAGTAAAATAGAGGGGGTAGGTAATATTTACATATAGGCATACGAACTTAACCCAATAAGGTTATGTAATTAAAGACACCTAGTGGTATACATAACTAATGGAAAATATATTAAAGTTATGTAATTAAATACACCCTTGTAGGGTAAGCATAACTTGTAGAAATGATAGAATTAGATATGCGTAACAATCTACTAAGTAAACAACGATAAGTTGTAGTGACGGTGTAAATTGAATTCATGATTAAATGAGAAAGAATGAGGAAACTTGTAAAATAAGTAAGTTATATTTTATCATAAATGTTAAGTGACATGTTAATTAGGAAACATGTGAATTAAGATATACTTAATAACGTATTAAGGAGAACATGTTATTGTAATGATGTAACCAAACAAGAATATAAAATAGATTGTGGATTATAGACCTTGGGCCACAATCTAGAGAATAACATGTTGCGGGATTATTAATAAACTTAAATGGATTAAGTTATATAATTGAAATTAATAAGCAAGAGAAATTTGGTAAATTGAAATAAGAATTCAATATAAACGGAAATAACCAAGTTAAATGGGAACCGGGTGAGGTAAGGCAAGCGCGTAAAAGAATGTTCAGACATAGGGTTTAACAACATATTAAAGAAAGGCGCTTGGACCAGTCCGCACGTTTGAGGGTGAATAACCCAAAGGAGTAGATCATCGAGGTGTTAAGACACGAGGGGAGCGCACATTCATCTGATTGTTATGACGGCTCCAAAGGACTGGAAGGGGAAGCATGCGGCTTCCTGAAGTACGTAAGGTTCTCCTAGTAGTTCTCCTAGTAGTTCTCTGTGCGGTGACAGATGTCTTAGGCCGTACTCGCAGAGGTTGGGTCTGTGCGTAACTACTAGGTGGGTGAGCCTTGACTGCAGATGTAGCTATGCAGTCAGAATGCTGTGACGAGGTGACACTAGGGTGATTCGACAGTTGCCTCACGATGAGGTAGAGAGGGTCAAGACCAACAAGGATAGTAGACCGTCGGATATCCACCATCGACAGCTAGCGGGATGCGAAAAGACTGGAGCTAAATCCAAGATATCATTTCACCTTTCACTATCGAGGTACGGGGTTGAGGGTAAACGCCACATGGACGTTTAGATTGGTTGTATCAGGGGTGGTCGCTTATCTCTTGTAGTCTTTACTAATTGAGGGAGGGGTCGAGGTAAGGCCATAGCCACCATGGAAAACAGACCTGAGGAATATCTGTATTTGAAGGCACTTAAAGGCGGCCTGTACAGGTATGGAAAAGCTCCCGGTCGAGTTCCGTGTTTCTTGTTTAGCCCTGCCACGGAACTCGGTGCACACTAGAGGATATGCGATTGAGGCATCAAGCTACAATTATAGTACATACGTGGGACAGTCTAGATACATGCATATCTTCTCTGGATGGTGTATCGTAGACTAGAGGGCATTATTCCGATATGGAATCTGATTCGATCGATGGTGGCAGTCCATACGCTTACGTAGCATAGTAATGATAGATATATGCAGAACGTAACATTTTATATAGAGATCCGTACGTCACTCCGGCGTAGGATGAGGGTCTGCGTTCATTACGGTTGAGACCGTGCGAGTGGGGAACCATGGGGTGTATCTCAATATTGAGAGATAGCTACATATATTGTATTAGGTGAATCCATGGGAAAGTAAATGGGTACGATGCACGGTAAGTCTTGAGTTCTTCTAACCCAAGTAACCTAATAATCAAGAAATTGAAATGGAATGGTATTAGTAGGGATCATTCTACTTCTGAAATACTAGTATCTGCAGGTGCAGAGAAATGTATTTAAGAAGCGCAATATATCATGTTCACCTTATCTTACTTAGTTCACACTTGTTATTGTTACTGTTGTCTTGTTCTTCCAGTTTTATGTACCTGCCATGATACTTTTATTTATATATATTTAAAAGTATCCGGACTCGCTAGAATTTATGTCTGACATTTTTTGTTTCCTCTTCTCTCCCTTCCGTTCCCTCCTCCACCCAGGTTCTCAGGGTGGGAGTGCTTAGAGTTATTTGGTATCTTTCAACTTAGCTTGGATTTTGGATATAGATGTATTGCTTTGACTTCTAGTCAACTCTCTTATGGCTTCACAAGGAAATATGGTTTTATGCTTTTGTACTCTGATATTTTTGGCAAGATAGATTATTAATGTAATTAGTTACTTATGATGTAAACTCAGTATTTGGGACCACGATGTTTTGATTTAAATAAAGTTTTCAATTCCGCTGCTATTTTACATGTCTGTCTTGTGTTATTATGTTCTTATTTACCTATAATGCTTCACGGAACTTAATGCATTCCCTTAGTGAGTGATATTAACGGATGTGGGGTATCACATTTGGTATCAGAGCATATGGTTATAAGATCAGATAAAGTATTTTGAAAATGGTTTTCAAAAAGGTCTCAAAAACAAAGTATTTTAAAATAAAAAGTTGTTTTTGAAAAGTATATTTCCCAAAGCCATAAATATCTTCTTGATTCTCTGCTTGATTCCTTTTCCTTTTTGTTTGGGGAACCGTTTCTTCCCAAAAGGCTATCCCTATTTCGGCATGGTTCCGTAGGCATGTCAAGATTACAGTACATGTCAAAGGGCAAAGAAGTGCCCAATCTCCATCTTTAGCCGCAGTGGTTTCACCTGCGTCTTATTTCCTCTCAAGCCTCGTAAGGATTTCCGTGCGATGGAGGCCGCTTTCAAGAGACTTATTAGCATGTTGTACAAAGATGGTAAAAAGGAAAATAAGGGAATTGGGGCTAAGGAGCACAACCCAAAGATGAAAGAAAATGGTGGCTTAAGAAGGGAATATAGATAAAAGAAGAAAAGAGGAAATACTATACCTTTGGAACGGTGGGTCATCCGGAAAAGGATTGCAGAAAGAGAAAAGACGTTTATTACCACTTTGGTAAGGCAGGACACCTCATTAAGGAGTGCCCGAAGTGACAAAGACAAGGCCAGAGGGCAGGAACTTCTAGGGGGCAAGCTAATGTTCTCATAGCTGGTGGACAGGATAAGGGTAGGAAAGTTTCCATCGAAGGATTGATTTCTATTTCTGATCATCCTATTAGGATTATTTTTCTGGCGCTTCGCATTCTTTTGAATATGATCTTTTAGTTGAGTCTCTGCACCTAGATACTAGTATGGTTTTGGATCCCGTGTTGCCTCAAAAACCAGTGGAGGTACGACTCATTTATCGATGATTTGTCGGGGTTTGAGAATCTCTATGTTAGGTGTCGAGTTTGATTGCAACACATATGTTCTTGATTTCATAAGATACAGTTTGATTCTAGGATGGATGGGTTAACCATATATGGAGCCATTCTAGATTGTGAGAGGAAGGTCGTTATACTTCTGACTTGCCATAGGAAGACTCGAGATTTCTTATGACCCCGAAGGGGTCTGTCATGCTTAGTCTCCTAAAACCTCTTGATATATCTATCGATGATTTGCGACATATGACTCCTAAAAGAAAAGAGGGAACTTTTTAAGCAAGTAGGGGAGCTATTTGAGAAGAGGTTTCATAGGTAAATTATATCGGAATGAGAAACCTATTTAAGATAGTCCTTGAGAAAGCCCGTCAATCTAAGATGACAATATATTCATTTAAGAGGCGATAAAATGAGTAGAGTTCGAGGTAGTGAAGCCAAACTTGCGAGAGGAAGTAGAAGTATAGAAGGAAGCAATGATAGGATGAGTTCCGACTTGCATACTTGGATCGGAGGTTAAGAAATTGTGCAACAAAGAAGTGAAGCTAGTAAGAGTGCAATGGGGAAAGGACCGCGAGGACGCTACTTGGGAGAGTGAAGACAAGATTCGCACTTCATATCCTTTCCTTTCTGAGAATATGTCTTAACTTCTTTTCTAAGCATTGAATTAATACTTGTATCTATCGTTTGAATATCTCCTATCGATCGAGTCTTTAGGTTGAAAACTAATGAATGTAAACATGTAATTGGGACATGTTATGTTTGATGGATGCAAGTGGTTGCTAATGATTGCTCGTGGATGCATATACACACACAATAGGCACTAGATCGGCTCAATCACTTACATATTTCATATTGATGTGTGTACATTTTAATTTTTTATGGATTATCATTACATTGATGTTGCATTTGGATGGATGATTGTGCACACATATAGAACTTTCATGGATTAGGAAGATTTGCATACATTTTGGTTGCATGCCACAAACATACATTGCATTAAGGAGGTCAACTGAATCAGTAGATCGCCTGATCTTTCGCATTAGTTTACAGACATATACACACACTATTGCGTATGTTCATAAAAGCATTTGAAATTCCTTAAGGACAACGCATGCATGTGATTGCTAAATGGATGTATGATTGTTGGATGTTAGGATATACGTTCTTCTTAACTTAGAGATTTCGGGGACGAAATCCTTTGAGTAGGGGAGAATGTAACACCCCAAAATTTTAACGACACTAAAGATGATGAATTTAAGAATAATCAATGCGAAATACTCTATTAACAATGAATTAAGGAAAACTTAATTTAATAATCAGAATTAAGTAAAACGGACTACGCCATTGCGCCTGTCTCGAAATTCTAGTCAACACAGACATTTGGTTTGCGAAAATCGGACACCGTATGAAGAAGTTATTAAGATTTGAAGTTTTTATACGGAAGATATATAGACATATAAAATTCAAAAATATTCAAAAATTAGCAAAACCAGAAATCTGGTGTGCAAATCGAGGAAGGGACGACATTTTGAAGTCGACCTGAGACCCTGCTGGGTCGACCTTGGGGTCAACTCAGGCTCATGGGGGTCGACCTAGGGGTCGACACCCATGAAGGGGGGTCAACCTAGGGGTCGACCCAGCTGAAGGGGCGTCGACCCACCCGTGGCTCTGGAAACTTCTTTTCTGAACCTGGACGACTTTGGAGCTAGATACATGAACCCTAGGCTATATAAAGGACCCTAGACCTAGGTTTTATTCATTTAAAAATAATGCTGACGGCGAAGCTATACTGCAACGAAAATTAAAATGGCCTTTCTTCTTCTAAACCAAATCAAAGAAGATTATACATATTCGAAGATTGCTACAACAAATCTAGCAATGGTACAACAACTTATTCAACATGTTCTTCGCAGTAATTTGGATCCATTTCTTTAGATCTATTCACTGTGATTTCATGTTATTTTTAGATATGAATATTTAAATAGTAATCGTGATATGTATATAAAATTTTGATCTTGAATCGGTGCCTAATCAGTTCTATTATGACATAACTATCAGATCTGCTTTTATATGTTCATACCGCCTTCATGCTAAATCTTGTCATAATACGCCTATTCAGTTTATGCCTATTTCTATCAGTTTATTATTGATTCGTTATCATGCCTGTTCTCGATTCTCTTCTCTCCCTCTTTTTCCTTTTTTATTTTTATATAGCCAGGCTACCTATGAGCCTAGGCAAACGCTAAAAAATGTGAACGTGCAAAATTGGAAACGATTGGGAAAGACATAATTTGGGGCATAATTGGTATTGGAAAATATGGATCTAAATTTAGGCATAAATTTGGAAATATACTAATATGGATTTGGGGACATATGTCTTATTGGATAATATGAATTCAGGCACGCATTGGAATAAATGTAAATATGGAATTGGGTATAAAATGGGACATGTCTAAATATTGATTTGGGACATAAATTGGAACATATGTTAATATGAATTTTAGGCATAAATTGGGAAATATGTGGGTTTGGGTTTGCGCATAATACATACATACATATATATATATATATATACCTTGATTTATGACATGGGAAAAAGGAGCGTATGGTGCATAATTAAAAGATGAATTAAAAAGGGGCATAAAAGTCTATGATTTGAATAATGAATTAGACATATAATTAAATATGGGGAAGAGAGGCATAAACATCTATAAAGGCATAGGTAGAATTATTTGGATAAAAATGGAATGTCTAGTAATTACAATTAGGAATTGTAATTGCACTTATGACACGAGGTTAGGTTGTCTTAGTGGTGGAAGTCTGCCCGGACCTGACCGGCATATCTAGCAGCCACTAATGTTGAACCTAATGTGAGAGGTCTAAGTGTGCAAATATGAATCGGGCTAAGACACGAGGTTAGACCCAACTGTGAAATAAGACTGCCCGGACCCGACCGACATACCCAACATCCACACGTTGTGGCCTAATGTGGGAGGTCAAGCCCATTATAACCATAATTGGACATGGTAATGAATTGGGCTACTTAACCTAATTTAATCCATAAGGATTGTATAATTATGAACTTAAGTTAGGGTTAAATAAAATTGGATGGGTAGTGGGTGGGTTAAGTAAAATAGAGGTGGTGGGTAATATTTACATATAGGCCCACGAACTTAACCCAATAAGGTTATGTAATTAAAGACACCTAGTGATATACATAACTGGTGGAAAATATAATAAAGTTATGTAATTAAAGACACCCTTTTAAGGTAAGCATAACTTGTAGAAATGATAGAATTAGATATGCGTAATAATCTGCTAAGTAAACAACGATAAGTTGTAGTGACGGTGTAAATTGAATTAATGATTAAATGAGAAAGAATGAGGAAAACTTGTAAAATAAGTAAGTTGTATTTAACCATAAATGGTAAGTGACATGTTAATTAGGAAACATGTGAATTGAGATATACTTAATAACGTATTAAGGAGAAAATGTTATTGTAATGATGTAACCAAGCAAGAATATAAAATAGATCGTGGATTACAGACCTTGGGCTACAATCTTGAGAATAACATGTTATGGGCTTATTAATAAACTAAAATGGATTAAGTTATATGATTGAAATTAATAAGCAAGAGAAACTTGGTAAATTGGAATAAGAATTCAATATGAATGCAAAAAACCAAGTTAAATGGGAACCGGATGAGGTAAGGCAAGCGCGTAAAAGAATGTTCAGACATAGGGTCTAACAACATATCAAAGAAAGGCGCTTAGACCAATCCGTACGTTTGAGGGTGAATAACCCAATGAGGTAGATCATCGAAATGTTATAAGACGCGAGGGGAGGGTACATTCGTCTGATTGTTATGACGGCTCCAAAGGACTGGAAGGGGAAGCACACGACTTCCTGAAGTACGTAAGGTGCTCCTGGTAGTCCTCTGTGCGGTGACAAATGTCTTAGGCTGAACTCGCAGAGGTTAGGTCTGTGCGTAACTACTAGGTGGGTAGGCCTTGACTGCAGCTGTGGCTATGCAGTCAGAATGTTGTGACGAGGTGACACTAGGGTGATTCGACAGTTGCCTCACGAGGACGTAGAGAGGGTCACGACCAACAAGGATAGTGACCGTCGGATATCCGTCATCGACAGCCAGCGGGATGCGAAAAGACTAGAGCTAAACCCAAGATATCATTTCACCTTTCACTATCGAGGTACGGGGTTGAGGGTAGACGCCACATGGATGCTTAGATTGGTTGTATTAGAGGCGGTCACTTAGATCTTGTAGTCTTTACTAGTTGAGGAAGGGACCGAGGTGGGGCCATAGCCACCATAGAAAACATACCCGAGGAATATCTGTATTTGAAGGCACTTAAAGGCGTCCTGTAAATATATGGAAAAGCTCCCGGCCGAATTCCGTGTTTCTTGTTTAGCCCTACCACGGAACTCGGTACACGCTAGAGGACGTGCAATTGAGGCATCGAGCTACAATTACAGTACATACGTCGGATAGTCTAGATACATGCATATCTGCTCTGGATGGTGTATCGTAGACTAGAGGGCATTATTCAGATATGGAATCTGATTCAATCGATGGTGGCAGTCCATACGCTTACGTAACATTGTAATGATAGATATATGCAGAACGTAACATTTTATATAGAGATCCGTACGTCATTCCGGCGTAGGATGAGGGACTGCATTCATTACAGGGGAGACCGTGCGAGTGGGGAACCATGGGGTGTATCTCAATATTGAGAGATAGCTACATATATTGTATTAGGTGAATCCATGGGAAAGTAAATGGGTACGACGCACAGATAAGTATTGAGTTCTACTAACCCAAGTAACCTAATAATCAAGAAAATGAAATGGAACGGTATTAGTAGGGATCATTCTACTTCTGATATATTAGTATCTGCGCGGTGCATAGAAATGTATTTAAGAAGCGCAATGTATCATGTTCACCTTATCTTGCTCAGTTCACACTTGTTATTGTTATTGTTATCTTGTTCTTCCAGTTTTATATACCTACCATGATACTTTTATTTATTTATATTTAAAAGTAACTGGACTCGCCAGACTTTGTGTCTAACCCTTTTTGTTTCCTCTTCTCTCTCTTCCGTTTCCCCCCAGGTTCTCATGGTGGGAGTGCTTAAAGTTGATTTGGATTCTTTCAGCTTAGCTTGGATTTTTGATATAGATGTATTGCTTTGACTTCTGGTCAACTCTCTTATGGCTTTGCATGGGAAATATGGTTTTATGCTTTTGTACTTTGATATTTTTGGCAAGACAGATTATTAATGTAATAGGTTATTTCAACTTATTATGTAAACTCGGTATTTGGGACCGTGATGTTTTGATTTAAATAAAGTTTTAAATTCCACTGCTATTTTACATGTTCGTCTTGCGATATTATGTTCTTATTTACCTATAACGCTTCACGAAACTTAATGCATTCGATATAGAGTGACATTAACGGACGTGGGGTGTCACAACAAGTTTCACGACCACGGTATTACAGAAGTTTTTCAATTGAGGATATAATCAAATTTATGTCTATTACAACAGTAATAATTTCATTATATTCCAAACAGGTTTAATTGCCAATTTCCATAATTACCAACTGTTTAGCATATTAAATATAACGAGGAATGCAAACGATATAAATACTATTATTTAAAAAGGTATAATTTGAATTCACTCACCTAACAGATTTCCAATCCATGAACCTGATTCAAATTTGTTGTTCTGTGGCATCCCTAACTGAATCTATTATTAAAACAACCACAGATTCACAAATCTGATGCTAAAAGAAGTGGGAAAGAGAGAGAAACCTATATAAATCAGATTCAAGAACTTACCTCACGTTGATCAGAATTCTGAACACCTATTTGTAGATTTATATCTCTTATCTTCAAATCTTGAATCAGAACCCCTATGAACTAATATTCTAATCTTCTGAAAAGATTTGTAGGAAGATGAGAATGGCATAGCCTAGGCAGTATCCCAGAAAATATGAGTTTAAAGTTAGGCCTTACTAGTCTATTTATAGGTGTACGAGAAAGTCTGATCTATCAGATTTGATCAATTAAAATCCAAGTCGTTCATATCAGAAATCCACGTCATGCAGAAAGCAGATCTGGCACTACACCAAAAATGCCAATTAGGTAGGGCTCTGAGCCGTATCTAAAACGATTTGACAGTGCTCTAGGCCGTATTAAAAAGTGGCGTCTTTGTTACTTAAATACGGGCATAACCCGTATCAAATTCGTATATTGATACAGCTTAAAACCATATCAAATTCATGGTTTGATACGGCTCAAAGCCGTATCAAATTCATGGATCGATACGACTCATGGCCGTATCTAATTGATAACGAGATACGACTCATAGCCGTATCTATTTGAAAATTAGATATGTCCATGAGCCATATCAAATTAAAAAAAAATAATAACATATAAAAAATACAATTAGCTGCTTTATTACTGCAAATTCATTAGAGCAAAGTAGAGAGTATGATAGACTGTAAATTCATACAATATATATTACACATGATCCTTGACCAATACATACAGACAATCTAAACAAAAGTGTTTTACTCATATAGAATAAAATTAGCTCACAGCATTGATCATTGCCAAATATTTAAATGTATCATTACCAAGTATTTAAATGTACCAATGTGCACATGAAAATTATAGCTCACAGCATTGATCAAAAGCTTTTCAACCGAATTGTTGCTGCTTCAACTAAATTGTTGCAGCCTACAAAAAATAGTGTAAAATAGTTACAACAATATGAATACAAATGATCGAAATTCACATTTAATTGGTATTCTTATAGAATATCCAAGTTAATGTCTTAACTGAACTCGGGAGCTTCACTTTTGCTTGGTGCAACCTCCATTACATATGATACATCATAGCCTGGAGCTTGTCCCTTTTCTATAACTAGTTTAGCAGAATACAAGAACACAGGCACAACTACAGAAAAGATAATTATTCTTTTAAAGACAAACTATAATTTATATAGCTCTTAGGCTTGCTATTTAGGAACAGCAAGCGCACTTGCCATACATCAAAGATATGGTGAAATATTAAAGATATGGTGAAATATTTGATCGAACATCATGAAAACTTGTTGCCATGGAAATGGTCTACATATCTCACGGGATTCCTTTTCTATTTCTGAAATTTCTTATTTTTTTGTAAAATCTGCGTAAGTGAATCATGACATTGCTACAAGAATCAGGCAACATCAAATTATGAAATAGCATAAAAGTGTAGCTCATTACCGTTTCGGACACCGACTTCATGAATAAATTCCGACACTCGTTATAGATAGGTAAGCATATAGAAAATGCATCAGTAGGTTTGTATCCACCCAGCAAATCAGTAGCATCACTTTGCTGACTTAAGTTCTGTAAAATAGAAAATTTAAAAAACCATCTTCAAATAAACAAGTTATATGTGATCTCAAAGCCGACCATAAGCTCAAAGCTTCGTACATATCTTCTATGCCACTAGTACTGTTGATATAAAAATTGTATGTAAACAAATCGAGTTGCTAAATCAGATGATTTTTTTTCTAAAAAAGGGATATGCTACAAGGAATTACCATAACAGTAAGTGGTTGTCCTAGTCTCTAGCCAAATTTTGCACTACTGTAGCCTTTCCAATGCCAGTTTCACTAACCAAAAGAACAGGCTCGTTGTACTTAACGGAACAAGCAAATGTCTCAAGTATGTGCAATGAACAGCGAAGGTTGATGAAATCTTTTGTTGTAACCTGCATAAAATCATAGTATTTTATTTCTAGAAAGAACTACAATCATATGAAAAGTCTAAAATGAATGTGATTGTATATGTGCTTCTAATAGATTTCAAAACTAATTTTAAAATTGATTTTGCTAATACATGCCATGCTCTATATCTGTTATTATTTGATTCAAAAGCAGAAGGAGAATGAGTTCGATCTATATATTCTCATATGGTATTTGGCATGTTTATAGTTTGCATGCACAATTTAGCGAGCTTAACTAAAAATATACATAATATTCAAATCAATCCATAAATTTAATTTTAGCATTCAATGAAGTCTACCAATAAATTATCTATTAACGATTAAACAGTAAACAACCAAAATGTTCAATTTCTACACCATAAAATAATCAACAATAGACAACCAGAATGTTCAGAGGGTTGAATTCATAAGAAGGTACCAATAAAATAGTGATCGCAGTTCGTAATAGTAAAAGGTCAAATTTCAAGCAAAATCCTATGATAGAATGAGACCAAGAACTTCTCAAAGCAGCACATATCTTTCGCATCTCAAGGGTTGGCAACCCAAAATTTGACTTTTTGCCATTATCAATTTATCATGCTTATTCAACACATACTGTTTATTTGGCCCGAGTTCCATCTTGCCTTCCACCTTCTGATTCTGCAGGTGCACCGCAGCCAATTAGATGCTCTCAAAAAACCAACAATTGGTTTTTCATCTTAGAAAAAGGGGGCTAGTTCGCTGCTACTACAAATTTCACTTCAAAACTGAAAGCAAGCATTGAGTAACTATGTATTTCATATCGTATTTGTAATACCATTAAAGGCCAGCCAGGAAATATTCATAATACTACATGTAATACCATTCTATATGTAATACCAGTATTATTTTTTTATTTTTTATTTTTAAGGAAAAAGCAGAGTTGACATCCTTTTTTTATTCTTTTACATAAGAGCAGTGCAAAACTTTTAACTGATTTCTTTTCTACCAACAAAGAATGTAATAATATCCCTATGGCACCTCCATCATGCTGCTTGTCCATCTCAGTCGAACTTCAAACAATGAGAAGCAGTCCAAAGTGTCAAAACACTGTAGGGTATCTAATGAGCCTCCTAATTCTTCGACCAGTGAGAAACAATCCAATTTGTGAAAAGGATACTAATTAATTACAACCCCGTTCAACACAAAAAAAGATCAAAACAAACCAAACCACCAAAAAAAAAAAACACATGCAAACATATGTATATTATCAAACATCCTAGCATAAACTGACGAAGTAAATGAACAGCTAACAACTAGCTTAGTACCACCAAAAAAAATAGTAACCAAATTATCAAAGAAACTTGTAATTAAATTCTTTGATCTAGGGTATAAAAGAGTGACACAATGAGCACTAAATTATCTGCCATGAGAATGTAAAGGGAAACAACTTATCAAGGATCATCCATTTTTTTAGCTAATGAATACTTTAAAAGTTTTCTTTTACTTTAACCTATGATTATTAAAATCAATCAAGCCTACTGGCCCAATAGTAATGAACTAAAGCATTAAACTCAGACATCAATATATTCATTTTGTACTAAGTAAGAGTACCACGCAGTACTAACAATGTGATCTATGAAATAAGTTGCAATTACATAAGTTTCTGTTCTACCATCTTTAAAGTCAAAATGCTTCCATGCAAAGGTAAAAAGATAACAATAGCAGAAAAAACTTATGAAAGACAAGGTTAATTACTATAGCATAGATTAATTACATGCTTTACTAAGTTATCTTACTTAACAAATTATTAAACTGTGTTTGATTATTCTCAAAGGTGGAAAATAGGTAACAAATCAACAGATCGATACTCATAAAAATAATAAAAGATATTATTAGGTTTATGTAATAGGGTTAAATATGCAAAGGTGATTTGACACACTTATGGACATGCGCAGTATGCCCTTTATCAATTGGGTCAAGCTTTAGTGATGTGTCGTATGTTATGTTATTTATGCATAAACTACATAAGTATTATTGTTTTTCCTTTAAAAAAATCCATACTTAAATGTAACTAGTAATAAATATTGGTAAAATCATTAACATACAAACAAACATTAAAATATGATGAATCGACTGGAGTATGTTAACTGTTAGCACTGATACCCCAAAATATGACAAAGAACTACCACTAAGAATTGAATCATTCAATGGGGCATAGGTTTGTAACCGCTTTTTTTTTTGTTAAATGAGCTTGGCTTTATGATCCCGGTTTACAAACTGAGCACTAAACTTGGTTATAATTTGGAAACAAATTAATTGATTATGTAATTAATTGATTATAATTTGCAAATAAGTGATACTTTAGGCAAAATTATCTATAGTTCTAATAAAAACTATCAAGTAACTAAACATAAACCCCTTTAGTTTTTCCGAAACTCACAGCTAAATGTTACTTAACCTTAAAATGGTTTACTACCAAGTTATAGTCCAAATAGCTCAATTGTTACATTAACATAGGAGAGTTCAATGTTATGATATATCAAGTTTGTATAATTGACTATGATAAACATATAATTACCATAGTGAGAAAATATGGTGTGGTTCGACTTATAGGAAGATACATCTACTTCATCTTCAGATATTTTCCGTTTTGAAAAGCCTTATCAGATGAAACACATTCGCCATGACGAAGACTGATCTAGGAAAGATTTCTATGTCTAATTAGCAATTTAGAGACCAATTCGAGAAGAACAAATTAGGATTTTACCTAAGGTATGATATAAGGTTGGGTGCTGAATGTAATCGACCCGCAAACATTGCGGCAGAAAGAAGAGGCGGAAACGAAACCTGTATGTTGGAGATGAATTTGATGCAGGAAAGGAGAAAACGAAGTATGTATAAAAACAAATCATCGTAATTTTAAGGGAGAAGAGGGGAGAGCCATCGATTTTAATATAAACACGCAGTCTTGACTTGGAGACTCCTTTTTTTGATTTCGGTAATTAATTTATTTCAGTTGAAAAAGAAGCGAAGGGGAAGCAAAAAATAGAAATGAGAAGCGACAGGGGAAATGTCATGCCGTTCTGCTATGTGTCCAACCCATATCAAATGGATTAATCCGAACCATTGAAGATCTATGGTTAGATTTTTTTGATTTGGTCGAGGCGCAAATTGGTTAAGTTGTAGCAAATGAAATTTGATACGGCTATGAGCCCTATCCAATTTGATATGGCTTAAAGCCATATCAAATCTCTAAATCCTTGTGTGCAAATTAGTTGTTTTGGTGTAGCGTGAGTCGAACGGGTTGACCCCTGTGCACTGTTTCAGATCTCGAAAATATTGCTCGAGATTTCCTCAGAGATCTCATTTGGGCTCTTTCCAAAATGAAACATAAAATATCACTTTAAATCTCCTTTCATATATATCGCCCGAGATATTACGATATCGAACGATATATCGACTGAGATGAGATACTGGAATACCATCTGAAATCTTGGTTTTTTTGGTTAAAGTTTAAATACGTACCTGAAACAGAACAATAATTAAATAACTCAAATGTAACCATGATAATCTCCTGCTATTTACATTTTGCATGTTAAATAACCATATTGCATGTTCATATATGTTCTACAATGCTTATGATTTTCATATTCATCTTTATTTATATAACATGTTACCTATGAAATTATGTATTTTATGTTCTACTTATGTTGGACTTTTTAATGTTTTGGATCTTTTTTATATTTTATGTCTAATAACAATTCATGTTCATGGTCCATATGTTGTAAGCATTAATCTATTTTCATTGTGTTATATTTCTATTTTAAGCATACTACGATTTAGAGTATAATGATCTTTCATAAATTAAGAATAATAAAGTGATTTGTAATTCATGTTTAGGTTATTTGTTTTAAATAGCATTCATAAAAACCATTTTGCGAGAATATCAGTTTTTAACATATTATGTACCCCGAGATTGTACCGATGTGAATTTCAAGACCCGATATGGAAAATCCGAGATGGACCCCCGAGTTAGACTTTTCTCGTCCGAGATCTCCCCCGATACGAGATCAAGTCTCTAAAATCTCTGAGATAAAACGCAATTGATATCTGAGATTTAAAACCTTACCCCTGTGTCGACCCACCCTAGAGGTGGGTGGACCCCTGGTCGGCAAATGGGTCGACCCATCTCTAACGTGGGTCGAACCATCCTAGGTCCAGGTGGATATTTAGCACAATTGTGCTTTCTGATTTTAACGTTATTTAATAATGTTACTTGCTTGCTTTATATAGATCTCCTTATTTATATTATTCTAATTATAACTTACCTTCATGTTTAATTTTGAATTTGCATGTATATATTTGCATACAATCTTTTGGTTATTAATTCATTAATAACTTTCCCATGCAAGCTACGTTTTATAGCTGTTAGATTAATGTAATTTATAAGGCTATCAATGTATTGTTTTATTCCTTTTAATGCATTGTTTCATTCCCTTTTTAATGCATTATTTTATTCCCTTTTTATTGCATTATTTTATTCTAATTTCAATTTGCAGCTAATTTCTTATCAACTTTTCATGCATGTATTTATTTATGCATTTATTTTTTTCTTTTTAAACTTTCACTTTTTATTTCAACATTAGAATTATTTCTTACCCCTTTTATTATTTAATTAATGCGGGGTGTTACATTTAATTTATTCCAACACAAAAATTTCTTATAAATTTCAAATTCTTTATTTTTCTCAATTAATCTACTATACAAGAAAGGTTTTTGTACCTAGATTCTCATTTTCTCATATTTCAAACTTACACAACATGTTAAGATTAGTCTGTCCCTGGCACCTAAAAACCCGGTTAGTTACAGACTCCCCCCTAAAGAAATTATGTCCTCGCAATTTTCTTAATCTAAAATATTTACACTACAAATTTCCAGTGACACCACTTAATTTTATTGACTTTGAAAATTTTATCTTAAGTTGACAACCACACAATTCTTCATCTTTTACCAACCACTTAACTTAGAACAACTGAGTTTAAATTTTGTAAATAATCAGTTTACTCAAGTTTTAATATTCCACCCTAAATAATATACACCAATGATTTAATTATCATAACATATCCTTCACATATCATATAATTTAGAACACACATCCATCTCCTTCTGATTTCTGATTAGTAAGTAAGGTTGTCGTGCCATCAATTTCGTATCAATTTCCCCATACAATAGCTGCTAATTTGATTATACTATCAAATAGTCTCACCATTTACCATTTCATATCACCAGTTTGGTTGCAACTGTCACTTAAATTCAGTCTTGGTTGTGTATTCCAAAATATTTCTCATGTTCAATATAATTACAAAATTAAAATAACTCATTTTACTCATAACACTTTATATTTATTATTCTCGATCTTTCTCAAAACAAAATTTCATAGTTTAATTCATTTTGAATAATACTAAACCACCCATTTAACACAATTTTCTATGATATTTGGCTGTAAAGTCGATATAATATCGTTGTTGCTTCACCATTCTATTCAATTATTCCTATATGATACGGTGTTTTAAAGATATTTTCATGAATATTTTTTCATAATTTTTCCAAATTTTTTTATACATAAATAATGTGCTCGATCACCTTGTATATGCATTTTAGAAATTCTGATCGATATCGTTGGTCAGACGTATCGATCAAAACCTCTTAAAATACCCAATGGATAATTCAACATCAAAGAAAATCACATATTTTTGGGTTTACTGATGGTTACACTTATTATTTATCCTCGCAAATACTCTTGACTTATTCTTAAATAAGACTCAATGCAACTCTAAGTCTCAGAAATTAATCATTCATATCCCATCCCTTAAACCCCATTTATAAATTCATTCAATCTAGCACAACTAAGACATTTCACTTGTTTTCATTGCGCACTTTAATTAATCTCAAATTACAACCCTTTATCTCGAAGTGAATGCCAGTTCTCATTATCTTGGTTTAATTTACTTACCCATCCCACTTTTATTTTATTAGCTTAAATATCAAACAAGCTCAAAAAGACAATATTTTTAATTTTTATTAACTTTTAAACCTGAGATTTAAGCTTCAAAAGGATTTAAAGGATGGAAATGCTAATAAAGATACTATAGACAATCAGATTTGACTTATGGAATACTACGAAATGAAATACATTCCTAGATATATTTCAACTAAGATTCATTTAAGACTCAAATATTCAAGAACACTGATTAAGGACAATAATATAAAGCGATAGAATAAACATAAGTGTCGTTGTAGCACATGTAGAATTCCGGTTATGCTCTGCGTTTATTGCACTTCGTTCTGAAATTTTCTATGATACCAAAATGTAAAGCTTCATCCCAAGACCTACCCTAATAAAGAGCATTACAGAGTAACACTATCTATTAGAGCGGAGAAAATGGCTGGTTAAAGGTGCACATCCATAATTTTGTATTAGACGAATATCGAATACATCAATTGGGTGTAAAAAAAATTCTTACATGAAGTGGATCGACATACTCAATTCGTGTCTTCTAACACCCCACATCCGTTAAGGTCACTCGCTAAGGGGAATGCCTTAACTTCAATGGAGCATTATGGGTACTGGAACAGAAATATTACAAGACATACATAAATAAAACAGCGGAAAGTAAAGTGGAAGTACTCCAAATCATTTATTAAAAATAATTGTTTACAATAAAAGCCCATCAACTTCCAATACCCAATTCATAGCTAAAATATCTGTCTTGCTCAAAAACAAAGAAGCATAAAAATAAAATTGTAGTATTCCCCAATAAAGCAAAGCAAGCCATAGTCAAGAGAGATCCAAGCCGTACATGAAAGAGTCTAGGAGCTTGGTAACATCCGAACTAAGCTGTATTCCCACCCAACGAACCCAGTGAGTGGGGGGGAGGAAGAAAAAGAGGCGAAACAAAACGGGTCAGTCATAAAGACTGAGTAAGTCCTAGTGACTTTCAGCATAAAAACAGGTAAAGATAACATGACATGAATAAACTGAAAGTAAACATTAGCATGATGACAAGATAAGCTACAGGAATGATAACTAAGAATAACATCATATGATTTTTGTCAAGTATAACATCGCAAGGTTCCCATTCAAGATAAACTAAGTATAATTTCGCAAGATTTCTATCAAGCATCGCAAGATTTCTCTACTTCACCATTAAAATATTTCTATGATATTTATTTGCTCTGCACCACCCGTACTAGTATCCCAACCCGTGTCATATGTTGACCAAAAAACGATCCCTTGCCCAATGTCATGAAATGACCCATTACTTGGTCCCACGAAACGATCTATTAATCGATTGGCTCCCTACAAGTCCTAGCTCGTTCATGTGTCTGTGTCATACGGCCCTATCACGAATGTAGTTACCTGTGCCGAGTCCACCATATGGTGTATCAAGCCTTAGGGTGTAATAACCCGAAAATCTGGGCCAGTTTAAAACGTTTATTTTGGCAATTTTAGCGAATTTTGAACATTTAGAATAGATTATTTTAAATAATATCGACGAGAAATTTATTTTGAATGGAATTTGAACGTATATATTATATACGTCGTCGTTAGAATATAAATAATTATATAAAATTATAAAAGGAATTGAAAATGGCGCGGTAGTTCGATAATTCGATTTCAAACTTCAATTGAACATACCGGGTGCAAAATAAACCGGATTTTAGCAAAACCAAAAATAATGGGATCTAATGGTGAATATATTTCCAACGAATCCAAAAAATCGAAATTTCATAGCGGGAATCAAAAAATATGTCCAGTTGAAAATTCTGAATAGTCGCTATGGAATTCAGGCCCTTAAAATGGAAATTTTGCAAACTACCTCGGAATTCGACGAAACCACTTTTGTTGGATCCGTGATGTCAAATTATTGCTAGGTTTCAAATTTCATAATTTTTCGAATCAATACGTGAGCGTGGCAAAGGAAAACGCGTTTAACCAGTTTTAGTTGATTTTAATCGACAGGAAATTGGCCATTTTTCAAACGGTCTCAGAATTCGACGAAACTAGTTTTGTTAGGACCGTATCGCCAATACGAAGCTAGAAAATATTTTTCTGGAATTTTTCTAGTTAGTATGTGACCCCGGTAAATTGAAAGGTACGTTTAAAATTCAATATAATGATTTAAATGTAAATTTAACGGAAACTGATCGAGACGGTCGAATCAGCTTACGATACATATGCCATTGTGTTCGGAATGGTGGTGAAACGCTATGGATGACAGGCGGTAGGCCTCGTTCCGAGTTAAAAATAAAAAGTTGCTTTTAAAATTTAAAAATAATTAAAAATATATTATAATATATAACTCAATTCCTCTCTCTCTCTCTCTCTTACTTCTCAGATAATAAAAAAAAAACCCGCCCTAGCCCTCGATCCCGTCGCCCCTGGACGCCACCGCCCGACGCCGCTCCACCTCTGCCTCCCCTCCACGCAGTCGTCGTCCATCCCCGACCCCCCTCCCTGACCGCGACCCTCCCCTTCCCCTCTCTCCTCCGTTCTTTCTTCTTCCCGCTCCAGCACCCAAATCCTACACCCGAGCGCCGCCTCATCGGACCCCCACCTCCGCCGCTTCTTCTTCTCCCCCCCCCCTCCTCAGGCTGTTGCGCCCCCTCCTACTTCCCCCTTTTCTTCAATTTTAAAACCCATCGCCGGAAAACCCAAAGCGCCGCGCCTCCGACCAATGGAGCACCACCAGACCCCCCCCCCTCTGAAAATCTGATACAATGTAAGTTTATTTTATTTTTATTTTAGTTTATTTAATTGTCTAGGTTATTTATTTATAAAGTAATTAGTTCGTTAGAGATAAAAATATGATTTTGATATTAGTAGACGATTAAAAATATGATTTTTCTATGACAGGCGTAGGAAAAATATAATTTTTACATGATAGAAAAAATAAAAATATGATTTTTATCATATGTGAAATATAAAAATATAATTTTTATAAAATAAAGTTATAAAAATATAATCTTTTATGTTGTAGAGTTATAAAAATATAATCTTTTATATTGTAGAAGTATAAAAATATAATTTTTATATAGGTAAGATAGTAAAAATATCACCTTTATATATGTAGTGAAATAAAAATTAAATCGTTATATTTGAAAAGGCGAAATCTTTATGTAGAGGATAGCGTGTAAAAATGGAATTTTTATCTATATAGTAGCGATGTAAAAATGTGTTTTTTATATATTGAATAGCGAAGTAAAAATTCGATTTTTATATATTGAATAGCGAAGTAAAAATTCGATTTTTATATATTGAATAGTGAAGTAAAAAATTCGACTTTTCTATATTGAATAGTGAAGTAAAAATTTGATTTTATATATTGAATAGCGAAGTAAAAATTCGATTTTTATATATTGAATAGCGAAGTAAAAATTCGATTTTTATATATTGAATAGTGAAGTAAAAATTCGACTTTTATATATTGAATAGCGAAGTAAAAATTCGATTTTTATATATTGAATAGAAGTAAAAATGTGATTTTTATATATGTAGAGAATACGGGCAGTGAAAAGTGACAAGAGGCAAGAACGACGAAGATTTCTACATAAGAAGAGTCGTGGCGTTGGATTAGCAATTCTGTGAGAACTCCTCACTCTAAATTTCTTTTTTTCTAGTTATATATATATACTAGGATGCAGACGGTGTTTAGTAGCACCCGACACCCGTCGTCCACAGACCATGGACGGCTTGTATGCTTGGTTGTTTAATTTATATGTGTAGTTGATTGTGTGATGTGATGTGAAATGAAAATAAAATATTTATATAGTTAAAAATATTTTATAGTTGAAAATAGAATTTTTAATGTGTATATGAAATAAAATAAAAATAAACAAATCGGATGATTTGTTTATATACACACATTTGACTGATATTGATTGGGTCGATAAATTTTACACATCGCCCAACTGCACAAATAAAATCTGTGTTTGATTGTTTGAAACCCCACACGGGTATTGGGGTGATATATGACATACACTAATCCCAATAGTTAGTTGTATGTCGTTCGATTAATTGATAGACTGTTATAAGCGTTGAATATCTATATTTGATGCTTATACAGTGTAGAATGCATTTTGGATGATGGTTGATTATTCATCGTTGTTATTGTAGACATGTGTTGTAGAAAACCCATATAATTAACATTATATGGTAATTGATTGGGCCTCATTCCATATTTGAAAATATAATATTTGAAAATAGAATATTTGAAAATAGAATATTTGAAAAAGAAATATTTGAAAAGAAATATTCGAAATAGAACATTTGAAAATAGAATATTTGAAAATAGAATATTTGAAAAAGAAATATTTGAAAATAGAATATTTGAAAAAGAAATATTTGAAAAGAAATATTCGAAATAGAATATTTGAAAATATGAATATATGAAGCCGTGTTGATTAGATTTACGCCATTTCGACGTGAACGATATTTATGTCGATTTTATTCATTTTATAACGAATATCGAAAGTGATTTCAAAATATGAAATTTTGAAAAGAATTGAAATTCGAATGAAATTTTGAAAAGAATTGAAATTCAAATTAAATTGAATAGAAGTGACTTCGAATTGAAAGTGAATAGAAAAGAATTCAAATTGAAATTGAATAGAAATGAATTCGAATTGAAATTGAAATTGAATTGAATTGAAAACGAACAGAAATTGAATTATAAATCAATTTGAATTAAATCAATTCGAAATGAAATGAAAATGAATTTATGTTGTAAAATTCGATTTTGATTTGAAGTTGAAATAGAAGTTGAAATCGTTTTGAAAATGAATTTAAAACGATTTATAAAATACGTTTTGAAAGGGAATCGACGAAGTATATATTATATATATAATGTAATGGCCTGAATAGAACGCGCCGTGCCGCGGCAGTTCGCGAATTTCGACCATTGACTTCGAACGGATATTGCGGGAGATCCGACCGTCGGATTCTCCTAAAACCGGAACCGTTGGGTTCGTATCGAAAAGAGTTTTCTAACGGATATTGGAAATTAGAAATCTAACGGTTGGATTTGGAATTATGTCCAAATCAAATTTGAAAAAGGTCGCTGTAAGTGCAGTTCGATGGCCGTTGATGGAAATCGACTGTACGGGCCTTGATAAAATTATTAAAAATAGTAATAATTTGTATAAAATCATAAGAAATGATTTAGAAAGAATTAGGATGAAAAACTCCATATTTGAAAAGATAAAAATAGATTTTTATCGAAATGAACTAGTTTTGAACTAGAATTATAATTCTATTTATTTTTAAAATAAATAAACTGGATTAGAAATGGTTTTGAAAATAACCAGAATTTCCAATAATTATATTGGAATGGATTTGAATCGAAATTGTCTTTGGATTATTTCGATGTTGGATTTCGTGATGATACAGATATTGTTATGGGAATTTGAAATATATATATATATATATATCGTTATTACCAATACGATATTTGTTAGTTGTAGAATTTGATATTGAATATAAGACGGTATATTTTCTATTCAGAGCCTTGTGTTTAATATCAAATGTGATTTGGGTTTGTCGTGAATGGTGTCTTCATTAACACTGTTCTTGAACCCAGTTGAGAAAAGATTAAATCTTTTTATTTAGATTTAATAAAGTGCACCAATTAAATAATATTTAATTGGAATTGAATTGATATTGATTTTTGGGTTTATCGTGAACAGTGTTTTCAAATAACACTTGTTCTTTAACCCGATAATTAATGGAATGGGATTTTGGGTTTATCGTGAACCGTGTTTCAAATGACACTGATTCTTTAACCCAATCATAGATTAAAACTAAGTGGAGTTTTAATGAATCTTTAATTAGATTGAAAAGATCGAGAATGGAGTATCACCAGTTTTACTCCAGGCGATAGTTAAATCTTTAATTAGATTTAAACGTGAAATGGTAATTGAATTTACCGATAACACCGTGGTGTTAGATATGAAGTATTACCAGTTTTACTTCATGGGATGAATAGGTCGGGATTGGGAAATTAAAACAAATGATTACTTCGGTAAGGTTCGTTAATCCCGACTAGTTGAATCGAAAATCAAAAGGATAGATTAGAGAATAAATTCAAGGAATTTATCTTGGATAAAATTAATGGGAACCTTTCCCTATGAATGTGAAATTTAGAAACTAACTATCGGTTAGCCAAGCAGAATGGTTTTCTGGATATTGATCTGATGTTGGTTTCGGCCTTCGAGGTTAATATTTGGGGAATTATTCTCTTGATTAATTTACGGTTAGTGACTGATGAATTGGAATGAGGCGTATGTTGTGTTTGTGTAACACTTATTTAAAATATACGCGAGTTATTCGGAAAGACCGGGTTTATCCCATTCTGAATAACTAATACGACGATAAGTCGAAGATGAAGACGGTGGTCGAAGACCGGAAGTCTTCACGTTGTTTGGGTGATTACTGATGGTCTTGATTGGGCTGTACACCCAAGAAGATGGAAACAGTTGGTGATCGTCCAGATGTGCTTGGAGATCGATGGATATGCGAGGAAAGTGCCTCCGGTTTCGTTCAGACCCAGAACGGACTTGTAAATGGACTGTGTGTCTGACATTGGATTTCATTATGTGTGAATGATATCGGTTGCATAGAGTGGTTTGCCTGTGTGGCATGCTATGATGGAATTGATCGAGGCTTCTGTTGAAAAGCAAAGTCTTGTGGTGATGACCAAAGCACAGCCTGTGTGGCACAGCTTTGTGTAACGTGAATTCGCGAGGCTCACACCCCGGTTGTGAACCAAAAACGGGAGACTGACCTCAGGGAGGGCATGCGTTTCTTTCTAGCTAGGGTGGTGTCAGTGACCTACCAGCCCTGACATTTATATACTTTTCACCTGTGGTTGTTGCTGCTGCGAGGCGCCTCAGTTAGATCGGACGATCCGGGTCCGATGGAGCCATTCGTTGGCTCATTTACGCCCTAAAGGGCGGAGAGACGTATTGTTCAGGCATAATAATCCACATCGGTGGACCGGCCCTGACGATCCAAGGCTTGCCTGCGTGCTTGCCTGAGACATGGGCTAGATTGTCTCGAATCTGTTGAGGACGATCCCTGGCCTCGGTTCAAAGATGGAAATCCAATTTCCAAATACGTGATTTTGCGGTTTTAATCGTAGAACTAGTATGGCGACATGATATATGGTACCCATGCCGCCTATGATTGATACTTATGATTTGAAGTTGTTTTATACACTATACACTGATAATAGTATCAAATGATTTGTTTTAAAACGTATCAAGCATTCTTTGGCTGTTATAAGGGAAAACGCTATCCCCCGGCTTGCGTTGCATTGTGTGATAGGACCTGGGTCTTATAACAGCTTCATTTTTCTTTATTTAGCATTGCGTTGTTTGTTTTATGCACTGGTATTCTTGGGAGGAAACCCGTTCCGTGTTATACGGCGTGGTCCCTTGATTTACCTAACGATTTAAAATAAATATTAATAACTGTTTTAGTTCTCACACCAGTCCCATGACTGACCTGGAGTTTATTGTTTTAACCTAAACTCTGGGTGCCCCTATTTTGACACAGGCAGCTAGTAGTTTTGGTTTTGCAGATTTATATTCACTGGATCCTGGTTTACAACTGGAATGATATCCGGAAAGCTTTGTATCCGTATATCTCTTCTAGTTGTGTATTGTATTATTTTCCGCTGCTATGTATTTAGATGTAATTTAAATCTCTGATATTTCTGTGTAATATTTATTCATTTATACTCTGTATATCCATGTAATCTGATGCATTGTCGTAATATACAATGAAATGTTCCTCCGACTGCGTTCTGATTTTGTCGTGTTCTCAAAACAATTCGTTCTTTCTCTTCTCTTCGGAGACCGGGGAAGTCCGGGTCGTTTCATCGTGGTATCAGAGCTTTGGTTTACAAAGCTTAGAGAACAAGACACCTTAGAACCATACGAAAGAATTCATCAGAAATTGGATTAATAAAATCCAATGGGAATGACTCGTTAGAGATGGGATCAGTAGTATCCTAGAACGAGTGTGAAGAGTATATTTTTAAAATGAAAACAATTTTTGTTTTGAAAATTTAAATCAATTATTCGTATTTGATTATTAATTTATATTGAATCTGGACAATCCGATATATAAAGATTTTGCATATATGTCTTGCAAACGTGTATTCGAAGTTTTAATATACTGGATAGTTATAGAATCATACTCTAGTTGCCCGGGGATAATTCTGGTGACGGGGCACCATCGCTAGTATTTATTTTCGAGTGACAAAAGTGAGATTTCTATATATCTCTTATTGACTGGTGTGAGAACCGAAATTAGATAGGGCTTATTGTTGTGATTTGGTATCAAAAATCTGATTTTTGACTATGTATCAAAGTTATGAATTTCAAAAGATAATCAACAATCTGATTGCTGATTGTGTTGTTGATTATTGGTTGATTAATTAAAATTTGTATTATATAGCCAATTTGATCAAATATTGACTTGTATTGAAAATTAGTCGCATTTGCTTGCATATACATGTACTTACATTGAACAGGTCATAGCAAGGAGGCTAGAGCAAAGAATAAAATTTGTTTGCCCGACAAATAGGTACATGTTTATCATAATTTACTGTTTTGTTTGGGTGATGATGATTTTATGAGCCTATTGGCTAGCCGCTTGGCTAGCCGCTTGGCTTTTTCTTTTTCGTTTTGAGATCAGAAGGCCTATATGGAAATTTCGGGATTTTCCCGTGGCTCCCGGTGCAGGGGAGGTTATGGCGAAATTTTTCGAAAATTCCAGGTGTTAGCCAAATTTTTGAAGAATTTGAAAATTCTCAGAAACTGAAAAGTTGGAGAATGGAAGCCAGATCGAACGTAGAGTTGATTAATCAAACCACTTTCGACTTTGTTCCTTTTCGGGGACGAAAAGTTTTAAGTGGAGGAGATTGTAATAACCCGAAAATCTGGGCCAGTTTAAAATTTTTATTTTGGCAATTTTAGCGAATTTTGAACATTTAGAATAGATTATTTTAAATAATATCGACGAGAAATTTATTTTGAATGGAATTTGAACGTATATATTATATACGTCGTTGTTAGAATATAAATAATTATATAAAATTATAAAAGGAATTGAAAATGGCGCGGTAGTTCGATAATTCGATTTCAAACTTCAATTGAACATACCGGGTGCAAAATAAACCGGATTTTAGCGAAACCAAAAATAATGGGATCTAATGGTGAATATCTTTCCAACGAATCCTAAAAATCGAAATTTCATAGCGGGAATCAAAAGATATGTCCTGTTGAAAATTCTGAATAGTCGTTATGGAATTCAGGCCCTTAAAAATGGAAATTTTGCAAACGACCTCGGAATTCGACGAAACCACTTTTGTTGGATCCATGATGTAAAAATTTTGCTAGGTTTCAAATTTCATAAATTTTCAAATCAATATGTGAGCGTGGCAAAGGAAAACGCGTTTGACCAGTTTTAGTTGATTTTAATCGACTGGAAATTGGCCATTTTTCAAACGGTCTCAGAATTCGACGAAACTAGTTTTGTTAGGACCGTATCGCCAATACGAAGCTAGAAAATATTTTTCTGGAATTTTTCTAGTTAGTACTTGAACCCGGTAAATTGAAAGGTACGTTTAAAATTCAATATAATGATTTAAATGTAAATTTGACGGAAACTGATCGAGACAGTCGAATCAGCTTACGATACATATGCCATTGTGTTCGGAATGGGGGTGAAACGCTATGGACGACAGGCGGTGGGCCTCGTTCCGAGTTGAAAATAAAAAGTTGCTTTTAAAATTTAAAAATAATTAAAAATATATTATAATATATAACTCAATTCCTCTCTCTCTCTCTTACTTCTCAGATAATAAAAAAAAAAACCCGCCCTAGCCCTCGATCCCGTCGCCCCTGGACGCCACCGCCCGACGCCGCTCCACCTCCGCCTCCCCTCCACGCAATCGCCATCCATCCCCGACCCTCCCCCCTTGACCGCGACCCTTCCCTTCTCCTCTCTCCTCCGTTCTCTCTTCTTCCCGCTCCAGCACCCAAATCCTACACCCGAGCGCCGCCTCATCGGACCCCCACCTCCGCCGCTTCTTCTTCTCCCCCTCCCTTCTCAAGTTGTTGCGCCCCCTCCTTCTTCCCCCTTTTCTTCAATTTTAAAACCCATCGCCGGAAAACCCAAAGCGTCGCGCCTCCGACCAATGGAGCACCACCAGACCCCCCCTCTGAAAATCCGATACAATGTAAGTTTATTTTATTTTGGTTTATTTAATTGTCTAGGTTATTTATTTATAAAGTAATTAGTTCGTTAGAGATAAAAATATGATTTTGATATTAGTAGACGATTAAAAATATGATTTTTCTATGACAGACGTAGGAAAAATATAATTTTTACATGATAGAAAAAAATAAAAATATGATTTTATCATATGTGAAATATAAAAATATAATTTTTATAAAATAGAAGTTATAAAAATATAATCTTTTATGTTGTAGAGTTATAAAAATATAATCTTTTATATTGTAGTAGTATAAAAATATAATTTTTATATAGGTAAGATAGTAAAAATATCACCTTTATATATGTAGTGAAATAAAAATTAAATCGTTATATTTGAAAAGGCGAAATCTTTATGTAGAGGATAGAGTGTAAAAATGGAATTTTTATCTATATAGTAGCGATGTAAAAATGTGATTTTTATATATTGAATAGCAAAGTAAAAATTCGATTTTTATATATTGAATAGCGAAGTAAAAATTCGATTTTTATATATTGAATAGCGAAGTAAAAATTCGATTTTTATATATTGAATAGTGAAGTAAAAATTCGACTTTTCTATATTGAATAGTGAAGTAAAAATTCGATTTTTATATATTGAATAGCGAAGTAAAAATTCGATTTTTATATATTGAATAGCGAAGTAAAAATTCGATTTTTATATATTGAATAGTGAAGTAAAAATTCGACTTTTATATATTGAATAGCGAAGTAAAAATTCGATTTTTATATATTGAATAGCGAAGTAAAAATTCGATTTTTATATATTGAATAGAAGTAAAAATGTGATTTTTATATATGTAGAGAATACGGGCAGTGAAAAGTGACAAGAGGCAAGAACGACGAAGATTTCTACATAAGAAGAGTCGTGGCGTTGGATTAGCAATTCTGTGAGAACTCCTCACTCTAAATTTCTTTTTTTCTAGTTATATATATATATACTAGGATGCAGACGGTGTTTAGTAGCACCCGACACCCGTCGTCCACAGACCATGGACGGCTTGTATGCTTGGTTGTTTAATTTTGATGTGTAGTTGATTGTGTGATGTGATGTGAAATGAAAATAAAATATTTATATAGTTAAAAATATTTTATAGTTGAAAATAGAATTTTTAATGTGTATATGAAATAAAATAAAAATAAACAAATCGGATGATTTGTTTATATACACACATTTGACTGATATTGATTGGGTCGATAAATTTTACACATCGCCCAACTACACAAATAAAATCTGTGTTTGATTGTTTGAAACCCCACACGGGTATTGGGGTGATATATGACATACACTAATCCCAATAGTTAGTTGTATGTCGATCGATTGATTGGCAGACGGTTATAAGCGTTGAATATCTATATTTGATGCTTATACAGTGTAGAATGCACTTTGGATGATGGTTGATTATTCATCGTTGTTATTGTAGACATGTGTTGTAGAAAACCCATATAATTAACATTATATGGTAATTGATTGGGCCTCATTCCATATTTGAAAATAGAATATTTGAAAATAGAATATTTGAAAAAGGAATATTTGAAAAGAAATATTCGAAATAGAATATTTGAAAATAGAATATTTGAAATAGAATATTTGAAAAAGAAATATTTGAAAAGAAATATTCGAAATAGAATATTTGAAAATAGAATATTTGAAAATAGAATATTTGAAAAAGAAATATTTGAAAATATAATATTTGAAAAAGAAATATTTGAAAAGAAATATTCGAAATAGAATATTTGAAAATATGAATATATGAAGCCGTGTTGATTAGATTTATGCCATTTCGACGTGAACGATATTTATGTCGATTTTATTCATTTTATAACGAATATCGAAAGTGATTTCTAAATATGAAATTTTGAAAAGAATTGAAATTCGAATGAAATTTTGAAAAGAATTGAAATTCGAATTAAATTGAATAGAAGTGAATTCGAATTGAAAGTGAATAGAAATGAATTCAAATTGAAATTGAATAGAAATGAATTCGAATTGAAATTGAAATTGAATTGAAAACGAACAGAAATTGAATAAGAAATCAATTTGAATTAAATCAATACGAAATGAAATGAAAATGAATTTATGTTGGAAAATTCGATTTTGATTTGAAGTTGAAATAGAAGTTGAAATCGTTTTGAAAATGAATTTAAAACGATTTATAAAATACGTTTTGAAAGGGAATCGACGAAGTATATATTATATATATAATATAATGGCCTGAATAGAACGCGCCGCGCCGCGGCAGTTCGCGAATTTCGACCATTGACTTCGAACGGATATTGCGGGAGATCCAACCGTCGAATTCTCCTAAAACCGGAACCGTTGGGTTCGTATCGAAAAGAGCTTTCTAACGGATATTGGAAATTAGAAATCTAATGGTTGGATTTGGAATTATGTCCAAATCAAATTTGAAAAAGGTCGCTATAAGTGCAGTTCGATGGCCGTTGATGGAAATCGACTGTACGGGCCTTGATAAAATTATTAAAAATAGTAATAATTTGTATAAAATCATAAGAAATGATTTAGAAAGAATTGGGATGAAAAACTCCATATTTGAAAAGATTAAAAATAGATTTTTATCGAAATGAACTAGTTTTGAACTAGAATTATAATTCTATTTATTTTTAAAATAAATAAACTGGATTAGAAATGGTTTTGAAAATAACCAGAATTTCCAATAATTATATTGGAATGGATTTGAATCGAAATTGTCTTTGGATTATTTCGATGTTGGATTTCGTGATGATACAGATATTGTTATGGGAATTTGAAAGATATATATATATATATCGTTATTTCCAATACGATATTTGTTAGTTGTAGAATTTGATATTGAATATAAGCCGGTATATTTTCTATTCAGAGCCTTGTGTTTAATATCAAATGTGATTTGGGTTTGTCGTGAATGGTGTCTTCATTAACACTGTTCTTGAACCCAATTGAGAAAAGATTAAATCTTTTTATTTAGATTTAATGAAGTGTACCAATTAAATAATATTTAATTGGAATTGAATTGATATTGATTTTTGAGTTTATCGTGAACAGTGTTTTTAAATAACACTTGTTCTTTAACCCGATAATTAATGGAATGGGATTTTGGGTTTATCGTGAACCGTGTTTCAAATGACACTGATTCTTTAACCCAATCATAGATTAAAACTAAGTGGAGTTTTAATGAATCTTTAATTAGATTGAAAAGATCGAGAATGGAGTATCATCAATTTTACTCCAGGCGATAGTTAAATCTTTAATTAGATTTAAACGTGAAATGGTAATTGAATTTACCGATAACACCGTGGTGTTAGATATGAAGTATTACCAGTTTTACTTCATGGGATGAATAGGTTGGGATTGGGAAATTAAAACAAATGATTACTTCGGTAAGGTTCGTTAATCCCGACTAGTTGAATCGGAATTCAAAAGGATAGATTAGAGAATAAATTCAAGGAATTTATCTTGGATAAAATCAATGGGAACCTTTCCCTATGAATGTGAAATTTAAAAACTAACTGTCGGTTAGCCAAGCAGAATGGTTTTCTGGATATTGATCTGATGTTGGTTTCGGCCTTCGGGGTTAATATTTGGGGAATTATTCTCTTGATTAATTTACGGTTAGTGACTGATGAATTGGAATGAGGCGTATGTTGTGTTTGTGTAACACTTATTTAAAATATACGCGAGTTATTCGGAAAGACCGGGTTTATCCCATTCTGAATAACTAATACGACGATAAGTCAAAGATGAAGACGGTGGTCGAAGATCGGAAGTCTTCACGTTGTTTGGGTGATTACTGATGATCTTGATTGGGCTGTACACCCAAGAAGATGGAAACAGTTGGTGATCGTCCAGATGTGCTTGGAGATCGATGGATATGCGAGGAAAGTGCCTCCGGTTTCGTTCAGACCCAGAATGGACTTGTAAATGGACTGTGTGTCTGACATTGGATTTCATTCTGTGTGACTGATATCGGTTGCATAGAGTGGTTTGCCTGTATGGCATGCTAAAATGCAATTGATCGAGGCTTCTGTTGAAAAACAAAGTCTTGTGGTGATGACCAAAGCACAGCCTGTGTGGCACAGCTTTGTGTAACGTGAATTCGCGAGCCTCACACCCCGGTTGTGAACAAAAAACGGGAGACGGACCTCAGGGAGGGCATGCGTTTCTTTCTAGCTAGGGTGGTGTCAGTGACCTACCAGCCCTGACATTTATATACTTTTCACCTGTGTGGTCGTTGCTGTTGCGAGGCGCCTCGGTTAGATCGGACGATCCGGGTCCGATGGAGCCATTCGTTGGCTCATTTACACCCCCAAAGGGTGGAGAGACGTATTGTTCAGGCATAATAATCCACATCGGTGGACCGGCCCTGACGATCCAAGGCTTGCCTGCGCGCTTGCCTGAGACATGGGCTAGATTACCTCGAATCGGTTGAGGACGATCCCTGGCCTCGGTTCATAGATGGAAATCAAATTTCCATATATGTGATTTTGCGGTTTTAATTGTAGAACTAGTATGGCGACATGATATATGGTACCCATGCCGCCTATGATTGATACTTATGATTTGAAGTTGTTTTATACACTATACACTGATAATAGTATCAAATGATTTGTTTTAAAACGTATCAAGCATTCTTTGGCTGTTATAAGGGAAAACCCTATCTCCCGGCTTGCGTTGCATTGTGTGATAGGACCTGGGTCTTATAACAGCTTCATTTTTCTTTATTTAGCATTGCGTTGTTTGTTTTATGCACTGGTATTCTTGGGAGGAAACCCGTTCCGTGTTATACGGCGTGGTCCCTTGATTTACCTAACGATTTAAAATAAAGATTAATAAATGTTTTAGTTCTCACACCAGTCCCATGACTGACCTGGAGTTTATTGTTTTAACCTAAACTCTGGGTGCCCCTATTTTGACACGGGCAGCTAGTAGTTTTGGTTTTGCAGATTTATATTCACAGGATCCTGGTTTACAGCTGGAATGATATCCGGAAAGCTTTGTATCCATATATCTCTTCTAGTTGTGTATTGTATTATTTTCCGCTGCTATGTATTTAGATGTAATTTAAATCTATGATATTTCTGTGTAATATTTATTCATTTATACTCTGTATATCCATGTAATCTGATGCATTGTCGTAATATACAATGAAATGTTCCTCCGACTGCGTTCTGATTTTGTCGTGTTCTCAAAACAATTCGTTCTTTCTCTTCTCTTCGGAGACCGGGGAAGTTCGGGTCGTTTCATAGGGTGCCAACCCCCGACACGAATCAAGCACGCACAGTGTAAACCTACTGATGCCCAATGCATGCTTTTTCAACTTCGGACTACGTGCACGACCATAGTCCGCCTGAACCTACACTGGCACACCAACTCAGCCGTCGTTCTAGTCGCTTACAATCAGCCTAGTAATCGTGCCCCACCCTGCCTAGTTCCAGGGTACCTTGATACATCTATGTGAGTTACTGCTGAAATGGACCGCGTAACTAGGGTTTCCGTCCAACAGGTTAAGTGTTGTCATTTAAGTTCGTGACTTAACCCTTATCAGTCTAGCATGTCAAGTTGGTTAAGTGTCGTCATACAAGTTCGTGGCTTAACCCTCTTATGTGTCAGGTCAAATTGGCTAAGTGTTGTCGTTCAAGTTCATGACTTAGCCCTATGAATCATGTGTCAAGTTGATTAAGTATATTCAAGCCGTTCATTACTTAACCCTACCAAATCATCATGTCAAATTGGTTAAGTATACTCAAGCGGTTATGATATAACCCTACCAAATCATCGTGTCAAATTGGTTAAGTATATTCAAGCGGTTCATAACTTAACCCTACCAAATCATCGTGTCAAATTGGTTAAGTATATTCAAGCGGTTCATGACTTAACCCTACCAAATCATCGTGCCAAAATTGGTTAAGTATATTCAAGCGATCAAGTTCAGGTTTTACTTAACCCACCCATTTATGTCATATTGCTTAAATGTCACCAATCAATTCAAGTTAACTTAACCCACCCATTCCTAGCATGTCTGTTTATTGGCGTTAATTAATTATTAATGCATCAACCACTCACATTAGACCTGTTGTTGCGGTCACTGGATATGCCGGGCGGTTCCGGGCAGAATTACACCACAACTCAGTCTAACCTCGGGTTTAAGCACGATATGACTAACTTCTCACATTGGATCTTATTATTCGCAGTCACTGGATATGCTGGGCGGTTCCGGGCAGAATTACAGTGCAAACTCAACCCAACCTCGAGTTTTCCATGTTCACATTCGTGTTCATATTCATATTCATGTTCATGTTTCAACCACGTTCATACTTCCAGTTATATGCCAATTACCAAGTTCATGATTCACGTTTTTGCCCCAAAACATATTCCCAAATTATTATCATAATTCACTATAAAGTTATACCAAGTTATAGCCTTTTATTTACAATATATGCCAACAACCCAAAACCCAACTTAGGCGTGTTTATATTAAACCTATACCAAGTCATAAATTATCATATATGTTTCTACTCCAAATTTTACATAATTAACGTATGCCCAAGTTCTAGATTACATGTCAGTTTTACATATGCCCAATTATACCGAATTTACATATGTTCAATTCATGCCATTTTACATGTATGCCAATTTTATGCCAATTTACACATATTAATTTCTAGCCAAATTACATATATCAAGATCCATGTCAAATTACATATGCCGATCCCCATTCTTGCAATTACCATTATAATGATAATACCCAAATATCCAATTTCATGTTAATGGTAGTAATACCCAAATATCCAATTTTTATGTTATGCCATCAATTCCACCAAACACATATATCCAAATAGGTATTATCCCAATATTTCCCCGTATTCAATCGTACACAAATCGCTGTTTAGGCCTAGGTCCGAAATTGACCAAGGTTCATCAAAAGAAAATAAATAGGGGAAGATAAATTTTTTGCATAAAAATAAGATCAGAGAGAAAAACATCTTCATAGGCATGAAGATTACAACTTGATAATAATATCAACATGAATCAAGAAAACTGATTTATAACAGGCTGAATAGATCGTGAACTTGACGTGAGAAAAGATAGACAAGTCTCAAAACTCATGATTCAAGAAGCAATAGAAATAGGTCTGAATCGATAAACATATTAAATACAATTCCACTTTATTCCATGGCCATACTATAATTAAATATTTAAATCTAAAAGTAACTAGAACTTACAGATCGTGGATTGAGAAATTAAGATGCAGAAGTTGATTCTAGAAAGCAGTCGTTGAACGTTGAATCTCAATTTGATTAAAAATCCCCAATTTGCGAATCTTGCATTGCTTTAAGAAGAAGGTAGAGGAACTCTCTAGATTTGATCAATTTTCATTTGAATCTTTGAAGAAGAAGAAGAAGTCATGTCCATCAAGAATTTATGCAGCATAAGGTTATAGAAGAATGGTGCAAGGAGGAACGGGGATTAGGTGGGTTTATACAGAGTTAGGAGAACGAATCTAGTCTGAAAATGTGTCTAAAAACATCAGAATGCACCCGGCTCAAAAACTGGGTTTTGTCTCCAGGTCGACCCCCAGGTCGACCATAGTGTCGACCTGGTCCCTGGGAGGTCAACCATAGTGTCGACCCCCAGGTCGACCTGGTCCTGAGCAGGAAATTTCCTGCCCAGCCTGCACTGGGGTTTGAATTCGAATTTCGAATTCAAATTTCAAGCTGTTTTCAATTCTGAAAATTTTTGAAACTTCGGAGGGTTAAATATCCCTCATACGGACTCCATTTTTCGAAAACTCGGACTCGGTTTCATGCAGAATTCCGAGACGAACGCAATGGCGCAACCCCTTTTCCCTGATTCTTATTTTAAAATTTAATTCTTCCTTGATTTATGATCCTAATATGTTGTTAGAATACAGGGTATTACATTCTCCCCTCCTTAAAGGATTTCGTCCCCGAAATCTCCAAGTTAAGAAGAATGTATCCTACCATCCATCATCCATCTATTCAAAACATCACCCACAAGCAATCATTGTACTTAAAAGATTTCTTACGCTGTATGAACTTATGCAAAGAGTGTGTGTATATGTTCCTTATCTAATGCAAATGATCAGGCCTGATTGATCTTCTTAATGCAAAATATGTTTAGTGCCATGAGTCCAACATGTATGCAAATAGTCCTATTCACATAAACACTATATGTGTGCACAAACATCCATCCATATGCAACATCCACATGATAAAACATTCAAATTCATCTATAAACAAGTATAAACACTCATGCATATGCAATATGAAAGGTGATTGAGCCGGTCTAGTGTTTAATGTGCGTGTATATGCATCCACGAGCAACCACTAGCAACCACTTACAACCACTTGCAACCATCAATCATAACATGTCTCAAACACATGTTTACACCCAATTGTTCCTACCTAAAGATATAGTCGAAGGATAGAAGCAAGTAAAAAAACTTTGTGCCCATTAGGCAATGTCAAAACTGGAAATCTACGTCACATATACACTGATTAGGAGAAGAACTCCCTAAGCACCAGCCCCGAAGACCGAAATCAACATCAAACTAATACCCAAAGAATTTCTCAACCCAACCAATATATATGTTTCTAGGAAACTAAGCGTGATGGACTTCTTTTTGGTCACAAGAAATCCCTTCCTACAACTAACCCATATTCTATAAAACCCAAAAGTTTAGTCAACCCAACGAACACCTTCAAGCCCCAACATGTATTACTAACAGATGAGTCAAACTCCCTATGGGGTTTGCAACAGAAATAGGATTGAGAATAGGACCGAGAGGATATACTTAAAAGATAGCATGCAGGTAAGCTCTACCGGAAAAGAGGGGTCCAGGATATACTCTTAAAAGGAGATATGATGTGCGTATCTAGTCTTCAATCTTCTAACCCGCATTTCCTTGAGCTTAGCTCCATTGTGCTTTGACCGTTTTTAACTTCACAATTTCGTAGCTTCTTAATTCTTGTTTCCAAAATATGAGTTGGAACTCATTTCACTGTCGCCTCTCGTTCCACTTTCACTTATTCTTTTCTAGTATACTCGGCTCAAACATAACTGCGTACTCGTGGTTTCATGCAAGCTCTCCAAAATTCACTAGTGAATCTTGGATCTCGTTCACTTACTAGAAGGTATTCCACATAAAAGAACTATCTCCTGAAAATAAACAGATGTCAACCATGTTGCCAAATGTACTTACTAAGGTGATTTTCTATAACTCATGCATAAGCGAAATGAACCATTCGCCTTAGTGGCGAACACTACTCGAGCGGATCAATAAATGTAACAAGAGATTCTAGGTAACTAAGAATGGAAGAACCCTAAGTGTTACATTAGACTTCGAGGGCATTACCGAGGCAAGTCACGAGTCTAACTACCCTCTTTCCATACTCGAGAATGGTACCATTTCTGGATAACCACTCCATCCCTAGAACCAACCCATAGCCCAAAAACATAAGCATTTCTTCTAAACTCAACACTTAGCATAGACATTCTCAAATCCAAACAAGTCATGAATAAATGAGCCGATTCCCGAACAGGATTTGAGACGAAAATGGGATCCTCTACCACGCTAGTACTAAGGTACAGAGACTCAACTATCGAAGCAGAAAAGGATGCGATGTACAAAAACAAAGTTCCCACGGTATGATAGAAAAGAAAAGCTAAGTTTTTAACAGAAATGTTACCACCTCTCTTAGGTATGCTAGTAGTGAGAGCATACAATTTCCCTCTCGACGATCTTGTCCTTTACCATTGTCGTATAACACTTAACTACATGTCCATTTTTACCATACCAATGATACTCTCTCTTCTCATGGGTTTTATTATTCTTCCACTTTCACCTCTTCCCTTTCACCTTTTCCTCCTTCATGGATTAAGCCATATCAACAAGTTTCTCATCCTAGGCTTGTGTTCTTTATCCTCGTTCTTACTATCCTTGTATAGCTTGTTGACAAGTTTCTCGAAAGCGACCTCCATCTCACGGCAACCCTACAAAGCTCGAAATAAGATTAATCGCAGGTGACACTACTGCGGCTACAGATGGAGGTTGGGCACTCCTTTGCCCTCCGACATGTGTCGTACGCCTACAAAACTATGGTGAAAAGAGAGAAAGAAGAGATTCAAAGAGAGAATCAAAAGTTAATACATCTGGCTTTGAGGAATATGCCTTTCGTAAAACAAAACTTTTATTAGAAAAATGCTTCTTTGTAAACGTTTTCAAAATAATTTCAGAAGGTTTTTAAAATCTTTTGCCCAATCGGGTAACCTTCTACTCTGATACCAAATGTAACACCCCACATCCGTTAAGGTCACTCACTAAGGGGAATGCCTTAACTTCAATGGAGCATTATGGGTACTGGAACAGAAATATTACAAGACAGATATATATATAACAGCGGAAAGTAAAGTGGAAGTACTCCAAATCATTTATTAAATATAATTGTTTACAATAAAAGCCCATCAACTTCCAATACCCAAATTCATAGCTAAAATATCTGTCTTGCTCAAAAACAAAGAAGCATAAAAATAAAATTGTAGTATTCCCCAATAAATCAAAGCAAGCCATAGCCAAGAGAGATCCAGGCCGTACATGAAAGATCCCGGGAGCTTGGTAACATCCGAACTAAGCTGTATTTCCACCCTGCGAACCAGGGGGAGGGGGGACGGAAGAAAAAGAGGCAAAACAAAATGGGTCAGTCATAAAGACTGAGTAAGTCCTAGTGACTTTCAGCATAAAAACAGGTAAAGATAACATGGCATGAATAAACTAAAAGTAAACATAAGCATGATGACAAGATAAGCTACAGGCACGATAACTAAGAATAACATCATATGATTTTTGTCAAGTATAACATCACAAGGTTCCCATTCAAGATAAACTAAGTATAATTTTGCAAAATTTCTATCAAGCATCGCAAGATTTCTGTGCTTCACCATTAAAATATTTCTATGATATCTATTTGCTCTGCACCACCCGTACTAGTATCTCAACCCGTGTCATGTGTTGACCATAAAATGATCCCTTGCCCAATGTCATGAAATAACCCATTACTTGGTCCTACGAAACGATCTATTAATCGATCGGCTCCCTACAACTCCTAGCTCGCTCATGTGTCTGTGTCATATGGCCCTATCACGAAATACGAATGTAGTTACCAGTGCTGAGTCCACCATAGGGTGTATCAAGCCCTAGGGTGCCAACCCTCGACACGAATCAAGCACGCACAGTGTAAACCTACTGATGCACAATGCCTGCTTTTTCAACTCCGGACTACGTGCACGACCATAGTCCGCCTGAACCTACACTGGCGCACCAACTCAGCCGTTGTTCTGGTCGCTTACAATCAGCCCAGCAATCGTGCCCCACCCTGCCTAGTTCCAGGGTACCTTGATACATCTATGTGAGTTACTGTTGAAATGGACCGCGTAACTAGGGTTTCCGTCCAACAGGTTAAGTGTTGTCATTTAAGTTCGTGACTTAACCCTTAGCAGTCTAGCATGTCAAGTTGGTTAAGTGTTGTCATTCAAGTTTGTGACTTAACCCGCCTACGTGTCATGTCAAATTGGCTAAGCGTTGTCGTTCAAGTTCATGACTTAGCCCTACGAATCATGTGTCAAGTTGGTTAAGTATATTCAAGCGATTCATGACTTAATCCTACCAAATTATCATGTCAAATTGGTTAAGTATATTCAAGCGGTTCATGACTTAACCCTACCAAATCATCGTGTCAAATTGGTGAAGTATATTCAAGCGATTCATGACTTAACCCTACCAAATCATCATGTCAAATTGGTTAAGTATATTCAAGCGGTTCATGACTTAACCCTACCAAATCATCGTGCCAAAATTGGTTAAGTATATTCACACGATCAAGTTCAGGTTTTACTTAACCTACCCATTCATGTCATATTGGTTAAATGTCATCAATCAATTTAAGTTAACTTAACCCACCCATTCCTAGCATGTCTGTTTATTGGCATTAATTAATTATTAATGCATCAACCACTCACATTAGACCTGTTGTTGTGGTCACTGGATATGTCGGGCAGTTCCGAGCAGAATTACACCACAACCCAGTCTAACCTCGGGTCTGAGCACGATATGACTAACTTCTCACATTGGATCTTATTATTCGTAGTCACTGGATATGTCGGGCGGTTCCGGGCAGAATTACACTCCAAACTCAACCCAACCTAGAGTTAGCCATGTTCTTATTCGTGTTCATATTCATATTCATGTTCATGTTTCAACTACGTACATACTTCCAGTTATATGCCAATTACCAAGTTCAGAATTCACGTTTTTGCCCCAAAACGTATTCCCAAATTATTATCATAATTCACTATAAAGTTATGACAAGTTATAGCCTTTTATTTACAATACATGCCGACTACCCAAAACCCAACTTAGGTGTGTTCATATTAAACCTCTACCAAGTCATAAATTATCATATATGTTTCTACTCCAAATTTTACATAATTAATGTATGCCCAAGTTCTAGATTAGTGTCAGTTTTACATATGCCCAATTCATACCGAATTTACATATGTTCAATTCATGCCATTTTACATGTGTGTCAATTTTATGCCAATTTACACATATCAAGTTCTAGCCAAATTACATATATCAAGATCCATGTCAAATCACATATGCCAATCCCTATTCTTGCAATTACCATTATAATGACAATACCCAAATATCCAATTTCATGTTAATGGTAGTAATACCCAAATATCCAATTTTTATGTTATGCCATCAATTCCACCAAACACATATATCCAAATAGGTATTATCCCAATATTTCCCTGTATTCAATTGTACGCAAATCACGGTTTAGGCCTAGGTCCGAAATTGACCAAGGTTCATCAAAAGAAAATAAATAGGGGAAGATAGAATTTTGCATAAAAATAAGATCAGAGAGAAAAACATCATCACATGCATGAAGATTACGACTTGATAATAATATCAACATGAATCAAGAAAACTGATTTACAACAGGCTGAATAGATCATGAACTTGACGTGAGAAAAGATAGACAAGTCTCAAAACTCAAGATTCAAGAAGCAACAGAAATAGGTCTGAATCGATAAACATACTTAAATCCAATTCCACTTTATTCCATGGCCATATTATAATTAAATATTTAAATCTAAAAGTAATTAGAACTTATAGATCGTGGACTGAGAAATCAAGATGCAAAAGTTGGTTCTAGAAAGCAGTCGCTGAACATTGAATCTCAATTTGATTGAAAATCCCCAATTTGCGAATCTTGCGTTGCTTTAAGAAGAAGGTAGAAGAACTCTCCAGATTTGATCAATTTTCATTTGAATCTTTGAAGAAGAAGAAGAAGAAGTCATGTCCTTCAAGAATTTGTGTAGCATACGGTTAGAGAAGAATGGTGCGAGGAGGAATGGGGATTAGGTGGGTTTATATAGGATTAGGAGAACGAATCTAGTCTGAAAACGTGTCTAAAAACATAAGAGTGCACCCAGCTCAAAAACTGGGTTTTGTCACTAGGTAGACCCCCAGGTCGACCATAGTGTCGACCTAGTCCCTGGGAGGTCTACCATAGTGTCGACCCCAGGTCGACCTGGTCCCGGGCGGGAAATTTCCCGCCCAGCCTGCGCTGGGGTTTGAATTTGAATTTCGAGCTGTTTTCGATTCTGAAAATTTCTGAAACTTCGGAGGGTCATATCTCCCTCATACAGACTCCATTTTTCGAAAACTCGGACTCGATTTCATGCAGAATTCCGAGACGAACGCAAAGGCGCAACCAATTTTTCCCTGATTCCTATTTTAAAATTTAATTCTACCTTGATTTATGATCCTAATATGTTATTAGAATACATGGTATTACATTCTCCCCTCCTTAAATGATTTCGTCCCCGAAATCTCCAAGTTAAGAAGAATGTGTCCTACCATCCATCATCCATCTACTCAAAACATCACCCACGAGCAATCATTGTCCTTAAAAGATTTCTAATGCTGTATGAACTTATGCAGAGAGTGTGTGTATATGTTCCTTATCTAATGCAAATGATCAGGCCTGATTGATCTTCTTAATGCAAAATATGTTTAGTGCCATGAGTCCAACATGTATGCAAATAGTCCTATTCACATAAACACTATATGTGTGCACAAACATCCATCCATATGCAACATCCACATGATAACACATTCAAAATCATCCATAAACAAGTATAAACACTCATGCATATGCAATATGAAAGGTGATTGAGCCGGTCTAGTGTCTAATGTGCGTGTATATGCATCTACGAGCAACCACTAGCAACCACTTGCAACCACTTGCAACCATCAATCATAACATGTCTCAAACACATGTTTACACCCAATTGTTCCTACCTAAAGATATAGTAGAATGATAGAAGCAAGTAAAAAAACTTTGTGCCCATTAGGCAATGTCAAAACTGGAAATCTATGTCACATATATACTGATTAGGAGAAGAACTCCCTAAGCACCAGCCTCGAAAACCGAAATCAACATCAGACTAATACCCAAAGAATTTCTCAACCCAACCAATATATATGTTTCTAGGAAACTAAGCGTGATGGACTTCTTTTTGGTCACAAAAAATCCCTTCCTAAAACTAACCCATATTCTATAAAACCCAAAAAGTTTAGTCAACCCAACGAACACCTTCAAGCCCCAACATGTATTACTAACAGATGAGTCAAACTCCCTATGGGATTTGCAACAGAAACAGGATTGAGAATATGAACGAGAGGATATAGTTAAAAGGTAGCATGCAGGTAAACTCTACAGGAAAAGAGGGATCCAGGATATACTCTTAAAAAGAGATAAGACGCGCGTATCTAGTCTAAAATCTTCTAAGTCACATTTCCTTGAGCTTAACTCCATTGTGCATTGACCGTCTTTAACTTCACAATTTCGTAGCTTCTTAATTCTTGTTTCCAAAATATGAGTTGGAACTCATTTCACTGTCACCTCTTTTTCCACTTTCACTTATTCTTTTCTAGTATACTCGGCTCAAACATAACTGCGTACTCGTGGTTTCATGCAAGCTCTCCAAAATTCACTAGTGAATCTTGGATCTCGTTCACTTACTAGAAGGTATTCCACATAAAAGAATTATCTCTAGAAAATAAACAGATGTCAACCATGTTGCCAAATGTACTTACTAAGGTGATTTTCTATAACTCATGCATAAGCGAAATGAACCATTCGCCTTAGTGGCGAGCACTACTCGAGCGGATCAATAAATGTATCAAGAGATTCTAGGTAAATAAGCATGGCAGAACCCTAAGGGTTACACTAGACTTTGAGGGCATTACCGAGGCAAGTCAAGAGTTTAACTACCCTCTTTTCATACTCGAGAATGGTACCATTTCTGGATAACCACTCCATCCCTAGAACCAACACATAGCCCAAAAACATAAGCATTTCTTCTAAACTCAACATTTAGCAAAGACATTCTCAAATCCAAACAGGTCATGAATAAATGAGCCGATTCCCCAACAGGATTTGAGATGAAAATGGGATCCTCTACCACACTAGTACTAAGGTGCAGAGACTCAACTATTGAAGTAGAAAAGGATGTGATGTACAAAAACAAAGTTCCCACGGTATGATAGAAAAGAAAAGCTAAGTTTTTAACAGAAACGTTACCACCTCTCTTAGGTATGCTAGTAGTGAGAGCATACAATTTCCCTCTCGACGATCTTTTCCTTTACCCTTGTCCTTATCCTATAACACTTAACTACATGTCCCTTTTTACCATACTAACGACACTCTCTCTTGTCATGGGTTTTATTATTCTTTCACTTTGGCCTCTTCCCTTTCACCTTTTCCTCCTTCGTGGATTAAGCCATATCAACAAGTTTCTCATCCTAGGCTTGTGTTCTTTATCCTCGTTCTTACTATCCTTGTATAGCTTGTTGACAAGTTTCTCGAAAGCGACCTCCATCTCACGGCAACCCTACAAATCTCGAAATAAGATTAGTCGCAGGTAAAACTACTACGGCTACAAATGGAGGTTGGGCACTCCTTTGCCCTCCGACATGTGTCATACGCCTACAAAACTATGGTGAAAAGAGAGAAAGAAGAGATTCAAAGAGAGAATCAAAAGATAATGCATCTGGCTTTGGGGAATATTCCTTTCGTAAAACCCAACATTTCTTAGAAAAGTGCTTCTTTGTAAACGTTTTCAAAATAATTTCAAAAGGTTTTTAAAAGCTTTTGCCCAGTCTGGTAACCTTCTGCTCTGATACCAAATGTAACATCCTACATCCGTTAAGGTCACTCACTAAGGGAATGCCTTAACTTCAATGGAGCATTATGGGTACTGGAACAGAAATATTACAAGACAGACATATATAAAATAGCGGAAAGTAAAGTGGAAGTACTCCAAATCATTTATTAAATATAATTGTTTACAATAAAAGCCCATCAACATCCAATACCCAAATTCATTGCTAAAATATCTGTCTTGCTCAAAAACAAATAAGCATAAAAATAAAATAGTAGTATTCCCCAATAAAGCAAAGCAAGCCATAGCCAAGAGAGATCCAAGCCGTACATGAAAAAGCCTGGGAGCTTGGTAACATCCGGACTAAGCTGTATTCCCACCCTGCGAACCGGGGGGGGGGGGAGGGGGGAACGAAAGAAAAAGAGGCGAAACAAAACGGGTCAGTCATAAAGACAAAGTAAGTCCTAGTGACTTTCAGCATAAAAACAGGTAAAGATAACATGGCATGAATAAACTGAAAGTAAACATAAGCATGATGACAAGATAAGCTACAGGCACGATAACTAAGAATAACATCATATGATTTTTGTCAAGTATAACATCGCAAGGTTCCCATTCAAGATAAACTAAGTATAATTTCGCAAGATTTCTATCAAGCATCGCAAGATTTCTCTGCTTCACCATTAAAATATTTCTATAATATATATTTTCTCTGCACCACCCGTACTAGTATCCCAACCCGTGTCATGTGTTGACCATAAAATGATCCCTTGCCCAATGTCATGAAATGACCCATTACTTGGTCCCACGAAACGATCTATTAATCGATCGGCTCCCTACAAGTCCTAGCTCGTTCATGTGTCTGTGTCATACGGCCCTATCACGAATGTAGTTACCTATGCTGAGTCCACCATAGAGTGTATCAAGCCCTAGGGTGCCAACACCCGACACGAATCAAGCACGCACAGTGTAAACCTACTGATGCCCAATGCCTGCTTTTTCAACTCCGGACTACGTGCACGACCATAGTCCGTCTGAACCTACACTGGTGCACCAACTCAGCCGTCATTCTAGTCGCTTACAATCAGCCCAGTAATCGTGCCCACCCTGCCTAGTTCCAGGGTACCTTGATACATCTATGTGGGTTACTGCTGAAATAGACCGCGTAACTAGGGTTTTCGTCCAACAGGTTAAGTGTTGTCATTTAAGTTCGTGATTTAACCCTTATCAGTCTAGCATATCAAGTTGGTTAAGTGTTGTCATTCAAGTTCGTGACTTAACCCGCCTACGTGTCATGTCAAATTGGCTAAGTGTTGTCGTTCAAGTTCATGACTTAGCCCTACGAATCACGTGTCAAGTTGGTTAAGTATATTCAAGCGGTTCATGACTTAACCCTACCAAATCATCGTGTCAAATTGGTTAAGTATATTCAAGCGGTTCATGACTTAACCCTACCAAATCATCGTGTCAAATTGGTTAAGTATATTCAAGCGGTTCATGACTTAACCCTACCAAATCATCGTGTCAAATTGGTTAAGTATATTTAAGCGGTTCATGACTTAACCCTACCAAATCATCATGCCAAAATTGGTTAAGTATATTCAAGTGATCAAGTTCAGGTTTTACTTAACCCACCCATTCATGTCATATTGGTTAAATGTCATCAATCAATTCAAGTTAACTTAACCCACCCATTCCTAGCATGTCTGTTTATTGGCATTAATTAATTATTAATGCATCAACCACTCACATTAGACTTGTTGTTGCGGTCACTTGATATGCCAGGCGGTTCCGGGCAGAATTACACCACAACTCAATCTAACCTCGGGTTTAAGCACGATATGACTAACTTCTCACATTGGATCTTATTATTCACAGTCACTGGATATGCCGGGCGGTTCCAGGTAGAATTACACTGCAAACTCAACCCAACCTGGAGTTAGTCATGTTCACGTTCGTGTTCGTATTCATATTCATGTTCATGTTTCAATCACATTCATACTTCCAGTTATATGCCAATTACCAAGTTCATAATTCACGTTTTCCCCCAAAACGTGTTCCCAAATTATTACCATAATTCACTATAAAGTTATGCCAAGTTATAGCCTTTTATTTACAATACATGCCAACTACCCAGAACCCAACTTAGGCATGTTCATATTAAACCTCTACCAAGTCATAAATTATCGTATATGTTTCTACTCCAAATTTTACATAATTAACGTATGCCTATGTTCTAGATTACATGTCAGTTTTACATATGCCCAATTCATACCAAATTTACATATGTTCAATTCATGCCATTTTACATGTGTGTCAATTTTATGCCAATTTACACATATCAAGTTCTAGCCAAATTATATATATCAAGATCCATGTCAAATTACATATGCCAATCCCCGTTCTTGCAATTACCATTATAATGACAATACCCAAATATCCAATTTCATGTTAATGGTAGTAATACCTAAATATCCAATTTTTATGTTATGCCATCAATTCCATCAAACACATATATCCAAATAGGTATTATCCTAATATTTCCCCGTATTCAATCGTACGCAAATCGCGGTTTAGGCCTAGGTCCGAAATTGACCAAGGTTCATCAAAAGAAAATAAATAGGCGAAGATAGAATTTTGCATAAAAATAAGATCAGAGAGAAAAACATCATCACATGCATGAAGATTACAACTTGATAATAATATCAATATGAATCAAGAAAACTGATTTACAACAGGCTGAATAGATCATGAACTTGACATGAGAAAAGATAGACAAGTCTCAAAACTCAAGATTCAAGAAGCAACAGAAATAGGTCTGAATCGATAAACATTCTTAAGTCCAGTTCCACTTATTCCATGGCCATATTATAATTAAATATTTAAATCTAAAAGTAACTAGAACTTACAGATCGTGGACTGAGAAATTAAGATGCAAAAGTTGATTCTAGAAAGCAGTCGTTGAACGTTGAATCTCAATTTGATTGAAAATCCCCAATTTGCGAATTTTGCGTTGCTTTAAGAAGAAGGTAGAAGAACTCTCTATATTTGATCAATTTTCATTTGAATCTTTGAAGAAGAAGAAGTCATGTCCATCAAGAATTTGTGCAGCAAAAGGTTAGAGAAGAATGGTGCGAGGAGGAATGGAGATTAGGAGGGTTTATATAGGATTAGGAGAATGAATCTAGTCAGAAAACGTGTCTAAAAACATCAGAATGCACCCAGCTCAAAAACTGGGTTTTGCCATCAGGTCGACCCCCAGGTCGACCATAGTGTCGACCTGGTCCCTGGGAGGTCGACCATAGTGTCGACCCCCAGGTCGACCTGGTCCTGGGCGGGAAATTACCCGCCCAGCCTGCGCTGGGGTTTGAATTCGAATTTCGAATTCGAATTCCGAGCTGTTTTCGATTCTGAAATTTTCTGAAACTTCGGAGGGTCATATCTCCCTCATACGGACTCCGTTTTTCGAAAACTCGGACTCGATTTCATGTAGAATTCCGAGACGAATGCAATGGCACAACCCATTTTCCCTGATTCTTATTTTAAAATTTAATTCTGCCTTGATTTATGATCCTAATATGTTATTAGAATACAGGATATTACCTGTCTAATATAAACTATGGTGACCAAGGACTGTTTTTAGAACATAATACAAATAAAACAAATGGCAGAACAGATCACATATTATTACAAACAATGGAATTATAGCAATACGTGTGTATAATACATGAATGGTTCAAAGGATCATACATAAATACAATGAACCTCAATAAATATACAACAAGTGACTCAAATATGTACTATAATTCAAGACTTAAGAAATAGATCCAGAAAGATATGCATAAAGTGACAACGAAGCCGGCTGGAATCTACAAATTTACCTGAAACAACTCGGTATGATCGAAGTATAAGTACACAGTTCAGTCTAGATTAAATATATCAGTTATCTTAGTAAGTAAAGTAAACTGGTATTAAAAGAATAACTCCTTTTCGTAAGAAAAGGAATGTCATAATCACATATAACTCAAAAACACAAAACGTGATTCCTTCTTGTCAAAAAGGAATAGAATAACTTGGAACAACAGTTTTTTTTTCCAAAGATAAATTCATGATTCAATACTCAGATTACTCATGAATGACTAACACACAGACTCGCATGTTCCCTTGTATTCTACATCGTTAGGATATAATAAAATAAGTAATATTCTATAAGGCAAGTCATCTCAAATGAGAAATCACGACATGAATACACGATGTCATAGATAAAAATGAAACACAGTGTGATATCATAACACAAGGCAAAGAGTTTTGATTCAATAAGATTTGCTAAGCCCACAAGCTAAACAAGAAAGGTATAACTATTAGTGTCACGCCAAACCAAATAAATCATCATCACAACACCAAATTGAACCCATTCAAGAGTTCAAAATCAAATCAATGTAATCACCCAAATAGTTACCATTGACTGCCCACCAGCTGTATAAAATTCAAATATAATTGATTAGGTGAAAACATTCAAAATTACTTAAAATTATAGAAATCAATCATAAGGTAATCTAGAAACAATAATATAAAACCTTGGAACCACCAGTCTAAATTACCCACCAGCTATAGATTAGGACCCACCGGTCCAAGTCACCTACCAATTATAGATTAGGATTCACTAGTTCAATACTTGCCCACTAGCCTGCCAAGTACTACACATAAGAGACCCACCAGTCCAAATTTCTTACCATCTTTAAAATGTATATATGACACACCAGTCTAAGTACCAACAATAATAACACTAAAAGGAATGTGTCACATATTTTTTTATAAACAATAATTCGAATAACGAAAACAATACGCCCTATACCGTACGTTTTTACTAATCGATTTACTATAAGTTAGCCTATTTCACACTAGAAAACAACAATTTCCTTCAATAAATGAGTCGGGAATTCACCGATATAATTAATCTATGTGTCCCATACTACGCAATTAATTACATGGCTTAAATCACATCCTCACCTTCTCCAAGTATGCAAAAGCGTGTAATTTTATATATGGAAAATATTTAGTTGTGAGAAAACGGATTTATAATATAGTTTAGAAAACACATTAATTATTTTCTCAAAAATATTTATATTTCAGAAAATACTATTTATATTGTTGCTTTGAGACGATTTTATTTATAAAAACTCAAATATAGAAAAATATTTGTCCTAAAGCTAATATATATTTAAAAACTAATATGCAAAACACGTGTATAGATTCACAAAATTGCAGCATATGCATGAAATCATCTACAAGCAAAAACACTCAAAACTACATAATTCAGAGTTTGGATGTATAGAAATATAGCCTTTTTTATAGATACTAAGCCAAAACAATTCACAAGGTTAATCAATTCGAAGAACACACATTTAAAACTTCAATATCAACAGAAATGCATTAGGAAAACCTATGAAAAATGCTCATGAAATACACCAGAGATTTAAAGTACATGGCCACGACCATTAACACATGTGTCGACGCAGGACCGATGTAGGTCGACACACGATGTCGTAGGCTACAGGTAACAGAGAACTGGCTCGTGTTCAACTTCGTGCCATATTTCCCTACCTACAGTGATTGGATTCAGTTCAAACTTGATATGCACAAAGATGGATATCTCTACTATGGACTAAAGCAAACATCAAACAAAACCGGCAAGAAACAGAGAAGTTATGGAGTCTCAAACATGGACTCATTGTAGTTTTACACAAGGTTATATCTAAAACATAACTTCAATTACAATAATATCAAAATCGATCAAATTTGAACCAAATTATAATATAATCATTTGCAAGCTATCTTTGTTTCGGTGGGGCGCCTGTTAATGGTGACATGCCCTCTTTCTTTCTCTTCTTCTTTCTTCGCTACTCGATTCTGTTTCTTCCGCTTCATCCCTCTACCTTTCAATCTCGCCTTCTTTCTTCCTAATTTCGTTTGTGTGGGAGCCCCACTGAAAACCTCTTTCCTCTTTCAGAACTAAGTCGTACTCCATACTTCCTCATCTTTCGACCCGTACCATGACAGATACAACTGCTCTTTCCCTCATTTGTCTTCCCCTCATAATAAAGCGTAGTGGCCTTCCAGCCAATTTCATATCCTTTAGCCTTCTCTTTGCAATTTAGTTTAGCAATTTCTAACTGTGCTTCTTCCAATAATGCGCATCATGAGGAGACCAAGCGAATCTGTGCAAAACGTTGCCTGGCGAATTTTTGTCCCACGTATGCCTGGCTTTCGCCAGGTGGATTGGTCTAGTTTAGAAGTCTATTGAGTCAATTGTGCTGTTTTGATGGAAAGTATGGTTTTCAACTGAGGCATCGACTTGCTTTGTTATGGTGGTATGTTGCCGACATGGAGTTCCCTTGAAGTACAGCAAATTCAGATTCCTTGAGTTGTCTCACAACGCTTCATCCACTGCCTTTTATGCTATGTTTTATCTACTTTATGTACTGAGTTGCTTGTGCTATGTCTCCGGCTCGGTGGGCAATGTAGGAGATAACCTAACATTATCTGGTAGTGGTTGTTGTCTTTTGGTGCAGTTTGTTGAGTCTGGATTTCAATGTGCATCTTGGGTTTTGTTTTGTTAGTGTCATTTGGTCTGGCTTCTGTGTAGATAGAGTGGTTGTATGCTCTGTTGTGGGTTGTATTATTTGGAAGTGTGGATGTTGGCACTACCTCTTAGCTACGGTTGTGGTGTGCCTGGAAATGTAGATATGGAATGTTTTATGCGTTTGTGTTTTTGAGCATATGTGGGTTTAGTATGTTAGTTTCTATCATGATCACTGACTACTTCGGCAAAACAGTGAAGCCTTGCTCTCAACTTTGTTGTCTCTCCTCCCCTTGCTGCAGAACCTTGAAAATGCAGGACACTTTATGCCTTGTTCGATGTCACAGTGGTTGTGTCAATTTCCATGTTATCTCAATGTCTACAGATGCGCAACAGTAGGTTGGTTGTGTGTGGGGCTCAGGGAATCGATCCTTTTGTGTGGACCAATCAAGGTTGTTGTCACGTACAACATGTGATAAGGAATAGTAGTTAGATACTCTACTGCATTTGTCCTTGTGTTCTGTGTATCTTGTAATATCTGTTTATTTTGACAGTTTGAGTTATTTGCTCCCTGCGTGGAGAACGAAACTTATAGTCTAGTATAGTTGCTAGCTCCAGTGCTATAGCCTAGTTAGGATGGTGGTGGATGGTCCACCTTAAAAACTGAATTATTTATCAATGACACAGTGTCATTCTTCTGTGTAAAATATAATTATTATTTGTTACAATAATAAGTGTTTGCGGTCACTTTAAAAACCAATCGGCTCTACCAAAAAAATTCATTTGCAAGCTAGAGGGTGTGAGTTGGACAACTTACCGTGACTGGAATGGAGGAGATTTTACTAACCTTTATCTTGCCCAGTGACGAGCACATATATAAACTGAAAAGTGAGAATTGTTGACATGCATCATGCCATTCGCTGTAATCCTTTTTTCCCGCTTCATTCTCAAGAACTTATTAGTTTAATTCTTGGTATGGTTGGCTTGTTGAAAGATGAGAGATTTACTAGCTCCTTATTTTTGATATTTCATTAGGTGGGCTAGGATTCAAGGAGAGAGAAAGAGAGCAAGGCTGCAAGTTTTTTCTAGATAAGTTACTCTTTTTTTTAAAAGAAAAGGATGTCTGAAGGAAGAAGTGCATATATTTCTCTCCAAATGTTTCCCTTAATGATTAAATTGGATATTGGGTATAAATTTGAGTCCGTTGACCCAATTTAGGAAGTGTTACCAATTTATGCAATTAAGTGTTACAAAATTATTTTGGCTAGGTTATAACACAGTTCACACAACTTTAACACATTTCCACTAATTCCTTTTTTATATTAGCATTGTTTACTCTTATTAAGAATTACATCATAATAAAAATCCTTTTTTCTAGTAGGATTCAACTTATATTTTGACATATTAACACCTCCATCACATTTTCAACTCAAATTGTTCATCTTGCTACCTTTTAAATAAAACATACATTTTTATTTCGAAGTTTGTACAAATCACGTTATTTTAACATTAATGATTTGCACAGTCATGTTAAAAATTATTTGATATATAAATATTGACTTTCCATCAATATTTACATTTTCCCCATTTTTATATACAACCCAATAATACTTACAAAACACCACTTTACACCCAATTCCATTAGGCACACATATATTCGCATACTGCAATCTATTGCGATACAACATAATAAAACTCATTAAAACTTATTTCATCGCATATTTAATCACTTAAATTTTATTCATTAATCAAAACAACCATAAACCTTATTAAAACATGTTTACATTAAATATCAATCTTCCCCATTAATATTACATATTTTTAATATTTATCTTAATAACCAAGAAAGTTGTCAAGAAATAATTTTCCCCAATTATTATATTTGATAAAATGATTCCTTTAAACTCAGTTTATACATTTTCTCAAATAGATTTATTTTACAAACACAAATTGGAATATATGTCCTTATTTAATAATTAATTTATTCCAACACAACAATTTCTTATAAATTTTAAATTCTTTATTTTTCTCAATTAATTATACGAGTTAGGTTTTTGGACTCATATTCTCATTTCCTCGGATTTCTAATTTACACAAATTGTTAAGATTAGTTTGTCCTAGGTATCCAAAAACTCGGGTTGTTACATAATTGCATAAATGTAATGTAGGTAAATATAAAGTTGATAATTAAATATTTTAAATGCATGAACCTAATGAAGTTAAAGATGAAAATATTTATACTAATTTATATATATGGTTGCACCTATATTAATAACGTATTAGCAGTTTAATTGTATAATTTGATACTTTTTCCTAATTATTGTATATATATCCAACATTAATTAAATTTTTAACCAATCCTTAAGTGAATCACTTACATAACTACCATAACCATAATGTAGTTAAATATAAACAAAAAAATAACTCCATAAGCATACGCAGTAAAATGTGTAGTTGATAAAAGATTAAATGCAAATTTATGATGCAACTGATAATCTAATTATATAATTCAATACATTTAAAAACTAACACACATACTTGTTTATACTAGGTTTTTAGTAATAGTCATAAGTTGATTTAAATGAAGATACCGAATAACTGGATTCTTTTGAGGATCTTGATTTTTATAGGGGATGTTGATTTATATAATAATTTCTGATGTACTATTATAGATAAATTTAAATAAGTAAAAATCATGAAACTAAAAATGAATTTTATTCAATATATTTTGTAGTTGTATCCGGTTTGTTATTTGAATTAAATCTTGATCGATTAGTCAGATGATTGCTAGGTTTATGGATTTGAATTGAAGAGTTAAACACAAATTTAAATGTAAGAAGAATGTAATAATTATGGAAATGGAAATAAAGAAAAACGGAAATGGAAATAAGAAATAGTGATATGGAAATATTAATATGGGTCGTAAAAATATTCCACATTGGAAAAGAGATATGGACTTAATTTTTATAATTTTCATTTGATTTTTTTGTACATTTTAATTATTAATAGAGGCATGTCAACCAAATCCTCTAAACTGGACAATATATTAAGAAGAGAATTAGATGACATCCCTACTTCATGGAATCCCTTTTGCATCCAAACCATAGCCATTGGTTAAATAAATTAGGAAAATGAGCAGTTGAGGGAGAGAGAAAGAGTATTGTATGGTAGAAACCATGGAGTATTTAGGGGTGCTGCACTGTTTGGGGTGCAATAGACCGCTCTTTACATGCAAATATATGAACTTGAATATTTACCGTTGAGTTGTTATGTGACGACCGCCCACAACCCCAGCACTAAACAAGAGGAATGATACACTGAAAGACGTGCCAGACAACTGTAGACGATCATCATAGGTAGACAACATCGGAACCTGTCGTAAAAATCACAACATAAGGATAAAATATAATAGAACACATACAATAGGTAGAAATAGTGGAGCATCATATAACAAAGTTTTGAAAACTTTCACAACATCCTGAAAGGTTATCCATACATCATAAGAATATCAAAGTCTGTACATGAAGCCTCACTACAACACTCAGAGAGCAACCCAAACAACGAAAATAGAAATACTAGATGGTAAGTAAGATAATACGCCAGCCTATTGCTCGCCTCCGGATTACAACATCATCTTCACTAAGCTATCACCTGTCACCTAGTCTGCCCATCCACAACTGGATGAACAACACAAGGTAATAAGAGGGAAACATAAAACTTTGAGTCAGACAACAGTCTTAGTGAGCGATGAAACAGCTAACCAACATCATTAATAAAACATATAAGAATGGGTAAATAAACGAACTAATTTACCCACAACACCAGAGAAGAACTCAACCTTATCTTCCCCACATCGACAGTGATAGCCTTTACAATAACATTTCAACCATACATCCATGGAAAGCAGAACGCCCATTCAATCATGGTAAAGCACCGATGACATCCAAGTTATATATATCTCATGTAAATCACCCTAATCAATCTCAACATCCCTCAGATACAAGCCCCAGAGGCCTAAACAAATATCAGACAAGCACCCAAGAAACATCTCCTTCGACGTTGGACAATCTACATAAGACGGTACAAGCAAAACAAACAATCATCAATGACTGACTTTGCCTATCACTATCAATCCTGCTTTGAAACCATCGTTAATCGTATGACGGTCAACCTTGCAATATGTCAAGGGCTAATGGTAACCCCGATTCTAGCATAAACTTCATACGCCTTTCAACGATACGAATGTTTATCCAACTTTGACAACTAGGTCTTTCAACGATACCCAGAGCACTCGACCAACAACCTTCCAGTCTTTTGGGTGCCCACATTGTACCCCTGCTTTGACCATGCTAGAACTTACGACAACGATAATCTCTCGGGCTTCGCATCCCTAGTCATCTAACGCGACAACTTTTCATAGCTCAAGCAACCTTCTCAAGCATTCATTATCCACCGACTCACGACCTTTGGGTTGCCACTTCGTTCGTTGATCTACACCGATCAACAAACACATTCAACACTTCGAATATTCCCACTTGAACTTACTTCGAAGTCACAACATCACTGAGCCAAATTACATCACTGCGCTGCAGCTAGGGTTCGGGGTCGTACCTAATTTTTTTTTCTTCAGAAAATGACCCTGTACGACCAACCAGACTATGCCGACTGACCAGATCAGAAAAGGCAGGACCGATCTGATAAAAAAAGGCACAACTGACCCGACCAGAAAAACTCGACCGACTCGATTAGAAAAACTCAACCGACCCGACTAGAAAAAGGCACGACCGACCCAAACCTTCTCTAGAGGCACAACTGATCGACCCAACACGACTGACCAGATTTGACCGACCCGATCCAACTCTGCCTTAACCATCTTCCGCTCGACCGACCCAAGCTCCATCTGACCGACACGAGCTAGACCGACCGACCGATCGATGTCTACTGACCCAACTCTGACTTGTTCCCCAAGACAAGATCTCCGACCGACCCACTTCCGACCGACCAAAAGAAGACTGACCCAAAACCTACATATGTCCATTTTCGACCAAAATTTCGCCAAATGACAAATTCGACGAAACCAACTCATCCGATTCGTCCAACACAACCATAAACATGTTAGGAAACCACTAACATCATGAAAATGACAATTATTATCGAAAATTATGCAAACTTTACCAAAATCATGATAAATGAACATATGAACATAATTATGGATCTAACTTGCATAAACATGTGAAATTACTGGTTTTAGGTTGATAAATTAGATCCAATGGAGATCCATATTAAAATAGACTTACCATGATGTAGATCTAAGGAAAACAACTTGAATTTGATGAAATTATGCGCATATAACTCATATACTTGATTGAATCCGCGTGAGAGATGCATATCACTCATCAATTCTCCAAAACAACCCAAAAGCAATGAATAATGTTTTCGAACATCGAAGAATTTGCCCTAAACTCTTCGATCTGATGATCTCTCTCTTTGAATGGCGTAGATCTAGCTTCAAGCAATGTAGATCTTCAATTTTCTAAGCTTTAATGGTGGAAAGGTGAAGGAGATGGAGAAATGGAGGGACTCTTGCTCTTCCAAATGAGAGAATGGAGAAAGTAAACTATACTCCATGCCTCTCACCCCTTATTTATAGTCTTCCACCAGCCCACTAATGGGCTTCCCCAAATCAGCACATTATGGCTTACCAAACATGAACAACTAACTGTAAAACCTTAAAACAACGATTCCTCCTAAAGTACTGAGCCAAATCTTTAATGTGACCACTCTACGGAAATGGAAATGCCATTTCCTTTCCTATGGCACAGGAATCAACAACTGGTTCGAACTGAGTCAAATGTTATGCTCTGTACAAGACTGACAGGGGCAAAATGGTCACAGACAAAATTGGTAAAAATTATGGACATGTCTAACATCCCCATAAACAACGTATTAAAATATGAGAATGATGCAACCCTCAGGGAATAAAATAAAATAAAAATTACGATCTTTCGATATGTAAAATGTGGGTTGTTACATGTTATCTATCCTTAGTAAAATCTATAAGATAAATTATGTAAGAGATTAATTTTCTATCACGCTATTATCTACTTTTATTTTCATAAATGATTTTTTGCTTTAGAATTTTTCAGTTTCACATGCTCTATGCTTTTAATTAACTATTTGCTTTCCTCATTGCTCTATAGTTTTTAATCGATAACCCCGATCTAAAATATGTTAGACCAAAAAATGGTTCTAACACCCAACAAAGTAGAATATGTAGAAGATCATTACTAGAAGTAAAATAGAAAGCAGCAAACACACACAATCGTGGTTCGGCGTTAACGAGCCTACGCCCACTTTATATGATTCTAGTTGATTGATGATCACAAGTACAATTTATGTATTCACTCTCTCTCTCTCACTCACAATTACAATGATGAATCTCTCGATATTGATCAAATAAAACTCAAGAAATTGGAGTTAAATCTGAATAAGTTGGAAAGGATGTAGTAATGGAGGAAGAAGAATCACTCAAGTGCCAAAAAGCCCACAAAAAATGGAAAGTCTTGGGCTACATATAGACAAATTCTGTAGGCGGGTCATGGGATGACGTGGCGCTCATCTCGGAAATCTCGGAGCGGATCATGAGTGAGTGGAGAGACAGTTACTGAGGCGGTTCGTGACATGTGGCAGAGGATCCGTGCTTTTCGTGTAGTGGAGATCGTGGGTGAATCATGTCCCTATTTCAGCCTTGAAAGGATGGGGTCGGGTCGCACCCCTGGGGTCGGGTCAGACCCCCATGACCCGAGCTGGTGTACTGCTTTGTTCATTGTTTTGGTTTCTTTATGTGTGAGCTTGTGGTCACGAGCCAAATACCACGACCCAAAGACTTCTGACTACATACTACGAGCCGAGCCTTCTCTTTTGGAATGGTGAACATGTGAGTTACTTGTTCCACTTGACCGCGTGTATCCAAGCTTTGTATGGCTTGATCATAAAGCGAGCCAACAATTTTAATGAACAGAGGTTGTACACAAATACAATAAATATTCTACTCTATCCGAATATACTCACACCCGAAACTTGTGAATATCATCCAAAGTCTTCAATGCCTGTAGCTCCCATGATTTCCATCTTAGGATTCCATACCACGGTCCAACGCAGAGGAAAGCTCACCAAACTCTTAGGCTAGGACAACCCATTGGGCTCGAGGCAACATATTGGAAAAACAACATTTATGTATATTTGTGTACCTTCGTATACCTTATGGAATTTTCATCCTATGTGGTATGTATGGTGGTATGGTTAAGTGAATTCCGACAACCTAGGTTCGATACTGCTAGCGGGAAATGAGTTAAAATTACTTTTCATAATTCCTGCAGAAATAAATACATTGATTTGGACAACAAAAGTTATGGGTTGGCTCTGTCTATACCCACATCTTTTACCATATAAGCGAAGAACAAAATAGTAAATGAAAAAGCTAAAGATATCCAAAAATTTAAAAGAGAAATAAATCAACTTCGCTTGAGCCCTAGATTCTTCAGTACATGATTGCGGCTATTGCTTCTTCCTATTCTCTCTCGTTTTATATTTCTGAAAACCCTTTTCTATTTGTTTTAATTCCATGTGTAAATTGAAATCATGACTTGACATTTTAGTTTTGAAATTTTTAAATAGTTCGCTTTTTCGAAAAAGTACCTTTTCAGCTGTTGAATGAACCTTTTGGTGCTTGGCAACCTTCTTCATTGAGCAATGATGTTGAAAGCCGCTGAACGGTAAAAAGCTGGATTTTTTTTTCATTTTCAACTATTGATTGAACCAAATGAATAGCCCAGTTAATTAATAATGGGTATTATTATTTCACGCTACTCAGTATTCCCAGAATGCCCCTTCAAAGCAGATTTTAAAAAAAAAATTTGACAAGGGAAACCGAATTAAAATAAGCAGTTCGTCACCACTGCATCGAATGCAGCACGTAATCAATTATATATGTATTCAACAATGATATGTCAAAAATTAATAAACATTTCGGTGCATTGCCTCTGTAATTATAAAATTCAGCATATTTATGTTGACAAAAAAATAGTTCGATCCTATTACTCTGAAAACGCTTATCCTTTAGGGTTTAAAAAAATTGATATATGCGAATCGATTTTTTTTACTATGTCCTTTGCACATCGACATCACCACCAACAACCGAATCGAGCCCAAAACGACACAACTTAACCCTAACAACATGTGCACACGATGTAATAAACTGAAATTAAATCTTACCATCTCATCATTATGATCAACTCCAACATAACACTCACTCTCCTATGTCAATATCATATTGTTTTCTTGTTCGTTCATTTTTTTAGGGTTTGCTTTCTCTACAACTAACGGTGTTGATTAATTATTAAAAATTAAATTAATGAACAGAGGAGTAAAATTAAGCCTAAATGAGTAATAAGGTAAAATTAGCTTTATTTGTTAAGAGGCCACTTTCCTCATCCTTACTCTCCGTAACAAATTTTTTAAAAAGAAAAAATTGGCCCTTTTTAACAATATTTGGAGTGCCAATAACAATTCCCTTAATAATAGAACAAAGTCCAACAAGATAACAAAGCATACCAAGCACGAATAGGACACTGCCTAGGGCTGTCAATTTCCTACCCGACCCGAAACCCGCACAGAAATTAGCAGGTTAACCTGACCCGTTTAGTTGGCGGGTCATAAACAGGTCAACCCGAAATTGACACGTTTATAAACAGGTTGGTTTAGGGTTGACCCGCTAACCCGATCTTGACCCTATAATATTAAAAAAAATAAGGACCATAACGCATTAAAATAAAATCACTTTTCGAACCTATATATATATCTTCTGTTTCGTTCTTTCTCCATCAAAAACTGCTCCTCTTCCTTCGTTTTTGCGAACTCATCTTCTCCGTTCGATTTCGTTTTCGAACCCAGCACCTATAATGCCCATCCATTAATATTTTAAAAAGGAAAACAAAAAAATGAAATTTCTAAAATCCCTAAAGCACACATCTTTGAGTTCTTTGCGTGGGAAACATTTTATGCGATCCTCGTTCTGTGTATTCGCAGTTTCTTAAAGCAACAGGTTTGACGCAGGGTTCGAGAAACAAGGTGTCGGGACGATGTTCGGTGAGGAGGTTATGGCGATTTGGGTGAGGTTTGGTTAGCGATTGTTCGTATTTTATTACTAAGCGTGCTATAAGGTTTTTGATTGGAGGAGTCCGAGTTGGCGAAAACGAGGGTGTGTTCGAGTTGGGTAAAACGATGATGGCTGAAAGTCAATTCAAAGTGGCGTGAGTGGAAGCTTGTATGGTCATGACGTTGGGGAGGGTACCGAGCTAGTGATGATGGGTGGAGATGGAAGAGCTAAAGTGTTTGGCGATAAGTGTGGTAGAGGTTGGTGATTTTGGAGGGAGTAATGTAGGAGGGAAGCATGAAAATGGATTCGGCTACAGGGTTTTGAAAACAACGTGGGAGAATTACGTGCTGGTTTGCCTGGAGCATTTCACATGGGAAGGAGGAGGAGGATATTGGGAACGTGGCCCGTCCAAGCATAGTCTTATTATATTTTGTATGTTGTGCTCCTTGGTGATTTTATATGGTAGGTTTATGTCTTTTTATGTTTTCATGTTGCTTCACATCTTTTTATTCAAATATTTTTCTTAATGAGTTACACAAATCAAATCCGAAACTCACACGATTATAAATGAGTCAACCCGAAACCGACCCGTTTAATAAACAGCTTGAGTTGACCCGACCCGAACACGACTTGACCCGATCCAAACCCGACCCATTGACAGTCCGTCACTGCCCCCCCCCCCTCTTCCTCCAATTTTTTACCAGACCGTTGTTAATATATATATATATATATATATATATATATATATATATATATATATATATATATATATATATATATATATGAGGCAGATTCGAGAGCACCCAAACAGTGCAGCACCCCAAATGCCCCTCAATCTCCGCCAAGTATTTCCTCTTCTCTCTCCTTACACTCACTCTCTCACTTTCTACTCACATTCTTTAATATAAATGGGTGGTGGAAATAAGGGGGAATTTGGTGTGCTCCATTTTTGGGATGCAACCGAACGCTTGTATATATGTATATGTATATATATATATATATATATATATATTAACCAGGCAATTTCACTCGGGCGACGCGACTGCAAGGACACTGGCCTTAGCAGCCCTCGCATACCAAGTTGCTGCCGCCGCTATCAAATAACAAATGCCTCTTCAATTTTCACTCTGATTTCGTTTAACAAATACCTCGAACCTAGGTATCAACACATTAGAGGACTTCTGAAAGTATACGTTTACTTCCTATGGAACACCAGTGCAGAGTATGTCTTGAAATTTTAGTTTTGTAATAAATTGTTCAATGTTTATACAACAAAAATGGTCACATGATAAATGAGTTTTTCGTTGAAGGGCTATTTTGTGGCGCAGCCACTTACTTCTACTTGTTTTATGGCGCAACCACTTGCTTCTACTTGTTTTAAAAATCCAAAATTCAGAAAATTCCCAAAATCCTTAAAATTAAAATGAGCACTGTAGCCAGCAGCAGCAGAGTCACCATACCCAACATCCAACCCAAAACTAGAGGTGGGTTTGGATCCAAAACCAGCTCACTTTGTATCCCATTCAGTCAAGATCAAAAAAATGGGTTGAAGAACTTAGAGCTAAGTTGCTCAGCTTCTTTAAATGGTTTGACATATAAGGAAGCTGGCGTGGATATTGATGCTGGGTCAGAGCTTGTAAGGCGGATCGCTAAAATGGTGAAGGGCATTGGAGGATTTGGCGGACTATATGAATTGGGTATATTTTTAACACTGATTTTTATCACATTTCTGTTTTGATTGTTGATATATTCCAATTGATTAAGAAGTTTATTACATATTAAGTTGATATTGAAATACTAGACCTTGTTTTTTTTTTTTTTTTTTTTTTTTTTTTTTTTTTTTTTTTTTTTAAATTTCTCTGTGCGGGTTATAATCCTGCTAGAAGAAGACCGAATTCACAGCAAATTGAATAGTTGATTACGTGATTGTATTCCTAAAGGCCCTCAAATGAATTGTATTATATTGTAGAATATGTTTTGAGTTTGGTATTTTTTTGTACACCTAAAAATTTGTTGCAAATTTTTAATGCTTTATTTCGTGCATTTTTTTTAAAACATTATCATTTATTGATGTGTAAATTATTATTCAGCAAAGTAATACGGAGTATAGATGTACCCAGTTTATTCTTGACTAACAAGAAGTTCATGTATACTTAAGATTCCTTAAAACTAATACTACTATTTAATCTCGACTGTTGCTGTTAATGTTGTCATTAAAACAAATCATTAAGCTTCATTATTTTTGCATCTACAGGAGATTCCTACCTTGTTGCTGGTACGGATGGTGTTGGGACCAAATTAAAGCTTGCGTTTGAAACAGGAATTCATGATACGATCGGAATAGATTTGGTATACGTCATGCACCTTGGTATGATTTATAGTTTCATACCTCTAGTTAAATGAAGAAAAGATTTATTTATTTTGGCATTACTCTTGGTAGGTGGCAATGAGCGTAAATGATATTATTACATCTGGTGCAAAGCCATTGTTCTTCCTTGATTATTTCGCTACTAGCGTGCTTGATGTTGATCTTGCCGAGAAGGTGCTTTAATTTATCAGGTAGTCGTTTAATATGAATACCAATTGAACTATAGTTTTGACTGATGTTTTTGTAGGTAATTAAAGGAATTGTTGATGGTTGTCGATTGTCGGATTGTTCGCTTTTAGGTGGAGAGGTAATCTATTATCTTGCTTATGCATGCATTCCTAGTATTTGGATAATATAAAACAGACCATGAAGAGAGCATGGTTAGATGAAAAGATCTGTGAAAATCGATACGAAATACGATGACTGTTTTGTTTTCAATAACTTAATGAATGAAGTCTTACTGGCATTTTTATAGTTGGAGAAACAGCGAGAATGGAGAAAGGAAATAGAGTGCAGGCTTCTATATGGATACACAGATGATGTTTTACGTAAATAAATGAAAATTTAATAGTTTGAATTAGTCTTATTGCTGCACACCTGCACTCAAGTAATACTTGTAGGTCAAATAGTATATGTACTTAGTAATTAAATTACAATAATTTTATTTTCCTCGTCTCTTGTAATACGACATTTGCCATTACGGAGTAATACCATTTGATGAGAAATTGCATTCTGCACATCAAAACATCAATAAAAAATATTTGTAATGGAAAAAGGCAAGCAATACTCGCCCCCCCCCCCCCCCCCCCCCCGCCCCCCGGTCTCTTTTAAATATCTTAATAACAATGCTGAGACGAATTATTGCATTTGACTTTTTGAGCATGTCTATCGTCTTCTCTCTCTTAGATATCACGATATCATCATCGAAATGTTTCTTTACAGACCGCTGAAATGCCCGACTTTTATGCGAAAGGGGAGTATGACCTGAGTGGTTTTGCTGTTGGAATTGTCAAAAAGGAATCCGTTATTAATGGAAATAATATCATAGCTGGCGATGTTCTCATTGGTCTTCCATCAAGCGGAGTCCACTCTAATGGATACTCTCTCGTGAGAAGGTTCACAACTATTCCTTTGTTTCATCAAGTACATGTTTTGATTTCATGAACAACTTAAGCAGTCCGATGTTTTTTTTTTCTCTGTTTGTTTGTTTCATTGTTAGAATCAGATAGATAACACAAAGAAAGCCCAAACACTTGAAGTAATAGACATTGAAAGCTAATGCTAATACGTACAAGGATTTCTCTGTATCCTCCCTTCAACCAATTGCCCTGTCATGGACACACCAAAAGCTGATGATTTAAACGTTTGGTTTCGGTTACATCCAACTTATCTTCGATGTCGGATCTAACCGTCATGCCCGCAAAGGGGCACGTTTTGCCACTCCAAATGGTATTGTTGAACACGACGTAATAAATAAGTAGACATACCTCTAGTTAAGGCGGATGTACATTTTTAAGTCCATTTTTTGGCTATTAAAGTTTGTTATCCTAAAATTCATTCTTCGCACTCTAGATATTTCTTTATCATTATGTCTGGGTACGATTTCAGGTATAATAATTTTGCGAATGATTCACAAAGTTCGGAAGACACAACTGATAGCAATGATTTATCCTATTCCGACAAGTCAGAGAAGCACAGTTTACTACTAATTATGTCATTTATATGCATGCGCACAACAGACATGGGTACACATGTATGTGTACATATTTGCAAACATGTATTTCTGTGTACTCGCACGCACATACAAAAAAAGAGACATCATGTGTTTTTGTGTGTGCATGTATCGAACCCTCATTCTGTGTTGCTATGACATGCAACTTAAGGAGGAATTGTATGCACGAGCACTCAAACCTTTAATGCACACTAATATTCAGTAAGACGTATGTATGAACACGTGCTTGATTTTTAACTTTATTGGCTTGCTCAAACTTAAGTTTGAACTTCTATCTGGAATGTGACATACATAATTTAAGTTTGGATATTTTTTTCCTTTTCTGTGACATGCTTACAAATATGAATTTGATATGTGATTCAATGTAAAATTTTAGCATGAAAGGGGTTTCAGAAAAAAGCAAAATTGCTGTGGCTAATCCAGGATGTTGAAGAGGGTCTAACATACAAATGGTATTAAAGTTCCTACAAATAAAAAATAATGATATGGTAAACTAATTAATTTCAAAAACTAATTGCAGTTATCAGTATTTCAGTATACTCACTTCTTTGATTTCAAAATCAGTTATAAAACATTGAAGTGAAATTTGTCTATGAAATAATCACCATTTCAATATGTTCACTGGGTAACTTCAAAATTGAAGTAGTGAATCCAGGAATGTTTTTACAATTGCTTTGTTCATAATTATAAAGCTTGTTCATGTATCTAAACAGAAACAAGTTAAGAAAATTCTTAATTTTATATTACATTATGTAAGTCAACATTTATTGTTAAACTTGTTACACTCTCTTTCTTGATAATTTTCCTATTATATTTGATTTTTTTTTAATTTTTTTTTGAAAAATATCTTCATATTATGTTGAAATGGATACATGCTCGTATTCAACCTTTTTTCTTGGTTTTATAAGAACAAAGCCTCTTCTTTATAGAAATTCTTTTGGTTTGTTTTCTAAGAACCCCAATACCCCAAAAGAAGGCATTGTAGAAATACTTGAAGTGAGGAAAATATAACATAAACAAGTCTATATCAACATCATTAGTTTTTATTAGATCCAAAGCAGCATTGATACAATTTTATTTCAATGTTACTTCTGAATCAATTTGTATCAATTGTGTAGAACTTAAACTGGCGATTTGTGTATAAAATAAGGATATATATATATATATATATATATATATATAAATTACTTCTGAATCCAGAATATACCCTTACAATGGAAAGGACTAGAAAGAAAACAAAGGGCATAACAGTAATTTTAAATCCGAAACTTCAGAATCCCCTGCTAGTCCCTTATTGGGTTTACCTTAGAATATCGTAGTCCAAACTTTTCGTACTCTAGTAACCTTATAATCCCTGAATTCAACAAAAGAGATAACGTTGGTATACTGAGAAATGTTTAAAGCAATGAAAAGAGGTTTTATTTCCGTTTGTAATAATTAAATAGAAAGTATTAGTTGATTATTCTTTGAATAATGCATTGACCAAAATTCATAAAGCCACTATGAATGTATCACCTTTCCTTTCAGTACTACTATTTTTTTAAACGAAGTGCACATCATTCTTATTCAAGTCTATATCAACATCATTAGTTCTTATTCAATCCAAAGCAGCATTGAAACCATTTTATTTCAATTTTACTTCTGAATCAATTTGTATCAATTGTGTAACACTTAAACTGGCGATTTGTATATAAAAAAAAGGGATTATCTTTATAAATTATTTCTGAATCCAGAATATACCCTTACAATGGAAAGGACTAGAAAAAAAAACAAAGGGCGTAACAGTAATTTTAAATCCAAAACTTCAGAATCCCCTGCTAGTCCCTTATTGGGTTTACCTTAGAATGTCGTAGTCCAAACTTTTCATACTCTAGTAACCTTATAATCCCTGAATTCAAAAAAGAGATAACGTTGGTATACTGAGAAATGTTTAAAGCAATAAAAAGAGGTTTTATTTCCGTTTGTAATAAATAAATAGAAAGTATTAGTTGATTATTCTTTGAATAATGCATTGACCAAAATTCATAAAGTCACTATGAATGTATCATCTTTCCTTTCAGTACTATTTTTTTAAACGAAGTGCACATCATTCTTGCATTTACTGTCAAGATGACAAAGCACTATCATATGTATTACTGGTTCAACTGAAATAAGTAATTACTGCTTACAGCTTTTGCATTTATGTATTAACTATCGAAAGGCCATCGCCTATTTGAAAAATACTGTACCCATGGTTGGACTCGGGATTTATAGAAGCGCGCCGACATTGAGAAGGTTTCTTGCTATATAAATAAAATAATATTGACATTGATGGTTATACAATAAAACTAGTGGAAGTGTGATGGCTCTGCTATAATCGAGAGAATTTTCTTATTCTGAGTTTTATTAGTGGTTTGAAAGTTGTCTTATACTTTGATTTCTAGCTTGAATTTATATATCCTTGTTACAACCCAAAATTACATCTCAAGAAAATAAATCAAAATCTATTGAATGATAATTCATGATAAATGAGACTGATTGAAATACTTTGATGGGGTATGCAAACTTTTGTGACCTTGCTTGCATTGTGTAATTTACAGAGTTATAGCGAAAAGCGGTCTTTCTTTGAAAGATCCACTACCGGGAAATACTGGCAATTCGCTTACCTTGGGAGAGGCTCTCATGGCACCCACTGTCATTTATGTCAAGAAGGTTAGTACTTGAGGATTTTTTTTCCTTACACTTAAATTTTCTTCAGATGCATACTGAAACAAGCATGGGCACAAGGATTTTGAATAATTTGAATCATGAATTACAAGCATGGGCACAAGGAATTTGAATCATGAATTCTGGAGGTAAATGTAAGCCAAAATTTGATTTATGTCGTGAATTGTAGATTTGAACGACTCATATTTTAATGTGTATATATGCATATATAGTACTATTTTGCTTTTTATAGATTATTCAATGACATTTATGAATGTGAAACTGAAAAATATATTCTTCTTTCTGTGGTACGAGTTTATATTCTGGTTAGGCATTTTGGTTTTTAAGCTTCTACATTTAGACCGGAAGCCTAATATCTTTTGTCTCACCTTTAATTTAAGCGATAAAATTTGAGTTTTGGGTTCAAAACAAGTATGTGATTATTTTCAGCATGGATCGAATGATCTTTCTGATTCTTATGTTATTGAGCTTCGAATTGGAATTTGAGAATTGAGTTGGGATGGAAGAAAGTCGGTTCAAAATTAAGGCTGTCCAGGGATACTATAAACATCAGAAATTTATCCACATCCATATTTGAGAAATGGACAAAGAACCAGTTTTCGGAAAACATGCGTTCACGAAAGCATCCACATCCGAAAATCATATGTTCGTTTTTTGTATATAAAAAAAAAGTTTATTTCATGTGTTTTTCGAGTTAAATAGTTTATGTTTTATGCATTTAAAGGTTTGAATCTTCTTACTATCGTCATATCTGTTGATTTAGTATACATCTAAAATATGTTTGGTTGAAAAAACATTGTGTTGAATCAAAATTTCCTACGTATATTTCTTTTTCAAATCAATCATTAGCGGATTTGATAATCATCCGATATCTGAAAATGGTTTTGGATGCGGATATGACACTATCCGCATCCGAAAATATATGGTGATAGGCTTAAATCAAAATTAGAATTTGATTGTGTTATATTTAAGTTTTTTGTTATGTTACATGTGCCTGCACACACAGAGCACAATTACACATACTTGTGTAGATCTAGATATTAACTCAAGTTGTTCAACACACTGTAGGTGCTCAACATTGTCGGTAAGGGTGGGGTGAAAGGAATTGCCCACATAACAGGTGGTGGTTTTACTGATAATATTCCAAGAGTGTTTCCGGATGGCCTTGGTGCTAAAATCTTTTCGAATTCTTGGGAAATTCCAACAGTGTTCAAGTGGCTTCAACAGGTATGTGTTTACACAATGTAAATCTGTTCTTTGGGCAGCCAACCAGTCTCATGGTATTTTCAGTTGCGTCTATCTAATTTTATCGACCTCATCATATATGTTCTTGTAGAAGCTGGACAGTAGACAATTCTCGTTTATGCCGCCTGTTCACAGCATAACACCTAGATTTATTTATATCTTTTTAACGTTATTCGGTTGACAAGAATTATCAAAGTATTTTACACAACTGCTGCTAAATATGGTAATAACATAGTTTTCTCTGTTAACGTTCTACACAGCAAAATACCTTTACTGAAGATAACTAGTAGTGAAGTTCTTTTCAGTTGAGCAATATATTAATATTACGCCGACAATTTTTTCCACTAACCTCAAAAGCATGCCATGCTAGGTAGAATTTGATTTTAAATAACACTGGGTATTAGTGTTTTTTTTTTTTTTTTTTTTTTTTTTTTTTTTTTTTTTTTTTTAGAAAAAAAGAATTGCAACGCACATTGTATGTGTATGTTCATGCTTGCGCGTGAGTGCGTACGTGGGTGTGAAGTGTATGCATATGTGGATTCATGTATGTCTGGATTGAAATTATCATGTCATTGGAATTTACAGGCCGGAGGAATTGAAGATGCAGAAATGAGGCGGACTTTCAATATGGGTATTGGAATGGTTCTAGTTGTAGACAGCGAGGCATCTAAAAGAATATTTGCAGACTCCACTGCAGATGATCCAGCTTATCTTCTTGGAGAGGTCATCAATGGAGAAGGAGTTAGTTTCGTATAATTATATTGGGAAAAGAAAACCCAAATGTAGACAATACAAGAGGATATACCCTCATTTTTCCAAGTAGTAGTTGAAAATTCTCATAATTTTGTTTCTCTGTAATGTTGGGAAAAAACATTTTAGTACGTGCATGCTTTCTTTATTTTGGAGGAATTGTAAAGAAGCTGCAAATTATCAACAAGAATTTGAAATATAATCAAGAGTTATGTGATCTATGCATTATGCGTTGAATGTATTAGAGGTGGGTTGGTACTTGGTAAGGATAGAGCCGAAAATGCTTACTGGTATTATTATTAAAAATACCTTCATACAACACATTTTGACGGGCTTTCAAAGACATCAATTATCATTTTATTTTCTATGGTCATTGACTACCATTAAAAATTATTTTACAGGGTCATTACTCATCGATAAAAACAGTTCTCCACTACCAACAACCACATCATTTGACATTGACCATCATGAAAATTATTTTAAATGGTGGATGATGACCGAGCAAAGTGATTTTTCATTTCAGCCGTGTGAAAAGACCTTGGTACTCGTAAAAACAAAAGTTTTTATTTATTTATAAGCAAATTTCTATGGTTACTTGGGAAAAACAAATGCATACGTCGCGACAACACATACATTCTTCGTAGACGTATCAGAAAAACAAAAAATGAAAGGGGTTTCGAGCAATAGTTAGCTTGGCTCCAATCAAGAATTCGTTCCAACCTTTAACTCTAAGTTCATCAATATTGAACCGATTGAATGCACTTCTAAGATTTGTTACGATGAAACTCTTCTTCAGTACAATCAGAAAAGGGAACCTATTCAGGAGGACCTCTTGTAACCATCTCTCTGAGAATTCTAACAACTAAGCGTGTGAGAATATGATCTACAGCACAATGAGTAGGATGCTATGTGAGCGGGAGAGTTCAGATTTAACATCTATTGTGAATACATTCCGTAAGTTATCACTATAAATTAGCAAATCAATAGACATCTCAATTTAATCTGTATTTCATTCGACATGACTAATTTGTACTCAAATCAATATTATCCTAATTATAATTAATGTTATCACGATTTAAATTACTATCAATAAATTTTCTATTTGCTACCATTTATACAAGAATCGTCCAAAGCCAATTCGATATTACCACTACTTAAATTTAACTAAATAACAATCGACCTATTTTAAGTATTTAAGTCATGTTACAAACTCCATTCTTATATAGATTATATTTGTAAAAATATTTAACTTTCATAAATTGAAATTCTACATATATTCTTTAAAAATCATTATCTCTTACAACAATAACTTTATATCTCTTGAAATGGAGTTTATATTTTTCATAAACATTATATTTAGAACCAAATTAGTACACACACACACACACACACATATGTATATGTATATATATGTACACTTAGATTGAACTTAACAATTTCAAAGATATTACAGTTGAAAAATGTTTTCATGGTATTGGAAACGATGCGTCGATGGCTAGACTGAAGCGCATCGTTAGGAAACAGTCTGTCTGCCTGGTTGCGCTTCTGGAGCCGTTTATGGGTCCAGAAGAGGTCACCAGCGCCATTGTGACTCTTGGTTTTGGTAGAGCCTTAGCCAATGTGTCTGGGAAGATCTGGATCCTCTGGTCCAAAGATGATGTTGTTCACTCTGTTTTTGACTCGACGCAGCTTCTGTCTGTAGCTTGTTTGGTTCCCTCTTTCTTCTCCTCTTTTCTTTTCTCGGCGGTTTACGCCAAGTGTGATTGGACCGAAAGGTTGACCATTTGGTCCGACATCCTCCCTCTTTCTGACTTAGGCTTTGCTGTTGCGGTCTTAGGAGGCAACTTCCACGTGGTCGCCTGCTAAGCCGAGAACGGGAAGGGGGAGGGAGGAGGGGCATTGCCGCTAACCGTACGACGATATCTTATTTTAATGCTTTCATCGTCGGATCGGGCCTATCAGAGGTTTCCTTCGTCGGTTCGGCCTTTACTTGGTCTAATAACCAGGAAGGGCCTAACCGGATTTTTTCTAGGCTGAACAGAGTTTTCGGATCGGAAGGTTGGTCAACCAACCCTTCTCGTTCTCCGTGTCTCATCTGCACCGGACTTTCTCTGACCATGCTCCCTTGCTTCTCAGCTTCTCTCCCCATTCTCTATCGGATCCCTCCTCCTTTAGATTCCAAAGTATATGGAGGTTTCATCACACGTTCCATCGAGTTGTGGAAGACTCATGGAACCTTCCTGCAGCTGGCTCCCCTGCTGTTGTGTTCTCTCGAAAGCTTAAGTATCTCAAGGACCGTCTCAAGTCATGGAACGTTCAAGTTTTCAGGAATATTTTCGATCGTGTCAGAGCGGCTGAAGAGATTCGTATTCTAGCAGAATCATCTTTTGATGAAGATCCTTCTACTACTAACAAGGAGGCTTGGGAGTTGGCCAAGTTATCCTATTTGTCGGAACTCCGGGTCGAGAACGACTATCTTCGTCAGAAGGCGAGGATTACGTGGGTTGTCGACGGGGATTCAAATTCCAAGTTCTTCCATTCTACCATTCGTAAGAAGAACATACTTCTTACGATTCTTCACGTTCAACGCCCTGATCTCACTGTGGCTTCCACTCTGGAGGAAGTCAAAGAGACCATCCTTTCCCACTTCCAAGCCTTTCTTAGTACTCCATCCATTTCTGTTTCTGACGCGGCATTGCTAGCCTTCATTCGCAGCTTGGTTCTTCCTTCGTGGAGTGCTGAACTTATCATACCTCCTTCTTTGAAAGAGATACATGCATGTGTCTTTGCTCTCAGTAAGGATAGTGCTATTGGGCCTGATGGCTTCAATGGGGTCTTCTACCGGAGTGTCAAGCCGACCATCCAATCGAATTTCTGCCTAGCTATTCAGTTTTTATTCTTCGGTAGAGATTTGCCTTTGGGCTGGACTTCCACCAACTTGGTCCTTATCCTTAGGTGCGAAAATCCTCGCTCGTGTACGGATTTTCGGCATATCAGTTTGTGTAACTTTTCCAATAAGGTTATATCAAAGGTCATAGCCACTAGGCTGACTCCGTTTCTGCAGCGTATTATTTTTTCTTCTCAAGCTGGGTTCGTAAAAGGATGTTTGATTACGAATAACGTCCTCTTTGCCCAGGAATTAGTGTCTCAGATTGATCGAAGGGTCAGGGGTTCTAATGTGGTCGTCAAGCTAGACATGGCTAAAGCTTATAATCGCATGTCCTGGTTTTTCGACAATAAGGTTCTAAGGGCTTTGGGATTCCCGAACCCTTACTGATATTGTTTAGAGGCTCATTTCTAACGTTTGGTTCTCCGTTCTCGTAAATGGATCAACCAACAGGTATTTCATGGCCGGAAGGGGACTTCGTCAAGTAGATCCTCTTTCCCCCTCTCTCTTCGTTATCATTGCTGAGGCTTTTGTACGTGGCATTCACTCATTGACGATAGCAAATCAGATTGATCGTTTTGTCATCCCTTAGGGATGACCTATTATCTCTTCTCTATCCTTTGCAAATGACATTATCATTTTCACGAATGGTAGCCGTCATTTTGTCCACCGGCTCGTCTGTCTCATTCAGTAGTACGAGAGGTGTTCGGGCCAACTCGTTAATTCTACTAAGAGTTGCTTTGTGTCTGCAAACGGCTTGTCTCCAGTTAGATCCTCTTGGATTGAAACCTTCACCGGTTTCCAGGCTGCCACCTATCCTTACTGTAACTCGGTATTGTGCTTTATAGAGGTCGTAAGCTCAACGCCATTTTCGATCCTTTGACTGACAAAGCTAGGGAAAAGATCATCCGGTGGAATGCGACGCTTCTCTCTCAAGCAGGAAGACTGGTCCTCATAAAGTCTGTGCTGGACTCTATAGGATCACACATCTTTGCTACCATGACTCCTACCTCCTCTTTCTTCCGTTCTTTTAGGTCATTGCCTTCGTCCTTTTTCTAGGGTAAAAAGAACAACGTTAATCGCCACCATTTGATTTCTTGGGACATCATATGTCATCCCAAAAGTGAGAGGGGCTTAGGCCTCAGAAATCCTAAGGATACTTGTATTGCCTTTGCTTGCAAGTTGTGGGCTCGGTTTGAAGTGAACGAATCTTTAGAGGTGACGTTCCTTTACACCAAGTACCGCAGACTCGAGGCCACAAATTTCTCCGTTGTCCCGTTCTATGCTAGTGAGATGTGGAAATGGATGTAATCCGTGAAGGAATTTTTGGATTCACATGGTGGTGGAGCCGGATGGGATGACAGTCCTTTTTCGTTTAAGGCGGCCTGGAGTTTCGCAAGAACGCCAACTCCACGTCTCCCTCTCTTCTCCTTCATTTGGGATGTTTGTATCCCCCCAAAAATTTCTTTGTTTATGTGGCGGACCCTACATAATGGGCTACCGATAGATGAGAACCTCCAGAGGATAGGTATCCCTCTCGTGTCTCGTTGCAAGTGCTGCGGATTTGGTGAAACAGAATCCGTAGCTCACTTGCTTTTCCGGCCAAAACTGTTTGGAATTACTTCGGGAACCAGGTTGGTCATCAGGGTAATGCGTCTTCTCTATCTGGTTTACTGAGATACTGGCGGTCCGGAATCTCAGGTAAATCTGTTCGCTCTATTCTATTTAGGTTAATTTCTTATCGGATTTGCTGGCATATCTGGTGCTCGCGGAATAAGGCAATTTTTGAGGAATTGCCTATGGACCCTTCTTCCATCATCCGATGAGTAATGAATGATGTGTTCCTTGCGTTTTGGGGTAGACCGTTTAGAGGTTCAATTGGTTTCCATTCTAGGAGACTGGCTAGTGCCTTTGATATTTCATCGGTACTAACTACCCCTCGAGAGGGGATTGGTTGAATCTTATACACCTAGGTTAGCATGATTCGTTCTACTATCCTATCCTCACACCTCGCCACCCCCTTTTAAGTGCTATTTTGTTTACTAGTACTGCAGGAACAACTTTACATGTTTTCAGTCTCGCCGTCTTTGGGGTTGTGGTGTTTGGAGCATCTGGTTTGGATTAGGAGCAATCAGACAGTAATGCATGAGATCCTTTTCCGACTCTACAGAGCAATTTATCATTTCCACCTTCCTCCCTCTAGTCTTTTGGGCTGAGCAGATTGGGCTACGTGCTAGTTATGGCAGCCAGTATTCATCTTGGCCTCAATATTGACATTTTTGGACCGCAGCTTCTACAATGTTTTCTTCTGTGTTTGTGTTTCGTCTGACTTGTTTGTAGTACTGTTTTATTTTTGATTGTGTGTGCACAAATCTTGTAGCCATTTCTACAGATCTGTTTTTGTGAGCCTGGGAGAATGGCTGAGTTCTCCTTTTTGTCATATATATATATTCATATATATATATATATATATATATATCTTACTACAAAAAAGTTATGAAACACGTAATTAATATTACACACATGCAATGAAATTACTATTATTCTCACAAATATTTAATATTCTAATTTGTTAAGAACAACTCAATTTTAAGGAACTATAAAAGAAAGTCTTTAAATATTTCACTCTAAGATGAATCTTTTTTTAAACTTTGATAAACTTCTTTCATTTTTAATCTTCCTCATGCGAATTTCATACAAAATAAAGTTATTAATCTTTATTCGTATACCTCTTCTCTTTAAAAATCTAACAATCTTCTTACGTTTACAACCTCTATTATATATTTCCACACAACAAAATTTGAACTTTTCAAAATATCTATCTTCTAAAACAAAATTCTTCCATTTACAAATTACCATCTTATAAATTATATTTATATAAATTTCTTAGTATAACATATTCAAATTTCATAAATATAATGTATTCAAATTTCGTAAATAAATACTTCACAAATCCTTGTGTAATTTTTTATTGAGCACTATAAGATATTCCTTACGAGCCATTCCATAATTACATATCCAAATATTTAGTTTACCATCAGTAGTTAATAAAACTAAGTGACATCAATATGTTATTAAAACATTTCTTGTTTCTAAATTTGTTCTCGATTATTTGTACTTATTTTTGTCTTTAAAACTCTTTTGACATAACCATAAACTAGCAATAAAGACAGATTTGTTTTAAGCTACATTATAGGAATAAGGAAAATATATTAGACATATGTTACAATAAAATCATCTTGTGTTATATTAAGGTAAATTACTCATAAATTGGCTAATCAACAATTTAAAGTCAATATACAATAGTCAATGCTCATAAACTAACTGAGTACAACAACCAAACAATGAATAATACTAACTGAATATTACCGTTTCCTAACACATAATCATATCCTGAATAACTATATTCCTTTATAACAATTATCCCTAATATAAATAACACAGTCCTAAGTAAAATTATTTACCTATTTCAAATAAAATACTATATGTTGGATGGGCTCATTTAAGAATTTAGAAACCCTTAACGATTCCACAGAATCCCTGTACCAATCTGAATTCATAAACACTCAATAAAACAAATGAATACAATTTAAAACATTTTTGTAGCACTAACAAATATGCGATCTTAAATATATATACTCTTAACAAAATGGGACAACCTGATTTTTCAACCCTTAGAGTTGACAGTAATACGGTATTAATATGCTGAACATAAAAGGGTCGAAAACCAAATCATTAGGAGTTGGAAAAATATAGAATATAATCTCGCAATCGTGGTGGATAACATATAATATATAACAAGTCTTTATAAATTGATAGAACTTTTAATCACTACACATATACAACATTAGAGTAAGCAACTAATACCTATGCAGTTAAAGCCCCGCAATATCCCCGCTATAGCCCATAGCGCTCTTCAACCGCTACGCTATTTCAATTTAGCACTGATGAAAAGTAGATCCGCTTCTAGCCCCGCTATTTTCCGCTACATTCGCTAAATCAACACTTTTAAGTGTCTACTTTAGCAGTATTAATATATAGAGCTTAATTTGACTAGTTGTCTTTCTAAAAAAATTCACTAAATTTAGCGTGAAGGGCTAAATTTAAGGCATATGTGCATTACATATGCTAACAATCAATTGCACTCATCAAATTCAGCATGCATAACTATGATATTCCTTGATTTTGTCATATAAAAGTAATTAATATTAGTTTCTTATACACATATAACGTAGAAAGATAATTAATTAATTTTCAAATATTTGGTTTTACATCTCATGAACATTTTTGCGCCTCCGCTATATCCCCGTTATTTCCTCGCTTTATCCCCGCTACACCTGTTTGCACCTCCGCCGCTACAGAACGGCTAAGCGCTTTAACTGCACAGACTAATACTAACTTGGACAGTTAAATAATATGTAAACTAATTCAGATAACAACAAGAACACTAACATAGTTGAAATAAAAATATACATAAGTACGTCTTGGACTCCAATTGTAACGAACCGACCAATTCCCGATCCTGATCATCGACCAGAACACCATGTCAACTAACCAAGCATCAGAAATTGGCAGATCATTAATAGAAAGAAGTTAGAGGGTGAGAAATAGAAAGAAAGTTAGAATAGAAGAAAACGAAGAACACAAATCTCACTGCGGAACGAATAAAATATATTAAATAAGATAACATTTGAAATACAAATTGGTAATTGTATGTACATATCATCATCAGAGCACAACAACTATTTCTGGAATAGTTATAAACACCTGTTTCTAGATACAACATAGTACATAGCGGGAAAAAATAGTAGCTATCTAATGCTGAAGCCTCCTGCTCCAAGCTCTTCTAAATGTATCTGAAAAATCTCGACTACTTGACTGCCCATACAAATTTGGGCACTCACGAGTTTATGGTAAAACAAAACAAAATAAACTCGGGATCAATCATGGGCATCGTGTGAGTAAACTCCAAACATTTGTTTAACTTTAAAAATCTTTTTCGAAAGAAAAGATAATCGTAAGACCAATCCACACATAAACATGAATGGTTTTTAACTTACGATAACCCAAAATATTTTTGATACCAAATCCGGTGATATTATAATAGTGTCTACATCAAATAAATAGAAATCAAGCGAAACGCTTGCATCTCACACTCCGTATATAATATAAAATAAAAAAATCCGCTTATTGGAGAATGGATGTCCAACTATGACAAGGTATGAGACCACCTTCTGATAGTGTATCTCAAGAGAGGAATACACTGGGTTCAACAAGAACATCTTACAACCTGGCCACACATGACTGGTCACTCATTTAACTTGAGTGTACTGAGCATATTATCACTAACTATCGTGATCAGCAACCGTTGCCGAAAACATACAGTAGCTAAAAAGAATAAGAAGAAAATGGAATTTCTCCATATCAGGTGATAATACCCCTAATGGGAATGACCCACGTGGCCATGTTGCTTGCCTGATTTCTGTCATTTCTCGGTTGATGAGGCTTAAGGTCACGATTATCTTTCTAGAACATCTTGCCACCATTTACATTGAATGCCACATCATCAAATCTGTCAAATCACTAATTGACATCAATAAATACACTCTGGTGTTAAGCAGAGAGAAGTTTCCTTCTCCGCCACCAAACTCGGTATATTTGAAAAAAATCAATGTACGTGACCATTTAGAAATACTCTGTCAGACATTCGTCCACATATGTTGTCCTGGGACTAGACAAACCGAAGGCACCATTACATTAATCCATCTTGGGCAATTTCTACCTAGGATTAATAGAAAAACACTTGCACTTTACTCCGTCTTCAGTCATCTTCATCATAAGTTGATTCGTAATGCTTACGCTAATACAGAGTGGTTTTCAAATAATAAACTTGATCCTGGTCTCTTTGTATTGACAACAGAAGTATAAAATAAACTAAAACTTAAATAGCCGGTGAGTAAACTATCAAAGGAACATCCATACAACCAATGATCCTATTCTATTGATCAGTCATCAAACAACATTGGCCCCTTTTAAATCAATTTCTTTTTAAATTACCTCCCATTTTCTTATCTTTTCCCAGATATTTCTCAAAGCTTGCTTATCTCCACGATCCTTGAAAAATATTTCCATATATCACAAATTATCCATTTTCCAGAAAATGACTCTTATTACGGTTGGAAAACATTTCCATATATACACAGATTCTTATTTTCTATATTTAGAAAATATATGTTATTAATATCGGAAAACATTCCCATATTCCACTTCTTAACCTCTCAGTAACCAATTCATTTCGTTTCTATGCTTAGAAAATATCTATGATTTTATTTGGAAAACGTTTCAAAAATCCTTTTCATTGGATTAAACCGATGTTATATAAAACATCGTTATCATAACTCGACCATTAATAATTTCATTAATCGTATTACTAACCAATCTTGTTACCGAATCTTATCCATTCCTCAGTCAATCTTGAAGTCAATCAAGTTGGGGTATAACTACCTCTCAGACCTTAACTGAACAACATTCTTAACTTTGAAATGGACAGTCCACAATTCAACTCTTTAACAAGCATTTCTTGCGAAATTCTCGGATTCAGTTTAAGAATCTACTTCTTTTACAGAAAACATTTGATTATAACGATAGTGTTATAATCCTTGTTGCCGAAATATTTAATTTTAAAATTATATCAATTCATTAATTTGAATAAATATTAAATAAATAATAAATAATTATATAATTAAATCTTGATTAAAACCGAAAGTAAAAAGGTACTTTCTCTGAATTCGATATAGTCGATTTTTACTAAATATCTTTCTTTTGAATAATCTATATTCATTTAATATTCCGAACTTCAGAATAAATTTACCATTTCAGATTTACTCAAATTGCCTTATAATTATTTCCATTTGCAAAAACATTTGCTTTGAAATCGTTATTCACTTTCAAATATGAATATCATTCCTTAATAGAAATCTAGACTCGTTTATTACTTGGTTTTTATTTATCATTACAGATTCAAACCTCAGTTATCGTCTATCGAGTCACTTAATAAACCCACATCATATTCTACTTCATTTAAAAATTCTATTTATAAAACTACTACTGACATCTTTCCGTTTATATAAAACAATTCAATTTCCTTTTTCCAAACTTCTATACATTCCGTACTTCTAAAATCAAATCTGTTTGATTTTATACTCAAATAACATCTCAAATCCAAATTTCATTTTATAACTTCTATTTAGAATTAACCGTAGAATATCTCATTTTTATTCCAAACGTATATAATATTGTTTATATTTTCTTTATAACTATTAAGTTCAAAATCTCATTTCAAATATCTATCCCAATACCGATTTCCCTTTTTCAATATAAATTCAAACTTGAATTTACATTTCAATTTATCCAATGATAAATAATTCACTTAATTTATAAACTTATTTATAATCCACCTGTTGTTTTATGCATTTAAAACAAGTTCTTATTTCAAGTTAACTCAAAATTAAATTCCTATTTTGGAAATAGATTCCCTTTTTAAATCTCAAATTTATTTTCTACATTCGACTTTTTTTGGTATTTAAATGCCAAAATCCTTGGGCCAGGGTGATTCAAGCACAACATAATCAATCACTGATTACATATCACATCATACATCACAATCAAGGAAAAAAAGTAATATAAATATTGAGGAATCCAGTTGGATCCCTCTAACCTTTTTCCCTGCATCCACAAATGTTAATCAATGTATATGACATCAATTTAATTTCAATATGAGATATCATGGTAAATAGAATCAATATTCAACCAATGATTGATATATATATATATATATATATAATCAGTCATTTCAACCAATTTATCAACCATTCATCCAAACAATCATCACACAATATTGCTATATATAAATTTAAAACTCGTTTATATAAAAATATAAACGAGCCAAAGCTATTGAGTTTACTTGCATAGTTTTGCAGTTGATGATTCTACTCTTATTTCATTTAAAATCAAACATACATTAGATTTTATCACGAAATTTCAGTAGCTCTGTTCTCCACCACATTAGTTACATAACGTAGATCTCGTCGTTACAATTCCAACATGACCAGTTTCTTCCAATTGTGATCATATATGAAATAATTAAAGTGATTTTAATATTTTCATATGTTTTAAAATAAATTAACATTAATTAAGTTATTGACTAATTACTATAATTAGATTAACATTAATCATGGCTGTAATCCATGATTGACTTCAATACGTTTCCAGTTTCACAACGAAACAGCTCGCCTTCTTCATAAAGCCACCACCATCGTTGGTGATCATCGAAGTGTCGCCCTAACCCTCAACTGCCTTCTCCCCTTCAAGCAACGTCAACGCCAGACAGTCCCCTCGCTAACATGCTGTCATTTACTTGGAAAACAGAGCAAACCATATTCCGTTCAACTGTGAAAATCGATCTCCAACCATGATTATTTCCGGCCATACTACCGTCGTTAGGTTGACTTTGACGTCCCCTTCCATTCCTCTTCAGGCCCCACCCCCTCTCATTGACCAGAGACGCCGGAATCCAAGGAAAACCGAAAATTGCAATAGTCCCCTTCGATACCCGATTTCTCCTCCCCCATGCCATCTCATCGCCAATGACCACCACCGGTTGAAATTCCCGACACCCCTCTCCAACTTACGTTTGGAACCACCATGAAATTCCTAACCGTTTGTGAGCATCGATCAAGTGAAATCATGGTTTAGAGTGGAAACAGGAAAATAGTTGGGAATTTTGATTTTTTGTGAATTGTTGAAGACCTGATTTTAATTGGAAAAAGAGGAATAAGTTATTGGCAGATTTTTAGGCGACAATGGAATTTAGTGAGGCTTAGGATTGAAATATTTCTTTCTTTCTTTCTGTTTGATCGATCTGAGAATGGAAATGGAAGATAGGAACAAGAATGAAATTTTTTTGGGGGGTGAACGACTTAGGGATTTCGACGATGAACATATAGAAAGTTTTATTATTTTTTATTTGGAATATTTTTACTGAAATATAATAGTTTGTGCCTATCGCCAATTGTCGTTCAATGTTTTAATTTCATATGAAATCCATTCGTGACGAAAACATGCCCATATATATAGTTTGACATTCCAGACTCAACGAAACTTGTTTCTTCGAATTCCGATTCAGTTTGAAAAAATAGCTAAATTTTAAATATTAAAATCCTTGATTGATTCACGTTTAATTTTCACACTCTCACAAAATATTTCCAGTTGGCTCGAAACACGAAATCTTACAATAATTAAATATTCTGGACATGTTGGAACTGTTTCGTCAAATTCTGAGATCGTTTGCTATAACTCTCTTTTTAGTTCACAACGTAGATCGATACATGTTTATATCACGAATGATAATCGAAATAACTCCAATTGACCCCAAATTGGAAATCTTACAATAATTAGTCATTACAAATTTAATAAAATTCATTTTGTTGAAATTGAAGATTGTTTGCTCAAGTTATATATAATTTCATTTTAAATCAAATTAAATTCATTTAATTAATCGCTACGCAAACTAACTGCGCGTAAATGGCTACCACGGTCTCATATGATATTGAATCGCCACGAAATTTATTTTCATATAATAATTTAACATTACGGATCTAATCAAACTAATTTCGTCGAAAACGGTGGTCATTTGCAAAAGGCTATTTTAAGGGTTAAATAAATCTATAAAATATAAATAAATTTATAAACAATTCGATTAAATAATAATAAATTATAATAATCATATATGTCCGAATAGAAAATCATATGACCCAAAATAAACACATCTGAATTTATAACTCGATATTTTATATTAAAACGACGTTCAGATTATTTAAAATCGATTTGTTTATAAAATAAATCGTTATAATATATAAACGATTCCATAACTACTTTTTGAAATTTTGATATAGACATATTTCACAATCCGCAAGACGAAATCTCAATTTTTCACTTTCATTAGAAAAATATAATCAAATAGATCCGAACATTTCTTGTTTCAAAGAAATCCAACTTATATTAGATCTTGTATATCCAATTGAAGTTTAAAGCGTTAAATTACGAACTACCGCGACGTTACGAGCTCGTTTTAAATTAAATTATAAATTATACATTCAAATATTGTTTTAATTAATAAATTCAATATAAGTTTTCATTTATACTTCTAATCCAACATTTAAAACAAATTAAATTTTCAAAATTAAACGATTAAAAATCTGGGTTGTTACATCAACTCCTCTTCAAAGCTCCAATGCATAACAAACCTGCTAAGTATGCTCGGCCTGACCCATGCATTATCTTGAAATAATGCCTAGGTTTGTCTAAAATCCAATGTGAGAAAACTCAAATAATAAGAATTTTATTTCTTATTAGTTTGCAAAACCTTTCGAAATAAAAGGTATCATGTAAGATCATGCCCCATATAAGCATGGGCGTGTTTTTACCTTACAATAAACAAAATACTTTATAGAAAATCTCATGATATTATAATAGTGTCTAAATATAAGTACTTACCAATCTAGCCAAAATTATTACATTAATTAAATTCCAGCGTTATAGGTGTACAACTAAAATAGTAAAAAGCATTTATTAGAGTTTGGATTCCATATAATGACAAGGTAACGGGCTACCTTAGATTAATATACCTCTAGGAAAATGTACTAAAGAGCCTTGAATGGACTCCTAACCCCCTCTGGATTGTATCGAATATTTCATCTCCTTGGTTGTGAACAACAACTAAATTGAAACCATACAATAATCAAAGGGTCATCCGATCTAGATTGAGTGGTGACAATGCCCTACTTGGGTGCTACCCAATTAGCCTTAAAGCAAATTCCCTGTTTTAGTCATTACTGGTTGATGAGGCTAGAGGATACCTTTTTTACCTTTCTGATATAGCACATACGCATCGTCGGCTGCTACATCGTCATTTCGCCGATCACTAATTGACGTCCTTAACTATACAACAAAAAGACTCTATTATAATTGTAGTTTTACAACAGTCACAAAATGACACTTGTAATAAAGGTTTTTTACAACTGTTTTTTTTTCCAAAAAGTTGTAACAAACTTATTTTCAACAACTATTTTATTTTGTCAGTTGTAATGGATGTCAATTACAACATTTCTAATTTTACCAATTGTAATAGATGCCAATTTTAAACAACTCATTTTTGGCCACTTGTAATAACGAACAATTACGAATCATGAATAATAAATAATTAAAAATGTGATTTTTAAATAATTAATATTAAGTATTTAATAAATCGTATATTAACTACTAATAATTTGAAATTAATAATCAATAATTAAAAATAAAGAATTATGAAGTGATAACTAATAATTAATAACTTAAAGTAATATTTAATAGATTAAATAAAATTCCAAGCAATTTATATATTATTTTAATACAAATTTTAGGGAAATAACGGGAAATTACTATATATATTATTTAACTTGTCATATTGAATGCCTTCCAAAACAATGATTGGTTGATATAAGCAGCAATCCACTACCTAGGTACCAAATTTGTTTTTACTCCATATACGTGTTTCAAAACCACAAGTTTTAACTTATAATATAAGTTTTGAGATAATTCAATTTGCCCTCCAGATTTTCTTTCCGTCAAGAAACTTTGGCACCAACGCTGAATCTTTTCCCTCCATACACCCTAATTATAAAACTGTGCTCTTAACATTGAATTTTTTTCCGCTTTATTAGCCTAACCCCTAAGTTAAAAAGCGAAGCTCGTAGACATATCTCCTCTAAATCCCTAAGTCATTTAATCGGGCCAAAACAAAGCAGAGCGCAACACATTGTTGCTTGACTCCAAGGTGAGTTGAAGCCGTAACAATCTTTCGTTGAGTTTTAGCTGGAGCAGGATTTTAGTTTTAGCTGGAGCTATTATATCTTGGAGCATTCACATTCTTTCGTTGAGTTTTGTATCTTTTCCGCTATGTAATCAATGTACTTTGATGTACCTCTTGTAACTCTAATGTAATATTACTGTAATGATAATGGAAAAGTTCTTTAACTTTTGTGCAAATGTGTAAGTACCCCTAACAATCCGTCTTTATGAAGGGTTTAAGTTGGTTTAATTACCGGTGAAAACCAGGCAAAAAGGAGGGTCGTTACAAATAAATTTTACAACTTCAACTTAATCAGTTCTCCTTATGAAAAATTAACATATTTAAAAATATAAAATTCATGTCATAAGGTGCCAACCATTTAACCAATACTATTCATTAATTAATAACACATCTGTGTTGAATTTAATTCAACAGTCATCATCCAGATCAGGTTTTTTAATGTTACTTATGTTAAGCAGTTCACATGTGAATAACTTGAAAGCAAGTAACATCCAAACCATTGAGAAATCATGTTGATCCCTCCAACCTTTCCCCCGCATCACAGCTCATGTATCAATTCATATATGCATATAAATTAGATAATCTAATCCAATTCATTTAAGATGAATCTTTCGCTTAAAAGCATGTAGTGTCAAAGGTCATCCATCCATAGATGGATATATAACGACAACCAATCAACTAAGCAATAAATCGTCTAATCATCCAAACAACCAACACACAATTTGATATAAAATTAACAATGAATATTATTATATGGTATAACAATATTCAGCGGTACTCCGGAAATTGCGAGAGTTAACTCACCATACGTTCCATTTATGATTTCATGTTGATTTATCTAATTCAAACATGCATTTAAATAAGGTAAAATTCGAAATAGCTCGAAAAGCAACCAATTCAGCTCATATACGTAGTATTCACGAATATAGTCATAAGCAATAGACGGTGTCTGAAACGAACCTTGAGTGAACCGTTTATCACGTACACAAGTTAAAACAAGATTAACACATCATTAACTTAATTAATATTTTTATATTAATCAACCTTAATTATCACAGTCGCTAATCCTTCTTCCCTTTAAATTTGAACTCTTGCTCCAATAGCTTCAATCCACCAAAGTCGAATACTTTCCACTATGCTAACTTCATCCACAAGCCATTGTTCAACATTTCAGCTTCACCATTTAGCTTTCCCTCTGCATTGCCATCTCCTAGATCCTATGAAGCTACACTCGACCTCCTTACCAACAGTGCGTCATTTTCCTGGGTTCGAGCACCCCTTTAAATGCGCGTCCAAAATTGGATCCGAAATCAACAAAAATTCGCTAAATGATCCAGCTCGACATCATAAACCTTAAACTCGCATTGCTTATGCCTATTGGCTAACAAAATTCCTATAACCATCAGCCTTAGCTCATGCATAAAACCACTTTAAACCACTATGACCCCAAAAACATTCCTATACAACACTAGACTTAGGTATAAGGTAGGACTCTTAGTTTTAAACAAAAAGTAGAAAGCTTTTTGTTTATCTATCTTTTTTTTGAATTGATTCATCTTTAAAAGGATGAAGGAAGTGGTGTTTTTTTCTTCACTATATGTTGACAGAGGAGTACGAAAGACAATGAAATGAAAAGAGCATGGTGAAAATGTGCTGATAAATGTACAAACGAACGCTAGATAAATTTAGCTTTAGGTGATGACTATATATACATTTTTTTCTTTATTTTGAATGCAGGACATGGATGATGACATATGAGAAATGAAAGATGGAAAAGGTGATGTGCTGTCTAATATTTGTAGAAGCAGAGTTATCACCTTATAACATAATTTCTGGTTCTGCATTGCACACAGTTGATCTTGTGTATGAACTCCAAATGTTGCAAGCAAAATATTGTCATTTTTTGGTTCTGCATTACACACAGTTGATCTTGGTTCTCCATTTTTTCCATACGCTTTTCCCACGCCATTTATACACCTTACGTTTCCAACGCCTTTTTAGGCTAATTATTTAGCTATGATTTACCTACGTTGTTTTTTTTACATTTTCCCTACGCCACCTCTACGATTTTTTAGTGCAGTGAAGTAAAATTACCTATGCCTTTCCTACTTCCACCATATGCCTTTTCTAAAGTTATTTTAATATATTATTATCATATTCTATTTCACTATATGAAACAAAATCCAAATAGACTTATTTCTTATCTATACAAGTTATAATAAAAAGATTAAAATCAAATCATCCATCATCATTACTTTCGAATATCTAATTAACATTAAAAAAATCAACATAACATTAATCAAGTTCTCATATGTCTAAACAATGCAATAATATGACGTTCATGATACATGACACTGGATAAAATGTCACTACAAATAAAACAATTAACTCTCATGACGATCATTTGACTCTTCATCAAAGCACTGTCGTAACATCTAAGAAAGTTTTTCATGCTGTTTTTTTAGCATTTGAATTTCTTTCTTGATGCTCCACCTTTTCCTCCAATTTTGCTCTAGTTAGTGCTTCTCCTTACTGATGCTATAAGTGACATCTTTGTATCTCTACATTTAATCAAATATTATGTCAATTTTAACCAATTAAAATAATGTTTTGCTTAAAATTTAAGTACTTACACTAGGAATATTGCCATAATATGGTCTATGATCCTTCATTTTAGCTATAGGATCAGTCAACATATCAAATGTTTCTTCCTCGACTTAGTACAAAATTTCTATGTCTTGATCTTTCAATTTTTCAACTCTTGCTTGATATTTTGCATGCATTTGACATTTGCACAAATAAATTTTTATTAGATATAATTTAAAAGAAAACTAGCGCAAGATATGCGTTTTAAAATAATGACTGCCATGCAATCAGAATGATGATATTTCATGGCAGTTAATATACATATTCAACAACTACATTTAATATTACCATATTAAGGAGAAAAATCAACAAGTGAATTATGAATAAGATAATAAATTATTACCTGATAAGAGAATGATAAGGTAACTTCTTACCCAACAAGTATATAAATTATGGATTTCTTTTTATATAAAACTGTATATGTGCCTTTAACATTGTCCACTGCTAAAACTTGAGTGATACCTTCCATCTGTAAGGCATATTGAATTTCCCGTATGAAGCTAAAGCTTGAAAAACAATAAGAGGCATTTTAACTAAGGAATCTAATAAATAATCAAATGGAATGAAGTCTGAAATTTAGAAATACAAGCAATCAACTCAAGGGAGACTTAAGGAAAAAGTAACTTACAGAATTATGAGTAAAACCATTCCTATTAAAAAATATATTTGAATTATTGGCAGGAATTACATGTGTGCAACGCAATTACACTAATACATCACTGGTAGGAATTTTGACTGAAAAACTAAAGTAACGGTGGTTAATTGATAACTAACTAGATGAAAATGCATTACTAGGTGTTACAGTAAGCATAATCTATCAGAATTTGAAGATAACTCGGTATATATATATATAATACACCGTCTATATATAAAATAATTTTGTGTATGTATATATGGAGAACAATGATTATAAATCACAGTATCACATACATGCCTAACAGGAAAAATGGAACTGAAAATTGTCGAACAGGTGTAGACATTTCCAAGAGTCATTTGTTAATAAGAGCCACTGCGTTCCTAATACGTTATTTGCGTGATCCACTTGTTGGGGTTTTGTGCGCAGTGGAAGTTTGACAAAACACCCGAAAAACATGATCTTTTCCATCCAATCACTTTAAGATGAATTTGATTGTAAATGACAACATAATAGATCAAAAATAATAGCAACACACAAAACATTCCACCCAACCACTCTCTTTATTGATTCACCAAAAAAAATTGTTTGCACTCAATGAATCAAAACAAAAAATAATCAAAATACAATTTAATCAATAACCTTTTCGAGATAGACAAAGAATATCTAGATGACTACAAATATTGTTGGAGAAGAATAGCAATGAAGAATGACGACAAACCCTTGAATCTACCTGGAGGCACCAACTATGTCTTTCAGTAGTAAATAAGAATAGCAACTCTCAGCCCAAATTCCTATGTTTCCCTCTCCAGGGCGCAAGCCTCTGTAGGTAGAAAACCTCTCCAAATATTTTACATGGTTCCTTGATATTGTGATCTAACCAAGAAGGCTGCATATATTGAAGAATATAAGACCTAGGCAAATATTCAAATTGCCCCTTCCAAATATCTCCTGAATATAATCATTCATTTCTTTCCTTCTATGATAAAATCAACCAATCAATCACACCAATCAATCAATTGGTCAATCAAATCAATTAATTGATTACATCCTCTTCATAAAATATTTGATAAAAAAATTCAACACTCCATCTTGATTTAAATATCACATATCTCCAACAATCCTCAAATAAGTCAACTTAGCTCTTTCAACGACACATATTCTCAATTAAAACAAACCTCGATTTTCGGGCAATGAGATACACCCTACCTGTTTCTGGAGTATAGGGACTTAATTGATTTCAGGGCAACAATCACACCCAGTCGATTTGAAAGGACTACGACCGCACTTCACCTACAAACACAACCCACTGCCCGTAAAAGATGCATCTACCACCTAAGCTGCACCACGCAAAAATCAACGGTCTAAAAGTGCTTGCAATGCTACAAGATCTCTGACTTGTGGATTTGTCCTCATCGACACCCGTCTTTTGCTTGACATGATCTCTTCATCTCCGGGATCCCTCGAGCATCATCAACATCAAGACCCCTATCGATACCATGATCCTCCACCTTAGGACCATCAGTAGTGACCATACTAACCTCTCCACCTTGCTGCGGACTTGGTTCTTCATCTATCACCTGCCTTCCACTTCGTCTTCTTCCATCTTCCCTCATCTATATCAGAGGGTTTCTTCTCATCTCCATCAATAAGACCATTGTATGAAACATCCACCATTACAGGCCTTCAAAATTCCCCAATATCTACCATAAAAAATAGTCATTTATGAAAGTAACATTATCTCCGACATCTACAATATGCAATCCAAAATCACTCCAAGCTATGCGATGAACTGAGCTTCGATACCAACTGTTGGGATTTTAGCATAGCGGAAATTTGACAAAACACCCGAAAAAAAATCATTTTCACACAATCAATTGAAGATGAATTTGACTGAAAATAACAACATAATAGATCGAAAATAATAGCAATACAAAAAATATTCCACCTAACCACCCTCTTTGTTGATTCACCAAAAACAAATTTTGTTTACACTCACTGGATCAAAACAAAAAATGAACAAAATACAATTGAATCAATAACCTTATTGAGATAGGCAAAGAATATCTAGATGACTACAAATATTGTTGGAGAAGAAGAGCAATCAAGAACGACGACAAACCCTTGAATCTACCTAGAGGCACCAACTACGTCTTTCAGCAGTAAGCAGGAATAGCTACTCTCGGCCCAAATTCCTACATCATCTTCTCTAGGACACAAACCCCTGGAGGTAGACAACCTCTCCAAATATCTCACATGGTTCCTTGATATTGTGATCTAACCAAGAATGCTGCATATATTGAAGAATATAAGACCTAGGCAAATATTCAAATTATCCATTCAAAATATCTCCCGAATATAATCATTCATTTTTTCCTTCTATGATAAAATCAATCAATCAAACAAATCAATCAGTCAATCAAATCAATTAATTGATTACATCCTCTTCATAAAATATTTGAATCAAAAAATTCAACAACACTGAACTTTTAATAAGACCACAAGTGACTAGTAAATGTAAATGCATCAAAATTATACCATTGAATTGTATAATGAAAGGATAAACAAATTCATAGAGCTATGATAAAAAAAATGTAGGTAGAAAATAATAATTCTGATAATTCAAAAGAGAGGAAAATGATGTTGGTTTGATATCATACTAAAGGAGAAAACATAAGCATGATTAAAAAAATATAGGAAAATTTTACTGCAAAACCTATGCTAAATAAACACTAAAATTAACTCTACAATCCGCTTACCGCAAATTCCGCTTCATCAATCCATCCACTAGTGGCAGAGCCGCTGCTTGATGTGACCTTGTGAGTTCTACAATATACTTGCTATGTAGTCAGCTCTCTATTAAGCTCGTCCATCTAGAAAATAAAAACAAAAATAGAATAAGTGTATAATTTTTGATGTAAATCAGCAATAAAACAAAAAAAAATGAAGATCAAACCAAATCATTTCGATAATCCGCAAAGGATCTTGAACCGCACAATGTCGTTTTTGATTTTGGGCTCTAGATTTTGAGCTTTTTCTAGACAAGCTTTCACTTTAGGAAGCTCCCAATATGCCAAAAATTTCTCGTATATCTCTTGGGGGTAGGTTAGGATGTTTCTTTCTCGAATCTTTCATATTGTGAATCCACTCTCGATACTTTTAAACTTGCTTTCCTACTCCATATTAGCTTCACAATCGCCAATGAAACATCATCTGACCATTCAAACGAATCCTGTACATATAGTGAAAAATATCATGATAAAAAATGATGTATGACACACATTCTAAAATTATCTCACCACAAATTCCTGAAACATCACCTTTTTAACATCATCGGTGATACTTTTGAAATTGGGCCAAAATTCGTTAATTCATGCTAGCAAACCCATTCGGATAGCACGAGACGTGGCCTTGGCAGTGAACTCATATCTAAAACATATAAATTTAAAGCATGAATATAAATTATGTATTAGGAAAGAGTTGAAGTATATTATAAATGCGGAAATAACGTCAGCATCGTGGACAAGAGGACACAGTTTCATGCTAAAAGTAGGAATGTTACATTACCAGTCACTTCAGTAAATTCAATTTTAGTGAAATGCATTGTCACGTGTGTATCCTATCCACCTCAATTCCTATTTCTCCATATTCATCATACTTACATGTCCGTTTCAATCTGAACCGAACATAAAATGATCCAAGCATACTATTAAAATAACGAATTGATACAAAAATAGATGAGTATGACCAACTTGAAACATGGAATAAGGTACACGTAAATGAGAATATAGAAATTCAACCTGTATCCTACCCTTTCAATAGCACATTATAATATATCACTTCTCGTGAAACTAGAAAGTGCACGATCTCGTAAATTTGTTCACTGCTCAAAATGTCAGGCGGCTGTAAAGTAATAGTTGTATTTACTCTAAAGCTTTTCTTATCATATCTAAAACGAACGTTTGGATGCAAAAAACGACGATGAAGATCCTACCAACATTGTTTGCCGCCATATTTTAATCGAAATGATTAGTTAAATCTATGCAGATTGGACAAGGAAACTTGCCACTGGTACTCCAGCCAGAAAGCATTCCATATACAGGAAAATCACTAATTGTCCATAATAAAGAAGCAAACATTTAAAAAAATCCTTGACACGTCGTAAGTAACAACACCATTGGCCCATAGTTTTTTCAACTCATCAATTAAAGGTTGCAGATATACATCTATTCCATTTTTTGGATTCTTCAGTCCAAGATTAACCAAAGTTAAAAATATAAATGAATTCTTCATACAAATCCACGGGGGTAAAGTGTACGGTTTTATAATAACCGGTCATGTTGAATAAGGTTTGCCAAACGAAGCAAAAGACGCGAAACCATCTGTACACAAATTAAGTCGAACATTCGGGATAAGAGTTGTCAAAATGTTTCCATGCCTCCCCATCAGAAGGATGACATAAAATCCCTTCCTCTCGATGTCTTTTAATGTGCCATCGCATGTGTTTCGTTGTCAAAACCTTTTCCATTGCTTTTTGTAGACTTGTATCTTTTTTATTGCAAAACTTACAACTCGTAAGGTTTTTATCTTCCTTCCAGTATATCATGCATCCACCTGGACATGCGTCAATTTTTTCATATGGCAAACAGAATGCAGATACTTCCTTTTTTAGTGACCAATTACTTGCCAATACATTGTCAGGTGGAAGCATCTCTTTGCACAAACTTAGAATCGCATTCATCATGTTTTCTGATGCATTGTATTTAGATTTTATAGCAATTAACCTAAATGTAGCCGATAAGTGTGTCATTGTACAACCTTTATAAAGCGGTCGTTTGGCTGCTTCTAGAAAATCAAAAAACTTCCTAGCGTCTGAGTCATGTTCTTCTTCCGCATCAGGCTCATTAGCTTACATAGTTGGACTGACAACATCATGCACCATTTCTATCATTCTATTTTCCACACCAATATCATCAAAATCAACATCAATGTTTTCAGTTGCGTCTTCAACTACAAATGTCAGACCATGCTTTGTTCCCGATTCACCGTGATATCTCCACACATAATAATTCGACATAAAACCAAGGTTATGCAAATGAAAAGTTATAGTTTCGTAATCTTGAAGTTTCATGCAATTACATTTCTTACACGGACAACGAACTTTTACCATTTTTGTTTTATTACAAGACACCACTTTCAAAAATGCTTCCACGCCATTTCTAAAATGCAACGATATTGACCCTCTTTTCCATCCATACTCATATATCCAAGTTCGAACTTTCATATAATCCATCTTTTACTGCACAATTAGAGAAACATATTGTTATAAAACATGTTTTGAATTTAATTTAAACGATCTAATCTAAACCTTTCAACTTAAATAATGGTATCTGAATGAATTAACATGATGATTATAACTACACATTGTTTTTTTCGCTTGTTTATTTAACAAACTCAAGCTTTGCTTATAGAGCTTGATCGCCTTTTAGATAGGATATCTCAATTAATCAAAATTTGAACGGGAATCTACTTGCACAATACGTAAAATTAATAAATATGAGTAAAAACTATAATATCGAAGACAATCCTCATTGCCTTGTAAGGTTCAAGGATAAATAAGGAATTTATACCCTTAAACTGCGAAAGACTACAGACTGGTCCTCTTAGTAAGTTGAGTCGGAGGAGGTCTAGGACCCTTGGCAAACCTTCGCCACTTTTCGCCGCTTCGTATGTAGTCAGCCGCATCTCGATTAACTGTTGGCTAAAAATAGCCATAGCAGAGCATATTATTTGCCAAGATTTATTACCTAGTGTTATTTCATCATCCTCCTTCGTGTACTTCCTAACAAAGTTTGCGTGTACCAGATATAAGCATTTATCGCAAACCTGCTAGAGTTAAATCGAGTCTCAACATTAAATAATGTTCCTTCCCGAACTCATTTGTGTATGTTTTCATTGAGTTTGAATCGTGTTTGATCCCATAATGCTATCCATATATGTGTTAGTAGCACATCTAAGTATCATCCAAGTATCAACAGAGTTGATAGTGTGTTAGTAGTATCATCTAAGTATTTCCTGAACTTGAAATTCACAGTATCATGTAAATAGTTGTTGATGGGATCTCATTTATTTAGGGGCGGAAAGAACCAATCTAACAGTAATTGTTTCATTTATTGTATTCATAACTGTAACCTATAAACAATTGTAGAATTAGATAAAAAGCAAAAATGCGTGGTTTGTTTCATCAATCTGAACATGATTTCATGCAAAACTATTACATGATTTTGGCATGCAGCATTTTCTCTTTTAAGTTTCAAATGTTTGGTTTATTGTTTTTATGACTTTTTATAATTTTCATTTATAAAATTTAGGATTTTAAAATTAATCAAAAATACACCCCTGTTGGATGTTCCTATGGCATTCATAACATTGGATGTCATCATAATGTTCAGTTGGATTTTCTAGTTGTCCTACATTTTAACTTCATTTAATCCAGAAGACAACATCATAAACTGAAATTCGTACCTATATGACATGGATGATAAATAACAAAAAATTATGAAACAGGAGTACTAAATATAAATAGGCATCTAATTATAAACTACAATTATAGTCGAGCTTCCAAGGAATTGTTATAAAATAGTCGTAGACAGAACCAAAAATTTTCACTACTCATATCAAATGGTAATACCTTTTTTCTGTCTAATGTACATAATTACTAAAATACTTTTAAGAAAGCCAAGTTTTCAAACAATAATAGTTATATCCCACAACTATTATTAAACCTAATTAGATGCTCAGGTTTTAGTTTGAAGTTGTATGACAATACTTGTCCATATAATAAAAACTAATAAAAATGCATATGCATTAAACTTCATTTAATCGGAGATCAAACCATATAGAATATATGGAAGGTACCCATATTTTCAAAAAACAGCCAATCCCCTTTATGTCTTAACCATTTTGTGTCCTAATGTTTACAGGAATAATTTTAGATTAAATTTTACATTATCGACTAGGAAAACTTTTGACTCAATCTGTATATTCACATGCTTGAGCTTATGGATTAAACCCAATCAACATATTTTTAACAATATTTATAACAACTAACTGTGGAGGGTTGATTTATATTTTGGTTGACAACCAGTCTTTTAATTATGCTTCAAGTTTATTGTTTTCATCTTTTTCTTTCTTTCATAGTACATGCCATATATATACACACGTCCTTTGTTCTCTCTTCTTTCTGTTGTTATTTTACAATATTCCTGGTTAAAACAACGATCATCGTATGGGGTGTGCGTCTAGTTTCTGTTCAAGCAGATGTTCCATTTTCCCCTTTAAGATGAGCCATACATTGTTTAACTAGTCACACATTTCAATTTGTTCCATTTTCCCCTTTAAGTTTGGGCTCTACCTGTTGGCCAAAAAAAAAAATGCTTGCAACTAGTGGCATGATCGCACTACTGCTGAAAAGCAACAGACTTTTGAAAAGCAACATTTTGTCTTGATTTTTCCTCGGTTTATTTCATCTCCTAACATCTTTGATTAAGTTATACAAATCAAGCATGACAACTTCAGTTTCAAGAGGTTCCAACTCCAACACTAGTCAGTAACTATGCATAATGTGACTAGCTGCGCACATCATATAACTAATTATACGTTCCAGATGAAATAATGCAAAAATTATAGCTATGCCCCTTGGTACTGGATGAATATTATTTTGTTTATATCTTTTAAATTAATTGCCATTTAACTAATATTTGTGTTTTTTGGTTAAACAGCCTAAATCTCTTTTTGGTTATAATTTTATCCTTGTGAATGACTTTTCACCATCATATATTACTCATTCGGGATATTTACATTTTATATTTTATTTGCAATAGCAAAATGCTGCAATTTGATGTCAAGAGCTAACCAATGTTGTTAAAGATTCGAATTACATGAAAGCAATCCGACTTGCATTTGAGCTTCGAAGACTACATTAACTCTTTGAATTATTTTCGCAACTGTGCACGTAAGTAATTTATTGCATACCTATTTCTCATTATTATATGCAATAAATTAATCTTTATTTTGCTTGTCCCATATATATATAATACACTTGTTTTAACTAGGAATAATAACAGTCAAAGTTTTCGTTGTTGTATTAACCAGGAATAACAACAATCATCGTATTTTCAAACCGACCGTTAGTGAGGTTTGCTTACTGTCTTTGGCTAAAATGAATTTCTCTGAAGCCTACAAACAAGTTCCGTGTTTTCTTCTTCAAAAATGCTATTTTCTCTTGTAATTATTTTTCCTTACAGGTTTTTCTCTTGTTCAATTCTGAATTTATATTTCATATCGGACTCCTCTTTCTTCGCCCCTGCTTTCTCTCCTTCCAGAAGTCTAATTCAAATTCACTAGAGTCAACTCAAACCCATGTTCGCCTTGAACCACGATAGCTTCCGCGAGTTCTGCACCGTAATAGAAACCATAGTGAACATCCGCCACCCAAACCTTATTAAACTCTTCGAATTTCGCTCCTTCGACCCAGATGCATCAATACTCTGCTGTTGCACCAATAGAAAAAATACTTAGTCTTCGATCAGAATCGAATACCCATTGCAGATAAGTATTTGACTAGATATTTAATATAGGTAGGGGTGAGCATTATTTAGTTAAACCAAATAAACCAACCAAACCAATTTATTTTGGTCGGTTTGGTTCGGTTTTGAAATTAAATTGGTTTGTAATCGGTCAGAAAAAATATTAAATTCGGTTATTGGTTTAACCAAATTAACCGAACTTTTTATTATATTTTCAAAATTATCGGTATTATAATAAATATTTTTGGTTGGTTTAGTTAGTTAAGTACATATTAATCATCACCTATGTGTCAAAATTAATATTAAAAAACATATAAATCGAAAATAATAATATTGTGATCATATATTTATAATTTGTTTCAAATTATAGTGAATATTTCAAACGTAAAGTGTAAAACATTTTTAGTTCGGCTTAATCGGATAACCAACCGAACCAACCAAAGTTAATTTGGTTGGTTTGGTTTGGTTTTCATTTTTTATTGGTTTTAGTTTGGTTTGATAAATTTATCATCGGATAAGCCAAACCAACCAAACTCTCACCCCTAAATATAGGAAAATGTTTTTGATAAATTTAATGAAAAATCATTATATCCTTGAATTCATTAATACTGCTAAGGAGCAAGTTTTTCAAAATTAGAATCAAAATCATAAGTTCTAAAGTTCAAATTTTTGCATTTTTATCAAAAAATCTGTAACCTTAAGACGGATTTCTTTTTGAAGTTTTATCTTATATGCAGTTTCTCTTTCTTGGGAATCATGATAGGAACATAATTATCTGTCGAGACTAATGGCGCAGCGGAGGCCAAACTCAACACACACAACAACTCAGTATAATGCACAGATTAACATAGACAACAAAACAGAGAACACACAAGGATTTAACGTGGTTCGGCAATAGCCTACATCCACGGACAAAGCGAGAGTGATTTTATTACCTCACAATGGAGAACACAACAAATCACATACAAAGCTTACACAAAATCACTTCAGCTCACTCACTCTAAATCTCAGAAATTCAGCTGCTGCTCTCATATGTTTCTTTGTGGCGGCTCCTACTCTCTCTGTATGCTCACCCTTACTACATAATGATACCATATATATATAGTATGGATGTGAATGACCTTTACACGCAACGGGCCTACAAAGCATTATAACATAATAATACTTTGACCAAATGCACGTGAGCAGCAGTCTTCACAATTCTCCACCTCGGATCATGCACAAAAGCATGAGACGATCACATACAAAATACTCTGATTGCCACATATCCAGCTGCACCACCAAAGTAGTTGCCTACGTACCCAAAGGATCAAGCTGCCGTAGTTCATCAAAATGTCTCACTAACGAGACTTCACAATGTTCCGAAGAACCTCCACCCCATCGGGGTATCATACATCAAACATACAAAACATTAATCAAGTCAAGACAATGCTTGAACTTGACATTAGGAACCACTTTAGTCAACATGTCTGCGGGATTCTCTTTTGTATCAATCTTTACCAAGAGAGTATGACCCTCGGTTAATACTTCTCTAATGAAATGATAACGCACATCAATGTGTTTTGTTCGGGCATGATGAACTTGATTCTTTGCTAGGTGGATGGCACTCATACTATCACAATACACAGGAAGTTGATCTTGCACCACTCCCAAATCATCCAACAAACCTTGCAACCATATAGCTTCTTTGAAAGCTTCAGTCACTGCCATATACTCTGCCTCTGTAGTAGATAGAGCCACTGTCGACTGCAGAATAGACCTCCAACATATTGGACCTCCTGCCAAGGTAAACACATACCCTGTAGTAGAGCGTCTCTTATCCAAATCACCGGCATAATCTGAGTCTACATAACCAACACATAAATGACTGTTGTTCATATCCCTCACAAATTCTAAACCCGCATCAATAGTTCCCAAAAGATATCTCAAAATCCATTTGACAGCATTCCAATGCTCTTTTCTAGGAGCATGCATGTAACGACTGACCATACTCACGGCATGTGAAATGTCAGGTCGTGTACACACCATCGCATACATAAGACTCCCAACAGCATTAGCATAAGGCACATGTGCCATAAACTGAATCTCATCATCAGAGGAAGGACACATAGTTGCATTCAGTTTAAAATGAGCAGCAAGAGGAGTACTTACAGATTTGGTTTCTTTAGAAATGCCAAATTTTCTTAATACCTTCTTCAAATATGTCTTTTGAGATAAACACACCTTGCCCTTCATTCTGTCTCTCTGAATCTCCATGCCAAGAATCTTCTTCGCATCTCCAAGATCTTTCATTTCAAATTCAGCTGACAACGTACATTTCAGCTTCTCAATCTCAGACTTACAAGTAGATGCAATCAGCATATCATCTACATACAAAAGCAAATAAATGAAAGAACCATCACTCAGCTTCTTCAGATATACACAGTGATCATGGTGGCTTCTTGTGTACGCTTGGCCTAACATAAAACGATCAAATCGTTTATACCACTGTCTCGGAGACTGTTTCAGTCCATACAACGATCTTTTCAACTTACACACCAGATCGTCTTCACCGGGAGATTTGAATCCACTTGGCTGAGTCATATAAATCTCCTCATCTAGATCTCCATGTAAAAACGCTGTTTTTACATCCATCTGAACCAGATTCAAGTCATACTGCGCTACCAAGGCTAACAAAATACGAATAGAGGAGTGCTTCACAACTGGAGAGAATACTTCATTGTAGTCAATTCCCTCCTTCTGGGCATAGCCTTTTGCAACTAGCCTTGCCTTGTAGCGAATCTCATTTTTCTTCACTCCTTCTTTCTTAGCATATACCCACTTACATCCAATCGCTTTCTTGCCCTTAGGGAGCTTGGCAAGAACCCAGGTGTCATTCTTGTGAAGAGATGTCATTTCTTCACCCATAGCATCTTTCCATTCTTCACACTCAACGCTATGAATAGCTTGTGTGTACGTCTCGGGAATGCCTTCATCAGTAACTGGTAAAGCATAAGTTACACAATCTCGAAACCAACCTGGTTTCCTGATATCCCTTTTCGGTCTGCTAGAAGCAATTGACTCTGGAACACTCCTATCAGCCTCTGTTTCTAACCCATCTTCGGAATCATCAGCACTGCCCCGGTCAACCGTAACTTCATCTGTTTCAACAACTGAATCTGTCACCTCTTCAGAAGCAGGTCCCACTGGTACAGTTTCATCTGGGACTTGTGTAACAATATCAAACTTCACACGTTGCAGATTCTCACAATTACTGCTCGCATTCTCCACCTGATGAGAACTCTTAGGCTTTAGCATAGCAGCTTCATTAAACGTAACATCCCTGCTTATAATCATTTTCTTGGTAACTGGATCCCAGAGTTTGAACCCTTTGACTCCAGTCTTCATGCCAACAAATATTGCCTCAACAGCACGAACTCCAAGCTTATTGTCCTTCACATGATACCAAGCAGGACAACCAAATACATGAATCATATCATAGTCATAAGCAGGCTTACCATACCAGAATTCCATTGGTGTTTTGCCTCCTAATGCAGATGAAGGCAACCGGTTGATGAGAAAACATGCATAAGTAACAGCTTCAGCCCAGAATGCTTTGCCTAATCCAGAATTAGACAACATACATCGTACTCTCTCTAGCAGTGTACGATTCATCCTTTCTGCAACTCCATTCTGTTGTGGTGTTTCTCTAACTGTGAAATGTCTCTTGATTCCCTCATCTTGACATACTTTGTGAAATGGATCACTTGTGTACTCTCCACCGTTGTCTGAACGAAGCACTTTGAGTTTTCTACCCGTTTGAGTTTCAACTGCTTTCTTCCATCTCACAAATATTTCCAGAACATCACTTTTCTGTCTCATGACATACACCCATACACGTCTAGAATAATCATCAATAAAAGAGACAAACCAATGCTTACCTCCCAAAGAAGCATTTTTGGAAGGACCCCATACATCTGAATGAACATAATCTAGAACTCCACTAGATTTATGAATTCCCTTACCAAAGCGAGATCTTGTCTTCTTGCCTTTTACACAATGTTCACAGAAATCTAACTTACAGACAACAAGCTCTTTCAACAGATTTTGCTTAATTAAAGCATTCAAAGATTTCTCACCTGGATGTGCAAGCCTCATGTGCCATAGCATTGCAGATTCCTTAGCAGCAACTTCACTCTGCTCAGCTGTAGCTACATCCCCAGTCACTGTTCTCCCATTTAAGTAGTACAAGTTGTGATGACGTGTACCTTTCATAACAACCATAGCTCCAGAAATCACCTTCATAACTCCATTTTGGCCATCAAGTCTTAATCCTTTGGATTCAAGCATTCCTAAAGAAATCAGATTCTTTTTCATACTTGGCACACACCTCACATTTTTCAGTTCTCTAACCTTGCCATCATGCAGTTTCAGGCGAATACTACCAATTCCCACAATGCTACAAGAATTGTGATTTCCCATCAATACTTCGCCCTCAAACTTCGTAAAATTTGAAAACCATTCTCTATTTGGAGTCACATGAAAAGTAGCACCCGAATCAAGTATCCATTCATCATCTTTTGCCTTAGAGTTAGAAGATAACGTGGTTAAAGAGTAATCTGACTCATTACCTGTGTCTTTACTGGACTGGACGACATTTGCTGCACTTTTGCCTTTCCTGTCCCGCTCCTTGATCTTAGGACAATCCTTAGCCCAATGGCCTTTTTCATGACACCACGCACATTCATCCTTAGCCAGACGCCCTTTTGCTTTCGAGTATCCTTTACCCTTACCAGGATGTTGGCCAACATTTTTCTTGTGGTTTGATTTTCCGCCTCTCACTACAAGAGCATCACCACCATCTTCTCTGGAGATATCATCTCTATCCATCTTTCGGAATTCTTCACTACGTAATGATGTAGCGACTTCATCATAAATCAGCTTGTCTTTGCCATGAATTAGCGACTTAATCACGGGTTCATATTTCTCCGGAAGAGAATTCACTAAACACAAAGCTTTCTCCTCATCTGGAATGATCTCATCATAATTAACCAACTCCGTAAGAAGTTTGTTAAAGGAATCCAGATGCTCAGTCAGAGTTGCACCCTTCTTCATATTGAACCGATACAAATTTCTTTTTAGATGAATTCGGTTTGCCACATTCTTCACGAGGTACTTCGCTTCAAGTTTTTCCCATAATTCTTTCGGCGAGGTCTCATGTTGATAGTTCACTCTGATATCAGCTTCCAAGCAACCCCTGATCGTAGCCAAATAAAGCCTTTGATTCTTCTCCCACTGTTTGTCTGACCATTCTTCTGGTTTCTCTATTCTCAAACACGGTTCCAAATCCAAATGTTCAAGAGCATCAGACACATCTGTTCTCCACAAACCAAAGTTATTGTTTCCATTAAATTTCTCTACATCTAGTCTAGCTCTGTGATACACTATTTTTTCAGATTGACTAGATTCACCCATTGTCGCAACACAAGCAAATTACACAAGAGAAACAACCACAAATGCAAACAACTGACTTCACAGGAATTTCGTCGAACACCTTCCGTGCACTAAACTGAACACACAAATCCAAAGATTGCAACCGCAAACTCTGATACCAATTGTCGAGACTAATGGCGCAGCGGAGGCCAAACTCAACACACACAACAACTCAGTATAATGCACAGATTAACATAGACAACAAAACAGAGAACACACAAGGATTTAACGTGGTTCGGCAATAGCCTACATCCACGGACAAAGCGAGAGTGATTTTATTACCTCACAGTGGAGAACACAACAAATCACATACAAAGCTTACACAAAATCACTTCAGCTCACTCACTCTAAATCTCAGAAATTCAGCTGCTGCTCTCATATGTTTCTTTGTGGCGGCTCCTACTCTCTCTGTATGCTCACCCTTACTACATAATGATACCATATATATATAGTATGGATGTGAATGACCTTTACACGCAACGGGCCTACAAAGCATTATAACATAATAATACTTTGACCAAATGCACGTGAGCAGCAGTCTTCACATTATCTACAGGATTATAAAACTTTCATGAGATTTTGACTGGACGTTTGCAAATAGTTTGAAATATGTGAAATTTAGCATGAAGCAGCGAGTTTGCATAAGTTTCAAATATAAGATTCTTTGCATATTTTTTTGAAAACATAGTTTCATTTATGCATTATTTTGAATAAGTGTAGTTGAGTTTTTAATGTGGAACTGTCTCATATGTATAGCTTTAAAATTCATATATATCTATCTGTGTATCTGCCTTGTGCGCTACAATTTGGCGTGTGCATGAGACCAAAATACATGCAATTTCTATGTGTGGTGTGATTTGAAATATGAACACACTCGAGTTTTTCTAGTAAAGAGTTAAAAATTCCATTCTTGAATTTAGTTTCACATGTGTGCACTTTGAATAGTTTATAGGAATGTTTCAAAAGGTTACAGGTATGATATGCTTATACAACAGCACATATAAGCAGTTTTCATTTCTTAAATTCTAAAAATATGTATGTTGTTTCAAATGCATAATGTTTTGGAAAGGCACACACATAAATTAATCGTATAATTTAAGTATGAACAACTTCAATATGCATTTAGTCTTCAAAACCCAGTCTTGCATTTCATAACATTGTGAAGCTTGAATATATGAGTATATTGGTTTTGGAGATATGGTTTCATACATTACATATTAGTTATTAAAGTGTCATCGTTATATAGTTGGATTATCATTCATAAATGGATGGCGGCTGTTGAAGTGTCATTGTGCTTGGATAATTAGTGCATTAATTTGATTCTAATTAGTGCAAAACCAATATACTCATGTATTGCAGTTGTTGATTGAAACCTTGCATGCCTTAGGACAAGTTGGTGGGGGCTTGCTTGCTATTACTGATAGTATAACACTCAAATAATAGCAGAATACCCAAATTGCTATATGAGGTTGAGAGCTACACCAAAAGTCATGTAGGGGTGCTCAATATTATGAAACGCCGGGACAATGATGATGAATAACTCCAATTGCTGAAGGAGTTGAAGTAGAACTGCTATGGTGAGATGGTGAGGTGTAGTAGGGTGCTTAAATGAATAATTGATGTACTGGAAGTAATTGAACCATCTGCAATTAATTCATGTGTCAATTATGATTGTCAGTTCAACATTTAATTAGAAAGCAGTTATATAAATATGTCGTCATGTAGTACAAGTAATTGAATCCTGTTATTTGTTTATACACACACACATATACATATACATATACATATACATATACATATACATATACATATACATATATACTCTTTACTAGAAAATCCAACATTTAAGATTTCATGTTGTTTCTTCATTTCTTTTACATGCAGTTTATGTAATTTAAACTTGCCATATGCACGTATTTACTATCAATATATGATTTTCAGGATTTATTTGATAATAACATATTCATGCTCATCTTTAAGGAAATGATATTAAGGTATGTGGATCATCACATAGGCAACAGATAGTTGAAATTGTGCTATATTATTTGGCTAGAAATTGTTGTGCTATATAATTTTACCATCAGTGAAGTGGTGGATAGGACATGAATGTGTACATATCAGGTTATTACTATATTTTACCCAAACATTTTAGTATCCATAATGACAGATAACTCTAGTTTTTTCACAACACTTCACATATAAAGTTCAAGTGCCAGTATAATATTTATATGTTTGCTTACCCAATCAGGCCTATACTATGGAGCTGGAAGCTGAAATAACTAAATTTAAAGAACAAAACCAGGAATTGGAGAGGAAAGAGGTACAATTTTGATAGTCTATTGTTATTTGAGCGAATTAACTATGGAATTGGTAGTCACATTTATTTTATGTAAATACCCCTTCCAAATTTGTTGTGTTAATTGAATAATATGATCCTAAATCTTAATATGTTTATGTTGCTCTGTCACGGAGTGATCTAGTAGTTGAGATCTACTTTTTTTTAAAAAAATTTATTGTAGCAGCCATTAAACTAAAATATACTACAAAATAACGAAGCAAGCTTCATGAGTAATAGCTTAACACATTACGTACTAAATCTTAATCTGAAAATTGTCGAGTGTAATGGGTATTAATCTTGAATTGTTACTCGTGAACCTTGTATTGAAGGGTTAATGCTTATTAGCTTTTATGAAACTTTAGATACCACTTTCCTTAAGTGTTTCTATTACTAAATTTTTATGCTTAAAATTTTAAACTATAAAGTTTGTTTGGGTATGTTTTTTTTAAAAAAAAAAAAATGTGTGATCCTCTAAAGAGAAGAGAGCGCACACACATATATAAGTTTGTTTGGGTATGTAAAATCTAGTTACATGCACCTATGGTTCCTACTTTACTATATTTAAAATAGAGCATTGTTAGGATGAGATACAATTTGAGATAGGCGAAGCCAAATTAAGATGTCGATCTACTTATTCCTAATTAATCTGGTTCGTTAGAAAGGTATGTTATCATCTTCGTCAGTTTTGGTAGAATCGCTTTTTTATGTTTATTATGTACATCCTTTCACCTTTGGTCCAATTTGATTAGATCGCCGAGTTTAATGTTATTTACTGCAGTGACTCCTCTTCAATATGTGTTAAGGCTTTCATTTTGATTCAAGCTGGTCCTGATTCAACATCATTCTAAGGTAAATTATATTGATATAATGATATTTGTTCTCTATTGCATGGATTTGCATATATCTTATCTTTCATGCTTGACATCATACATATGTGTATGGTTTAATATTAGTTAAAAGCCCATTATAGATTGAAGTGCTTTTTAAATTTACATGTAGTTGAATATTCAGACCTCACTGCTAATGTTTGTTCGGTCCAGCCCATCTTATGTTGATGTTCATTTATTTATAAAACAATTTTCACTTCCAGGAAGAATCCTACACCCATCCAGTTAGAATATGGTTCACCGCAACTAATTTGTAGTTGATTATATTTTTGCTATGAAATATAATAACATTGAGGATTATTTTGGTATGCGAAAACTGAAGAATTGATTAAGGAAGTAGAAGATCCATCTGCTGAAAATGTTGTAGAGGTTTTATTGAATTGATAGAGCGGGAAAAGAAGAATATATATTACACAACCAAAGTTAGTAGGGGATTGTAGAAATAGAGGTATAATATTAAACATGACATTCAGCGTTAATGACCTTATCATTTTTTAGAAAGCATCAACATGCAAGGCCTATAAATCAATGAATATGATTTTCAGTTACTTCCAAAACTACTTCACATATATTATATTAGCATAAGGAGTAACTATGCTTTGAACTTCATTGTTGAATAATAGTAATTTATCTCTAACAAAATAATTTACTTCTTAGTGATTACATGTATCATGTTTTTATTGCTTCTTTGTACCTGTTTATTACTTATTGGCACAAATGGAAATAGCAAGCTTTATTTATATATGTAGTTGGGTCTTTCATCATCACTTGGGAAGTTTGCTATTTCCATTCATAATACATGTGGATTTAATTCAATATAAACATCAAAAATCAATAAAGCAAATAAGTAATAAAGCCATGTAGTCTGTAAAAATGTACAGCCATGTAGTGAGTAAAATGTCTAAGTATAAGTATAAGGCAAATATACCAAGTGCAGATTGATTAAAGTCCAAAGTACATGTATAAATAAAATAATGTTTGTTATTTTCGTTCATACTAAATCTGGATCTAATTCAATATAAATTAACAGTGCAGTAAATATAGTATGAATATGAATTGCTTAAACATAGTATGCAATCATTCATGCCATTCCTCCTCTTCTGTTAAGCATTTTCATAACTTAGCAAATATAGTATGCAATCATTCATGCTTAATATATAATATGAATTGCTTAAATTAACAGTGCGGTAAATATAGTATGAATATGAATTGCTTAAATATAGTATGCAATCATTCATGTCATCCCTCCTGTTCCGTTAAGCATTTTCATAACTTAGCAAATATAGTATGCAATCATTCATGCTTAAATATAATATGAATTGCTTAAATTAACAGTGTAGTAAATACAATAAATATAATATGATCTGATATGAATTGCTTAAATTAACAGTAAAACAGACTAGATATATGAATATCCATTGCCTGGGTTGCTCTGCAAGAATTCCAATTTTATTACTTACTGCTTATGCCTGATGAGTAAGGTGTTTTCTCAATATGAAACAGGGTACCTTAAATCAGGATAAACCATTTAATTGCGAACCAAGCTCAAATGTTTATGTTAACCCACTAAACTACACTTTGTTACTGCATCCCACTTGTTTTCAGCAGCAACTGTGCAACAATATTTCAACAATAACTATTGTGATTTGTGGTGCCTTATGTAATGAAGCAAGTTCTTTTGGGGAAAAGATCGGTCAAAGAAATGAAGATAATCTTTTTATCATTTGACCTTGTTTAATCACATGTTAACAAAAACATTGTTATGTGTTTGAATGTTAATAACCTATAAGTCAACCACCTGTTAACCGGTAGCTGATATTTTTCCAGTAGTATTTTAGTCTTATATTATGTTTGAAATTTCAAAATGTTGCATATACTGTTTTAATGATCAAACCGACCGTTAGGGAGGAGGTTTGCTTACTGTGACTTGACCAAAATCAATTTAAAGCCAAATAAACCTGCACTTCTTCCACGCTGTTTTCTCCTGGATGCCCCCTGTCTCTCCTCAGATATAACTGATTTTTTCTCTGATTCAACAGATCTTTCCAAACCGGGTATTCCCAATCCCCTTTACATCCGATGCCCCTTGTTTTTGCACGCATATACCATTTCCCCTTTCGATTCTGTAGATCGTTCAAATCCGATGTTTCCCCTTCAAATCATTCGTCTGCCGATTCTTCAAGCAAACATCGATCCTAAGTTTCCTAATTTAGTTTAATTTTCAAGGCCGGACAAATCCCTAATTAATTTTCAAGAACCAAGCTATGGCTCAAGGCAATGGTAGTCGGTAGAAAAGTGAAGAAGGACGCTGGAGGTAGAAAAGGGCCAAGCGGACCCCAAAAGAGGGGCGTCAGTCGATCCTTCAAGGCGCGGAGCCTCTGTTTATCTCGCCGCTGTCTGAAACACTAAATTCCCCAGAGAAGGCAGTGATGTCCCTCAAAATGGTTGCTGCAAAACAAGTTCACAACAGTTTTAGTTTTAGGTAGTAAGACGCCACCAGTTTGAGCTTATAATGTATGGAATGCTCTGCTTATGCAATTGCTAAATTGTTTGAACATTATTCTTGTTTTTGTTTTAGTTCACAATATATAATTGCTAATTGCTGCAAAACAAGTTCACAATAGTTTTAGTTCACAATATATAATTCCAGTTTGAACATTATTCTGGTCCATTACTTATCATTTGTTAAAATTTATTTTAATTCAGATTGATCACAAGTTTAAACTAGCTTAAACTTGTAATATATTCTTGATCACCTAGCTGTTTATCAACACAAATTCCGATCTACAAATTCTAATTTAGTGAATGCATGCTATCAAGAAACGAAAAGAGGTGAGTTTGTATCAATCGTTTGATTATGTGTATTTTTTGTTTATATTTGTTTAGTTTAGTTTTTGTTGAGTCTATAATTCGTTATATACTTCAAATTGCTGAAAGTATGACCGGAATTATATTTATATATTAGTGTGGCTGTACTAAATCTTTAAAAGACTCCTGCTTAGTTCGATAACATCAAAGTATTATACAATGATGAGAATACTTGCTGATTTTGTATGCCATATTTAGCTGGAACTATCTTTATTGAAAAAAAAAAAACTCTTTGAGGTTAAGATGTTATGCAGTTTCATTAATTTTTTTCAACTACATGTTAAAAATCATACCCAATTCAGTGCAGCTATAGACAGTTGGTCGTAGTATTCAATTTGGTAGACCAAAGCGGTTTAGGAGTCATTTTTGAGGTTCGTGACGTTCGAGCTCGAGTGATGTGCAAGATGGTATGGGTCACCATGAAAGCTTAGGTAGACGTTGATTCACCCTCTTTCATGAGACTAACATATTAGAGCTTCACAACGGGAGGTGGTACATGGTTCATCATCATAGCTCTGTCATGCATGGATGAGGTCAACAAATGGCTTTTGGCTTAGTACAGGTATCATTTTACAAGAAAATGATAGAATACATTTATGCTATAAAGTAGTGTGTATCCAAGCACATAGCAGTGCTCATGATGAGTTTGATATTGTTATTTTTTGTTTATATAAAACGTTAAAAATATGTGAAAGAATTTGATTCATTTCAGTATACTTTATTGTAGGTATAAAAAATTGTTTTGACTTTATAAGTTAGGTTGCTAAAGTGAATTTAAATTTTTGTGACTTTTAGTTTTCAGAAATGAAAATTTTCAAATATATTACTTGATTTATTATGGAAATTGAAATAACATTCTCATACAAACTTTATAAAGTAGTGCAGTGGAGAATATATAAGTTTTAGAAGATTTAAATTTATAGAAGTGGAAAAGGTAAATGATATAGAAGTGGATCAGAAACCGCCAAAGTTAGAGCATGTTTGAAAAAAAAATGAATTCTAAAACCAAAATAGTAACAATAAAACAATGCAGTCAACCAAATAGGGAAGCGTAAGCCATCCTAATGTTAACGTGAATACAGAATCAGAAGACAATAGTAATAATAAACCAATGCAATCAACCAAATATGAACAAAAAATCAGATGCTAAAAGCTGTTAAGGTGAAAATAACAATGAATAAGCAACATGCAATGTCAATATTACAAACGCATGAGTCCAAATCCCGTCTACTTCAATGCATCAAGTTGAAAGTCCCAATAAGGAAAGGCATCAGCACAAGATAGAACATCGGATGGTATTAACAAACAAAAGGAAAAAAAGGTATATATGTATGTGTCAGTTGCATATGATATAGTATTAGTTATGAGTGCAAACATGTATTACTCTTATAGTATTGCTGTATTAAGTTTTAAATTACAACTGCTGATATATTTATTTTTTAATTTATAGTTGCGTACAATATAGTGAGCATTAATGTGTGTACGTTAACTTACATGGTATCAACTCCAGTATTGAATTAACATGGCCGATATATCTGTCAGTTATATATTATGCGTACATTAAACCATTATAGTAAGCTTGTATGTTCTAAGCTTGTATTAACTGATCTTGCAATTGGATGCACATATACATGATACATGGGACTAACTAACTAAGCTTGCGTGTGCATTTAGTTGTAGTAACAGTTTTATGTGCCACTGCCAATCATATATTATGCTAACTGGCCAACCAATCAAGTTTCACTACAAAACGCACAGGGAATTGCGACGGCTAATAGGCATTGGCGGCCGTCGCAACGTGCCGTCGCAATTTTAGTCGTCGCGATGCCAAATTGTAACGGCTTGAGTGACGGCTCCATTGCCATTTTAGCGACGGCTGGCAACGGTAAATTGCTTACGTGGCAAGAAGTTGATTTTACCGCCAAGCCGTCGCAAACCGTTGTTAAGCATTACAATTTGGCCGTCGCAAGCCGTCGCAACATACCAACCAAATTGGTGTCGCAAGCCGTCGCAAACCGTCGCAATACTGAAATTTTTTTTTGCACTGCAAACAGCAGTTCCATTCCTTCAAGCCACACAACCACAAACCAATCCAATACCATCACATTGGCCACTATCAGACCACTATTATCCCATCAATTCGTCACCAACTCAAACCAAATGAAAAAGAAACCAAAATTAAAACCACCATCATAAAATATCATCACATAACATCCAAAACACTATATCCATTGTCATATATCGTCGTCATACACATCAAAACATACCATATCGTCATGAAAACACACCATAACGTCACCAAAACACACCATAACATCGTCAAACATACCATATCGTCATGAAAGCAAAGTATATGTACATACCTAAGCATAAACCAAAGTATATGTCATCCAAACTAATCTTCCGCCGCCTCGTCGTCGTCGTCGTCTTCGCCTCCTTCACTTGTAGCGTCTCCTCCCTGCCCAGGCATAAACCCATACTCCTGAAGGTAAGCTGCAATGCGCTCATCTACGTCATGTTGCATCTGGGTTTTTCGCCAGTCCATCATTTCGTTCATCTGCTCCTGCATCCGAGCAATAGTCTCCTCCTTCATCGACCTCCTAAAAGCACTCTGAGTAGCCTGCGAAATAATTAAGTTCACATTAAATTTATTAGCTCCTGATTGTAAAATAAAACGCGTTATGTTTCCAATTCAAAACATTAATATAAAGTGCACTAATTAATACCCACAATTTATATATTTATGGCATCACATCGTTGTAAATTATTAAGTTTGTAATTTAAGTCTTACCTCATGATTACTGTATCCATATCGCCTGTTACGAGAAGGCGGCTTTATGATAGAGTCCCATATACGATCAGACTACGATCAGACTCCTGATTACCGGTTCGAGGTTGATACATCCAACTACGATCACGAAAATAATCGGACATTTTCCTGATTTTCAACAAATATGTTAGAAAATTCGATCGAATACTATATTAATTGAAATCTTGTAAAATTTCATTTATAACTACTACATGTTTTCGTTTATTACCTTTTTGCTTTGACGGCTAGTCTACCTACTTCCCATTACAAATATAATAACGCAAGTATATTTTATAAATCATTTCAGGTTAAACGGTTCTACAAAATTTCGGCAGCACTTCCCTTTGGTCCCGGTATCGTATACAAATGCGTGTACACAGGGAACAAAAAGGAAGTGCCATCGAAATTTTGTTAACCGTTTAACCTGGAATGATTTATAAAATCTGCTTACGTTATTAAATTTGTAACTTGTCCAAAATACTAGGACAAATCCAACAATATTGTATCAGATGAATATAGATTTCCGTTTTGTATAAAAACGAATACCCATATAATGATCATATACAACAAATGTCGGACGGGGCCAAATTTATCTAAGGGGTTCACATAAATAGTCAAAAAAACATTTAACCTAAGTTTAAATCAAAAAAACAATTCAAATGAAAAAAGCGCGCTTTATGTGCTTTGGGCTTTTTTGCGCTTTGTTAATAGGTGCGCCTTAAACTTCAAAAAAGCCCCTTAGTTGCGCCTTGCGCCTTTTTCCGTCTACGCTCGCGCGTTAACTACATAGCGTTTATATAATAATTTTGCCTAATTTCAATTTGTAAAATAACATGACAGTGAAAATTATGAAGTATAAATTAGTTTTAGTTAATTTTAGTTTAATGTATAAATTATGAAGTTAATTTTAATAAATTAGTTTCAATTTTTGAAATACAAACTAAGCTTTCAAGTTAATTATTTAATTTCAATTCAAATTTAAGGTGTTACGTTATAAATATGTGATAATCATAATCAAGTTACTACAGCAAACCAATCACGTTTACATACATGATAATTGTCGTTTTCATGCTCCTAAATCAAAGTACATATGTGATAATCAATGATTTCAACCTCCTAATCAATTCCACTTATTCCCAAATCAATGTATAACAAAAGCAACATCATATGCATCTCACAAGACAACCAATTTCATGTCCATAGACAATGAATTTACAACCCAATTTAAACATACAAATTAACCCTAAATAACTCTAAATAACCCTAATTAAACATGAAATAGAGTTTAGAAGACATACCGGCACGATTTGAGAGGATTGGAGTGGCTGAAATCGGAGCAAGGGCGAGCGACGGCGGAGAAGAGGGTTTTTTTTAAATTTTCGTTGCAGAAATGATTTGGGGAAGAAAGGGTAGCAGTTAATTATCTCGTCCCGTGCAACGGTTTGCGACGGCTTGCGACGGCCGCTTTTTTAGCCGTCGCCCTCCCCCGTTGCAGATTCAGCCGCTCTTTGTAGTGTTTATACGTATGAACTAAGCTTAAATGCACATATACATGATACATAGAACTGACCAAACTTGCATATGTATTTTGCTAATATTTTACTGTCAACTATATATTATGCTTAGCTCATTTTCATTCAAGCATATATGTTTCATTTCGGTTAATACTCAATTTACATATCTTTTTTACTGTGATCCTAAGTTAATACTCAGTTCATTTTTACTGCCATGAACTAAGCTTGTAGTTGTAATTGCGTTTGAACTAAGTCGTGAACTAAGTTAATAATCGGTTCATATGCCCTGAAGTCATTTATTTAAACATTAAGCAAGCCAGTTAAATTTTCGTGCCAATATTTCAACTGGAGTGATAGTTAATACACGATATATCTCAGATCGACTAACATATATCTATCAACCTTTGGATAGAGGCTTGGAGATTGAAGAATGAAGTTGCAATGAAACGACCCGAATTTCCGTACTCTTTGAGTCGACTAATAACACCACACATCTACCTCAAATTGCACAGAAACACGAATCATTATTAGAAAGAAGTTAGAGGATGAGAAATAGAAAGAAAGAAATATTAGAATAGAAGAAAACGAAGATCACAAACTCACAGCGGAATGAATAAAGTACAATATATAACATAACTTTTGAAATACAAATCAGTAACTGTATACATACCATCATCAGAGCATAAGGGTTATCTCTGGAACTGTTATAAACACCTGTTTCCAGATACAACACTACACACAACGGAAAACATGATAGTCTATAGCTGACTGGTGAAGTCTCCTTCTTCGAGCTCCTCCAATTAAATCTGAACAATCCCGACTACTTGACTGCCCGTACAAATTTGGGCACACAAGAGTTTAGGGAAAACAACAAAATAAACTCTGGGTCAGTCATGGGACTGGTGTGAGTAAACTCCAACCATTTGTTTAACTTTCAAATTTCTTTCGAAAGAAATGATAATCATAAGACCGATCCACACATAAACACGGATGGTTTTTACCTTACGATAACCAAAAATATTTTTGATATCAAATCCAGTGATATTACAATAATGTCTACATCAAATAAATAACGATCTAGCGGAACGCTTGCATCTCACGCTCCATATATAATATTAAATCAAAAACCGCATGGCGCTTATTGGAGATTGGATTTCCAACATGACAAGGTATGGAACCACCTTCCGATAGTGTATCTCTAGAGGCGAATACACTGGGTTCAACAAGAACTTCTTGCAACCCGGCCCTCACATGACCGACCATTAATTTCGCTTGAGTGTATCGAATGTATATCACCAACGGTTGGGATCAGCAACCGTTTCCCGAAAGGGACAGCATCGGTAGATTAAAGAACAAATGGAATTTCTCTAGATAGGTGATTATACATCTTAATGGGAGCGACCCACATAGCCATGTAAGGCTAGAGGTTTAATTCCAGAACATATGGCCACCATTCACTTTGAATGCCACTTAGTCAGATCCATCAGAAATCATTAATTGATTCCTACAAAAATACTCAGATTGTTAGGCTAGAGAATTTTCCCTTCTTTGCCACCAACTTCATACGTTTGAAGGAATCAACGTACGTAATCCCTTTGGAAATACTCTGTCAGACACTCGTCCATACAAGTTGTCCTGGGTCTGGACAAACCGAAGGCACCGTTCGATTAATCCATCTTGGGTAATTTCTACCTAGGTTAACAAAACAGCCCTTGCATTTTTCCTCCGTCTTCAACATCTCTTCAACATAAGTTGATTCATAACGCTTATATCAATACAGAGTGGTTTTCAGATATTAAATCTGATCCCGGTCTCCCCATATTGACAACGGAGGTATAAAATAAATCAAAACTTTGATAGTCGATGATTTAACTATCAAAGAAAACATCCATACAGTCAACGGTCCTATTTGCAAATGGAAATTCTATCGATCAACCACCAAGCAGTACTGGCGCCTATTTATATTAAGGATTAATTGACAGGAATAATCCGAAGTTTGACGTGTCTTCCTATATTAATCCGAAGTTTGGATTATTTTTAAATAATCCCAAGTTTAGGGGGTCCCTTCCCTTATTGGTCCCGATGGCTTACTAACTTGTTGTAGCCGGTTATCAAACTTAAATTATCTTCCCTAAACGATTTTTATAGAGTGGGAAACTAATTTGGGGAAGACGAATTTAAGTTTGATAACCGACTACAACAAGTTAATAAGTCATCGGGATCAATATGGGAAGGGACCCCCCAAATTTGGGATTAATTAAAAATAATTCAAACTTCGGATTAATATGGAATGACACGTCAAACTTCGGATTATTCCTATCAATTTATCCTTATATTAATTCCTTATTATATTATCGATTCTAAATCCATTTTCAATCTTCCATATCCTTTCAAATTTCTATTTTTCTCTCTTGATTACACTTCTTTTACAGAAAAACACTAATTATAACGGTAGCGTTATAATCGTTGCCTCCAAATATTTGATTTATAAGTCATTTGTTTTAATGACAACGTTATAATTGCTGTATAGATTTACAAAACATTTATTATAGCGACAGCGCTAAAATCGCTGTTTTAGATTTACAAAGCATATATTAAAACAATAGCGTTATAGTCGTTGTTTAGATTTACAAAGCATTTATTATAATGACAGTGCTAAAATCGCTGTTTAGATTTATAAAACTTTTATGATAACAGTAGCATTTTAATCGCTGTTTAGATTTATAACGCTAGTGTATAATCATTGTTCCCAAATAATTTGTATATAAAAATATAACTTGTACTTGTAAATTAAATAAATATATAAATAGATTTGATTCGAAACGGAAAGTAAAAATAACTACTTCCCTAATTCGATATAATCGAATTCCAATAAATAACTCTCTGTCGAATAATGTCCATTCGATCAATATTCCAAACTTTGGGATAAATATATCCTTTCAGATTAACTCAAGTTTCACTTATAATCCTTTCCATTTGCAAACCAATTTAAATCGTTGTTTCCTTTCAAATATGAATAACATTCCTTAAATAGGAATCTATATTTGATTTATCAAATCAACCTAATTTTACATGCAGATTTCATTACAGATTCAGATTGAGTCATTTTATGATTCTACATTATATTTATAAAATCTTGTTTATAAAACTGCTACTAATACCTTCCTATTTATATTAAACAATTTCCTTTTCTCATTTTAAAAAATATTCACAAGCATAACTTATGAAATCAATTGTATTTGATTTCTATCATTCATTTCTCGTTTAATAATTCCACATAAATAATATTAAATTATTTCAAACATGAATAATATTAAGTTATTTCAAAACATCGCGTTGTATTTTTATGGCTATAAATATTGAAATACTAATTTATTAACATGTTTCAATTAAATAATAGAATTTAAATATCTTTTATAACTACTGCGTTTAAATCTCACTTCAAATATCTGTGTCAACACTGTTTTCCACCTTGCTCATATAAATTCAACTTGAATTTATATTTATCCTATGATTTTATCAAATTTGTAAATATTGTTACAATCAATTTCTTGTTTAATCTCATTTAAACAAGTTTCTATTTTCAATTCTTTTGAAATTTAATTTCTAATTTGGTAATAAATTTCCTTTTTAAATTTTCAACTCCCTTTTCTATATTCTAAAATATTTATGATATTTAAGTATCAAATCCTAGGCAATGTATAACTGAAACACAACGTAATCAATCATCAATTGTATATCACATCAAATAATAAAATCAATGAAACAATGATATAAATGTTGAGGAATCCAGTTGGATCCCTCCAAGCTGTTTCCCTGCATCCACAGATGTTAATCAACATCACTATATTATTTCACATCAATACGAAATGTCATAGTAAATAGAATTAATAATTGATCAATGGCATAACTATTTCAATCATTCAACAAATTTTAGCAACCATTCATCCAAACAACCATCACCTAGTATAAAATATGCTATAAATAAATCAGAGTTAGTGAGATTACTCACATTGGTTTGTAGTTGACCATTCTGTTATTGTTTTGCTAAAGTCAAACAGACGTGATTGATTTTATCAGGAAACTCTAGTAACCCGGTTCTTGGACATAATAGTTCCACCACGAAGATCTAGTTGTTATGATTCCAATGTGACTGTTCACGTCCGAATTTGTTAACATATGTAGAAGTTACGCGATTATAACCATTCATATTTTTTAAATTGGAATATAAATTCTTAATTATTTAATTAATATATATACTGATTACTTTCCATAATACTGTACTTGGCCGATGTATTCCCTTCGGCTTCATCTTCCCAGTTATACACCTCGTGCCTGGAGTATTCTCATGACCGAACTCCTTCACTTTTCCTCCCATCACAAACCGCCATTTCTCGAATCGACAGCATCTCATTCATCCCCTTCGCGAATGCCACAGAACTACCACCGCCATATGAAGCTCGCATCATCCCACAGGAGTCCGACTTCGACAACACTTCCTGCCATGCTACAGAATACCGAATAGAATTGCTCCCATGTCCCACCCCCATTCGAAAATCACAACTGACATTTTTCTCCTGATCTCAATCCCATTCACAGTAAACAAAAACTCAACTCCATCCATACACCAAACATGTCGCAACTTTCTCCTCCCATACAGACCATACTTGTTCTTTTCATCCTCATGTTCTCTCCATCCCCGACGAGAAACAGTCCGCAATCCTCCCTTTCCACTTCGTTGTTTCCCTCGAAACCATTGCCGTTCTCCACCTTTTCATTTGAACTCCGCCTTCCACCCATCTCCCCTCGCTTCGAACACCGCCCCTCCTGACCCCTTAAACCACTAGAAATTTGTCTTTTACTCTCGGCGTTCGTACCCCTTTCTCCGCTCATCCCACAAATCAACTCACTTGGATTTTCATTTGGTCGTTGATTTTTAATTGAATTTATGAAGTTCATTCCTTTCAAGTTTTGCTTTTTGGATCTCAGAACGTGAAATGAGGAGGAGAGAAAGTATTTAAAGTGAAGACAGCTTGAGAAGCACGGAATGTGATAGCGTGGGGGTCACGGTTTCACTTGACTTGGCAAGCACGGTTTCAAACAACTTGGATTGCACGCTGCTGAGTGCCTTGCAAGGCACGGTTCTAATAGTTTGGACGACACGGGTTGAAGAAGGTGGAGAGCATGTTGTTCGAAGATTTGGTAGTCATGTTATATATATATATTGACATGTCGGTCTTCTATGTTGGTAAATGACCCTTACTGATCCCATATATAGGTTGTACATCATATGTAGTTTGTACTTCCCTATTAGTTTTGGTTTTACAAATCAAGAAGGAACGACCATTTTGGAAACAAAAAGGAAATATTAGTGTAATTTAGAAGATAGGATAGACATGTGCGTAGTTCTAAGGAATGAACAACTATATTTAAATTAGAAAAATAAAAGTACTTCGTTAAATGCTACTTCATTTATATTCGAGCCTCAAACGACAGAAGTAAGAATACGATCGTGTCCAGCGAGATACCACGATCCCAAAAATATAATAACATCGGTAGTTTAACTTATATTACGAAATCCGAAAATATTGATATAGGGTTCAAAATACTCCAAGTAAAAAGTTGCATATTTAATTAATTAAAAATTGCAGTAAAATTCTAAAAACTAAATAATAACTACGCCTCAAAAGAACCTTGTCCAAATTTGTAACCAATCTCTAGTTATATTAACTAAACTGTTATGGTCCATAAACGATTCTACAACGACTATTTCTAAATTTGATTTGAACATAACTTTTTAACCCCGCTATGAAATTTGGATTTTTCACATTCATTGGAAAGGTATTTTCAAATAGATTCAAATATTTCTTGTTTTGCTAAAATCCGATTTATTTTGAATCCTGTACATTCATTTGAAATTTGAAATCGAATTTTCAAACTACCGCGCCATTTTGAACTTGTTTTAAATTATATTATAAATTATGCTTTTAAATATCGTTTTATTAAATAAATTCCTATATATAATTCAAATCAAATATTTAAAACAAATTTAAATATTCAGAATTCAACAGCTGAAAATCCGGGTCGTTACATTCCTTACCCCTTAAAATAATTTCGTCCTCGAAATTGCTAAGGTAGGAAAAATGCTACATACCCTATTAACTAGGTCCGTAAATCCTTTTTGGCCAATTTATTTCAATTAAAATATTAATTTATTCTTAATAACGAAAAATTTCAAAAATTCTGAAAATTTTCTAACATTTTAAATTCTGAAAAATTTCGGCAGCATCTCCACTGCACGGCTCAATCGGTACAACCACAACTCGCCTTTCTAGGCCTTCTCCAATCCAAAAGAAAATTAAAAAGCCAAGCGGCTTGCCCATAGGCTCACAAAATTCTATCTCTTGCGTTACCTTCCATTTGATGCCTGCTCTACATTTCCATCCCAATTGATTTCCAAACAAATAAACTCTTGGTTTCCTAATTCACTAATCAACTTTCTGATTAGTTCCCTTCCATTTTATCAATTCAAATCTGGTCTCTATTTAAGTCAACCCACTTATCATACTTGAATCCAAATGATTCAACCTCAATTAACAACACCCAATATATTTTCACCTTGCTCATTCATAAGTCGAATTCATATTGATAATTTGAATCTGAACATTCCTCATAATTTAATTTCCTTTGGAATTATTTCTAATTCAATCTAATTTTATATAAATCTTAACCTAAGTCAAATTTCAATTCATTTGATATTCAACTTATACAAGTTAAATTTTAATTTCAGAATTCAAATTCCCGGGTTTTATTTCAAATTAGCTTGAAATCATATACATCTATATACATATATTTATAATCAACCCAATTCAAAACATTTGAATTTCTAAATCATCTTGTCCTTTTCAAACCAATTTTTCATTCCCAAATTACTATGGTAGCAATCCGTCACTCAGAAACTTGAAAATGAATACTGATAATGTCGCGACCCATTATCAGTACTATTTTCTCGCCACTGAAGTGATTTCAGTGCTTAATCATTTTCAAAATCCATTTAAAACCATTCTTGTTCAAAAATCCTTCAAAGTAACGTTATGTTACTATAAAAATACTTCAGAAAATATTTTCTAAACACCTGGAATTTAAATTCCAATTCTGGTTTGAACTTAATCTTGGTTTATCTCATTTGTATACATTATCTGTATACAAATTATATAACCATTTCAATATTTCATAATTCCATTTGATTGTAATAATAATCAACGCAATCAATAATTTCAGAAAATTATCCCTTTTGTATCAAAAATATCTCTTGGGCAAAATTATAACATTTACCCACTTTAAAACAATATTGTGTCAAATTGTTCTGTTCGAGGGTTTAGAAACACCTATCGATATAGTTGTACATCCTGTATCGACCAGAATTCATAAACCACTCAACAAATCAGCCAACACAATTTAAAACAATTTTTATATCAAATCTACAAATACGCGCTCTTATATAAATCTCAACTCAATCCAGGGTATTGCTAACCCCATCTCTATTGAGTCATGCCACAGAGACAAGGTTACTACTCAACCTTCAGCTCTGATACCAAATGAAACGAACCGAATTTCCGTACTCTTTGAGTCGACTAATAACACCACACATCTACCCCAAATTGCATAGAAACACGAATCATTATTAGAAAGAAGTTAGAGGATGAGAAATAGAAAGAAAGAAATATTAGGATAGAAGAAATCGAAGATCACAAACTCACAGCGGAACGAATAAAGTACAGTATATAACATAACTTTTAAAATACAAATCAGTAACTGTATATATACCATCATCAGAGCATAACGGTTATCTCTGGAACAGTTATAAACACCTGTTTCCAGATACAACACTATACACAGCGGAAAACTTGATAGTCTATAGCTGACTTGTGAAGTCTCCTTCTTCGAGCTCCTCCAATTAAATCTGAACAATCCCGACTACTTGACAGCCCGCACAAATTTGGGCACCCAAGAGTTTAGGGAAAACAACAAAATAAACTCTGGGTCAGTCATGGGACTGGTGTGAGTAAACTCCAACCATTTGTTTAACTTTCAAATTTCTTTCGAAAGAAATGATAATCGTAAGACCGATCCACACTTAAACACGGATGGTTTTTACCTTACGATAACCAAAAATATTTTTGATATCAAATCCAGTGATATTACAATAATGTCTACATCAAATAAATAACGATCTAGCGGAACGCTTGCATCTCACGCTCCATATATAATATTAAATCAAAAACCGCAGGGCGCTTATTGGAGATTGGATTTCCAACATGACAAGGTATGGAACCACCTTCCGATAGTGTATCTCTAGAGGCGAATACACTGGGTTCAACAAGAACTTCTTGCAACCCGGCCCTCACATGACCGACCACTTATTTCGCTTGAGTGTATCAAATATATATCACCAACGGTTGGGATCAGCAACCGTTTCCCGAAAGGGACAGCATCGATAGATTAAAGAACAAATGGAATTTCTCTAGATAGGTGATTATACATCTTAATGGGAGCGACCCACATAGCCATGTGAGGCTAGAGGTTTAATTCCAGAACATCTGGCCACCATTCACTTTGAATGCCACACCGTCAGATCCATCAGAAATCACTAATTGATTCCTACAAAAATACTCAGATTGTTAGGCTAGAGAAGTTTCCCTTCTTTGCCACCAACTTCGTACATTTGAAGGAATCAACGTACGTAATCCCTTTGGAAATAATCTGTCAGACACTCGTCCATACAAGTTGTCCTGGGTCTGGACAAACTGAAGGCACCGTTCGATTAATCCATCTTGGGTAATTTCTACCTAGGTTAACAGAACAGCCATTGCATTTTTCCTCCGTCTTCAATATCTCTTCAACATAAGTTGATTCATAACGCTTATATAAATACGGAGTGGTTTCTAGATATTAAATGTGATCCCGGTCTCTCCATATTGACAACGGAGGTATAAAATAAATCAAAACTTTGATAGTCAATGATTTAACTATCAAAGAAAACATCCATACAGTCAATGGTCCTATTTCCAAATGGAAATTTATCGATTAACCATCAAGCAATACTGGCCTCTATTTATATTAATTCCTTATTATATTATCGTTTCTAAATCCATTTTCAATCTTCCATATCCTTTCAAATTTCTATTTTTATCTCTTGATTACACTTCTTTTACAGAAAATCACTGATTATTACGGTAGCGTTATAATCGCTGCCTCCAAATATTTGATTTATAAGTCATTTGTTTTAACGATAGCGTTAAAATTGCTGTATAGATTTACAAAACATTTATTATAGCGACAGCGCTAAAATCGCGGTTTTAGATTTACAAAGCATATATTATAACAACAGCATTATAATCGCTGTTTAGATTTACAAAGCATTTATTATAACGACAGCGCTAAAATCGCTGTTTAGATTTATAAAACTTTTATGATAACAGTAGCATTTTAATCGCTGTTTAGATTTATAACGCTAGCGTATAATCATTGTTCCCAAATAATTTGTATATAAAAATATAACTTGTACTTGTAAATTAAATAAATAGATAAATAGATTTGATTCGAAACGGAAAGTAAAAATAACTACTTCCCTAATTCGATATAATCGAATTCCAATAAATAACTCTCTGTCGAATAATGTCCATTCGATCAATATTCCAAACTTTGGGATAAATATATCCTTTCAGATTAACTCAAGTTTCACTTATAATCCTTTCCATTTGCAAACCAATTTAAATCGTTGTTTCCTTTCAAATATGAATAACATTCCTTAAATAGGAATCTATATTTGATTTATCAAATTAACCTGATTTTACATGCAGATTTCATTACAGATTCAGATTGAGTCATTTTATGATTCTACATTATATTTATAAAATCTTGTTTATAAAACTGCTACTAATACCTTCCTATTTATATTAAACAATTTCCTTTTCTCATTTTAAAAACATATTCACAAGCATAACTTATGAAATCAATTGTATTTGATTTCTATCGTTCATTTCTCGTTTAATAATTCCACATAAATAATATTAAATTATTTCAGACATAAATAATATTAAATTATTTCAAAACATCGCGTTGTATTTTCATGGCTATAAATATTGAAATACTAATTTCTTAACATGTTTCAATTAAATAATAGAATTTAAATATCTTTTATAACTACTGCGTTTAAATCTCACTTCAAATATCTGTGTCAACACTGTTTTCCACCTTGCTCATATAAATTCAACTTGAATTTATATTTATCCTATGATTTTATCAAATTTGTAAATATCGTTACAATCAATTTCTTGTTTAATCTCATTTAAACAAGTTTCTATTTCCAATTCTTTTGAAATTTAATTTCTAATTTGGAAATAAATTTCCTTTTTAAATTTTCAACTCCCTTTTCTATATTCTAAAATATTTATGATATTTAAGTATCAAATCCTAGGCAATGTATAACTGAAACACAACGTAATCAATCATCAATTGTATATCACATCAAATAATAAAATTAATGAAACAATGATATAAATGTTGAGGAATCCAGTTGGATCCCTCCAACCTGTTTCCCTGCATCCACAGATGTTAATCAACATCACTATATTATTTCACATCAATACGAAATGTCATAGTAAATAGAATTAATAATTGATCAATGGCATAACTATTTCAATCATTCAACAAATTTTAGCAACCATTCATCCAAACAACCATCACCTAGTATAAAATATGCTATAAATAAATCAGAGTTAGTGAGATTACTCACATTGGTTTGTAGTTGACCATTCTGTTATTGTTTTGCTAAAGTCAAACAGACGTGATTGATTTTATCAGGAAACTCTAGTAACCCGGTTCTTGGACATAATAGTTCCACCACGAAGATCTAGTTGTTATGATTCCAATGTGACTGTTCACGTCCGAATTTGTTAACATATGTAGAAGTTACACGATTATAACCATTCATATTTTTTAAATTGGAATATAAATTCTTAATTATTTAATTAATATATATACTGATTACTTTCCATAATACTGTACTTGGCCGATGTATTCCCTTCGGCTTCATCTTCCCAGTTATACACCCCGTGCCTGGAGTATTCTCATCACCGAACTCCTTCACTTTTCCTCCCATCACAAACCGCCATTTCTCGAATCGACAGCATCTCATTCATCCCCTTCGCGAATGCCACAGAACTACCACCTCCATATGAAGCTCGCATCATCCCACAGTTGTCCGACTTCGACAACACTTCCTGCCATGCTACAGAATACCGAATAGAATTGCTCCCATGTCCCACCCCCATTCGAAAATCACAACTGACATTTTTCTCCTGATCTCAATCCCATTCACAGTAAACAAAAACTCAACTCCATCCATACACCAAACATGTCGCAACTTTCTCCTCCCATACAGACCATACTTGTTCTTTTCATCCTCATGTTCTCTCCATCCCCGACGAGAAACAGTCCGCAATCCTCCCTTTCCACTTCGCTGTTTCCCTCGAAACCATTGCTGTTCTCCACCTTTTCACTTGAACTCCGCCTTCCACCCATCTACCCTCGCTTCGAACACCGCCCCCTCCTGACCCCTTAAACCACCAGAAATTTGTCTTTTACTCTCGGCGTTCATACCCCTTTCTCCGCTCATCCCACAAATCAACTCACTTGGATTTTCATCTGGTCGTTGATATTTAATTGAATTTATGAAGTTCGATCCTTTCAAGTTTTGCTTTTTGGATCTCAGAACGTGAAATGAGGAGGAGAGAAAGTATTTAAAGTGAAGACAGCTTGAGAAGCACGGAATGTGATAGCGTGGGGGTCACGGTTTCACTTGACTTGGCAAGCACGATTTCAAACAACTTGGATTGCACGCTGCTGAGTGCCTTGCAAGGCACGGTTCTAATAGTTTGGACGGCACGGGTTGAAGAAGGTGGAGAGCATGTTGTTCGAAGATTTGGTAGTCACGTTTTTTATATATATATTGACATGTCAGTCTTCTATGTTGGTAAATGACCCTTACTGATCCCATATATAGGTTGTATATCATATGTAGTTTGTACTTCCCTATTAGTTTTGGTTTTACATATCAAGAAGGAACGACCATTTTGGAAGCAAAAAGGAAATATTAGTGTAATTTAGAAGATAGGATAGACATGTGCGCAATTCTAAGGAATGAACAACTATATTTAAATTAGAAAAATAAAAGTACTTCGTTAAATGCTACTTCATTTATATTCGAGCCACAAACGACAGAAGTAAGAATACGATCGTGTCCAGCGAGGTACCACGATCCCAAAAATATAATAACATCGGTAGTTTAGCTTATATTATGAAATCCGAAAATATTGATATAGGGTGCAAAATACTCCAAATAAAAAGTTGCATATTTAATTAATTAAAACTTGCAGTAAAATTCTAAAAATTAAATAATAACTACACCTCAAAAGAACCTTGTCCAAATTTGTAACGAATCTCTAGTTATATTAACTAAACCGTTATGGTCCATAAACGATTCTACATCGACTATTTCTAAATTTGATTTGAACATAACTTTTTAACCCCGCTATGAAATTTGGATTTTTCACATTCATTGGAAAGGTATTTTCAAACAGATTCAAATATTTCTTATTTCGCTAAAATCCGATTTATTTTGAATCCTGTACATTCATTTGAAATTTGAAATTTGAAATCGAATTTTCAAACTCCCGTGCCATTTTGAACTTGTTTTAAATTATATTATAAATTATGCGTTTAAATATCGTTTTATTAAATAAATTCCTATATATAATTCAAATCAAATATTTAAAACAAATTTAAATATTCAGAATTCAACGGCTGAAAATCTGGGTCGTTACATGCAATATTTTGGGAAGTTTATTTCAGTATTCTTATGTTATTTGTGTTGGACCCTTTTTTTATTGAAATAATGTTGTTGTATTTCTATTTATGTTTGAACGTTGGGGTTTAAAACTTTGAATTCTGATGTGTTGTAATTTGTAATGGGCTTTGGGTTTTAACTTTGAATTATGATCAATGTGAAATGTTTTATTTTATGCTGCAGTTTTTGCTTTATTATGTAGTCATATTGATATAATGGTGCGGTTTTATATTTAAATTTGCAATTTTTCTTTATCAGTTTTTTTTAAATGGGTCGGGTCAACCCTCTTATTAAACGGGGATGAGTTCACTTGTTTATTAAATGGGTCAAATGGTTGAGTTTGTTTACGCCTTCTATGGATCGAGTCAAATTTTACCTGATCTATTAATGATCCGACGCTATGGACTCGACGCGACCCCTTTGACAGATCTGATTTTGTTTGCTGCTTGTATGCCATTTGCTTTGTTTCATGTTAAAGCATCGGTGGCTTCCATGCAACTTCTGACTACTATGTAATATGGTATCGAGATGTATTGTTTTGTCTATTTAGTTGTTTCTTGGAAGCTATTTTGCAAGCTTAATGTGACTTAAAGAAAATTGTTGCTACTAAAAAAAAAGAAAAAAATTGGTCGTTGCCTCTACTATGAAATAAATATTTAACTAAATCGGTTATTATGATTAAGTGCAAAGGAATTGTGTTGTGCCTGAAGCTTGCAAGTTGCATCATGGTTGTTCTATGTTTCGTGCAACATTGCTCTCTTATATATAGGAAGTCGGATGGTTTCAGATTGATAACTGATTATGCATATCAAGAGCTTTTGAAAGATTATTTCGGATTTTGATTTGGATGTTGATTGTTGTGTGTGATGGATGTTTTACCCTCGTGTTTATTTTATTTTTCTTCACCAAAAATGTGCACAATTGCAACTTCTGTGTTTGCAAATTGAATTCATATAGATTAGTAGGTTGGAATGAACTATTACAAGTTGTGGTGATATTTGTTTGAGTTATAAATTTTGGTCAACTATATCAATATTGAAATGTTGATTCATCTAAAGTAATCCACCAACTCATGTAGATGTCATCCCATTTTTAATTGAATTTGATAGTTATTCATGAATCTATTGGGACATTCTGGTCTGTCACATAACTTGCACAAAAATAGCACTATATAGGTGATTTTGTCATTTGTGCCTTTTTTATCATCTATTCTTAGTCATTTTGTTATTTATGCGTTTTTATAATCCATTTTTAGTTCACGTTCTTCAAGACGGATGAGATTATCTTATTTAAAAGTCAAAAAACTTATGGTCTGTTTATGATAGTTCAATAATACCCGAATTATTTCTTACATATACTTTCTGCATTCTTTAATTTATTTTTCATTGGTATGATATATATTTCAAGTTAATATTTTTTGGCTTGTCCTTCTATTTTTCAAATACAATAATAATATAGAGTTATAAAAAAACTCAAAATTAAGAGTACATTAATCATTGTTGATATAATATAAATGTACTTGTAAATGATATATATATATATATATATATATCAATATATTGATAGCAGATCCTCGGTACAAGTTGGTTACATATACAACTGTCAGTGTAATTGAATTTATAATTTTACAATTGCTATTTAAAAAAAACAAATTAGTTAAAAAAAATTAACAAATATTTTTTTCGCTATTATAATATAATTTAACGGTCGGTTTTCCCACCGTTGTACGGTAATACTAGTTAACAATATTGATATTTTGCACAAATTCCTGGTTTCAGTATAACAACAATCAATGTTCTAGAACGAAGTAGTAGAATAAGCGATTTGGTATGCTTGAAACCTTCATAGTTTAACATTTTAATACTGCAAACATTATTATCGCTTTTTTCTCCAATCTTAATGATTATCTTTTGCTCTAGAAAATTTATACTGCAAACCATACTGCGATCTTATTGTAGATTAATTTCCATGAAAAAAAGAGGGCTGCAACAATTTGTTGATTTTAAAACCATCGAACGTGGCAAGAACAATCGATACCATCGTATAATTAGATCAAGAATCAGAAGCAATTTGTACATAGTTTTAGAACAAAATGAAAACTGAAATCTGATAATAATTAGATTGTACCAAATATTTGGTTAAATATAGAGATCTGAAGAAGGCGACGATCTGAAGGAGGCGACCGGTTGGAACGCGAGATCGGTTTCATACGAATTGGGGAAAGGACGAAAATTTTGGTGAGGAAATAAGGAACGAAATTGGTGAGGAGCGAAATATTTTAGAGAGAGGGAACAATATTCTAGGGAGAGGGAATGAAATATTTTGTTTTCATACAAACAAAATTTGGGGGTAATAATGAAATATTAATTAGTTAAGTATTTAGGCATAATAAAGTAGCTTGTACAAATTAGTTGTAGCTTTATTTGCATAGTGTTGGCGTAGGAAGTTTGTTATGCCATTACTACGCCAATCTGAATTTATATAAAATTAGCGTATATGTAGAAATGGCATTGGAAATTATCTACATCTTCACTACATTGATAATTTTGACGTAGTAAATTTCCTACGCCATAACTATGCCAATCCGAATCTATAGAAAATTAACGTAGACGTAAAAATGGCGTAGAAGATTATCTATGTCTTGGCTGTGATTTTGCCGTAGTAAATTTCCTACGTCATTACTACGTTAATATGAATTTGTAGAAAATTAATGTAGGCATAGAAATGATGTAGGAGATTATCTACGTCTTTGCTACGCTAGTAATATTGACGTAGTAAATTTCCTACGCCATATATACGTCATAATTAATTTTCTGCATATTACAGTAGGCATAAGAAAGACGTAGAAAAATTCCTATGACTTTACTACGCCATTACCTCTTTCTAATTATTTCTTACTCTTTCTCTACGCCCTGCATTTTGGCGTAGGCGACGTAGGAAATTTTGTGTAGAAAATTGATGTATTTTCTTGTAGTGAATAGATAATATTTTATACTAGTTGTCGAATTTTGAAAAATCAGAAGAATGCTGCTATTTCACTATAAAAATCAAATTATAATCATGTAAATTTCTATTCGTTTAACGATACGTGTTTCTAACACGTACCATCATACAACAACTCTGATGGATACGAAATTTGTAATCTTACAATAATTCATCATACTGAAACATTGAAGCTAGTTTCGCCGAATTTTGAGATCATTTGAAAAATGACTATTTTCACGTGTTAACGAAAATCGATTAAAAATAACTTGATTTCGGGACACTCAAATTATTTGATAATAAACGATTATTATTGTTCGTATTCAAATAGAATTTAAATATCTTCAAGGTAAAATTAAATTGATTTTAAATTCAAGGTTTACAAATTTTGAGTTAATTCAACAATCAAATTCTCATATAAAGTTAATTCAATCTTAAAATTAATTGTTTTAATATATATATTTTTAACAAAGTTAAGCTGGTCTTTATAGTGGCTGTAGCCACTTCATTATAACTAATAAATGATTTCATGAGAGTACAGGAGTTAGACACATTGTCTAGCTGCTACTAAGCTGGTTGATGTGCCAGCACAAAAAAGAAAATACAGTGAAGCTGAGAGCTTCATCTACTAAATGTACCAAAGTTTGCCCACAACTAGAGTCATCACTCGATCCCAAAACATTGATGTACTTAGAAAAGAATACAACAAGGTTTGGAACAAAACACAGATTTGGACCACTAAATTCCCCATTCGGATCTCAAGTAGTATCATATAAAAGCGACCTATTAATCTCACCTAGTTCACCATCCTCAATTAGCTCAAAACCCTCGCCATAACCTGGTACGTCAACCTCCAAAGGTCATCATCAGTGTTGGTAACATACTTATAAAACATGTCTTCATAAGTATCTCATCCCAGATCTTTCATGGATCCAAGAGTGGCCACCCAAGATCCAATAGATTTCATTACGAGTCGAGGTCTTATCAGAAGGAGCAACTTCCATATCCACTTTTTCATCATCACCAAACGCATCAGTTTCCTGGGAAGGATTAAGGTTATCATAGGTAGGTTTGAAAACAAAAAGATGGGCTTTTTGAACCCATTTCACAATAGAAGTCAAGGTTTAAAGGAATCAAACCTACAAAATAGTAGTCGAGGTTGTTTTAAATCTGGATTACTCTCTATTCTTATATCTAAATTATTACACTTATACTATTTATTTTCTGAATTTCTCTGTCTACTTCTGAAAATTATATTTAGAATTTTGTAATTGGTTATTCCGAATCCCTTTCTCTCCTTTCCCTATTCTTTTTAGATTTTTGCAGTTGTGCTAAACATATGTCTAAAAAGAGCATATGAATACGTCGAAACAGGCATGAACTTGTAAGTCTAATATATTACATTGGATTATTTGTTCTTTTCTTTGTTTTGCGTTTGGGTTGGGAAGTAATATGCATTGAATGGAAATAATCAAAAATTAAGGCTAAATTTGAATACGTTTAGAAACTACAAATAGAAAGGAATAATTGGAATAAAAGCAATTGGACAAAATTAGTGCCTATTTGATAGATTTGACATAAAAAAGACTGTAATCAGAAAAATGGCATAATAATGATAACTGAATTAAAATCAATGGAAGCATGCTAATTTGTAATGTGAATCTTGTACTCAATGTTGACGGGTTTATCCTAATACTCCTTTCTATCAGACTTTAATGTAAGCAAGTTAATTTGTAGCATGAAGCCAATATTCCTTATTGTCGGGTTTAGCCTAGTACTCCTTGTTATCGGTCTTTGGTATAAACATGTTAATTTAAATTGTATGCCCAGTACTCCATGTTGTTGGGCTTAATAAAATTAAATTGTTTTGAGGGCCAAATCAAAGGTTGGGGGATTTGAGGCAAGTTGTTTGAGATCTATTCCATGTAGCATACCATATTTATACTTTCGGTCTCACTTGAGGCAATAGCATGCACCATGTTACGTTATGATTGTAAGTCGGTCCAATTGAGAGGGTGTGAGTGTGTTCCGAAGAGTTAGTGTGCGTGCACTACCTCAATTTAGGGACATAAGCAATTTTCACATCCATGGAAAAGGTTATGTCAAATCGTTGATGGGCTACGGCCTGATAAACCCAAACCCATAGTGGGCGTAGGTTATCCAAGATTCGACGCAGCCGATCGCTTAGGTAGTATTAGGAATTTTCTTCCTAACTTGTTCAATTCGTAGAAGTGCAAAACAGTCAACATCACTTTTGAATCTTTCGAATGAGAATACTTATACCTTTGTATAACATCTTTTATGATATCTCTATTTTATTATTTTCAGTTTTAGGTTTGCACAGACATTTACCCCTTTATTGCCATTAGACTGTTGTTTTATTTATTTGTCTCCTCTTATTAGTTAGCTTAGAAATTACTGTAGCCCAACAGACATTTTGTCTGACCCGTTTTCTCCTTCTTTTCTTTCCTTTTTCTTCCCCCATGCTATCAAGGATGTAATGGATAGCTCGGATTTCTTTATTAACTTTTCTTGGAAGACTCTTGTAGAGGTGTATCGTTTATCTTATTTTTTTTTCATAATTTGCTTGTATTTTATTTCTGCTATTTGGGGATACTTTTGTTTGTACTCTGATATTCATTATGTGACCGAGATTGAGACATGGTACTTTTATGGAACTTTGGTTTATTTGAGATGATTTGAATTTGGTTTGTCCTTTTTAACATAAATTTTCTTTTCTTCCGCTGTGACTTTATTTTCTATGTCTTGTAAAAAAATCTTAGTCCCTGCGATGTTTATTGTCTTTGAACCTACAAATCCCCGCATTTCTTGAAGAGATTATATATTAGGATTGTAATGGCCCGAATTTCCAAACTCCTTGTATCGACTAATAACACCACACGTCTAACCCAAATTGTACAGAAATACAAATCATTATTGGAAAGAAGTTATGAACACCGTCCAACACAAATTGTATAGAAGAAAACGAAGATCACAACTCATAGCGGAACGGATAAAATATATTAGACAACATAAACTTTGAAATACTGTAACACCCCGTGTATTCTATAACTGTGAAATTCACAAATTTAAGTATAATTAATCACAGATCAAAGAACTAAGGGAAACGGGATACGCCATTGCGTTTGTCTCGGAAAAATACGCGAAATAGAGTCCGAGTTTTCGAAAAACGGAGTCCGTATGAAGGAGATATAGCCTTCGGAAGTTTCTGAATTAAGTTTAAAATTCGAGCATAAGAAAAATCGGGCCCAATTGGCCAGGGCGGGAAAAGTCCCGCCTAATGCACCCAGGTCGACTGGGCTGTCGACCTGGTCTAGCCAGGTCGACAGGGCTGTCGACCTGGTCCAGAGCCAGGTCGAACCCAGCCCAACCAGGCTGGCCTAGTCTATGTTGGTCGATTTTCAGAAGCCTGCTTTGTCATTAGGGCTAGGTGGCAGGCTCTAATTGGTCTCTCTTTCGAATGAATGGCTACGATCAATCCAAGCAACATCGATGGTCCTAATCAGTTCCTAAACTCTATAAAAATGACCCTAGACTCAACCTAATCTATTCATTCAAAAATAAGAACAAAGCCATCATGCTGCGGAGGAACGACTAGGAGTAGCCACCAAATTGAGAAGAAGATTAGGAGGCAAATTCTAAAGCATAAAGCAACCTAGACAAATCAAATCAACGCCTAAGTCAAAAGAAATCGCATCTCCAAATCCCTAAATTGGAGAATTCGCCACACAATTGTAAGTAGAGTATTATTTTGGTATGAACAAATAATTGTGTTGGTTTGTATACTTGATTTGTGGCGATAAAGTAATTCATATTTGTGCGTTACTATGATTCTTATCGATTTGGAGTATTGTATACGTTTGGATATTCTCGAATTATGTTATTCATTATAAAAACTACATGTTTGCGGTAGTTTTATGCAAGTATACGTTTGGAATATTCGCAAATTATGTAATCCATGTTGAAGCTACATGTATGTAGTTGTTTAATTGAAATTCATGCAAGTTTGGGGTTTTGCTACTATGCCATCATAATGTGTATTTTTATACAAAAATCATTTTGTGAGTAATTGGAGCAAATTTGGGTTATTATAATCCATATGAAATTATGTTGAAAATTTGGCATCATGATCGATGTATTAAGCCATACTTTTGCACTAGAAAACCTCTTTGCGAACTTATGAATATGACTAGGCTATGATTGATATTTTGCATAATTGAAAACCATGTTAGGTCCATATTGTTAACAAGAATTATATGATGACATATGTGGTACATAGCTAGGTTAGATTCAAAATCCCATTTGCAAGTTTGCATGACTAAAGTAAAAATCATGATTTCATGTTAGAAATATTTATGCCTGCCATGGTTATGTGAATAGATTTAAAGTCATGATTTAAGTTGGAATAATTCAAGTTGAACTATGCTTTTGTATTAGTAACAAAAGTAAGCCCCTTTGTAAACATGTAGGAACCTTATGAACATGATTTGCTTATGTTCGACATTATGCCTAAATAAGAACATAGGTCTATGTTGTAGTTAAGACTATGTGTCAATAATGATATCCAATTTAGATTCTTAACTTAACTACAAGTTTACATGCTTTGATTCATGTCACTTATGCTTTATGACCAAAGTATACATTACTACTATGCAAGTACACCAGTTTCTGATTTGTAGTTCCAACGTTGTGTTGCAAGTTCATGCGTTCACATTCCCCTTTAGTGTATGAACGTTTTAAGCCTCCCCTTTTTCTCATGGCTAAGTTGGGCTTAAAAGCCTAAGCCCAACATATAAAATAAACGGACGTATTAAACGGGGGAAAATAACGTTGGGTTAAATTTATTAATAAATGAAAAGATAAAGTATAGGGGCCCAAATTCAAGTATGGGTTGGGCCCATGATTGGTGTAACCTTCACACCATTGACTTTTAATAATGGGCCGCAAATATTTACATATAAGAAAGTAAAGAAGAAAGACAAAATATGTAAATGTAGAAAATACGATATGTTTAACCCGAGGTTGGATTGAGTTGTGATGTAAACCTGCCCGGAACCGCCCGGCTGTCCAGTAGTCACAACAATACCTATCCAATGTGGGTGGTTAAACATGGAGCCCAATAAGGACCCGAGGTTAGACTGAGTTGTGGCGTAAGACTGCCCGGAACCAACCGGCAACAGGCAGCCACAACAATACCTGTCTAATGTGAGAGGTCAAGGCTTTAATAAGACAATTAAGGCTGAGTCAGGATTGTTAGGATTAAGTGGACTAAAGACTTAATCAAAATGGAACATGCTAAACTAAACAGACTGATTGGGGGTTAGGTTAGAAAACACTTAACCAACTTAGCATGTTGGTTAGAGATAGAAAACCTAGTAACGGGGGACCCTTTTCAGCAGTAACCCTATAAGGTGTATCATGATACCCTGAAACTAGGCAGGGTGGGGCACGATTACTGGGCTGATTGTAAGAGGTCAAATCGACGGCGGTGGTGTGGCAGTGTAGGTTCTAATGGGGTGCGGGCGTGCACACACTCCGGCGCAGAAAAATAAGGCACTGGGCACCAGTAGCATACCTGTGCATTCTAGGATTGTGTCGGGCCGCCACCATGGGACTTGATACACCCCATGGTGGGACCAGCACAGGTAACTACAACATTGGGGGCCGTAAGACACATGTAACTATGCGAGTAGGAGCCGATCATCATAGAATGGATCACTTCACCCTGATTATGGGGTGCCAGTTGGGAACTAGTTTATATGGGTTCAGAGATTAACATGGGGTACGACAGTATATTCGACCCTAGACAACTTAACCAAGTTTATAGTGCTTTCCCACTTTTTGTTTATACTTATCATACCCAGTTCTTTGTTCATAGACAGAATAGTCCTAGACTTACTCAGGCTTTATGTCTGACTCTACTTTTCTTTCGTCTTCTTTTCTTCCGTTTCCCCCCCCCCCCCAGGTCCACAGGGAGGGAACACTGCAGCTTGACCGGCCTTAACATCCAGCTTGAAGAGGAGAAATGTATTGCTTGGACATTTTCGTTTTGAACTATGGCTTTGGACAACCACTATGGGGCCTTTGCAGTTTACTTATGATTTCTTTATGCTTCTTTAAATAATGTAATCAAGACAGATTATGAAAGAGTTATGTTATGTTTTTTGAAAGGATGTAAGACAATCATGGTGATGTTGCTGTAACACGTATTTGCTTTCTTTTATGAAATAAAAGTTGTTGTTTTTCCGCTGTTTACAAATATGTGTTCTTATATCTGTCTTGTATATCTGTGACTTATACTTATAAACCTCCACCAAAATTAGGGCATTCCCTTTGAGAGTGACCCTAACGGAGGTGGGGTGTTTCACTTGGTATCAGAGCATAGGTTTACCAGATAAGATAAAAAGTTTTGAAAAATTTATTTTCAAAAAGGAAATTTAAAGAAGCATTTTTAAAAGAAAAATATTATTTTATTTTAAAAAAAAGGCAAAGTCTCCCCCCAAAGCCATAGGTACTATCTCTTATCCTTCGTTTTGAATCTATCCTTTTTGTTTCAGCATGTCCGAAGAACTTAACTTGCCGGAGGGTGTACCAATACCTGGTTGGTTTAGACGGTTCTTAGAAGCAAGGGCCACTCAGCCAGGTCCTACCGTTCCTCCTCCCACAGCTGCAGGAAATCATCCAGCTGCAGCAGCGCCTCTTCCTCCACCTCCTCCACGGGGAAACACGTTTGCTAAGATATGTAAAGATTTTAAAGCTATGGGAGGAAAGGATTTCCATGGAACTGAGTCCTTCGTGGCAGCTAGAAATTGGCTGAAAGAAACTGAGGACCTATTCATCATCTTTGAGGTAGAAGATAGACAAAAAGTACAACTAGCAGTATGGCTATTAAAGGGCGAGGCTTCCTACTGGTGGGAAGTCACTAATGCAGAAAGACCAGTGGAGACATGGGAGGACTTTAGGGCAAGGTTTGAGACTAAATTTCTCTCAGATGCGGAAAGAAGTTTGCAGTTGGAAAAATTCTTATTTCTTAAGCAAGGGGACAAGACAGTCAGAGAGTATGTGAATCAGTTCGATGAGCTGGCTAGGTTTGGGCTGGACCTAGTCAACACCCCGCACAAGAAGGCTCTCCGTTTCGTCAAAGGGTTGAACGAGCCATTACACAGTTTGGCCATGACCCATATACCCATGGGAGCCACGTATGAAAGATTGGTGCAAATGGCATTGCTGAATGAGGAGGATAAGGGTAAGAAGGAGGCAAAGGCAGAGAGCTCTCAAGGAAAGAAAGAGGGTTTGCAGCCTAAGAAGACAGACTTTAAGAAAGGCGGGAAAGGCAACAAAGAGAAGAGGAAGTGTAATTTCTGTGGCAAAGTGGGGCACTTAGTAAAGGACTGCCGGAAAAAGAAGGCCAAGGAGAATGGTGGGTGCTTTTCTTGCGGTGAGACGGGCCACAGGGCTAAGGACTGCCCAAAGAAACGAGGACAGGGGCAGAGGGCTGGATCCACCTCAGGGGCACAGGTTCATGTGCTAGAAGCGCCACCTCTGCAACAGCGAGGTATAAATACTTCTGTAGAAAGTGTAGTTTATCTTTATGATCACCCCGTTCGCACTTTATTTGATTCTGGCGCGTCACACTCCTTTACTCGTCTGCTTTAGTAGAATCTCTGCACCTAAAAACTAGTATGGTAGAGGACCCCTTAATTGTTTCAAACCCAATTGGGGGCCCAGCTCATTTGTCTATGATCTGTTTGGGATTGAAAATTTCTATTCTAAGTGTAGAATTTCAATGTAGTGCCTTTGTTTTGGGCTTTTCGGGATATGGTTTGATTTTGGGTATGGATGGGCTATCCAGTAATGGGGTCATCCTTGATTGTGAAAAAAGGGTTGTTAGGCTCCTAACCCAGCTCGGTAATACTTTGGAAATTTCTTGTAATCCCTCGTATGCGGTTATGCTTAGTTATCTTGAATCGCTAGATGCCTCTGTTGAAAATTTGCAATCCGTTAGAGTGGTCCGGGAATATCCGGATGTCTTCGAAGAGGTGAAGGGCTTGCCTCCGAAGCGGGAAATAGACTTCCGCATATATCTTGTAGATAATGCAAAGCCCGTTGCGTTGCCCGTTAGACACATGGCTCCACGAGAAAGGAAAGAGCTCAGTAAACAGATTAAAGAGCTTCTAGAAAAGGGGTTCATTAGGAGGAGCATTTCAGAATGGGGCGCTCCAGTGGTGTTCGCTACAAAGGCGGATGGTTCACTTCGTCTATGTGTTGACTATAGGGAGCTTAACAAGCTAACGAAAAAGAATAGGCACCCTCTCCCTAGAATAGACGATTTGTTTGACCAGCTTGTAGGAGCGTCTGTTTTCTCCCAACTCGATTTAGCAACCGGTTTTCATCAGCTAAGGGTGGCTGAAGATAGCATCGATAAAACGGCGTTCAGAACCCCAGACGGCTTCTTTGAGTGGCTTGTCATGCCTTTCGGCTTGACAAATGCACCTGCTTACTTCGTGGACCTGATGAGTAGGGTATTTAGAGATTTCCTCAACAAATTCGTAGTGGTCTTCGTAGATGATATCCTTATCTTCTCAAAGAGCGAAGAGGAACATGCTCAACACTTAAGGGCAATCATGGAAACTTTGCGAGTCCATCAACTAAAAGCCAAATTCTCCAAATGCCACTTTTGGAGAGAAGAGGTGAGGTTCCTTGGGCACATAGTATCCAAACAAGGGTTAGCAGTGGACCCTGCTAAGGTAGTGGCGGTACAGGATTGGAAGACACCAAGGAATGCAACTGAGGTCCGAAGTTTTCTAGGACTAGCAGGTTTCTACCGAAAGTTCATAAGGGATTTTGCGAAAATCTCAGCTCCGCTCACGAAATTGACCAAGAAGAATCTAGTGTTCAATTGGGATTTGGATTGCGAGTTTGCTTTCCAACGACTGAAAAGGGCTCTTACAACAGCCCCAGTTTTGACGCTGCCAGATGGGAGCAAGATGTTCACTGTTTATACGGATGCATGTGGGACAGGGCTAGGCGCCGTCTTAATGCAAGAAGGAAGGGTAGTAGCTTATGGCGGGAGGCAGTTGAAAGTGCACGAAAAGAACTACCCAACCCACGATCTTGAGTTAGCCGCCATCGTCTTTGCACTCAAGTCTTGGCGACACTATCTCCTAGGTGAGAAGTTCGAACTTTACACTGACCATAAATCGTTGAAATATCTTTTCTCGCAGAAGGATCTTAACTTGAGGCAACAGAGATGGATGGAGTTTCTTGCCTCGTACGATTTCGAAATCTCCTATACTCCGGGCAAAGGCAACGTAGTGGCAGACGCGTTGAGCCGAAAGAAATTGACCCTAAGCCCGTTGTTTGTTGAAAGACAAAGCCTAGAGTTTATAGCCAGCTTCGACTTTAGGCCCTCCTCCGATTTTGTACCAGGCTTGCTAGCATCTCTCGAAGTGCGCCCAACTTTAGTGGATTCAGTAGGGACAGCACAACGCGAAGATCCTCAGCTCGTGGAAATGATTGAAAGGCTAATTAGGGGTGAGACTTCAAGTCACCTCAACAGATACACCATCGACGACAAGGGTTTGCTAAGGCGAGACGGAAGACTATGCGTCCCACAGACAAAAGATTTAGTAAAGAAGGTTCTCGAGGAAGCACATCACTCCAAGATGACGATACACCCAGGCGAAGATAAAATGTACAAAGATATAAAAAGGACTTGCTTCTGGAACGACATGAAAAAGGACGTGGCAGAATTCGTTTCTAAGTGTATGGTGTGCCAACAGGTTAAGGCGGAACAGAAAAAGCCTGGCGGACTGCTACATCCTCTGGAAGTCCCGCAGTGGAAGTGGGATAGCATCTCAATGGACTTCATCGATGGGCTGCCTAGGTCTAGGAAAGGCAACACTAGCATTTGGGTAATAGTGGATAGGCTTACTAAAAGCGCCCACTTTTTACCAGTCAAAAGTAAAAGAACTGCCTCATCCTTAGCATCACTTTACCTCAAGGAAATCGTTCGACTCCATGGAATACCATCTAGCATTGTTAGTGACCGAGACCCCATCTTCACCAGCGAGTTTTGGCGGAGTCTGCAAGAAGCAGTAGGAACGCAGTTATGCTTGAGCACAGTCTATCATCCGCAAACCGACGGCCAAACAGAGAGAGTAAACAGAGTTTTGGAAGACCTTTTAAGACTATGCGTCCTTGACTTCGGAGGGACATGGGAAGACCACCTTTCTTTGGTGGAATTTGCCTACAACAACAGTTATCAAGCAACCATCGGAATGGCGCCCTTCGAAGCTTTATATGGAAGACCGTGCCGATTGCCCACTTGTTGGTGGGAGTCTACTGATAAACTCATACTTGGACCAGATATGATCCGAGAGACTTCAGAGAAAGTAGACTTAATACGAAGAAGGATGAAGACGGCCCAAGACAGACAAAAGTCCTACGCCGACAAGAGGAGAACCGACCTTGAATTTGAGGTTGGGGACAGAGTTTTTCTTAAGGTATCTCCGCTAAGGAACGTTGTTCATTTTGGAACCACAGGAAAGCTAGCACCAAGGTTCGTAGGGCCATTCCCTATCATCGAGAAAATTGGGAAAATGGCCTATAGATTAGAGCTACCCGAGAAACTGGCCGGAGTTCACAACGTTTTTCACGTTTCACATCTTCGAAAATGTCTACATGAGTCTGCTGAAGTGGTAGAGCCAAATATCCTCGAAGAGGCCGAAGTGGAACGCGAAGCAACCATAAGAAAAGTTCCAACCCGCATACTAGGAACGGAAGTGAAGAAGCTACGCAACCGCGAAGTCAAACTCGTCAAAGTTCAATGGAGCGACGCCGAGGGAGACGCGACTTGGGAAACTGAAGCTAGAATACGCACTGCCTACCCTTTTCTTTTCGAGGGTACATCTTTGATCTTTCTTTTTCCTTAAGTTGCGCTTTTTAGGTATATTTCCTCGACCTTATCTTTTAGGTAGAAACCTTTTGGATGAAAACATGTAATTGAAACATGTTATGGATGATGGTTGCAAGTGGTTGCAAGTGATTGCTAGTGGTTGCTCGTGGTTGCATATACACACACAATCTAGGTTTTAGATCGGCTCAGTCACTTCATATTGCATATGCATATATGTTTGCATTCGTATATGGTCGAACTTTAATGTGTTATCATATGGATGTTGCATTTGTATTGAGTGATTGTGCACTCATGTAGAATGATGAATAGGAAAAATTTGCATACATGATGGATTCATGGCACTAACATAATTCGCATTAAGGAGGTCAACTGAATCAGTAGACCGCCTGATTTTGCATTAGATAAGTACATGTACACACACACACTTCGCATATGATCATGAAGCATTAGAAGTCTTTTAAGGACAATGGATGCTCGTATTTGATGGATGAGTAGATGGATGATTGGATGTTAGGATATACATTCCTCCTAACTTGAAGATTTCGGGGACGAAATCCTTTTAAGTGGGGGAGAATGTAACACCCCGTGTATTCTATAACTGTGAAATTCACAAATTTAAGTATAATTAATTACAGATCAAAGAACTAAGGGAAACGGGAGACGCCATTGCGTTCGTCTCGGAAAAATACGCGAAATAGAGTCCGAGTTTTCGAAAAACAGAGTCCGTATGAAGGAGATATAGCCTTCGGAAGTTTCTGAATTAAGTTTAAAATTCGAGCATAAGAAAAATCGGGCCCAATTGGCCAGGGCGGGAAAAGTCCCACCTAATGCACCCAGGTCGACTGGGCTGTCGACCTGGTCTAGCCAGGTCGATAGGGCTGTCGACAGGGTTGTCGACCTGGTCCAGAGCCAGGTCGAACCCGGCCCAACCTGGCTGGCCTAGTCTATGTTGGTCGATTTTCAGAAGCCTGCTTTGTCATTAGGGCTAGGTGGCAGGCTCTAATTGGTCTCTCTTTCGAATGAATGGCTACGATCAATCCAAGCAACATCGATGGTCCTAATCAGTTCCTAAACTCTATAAAAATGACCCTAGACTCAACCTAATCTATTCATTCAAAAATAAGAACAAAGCCATCATGCTGCGGAGGAACGACTAGGAGTAGCCACCAAATTGAGAAGAAGATTAGGAGGCAAATTCTAAAGCATAAAGCAACCTAGACAAATCAAATCAACGCCTAAGTCAAAAGAAATCGCATCTCCAAATCCCTAAATTGGAGAATTCGCCACACAATTGTAAGTAGAGTATTATTTTGGTATGAACAAATAATTGTGTTGGTTTGTATACTTGATTTGTGGCGATAAAGTAATTCATATTTGTGCGTTACTATGATTCTTATCGATTTGGAGTATTGTATACGTTTGGATATTCTCGAATTATGTTATTCATTATAAAAACTACATGTTTGCGGTAGTTTTATGCAAGTATACGTTTGGAATATTCGCAAATTATGTAATCCATGTTGAAGCTACATGTATGTAGTTGTTTAATTGAAATTCATGCAAGTTTGGGGTTTTGCTACTATGCCATCATAATGTGTATTTTTATACAAAAATCATTTTGTGAGTAATTGGAGCAAATTTGGGTTATTATAATCCATATGAAATTATGTTGAAAATTTGGCATCATGATCGATGTATTAAGCCATACTTTTGCACTAGAAAACCTCTTTGCGAACTTATGAATATGACTAGGCTATGATTGATATTTTGCATAATTGAAAACCATGTTAGGTCCATATTGTTAACAAGAATTATATGATGACATATGTGGTACATAGCTAGGTTAGATTCAAAATCCCATTTGCAAGTTTGCATGACTAAAGTAAAAATCATGATTTCATGTTAGAAATATTTATGCCTGCCATGGTTATGTGAATAGATTTAAAGTCATGATTTAAGTTGGAATAATTCAAGTTGAACTATGCTTTTGTATTAGTAACAAAAGTAAGCCCCTTTGTAAACATGTAGGAACCTTATGAACATGATTTGCTTATGTTCGACATTATGCCTAAATAAGAACATAGGTCTATGTTGTAGTTAAGACTATGTGTCAATAATGATATCCAATTTAGATTCTTAACTTAACTACAAGTTTACATGCTTTGATTCATGTCACTTATGCTTTATGACCAAAGTATACATTACTACTATGCAAGTACACCAGTTTCTGATTTGTAGTTCCAACGTTGTGTTGCAAGTTCATGCGTTCACATTCCCCTTTAGTGTATGAACGTTTTAAGCCTCCCCTTTTTCTCATGGCTAAGTTGGGCTTAAAAGCCTAAGCCCAACATATAAAATAAACGGACGTATTAAACGGGGGAAAATAACGTTGGGTTAAATTTATTAATAAATGAAAAGATAAAGTATAGGGGCCCAAATTCAAGTATGGGTTGGGCCCATGATTGGTGTAACCTTCACACCATTGACTTTTAATAATGGGCCGCAAATATTTACATATAAGAAAGTAAAGAAGAAAGACAAAATATGTAAATGTAGAAAATACGATATGTTTAACCCGAGGTTGGATTGAGTTGTGATGTAAACCTGCCCGGAACCGCCCGGCTGTCCAGTAGTCACAACAATACCTATCCAATGTGGGTGGTTAAACATGGAGCCCAATAAGGACCCGAGGTTAGACTGAGTTGTGGCGTAAGACTGCCCGGAACCAACCGGCAACAGGCAGCCACAACAATACCTGTCTAATGTGAGAGGTCAAGGCTTTAATAAGACAATTAAGGCTGAGTCAGGATTGTTAGGATTAAGTGGACTAAAGACTTAATCAAAATGGAACATGCTAAACTAAACAGACTGATTGGGGGTTAGGTTAGAAAACACTTAACCAACTTAGCATGTTGGCTAGAGATAGAAAACCTAGTAACGGGGGACCCTTTTCAGCAGTAACCCTATAAGGTGTATCATGATACCCTGAAACTAGGCAGGGTGGGGCACGATTACTGGGCTGATTGTAAGAGGTCAAATCGACGGCGGTGGTGTGGCAGTGTAGGTTCTAACGGGGTGCGGGCGTGCACACACTCCGGCGCAGAAAAATAAGGCACTGGGCACCAGTAGCATACCTGTGCATTCTAGGATTGTGTCGGGCCGCCACCATGGGACTTGATACACCCCATGGTGGGACCAGCACAGGTAACTACAACATTGGGGGCCGTAAGACACATGTAACTATGCGAGTAGGACCCGATCATCATAGAATGGATCACTTCACCCTGATTATGGGGTGCCAGTTGGGAACTAGTTTATATGGGTTCAGAGATTAACATGGGGTACGACAGTATATTCGACCCTAGACAACTTAACCAAGTTTATAGTGCTTTCCCACTTTTTGTTTATACTTATCATACCCAGTTCTTTGTTCATAGACAGAATAGTCCTAGACTTACTCAGGCTTTATGTCTGACTCTACTTTTCTTTCGTCTTCTTTTCTTCCGTTTCCCCCCCCCCCAGGTCCACAGGGAGGGAACACTGCAGCTTGACCGGCCTTAACATCCAGCTTGAAGAGGAGAAATGTATTGCTTGGACATTTTCGTTTTGAACTATGGCTTTGGACAACCACTATGGGGCCTTTGCAGTTTACTTATGATTTCTTTATGCTTCTTTAAATAATGTAATCAAGACAGATTATGAAAGAGTTATGTTATGTTTTTTGAAAGGATGTAAGACAATCATGGTGATGTTGCTGTAACACGTATTTGCTTTCTTTTATGAAATAAAAGTTGTTGTTTTTCCGCTGTTTACAAATATGTGTTCTTATATCTGTCTTGTATATCTGTGACTTATACTTATAAACCTCCACCCAAATTAGGGCATTCCCTTTGAGAGTGACCCTAACGGAGGTGGGGTGTTTCAAATACAATTCAGTAACTTTATATACATACCATCATCAGAGCACAACAGCTATTTCTGGAATAGTTATGAACACCGTTTCCAGATACGAACAAAATACGCAGCGGAAAAATATGATAGCCTATAGCTAACTGGTGAAGCCTACTACTTCAACCTCCCCCAAGTGAATCTGTAAAATCCCGACTACTTGACTGCCCATACAAATTTGGGCACCCAAGAGTTTAGGGAAAACAAACAAAATAAACACTGGGTCAGTCATGGGACTGGTGTGAGTAAACTCCAACCATTTGTTTAACTTTCAAAATCCTTTCGAAAGAAATGATAATCGTAAGACTGATCCGCACATAAACACGGATGGTTTTTACCTTACAACGACCAAAAATATTTTTGATATCAAATACAATGATATTACAACAGTGTCTTAATCAAATAAATAGAAATCTAGCTGAACGCTTGCATCTCACGCTCCATATATAATATTGAATCAAAAACCGCAGGGCACTTATTGGAGATTGTATTTCCAACATGACAAGGTATGGAACCACCTTCCGATAGTGTATCTCTAGAGGGGAATACAATGGGTTCAACAAGAACGTCTTGCAACCCGGCCCATACATGGCTGGCCACTCATTTAACTTCAGTGTACCGAGCATATTATCACCAACGGTTGTGATCTGCAACCGTTACCGAAAACATATAGCAGCGAATAGAATAAGAAGCAAATGAAATTTCTCTAGATAATGTGATAATACCCCTAATGGGAATGACCCACATGGCCATGCTGCCTGCCCGATTTCTATCATTTCCCGGGTGATGAGGCTTGAGGTCACGATTATCCTTCAGAACATATTTCCATCATTTACTTTGAATGCCACATCATCAGATCCTTCCATATACGTTGTCCTGCGACTGGACAAACCGAAGGCACTATTCCATCAATCCATCTTGGTCAAATTCTACCTAGGATTAACAGAACAGCTCTTGCATTTTACTCCGTCTTCGAACATCTTTAGCATAAGTTGATTCGTAACGTTTATGACAATACGGAGTGGTTTTCAAATATTAAATTTGATCCCGGTCTCTCCATATTGACAACAGAGGTATAAAGTAAATCAAAACTTTGATAGTCGCTGATTTAACTATCAAAGAAACATCTATACAATCAACGGTCCTATTTCCAATTGGAAATTCTACCGATCAAACATCAAACAACACTAGCCCCTTTTTATATTAGTTCTTTATTATATTATCATTTCCGATTCCTATTTCCCATCTTTCGTATCCTTTCAAAACTCGATTTTCTCTCTCGATTCTTGGAAAAACATTTCCAATATTATAAGTTCTTTATTCGAGAAAATATCTCTTATTCTAGTTAGAAACCATTTCTATATATTCACGAATCCTTATTTTCTATATTTAGAAAATATACCATATTAGTATCGAAAAATATTTCCATATTCCATTTCTTAATTCCTCGTTGACCAATTCATTTCATTCTACACGTAGAAAATATCTCTCATTTTATTTAGGGAACATTTTAAAATCCTTTAAATTAACCCGATGTTATAAAAACATCGTTATTATACTCAAACCATTTATCATTTATTAACTCACCATATTGCTAACCAATCTTTACTATCGAACTTCAAACATTCCTCCATTAATCATGAAGTCAATCAAGTTGGGGTATAATTACCTCTCAGACCTTAATTGAACAACATTCTAAACATTGAAATAGTCAAAGCTCACAAATTCAAACAAAACATCGCTTATGCGACTCTCAGATTCAATCTAAGAATCCACTTCTTTTACAGAAAAGCATTGATTATAACGGTAGCGTTATAATTGCTATTTCCAAATATTTGATTTATAACATTTATTATAACGGTGGCATTAAAATCTCTGTTTAGATTTATAAAACATTTATTATAATGGTAGCGTTATAATCGCTGTTTTGATTTATAAAACATTTATTATAGCGGTAGCGTTATAATCGCTATTTTCAAATATTTGGTATTTAAAAATATAAGTTGTACTTATAATTTCAATTAATAAATAAATTTGATTCAAAAATGGAAAGTAAAAAATAGCTACTTCACTAAATTCGATATAATCGAATTCTAGTAAATAACTCTCTCTCGAATAATCTATATTCGATTTATATTCCGAACTTCGGAATTTATCTGTCATTTCAGGTTAATACAATTCCAAATTCACTTTTGAATTTATCCTTTCCAAATCATTACCAAATTCCTTTATAGCCATTCCAGTCTACAAAACGGTATCACAATTTATTTTATATTCCGAATTTTGAAATAAAACTCATCATTTTCTTTTAAAACAATCACCGATGTCCCTTCTCATTCAATTTCCAATCTGGTTTCATATTTCAAATTTCAAATCTAAATTTCCATTAAAGATATTTCATTTGCAAAATATTTCTTTTAAACCATTATTCACTGTAATCTTTAATATATTTCTTTTATATACAATCAAATCAGTTTGATTTCGTACTTATAAATAATATCTTAAACCCAAATTCTATTTATAACTTCTATTCATATTTTTCCATACCAATCTCATTTGTATTGCAATCATTTAATATCTCGTTTAAAATTTTGTTTATAATTTGTTAAGTTCCCGTCTTATTTCAAAATTGGTTTCAAAACCGATTTCCACTTTTTCATACAAATTAAAATTTGAATTTATATTTCAATTATCCAATGGTAAATAATTCAATTAATTTATTCTCATTTATAAACAAATTCATGATTCATCCATACGAACCGGGTTCTATTCTCAACTCTATCAAAAAATTAAATTTCTATTTTTGGAAATAAATTTCCTTTTTAAATCCTAAATTCCTTTTCTATATTTGAAAATATTTTACAATATTTAAATACCTAAATTCTAGGGCCAGAGAATTCAAACACAACAAAATCAGTCATCGATTAAATATCACATCATATATCACAATAAACGATAAACAGTAATATTAACGTTGAGGAACCCAGTTGGATCCCTCCAACCTGTTTCCCTACATCCACAGATGTTAATCGACATATGTAGCATTAATTTTACTTCAATATATGATATCATGGTAAACAGAATCAATATTCAACCAGCGGTCAAATATATATATATATATATATATATATATATATATATATATATAATCAATCATTTCAACAAATTTATCAACCATTCATCCAAAAAACCATCACACAGTAAAAGTTACGGTATATATATAAGTTTAAAAAACTCGTTTATATAAAAACATAAATGAGGCAGAGTTAGTGAGTTTACTCACCTTAGTTCGTAGTTGACGATTCTGCTTTTGTTTCATTTAAAATAAAACGAGCATTTGATCTTATTGCAAAATGCCGATAGCTTGATTTTCGACAACGTCAGCTCCATAATGTAGATCTCCTCGGTATGATTCCAAAGAATTCAATCACATTAAATTCTGTTCACGAACGGACTGGTTATAACGATTACAATAATTTATATAATTAAAACCATGGTTTAATTTGTTAATTAGTTTAACAAATACCTTAATCATTTCTTTTTTCTAGTTTTGAATCCCTCTTTGTCATATTCTTCCCGTTCCAAAATACACAGTCTCAAGCCTCTCCTTTTTTTTCTCCTTCCCAAAATGGTTTTCGGTATTCATCCCTTTTTTTCATTTTTGTTCAAACTTCCATCATTGTCATTTGGAATATATGTTAAAATTTATACTATTTACTTTATCAAATTGATTGAATATCAAACCTTGTTAATTCACTTATCCTGCTACTTCTCCAATGCTGAAATGCTACTCTTGCACCAAAAACGCAACCAAATGCTTCCTCACACTTCTCTCCTTTTTCATAAACAAAAAACTGGCAGCGAAGTGATCTTCCACTACCCAACAACTACTACTTCAATCTACATCTTTCCTCACACCACGCTCCACTGTTAATTTCAAACCAGTACCATTTACTTCCTTTTTCCAACAACTTCACATCCATCCCCAAAACTTGCTACTCCACAATAAAAATAAAACCAACTCCTTAATCACGTTTTTTTGCGTAAATCATTTCTTCCTCGACTTGGAAATGCTCCAAGTTTCGAACACAGCATCCTCCCATGACCGACTACTTCAACCCCATCTCCTCCCCTCATTTTTGTCATGCTTTTACAAACAGTTCATATCAGAACTCTCCTCTTCCCATCAACATACCCAGTTCAATGATAACACCGGCCTTTCCTTTTTAACCACAACTTAACCCTCAATTAACTTTATTAAGCATCTCCTAATCACGGTTTAAAATAGTTCCTTAATCCATCGTCACTCGATAAAAACCCGATCCTTTTCATTCCTTCGAACAGAAAAACATACGGCACCTTCAACACCAACATACCATATGCAGACCACAACTTCTTCTTCATCTTCTCGTATACTTCTTTCCAGTTCAAAAAGCACGACCTCCCCTTTTCTCCTTGCTCACTTCATCATTCAAGTGCCCTAATAATACTCCCTTCCCTGCACCACCGTACTCAGAAACAAAACCGCTCCTTGCTCCGACCCCTACCAACTCGTCTCTCGCTGTCAAATCCGACGCCTCTCCGTGGTTGTGAGCTCCAGGCATCATCGCATGAGTGACAGAAGGAAAACCCGAACTTCAATGTCACGAACTCACCCAATTTACACATTGATGATTTAATTTGTTTTAATTAGTGGAAACAAAATTGGAAGAACAAAGGAAAAGTTAGGGATTTTGTTTTTTGAATTGGCCGATTTTCCATTTTTTGAGTTCTGAAAGAAATCGATCTCGACGGTGCAGGAATGGGAAATAATTTAGGAATTAGGGGTTGTATTTGATTTTATATAGTGAGTTTTTACTTGGCACACACAGATATAAACCTTGGAAAGCACGGAATATGGTAGCTTGGGGTGCACGGGGTGAAAAATTTGGAGCGCATGCTGTTCATAAGATTACAGTGTAAGGTAATGTAAATATATTTATACGCCGGTTCTTTCATTTCTGCAAATGTAGTTTTGATTAGGTATGACAGATCTTAGTAGTTCAACGTGTATCTTACTAGGTTTCCAATATAGATCTACTACACAAATCTGGTTAATGATAAATTTAAAAACAAACGATTAATAATACCCACCTACCATGTGTGGTCAAAATTCTATGTAAGAACCCGTAACTTCCCCGTGAAGGAAAGAGCAGATACTTTGAGAACAACACACAAATGAACGCAGACGGAAGAACATTTCATTGTTAATTACAACAATTCCATCAGAATATAAGAATATACAGAGTATGAATGAATAAATTACATTCGATAAATATCAGAGATTACAATAAATTACATAACAGCAGAAAAATATACAAAACACAACTGAAAGTGATACACGGATACAGAGCTTTCCGAGCATCGTTCCAGCTGTAAACCAGGATCCTGTGAATATAAATCTGCAAAACCAAAACTACTAGTTGCCCGTGTGGAAAATAGGGGCACCTAGAGTTTAGGTTAAAACAATAAATTCCAGGTCAGTCATGTGACTGGTGTGAGAACTAAAACAGGTATTTAAAGCTTTACTTTAAAAGAGAGTAATTCAAGGGACCACGCTGTATAACACGGAACGGGTTTCCTCCCAAGAATACCAGTGCATAGAATAAATAGCGCAATGTTTTTTCGAAAAATGAAGCTATTATAAGACCCAGGTCCCATCACACAATGCAACGCAAGCCGGAGGATAGGGTTTTCCCTTATAATAGCCAAACATGCTTGGTACGTTTAAAACAAATCACGTGATACTATAATAAGTGTACAGTGTCAAAACAATTTCAATCATAAATATCAATCATAGACGGCATAGCATCCCATGCTACTATGTCGCCATACTAGGCTCTACAAATAAAGCCGAAATACACGTATTGGAAATTGGGTTTCCGTCATGAGTCGAGGCAAGGGGCAAGCTCCTCTCCGCTTCGAGACACTCGCCTCAGGACTACACACTCTGGGCAACCCTTGGATCTTCAGGGCCGGTCCTCTCTTACATTTGAGGATTGGCAATTCCTGAACACACGTTTTCCGGTCCTTACAGACCTAAAATCGAGGCGCCTCATCCAACAACCACATAGGTGAAAAGTACATAAATGTCAGGGCTGGTAAGTCACTGACACTACCAAAGCTAGAAAGAAACGTCGTGCTCTCCCTGCAGTCCTTATCCCGTTTTTAACTCATACCGAGGTGTGAGGCTCGCGAATTCACGTTATACACAAAGCTGCCACGTAGGCCGTGCTTTGATCATCAACCACAAGACTTTGCTTTTCAACAGAAGCCTTGATCCATGCAACTCAGCATGCCACACAGGCAATTCATGCCATGCGATTGATATCTATCGATATATAACCTCTAAGCTCGTACGTCTCAGAGAAGGGCGTTAAGCAAGAGAATAAATTCTCCGCCGCCAAACAGATATATATTTAACAGAAATCAATCAACACAGAATAAAATCCAATGTCAGACACACAATCCATTTACAAGTTCGTTCTGGGTCTAAACGAAACCGGAGGCACTTTCCTCGCATATCCATCGATCTCCAAGTACGTCTGGACGACCACCAACTGATTCCCTCATCTTGGGTGTACAGCCCAATCAAGATCATCAGTAATCACCCAAACGATGTGAAGACTTCTGGTCTTCAACCACCGTCTTCGTCTTCGACATGTCGTCGAATCGGTTATTCAAAATGGGTATAAACCCGGCATTTCCGAACAACCCGCGTATATTAAAACAAATGTTACACAAACACAACATACGCCTCATTCCAATTCAGCAGTCACTAACCGCAAATTAGCAAGAGAACAATTTCCCAAATATTAACCCCGAAGGCCGAAACCAACATCAGATCAATACCCAGGAAACCATTCTTCTTAACTAACCTACAGCTAGTTTCTAAATCCCAATTCTTAGGGAAAGGTTCCCATTAATTTTATCCAAGATAAATTCTTTAAAATTTATCCTTTAATCTTCCTTTGGATATCATTTCAAACCAGATTATGGTTTTCCAAACTAGTCGAGATTAGCGAACCACACCGAAGTAATTGTTTATTTTATTTCCCAATCCCAACCTATTCATCCCATGAAGCAAAACTGGTAATACTCCATATCTAACACCACGGTGTTATCGGTAAAATTAATTACCATTTCACGTTCAAATCTAATTAAAGATTTAACTATCGCTCTGGAGCAAAACTGGTGATACTCCATTCTCTCTCATTTTCTAAATTTGATAATTTAGATTATCAATTCACATTTCAATCTAATTACAGATTCATTAAAACTCCTTTTACTGGGTTAAAGAACTAATGTCCTTTAAAACACAGTTCACGACAAACCCAAATCACATTCTATTTATTTATCGGGTTAAAGAAAAAGTGTCATGTAAAACGCCCTTCACGATAAACCCACAAATCAATTCTATTTACAACCCATTTCAAATCCAATTTATTTATTTAAAAATAAATGGGTTTTAATTTTAGTTCAAAACTAGTTCTTTTCGATAAAAATCTATTTTTATCTTTTCAAATATGGAGTTTTTCATCCTAATTTTTCCCAAATCATTTCTTATGATTTTACGCAAATTATTACTATTTTTAATAATTTTATCAAGGCCCGTACAGTCGATTTCCAACAATGGCCATCGAACTGCACTTACAACGACCTTTTCCAAATTTGATTTGGACGTATCTCCAAATCCAACCGTTAGATTTCAAATTTCCAATATTCGTTAGAAAGCTCTTTTCGATACGAACCCAACGGTTCCGGTTTTAGGAGAATCCGACGGTCGGATCTCCCGTAATTTCCGTTCGAAGTCAATGGTCGAAATTCGCGAACTGCCGCGGCGCGGCGCGTTCTATTCAGGCCATTATATTATATATATAATATATAAAATATATATTTCGACGATTTCTATTCAAAATGAATTTTATAAATAGTTTTAAATTCGTTTCAAAAACATTTCAACTTCCATTTCCAATTTAAATCAAAATTGAATTTTTCCTTATAAATTCGTTTTAAAATTCATTTCAAATTTCGATTCAATTTGAATTCATTTCAAATCGATTTTTATTCTATTTCAATTCGTTTTCCATTCAATTCAAATTAAATTCGTTTTATATTCAATTCAATTCGAATTCGTTATATATTCAATTCAATTCAATAAAAACGAATATAATCGATATAAATATCGTTCGCGTCAAAATAGCGCATCTCTAATCAACACGGCTTTATATATTTCAATAATCCCGTTATTCTATTCGACAAATAAATATTTATCCTATTCAATACGTGAATCTATATTTTTGTCAACATATGACTAATCTCAACGAATGAGTACTGTCCACGTGTGACTATTTTTGTCATTCAATATATTTTATAAAAATTATGGTATCTATCGTTTGATTTAAAATCAGACTCCAACCGTAAAGTAGTAAGAGAACGATTCCCTGATTATTAACCCCGAAGGCCGAAACCAACTTCAGATCAATATTCAGGAGACCACTCATCTCATCTACTTTCCAGTTAGTTCCTAATTTTATATGATAAAGATGTAAATTTTATTGTTAAAATATTTCGTTCAACACATGACTAATCTCAACGAATGAGTACTGTCAACACATGAACCTTTATTTTACAAAGAAGTTAGTTTCTAATTCTATATATAATAAAGATGTAAATTCTATTGTTAAAATATTTCGATCAATACATGAATAATCTCAACGGATGAGTACTGTCAACACATGAACCATTATTTTATAATATTCTTTATTTTCTAAATTGGAATGAGGCCCAATCAATTACCATATAAAGTTAATTATATGGATTCCATTCAACACATGTATATAATAGCAACGATACATAATCAACCATCATCAAAAGTGCACTACACTGTATAAGCATCAAATATAGATATCTAACACTTATAACAGTCTGTCAATCAATCGATCGACATACAACTAATTATTGGGATTAGTGTATGCCGTATTTTATCCCAATACCCATGTGGGGTTTCAAATCAACAAACACAGATTTTTATTTGTGCATTTGGGCGATGTGTAAAATTTATCGTCCCATTCAATGTCCTTCAAATAGGTGTACGTAAACAAACCGTACGGTTAGTAAATGAATAATTATTTATTCCCATTCACGTTAGAAATTATATTGTTAACGACCAAATTATTTTATTCAACCTATGAATATTCTATTCGGTTCATTTATTAAATAAAATGATATCTTTATTTTTCTAACTTATTTTAGAAAATTTAGGCGGCATAACGGCACGATACTAGAAACGGGACAAGGCCTAGCCTTATCCCCGATCTAGTGATGGCCCACGCCATTCACACATCAATCAAATCCATTCTATTTCACCAAACAACCAAATTTAGATCAAATAATCTAACCAACTACACAACCAAGCAAACAAGTCCATGGTCTGTGGACAATGGTGTCGGGTGCTACTAAACACCGTGTGCATCCTAGTATATATATTTATAACTAGAAAAGAAAATTCAAAGTGAGAAGTTCTCACAAAAGCTATCCCAATTCCACGACTCTTCTTATGTAGAAAATCTTGTCGTTCTTGCCTTTTGTCACTTTCGTTGCCCGTAGCCACTACATATTTAAAAATCACATTTTTATATTCTTGCTATGTATATAAAAAATTATATTTTTATACTACTACTACATAGATTAAATTCTATTTTCACATCGCTACTATATAGATAAAAATTCTATTTTTACACCGCTGTTCATATAGTAAAGATCAAATCTTTACTATATATATAATATAAAATTCGTATTTTTATTATCTCTATTCAATATATAAAAATCGAATTTTTACTTCATTATATATATATATAAGAAAAATCAGATTTTTATTTCGCTACATATATAAAGATAATATTTTTATATTCTCTATTATATAGAAATTCTATTTTCAATACACTACTTATATAAAAATAGTATTTTTATATCTTCTATTATATAAAGATCATATTTTTATTTGCTACAAGTATAAAAGTCATATTTTTATACCTTTAAAAACATTTTCAACTTGCCAACAATATTTTCTTTCAACGATAAAAATCATAGCTTTATGCTATTAAAAATCCGATCTTTAACTTTAGAAATCAATTCTTTATGATTATAAAAATCAAATCTTTTTAATATACTATCTATATTTTTAAAATCCCCATTTTTAATTAAAACTATTTATATTTCCAATTAATACCAAAATTTATATTTAAATTAAAATTAATTACCTTTTCAAAGTTAAAATCGTATACTTTCCCTGTTAAAAATCATTTATTTTTCCCTAAAAAAACGTTTTTAAATTATACTGTATACATCAGAAAACTGAATTTAAATAAATAAATAAAAATAGAGAAGAGGGGAAAAAACCTTACAGTTGAAAATAGGAGAAGGGGGGCTGCTACCGCGCGTTGGAAGTGGAGGGAGGTCGTCGGATAGTCGCGGCATCGGTGGCAGGCGTCGGGGGGGGGGGGGGGGGCAGTCAGGTGGTGGCTCGATTTGGCTAGGGAGTGGCGGTTCTCTTGGATTGGGGGAGGTAGCGGTTTCAGGAAGGGGGAAGAAACGAGGGTGGAGCGTCGTTGGGGGGGGGGGGGGGCGATGGCCGGAGATGGTCGTCGGCGGTGAGAAGGGTGAAGCGGCGGTGGGAGGAGCTTCTCGTGGTGGCGGCGGGCATCAGAAAGGGCAACGCGATTTCTTGCTTTGTTTTTTTTTTAAAAAACTGACGGGGTAAGAGAAGGTATTGGGAGGGGTGTTATTTTATAATTAATTATTTATTTATTTTAATTCAACTAGAGTTGACTTTTCATTCGACCTCTAAACGAGGCCCACCGCCTGTCGTCCCTAGCGTTTTACCCCCATTCCGAACACAATGGGATATGTATCGTAGGCTGATTCGGTCGTTTCGATCAGTTTCCGTCAAAATCAATATATAACTCTATATATTGAATTTGAACGCGCATTTCAATTTACCGGGGTCACATACGAACTCTATAAATCCCAGAAAAATATTTTCTAGCTTCGTATTGACGATACGGTCCTAACAAAACTAGTTTCGTCGAATTCTGAGACCGTTTGGAAAATGGCCAATTTCCAGTCGATTACAATCAACTGAAACTGGTCAAACGCGTTTTCCTTTGCCACGCCCACATATTGAGTCGAAAAATTATGAATTTTGAAACCTAGCAATAATTTGACACTGCGGATCCAACAAAAGGGGTTTCGTCGAAATCCGAGGTCGTTTGCAAAATGTCTATTTTTAAGGGCCTGAATTCCATAGCGACTATTCAGAATTTTCAACTGGACATATCTTTTGATTCCCGCTATGAAATCTCAATTTTTCGGATTCGTTGGAAAGATATTCTCAATTAGATCCTATTATTTTTTGTTTCACTAAAATCCGATTGTTTTGCACCCGGTACATTCAATTGAAGTTTGAAATCGAATTATCGAACTACCGCGCCATTTTCAATTCCTTTTATAATTATATATAATTATTTATATTCTAACGACGACGTATATAAATATATTCGTTCTAAATATATTCTAAATAAATTTCTCGTCGATATTATTTAAAATAATTCATTTTAAATATTCAAAACTCATTAAAATTTCCAAAATAAAAATTTTAAACTAGCTCAGAATTTCCGGGTTATTACAATCTCCCCCACTTAAAACTTTTCGTCCTCGAAAAGGAACGAAGTCGAAAGTGGTTTGATTAATCAGCTCTACGTTCGATCTGGCTTCCATTCTCCAACTTTTCAATTTCTGAGAATTTTCAAATTCTTCAAAAATTTGGCTAACACCCTAAATTTTCGAAAAATTTCGCCATTACCTCCCCTGCACCGGGAGCCACAGGAAAATCCCGAAATTGCCATATAGGCCTTCTGATCTCAAAAAGAAAAAACCAAGCGGCTAGCCAATCGGCTCATAAAATCATCATCACCCAAACAAAACAGTAAATTATAGTAAACATGTACCTATTTGTCGGGCAAACAAATTTTATTCTCTGCTCTAGCCTCCTTGCTATGACCTGTTCAATGTAAGTATATGTATATGCAAGCAAATGCGACCAATTTTCAATATAATTCAATATTTGGTTCAATTAGGCCTAAATTCACCATTCATTCACATAATAGTTTAAATAAATAATCGTACAACACAACCATCAATCAATTAGTGAATTAGCTTTTCAAATCCATAATTTGATATATATATATACAGAAAATCATGTTTTTGATGCCAAATCATAACAAATAAATCTATCTATATAAGTTTTGGTTCTCACACCAGTCTAATGGAAATATATAGAAGTCACACCTTCGAAACACGAACATAAATTCTGATGATGTAGCTACAATCATCAGAATCATCTCCGGGCGACTATAGCATGATTCTATATCTATCCAGTATATTAAAACTTCGAACATACGTTCATGACGCGTATACGCGAAACCTTTATATACTTGATTGCCCAAATTCAAAATAAATAAATATTCAAATACGTATAAAACGATTTAAATTTTCGAAACAAAATTGTTTTCTTTTGAAAAATATACTCTTCACACTCGTTCTAGGACACTGCAAATCCCATCTCTAACGAGTCATTCTAATTGGGTATTACTAATCCAATATCTGATGAATTCTTTCGTTCGGTTCTAATGTGTCTTGTTCTCGAGTTCTGTAAACCAAAGCTCTGATACCACTGTAAGAACCCGTAACTTCCCCGTGAAGGAAAGAGCGGATACTTTGAGAACAACACACAAATGAACGCAGACGGAAGAACATTTCATTGTTAATTACAACAATTCCATCAGAATACAAGAATATACAGAGTATGAATGAATAAATTACATTCGATAAATATCAGAGATTACAATAAATTACATAGCAGCGGAAAAATATACAAAACACAACTGAAAGTGATACACGGATACAGAGCTTTCCGAGCATCGTTCCAGCTGTAAACCAGGATCCTGTGAATATAAATCTGCAAAACCAAAACTACTAGCTGCCCGTGTGGAAAATAGGGGCACCCAGAGTTTAGGTTAAAACAATAAACTCCAGGTCAGTCATGTGACTGGTGTGAGAACTAAAACAAGTATTTAAAGCTTTACTTTAAAAGAGAGTAATTCAAGGGACCATGCCGTATAACACGGAACGGGTTTCCTCCCAAGAATACCAGTGCATAGAATAAATAGCGCAATGCTTTTTCGAAAAATGAAGCTATTATAAGACCCAGGTCCCATCACACAATGCAACGCAAGCCGAAGGATAGGGTTTTCCCTTATAATAGCCAAACATGCTTGGTACGTTTAAAACAAATCATGTGATACTATAATAAGTGTATAGTGTCAAAACAATTTCAATCATATATATCAATCATAGACGGCATAGCATCCCATGCTACTATGTCGCCATACTAGGCTCTACAAATAAAGCCGAAATACACGTATTGGAAATTGGGTTTCCGTCATGAGTCGAGGCAAGGGGCAAGCTCCTCTCCGCTTCGAGACACTCGCCTCAGGACTACACACTCTGGGCAACCCTTGGATCTTCAGGGCCGGTCCTCTCTTACGTTTGAGGATTGGCAATTCCTGAACACACGTTTCCCGGTCCTTACAGACCTAAAATCGAGGCGCCTCATCCAACAACCACATAGGTGAAAAGTATATAAATGTCAGGGCTGGTAAGTCACTGACACCACCAAATCTAGAAAGAAACGTCGTGCTCTCCCTGCAGTCCTTATCCCATTTTTAATTCATACCGAGGTGTGAGGCTCGCGAATTCACGTTATACACAAAGCTGCCACGTAGGTCGTGCTTTGATCATCAACCACAATACTTTGCTTTTCAACAGAAGCCTTGATCCATGCAACTCAGCATGCCACACAAGCAATTCATGCCATGCGATTGATATCTATCGATATATAACCTCTAAGCTCGTACGTCTCAGAGAAGGGCATTAAGCAAGAGAATAAGTTCTCCGCCGCCAAACAAATATATATTTAACAGAAATCAATCAACATAGAATAAAACCCAATGTCAGACATACAATCCATTTACAAGTTCGTTCTGGGTCTGAACGAAACCGGAGGCACTTTCCTCGCATATCCATCGATCTCCAAGTACGTCTGGACGACCACCAACTGATTCCCTCATCTTGGGTGTACAGCCCAATCAAGATCATCAGTAATCACCCAAACGATGTGAAGACTTCTGGTCTTCAACCACCGTCTTCGTCTTCGACATGTCGTCGAATCGGTTATTCAGAATGGGTATAAATCCGGCCTTTTCGAACAACCCGCGTATTTTAAAACAAATGTTACACAAACACAACATACGCCTCATTCCAATTCAGCAGTCACTAACCACAAATTAGCAAGAGAACAATTTCCCAAATATTAACCCCGAAGGACGAAACCAACATCAGATCAATACCCAGGAAACCATTCTTCTTAACTAACCTACAGCTAGTTTCTAAATCCCAATTCTTAGGGAAAGGTTCCCATTAATTTTATCCAAGATAAATTCTTTAAAATTTATCCTTTAATCTTCCTTTGGATATCATTTCAAACCAGATTATGGTTTTCCAAACTAGTCGAGATTAGCGAACCACACCGAAGTAATTGTTTATTTTATTTCCCAATCCCAACCTATTCATCCCATGAAGCAAAACTGGTAATACTCCATATCTAACACCACGGTGTTATCGGTAAAATTAATTACCATTTCACGTTCAAATCTAATTAAAGATTTAACTATCGCTCTGGAGCAAAACTGGTGATACTCCATTCTCTCTCATTTTCTAAATTTGATAATTTAGATTATCAATTCACATTTCAATCTAATTACAGATTCATTAAAACTCCTTTTACTGGGTTAAAGAACTAATGTCCTTTAAAACACAGTTCACGACAAACCCAAATCACATTCTATTTATTTATCGGGTTAAAGAACAAGTGTCATGTAAAACGCCCTTCACGATAAACCCACAAATCAATTCTATTTACAACCCATTTCAAATCCAATTTATTTATTTAAAAATAAATGGGTTTTAATTTTAGTTCAAAACTAGTTCTTTTCGATAAAAATCTATTTTTATCTTTTCAAATATAGAGTTTTTCATCCTAATTTTTCCCAAATCATTTCTTATGATTTTACGCAAATTATTACTATTTTTAATAATTTTATCAAGGCCCGTACAGTCGATTTCCAACAATGGCCATCGAACTGCACTTACAGCGACCTTTTCCAAATTTGATTTGAACGTATCTCCAAATCCAACCGTTAAATTTCAAATTTCCAATATTCGTTAGAAAGCTCTTTTCAATACGAACCCAACGGTTTCGGTTTTAGGAGAATCCGACGGTCGGATCTTCCGTAATTTCCGTTCGAAGTCAATGGTCGAAATTCGCGAACTGCCGCGGTGCGGCGCGTTCTATTCAGGCCATTATAGTATATATATAATATATATAATATATATTTCGACGATTTCTATTCAAAATGAATTTTATAAATAGTTTTAAATTCGTTTCAAAAACATTTCAACTTCCATTTGCAATTTAAATCAAAATTGAATTTTTCCTTATAAATTCGTTTTAAAATTCATTTCAAATTTCGATTCAATTTGAATTCATTTCAAATCGATTTTTATTCTATTTCAATTCGTTTTCCATTCAATTCAAATTAAATTCGTTTTATATTCAATTCAATTCGAATTCGTTATATATTCAATTCAATAAAAACGAATATAATCGATATAAATATCGTTCGCGTCAAAATAGCGCATCTCTAATCAACATGGCTTTATATATTTCAATAATCCCGTTATTCTATTCGACAAATGAATATTTATCCTATTCAATACGTGAATCTATATTTTTGTCAACACATGACTAATCTCAACGAATGAGTACTGTCCACGTGTGACTATTTTTGTCATTCAATATATTTTATAAAAATTATGGTATCTATCGTTTGATTTAAAATCAGACTCCAACCGTAAAGTAGTAAGAGAACGATTCCCTGAATATTAACCCCGAAGGCCGAAACCAACTTCAGATCAATATTCAGGAGACCACTCATCTCATCTACTTTCCAGTCAGTTCCTAATTTTATATGATAAAGATGTAAATTTTATTGTTAAAATATTTCGTTCAACACATGACTAATCTCAACGAATGAGTACTGTCAACACATGAACCTTTATTTTACAAAGAAGTTAGTTTCTAATTCTATATATAATAAAGATGTAAATTCTATTGTTAAAATATTTCGTTCAACATATAACTAATCTCAACGGATGAGTACTGTCAACACATGAACCATTATTTTATAATAGTCTTTATTTTCTAAATTGGAATGAGGCCCAATCAATTACCATATAAAGTTAATTATATGGATTCCATTCAACACATGTATATAATAGCAACGATACATAATCAACCATCATCCAAAGTGCACTACACTGTATAAGCATCAAATATAGATATCTAACGCTTATAACAGCCTGTCAAACAATTGATCGACATACAACTAATTATTGGGATTAGTGTATGCCGTATTTTATCCCAATACCCGTGTGGGGTTTCAAATCAACAAACACAGATTTTTATTTGTGCAGTTGGACGATGTGTAAAATTTATCGTCTCATTCAATGTCCTTCAAATAGGTGTACATAAACAAACCGTCCGGTTTGTAAATGAATATTTATTTATTCCCATTCACGTTAGAAATTATATTTTTAACGACCAAATTATTTTATTCAACCTATGAATATTCTATTCGGTTCATTTATTAAATAAAATGATATCTTTATTTTTCTAACTTATTTTAGAAAATTTCGGCGGCATAACGGCACGATACTAGAAACGGGACAAGGCCTAGCTTTATCCCCGGTCTAGTGATGGCCCACACCATTCACACATCAATCAAATCCATTCTATTTCACCAAACAACCAAATTTAGATCAAATAATCTAACCAACTACACAACCAAGCAAACAAGTCCATGGTCTGTGGACAATGGTGTCGGGTGCTACTAAACACCGTCTGCATCCTAGTATATATATTTATAACTAGAAAAGAAAATTCAAAGTGAGAAGTTCTCACTAAAGCTATCCCAATTCCACGACTCTTCTTATGTAGAAAATCTTGTCGTTCTTGCCTTTTGTCACTTTCGTTGCCCGTAGCCACTACATATATAAAAATCACATTTTTATATTCTTGCTATGTATATAAAAAATTATATTTTTATACTACTACTACATAGATAAAATTCTATTTTCACATCGCTACTATATAGATAAAAATTCTATTTTTACACCGCTGTTCATATAATAAAGATCAAATCTTTACTATCTATATAATATAAAAATCGTATTTTTATTATCTCTGTTCAATATATAAAAATCGAATTTTTACTTCATTATATATATATATAAGAAAAATCAGATTTTTATTTCGCTACATATATAAAGATAATATTTTTATATTCTCTATTATATAGAAATTCTATTTTCAATACACTACTTATATAAAAATAGTATTTTTATATCTTCTATTATATAAAGATCATATTTTTATTTGCTACAAGTATAAAAATCATATTTTTATACCTTTAAAAACATTTTCAACTTGCCAACAATATTTTCTTTCAACGATAAAAATCATAGCTTTATGCTATTAAAAATCCGATCTTTAACTTTAGAAATCAAATCTTTATGATTATAAAAATCAAATCTTTTTAATATACTATCTATATTTTTAAAATTCCCATTTTTAATTAAAACTATTTATATTTCCAATTAATACCAAAATTTATATTTAAATTAAAATTAATTACCTTTTCAAAGTTAAAATCGTATACTTTCCCTATTAAAAATCGTTTATTTTTCCCTAAAAAAAACGTTTTTAAATTATACTGTATACATCAGAAAACTAAATTTAAATAAATAAATAAAAATAGAGAAGAGAGGAAAAAAAACCTTATAGTTGAAAATAGGAGAAGGGGGGCTGCTACCGCGTGTTGGAAGTGGAGGGAGGTCGTCGGATAGTCGCGGCATCGGTGGCAGGCGTCGGGGGGGGGGGGGGCAGTCAGGTGGTGGCTCGATTTGGCTAGGGAGTGGCGGTTCTCTTGGATTGGGGGAGGTAGCGGTTTCAGGAAGGGGGAAGAAACGAGGGTGGAGCGTCGTTGGGGGGGGGGATGGCCAGAGATGGTCGTCGGCGGTGAGAAGGGTGAAGCGGCGGTGGGAGGAGCTTCTCGTGGTGGCGGCGGGCATCAGAAAGGGCAACGCGATTTCTTGCTTTGTTTTTTTTTAAAAAAAAAACTGACGGGGTAAGAGAAGGTATTGGGAGGGGTGTTATTTTATAATTAATTATTTATTTATTTTAATTCAACTAGAGTTGACTTTTCATTCGACCTCTAAACGAGGCCCACCGCCTGTCGTCCCTAGCGTTTTACCCCCATTCCGAACACAATGGGATATATATCGTAGGCTGATTCAGTCGTTTCGATCAGTTTCCGTCAAAATCAATATAACTCTATATATTGAATTTGAACGCGCATTTCAATTTACCGGGGTCACATACGAGCTCTATAAATCCCAGAAAAATATTTTCTAGCTTCGTATTGACGATACGGTCCTAACAAAACTAGTTTCGTCGAATTCTGAGACCGTTTGGAAAATGGCCAATTTCCAGTCGATTACAATCAACTAAAACTGGTCAAACGCGTTTTCCTTTGCCACGCCCACATATTGAGTCGAAAAATTATGAATTTTGAAACCTAGTAATAATTTGACACTACGGATCCAACAAAAGTGGTTTCGTCGAAATCCGAGGTCGTTTGCAAAATGTCTATTTTTAAGGGCCTGAATTCCATAGCGACTATTCAGAATTTTCAACTGGACATATCTTTTGATTCCCGCTATGAAATCTCAATTTTTCGGATTCGTTGGAAAGATATTCTCAATTAGATCCTATTATTTTTTGTTTCACTAAAATCCGATTGTTTTGCACCCGGTACATTCAATTGAAGTTTGAAATCGAATTATCGAACTACCGCGCCATTTTCAATTCCTTTTATAATTATATATAATTATTTATATTCTAACGACGACGTATATAAATATATTCGTTCTAAATATATTCTAAATAAATTTCTCGTCGATATTATTTAAAATAATTCATTTTAAATATTCAAAATTCATTAAAATTGCCAAAATAAAAAATTTAAACTAGCTCAGAATTTCCGGGTTATTACATTCTAATACGCTGATCAAAAGGTAGGTATTTGTTTTCAAATACCCTATTTATTCAATTGCGAACTATGGCTTTTTAAGGTTTGACAAATTTCTTTTACGAACGAGCCGCTGCGAACAAAAATAAAAGTGTGACCGTGTCAAGCGATGTGCCATTATTTCAAAAATATAAAAAAAAATAGATAAGTTAACTTATTTTGTGATATCCCAAAACACTTATATGGGGTGTAAAATACTTCAAATAAAAATTTGCTTATTTTTCAGAATAAAAACTACAGAAAAATTCTATAAATTAAATTATAACAACGTCTCCAAAATCTTGCAATAATAATCCATTTCGGATTTTATAAAAATTAACTTCGTTAAAATCCTATATCGTTTGGAAAGTAAATCGAATCAATTTCAAATTAAACAAATAAAACGCATTCCAATCTCAATATATACATATAGCTTCAGAAATAATCTAATTTTGATTTTAAACTTGATATTTCTAATTATAATGACATTCAGATTATTTGAAATCAATTTATATACAACAAATCATTATAAAATTATAAACGATTCTATAGCGACTGTTTGAAATTTTGATTTGGATATAACTTACAATCTATAAAAAGAAATCTCAATTTTTCGCTTCCATTAGAAAAATGCAATCAAATAGATCTGAACATTTCTTGTTTCAAAGAAATCCAATTTATATCGGATCCTGTATATCCAATTGAAATTTAAATCGTAAATTACGAACTACCACGACTATTTCGGGTTCGTTTTAAATTTAAATAAAATTTAATACGTTCACCATTCGTTTAATAATTAAATTAGCTATTATAATTCATTATATTATTCCATTTCAGCATTTAATACAATGTAAATGTTTTGAATTTAATGTCCAAAATTTTGGTCGTTACATTCCTTCCCCCTTAAAATAATTTCGTCCTCGAAATTGCTAAGCAGCAGTAAAGATGCTATAACTCTAACTCCTCACAACATACTTTGTTGAAATCTTAGACTCCATATTTCCATAACTCAGTTTTTATCCAAAACTTCTAATTCTCATATTAATATCCAACCTTTCGTTATTTATTCCAGATAATCTGTCCACCATTTTTGGACAATCCATCATCACATTCTTATCTTTAATTGTATGCTTTCTCGTATATCCACATGTACACAGATTGATTTAAATTAGTTTATTATTACTCTTAACCGTTCGGGTTTGATAATCTCTTATACAACCGATAAGTCGATTTTCAATTATCAAAATTTTCTTAAAAAATTTCATACTCTCTAAATTTTTGAAAAATTTCGCCAGCGTCTCCTCTGCGCGGCTCAATCGATACAACCACAACTCGCCTTTCTAAGCCTTCTCCAATCCAAAAGAAAATCAAAAAGCCAAGCGGCTAGCTCCATAAGCTGATAAAACCATCAAACCCAAGTAATATTGTAAACATGTACCTTTTTGTCGGGCACAAATTCTATCTCTTGCATTTTCTTCCATTTAATATCTTCTCAGTGTGTATATATATATATATATATATATCCATTTCCAGTTGGTTTCAAATCAGTCCAACTTCCAATTGTTTTTGCTCTCTAATCAACTTCTAATTAGTTCACTTCCATTCTATCAATTCAAGTCTGATTTCTATTTAAGTCGATCCACTTATTATACTTGAATCCAAATATATCCCAATTCAAGTTCAATTAACAACATCCAATATATATTCAATTTGTTTATTCATAAGTCGAATTCGTATTAATAATTCGAACCTAAACATTTCTCTTTATTTAATTTCATTCGGAATTATTTCTAATTCAATCCAATTTTATTTAACTTAAGTTAAATTTCAATTCATTTGATACATTTTTACCATTTCAATTTATTCAACTTATACAAGTTAAATTTTAATTTCAGAATTCAAATTCTCGGATTATATTTCAAATTGGTTTGAAATCATATATAGTTATACACATAATCAACTCAATTCAAAACATTTGGATATCTAAAATAAATCTATTTTTTCTCAAATAATTTCCATTAATAAACCTATTATGGTAGTAATCGATCACTTAGAAACTCGAAAATGAATACCGATAATGTCGCGATCCATCATCAGAAATATCTTCTTGCCACTGAAGTGATTGCAATGCTTAATTACTTTCAAAATCCATTTAAAATCATTCTTATCCAAAAATTCTTCAAAGTAATGTTAGATTACTTTTAAAAGTACTTCAAAAAATATTTCTAAGCGGCCCGGATTTAAATTTCCAAATTCTGATTTGAATCTGATTGTAATTCAACTTATTTGTATATTCCATCTTATACAATTTCAATTTAGTTTTATATAACCATTTTAATATTATGACCCCATTTGATTATAATAATAACAACCTAAGTCAACAATTTCAGAAATTTATTCCTTTTTTATCAAAATAATTTTTGGGAAAAATTAATTCATTTATCCTTCCAAAATAATATTGTATCGAATTGCTTTGTTCGAGAGTTTAGAAACACCTGTCGATACAGCTGTACACTCTTTATCGACCAGAATCCATAAACCACTCAATAAGCCAGTCAACACAATATAAAACAATTTTATATCAAATTTAAAAATACGCTCTCTCGTATATATACTCAAACTCGATCTAGGGTATTACTGACCCAATCTCTATTGAGTTACGCCACACAGCTAGGGTTACTACTCAACCTTCAGCTCTGATACCAAATGTAATGGCCCGAATTTCTGTACTCTTTGTGTCGACTAATAACACCACACGTCCAACCCAAATTGTACAGAAATACGAATCATTATTAGAAAGAAGTTAGAGGATGAGAAATAGAAAGAAAGAAATATTAGAATAAAAGAAAACGAAGATCACAACTCATAGCGGAACGAGTAAAATATATTAGATGACATAAACTTTGAGATAAAATTCAGTAATTTTATATACACACCATCATCAGAGCACAACAGCTATTTCTGGAATAGTTATGAACATCTGTTTCAAGATACGGACATAATGCACAACGGAAAAGTATGATAGTCCATAGCAAACTGGTGAAGCCTTCTGCTTCAAACTCCTCCAAGTGAATTTGTAAAATCCCAACTACTTGACTATCCGTACAAATTCGGGCACCCAAGAGTTTAGGGAAAACAAACAAAATAAACTTTGGGTCGGTCATGGGACTGGTGTGAGTAAAATCCAACCATTTGTTTAACTTTCAAAATCTTTTCGAAAGAAATGATAATCGTAAGATCGATCCGCACATAAACACGGATGGTTTTTACCTTACGATGACCAAAAATATTTTTGATATCAAATCCAATGATATTACAATAGTGTCTAAATCAAATAAATAGAAATCTAGTGGAACGCTTGCATCTCACGCTCCATATATAATATTAAATCAAAAACCATAGGGCACTTATTGGAGATTGGATTTCCAACATAACAAGCTATGGAACCACCTTCCGATAGTGTATCTCTAGAGAGGAATACGCTGGATTCAATAAGAACGTTTTGCAACCCAGCCCACACATTGCTGGCCACTCATTTAACTTGAGTGTACCGAGCATATTATCACTAACGGTTGTGATTAGCAACCGTTACCGAAAACATACAGCAGCGAATAGAATAAGAAGCAAATGAAATTTCTCTAGATCAGGTGATAATACCCCTAATGGGAATGACCTACATGGCCAAGCTACCTGCCTGATTTCTGTCATTCCCCGGGTGATGAGGCTTGAGGTCACGATTATCTTTCAGAACATATTTGCAACATTTACTTTTAATGCCACACCATCAAATCCTTCCATATATGTTGTCCTGGGACTAGACAAACCGAGGGCACTATTCCATCAATTCATCTTGGTCAATTTATACCTAGAATTAACAGAACAGCCCTTGCATTTTACTTCGTCATCAATCATCTTTAGCATAAGTTGATTCGTAACGCTTATGCTAATACAGAGTAGTTTTCAGATATTAATTCTGATCCCGGTCTCTCCATATTGACAACGGAGGTATAAAGTAAATCAAAACTTTGATAGTCGGTGATTTAACTATCAAAGAAACATCCATACAATCAACGGTCCTATTTCTAATTGGAAATTCTAGCGATCAAACATCAAACAACACTGGCCCCTTTTTATATTAGTTCTTTATTATATTATCATTTCCAATTCCAGTTTCCCATCTTTCGTATCCTTTCAAAACTCGATTTTCTCTCTCGATTCTTGGAAAAACATTTCCAATATTGTAATTTCTTTATTCGAGAAAATATATCTTATTCCAGGTAGAAAACATTTCTATATATTCATGAATCCTTATTTTCTATATTCAGAAAATATACCTTATTAGTATCGGAAAATATTTCCATATTCCATTTTTAATTCCTCGTTGACCAATTCATTTCATTTTCTACGCGTAGAAAATATCTCTCATTTTATTTGGGAAACATTTCAAAATCCTTTAAATTAACCCGATGTTATAAAAACATTGTTATTATACTCAAACCATTTTTCATTTATTAACTCACCACATTGTTAACCAATCTTTACTATCGAACCTCAACCATTCCTCCATTAATCATGAAGTCAATCAAGTTGGGGTATAATTAACTCTCAGACCTTAATTGAACAACATTCTCAATTTTGAAATAGTCAAAGCTCACAACTTCAAACAAAACATCGCTTATGTGACTCCTAGATTCAATCTAAGAATCCACTTCTTTTACGGAAAAGCATTGATTATAGCGGTAGCGTTATAATCGCTGTTTCCAAATATTTGATATATAACATTTATTATAATGATAGCATTAAAATTGTTGTTTAGATTTGTAAAACATTTAATATAATGGTAGCATTATAATCACTATTTAGATTTACAAAACATTTATTATAACGGTAGCGTTATAATCGCTGTTTTCAAATATTTGGTATTTAAAAATATAACTTGTACTTGTTAATTTCAGTTAATAAATAAATAAATTTGATTCAAAAACGGAAGGTAAAAATAACTACTTCACTAAATTCGATATAATCGAATTCCCATAAATAACTCTCTCTCGAATAATCTATATTCAATTTATATTCCGAACTTTGGAATTTATCTGTCATTTCAAGTTAGTACAATTCCAATTTCACTTTTGAATTTATCCTTTCCAAATCATTACCGAATTCCTTTATAGCCATTCTAGTCTACAAACGTTATCACAATTTATTTTATATTCCAAATTTTGAAATAAAACTCATCGTTTTCTTTTAAAACGATTACCCACTTCCCTTCTCGTTCAATTTCCAATCTGGTTTCATATTTCAAATCTAAATTTTCTTTAAAGATATTTCATTTGCAAAATATTTCCTTTAAATCATTATTCACTGTAATCATAAATATATTTCTTTTATATACAATCAAATCAGTTTGATTTCGTACTTATAAATAATATCTTAAACCCAAATTCTATTTATAACTTCTATTCATATTTTTCCATACCAATCTCATTTGTATTGCAATCATTTAAAATCTCGTTTATAATTTTCTTTATAATTCGCTAAGTTCCAATCTCATTTCAAAATTGGTTTCAAAACCGATTTCCACTTTTTTCATATATATTCGAATTTGAATTTATATTTCAATTATCCAATGGTAAATAATTCAATTAATTTGTTCTCATTTATAAACAAATTCTTGATTCATCCATTTGAACCGGGTTCTATTTTCAACTCTATCTAAAAATTAAATTTCTATTTTTGGAAATAAATTTTCTTTTTAAATCCCAAATTCCTTCTCTATATCTAAAAATATTTTACGATATTTAAATACCTAAATTCTAGGGCCAGGGAATTCAAACACAACAAAAATCAGTCATCGATTAAATATCACATCATATATCACAGTAAACGATAAACAATAATATAAATGTTGAGGAACCAAGTTGGATCCCTCCAACCTGTTTCCCTGCATCCACTGATGTTAATCGACATATGTAGCATAAATTTTACTTCAATATATGATATAATGGTAAACAGAATCAATATTCAACCAAGGGTTATATATATAACACATTAATCATTTCAACAAATTTATCAACCATTCATCCAAACAACCATCACACGGTAAAATTTACCTATATATATAAGTTTAAAAAAACTCATTTATATAAAAACATAAATGAGGCAAAGTAAGTGTGTTTACTCACCTTAGTTCGCAGTTGACGATTCTGTTTTTGTTTCATTTAAAATCAAACGAGCATGTGATTTATTGCAAAATTCCGATAGCTCGATTTTCAACTATGTCAGTTCCATAATGTAGATCTCCTCGGTATGACTCCAAAGAATCCGATCATGTTAAATTCTGTTCGCGAATGGATTGGTTATACGATTACAGTAATTTATATAATTAAAACCGTGGGTTAATTTATTAATTAGCTTTAACAAATACCTTAATCACTTCTTTTTTCCCAGTTTTGAGTCCCTCTTAGTCATATTCTTCCCGTTCCAAAATACACAGTCTGAAGCCACTCCTTTTTTTTCTCCTTCCCAAAACGATTTCCAGTATTCATCCCTTTTTCCTTTTTGTTTAAACTTCCATCATTGTCATTTGGAATATATGTAAAAATTTATACTATTTACTTTATCAAATTGATTGAATATCAAACCTTGTTAATTCACTAATCCTGCTACTTCTTCAATGCCGAAATACTACTCTTGCACCAAAAAACGCAACCAACTGCTTCCTCACACTTCTATCATTTTTCTTAAACAAAAACGTACAGCGAAGTGATCTTCCACTACCCAACAACTACCACTTCAATCTACAACTTTCCTCACACCACGCTCCACTGTTAATTTCAAACCAGTACTATTTACTTCCTTTTTCCAACAACTTCACTTCCATCCCCAAAACTTGCTACTCCACAATAAAAATAAAACTAACTCCTTAATCACGTTTTTGGTGTAAATCATTTCTTCCTCAACACGTGGAAATGCTCCAAATTTCGAACACAGTATCCTCCCATGACCGACTACTTCAATCCTATCCCTCCCCTCATTTTTGTCATGCTTTTACAAACAGTTCATATCAGAACGCTCCTCTTCCCATCAACATACCCAGTTCAAAGATACCACCGACATTTCCTTTTTAACCACCAACTTAATCCTCAATTAACTTCATTAATCATCTCCTAATCATGGTTTAAAATAGTTCCTTAATCCATCGTCACTTAGTAAAAACTCGATCCTCCTACATTCCTTCAAACAGAAAAGATACGGCACCTTCAACACTAACATACCATACACAGACCACAACTTCTCCTTCGTCTTTTCGTATACTTCTTTCCAGTTCAAAAAGCACGGCCTCCCCTTTCCTCCTAGCTCACTTCATCGTTCAACACAACGTCTCCCCAATAATACTCCCCTCCACGCACCACCGTACTCAATAACAAAACCGCTCGTTGCTCCGACCCCTACCAACTCCCCTCCCCCCCGGGTCAAATCTGACGCCTCCCCGTGGTTGCGAGCTCCAGGCATCATCGCACGAGTGACAGAAGGAAAACCCGAACTTGAATGTCACGAACTCACCCAATTTACACATCGATGCTTTAATTTGTTTTAACTAGTGGAAACAAAATAGGAAGAAAAAAGGAAAAGTTAGGGATTTTGTATTTGAATTGGCCGATTTTCCATTCTTTGAGTTCTGAAAGAAATCGATCTCGACTATGCAGGAATGGGGAAAAAATTGGGAATTAGGTGTTGTATTTGATTTTATATAGTGAGTTTTTTCTTGGTACACACGGATATAAACCTTGGCAAGCACGGAACATGGTAGCTTTGGGTGCACGGGGTGAAAAACTTAGAGCGCACGTTGTTCGTGAGCTTACAGTGTAAGGTAGTGTAAATATATTTATGCGCCGGTTCTTTCATTTCTGCAAATGTAATTTTGATTGGGTACGACAGATCTTAGTAGTTCAGCGTGTATCTTACTAGGTTGCCAATTTAGTTCTACTACATAAATCTGGTTAATGATAAATTTAAAAACAAACGATTAATAATACCTACCTACCATATGTGGTCAAAATTCTAATACGCTGATCAAAAGGTAGGTATTCGTTTTCAAATACCCCATTTATTCAATTGCGAACTATGGCTTTTTAAGATTTGGCAAATTTCGTTTACGAACGAGCTGCTGCGGACAAAAATAAAAGTGTGATCATGTCGAGCGATGTGCCAATATTTCAAAAATATAATAAAATAGATAAGTTAACTTATTTTGTGATATCCCAAAACACTTATATGGGGGTGTAAAATGCTTCAAATAAAAAGTTGCTTACTTTTCAAAATAAAAAATACAGAAAAATTCTATAAATTAAATTATAACGTCTCAAAAATCTTGCAATAGTAATCCATTTCGAATTTTATAAAAATTAACTTTGTTAAAATCATATATTGTTTGGAAAGTAAATCGAATCAATTTCAAATTAAACAAATAAAATGCATATCCAATCTGAATATATGCATATAGCTTCAGAAATAATCTAATTTTAATTTTAAACTTGATATTTCTAAGTATAACGACATTCAGATTATCTGAAATCAATTTATATACAGTAAATCGTTATAAAATTATAAACGATTCTATAACCACTATTTGAAAATTTGATTTGGACATAACTTACAATCTATAAAACGAAATCTCGATTTTTCCCTTCCATTAGAAAAATGCAATCAAATAGATCCGAACGTTTCTTGATTCAAAGAAATCCGATTTATACTGGATCTTGTATATCCAATTGAATTTTAAATCGTAAATTACGAACTACCGCGACAATTTCTGGCTCATTTTAAATTTAAATAAAATTTAATACGTTCACCATTCATTTAATAATTAAATTAGCTATTATAATTCATTATATTATTACATTTCAACATTTAATACAATGCAAATGTTCTAAATTTAATGTCTAAAATTTGGGTCGTTACAAGGATAGTGTTAAGAGGTGTGGGGTTCCGTAGTTTATCTCTGGATACTGTGGTAGCATCAAAATATCTAAGCTTACCAATGTAATTAGACAACCAGTTTAGTCCTATAAGTGATTGGAAAATAGAGGGGATGTGAGAGAAGTAAGTCCATATCGGAATGGAGAGGACATGCTCTTTAGCTCTATTAATAGACAAACTCCAATGTGTAATGATGGATGGCTTCCCCTAATAGTAATAGGCTCAGCACTGAGGATATGGAGCCACTCATTAGGTAGGGAGAATTTCATGAAAACATAGAATGATCCAACCTAACTTGGAGGCCACCCACGAAGTTGGCACGCTTTACCAGCTGCTCCTTTACAACTGAATAAGGAGGGGAGTATCAACAAAAATTCAACCAAACAATCATGCCAGAAATCAACTCCAGCTTCAAATACCTCCATAAGAGGTAGACTTATACCATCAGATACAGAGTGCTAAAAAATACGAGGTTCATATGTACCCTTATTACGAGGGACGCTCTCTAAAAGCGAAGACTATTTGGGTACCTTAGTAACACCAATACCAATAGAATCACTGTTAAGCTTTGGGTCTTGAGCAATATTTGAAGCTACAACAAACAAAATAGCTTGGTTAATAATAGTGTTTATTATAGTCATTTTACTTCCTGGGGATCGAGTGCAAGTGGCATTATCTACCTAAGATTGCATAGATAAATTTGTGACCACATTCTCACCAGTGTTTAAAACTACCTCATCACCTAGATTAGCCACACAACCGTGGATCACTGCAGCTTCAACACAGGCTGTCTGACTCAAAGATACATATGTATCGGTCCATCTAGACTCAATCCTTGAAGCAGCAAGGAGAGGAAGCACAATATTACTTGAGGGGGCAACAAGATGTTAGCAGAAGCATCACAGGGACTGCATGCATGGGAATTTGTATTTTCAGTGTCTTCTAGGATAGCTTGAGGGGATTTGCATCCACAGGGCTATGCGGAGCAACAATAGGCGGATCTAGAATCTTCAATAGGGGTGAGGCAACATTCTCTTTGATAAATTAAATGTCTTTAGGGTTAGCTAAAAGCGCGACATCAATAGAAACATCAACGTGCTGGGGTTAGAATGAGGAGCAGAAAAGTGGTGCCTCGATCTGGTTGCAGAGGAGGAGGAGATTATCACAGAATGCTTCTTCTTTCGAGCCATCGTCGATAGAAGGATGAGCAATTAGTGAATGAGATGACAAGGAAGAAATGAAATTGCTAGATTTAGAGAATCGCACGAGGACATTGGCGGATGGTTTCTTTGATTTTGAATGAATCATTTTAATATTTAAATTAATTAAATATTAGTATATTAAAAAAAACTAGGTTGTTACAGGTCTATTCAATTCAAATTAACAGACAACATTAATTTGGCAAACAAACAACACATATTTAAGTGTGAAATTTTAAACGAGAGTATTCATTCAAATAACGCTATTCAAACCTATCCATTTAAAAATGTCATAAATTTTTACTTAATCTAAATTATAAGCAAACTATGCTAGAATTTTCAGCTTGTTAATAGAAACCCAATGCAATGTTCTTATATGTCAAATGAACTTCACATGTGCAAGGAATTCATTTTTAGATATATACACAGATATATAAATAACTAAGAACTTGAATTTCTCACCTACTTTAAAAACACACTGGGCCTAGCTTAAATAAAATCCGAACCAAAAGCACGTGTCTTTCTCCTCCTTCCATCTTCTTCTACTATCTTTGTACTTCCTATACTAGAAAATGTGCAGTGGTCATGCACTTGCACCAGCCATCCTATCAGCTATCCCCTAAGCTGAAGACATCCGCATGTGTGTCTCCGCCTCCTCTACCTACTAGACCTTACGATCGCCATTACGAAGCCATCCATCAAAATGCGACCCCATTGCCTGTAGCTTCCAAAAAAAAACATTGGACATTTTTATCCACCTATCTCCCTTAAATCTTCATGCTAGTTGCGCTTATCGCTGTCGACTACCACCCAACCTTCCAAAATGAATCACTCCACCTGAGATAGCCATGAACAAAAACCCTACTTACACAACATCGACCATAACTACCCCATTCTCCCTAATAAAGTTCAAACCCCACAAATCTCATGCCATATTGAAGTTCATTGCAAGAGAAGTCTGGCAAATATTATTGTAGGAATTTGCAACAAAAATATGAATTAAAATCGATTTTTGTGAATGAAAAGATACAATTTTGTTTACTTACTATTTGAGTATATGTTTCAGGCTTGATTATGGTGCTAGTAGGATGGATAAGCTTCAGTAAATATTTTCAAATGGGTATGAACTTATTTTAGGATTTTGAAACAAGTAAACATCTTGATTTTCCTTAGACGAATTACAGTAAACAAAAGATGTTTTTTTTTATTGTGAGCTGTCATGATTTAATTGACAAGGCAAGAAAATCTGAGTATTGAAAAGAAGAAAAAATAAGTATGATGGGACTTGTCCACATATATAATAGAGTGAAAGAACTTATTTATAAAATAGGAAGAATAAAATAAAATTTAAAAAAATACCCACAGTACCGTTGTATCATTACCAAACTTATATCTAAAGTCAATTTAGTACAAACATTTAATGCAAGTCTAGAAATCACATTTCCTTCATTTTTTTTTAATTTTTTTTTATAATTGAACATCACATCATAAATTTTACTATATATTTTTAAATATATTTTACATATTTTAGTACTAACATCAAATCATACCTTTAATAATTATAAAATTTACAAATTTAATTAATATATTATACATTTATATGTATTCATTTTTATGTACATTTAAAAATCAAAATTGCAAATGCATATTCCACCATTAATTTGTAAATTATAAGATATGAAGATTTTAGAACTTTTTATTATACACACACACATATATATTAATTTATCCATACTCACAAAAATTCCTTTCCTTTGGAATACTATATATATAAAATTCTAAAAATCTTAGTATACACATTTATATACATATATACATGTTTATATGTAAAATAAATAAAGCTGATTTTCTATTAAAAATTTTGAAATGGCTATTATATCATTAAAGATATTTATTTAAATGATAAACAGGTATTTCTTATTATAAACTAGAGTTATAAAGAAATTTTAGATGATTAAACCTTAAATTGAATATTTAAATATATTAAATACTCATAAATTAAATTGATAAACTTTTTGGTTTTTTACATTCTTCTTCCTTAAAATAATTTCGTTCCCGAAATTTTATCTCTATCCAACCAGAAATGTATCCCAAAATTACTTAACAACCTCCTATGTCCGTATGATGAACAGATCCATCACACACAATATCTGATTTGATCGCCTGCTCAAATACATAACTTCTCTTTCGAACTAGCACCGTTGAATCGACGTCTCTAGTGCAGACTCTAATGAGGCTCCTTGATGTGGAACCTCTTTTCTCCTGGCATAAGTAGAAACTATGAAAGAGAATTTTAGTTCCATACAAAGAATTCCCACTAAGCGTTCGTTGTCAAGAATCTAGTTATTAATACTTTTTCATATCGTCATAAAACATCTCAAAGCCATATATTTAAATCTTAAATTAAAGCCGAACTACAAACAAATAATCTAAGTTCAACCTATGTACTTAGCCTTTTGGTTATTACTATGTCAATTTCTGTTTATTTCCCAATTTATAAAGTGACCAGGACTTATATTTCAATTATTTAATTTCAATTTTCTATTTCTGCAAAGTTAACAAGTTATTAGAATCTAAATTCTAATAACTCTTAACCATTTAGTTAAGCTCTATACTTAACTTGCAAATATCATCTGCTAGAATCGTCAAATTTCCCATTTCGTTTTATTTAATAAAACTACCAATCAATGTATTCATTCAAATTAACAAATCTGATGTATATGCTAAACGAGTCTATATAATATTTCACCAAAAATCAAAAAATTTAAGTACCTCGATTTTATTTCAACTCAATTTGAAATCATACTTCATATACATACTTTAACTAAGTATATTAAACAACAATTTATTTTTCAAACATCTTGAAACAAAGTTCTCAATTGGTAGCAGTTCCCACTTAGACACTCGAAAATGAACACGATGGTGATGCGCAATCATCATCAGAATTATTTCCCAACGACTGAAGCAGTTTAGTGCTTTTTTATTTCTCAAAATCCCCTTTTAGAACATTTTTATCCAAAAATATCATCAAATAATAATAATAATATTTGCTTAAATAATTTTGAAAATGAAATTTCAAATCATCGGGATTTCATTGTCAAGTTATCAGTTCTAAATTCATTTCAAATTATAAAAACTATTTATAATTTTCTTAATGAATTTTAAAATTTAACATAACATTGATATCAAATGCCTTGTAGTCAGATTGTGAAATTGAATTTACAAGGTGCTTGTTTCAATGTTTTCCCAATATTTAGTATCTACCCAATCCAACTGGAAAGATGAGGTTTGCTCGTAAACTGGCCTATTAAAAGAAATTAATCAAATTATGATAGTAATTGAAAATAATTACTCCTACAAACAAAAACTTCCTAAATCAATATAATTATTTAGAAAATACTCCTTTATATATAAAGTATAAACTTTGGTAAAATGATTTCATTTACCAAATTTTAAAACAATATCGTGTTCTTTGGCCTTATTCAAATGTTTAGAAACTCTTATTGACTACTTAGCAAGACGCGTCAATTGAAATTCATACATCACTCAACAGATAAACAAACACAATATAAAACATGTTTTTATAGCACTAACAAATTTGCCTTCTTGTATGGATATACACTCAAACTCATAATGTTTTATATGTAACTTTAATATTGTACTATTTTTTGTGCCTTTTTCTCATGGGATTGAAAATAAGGAAAAAAGTGAGTGATTAACACAATTAATCCATTAAAAAACAAGCCATATAAGAAACAATGGGTGTGACCAGTCTGGCAGGCAGGCAAATGCCCTGTATTTTAGTCCCAAAAGCCGCTTCTCCTCCTCCCTGTCTCCTTTTCTCGATCCAATCGATTTTTCACCACATTCTCTTTTTTCATTTTTTTTTGAATTTATCATTCTTTAAAAGAAGGAAAACTTGTGAATATCCATTCTTCTTCGTTTCTCAAATCCGATCTCCATAACCCTCTACACAAATCTAACCGATATGGCACAAGAAAGCTGCAACCTCAGCAAAGACGAAGAACTTCTAAAACCGCCATCACCAGCACCACCATCGTTGGCTTCTCTTATAACGAATCATCGTCACGATTCGTCGTCACAAAAGCGGAAAAGAGCAGAGAAGTCAATGGAAGAAGAGACGGAGGTGGAGTCCATTACGAGAAGAAACAGATGCAGCAGCTGCAATCGAAAGGTGGGGCTTACCGGATTCAGATGCAGATGCGGAGACCTGTTCTGCGGGCAGCATAGGTACTCGGACTCTCACGACTGCACTTTTGATTACAAGTCCTTTGGGAGGGATCTGATTTACAAGGCCAATCCCCTCGTTAGACCAGCTAAAATCATCAAGATTTGATTTCTTCTTTTTTTGTACCTTTTGGTTTTGCAATTGAGATTGTGTCGTGTAGGTTTGTTGCAGCTTGCATTTGATGTTTGATTCAATTTCAGCTTAGCTGAATTCATCGTGTTGGTTTGATTGTTTATTCGTAGCTGATTATCATGAATGGATTGAAGGAGCTGTTTGAGCTTGCAGCTTAATGGAAACTGGGATTGTGTGTTGGGTTTTAAATTTGCAAGAGTTGCCGTGGAAAACTTACAGCAGCATCTCGCCTGTATGCCAGAGCGATCACCGTTGCAGACGTCTGCGTTGTCGGACGGAGAAGGGTAACATAATTCTGCTTTTAACGAAACTTGAACTGAAAATGGTTTTGGTTTCCATTCCATTTACGCTTTGTTTGTTTAAAATGTAAAATCTGAATTCTGGTTGCTGAATTCTAAAGTCTGATTGCTGAATTCTGAATAATCACATAATTGTTTGTTTAATTAAGCATTCAGAACAAAATTAACATATTCAGCATTCAGAACAAGAAATAAAAAGGAAAAAAGTTCTGAATGAAAAGATCTGAATGCTTAATTTATTCAGAACATTAACAAAAAAACAAACAACATACAAAGTTCTGATTAATTAATCAAAAGTCAAATTCAGAACAAATTGAGAAAAACAAACGCACCCTTAGTTAGGTTGGAATTTTGATTTTAAGAGATGCTGGATTTTGACACGAGGAAACAGAAGGGGAAAACAAACGTCATTTTTTATCCGAGGCTGCAAGCCTCGTAGAGTTTGGTTTAAGTTGGATCTGTTTTGAGTTTTAAACATTAATTTCAAAATATAAGAAGATTCGCGGAACGACGGAGAAAAGTAGGCAAAGGGATGAGACCACGAATAGAAGGGAGGGGCAATGGAAAAATAAGTTGTCTCACATTTTTTTCATTAGTTTCCAAAACAAGAAAAATAAATAAAAGTTATTTTTTATTTTGTGTTAACCTCATTTTCTGAAATGGTTGTATTTTGCGGTATACATGCATCGTTGGCCTTTTCGCATGATGAGAACTAAAAACTAAAACATATAAACCAAACACTACCTTCTTTTTTCAAAATAAATATAAATGTCAAATAGATTGTTGTTTATAGTTTAAATAGCAATTTGTTTGTTGTTTACACTATATACGAAAATTATTTCCCTATTTATGGATCTACATTTGAAAAAAAGGGTAAATCTTGTTTTCCACGTTCGAAAATGCTTTACTGTTGCATGGAAAAGCAACAAAAATAGGATTTCTTCATCTGTTTGGGTATCTGTACACTGTTGGAGAAGCTTTAAGTAAACTTTTTTTTTTTCTTTCTAAATAATAACTTTAGCATCTTCCTTTAGGTTCCTAAACTTCTTATGAAAAACTACGTTTTTTGCTTGAACTAGGCAGCAAAATATTTGATTTTTTTTTTTTTTTAAAAAAAGATCAACCAACTCTCGAGTGCAAATTTGATTTTGAAAAGAAAATAATTATAGCAAATATCAAAATTAACTTTGGAGATGCAACTCAAAACATGCTTTTGAGAAGTGACTTTAGGTGTATCAAACTTGAAAATAAAAAGCATAACCAAATTTTCACAAAGTAATCCATAAGGGCATTGTTAATGACACTTCAATTTTGAATAAGAAGTGGTCATTTTTTTTCTGAACTACTACAGGGTGTACTATTATAAGTAGCTCTCTTTTAATAATACATTAAGATATGATCAAATTACTTTTTTGTTTTTGTTTTTTTAAGTACTTGTTGTCGTAAGAGATGACTGTTTACATAACTAATTCTCGGCCATATAACATCGAATATATTAAAAACATATGAAACAAACACCATTTATCATTTCAAAACCAACCGTACCATATCCCTATTAGTAATTTTGTTGTTTGGGATCCTCCTTAACAATTCAAAAATTAGTGATGTGTCGATCATCCTTTATTATTGGAGTGTCATTAATAATGTCCATCCATAAAGGTAAAAAAATGGAACTTTTTGCATAAACCCTTATGAGTTTTCAGATGTTATGCAAATGTTTGGTGTGCACAAGTAAAGACATATCTAAAAGGGGGTTTTAGCCTCAAGGATAAAATGAACAAAAAATTGTTCCATATGAACAAGGAGCTAAAATTTTGTCCACAATGACAAATTTTAGTGTAAAGGGAGGAACTCAGGGCCTATTATAATTCTTCACTTTACACTAAAATTTGTCCTTTCAGACAATAGTCTCTTGTCCTTATGGAACAACTTTTTGTTCATTTTGTCCTTCATACTATTTTCCTTTCTCTTTTCTCGTCTCTAAAATATGAGTTATACGTACTAAGGATACATAATGTATTCCTCATTTGTCCAAACATAGTTATAAATTGCAATAGTAAATTGATTTAATCCTTAGTTGCGAATCCTTATTTGATACTGAAAGCATGTATGTACATGTTAAATAGACAACTATATATCTGACTTAAAGTTGTTAATTAGATGTTATCCTACCTAACCTTACCCATAAGATTGTAACGACCCAGGGATTTTCGACTCTGAAAATTGACACAAATACCAATGTCGACTATTCAGACATCGGAAATACCGGATAGTTATTAGAAAGAAGTTAGAGGGTGAGAATAGATAAGGTAGAACTATTAGAATAGAAGAAGAAGAGCACAACAACATCAGAGTAACACGAATCTCACAGCGGAACGAATAAACATAGTATATAAAATAACATTGAAAACACAAATATGTATTTGTATATTAGAGTACAACGCTTACGTCACAGCGGAAATAAACAATAGCTCTAAAATGCTGTTGATGCCTCCTGCTCCAAGCTCCATCTAGTGCATCTGTAAAACCCGACTACTTGACTGCCCATACAAATTTGGGCACCCAAGAGTTTAGGGAAAACAAAATAAACTCTGGGTCAGTCATGGACTGGTGTGAGTAAACTTCAACCATTCGGTTTAACTTTTCAAAATCATTTTCAAAAGAAATGATAATCGTAAGACCGATCCACACATAAACACGGATGGTTTTTACCTTACGATAACCCAAAACATTTTTGAAATTCAATAATATTCTGATATTATAATAATGTCTAATCACAAATAACTAACAATCTAGTAGAACGCTTGCATCTCACGCTCTATATATAATATACAATCAAAATCGCGGGCTCTTATTGGAGATTGGATTCCGACTATGACAAGGTATGGAACCACCTGCCGATAGTGTATCTCTAGAGAGGAATACACTGGGTTCAACAAGAACGTCTTGCAACCCGGCCACACATGACCGACCACTCAAGTCTCTTGAGTGTATCGAATATATTGTCACCTACGATTATTAGCAACATAACCAATCCCGGGAGATACAGAAGCGAAAAGAAGTAACAAATATGAATATTCTCTAGATGGTGACAATACACCCTAATGGGGGCGACCCACATAGCCATGTTGCATGCCCGATTTTTGTCATTTCCCGGTTGATGAGGCTTGAGGTCATAACATATCTTTTGACAGATCACACCTTCATTTACTTTGAATGCCACATCGTCATACCCGCCAAATCACAAATTGATTTCCCCAAAAATACCACGGGTATAAAGCTAAGAGAAACGAATTCCTCTACCACCAAACGTGAATACGTTTGAAGCGATCAACTTACGTGATCCATTAGATATACTCTATCAGACATTCGTCCATACACGTTGTCCTGGGACTGGACAAACCAAAGGCACTATTCTGTAAATCCATCTTAAGCAATTTCTACCTAGGATCGCTAGAACAACCTTTGCATAAACTCCATCTTCAATTACCTTCACATTCTTGATTCGCAACGCTAATGCCCATACGGAGTGGTTTTCAGATAATGAATCTGATCCCGGTCTTTCCATATTGACAACGGAAAATGGTAAAAACTTTGATAGTCGGTGATTTAACCATCAAAGGAAAACATGTGTGCGAACAACGGTTGTATTTCCAAATGGAAAACTTACCGATCAATCATCAATCAACACTGAACCCTTTAATTTAATTTGCCATTCAATTGTTCATTTCCCTATCTCCGTGAGTTAAAAGTGTCTTGTGTGCGATTTGAACAACAATATACTGTGGGGAAGGAAATGATTAGAGGGTAATGACGTGAGTTAAGGAAACAAGGTGATTAAGGATTTATAATATATAGTATTTAATTTAACAACCTTAACGATTATAAACTTGTAAAATAAATATCTTATTCATATCTGATCAGAACTGGACGAAATAAGGTTCACTGAAATCGTGGTGACGAGTACTACAAGTCATGAGAATCTAGAGATGATTGGAACTAATCAGAATTTTATTTAATTTTAAACGGTGTTTAAAATTAAATAAAACGATGCTCAACTGTCGAACGACTGGTGAGTTAACTCCCACACATTTCTGAAATTCAGTGATGTGTTAAATTCATATAATTAATTTAATAATTGATAACATATATATATATTGGTTGATTGGATGCCGTGAATGTCTATTGTTGATTGAATGGTTGACGTTAATTTTATTATCATCATTAAATATATGGGATTAAAAATTTATATGCGGCTATGAAATATTATAATGAATTGTGTCGAATGGAAGAACAGGTTGGAGGGATCCAATTGAATTCCTCAAATATTATGTATTTTTTTATATATTGTTTATATACAAACTTATTGAACCCCAGTGATATTGAAAACATGTTTGGATGTTGACGTTGAATTTAAATTCAACATTATTGTGATTTGAATCAATATACGGTATTGATTAAGGAATTGGCAACGAATAGTCTGAAATTCACTTTTTTTTATTTAAAACGTTGATTTGCCGTTAAGCGAATTAACGAAGTCAAGTTATAAAATTTAATTTATAACTGAAACAAGATTTTTAATTAAATTTATATTTTAATGAAGTCTTAAAAACAAGTCGATGTTTATAAATAAGTTTTATTTAAATATTTGGAATGATTATATAATTAGAATTTGACATTAAACGGTTCTATAAGCGAATGAGGCCATAATTAACCTACAGGATTAAAATTTGAGATGATTATTTTAATTGAACGACTAAGCAATATTATTAGATAAATTATATTAATCAAATAAGAAGAAGTGGCTGAAAACGATTAACCGATGATTTAAACTTGACTGAGTCAGCTGGTTGGTCAAAAGTGGTTATTAATAAATAGTTGTTTAATTTAATAAGATTTCTTCAACGTAATTTATTTTAATTAATGATATTTAATGATTATTATTATAATTAATTATTGTTTAAAGTTGTTAACTAGCCTATTTTGTAACAACCCGGAAAATCCGAACCAATTTAAAAATTTTATTTTGGCAATTTTAGTGAATTTTGAATATTTAAAATGATTTATTTTAAATAATAACGATAAGAAATTTATTTTGAATAAAATTATAACGTATATATTTATTTGAATCGTCGTTAGAATATAAATATTTATTTTTAATTATAAAAGGAATTGAAAATGGCGCGGTAGTTTGAAATTTCGATTTCAAATGAATGTACAGGATTCAAAATAAACCAGATTTAGCGAAACCAAAAATATTAGGATCTATTTGTGTAACGACCCGAATTTCGACCGACTTTGGTTATCGACATAAGCACGATGTCGATAACCAAACATCGAAAAATCCTGGTAATTAATGAAAGAATTTAGAGGGTGGGAATAGATAAGATAGAAACTTAGAATAGAAGAAGAAAAGAAGAACTTACATCATCAGAGTAACACGAATCTCACAGCGGAACGAATAACATATAATATATAACATAACTTTGAAATATAACAGTTATGTACACAATAGCACTTTATCAGAATACAACACTTACAACACAGTGGAAAAACAATAGCTATAAAATCTTGAAACCTCCTGCTCCAAGCTCTCCAAGTATATCTGTAAATCCCGACTACTTGACTGCCCGTACAAATTTAAGCACCCAAGAGTTTAGGGAAACAAAACAAAATAAACTCCGGGTCAGTCATGGGACTGGTGTGAGTAAAATAGTTTAAACAATTGAACAGGTATATGATATCTCATAAGACCACGCCGTGAAAACGAAACGGGTTTTTCCCTTATGAGAATCCAACATCTTTGACAAGCAATATCATTCTGATATTATAATAATGTCTAAGTACAAATAGATATCAATCTAGCAGAAACGCTTTCATCTCACGTTCTACATATATAGTATACAATCCAAATCGCAAGCACGTATTGGATAATGGATTTCCAACTATGACAAGGTATGGAACCACCTTTTGCTCGTGTACCTCTAGAGAGGAATACACTGGGTTCAACAAGAACATCTTGCAACCCGGCCACACATGACCGACCACTCATTTCGCTTGAGTGTATCGAATGTATATCACCAACGGTTGGGATCAGCAACCGTTTCTCGAATGGGACAGCATCAACAATAGATTTTTAGAAATAAATGAAACTCTAGATCAGGTGATTATACACCCTAATAGGTGCGACCTACATAGCCATGCTACCTTCCCGATTTCTGTCATTTACCGGATGTGAGGCTAGAAGCTACGCTTATCTTCACATCAGATTCACTTTAAATGCCACATCATCAAATCCATCCAATCATCGATTGACGTCCTCAACAATACATTATGTGTTAGCTAAAAGAAGTTTCCTTCTCCGCTTCCACTCTTGGTACGGTTGGAGAAATCAATATACGTGCTCGTCTGAAAATACTCTGTCAGACATCCATCTTCATTCACTTAGAATGTCACATCGTCATACCCGCCAAATCACTAATTGATTTCCTCAAAAATACAACGGGTATACAGCTAAGAGAAACGAATTCCTCCGCCACCAACGTATATACGTTTGAAGAGATCAACTTACGCGATCCATTGGATATACTCTGTCAGACCTTTATCCATACAAGTTGTCCTGGGACTGGACAAACCGAAGGCACTATTCAGTATATCCATCTTAGTCACTGTTAACTAAGACTTATACAATAGCCCTTGCACTTTACTCCGTCTTCAATTATCTTTGGCATAAATGATTCACAACGCTTGTGCCAATAAAGAGTGGTTCTTTGGATAATAATCCAACCGGTCTCTCCATATTAACAACGTTAAAAATGGTCAAAACTTCGATAGTCTGTGAGTTAACTATCAAAGAAAACAAGTGTGCAAACAACGATATTATTTCCAGATGGAAATTATATCAAACAAACATCATTTAACATTTATCTCTTTAGTTCATTTTAAATCTCCTGTTTCCCTATATTCAACATTTGCTATTTTCTATATTTAGAAAATATACGTTATTAACACTGGAAACATTTCCATTCCTTGTTTCCTGTATTTAGAAAACATTTCTGATTCTTGTTTGGAAAACATTTCCAAACTCCTACGTTTGGATTAAACAGATGTTTAGATAAAACATCGCTATGCCAACTCAACCATTTTCTTTAATTACTAAATTCACTTTACCATCCTTTACTGTCGAACCTTAACCATTCCTCAGTTAAAAACGAAGCCAATCAAGTTGGGGTAGAACTACCTCTCAGACCTTAACTGAACAACACTTTTAACCTTGAAATAGGCAAAGTTCACTTTATATTTCTTTAACTAACTTCCTTACTTAACCTTTCTTTCAAATAATTATATTCGATTAACTCTATTGGACTGACCCTATTGGGTTAACTCTATTTGATTTACTCTATTTGATTAACTCTATTTGATTAACCCCATTCACTTAACTCCTGTCGAATAAACTATATTTGATAACTCCTCTAACTCTATACGAATAAACTATATTCGATTAACTCCTCTAACTCTATTCGAATAAACTATATTCGGTTAACTCCTTTACTATATTCGAATAAACTATATTCGATTAACTCCTTTACTATATTCGAATAAACTATATTCGATTAACTCCTTCGATTTAACTCTAATCGATTAACTCCATCGAATAAACTATATTCGATAATTCCTTCGATTTAACTAATATTCTATAACTCACTTCGATTAACTAATAATCGATAACTCCTTCGAATAACTATATTCGATAATCTTCCCTTTCGATTTAACAAATCGATAACTCCTTCGAATAACTAAATTTGACAACTCCTTTCGATTTAACTAATCGATAACTCCTTTCGATTAAACTATAATCGATAACTCCCTTCGATGAAACTAACATCGATACTCCTTTCGATGAAATTAACATCGATTAACTCCTTTCGATTAAACTATAATCGATAACTCCCTTCGATGAAACTAACATCGATACTCCTTTCGATGAAATTAACATCGATTAACTCCTTTCGATGAAACTAACATCGATTTACTCCTTTCGATGAAACTAACATCGATTAATTTAACTCGACGAACTTAACTCGACTCACTTATCTCGATAATCTAACTCAAGAACTTAACTCGATTAACTTATCTCGATAAACTGACTCAAGAACTTAACTCGATTAACTTATCTCGATAATCTAACTCAAAAACTTAACTCGATTAACTTATCTCGATAATCTAACTCAACTTGATTAACTCCTATCGAATAACTAATATTCGATTTAACTCCATTCGCTTGACTCTAGATCGCAGCGATCACAATGGTTACGCCTGACTCCCTCAGGAAACATCCGACCGCCGTAGGCTATTTACAGCCCTGTGAATTACGCTAGCAGTCGTACGAGATGGCAACTTATCCTGAATAACTCTGTTTGACTAACTCTATCTCAAATAACTATATTTGATAACTTCTACTTCGAATAAGTGGTATTCGATAACTTAACTCGATTATCAACTCGAAAATCTTAACTCAATTCGATTAACTCCAACTGATTAACTCTGCCTGGTCAACCCTAACTGATTAACTCTACTGATTAACTCTAACTGGTTTTACTTGGTTTGACTAACTCAATTGATTAACTCGACTGACTAATTCAACTCGATTAACCTAGCTTGATTTTTCTTATCTCGATTAACTGAACTAATCACTTTGATTAACTCGACTAATTCACTTTGATTACCTTAACCAATTCACTTTGATTAACTTAACCAATTCACTTTGATTAACTTAACCAATTCACTTTGATTAACTTAACCAATTCACTTAGTTTAACTAATCATTTTACTTTGATTAACTAACCTGATAACTCAATTTGATTAACTTACTCGCTAATAACGTTTATTCCTTTTTAAAGATTTTCTTTTATAATCTATTTATTTCCTAAATAAATATTTCCTTATAATCCTATTTATTTAACAAATAAATATCTCCTTTATTCTATTTATTCTAACAAATAAATATTCCTTTATTTTATTTATTTCCTAAATAAATAAATCATTTAACTTTATTTATACCCTAAATAATAAATTCTTTTACCTTTATTTATTTCCTAAATAAATAAATCCCTTTTATCTATTTGTAAATGGTTTACAAATATCCCTCTTTCTATTGGTTTTGACAATATTTTCCCTTATATATATTGTTTTACAAATATTTTCCTTTATATTTGATTTCACAAATATATCTCCTCTATATTTGTTTAACAAATAAAATCCCTTTATATTTGATTAACAAATATAAATTTCCTTTATATTTGATTTACAAATATAATTCTTTTATTCAAAATCCTTTTTCTTGTATAATATAAAATCCATTGATTTTATATAAATAAATTATTTTCAAAATATACTTTGAAAATCCCTTTTCCACATTCTGGTATTTCTTATGGTATTTAACACACCATATAACAACGATAACTATCGTCCAAAGCACACATAATCAACGTCAGATTATATATCACATTATATATCACAATATATAAATCACAGTAAAATAACTGTTGAGGAATCTAGTTGGATTCCTCCAACCTGTTTCCCTGCATCACAGATGTTAGACAATATAATTAACATCGATTTCACTTCACTGTGAAATATTCTGGTAGCAGAATCAACATACAACTATTTAACGGTTTATATATATATATATAACTTTTACTAACTGACCAGTAGTTCAATCAAACAATCAACACACAGTCAAATAGACAATATTTAACAGTTCTAAGAATACGTTGTAAAAATAGAACTGTTCAGAGTTGGTGAGTTTTACTCACATTTGGACGATCATCGTCAATGACGATAACCATCGCTTTATTCAGCTGGACAATTTATTTTGCTATAAATTGTGACGAACTCCAATTGACCTGCGGTCAGTTCCATGATGTAGCCACCGTCCATACGATCCTATCGAATCTTGTTTCGCTGAATTCCGTCTACGTATGACCAAGATATCGCGTTTACAAATTTATAAGTTATATGGATCATATAAATTTAAATCACATTGGGCCTCACCACTACCATTTCCCGGCCCAACTTCATCTCATTTCAGCCCAGACCCACGTTGATACCCCTACTCGCACCTTTTCATCCTCCTTCCCCAATCCAAAAGATCTATCGCTACTGTGTAAAACCGAACCTCATACTCGATGTTCTCATCATCACGCACCTCTCTTTCTTCATTGATTCCACCAACTAACATCACCGAAGTGCTCATCTCCGATCCCTCTTCCATCCCGACACCACCAAAACCACCTCGACGTCCCCACACCTGTCGCGACCTTCACGTTACAGCAAAAAACCGAGCGACATTATCTCCGACGGATCCTCCCAAATCAGTGTCAACGGATGCACCTTCTCGCCCTGATCGAGACTGCGCTCTCGATTTCCCTTCTGTCCTTCACTATTGACGTTGCTCTTCAGTCCTAGTCGGAGGCCGTGAAACTCAGCATCCCATAACATTGTCGCACCGCAAACTGTGCACACCAAATCAAAGAGAATCCCTCCTAGAAGCCATATATAAACCTCCTTCGATTTATAGATTTTATTTTGTATTTCTTTGAATTTTTATGAGGATCGAAATGTTTACAGGAAGAAAACATGGAGGCGCGACTTTTGTTTTGACTGGAGAATGAGATTAGGTCTTAAGGAATTGTTGTAAGGGGGTACATATAGGACAACAAAATATCTAGATATTTTTTTATAAATATTTTAATATTTTATTTTGCCAATTTCTATCTGTATTTACCTTCTAAAAATTTCGTGTGATCACACACGATATCCAAAAATCACGAAACTGGACATGCACCTTCAGTTCGACATTACGGTCCCAACGAAACGGGTTTCGTCGAATTCCGACTTCGTATGCTCACACAGCGTATTTTTAACTGTCAAAATACTGACTGTTTTTCACTCTAAAAATCCGTACGATCACATACTGACTCTAAAAATCACGAAACTGGAAATCTAACAACTATTTGACATTGCGAATCCAACAAAATTAGTTTCGTTGAATTCCGACTTTGTTTGCAAAAGTGGCTATTTTTAAAGCTCTGGATGACCTATTTAAATATATAAATATAATTAAATTAAATGTAAATAAATGTATATTATTGTATATCTTCACATATGATATCGTACAACTCCAGAATATCATATCAGAATTTACAGTTTGATACTTCAGATTTTAGATTTATTGATATTCAGTTTATATCGAAAATCCTTTTATAACGTAAATAAAGCGTCGAAAATTATAAAGGAATTCCACAGCGACTTTTCTGAAATTTGATTTGGACGTAAATCAAAATCTACCCGACGAAATCTAGATTTTTCTCTACCACTAGAAAGATATACTCCACCAGCTCCACACGTTTCTTGTTTCACAGAAATCCGGCTTAAAACGAATCATGTACATTCAGTTGAAGTTCGAATCACCAATTTACGAACTGCAGCGCCATTTCAAGCTCGATTTTAATTATATTATAATTATACGTTCAAACTGACGTCGATTGAATATATTCGTCACTATAATTCAACTCTAAGCTGAATTAAATCTAAGGGACGACCCCGTTCACAGAATATTGTGATTTCCAATATTTTTGATTATTTCTGAATTAAATATATTATTTAATTATTTAATTTAATTAAATATTCACTATAATTTAATTAACGACGATTTAATTCCCTAAATCACTATTTATATAATTAAATAAATTAATTATAACACCCCTGACAATGCGGGTCATTACATTTTTCCCCACATAAAATAATTTCGTCCTCGAAGTTGTTAAGTTAGAGGACGACCCTATCTATTGGAATTCCTAAGATTTGTTTACCCCTTATTTCTAATTTTAACTGAACCAATTAATATCGACTAAAACATTAATTCCTTCCGACTAACTAAAATTTTCAAAAATTATGAAAATTTTCTAACACTTTAAATTTTCGTAAAATTTCGCCATAACCTCCTTTGTACAGCCCTATCGGTAAAACCACAACTCGCCTCTCTAGGCCTCCTCCAACCAAAAGAAAATCAAACAGCCAAGCGGCTTGTCAAATCGGCTCATAAATCACCAAACTCATATGAAATATAAACTTGTACCTTTTTGTCGGGCATATCAACTCTATCACTTTCACCTGTTATCAATTCAACCTATACCAGTGTTATCCCGATCAAACTCCAATTTATTTTTATCCACCATTTCAACCATTCGCTTATACCTAAGCCGAATTTCATTTCAAACTCAAGCACTATTCTTGATTTCCAATCCATAACTCACCAGTCCAATATAATTCCAGATTATCTCTAATCAAGTCTAATTCTACTTTACACTAATCTATTTCAAATGATTTTCACTTACTGGCTTTTAATTCAATCCCAATTCTATTGGATTTTACAAATTTTATTTTAATTTGTTTAAACTCAAACAACCTTTTCTTCCTGGAAGTTTTTAAACAGTTTACCTCTTTCAAAAATCAAATTTTCCTTTTTGAAATTCAATACAATTTGTTTTCCCAAAACAAATTCAAAACAAAATCCTTGGTAGTAATCCGTCACTTACATACTCGAAAATGAACACCGATGTTGTCATGATCAACATCGGAATCTATTTTCCAGCTACCGAAGTAGTTCAATACTATAGCACTTTCAAAACCCATTTTAAAACATTTCCACCTTGGAATCAATTCCAAATATCCTTTTACAATGTTGTAAACAAATTTAAAATCTCCCAGGATCTTAAAATTCACATATATTAAATTCAGATTCATTTACAAACACCTTTCCCATTTCTGGGATTTTTAAATTCCAATTCTGATCTAAATTCAGATTTACTTCATTTCAATTCCATATAATTCACTTGTTTAAATTCTGATTGGTTATATATAACCATTTCACATTTTATAATCTTATCTGATTAAAATCACTACCAACACATCCTATATATGATAATATATCACATATCCATACTGTGTCGGTCCATTGTATTCAAGTGTTTATTTACTCCTACCGATACAGTGGATCAAACTGATCGACCAGAACTCATAAACTACTCAACCGACGAATCTCCACAATATAAAACCATTTTTATATCAAATACAAATACACACTCGTATATATACACTCAACTCAATCTAGGGCCTTACTAACCCTATCTCTACCGAGTCACGCCACAGAGCCAAGGTAATTCTTAACATAAGCTCTGATACCAACTGCAACGACCCGAATTTCGAGCGACTTTGGTTATCGACATAAGCACGATGTCGATAACCAAACATCGAATAATCCTGGTAATTAATGAAAGAATTTAGAAGGTGGGAATAGATAAGATAGAAACTTAGAATAGAAGAAGAAAAGAAGAACTTACATCATTAGAGTAACACGAATCTCACAGCGGAACGAATAACATATAATATATAACATAACTTTGAAATATAACAGTTATGTACACAATAGCACTTTATCAGAATACAGCACTTACAACACAGCGGAAAAACAATAGCTATAAAATCTTGAAACCTCCTGCTCCAAGCTCTCCAAGTATATCTGTAAATCCCGACTACTTGACTGCCCGTACAAATTTAGGCACCCAAGAGTTTAGGGAAACAAAACAAAATAAACTCCGGGTCAGTTATGGGACCGGTGTGAGTAAAATAATTTAAACAATTGAACAGGTATATGATATCTCATAAGACCACGCTGTGAAAACGAAACGGGTTTTTCCCTTATGAGAATCCAACATCTTTGACAAGCAATATCATTCTGATATTATAATAATGTCTAAGTACAAATAGATATCAATCTACCAGAAACGCTTTCATCTCACGTTCTACATATATAGTATACAATCCAAATCGCAAGCATGTATTGGATAATGGATTTCCAACTATGACAAGGTATGGAACCACCTTCTGCTCGTGTACCTCTAGAGAGGAATACACTGGGTTCAACAAGAACATCTTGCAACCCAGCCACACATGACCGACCACTCATTTCGCTTGAGTGTATCGAATGTATATTACCAACGGTTGGGAACAGCAACCGTTTCCCGAATGGGACAACATCAACAATAGATTTTTAGAAATAAATGAAACTCTAGATCAGGTGATTATACACCCTAATAGGTGCGACCTACATAGCCATGCTACCTTCCCGATTTCTGTCATTTACCGGATGTGAGGCTAGAAGCTACGCTTATCTTCACATCAGATTCACTTTAAGTGCCACATCATCAAATCCATCCAATCACCGATTGACATCCTCAACAATACATTATGTGTTAGCTAAAAGAAGTTTCCTTCTCCGCTTCCACTCTTGGTACGGTTGGAGAAATCAATATACGTGCTCGTCTGGAAATACTCTGTCAGACATCCATCTTCATTCACTTAGAATGTCACATCGTCATACCCGCCAAATCACAAATTGATTTCCTCAAAAATACAACGGGTATACAGCTAAGAGAAACGAATTCCTCCGCCACCAACGTATATATGTTTGAAGAGATCAACTTACGCGATCCATTGGATATACTCTGTCAGACCTTCATCCATACAAGTTGTCCTGGGACTGGACAAACCGAAGGCACTATTCAGTATATCCATCTTAGTCACTGTTAACTAAGACTTATACAATAGCCCTTGCACTTTACTCCATCTTCAATTATCTTTGGCATAAATGATTCACAGCGCTTGTGCCAATAAAGAGTGGTTCTTTGGATAATAATCCAACCGGTCTCTCCATATTAACAACGTCAAAAATGGTCAAAACTTCGATAGTCTGTGAGTTAACCATCAAAGAAAACAAGTGTGCAAACAACGATATTATTTCCGGATGGAAATTATATCAAACAAACATCATTTAACATTTATCTCTTTAGTTCATTTTACATCTCCTGTTTCCCTATATTCAACCTTTGCTATTTTCTATATTTAGAAAATATACGTTATTAACACTGGAAACATTTCCATTCCTTGTTTCCTGTATTTAGAAAACATTTCTGATTCTTGTTTGGAAAACATTTCCAAACTCCTACGTTTGGATTAAATAGATGTTTAGATAAAACATCGCTATGCCAACTCAACCATTTTCTTTAATTACTAAATTCACTTTACCATCCTTTACTGCCGAACCTTAACCATTCCTCAGTTAAAAACGAAGCCAATCAAGTTGGGGTAGAACTACCTCTCAGACCTTAACTGAACAACACTTCTAACCTTGAAATAGGCAAAGTTCACTTTATATTTCTTTAACTAACTTCCTTACTTAACCTTTCTTTCGAATAACTATATTCGATTAACTCTTTTCAATTAACTCTATTGGACCGACCCTATTGGGTTAACTCTATTTGATTTACTCTATTTGATTAACTCTATTTGATTAATCCCATTCACTTAACTTTTGTCGAATAAACTATATTCGATAACTCCTCTAACTCTATTCGAATAAACTATATTCGATTAACTCCTCTAACTCTATTCGAATAAACTATATTCGGTTAACTCCTTTACTATATTCGAATAAACTATATTCGATTAACTCCTTTACTATATTCGAATAAACTATATTCGATTAACTCCTTTGATTTAACTCTAATCGATTAACTCCATCGAATAAACTATATTTGATAACTCCTTCGATTTAACTAATATTCTATAACTCACTTCGATTAACTAATAATCGATAACTCCTTCGAATAACTATATTCGATAATCTTCTCTCGAATAAACGATATTCGATAATCTTCCCTTTCGATTTAACAAATCGATAACTCCTTCGAATAACTAAATTTGACAACTCCTTTCGATTTAACTAATCGATAACTCCTTTCGATTAAACTATAATCGATAACTCCCTTCGATGAAACTAACATCGATACTCCTTTCGATGAAATTAACATCGATTAACTCCTTTCGATTAAACTATAATCGATAACTCCCTTCGATGAAACTAACATCGATACTCCTTTCGATGAAATTAACATCGATTAACTCCTTTCAATGAAACTAACATCGATTTACTCCTTTCGATGAAACTAACATCGATTAATTTAACTCGACGAACTTAACTCGACTCGCTTATCTCGATAATCTAACTCAAGAACATAACTCGATTAACTTATCTCGATAAACTAACTCAAGAACTTAACTCGATTAACTTATCTCGATAATCTAACTCAAGAACTTAACTCGATTAACTTTTCTCGATAATCTAACTCAAGTTGATTAACTCCTATCGATTAACTAATATTCGATTTAACTCCATTCGCTTGACTCTAGATCGCAGCGATCACAATGGTTACGCCTGACTCCCTCAGGAAACATCCGACCGCCGTAGGCTATTTACAGCCCTGCGAATTACGCTAGCAGCCGTACGAGATGGCAACTTATCCTGAATAACTCTGTTTGACTAACTCTATCTCAAATAACTATATTTGATAACTTCTACTTCGAATAAGTGGTATTCGATAACTTAACTCGATTATCAACTCGAAAATCTTAACTCAAATCGATTAACTCCAACTGATTAACTCTGCCTGGTCAACCCTAACTGATTAACTCTACTGATTAACTCTAACTGGTTTTACTTGGTTTGACTAACTCAATTGATTAACTCGACTGACTAATTCAACTCGATTAACCTAGCTTGATTTTTCTTATCTCGATTAACTGAACTAATCACTTTGATTAACTCGACTAATTCACTTTGATTACCTTAACCAATTCACTTTGATTAACTTAACCAATTCACTTTGATTAACTTAACCAATTCACTTAGTTTAACTAATCAATTTACTTTGATTGACTAACCTGATAACTCAATTTGATTGACTTACTCGCTAATAACGTTTATTCATTTTTAAAGATTTTCTTTTATAATCTATTTATTTCCTAAATAAATATTTCCTTATAATCCTATTTATTTAACAAATAAATATCTCCTTTATTCTATTTATTTTAACAAATAAATATTCCTTTATTTTATTTATTTCCTAAATAAATAAATCATTTAACTTTATTTATACCCTAAATAATAAATTCTTTTACCTTTATTTATTTCCTAAATAAATAAATCCTTTTTATCTATTTGTAAATGGTTTACAAATATCCCTCTTTCTATTGGTTTTGATAATATTTTTCCTTATATATATTATTTTACAAATATTTTCCTTTATATTTGATTTCACAAATATATCTCCTCTATATTTGTTTAACAAATAAAATCCCTTTATATTTGATTAACAAATATAAATTTCCTTTATATTTGATTTACAAATATAATTCTTTTATTCAAAATCCTTTTTCTTGTATAATATAAAATCCATTGATTTTATATAAATAAATTATTTTCAAAATATACTTTGAAAATCCCTTTTCCACATTCTGGTATTTCTTATGGTATTTAACACACCATATGACAACGATAACTATCGTCCAAAGCACACATAATCAACGTCAGATTATATATCACATTATATATCACAATATATAAATCATAGTAAAATAACTGTTGAGGAATCCAGTTGGATTCCTCCAACCTGTTTCCCTGCATCACAGATGTTAGACAATATAATTAACATCGATTTCACTTCACTGTGAAATATTCTGGTAGCAGAATCAACATACAACTATTTAACGGTTTATATATATATATATATAACTTATACTAACTGACTAGCAGTTCAATCAAATAGTCAACACACAGTCAAACAGACAATATTTAACAGTTCTAAGAATACATTGTAAAAATAGAACTGTTCAGAGTTGGTGAGTTTTACTCACATTTGGACGATCATCGTCAATGACGATAACCATCGCTTTATTCAGCTGGACAATTTATTTTGCTATAAATTGTGACGGACTCCAATTGACTTGCGGTCAGTTCCATGATGTAGCCACCGTCCATACGATCCTGTCGGATCTTGTTTCGCTGAATTCCGTCTACGTATGACCAAGATATCGCGTTTACAAATTTATAAGTTATTTAATTAAACTATACTTGGATCATATAAATTTAAATCACATTGGGCCTCACCACTACCATTTCCCGGCCCAACTTCATCTCATTTCAGCCCAGACCCACGTTGATACCCCTACCCGCACCTTTTCATCCTCCTTCCCCAATCCAAAAGATCTGTCACTACTGTGTAAAACCGAACCTCATACTCGATGTTCTCATCATCAAGCACCTCTCTTTCTTCACTGATTCCACTAACTAACATCACCGAAGTGCTCATCTCCGATCCCTCTTCCATCCCGACACCACCAAAACCACCTCGACGTCCCCACACCTGTCGCGACCTTCACGTTACAGCAGAAAACCGAGCGACATTATCTCCGACGGATCCTCCCAAATCAGTGTCAACGGATGCACCTTCTCGCCCTGATCGAGACTGCGCTCTCGATTTCCCTTCTGTCCTTCACTATTGACGTTGCTCTTCAATCCTAGTCGGAGGCCGTGAAACTCAGCATCCCATAACACTGTCGCACCGCAAACTTTGCACACCAAATCAAAGAGAATCCCTCCTAGAAGCAATATATAAACCTCCTTCGATTTATAGATTTTATTTTGTATTTCTTTGAATTTTTATGAGGATCGAAATGTTTATAGGAAGAAAACATGGAGGCGCGACTTTTGTTTTGACTGGAGAATGAGATTAGGTCTTAAGGAATTGTTGTAAGGGGGTATATATAGGACAAAAAAATATCTAGATATTTTTTTATAAATATTTTAATATTTTATTTTGCCAATTTCTATCTGTATTTACCTTCTAAAAATTCGTGTGATCACACACGATATCCAAAAATCACGAAACTGGACATGCACCTTCAGTTCGACATTACGGTCCCAACGAAACTGGTTTCGTCGAATTCCGACTTCGTATGCTTACACAACGTATTTTTAACTGTCAAAATACTGACTGTTTTTCACTTTAAAAATCCGTACGATCACATACTGACTCTAAAAATCACGAAACTGGAAATCTAACAACTATTTGACATTGCGGATCCAACAAAATTAGTTTCGTCGAATTCCGACTACGTTTGCAAAAGTGGCTATTTTTAAAGCTCTGGATGACCCATTTAAATATATAAATATAATTAAATTAAATATAAATAAATGTATATTATCGCATATCTTCACATATGATATCGTACAGCTCCAGAATATCATATCAGAATTTACAGTTTGATACTTCAGATTTTAGATTTATCGATATTCAGTTTATATCGAAAATCCTTTTATAACGTAAATAAAGCGTCGCAAATTATAAAGGAATTCCACAGCGACTTTTCTGAAATTTGATTTGGACGTAAATCAAAATCTACCCGACGAAATCCAGATTTTTCTCTACCACTAGAAAGATATACTCCACCAGCTCCACACGTTTCTTGTTTCACAGAAATCCGGCTTAAAATGAATCCTGTACATTCAGTTGAAGTTCGAATCGCCAATTTACGAACTGCAGCGCCATTTCAAGCTCGATTTTAATTATGTTATAATTATACGTTCAAACTGACGTCGATTGAATATATTCGTCAATATAATTCAACTCTAAGCTGAATTAAATCTAAGGGACGACCATGTTCACAGAATATTGTGATTTCCAATATTTTTGATTGTTTCTGAATTAAATATATTATTCAATTTAATTAAATATTCACTATAATTTAATTAACGATGATTTAATTCCCTAAATCACTATTTATATAATTAAATAAATTAATTATAACACCCCTGACAATGCGGGTCATTACAATTTGAGAATATCTTTCCAACGAATCCAAAAAATCAAAATTTCATAGCGGGAACAAAAAGATACGCCCAGTTGAAAATTCAGAATAGTCACTATGGAATTTTGGCCCTTAAAAATGGAAATTTTGGCAAACGACCTCCATTTTCGACGAAACCACTTTTGTTGGATCCAGGATGTCAAGTTATTGCTATATTCCAAAATTCAAAATTTTTGGGATTAATATGTGAGCGTGGCGAAGTAAAACATGTTTTAAAAGTTTTAGTCAATTTGGATCGACCAGAAAATGGCCATTTTTCAAACAATCTCCAAATGTGACGAAACTAGTTTTGTTAGAACCGTATCGTCAATACGAATGTAACACCCCGCATTTTTAAGTATAATTAAAAATGAAATAAAATATATGAAAATATGCTTATGATAGGTAAATAATGGTGATGCATAAGGAGAAATAATTAATACATGAAAGAGAAGAAAAATTAGTTCGATAACGGTGTGTGTAACGGAAAATATAGTAAAATGAGGATAATTAATTCAAGAATCAGGAATTAGGTAAAATGGACATCACCATTGCGTTCCTCTCGAAAGTTTACATGAAATAGAGTTCGAGTTTTCGAAAATCGGAGTTCGAATGAAGAAGTTATGGCCTGTAGAAGATTCAGAAGGTTTCGGTCAGCACAGAACTGGGCAGGTTGACCTGGGGGCCAGGTCGACCAGGGGGTCGACCTGGGAGTCGACCTCCCCCATGGGGGTCGACTATAGTGTCGACCTCCCCCCTAGAGGTCGGCCTGTTTCGGTCCAGAACACGTTTTTGAAGCCCAGGGATGATTTTTGATGGTCCGGATTGGTTTTAGGGTTAATCTGATGGCTGAAATGAATTGCTACACCTATAAAAACAACCTAAGACCTAGCCTTACCTACACACAATTCTATTCTGCTTCTTCTTTGCCTCTGTTCTAAATAAAAATAAAAATGGCATCGCCACTCTGCTGGAATCAAAACTAGGAGCTAATCAACATCAACCTAAGCAACTCAATTCAAGCTAGAGATTAAAGCTTCTGCAACGATTCTACAACAATTAAAGTTCTTTCTTTAATCCAACCAAGTCAAGTACAATTATTTTCCGCTATAAACGTTAATTCTAATTGTGACATGAATTGTAAATCTAAATCTGAGATTATATCTGTTCTGTTCTGTTTGGATCTATCTTATTTTGTATCTCTTTCCTCTTTCTGTTCTATAGCCAGGCTACCATGAGCCTGAGCCAATCTCATAAGAGATTAACATACGCTAAAAGGTTTGGAACAGTAAAATGAATGATGCATAAATTGGGCATGGCCAATAGGTGACTGATTTGAGGAAAGAACATGGACTGTAGCTAGAACATAAATCTGAGACATATGATTGGACATGTTATATTTATAACATAAAAAGGTATTGAACATATGATTTGTGGACACGACATAAAAAGTTATATAATTGAACATAAATATAGACTGTATTGAACATATGATTTGGGATAAAGAGAATATGGCTTAGGTATAAAGATTTACATGAAAGTAGGATATCTATTAATGTAAATAAACAACTAAGGGACCTTTGGGATATATGACATGCATAGTAAGCTATGGCTATATTTGGTATAAATTATATATATGGATCTTCTGTACTATGCAAGTTTAATAAAAATTGAAGCATATGATATATGGTAAATTATGACCAAAATCTGTGCTATGTAAATTTAGTGCAAACATGGGGTATATGATCATATTGTGAATCATGACTATTATTTATGCATGTGAACTTAGGCAAGATTTATATTTAGGCAAGATATGTTTGTGAAACTTTAAGGAATGATTAAATCTGTTATATTTTCCTAATTTGCTAGTTTTGCTATATTTGCCTAATCTGCTAGTTCTGTTATATTGCCTAATCTACTGCCTAGTCTGCTAGATCTGTTCATCTGCCAAATCTGTCATCTGCTAAGTCTGTTGAAAATGGCAAACTAAATCTGTTGAGATGCCTAATCAATTATCTGCTAAATCTGCTAGTTGCTTAATCTGCTGAATCCGTTAAGTCGCCTAAATCTGTTATCTGCTATGTCTGTTAAGTTGATATATTCAGTCTGTTATTGACATAATCTGAATTAGCTATGAATAATTGACATGTATATTAGGCGTGGGCATAAATGGTAAATCATTAATTAATTGGCCGTAAAGATAAACATGGCTAACTCGAGGTTAGAATGAGTTTGCGGCGTAATTCTGCCCGGAACCGCCCGGCATACTCCAGTGGCCGCAAACAATAGGTTCTAATGTGAGAAGTTAGTCATAACGTGCTTGAAACCCGAGGTTAGACTCAGTTTGCAACAGAAACCTGCCTGGAACCAACCGGCCTAACCAGTAGCCGCAAACTGTCAGTCTAATGTGAGAGGTCTGGGCATTAATATTTAATTAATGAAAATCTGAGATAAATATGATGTCTAAAACGTGTTGGGTGGGTAAGGTTAAACCAATTGGACCAATGAATCTGATAAACCCGTTTCGTGAATCTGTAGGCCCAATTACAAAGTTAGATCAATCTGTAAATCTGTAACTGGTTAATCTGTAAGCCTGTTAATCCGAACATCTGATCCGTTAGTCCGAAAACCTGTTAACTTGATTGACTGATCTGTGAACTAGTTGATCTAAACTCTGTATGTCTGAACTTGTAAACAAGTTAATTTGAAAACTGTTAGTCTGGGGACACAAGGTTAGGAGGGGAATTACTTGTGTCATCTGTTGTTTGGGACCCATATTAGTCAGTAACCCTTTCTGGTGTCAAAACTTTGACCCAACAGTTGGTAGGTCCGAGCACGCTTACTGAACTAATTTTAAGCGGTTCATTCTGATAATGGCGAGGGGTGTTGATGGTGCGTTCCAACCGGGTCATTTGCGTGCATGGATCCCGGTCTGCCTTTGAGGATGTAAGACGCCGTGACATCTGTAAATAGGTCTGTGCCAATTGGTTGTCACTTTAGGGAGTTATGCACCCTATTGTGGGGCCGACACCGGTTATTTATGTATTAGGGAGCCGATCGCTTGGGGTAGGGTTTTAGGGTACACTTAGTTCTATCTGTTTCTGTTGGTACCGTCTGTTTCTGTTGGGTGGTAACACCTGTCTGTTTCTGTGTGGTACCGTCTGTTCGGGTGGTAAAGGCCCATTACTAGTGTACACCTAATTCTACATTCTATTTCCGTAGGGATTAATCTGTTCTGCTTTTGTCTGTTTCTGTTCGGGTGGTAAAGGCCCATTACTAGCATTCTCTTCTGTGGAAATTATTCTGTACCCGTTTCTATTTCAGTTTAGACATTAGGGTGATACCTAATTCTGTTATACTAGTATTGGTGCAGAGAAGTGTAAAGCAATAGCTTATATCATTCTGTTCTTCTGTAATATCCGTTACACCTGTTACTATTATCTCTCATCCAGTTTTATTTTCATGCCATGTTATTATTATCTGTTTATAACTGAAAATCACTGGACTTGCCAGAATTTATGTCTGACCTTGCTTGTTTTCGCCCCTTTTTCTTCCGGTCCCCCCCAGGTTACCCAAGGAGGGAATACTTTAGCTTGATCTGGATTCCTTCTGCTTGAAGTGCTTAAAGTATGGCTTGGCTCTGTATAGCTTCCGTTCTGTGGGGATTATGATTTTAAAGTTTTGTACTCTGATGGTTTTTGAACAAGGCTGATATATATGTACTTGAGTTTTTGATAAAGTCGTAACCGAACTGATTTCTGTCCGCTGCAATAAAGTTATAAAGTTTTTCAAGTACTATTTTTATATCTGTCTTGTAATATTCTGTTATGTTTACTAAAATGCTCCATCAAAGTTAAGGTATTCCCTTTGTGAGTGACCTTAACGGTGGTGGGGTGTTACACTTGGTATCAGAGCTGAAGGTTACCAGATTGGGTAAAGTTTTTGAAAACTATTTTCAAAAAGGTTTTGAAAGGAAGTATTTTCAAAAATAAAGCTTATTTTGAAAAACATAATCCCCAAGAGCCATATATCTTACCTTCAGTCCTTTTTGTAATCGAATCTTTCCTTTTTCCGTTTCAGCATGTCTGAAGCATCTGAGATACCAGAGGGTGTTCATGTACCCGGTTGGTTTCGTCAATATCTTGAGGCTAGGACCGCCGCCGCAGGTCCAACAAATGATCCCCCTCCTCCACCCCCTCCTCGTGCAATTACTTTCTCAAAGATCTGTAGAGATTTTAGGGCTAAGGGTGGAAAGGATTTCAAGGGAACTGAATCATTCGTAGAAGCGAGGAACTGGCTCAAAGAAACAGAGGATCTATTCGTTATCTTCGAGGTGGACGATAGGCAGAAGGTACAGTTGGCGGTATGGCTGCTCAAGGACGAAGCTTCCTATTGGTGGGAAGTTACTAACGCCAAGAGGCCAGTTGAAACATGGATGGATTTCATAACAAGGTTTGAAACAAAATTCCTCTCGCAAGCTGAACGAAGTTTACAAATGGAAAAGTTCTTATCTCTTAAGCAAGGAAGTATGACGGTCAAGGAATACGTCAACCAGTTCAATCAACTAGCTAGGATCGGATTGGATTTAGTCAACACTCAGCATAAAAAGGCGCTCCGCTTTGTTAAAGGATTGAACGAGCCACTGCACAGCCTAGCCATGACCCATGTACCCATGGGAGCATGGCACTACTACACGAGGAAGACAAGGGCCTGAAAGAGACAAAGAAGGAAGAACCACATAATAAGAAAGCATGGCCCAAAAAGGAAATACAAAAGAAGGATGAGAAGTCCGAAGATAAGAAGGGGAAAAAGTGCTTTACTTGTGGGACCTCGACTCATCTGAACAAGGATTGCAGAAAAAGGAAAGGCACTTGCTTCAACTGTGGAGAGATGGGACACTTCACTAGGGACTGCCCGAAGAGACGAGGGCAAGGAGGGCAGGCGAACACTCTTGAGGCTAGTGGCTAGGATAGAAATAGGAAAATTTCTATAGTAGGTTTAATTTCTTTATCTGATTATGGAGTTAAGACGTTTTCTGATTTTGGTATTTTGATTTTGTAAACGATACTCTGCACTTTAATACTAGTATTATTTCTGAATTCCGCTGTAGACTCAGACCCATAAGGGTTATGGCTCATCTGTTTGAGATTGGGGTTTGAGGGATATCTGTGTTAGGCGTCAAGTATGACGCATACATTCTGAATTTTCGTGGGGTATGATTTTATCATGCTTAACTTCCTAAGAGCGATTAGGGAACCTAATCTGTACCAGTAGTCTGTAAATATCTGAATACTTCTGATAAGATTTCCAGTTTTGACATTGTCTAAAGAGGGTAATCCTCTGGGTGTCAATTTGATGTTGGTTTCGGTCTTCGGGGCCGATACTTAGGACCCATGCCTAATGGGAACCAAGTTTTTGTTCTATATGTACTCGCTTCCATCATTCGACTGTATCCTATCGATCGAATCTTCAAACTTTAGTTAGAAACTAATGGGTGTAAACATGTGTTTGAGACATGTTATGTTTGATGGTTGCAAGTGGATGCAAGTGGTTGCTAGTGGTTGCCCGTGGATGCATATACACACACTAGGCACTAGATCGGCTCGAAAACACTCTCATACTGCATATGGATGTGTGAGCATTTTTAATTTTTGTGGATGCAAAATGATTGACTCAGCACATGGATGTTGCATATGACTGAATGGTTGTGCACTCATATAAAAATGATATGTATCGAGTAGGAAAATTGCATACATGTTGGACTCATGGCACTGGCATAATTCGCATTAAGGAGGTCAACTGAATCAGTGGACCGCCTGATCTTTGCATTAGACAAGGAACATATACACACACTTCTTGCATACATTCATACAACATTAGAAATCTCTTAAGGACAATGAATGCATGTGATTGGTGATTGAGTAGATGGATGATTGGATGGTAGGACACATTCTTCTTAACTTGAAGATTTCGAGGACGAAATCCTTTAAGGAGGGGAGAATGTAACACCCTGCATTTTTAAGTATAATTAAAAATGAAACAAAATATATGAAAATATGCTTATGATAGGTAAATAATGGTGATGCATAAGGAGAATTAATTAATACATGAAAGAGAAGAAAAATTAGTTCGATAACGGTGTGTGTAACGGAAAATATAGTAAAATGAGGATAATTAATTTAAGAATCAGGAATTAGGTAAAATGGACATCATCATTGCGTTCCTCTCGAATTTTTACATGGAATAGAGTCCGAGTTTTCGAAAATCGGAGTCCGGATGAAGAAGTTATGGCCTGTAGAAGATTCAGAAGGTTTCGGTCAGCACAGAACTGGGCAGGTCGACCTGGGGGTCGACCTGGGGGACAGGTCGACCAGGGGGTCGACCTGGGAGTCGATCTCCCCCATGGGGGTCGACTATAGTGTCGACCACCCCCGCTACAGGTCGACCTGGTCGGCCTGTTTCGGTCCAGAACACGTTTTTGAAGCCCAGGGACGATTTTTGATGGTCCGGATTGGTTTTAGGGTTAATCTGATGGCTAAAATGAATTGCTACACCTATAAAAACAACCTAAGACCTAGCCTTACCTACACACAATTCTATTCTGCTTCTTCTCTGCCTCTGTTCTAAATAAAAATAAAAATGGCGTCGCTACTCTACTGGAATCAAAACTAGAAGCTAATCAACATCAACCTAAGCAACTCAATTCAAGCTAGAGATTAAAGCTTCTGCAACGATTCTACAACAATTAAAGTTCTTTCTTTAATCCAACCAAGGCAAGTACAGTTATTTTCCGCTATAAACGTTAATTCTGATTGTGACATGAATTGTAAATCTAAATCTGAGATTATATCTGTTCTGTTTAGATCTATCTTATTTTGTATCTCTTTCCTCTTTCTGTTCTATAGCCAGGCTACCATGAACCTGAGCCAATCTCATAAGAGATTAACATACGCTAAAAGGTTTGGAACAGTAAAATGAATGACGCATAAATTGGGCATGACCAATAGGTGACTGATTTGAGGAAAGAACATGGACTGTAGCTAGAACATAAATCTGAGACATATGATTGGACATGTTATATTTATAACATAAAAAGGTATTGAACATATGATTTGTGGACATGACATAAAAAGGTATATAATTGAACATAAATATAGACTGTATTGAACATATGATTTGGGATAAAGAGAATATGGCTTAGGTATAAAGATTTACATGAAATAGGATATCTATTAATGTAAATAAACACCTAAGTAAGGGACCTTTGGGATATATGACATGCATAGTAAGCTATGGCTATATTTGGTATAAATTATATATATGGATCTTCTGTACTATGCAAGTTTAATAAAAATTGAAGCATATGATATATGGTAAATTATGACCAAAATCTGTGTTATGTAAATTTAGTGCAAACATGGGGTATATGATCATATTGTGAATCATGACTATTATTTATGCATGTGAACTTAGGCAAGATTTATATTTAGGCAAGATATGTTTGTGAAACTTTAAGGAATGATTAAATCTGTTATATTTGCCTAATTTGCTAGTTCTGCTATATTTGCCTAATCTGCTAGTTCTGTTATATTGCCTAATCTACTGCCTAGTCTGCTAGATCTGTTCATCTGCCAAATCTGTCATCTGCTAAGTCTGTTGAAAATAGCAAACTAAATCTGTTGAGATGCCTAATCAATTATCTGTTAAATCTGCTAGTTGCTTAATCTGCTGAATCCGTTAAGTCGCCTAAATCTGTTATCTGCTATGTCTGTTAAGTTGATATATTCAGTCTGTTATTGACATAATCTGAATTAGCAATGAATAATTGACATGTATATTAGGCGTGGGCATAAATGGTAAATCATTAATTAATTGGCCGCAAAGATAAACATGGCTAACTCGAGGTTAGAATGAGTTTGCGGCGTAATTCTGCCCGGAACCGCCCGGCATACTCCAGTGGCCGCAAACAATAGGTTCTAATGTGAGAAGTTAGTCATAACGTGCTTGAAACCCGAGGTTAGACTCAGTTTGCAACAGAAACCTGCCCGGAACCAACCGGCCTAACCAGTAGCCGCAAACTGTCAGTCTAATGTGAGAGGTCTGGGCATTAATATTTAATTAATGAAAATCTGAGATAAATATGATGTCTAAAACGTGTTGGGTGGGTAAGGTTAAACCAATTGGACCAATGAATCTGATAAACCCGTTTCGTGAATCTGTAGGCCCAATTACAAAGTTAGATCAATCTGTAAATCTGTAACTGGTTAATCTGTAAGCCTGTTAATCTGAACATCTGATCCGTTAGTCCGAAAACATGTTAACTTGATTGATAGATCTGTGAACTAGTTGATCTAAACTCTGTATGTCTGAACTTGTAAACAAGTTAATTTGAAAACTGTTAGTCTGGGGACACAAGGTTAGGAGGGGAATTACTTGTGTCATCTGTTGTTTGGGACCCATATTAGTCAGTAACCCTTTCTGGTGTCAAAACTTTGACCCAACAGTTGGTAGGTCTGGGCACGCTTACTGAACTAATTATAAGCGGTTCATTCTGATAATGGCGAGGGGTGTTGATGGTGCGTTCCAACCGGGTCATTTGCGTGCATGGATCCCGGTCTGCCTTTGAGGATGTAAGACGCCGTGACATCTGTAAATAGGTCTGTGCCAATTGGTTGTCACTTTAGGGAGTTATGCGCCCTATTGTGGGGCCGACACAGGGTATTTATGTATTAGGGAGCCGATCGCTTGGGGTAGGGTTTTAGGGTACACTTAGTTCTGTCTGTTTCTGTTGGTACCGTCTGTTTCTGTTGGGTGGTAACACCTGTCTGTTTCTGTGTGGTACCGTCTGTTCGGGTGGTAAAGGCCCATTACTAGTGTACACCTAATTCTACATTCTATTTCCGTAGGGATTAATCTGTTCTGCTTCTGTCTGTTTCTATTCGGGTGGTAAAGGCCCATTACTAGCATTCTCTTCTGTGGAAATTATTCTGTACCCGTTTCTGTTTCAGTTTAGACATTACGGTGATACCTAATTCTGTTATACTAGTATTGGTGCAGAGAAGTGTAAAGCAATAGCTTATATCATTCTGTTCTTATGTAATATCCGTTACACCTGTTACTGTTATCTCTCATCCAGTTTTATTTTCATGTCATGTTATTATTATCTGTTTATAACTGAAAATCACTGGACTTGCCAGACTTTATGTCTGACCTTGCTTGTTTTCGCCCCTTTTTCTTCCGTTCCCCCCCAGGTTACCCAAGGAGGGAATACTTTAGCTTGATCCGTATTCCTTCTGCTTGAAGTGCTTAAAGTATGGCTTGGCTCTGTATAGCTTCCGTTCTGTGGGGATTATGATTTTAAAGTTTTGTACTCTGATGGTTTTTGAACAAGGCTGATATATATGTACTTGAGTTTTTGATAAAGTTGTAACCAAACTGATTTCTGTCCGCTGCAATAAAGTTATAAAGTTTTTCAAGTACTATTTTTATATCTGTCTTGTAATATTATGTTCTGTTTACTAAAATGCTCCATCAAAGTTAAGGCATTCCCTTTGTGAGTGACCTTAACGGAGGTGGGGTGTTACAATGAAGCTAGAATATTTTTTTTGGGAATTTTTAGAGTCCGTATGTGGCCCCGGTAAATTGAAATGTGCATTCAAATTCAATATATAGATTTATATTTTGATTTTGGCGGAAACCGATCGAAACAGCCAAACTGGCTTATGTTACATATCCCATTGTGTTCGGAATGAGGATAATTAGCTAGAGACGACAGTCGTTGGGTTTGATTTCGAGTTCAAATGCAAAATCTCCTTTTTGGTGGATTAAATAATATTATAAAATAAATACAAATAATCTTAAAACCCTAAATTCCCTTTTCATTATTGGAGCCGCCTCTTCATCGGGTTCAACGGAGGAAATCGCTCCAGATTTCAAATCAAAAATTCGCCCGATCCTCTCAATAAAAACAAGTGATTCTTAAGGAAAATTTGTAGTACTTCATCCCCTCTTCGAATCAATACCAGTTTGGGGTAGTACTGTTGCGTGTCGAGGGAGAAATCGCACCTGGAAGCGCTCGCGTTCGAGCTCTGTTCTCTAACGTAGGTGGCCTTCGAGTTCATCAGAACTCCTGGTGTGGGTGGCGCAGCTCAAGGCGGTCCAAGGGAGGTGGTTGATCGGCGTCACGTGGCTCCGTTGGGTGGCGCGCGAGGAGAGAGGAGATGGAGCGATGGGTTCACTTGACAACGATAAAAGGATGAAGAAGGTAACATATTTCTTTAGCGTTATTTTTAAATGTTATATAATTTAGTTAATTTTTTTATTACTTATACTAGTTGATGTTAATTGTATTACGTTGTTTAAAAATCAATTTTTATATATAATTCACATGCTTTATAATTAGTTTTTAATATATGTAACTTTATTTTACAAAAGGTGAATTTACAAAAAAGGTAAGCATTGTATAAAAATAGTTTTAGGAATAAAATTTTCCTTGTTTTCTAAATAAAAATTATCATTGTTTTCTAAATAATAATATACATCGTTCTTAGAAATAAAAGTGTGAGTTTTAAAATAAAATTTAGCATATGATTTGAAATAGAAAAAGATAGTTTTAAAAAGGTGTTATTTTTAAGTAAAATAACTATAGTGGCAAAGGTGATTTTTATATTGATAGAGCGAGATAAAAATATGTTATATATATAATAGCAGTATAAAACTTTCATTTTTATATGTACAGTAGCATTATAAAAATATATTTTTTATAACGAAATAGCAGTACAAAAATGTGGTTTTTAATATAAACATCATATTAAAAATGTGATTTTTAATATGAACAACGTAGAGAAGACTGCGTTGGAATGTCAAGCAAATCCCGACTAAATAGAAATTCAGATAAAACTGACGGAGTGGATCCCACAGTGAGAACTTCTCACTTTTATTTTAATTTTCTAGTTAAAATATATACTAGGATGCAAACGGTGCTTAGTAGCACCCGACACCTGTCGTCCACAAACCATGGACGACTTGTTTGATTTGGTTTTGTGGTGAAAATTGATTATGATGTGGAATGGAATAAATAAAATATTCTTGTGTTGAAACAAAATATTTTATAGTTAAAAAATATAATTTTTAACGTGTATATGAATAAATATTTATAAAAGTCGGACGATTTTTTTATGTACACACATTTGACTAATATTGATTGGGACGATAAATTTTACACATCGCCCAACTACACAAATAAATCTGTGTTTGTTGGTTGAAAACCCACACGGGTATTGGGATGATATTGGACATACACTAATCCCAATAATTAGTTGTATGTCAATCGATTGGTTGACAAGCTGTGTAAGCGTTAAATATTTATATTTGATGCTTATGTAGTGTAGAATGCACTCTGGATATCGGTTGATTGTTTATCATTGTTGTTATACACATGTATTGCATGAAATCCATATAATCAAATTATATGGTAATTAACTTTGTTTGATTCAAGTTCAGAAAGAATGAATATTTTAAAATAATGATTATTTAAAATAATGAATATTTTGAAATAATATTCAGTAAAAGATCAAAATATGATTTTGATGTCCGATTTGGGATGGATACGGATATATTTAAATATATAAAGCCGTGTTGATTAGATTAACGCCATTTTGACGTAAACGATATTTATATCGATTTTATTCATTTATATAATAAATATCGAAAAGGAAATGATTTCGAAATATAATGTTTTGAAAATATTATCATTTATATATCGATGATATGGAATATTCAATTTTGATTTGAAATTGAATATGAAGTTGAAATCGTTTTGAAAACGAATTGAAAACGATTTATAAAATACGTTTTAAATGGAAATTGATGAAATATATATTATATATATATAATATAATGGCCTGAATAGAATACACCGTGCATCGGCAGTTCGCGAATTCCGACCATTGACTTCGAATGGATATTACGGGAGATCCGACCGCCGGATTCTCCTAAAACCGGAACCGTCGGTTCGTATCGAAAAGTTCTTCCTAACGGATATTAGAAATTAGAAATCTAATGGTTGGATTTGGAATTATGTCCAAATCAAATTTGGAAAAGGTCGCTATAAGTGCAGTTCGATGGCCATTTATGGAAATCGACCGTACGGGCCTTGTTAAAATTATTAAAAATATCAATAATTAGTGTAAATTCATAAGAAATGATTTGGAAAGAATTGGGATGAAAAATTCCATGTTCGAAAAGATAAAAATATATTTTTGTCGAAATGAACTAGTTTTGAACTAGAATTATAATCCAATATTTTTAAATAAACAAATTGGATTTGAAATGGTTTTAAAAATAACTAGAATTTCCAATATATAAATTGGAAATGGATTTGAATCGAAATGGTCTTCGGAATATCTCGATGTTGGATTTCGTGATTATATAGATATTGTTATGGAAATTTGAAAGATATATATATATATCGTTATTTCCAATACGATATTTGTTGATTTTAGAATTTGATAGTGAATATAAGCCGATGTATTTTCTATTCAGAGCCTTGTATTTAATATCAAATTGGATTTTGGGTTTGTCGTGAATGGTATCTTTAATAATACTATTTTAAACCCAATGGAGTTAAGAAAATTAGAAATTGACTGGAGATTAGTTAAGTTAAATGGTTTCCGGGGTATTGATTTGATATTGGTTTCGACCTTCGGGGTTAATACTTAGGGAATTGTTCTCTTACTAATTTACGGTTAGAGACTGATGGAATGTGAATTGGGTTTATTGTAAATTGTGTTTTTAACGACATTCGTTCTTTAACCCGATTAACAATGAAATGTGATTTGGAATTTATAAATCTTTTTATTAAGATTTAATGGGAGTTTTCCAAAGTAAAGTTTTCCAATTTAATATATATCAAATTGGAATTGAATGGAATTCGATTTGATAATAATCGAAATGAAATTCTGTGGAGGAAGACTGTTAATGTAGATGGAATTTAAAAGGCGTTACCGATATTCCATTTATATTATTGGTCGGATATGGGAATTGATATCGATTATATATTAATTTGTTCTTCTGTGAAGATTCCATAACTAATGGAATGTGATTTGGGTTTGTCGTGAATGGTATCTTTAATAATACTGTTCTTAGACCCAATGGAGTTAAGAAATCAGAAACTAATGGAGGTTAGTTAAGTTGAATGGTTTCCTGGGTGTTGATCTGATGTTGGTTTCGGCCTTCGAGGTTAATACATAGGGAATTGTTCACTTGCTAATTTATGGTTAGAGACTAATGAAATGGAATGTGATTTTGGGTTTATAGTGAACCGTGTTTTAAATGACATTAGTTCTTTAACCAGTTAAAGACAGGTTATGATTTCCCAAGTTAAACAATCGATAATATTGATTTTTGTGAAGATTAAAACCAAGTGGGGTTTTAATGCATCTTTAATTAGATGGAAATGATATCCAAAGGAAGAATTAAAGAATAAATTTAAAGAATTTATCTTTGATAAAATTAATGGGAACCTTTCCCAAAGTAAAAGAATATTTGAATAAAGGAATATTCTGGATTGGAATGAGGTGTATGTTGTGTTTTTGTAGCACTTGTTTATTATATACGCGAGTTATTCAGAAAGATCGGGTTTATCCCATTCTGAATAACTGATTCAACGATGTGTCGAGGATGAAGAAGGTGGTTGAAGACCAGAGGTCTTCACATCGTTTGGATGATTACTGATGTCTTGATTGGGTTGTACGCCCAAGACGAGGTAATAAGTGGTGATCGTCCAGACGTACTTGGAGATCGACGGGTATGCGAGGGCCTCTCCCTGTATTGGACATATGGGGGAGGAATAAGGTGCCTACGGTTTCGTTCAGACCCAGAACGAACTTGTAAATGGATGTGTGTCTGACATCGGATTTCATTCTGTGTGATTGATATCGGTTGCATAGCGTGAATTACTTGTGTGCATGCTGAGATGCGAATGATCAAGGCTTCTGTTGAAAAGCAGAGTCTTGTGGTTGATGATCAAACCACGACCTTTGTGGCATAGCTTTGTGTGGCGTTAATTCGCGTGCCTAACACCCCAATGTGGACCAAAAACGTGAGAGGACTTCAGGGAGGACATGCGTTTCTTTCTAGCTAGGAGTGCTGTCAGCGTTTTACTCGCCCTGGTATTTTACTTATGTGGATGATGGATTGCGAGGCACCTCAGTTATATCGGTCGATCCGGGGCCAATGGAGTCATTTGGCTCATTTACGCTCCATAGGGCGGGGAAACGCATTGTTCAGGCATTTTAATCCACTCCGTGTGGACCGGCCCTGACGATCCAAGGCTTGTCTACGCGCTTGCCTGCGGGTCTGGCTAGAGAGTCTCGAAGCGGTAAGGATGATCCCTTGCCTTGGTTCATAGATAGAAATCCAACTTCCAATGCGTGTCTTTGCGGTTTGGATTATAGAGCCTAGTATTGGCGACATGATATATGGTACCCATGCCATCTAGGATTGATACATTTATATTTGAAGTTGTTTTATACACTATGTAGTTATAATAGTATCAAATGATTTGTTTTAATGTACCAAGCATGTTTGGCTATTATAAGGGAAAACCCTATCCCCCGGCTTGCGTTGCATTGTGTGATAGGACCTGGGTCTTATAATAGCTTCATTTTTCCAACAAGCATTGCGCTGTTTTGTTATATGCACTGGTATTCTTGGGAGGAAACCCGTTTCGTGTTATACGGCGTGGTCCCTTGTTATATCTGATTTAAAGTAAAGTTTTAAATAACTATTTTAGTTCTCACACCAGTCACATGACTGACCTGGAGTTTATTGTTTTAACCTAAACTCTGGGTGCCCCTATTTCCACACGGGCAGCTTGTAGTTTTGGTTTTGCAGATTTATATTCACAGGATCCTGGTTTACCACTGGAATGATATTCGGAAAACTCTGTATCCGTATATTCTTTTTAGTTGTGTTTTGTATTATTTTCCGCTACCTTGTAACTTGTAAATCTCTGATATTTAGTAAATGTGTAATATTTATTCATACTCTGTATATTCTTGTATTCTGATAAAATTGTTGTAATAAGCAATGAAATGTTCTTCTGTTTGTGTTTTGATTTGTCGTGTTCTCAAAGCAATCCGGGCTTTCCTTCACGGGTAAGTTCAGGTCGTCTCAGTTTGGTATTAGAGCTTTGGTTTACAGAGCTTGGAGAACAAGACATATTAGAACCAAACGAAAGAATTCATCAGAGATTGGATTAGTAATATCCAATGAGAATGACTCGTTAGAGATAGGATCAGTAGTATCCTGGAATTAGTTTGAAGAGTGTAGTTTTAAAAATAAAGATGAAAACAATTATTTTTTTGAAAATTTAATTCAATTATTCGTATTTGAATATTATTTTTATATTGATTGCAATAATCAAGTATATAAAGACTTTGCGTATACGTCTGATCCACGCGTATTTGAAGTTTTAATATACTGGATGGATATAGGATCACACTCTGGTCGCCCGGAGATGGTTCTGATGATTGCTATAGTACGTACATCATCACAATTTATGTTCGTGTTTCGAAAGTGAGATATCTATATATTTCCAATTGATTGGTGTGAGAACCAAAATATGGTTAGAGTATATTATTGTGAATTAGCATCAAAATCATGGTTTTTGAGTATATAAAAAATTATGAATTTGAAACGATAATCAACAAATTGATTGCTGGTTGTGTTGTTCGATTATTGGTTGATTAATTAAAATTTGAACCATTTGGCTAAATTGTATCAAATATTGAACTTTACTGAAAATTGTTTAGAAATGCATGCATGTACATATATATGTGTGAACAGGTCATAACAAGGAAGCTAAGCAGAGGAATAAAATTGTTTGCCCGACAAATAGGTACATGTTTATTGTATTTCTTGGGGTTTTTGATGATTTTATGAGCCGATTGGCTAGCCGCTTGGCTGTTTCTTTTTCTTTTTGGATTGGAGGGGCAAGTGTGGCGGTTTGGGGATCCCGGTGCTTCCGTACTGGGGAGGTTATGGCGAAATTTTTCAAAAATTTAGGGTGTTAGCCAAATTTTTGAAGAATTTGAAAAGTTCTTAGAAACTGAAAAGTTGAAGAACTTAAGCCATAATGGAAATAATGAAAGTTGAGTTGGTTTATAAAACAACTTTCAGCTCCATTCCTTTTCGAGGACGAAAAGATTTTAAGTGAGGGAGATTGTAGCAACCTAGAAAATCCGAACCAATTTAAAATTTTTATTTTGGCAATTTTAGTGAATTTTTAATATTTAAAATGATTTATTTTAAATAATAATGACAAGAAATTTATTTTGAATTGAATTAGAACGTATATATTTATTTGAATCATCGTTAGAATATAAATATTTATTTTTAATTATAAAAGGAACTTAAAATGGCGCGGTAGTTTGGAATTTCAATTTCAAATTTCAAATGAATGTACAGGATTAAAAATAAACCGGATTTTAGCGAAACCAAAAATATTAGGATCTATTTGAGAATATCTTTCCAATGAATCCGAAAATCAAAATTTCATTATGGGAGTAAAAAGTTATGCCCAGTTGAAAATTCAGAATAGTCGCCATGGAATTTTGGCCCTTAAAAATGGAAATTTTGCAAACGACCTCCGTTTTCGACAAAACCACTTTTGTTGGATCCGGGATGTCAATTAATTTCTTGATTCCGAAATTCATAATTTTTGGGATTAATATGTGAGCGTGGCGAAATAAAACGTGTTTTAATAGTTTCAGTCAATTTGGATCGACCAGAAAATGACCATTTTTCAAACGGTCTCCAAATTTGATGAAACTAGTTTTATTAGAACCGCATCGTCAATACGAAGCTAGAAAATATTTTTCGGGAATTTTTAGAGTCCGTATGTGGCCCCAGTAAATTGAAATGCGTTCAAATTCAATATATAGATTTATATTTTGATTTTGATGGAAACCGATCGAAACAACCAAACTGGCTTACGACACATATCCTGTTGTGTTTAGAATAGGGATAATTAGCTAGGGGCGACCGTCGTTGGGTTTGATTTTGAGTTGAACGCTAAATCTCCTTTTTAGTGGATTAAATAATATTATAAAATAAATATAAATAATCTTAAAACCCTAAATTCCCTTTTCATTATTGGAGCCGCCTCTTCATCGAGTTCGATGGAGGAAATCGCTCCAGATTTCAAATCCAAAATTCGCCCGATCCTCTCAATAAAACAAGTGATTCTTAAGGCAAATTTGTAGTACTTCATCCCCTCTTCGAATCAATACGAGTTTAAGGTAGTACTATTGCGTGTCGAGGGAGAAATCGCACGTGGAAATGCTCGCGTTCGAGCTTCGTTCTCCGACGCTGGTGGTCTTCGAGTTCATCAGAACTCCTGGTGTGGGTGGAGCAGCTCAAGGCGGTTCAAGGAAGGTGGGTTGATCGGCGTCACGTGACTCCATTGGGCGGCGCGCGAGGAGAGAGAGGAGATGGAGCGATGGGTTCACGTTACAGCGGTAAAAGGATGAAAAAGGTAACGGATTTCTTTAGCGCTATTTTTAAACGTTATATAATTTAGTTAATTTTTTTATTAATTATACTAGTTGATGTTATTATGTTACGTTGTTTAAAAATCAATTTTTATATATAATTCACATGCTTTATAATTAGTTTTTAATATATATAACTTTATTTTACAAAAGGTGAATTTACAAAAAAAGGTAAGCATTGTATAAAAATAGTTTTAGGAATAAAATTTTCCTTGTTTTCTAAATAAAAATATACATCGTTCTTAGAAATAAAAATGTGAGTTTATCATAAAATTTAGCATATGATTTGAAATAGAAAAAGCATAGTTTTAAAAAGGTGTTATTTTTAAGTAAAATAACTATAGTGGAAAAGGTAATTTTTATATTGATAGAGCGAGATAAAAATATGTTATATATATAATAGCAGTATAAAACTTTGATTTTTATATGTACAGTAGCGTTATAAAAATATATTTTTTTTATAACAAAGTAGCGGTATAGAAATGTGGTTTTTAATATAAACATCATATTAAAAATGTGATTTTTAATATGAACAGCGTAGAGAAGACTGCTTTGGAATGTCAAGCAAATCCCGACTGAACAAAAATTCAGATAAAACTAAAGGAGTGGATCCCACAGTGAGAACTTATCACTTTTATTTTAATTTTCTAGTTAAAATATATACTAGGATGCAAACGGTGCTTAACAGCAACCGAAACCCATCGTCCACAAACCATGGACGACATGTTTGATTTGAGTGTGTGGTGAAAATTGATTGTGATGTGGAATGGAATAAATAAAATATTGTTGTGTTAAAATAAAATATTTTATAGTTAAAAATATATTTTTAACGTGTAACTGAATAAATATTTATAAACAAATCAGGCGAATTGTTTATGTACACACATTTGACTGATATTGATCGGGACGATAAATTTTACACATCGCCCAACTGCACAAATAAATCTGTGTTTGTTGGTTGAAAACCCCACACCGCGATTGGGGTGATATTAGACATACACTAATCCCAATAATTAGTTTTATGTCAATCGATAGGTTGACAAGCTGTGTAAGCGTTAAATATTTATATTTGATGCTTATGCAGTGTAGAATGCACTCTGCATGTTGATTGATTGTTTATCATTGTTGTTATACACATGTATTGTATGAAATCCATATAATCAAATTATATGGTAATTGACTTTGTCTGATTCCAGTTCAGAAAAAATGAATATTTTAAAGTAACGATTATGTTAAAATAATGAATATTTTAAAATAATATTCAGTAAAAGATCAAAATATGATTTGGATCTCCGATTTGGGATGGACACGAATATATTTAAATATACAAAGCCGTGTTGATTAGATTAATGCCATTTTAACGTGAACGATATTTATATCGATTTTATTCACTTATATAATGAATATCGAAAAGGAAATGATTTTGAAATATAATGTTTTGAAAATATTATCATTTATATATCGATGATATGGAATATTCAATTTTGATTTGAAATTGAATATGAAGTTGAAATTGTTTTGAAAACGAATTGAAAACAATTTATAAAATACGTTTTAAATGGAAATCAATGAAATATATATATTATATTATATATGTATATATATATATATATATAATATAATGGCCTAAATAGAACGCGCCACGCAGCGGCAGTTCACAAATTTCGACCATTGACTTCGAATGGATATTACGGGAGATCCGACCGTCGGATTCTCCTAAAACCAGAACCATTGGGTTCGTATCGAAAAGAGATTTCTAACGAATATTAGAAATTAGAAATTAGAAATCTAACGGTTGGATTTGGAATTATGTCCAAATCAAATTTGGAAAAGGTTGCTATAAGTGCAGTTCGATGGCCATTTATGGAAATCGACTGTACGGGTCTTGTTAAAATTATTAAAAATATCAATAATTAGTTTAAATTCATAAGAAATGATTTGGAAAGAATTAGGATGAAAAATTCCATTCTTGAAAAGATAAAAAAATATTTTTGTTGAAATGAACTAGTTTTGAACTAGAATTACAATACAATATTTTTAAATAAACAATTTGGATTTGAAATGGTTTTAAAATATCTAGAATTTCCAATATATAAATTGGAAATCGATTTGAATCGAAATGGTCTTCGGAATATTTCGTTGTTGGATTTCATGATTATACAGATATTGTTATGGAAATTTGAAAGATATATATATATATATATATCATTATTTCCAATACGATATTTGTTGATTTCCAAATTTGATATTGAATATAAGCCGATGTATTTTCTATTCAGAGCCTTGTATTTAGTATCAAATTGGATTTTGGGTTTGTCTTGAATGGTATCTTTAATAATACTATTCTTAAACCCATTGGGGTTAAGAAAATTAGAAACTGACTGGAGATTAGTTAAGTTGAATGGTTTCCAGGGTATTGGTCTGATGTTGGTTTCAACCTTCGGGGTTAATACTTAGGGAATTGTTCTCTTACTAATTTACGGTTAGAGACTGATGGAATGTGAATTGGGTTTATTGTGAACTGTGTTTTTATCGACATTCGTTCTTTAACCTGATTTACAGTGAAATGTGATTTGGAATTTATAAATCTTTTTATTAAGATTTAACAGGAGTTTTCCAAAGTAAAGTTTTCCAATTTAATATATATTAAATTGTAATTGAATGGAATTTGATTTGATAATAATCGAAATGAAATTCTATGGAGGAAGACTGTCAATACAGATGGAATTTAAAAGGCGTTGCTGGTATTCCATTTATATTATTGGTCAGATACAGAAATTGATATCGATTATATATTGATTTGTTCTTCCGTGAAGATTCCATAACTAATGGAATGTGATTTGGGTTTGTCGTGAATGGTATCTTTAATAATACTGTTCTTAGACCCAATGGAGTTAAGAAAATCAGAAACTAACGAGAGGTTAGTTAAGTTGAATGGTTTCCTGGGTGTTGATCTGATGTTGGTTTCGGCCTTTGGGATTAATACTTAGGGAATTGTTCGCTTGCTAATTTACGATTAGAGACTGATGGAATGGAATGTGATTTTGGGTTTATAGCGAACTGTGTTTTAAATGACATTTGTTCTTTAACTCAGTTAAAGACAAGATATGATTTCCCAAGTTAAACAATCGATAATATTGATTTTTGGGAAGATTAAAACCAAGTGGAGTTTTAATTCATCTTTAATTAGATGGAAATGATATCCTAAAGAAGAATTAAAGAATAAATTTAAAGAATTTATCTTTGATAAAATTAATTGGAACCATTCCCAAAGTATGAGAATATTTGAATAAAGGAATATTCTAGAATGGAATGAGGCGTATGTTGTGTTTTTATAGCACTTATTTATTATATACGTGAGTTATTCAGAAAGACCGGGTTTATCCCATTCTGAATAACTGATTCGACGATGTGTCGAGGATGAAGACGGTGGTTGAAGACCGGAGGTCTTCACATCTTTTGGATGATTACTGATGTCTTGATTGAGTTGTACACCCAAGACGAGGTAATAAGTAGTGACCGTCCAGACGTACTTGGAGAACAACGGGTATGCGAGGGCCTCTCCCCTTAATTGGACATATGGGGGAAGAATAAGGTGCCTCCGGTTTCGTTCAGACCCAGAACGAACTTGTAAATGGATGTGTGTCTGACATCGGATTCCATTCTGTGTGATTGATATCGGTTGCATAGCGTGAATTGCCTGTGTGGCATGCTGAGATGCAAATGATCAAGGCTTCTGTTGAAAAACAGAGTCTTGTGGTTGATGATTAAAGCACGAACTTTGTGGCATAGCTTTGTGTAGCGTTAATTCGTGAGCCTCACACCCCGGTGTGGACCAGAAACGGGAGAGGACTTCAGGGAGGACATATGTTTCATTCTAGCTAGGAGTGGTGTCAGCGTTTTACTAGCCCTGGCATTTTACTTATGTGGATGATGGATTGCGAGGCGCCTCTGTTATATCGGTCGATCCGGGGCCGATGGAGTCATTTGGCTCATTTACGCCCCATAGGGCAGGGAAACACATTATTCAGGCATTTTAATCCACTCCATGTGGACCGACCCTGAGGATCCAAGGCTTGTTTGCGCGCTTGCCTGAGGCTCGGGCTAGAGAGTCTCGAAGCGATAAGGACGATCCCTTGCCTTGATTCACAGACGGAAATCCAATTTCCAATACGTGACTTTGCGGTTTGGACTGTAGAGCCTAGTATTGGCGACATGATATATGGTACCCATGTCGTTTAGGATTGATACATTTATATTTGAAGTTGTTTTATACACTATGCACTTATAATAGTATCAAATGATTTGTTTTAACTTACCAAGCATGTTTGGCTATTATAAGGGAAAACCCTATTCCCAGGCTTGCATTGCATTGTGTGATAGGACCTAGGTCTTATAATAGCTTCATTTTTCCAAAAATCATTGCGTTGTTTTGTTATATGCACTGGTATTCTTGGGAGGAAACCCGTTTCGTGTTGTACGGCTTGGCCCCTTGTTATATCTGATTTAAAGTAAAGTTTTAAATAACTGTTTTAGTTCTCACACCAGTCACATGACTGACCTGGAGTTTATTGTTTTAACCTAAACTCTGGGTGCCCCTATTTCCACATGGGCAGCTTGTAGTTTTGTAGATTTATATTCACAGGATCCTGGTTTACAGCTGGAATGATATTCGGAAAGCTTTGTATCCGTATATTCTTTTCAATTGTGTTTTGTATTATTTTCCGTTGCATTGTAACTTGTAAATCTCTGATATTTAGTAAATGTGTAATATTTATTCATACCCTGTATATTCTTGTATTCTGATGAAATTGTTGTAATAAGTAATGAAATGTTCTTTTGTTTCTGTTCTAATTTGTCGTGTTCTCAAAGCAATCCGGGCTTTCCTTCACGGGGAAGTTCGGGTCATCTCATATTTCGACTGAATAAGTAAACCAATTTACTTCAGTTAATTATAATTAAAAGAAATTACTTCTTAAACAAATTTAATTAAGAGGAAATTGGTTATGAAATTTGAATTAGCCAAGGTTGGAAATTCATTTCTAATAAAATCTGAGTTTCATGAACGAAACTATAAAAAGAATTTATGATATGCCGATTGGTTTTTAAATTGAGTATCTAAAATTCTAATTGAGGTAAAAGGAAAAAATTCAGGATTATAAAGGAAATTACGCATCGGCATGGTAAAGATGTTGATAAATGAGTTTTACTTCTAAATTCCAAGAGTTTGATTTAGGTAAACAGTTTGGAAATGGATTATCGTAATAGAATTTATATAATGGAATTAGAGCAAAATGTCAAGATTTAGTAAAACCGATCTTTATCGACCAAGATTTTCCAAGGTATGAATTTGGTTTATAAAATTGTTTTTTTAGTAAAATGGAAAATGTGATTTGATTGATATTAAAGAAAGATAGGTTTTTGAATTACGAACTAATATTTATTCTAATATAAGAATGTTGTAGATCAAGGTCTGTGAGGTAACTAAAATACCCCAACTTGAATGACTTCACTATTATCGAGGAACGATATTAGTTTGTAATGCTGAGGGATAGTGAGATTAGTTTATTATTTTTAAAGTAGATGTAATGCAACATTAGTTGCGAGATTTTGAAAGTATATCATATTGTAACATTAGCCGTATGATTCAAAATGTATAAATTAATGTGGTTTGACCAAGCTAATGTATGAATTATATTTATATCACTTGGTTAAATTGATAACGGAAATAATATGGTTTGAAATACACTTGTTCTTAGTAATAAGTAAATAACAATGATTTTTCCAATAAAATGTGAAAGGTTGCACTGGGTTGGGGATGGAAATAAATATTTGGAAATTTAATTGAATATTTCCATAAGCATAAATATTCAAATCGAAGTTTAACAAAACCATTTTGGTTATGTAATAATTAATATGTCGATGGACACTACTTTGGTCCTATAAGAACTTATAATTGGTTTTCTACCATTGGATAGATAATATATATCGATATTTTCTGAAGTATAAGGGAAGATAAGGAGATTTTGAGAAAATAAAGTATAATTTCCAAGTTAAGGAAATAAGAAGGGTTTTATATAAATATAGTAATACTGGCGAAGTGGAGTTGGGTAAAAACAAAGAATTAGTGTTTTCAAATTATGGAAACGAAAGAGATTGTCAAGATAAGCAAAGAAAATCGATATTAAATCAATGAAATAATTTTCAAGGATCGATAAGAGTATAAAGATATGATTTTGGATAATAAGACCTGAGCTGCCAATATACTTGACCGTACTGTTTTAAGATTGGTTGTTAAAACACCAAACTAGCGATGAAATATTATTGGACCTTTTTGTCGTGCTGTTTCGAAGAGACCGGGATGCTAACTAGATCAAAAACCACTTCTTATCATTTCATACGAAACTAATATGCGCGGATATGTATGAAAACGAAGTAAATGCAAGGGATATTCTATTTACATGATAGTGCCTTCGGTTTGTCCAGACCCAGGACAACTTGTATGGACGAATGTCTGACAGAGTCTACCTAACGGATCACGTAAGATGATCTTTTCAAGGTATTAAGTTTGGTGGGGAGGAATTCATTTCTCTTGGCTTTTATACTTGTAATATTCTTGGAAAGATCAACTAGTGATTTAACAGGTTTAATGATGTGACATTCGAAGTGAATGGTGACCAGATGTTCCAAGAAGATAAGCGTAGACTTAAGCCTCACAACCGGGAAATGACAAAAATCGGGAAGGCAACATGGCTAGTTTGGTCGCACCCAAGCAGGGTATATTGTCACTGATCTGTAGAAAACTCATTTAGTTCTTCTTTAGCTTCTATTTCTCCTGGGAACGGTCATGTCGGTACCGACCGTGGGTGACAATATATTTGATATAATCAAGCTGAATGAGCGGTCGGTCATATGTTGCCGGGTTGCAAGATGTTCTTGTTGAACCATAGTGTATCCCCTCTAGAGTACACTAATCGGAAGGTGGTCTCATACCTTGTCATAGTTGGAATCCAATCTCTAATAATCTCCCTGTTGTTTTTTATTTTTATCTATGTATATAGAGCGTGAGATGCAAGCATTCTGCTATTTGGTTATTTATTTGTGATTTGATAGACACCATTACAATATCACTGGATTTTGATATATCAAAAATGTTTTGGGTTATAGTAAGGTAAAAGTCGTTCGTGTTTATGTATGGGCTGGTCTTACTGTTGTCCTTTTCTTTTGAAAGGGTTTTCTAAAGTTAAGTAAGTGGTTACCATGTAAATTTACCACTGATAGTACTCCAGACTGATTCAGGTGAATTTTGCTTTGCTTCAATTATGCTCGTGTCATATCGAGTATATCTCCAGGTTAGGTTTCGCTTGGAATTTCAAAAGAGGAGGTGGAGTTGAGACGTATTCCTATATTTACTGGTACTAGTGTATTCTACTGTGTATTAATTGAAAATGAATGTATGCTTTAATATTGTAACTATATATATATATATAGTGGCTCATGTTGAATATAAGTGTTGTTGGATATTATTTTTTACTCCTTCCGCTGTGAGATTCTAATCTTCTTATTCTTCTATTCTAACATTTCTTTCTTCTTTCTCTCACCCTCTAACTTATTTCTATTAACAATCTTCTTTTTCTATGCAATTTGAGTGGACATGGGTTGTTAGATGTTGGCTTAAACTATACGAAAAAAGTGGGTCATTACATTTGGTATCAGAGCTGAAGGTTGAGTAGTAACCTTAGCTCTGTGGCTTAACTTGATAGAGATAACATTAGTAATATCTTAGACTGAGTTTGAGTAAATATATATGAGAGAGCGTATTTGTAGATTCGTATAAAAAATAATTTTATATTGTGTTGGCTGATCTGTTGAGGGGTATATAAATTTCAAATCGATGCGTTTAGCTAATGTGGTCGATAGGGATTTATAAACACTTAAACAAGGCAAATCGACATAATATTTTTTTAAAAAAAAGGGGTAAATGAAATAGTTTTGCCCAAAATTATATTTTGATGTAAAGGAATAATTTTCTAATTTTTTTGATGTGAATGGTTTTATTATTAATATAAATCAAATGAGATTATAATAGGGAGATGGTTATTTCTAACCAGATTGGATTTGTATAGGATGAAATATACAAATAAGTTGAATAAATATTGAATTCAGACCAATAGTGAGAATTTAAATCCTGGAGAAAAATATTTTCTAAGGTATTACAAAGTAATATAATATTACTTTGGAAGGTTTATTGGATAAAAATCATTTTAAATAGATTTTAAAACTGGTTTAAGCACTGAAATCACTTCAGTCGCTGGAAAATAGTTCTAATGATGGATGGCCACATCATCGGTATTCATTTTTGATTTTCTGAGTGAGGGATTGCTACCATAATAGATTTATTAATGGAAATTTGTTTGAAAAAAAAAGAGTTATTTTAGAAATTCAAATGTTATGAATTGAATTGGTTATAAATATATGTGTAAAATTATATGGTTTCGAGTTGAATTTGAAATATTAGAAATTTGAATTCTGGAATAAATTTAACTTGTGTAAGTTAACTGGTTGGGAATGATAAAAGGGAATCAAATGTATCAAAATTTAAGTTAAGTTAAAAAGAATTATATTGATTGGAAAGTGAATAAATTGATTAACATGAATTTGAATGGATTACTGGATTGGATGGTTGATTACATGGATGTAAATTTAAAACTTGATTGAGAACCAATGAATGAATCCAAGTCTAAGGAATTTGGATGAATAAATATAAGTATAATGGGAACAAAGTGATATTAGATATAAATTTCTGCGTATTGAATGGTATATACAACTTGTTTGGAATGGGTGGCTGGAATATTTGGGTATAACTGATGATTTCAAAACTGGCGAATTTTATCTGAGTAAGAACAGGTGCATAGCTAATATTGAGCTAACTGAATCCAGTCTGATTAGAGCTGCATAATAATTGATTAAGCTCTAGTATATCTTATGTCTTATCGCGTAATAACGCTCGCAAAAAGGTACACCTATGCAAAATATAAACATTTTGTTTTATTTGGGTTTTGAATTTGATTTTCGGACCGTGTGGGTCGATGTATATCTTTTTATTGTTCCTACAGTATTGCAGAAGTTCCTCCATACACGGGAGACTCTGCCAAAAAAATTCCAAAATTTTAGGTGTTAGAATATTTTCAGTATTTCGAAGATTTTTAACTTGGGTTTTTCTATAGAAACTAATTGGAATAGTTAAACTGGAAATCCGGGAAGTATAACAGAATATTTTTAACTAGTTGAATTTTTAAATTTTTTGAGTCTGCTGCATTCTTCCTTTCTTAGTAATTTCGGAGATGAAATTCTTTTAAGGGGGAAGGAATGTAATGACCCAGATTTTTAACAGTTTTATCTAATATTTTAAAATGGTTTTAAATGCTGTTTTAGAATTTAATTAGCTTGGGTTCAATAATTTTGAATATTTTATTAATATAAATAACAAAATAATAATTTAAATTCCGGAATGGTCGGAATTTGTTGGATTTGCAATATAATGCGAATTGGGAATTTAATGTTGTTTGTTTTTGAATTATATTGACGATTTTGTTTATTAAATGACGTTTAAACGTTTAACTTATAATTTAATTATAAAACAAACTACAGCGGCACAGTAGTTTGTAATATAACGTTTTGAACTTTAAATGGTTATGTAGGATCCGATATAAGTCAGATTTCTTCGAAATAAGAAACGCTCGAATCTATTTGATAATATTTTTCTAATGGAAGTGAAAAATAGAGTTTTCATATTGTAGATTTTGTTTTTATGTCCGAATAAAATTTTCAAATAGTCGCTATGGAATTCGTTTATAAATTATAACGTTTATTTATATTAAATAAAGGGATTTTTAATATATTTAATATTGATTTGGCTTAGATTTCAACTTGAGATAATTTATTATGAAACTACATGAAATTATTGTCAAGTATAGCCGATGATAATATTTTAATATTGTCATATAGAGATATTTTTAAATTGATTTATTTTAATTTAATTTGGACACTTAAAAAGTAGGGGTGTAAATCGGTCGGACTGGACCGAATGGAGGTGTGTTCAGTTTCTGTCCTAAAAAAAGTCGGACCGAACACGGACCAGACAAAAAAAATTTCTCAAAAAAATTTCGTTACCCTAATTCGTGTCCTAAATAAAAATTAATTGGGTCGTACCCACCTTGGAAAACGGTCGCAAGCACCAAAGAGAGATACTTGGGAAGTGTTGACACTAGTTGGCTTAGGAAGATGCTTCCTCTGTTCTGGTTCTAGTAGCACTCGGGTTCCGTTTCTTTGGGACTTCTGGCATCATAGGTGCGTTGCGACGGTTAGCAGGATTTCCTGCGTAGCGGATAGGCATCGAACAAGCACACATGCTCTGCCCCTCGGTCAGACACATACATATGTTTTTCGGACACAGACATGGACACGATCGAACTCGGTTGGACATAGATATTTATATCACATTTTATACATTTTATTAGATTTTCTCTCAACTATATTCTCAATTACAAGAAACTCGGACGAATTCAAACGAACACGGAGCGGACGTGATTTTTTCTCATACAATTTTTGTTGTCCTTACTCGTGTCCTAAATGAAGATCGGACAGACTCAGATGGACATATTTCGGTCACGAACACGAACGGATGTCGGACATTCATACAAAATTTACAGCCCTATTAGAAAGGGACTTTATTCAAACAATCTTTGTTTTTAACGAATCAAATTTTATTAAGATCATAATGACTTATTATTGCAATGTTTCAAGTTTCGTGTCAATTGAAGTTATTTCTATGAGCACAGCAAAATTAAATGTAAATAGAACGACCATTGGGACTCGAAGTAGGGCCATTTAAGCAAGCGGACTCGGATTTTGACAAAACAAGTTTCGTTGTGTTCGTAATGTCAAACTATAGATGTTTGTCCATTTTTATCGCAAATGGGACTCGTATGTGGTCACACGAATTTATCAATGACGATAATACATAGTGATACACTATTAATCGATATAATAATGAATTAAATATCAATTTCTTTACCTTATATATATCACTACTTATCCTAAACCCAAAATCCCATTTTCTCACGGTTAACAGTAAGGGGAAATTATGGCTGCCACCCCAAAAAGAAAAACCGAGTATTAAAATCAAGATAAATCATATAAAAAACTATTGAAAATCATATACACCACAAAATCAAAGGTTCTCAGATCCCTTAAGCATATTTTCTCAAAGGCTTCATGTATGTTTTTCCTGGGGTTCGATGACCTTTGTCGTGCGCGAGTTGTGGAAGAGCAGTAGCTAGGGTTTGTTGTTGGGGAGGTTACAAGAGGTAGGAGGAGGAATCATGGGTGGCATTGGTCGTGGGGAGGTGAGGCGAACCTTGTTTGTGATTTTGGTAGGGTTTAGTGTATACGAATGTCGATCCCATGTAGCACACACGAGTTCTCAGAAGTCGCGATCTCCATGGAGTGTCGAGCTCGAACTGATGAAGGTACAGGGAGGGAGCTTGGCGCAGTGAAGATAGTGGTAATCGTGGTTGTTGTTTTTGTCGAGCAACGAAGAGTAGAGGGGGTGAGTAGAGTATTAGACTGGTGAAGAACAAGCAGGAGCAGGTTTTGTTTACTAAAAGAAGGATTTAGCCTATTATTAAACATGGTTAAGAAACAATTAATAGGTTTAATTGGTTATTTTGAAATGGATTCGGTGCTTTACTATGTATGCGAAGACAGACCTCCAAAACGCAATTAGAATGAAGATGTTGAGTTTGATGAGTTGAGTTTGTGAAGAGAGAGGAGAATTTGAGGAGATAAATGGTGATTTCTGTACATTTTTTTGTAGAGAGCGGAGAGGGAAAGGATCCAACGTTTGGCCATGGTTTTGTAAGGAAGGGTGGTCAAACTGTGATTCAGTGGATTTTCTTCGTGAACAGGAATCACACAATGTACAGGGAAGATGAAGTCATGGTTTTAATTGAATATGGGGGAAGATGATAACTATTTTGTTTTTGAATTGGTTTGGTGCAAAAAGAATACTGCTTAGCCCAGTAACCATAATTTGAATGTTGGAGTTGAAAGTGCCTTGTGTGCGATTCGAACATCAGATACTATGGGGAAGGAAATGATTAGAGCGTAATGACGTGAGTTAAGGAAACAAGGTGATTAATGATTTATAATATAATATTTAATTTAATGACCTTAACAATTATAAACTTATAAAGTAAATATCTTATTCGTATGTGATCAGAACTAGATGAAACTAGGTTCACTGAAATCGCAGCGATGAATACTACAAGTCCTGAGAATCTGGAGATGACTGGAACTGATCAGAATTTTATTTAATTTTAAACGATGTTTAAAATTAAATAAAACGATGCTCAACTATCGAACAAGCGACTGGTGAGTTAACTCTCACACATTTCTGAAATTCTGTGATGTGTTAAATTCATATAATTAAATTTAATAATTGATAACATATATATATATATATATATTGGTTGATTGGATGCCGTGAATGCCTATTGTTGATTGAATGGTTGACGTTAATTTTATTATCATCATTAAATATGTTGGATTAAGAATTGACATGCGGTTATGAAATATTATAATGAATTGTGATGCAGTGAAGAATGGGTTGGAGGGATACAACTGGATTCCTCAAATATTATATATGTTGTTTGTTTTATATTGTTTATATATGAACCGATTGAACCCCAGTGATACTGGAAACATGTTTGGATGCTGACGTTGAATTTAAATTCAACGTTGTTGTGATTTGAATCAATATACGGTATTGATTAAGGAATTGGTAGCAGATAGCCTGAAATTCACATTTTTATTTAAAACATTGATTTGCCGTTAAGCGAATTAACGAAGTTAAGTTATAAAAATTAATTTATAACTGAAAAATGATTTTTAATTATATGTATATTATAATGAAGTCTTAAAAACAAGTCGATGTTTATGAATAAATTTTATTTAAACATTAGGAATTATTATATAATTAAAATTTGATGTTTAAACAGTTTTATAAGCGAATGAGGCCATAACTAACCTTCGAGATTAATATTTGAGATAATTATTTTAAGTGAACGACTAAGCAATATTAGTAGATTAATTATATTAATCTAATATGAAGAAGTGACTGAAAACGGTTTACGAGTTAACCGATTATTTAAAGTTGTCTGAGTCAACTGGTTGATCAAAAGTGGTTATTAATAAATAGTTGTTTACTTTAATAAGATTTATTCGTTGTAATTTATTTTTTAACGATATTTAAAGATTATTATTATAATTAATTATTTTTTAAAGTTGTTAACTAACCTCTTTTGACTAAAGAAGTAAACTAGTTTACTTCAGTTAATTATAATTAAAAGAAATTACTTCTCAAACAAATTTAATAAAGAAGAAATTGGTTAGCCAAGGTTGGAAATTCATTTCTAATAAAAATCTGAGTTTCATGAACAAAGCTATAAAAAGAATTTACGATAAGCCGATTGGTTTTTAAATTGAATATCTAATATTCGAGTCGAGGTAAAAAGAAAGGATTCAAGATTATAAAGGAAATTACGTGTCGACTTGGTAAAGATGTTGATAAATGAGTTTTACTTATAAGTTCCAGGAGTTTGATTTAGATAAAAGGTTTGGAAATGGATTATCGTAATAGAATTTATATAATGGAATTAAAGCAAAAAGTCAAGATTTAATAAAAATGGTCTTAATCGATCGAGATTTTCCAAGGTACGGATATGGTTTAAAACCATATTTTAATAAAACAGAAAATAAGATTTGATTGATATTAAAGAAAGACGGGTTTTTGAATTACGAACTATTATTTATTCTAAGATAAGAACGTTGTCGATCAAGGTCTGAGAGGTAACTAAAATACCCCAGCTTGAACGGCTTTACTATTATTGAGGAATGATATTAGTTTGTAATGGTGAGGGATTGTGAGATTAGTATATTATTTTTAAAGTAGATATAGTGCAACATTAGTTGCGAGATTTTGAAAGTAAATAATATTGTAACGTTAGTTGTATATTCAAAAAGCATAAATTAATGTTGTTTGACTAAGGTAATGTATGAATTATATTTATATCACTTGGTTAAATTGATAATGGTTTTAAATACACTTATTCTTAGTAATAAGTAAATAACAATGATTTTTCCAATAAAATGTGGAAGGATTGTATTGGGTTGGGGATAGAAATAAATATCTGGAAATTTAATTAAATATTTTCATATGCATCCACTTGAAATATTCAAATCGAAGTCCAACAAAACCATTTTGGATATGTAGTAATTAATATGTCGATGGACACTGTTTTGGTCCTATAAGAACTTATAATTGGTTTTCGACCATTGGGTAGATAATATATATCGATATTTTCTGAAGTATAAGGGAAGATAAAGAGATTTTGAGAAAATAAAGTATTATTTCCAAGTTATGGAAATAAGAATGTTTTATATAAATATAGTGATATTGACGAAGTGGAGTTTGGTAAAAACAAAGAATTAGTGTTTTCAAATTGTAATGGCCCGAATTTCCATACTCTTTGAGTCGACTAATAACATCACACGTCCAACCCAAATTGCATAGAAATACGAATCATTATTAGAAAGAATTAGAGGATGAGAAATAGAAAGAAAGAAATATTATAATAGAAGAAAACGAAGATCACAAACTCACAGCGGAACGAATAAAATATTTTAGATAACATAAATTTTGGAATACAATTCAGTAACTTTGTATACATACCATCATCAGAGCACAACTATTTCTGGAATAGTTATAGACACCCGTTTCCAGATACAACATAGTATACAACGGAAAATATGATAGTCTATAGCTATAACTGATGAAGCCTCCAAATTCAAGCTCCTCCAAGTGAATCTGTAAAATCCCGACTACTTGACTATCCGTACAAATTTGGGCACCCAAGAGTTTAGGGAAAACAAAATAAACTCTGGGTCAGTCATGGGACTGGTGTGAGTAAACTCCAACCATTTGTTTAACTTCTAAAATCCTTTCAAAAGAAATGATAATCGTAATACCGATCCACACATAACACGGATGGTTATTACCTTTTGATGACCAAAAATATTTTTGATGTCAAATCCAATGATATTATAATAGCGTCTACAACAAGCAAATAGCAATCTAGCGGAACGCTTGCATCTCACGCTCCATATATAATATAAAATCAAAAACCGCATGGCGCTTATTGGAGACTAGATTTCCAACATGACAAGGTATGGAACCACCTTCCGATAGTGTAACACCCCGTATTTTCTGTGAACGTATAAGTAACAAATCAAAGGATAATTAATTTTTAAATTAAGAATCAAGGGAAACGGGTTGCACCGTTGCGTTCGTCTCGGAATTCTGCTTGAAAACGAGTCCGAGTTTGCGTAAATCGAAGTACATATGAAGAAGTTATGGCCTTCCAAAGTTTCAGAAATTTTCAGAATTAAAAACAGCACGAATTCGAATTCAAAATTCGAATTTCAAACCCAGAACAGACTGGGCGGGAATTTTCCCGCCCAGACCCAGGTCGACTGGGGAGTCGACTGGGCAGTCGACCCCCCTGGCCAGGTCGACTGGGCAGTCGACCCCCCTGGCCAGGTCGACTGGGCAGTCGACCTGGGTGTCGACCTGGTCCCCGAGCCCATTTTTGAGTCAGGATTCACTCTGATGTTTCTGGTCCGATTTCTGTCTAGATTCGTTGACTTGAACCTATTTAAACAGCCCCAAACCTAGCCTTCTCTACACACAATTCTATTCTGCTTCTACTCTGCCTCTGTTCTAAATAAAAATAAAAATGGCGTCGCCACTCTGCCGAAATCAAAAACTAGAATCTAATCAACATCAACCTAAGCAACTCAATTCAAACTAGAGATTAAAGCTTCTGCAACGATTCTACAACGATTAAAGTTCTTTCTCTAATCCAACCAAGGCAAGTGCAGTTATTTTCCGATATAAACTTTAATCATAACTGTGACATGATTGTAAATCTGAATTTGAGATTGTGTATGTTCTGTTCTGATCTATTTTATTCTGTATCTCTTCTTCTTTCTGTTCTATAGCCAGGCTACTACGAGCCTGCGCCAATCTCCTAAGAGATTAACGCACGAATGCTAAAATGTTTGGGACAAATAATGAATGTGGCATAATTGGATATGGCTAATCTGTGACTGATTTAAGAAAAAGGACATAGGTTGTAAACTAGACTTAGATCTATACATATTCTGTGAATTGGAAGAAGAGGAACCATAGTATGTTAACATGTGACTTGAGACACTGGACATAACGCATATTTTGAATTAAGATCTGTTATAACTAGATCGTTGGGCATATTGTTTATATAACAATTCATGATTTGAAAGAGAATATGACTTAGGTGTGAAGATCTATATTAAGATTTGATAACTATCAAATGTGAATAACACCTAAGTAGGAGATTTTTGAATATATAACATGCATTGAAATCGATGGCTATATTTGGTATAGTTTATATGTGAATCTTTTGTACTAGGCAAGTTGAACTAAATTGGGACATGTAAATTATGACCATAATCTGTGACATGTAAATTCAATACAAACGTGGGGTATATGATCATAGTGTGAATCATGACAACTATTTAGGCATGCAAACTTAGGCCAAATTTATAATTAGGCAAGATATGTTTGTGAAACTTCAAGGAATGATTAAATCTGTTATATTTGCCTAATTTTCTAGTTCTGCTATATTTGCCTAATCTGCTGGTTCTGTTATATTTCCTAATCTGCAAGTTCTGTTATATTGCATAACCCGCTAGTTCTGCTCTACTGCCTAGTCTGCTAGATCTGTTCATCTGCCAAATCTGTCATCTGCTAAGTCTGTTGAAAATGCCAAATCTGTTATATGCTAAACCAAATCTGTTGAGATGCCTAAACTGCTAAATCTATTGAGATGCCTAAACTGCTAAATCTGTTGAGATGCCTAATCTGTTATCTGCTAAATCTGCTAGTTTGCTTAATCTACTAAATCCGTTAAGTCGCCTAATCTGCAAAATCTGTTATCTGCTATATCTGTTGAGTTGATATAATTAGTCTGTTATTGACACAATCTGAATTGGCTATAGTTATGAATAATTGACATGTATATTAGGCGTGGGCATAAATGGTAAATTATTAATTAATTGGCCGCAAAGATGAACATGGCTAACTCGAGGTTAGAATGAGTTTGCGGCGTAATTCTGCCCGGAACCGCCTGGCATATCCAGTGGCTGTAAACAATAGGTTCTAATGTGAGAAGTTAGTCATAACGTGCTTGAAACCCGAGGTTAGACTCAGTTTGTGGCAGAAATCTGCCCTGAACCAACCGGCCAAACCAGTAGCCGCAAACTGTCAGTCTAATGTGAGAGGTCTGGGCATTAATATTTAATTAATGAAAATCTGAGATAAATATGATGTCTAAAATGTGTTGGGCGGATAGGGTTAAACCCACTAGACTGATGAATTTAATAAATCTGTTCCGTGAATCTATAGGCCCAATTACAAAGTTAGACAAATCTGTAAGTGTGTTAATCTGTAACTGGTTAATCAGTAAGTCTGTTAAATCTGTATATCTGATCCATTAGTCTGAATACTTGTCTATGAACTAGTTGATCTAAATTCTGTATGTCCGAACTTGTAAACAAGTTAATATGAAATCTGTTAGTCTGGGGACACAAGGATAGGAAGGGAACTACTTGTGTCATCTGTTGTTTGGGACCCATATTAGTCAGTAACCCTTTCTGGTATCAAAACTTTGACCCAACAGTAGGTAGGGTCCGGGCACGCTTACTGAACTAATTATAAGCGGTTCATTCTGATAATGGCGAGGGGTGTTGATGGTGCGTTCCAACCGGGTCATGTGCGTGCATGGATCCCAGTCTGCCTCTGAGGATGTAAGACGCCGTGACATCTGTAAATAGGTCTGTGCCAATTGGTTGTCACTTTAGGGAGTGATACATCATACTGTGGGACCGACTCAGGATATTTATGTATTAGGGAACTGATCGCTTGGGGTAGGGTTTTAGGGTACACTTAGTTCTGTCTGTTTCTGTTGGTACCGTCTGTTTCTGTTGGGTGGTAACTCTTGTCTATTTCTGTGTGGTACCGTCTGTTGGGGTGGTAAAGGCCCATTACTAGTGTACACCTAATTCTACATTCTGTTTCTGTAGGGATTAATTTGTTTCTGCTTCTGTCTGTTTCTGTTCGGGTGGTAAAGGCCCATTACTAGCACTCTCTTCTGTGGAAATTATTCTGTACCCATTTCTGTTTCAGTTTATACATTAGGGTGACACCTAATTCTGTTATACTAGTATTAGTGCAGAGAAGTGTAAAGAAATAGCTTATGTCATTCTGCTCTTCTGTAATATCCGCTACACCTATTACTGTTATCTCTCATCCAGTTTTATTTTCATGTCATGTTATTATTATCTGTTCATAACTGAAAATCACTGGAATTGCTAAACTTTTTGTTTGACCCTTGTTGTTTCGCCTCCTTTCTTCCGTTTCCCCCCAGGTTTTGTAGAAGGGAGTACTCTAGCCTGATCCAGATTTCTTCCGCTTGAAGTGCTTAAAGTACGGCTTGTCTTCTTCTGTGGGGATTATGATTTTAAACTATGCATTCTGAAGGCTTTTGTACAAGACTGATATTTTGTACTTGAATTCTGATATTATGATTTGAAAGGATGTAACCAAGTTTATTTCGGTTTCTGTTGTAATAAAGTTATAAATTTTTCAAGTACTGTTTTATCTGTCTTGTAAGTTTCTGTTCTGTTTACTAAAATGCTCCACCAAAGTTAAGGCATTCCCTTTGTGAGTGTACTTAACGGAAGTGGGGTGTTACACTTGGTATCAGAGCTGAAGGTTACCAGATTGGGTAAAGTTTTTGAAAACTATTTTCAAAAAAAAGTTTTAAAAGGAAGTATTTTCGAAAGTAAAGCCTATTTTTGAAAAACATAATCCCCAAGAGCCATATATCTTACCTTCGGTCCTTTTTGTAATTGAATCTTTCCTTTTTCCGTTTCAGCATGTCTGAAGCATCTGAGATACCAGAGGGTGTTCATGTACCCGGTTGGTTTCGTCAATATCTTGAGGCTAGGACCGCCGCCGCAGGTCCAACAAATGATCCCCCTCCTCCACCCCCTCCTCGTGCAATTACTTTCTCAAAGATCTGTAGAGATTTTAGGGCTATGGGTGGAAAGGATTTCAAGGGAACTGAATCATTCGTAGAAGCGAGGAACTGGCTCAAAGAAACTGAGGATCTATTTGTTATCTTCGAGGTGGACGATAGGCAGAAGGTACAGTTGGCGGTATGGCTGCTCAAAGACGAAGCTTCCTATTGGTGGGAAGTCACTAACACCGAGAAGTCGGTTGAAACATGGATGGATTTGAGAACAAGGTTTGAGACAAAATTCCTCTCGCAAGCTGAACGAAGTCTACAACTGGAAAATTTCTTATCTCTTAAGCAAGGAAGTATGACGGTCAAGGAATACGTCAACCAGATCAATTAACTGGCTAGGTTCGGATTGGGTTTAGTCAACACTCAGCATAAAAAGGCTCTCCGCTTTGTTAAAGGATTGAACGAGCCACTGAACAACCTAGCCATGACCCATACCCATGGGAGCGACTTACGAGAAATTAGTGGACATGGCACTACTGCACGAGGAAGACAAGGGCCAGAAAGAGACAAAGAAGGAAGAACCACAGAATAAGAAAGCAAGGCCCAAAAAGGAAACACAAAAGAAGGATGAGAAGTCTGAAGATAAGAAAGGGAAAAAGTGCTTTACTTGTGAAAGCTCGACTCATCTGAACAAGGATTGCAGAAAAAGGAAGGGCACTTGCTTCAACTATGGTGAGATGGGACACTTTGCTAGGGACTGCCCAAAGAAACGAGGGCAAGGGCAGAGGGCAGAACCCACTTCTGGAGGACATGCGAATGCTCAAGGGACTGGTAGATAGGGTAGAAATAAGAAAATTTAAGTAGAAGGTTTAATTTTCTTATCTGATTGTTGAGTTAAAACTCTTTCTGATTCTGGCATTTTGATTATGTAATCGATACTCTGCACTTTAATACTAGTATTGTTTCTGATTCCGCTGTAGACCCAAATCCATAAGGGTTATGACTCATCTGTTTGTGATTGGGGTTTGAGAGATATCTGTGTTAGGCGTCAAGTAGGACGCATACATTCTAGGTTTTATCATGCTTAGTTCAGTAACCTGATATGTACCAGTAATCTGTAAATATCTGAATACTTCCGATAAGGTTAAGATTTCCAGTTTTGACATTATCTAAAGAGGGTAATCCTCTGGGTATCAATTTGATGTTGGTTTCGGTCTTCGGGGCCGATACTTAGGACCCATGTCTAATGGGAACCAAGTTTTTGTTTTATCTGTACTCGCTTCCATCATTCGACTGTATCCTATCGATCGAATCTTCGAACTTTAGGTAGAAACTAATGGGTGTAAACATGTGTTTGAGACATGTTATGTTTGATGGTTGCAAGTGGATGCAAGTGGTTGCTCGTGGATGCATATACACACACTAGGCACTAGATCGGCTCGAAAACACTCTCATACTGCATATGGATGTGTGAGCATTTTAAATTTTTGTGGATGCAAAATGATTGACTCAGCACATGGATGTTGCATATGACTGAATGGTTGTGCACTCATATAGAAATGATATGTATCGAGTAGGAAAATTGCATACATGTTGGACTCATGACACTGGCATAATTCGCATTAAGGAGGTCAACTGAATCAGTGGACCGCTTGATCTTTGCATTAGATAAGGAACATATACACACACTTTTGCATATGTTCATACAATATTAGAAGTTTCTAAGGACAATGGATGCCAATGATTGATGATTGAGTAGATGGATGTTGGATGGTAGGACACATTCTTCTTAACTTGAGGATTTCAGGGACGAAATCCTTTAAGGAGGGGAGAATGTAACACCCCGTATTTTCTGTGAACGTATAAGTAACAAATCAAAGGATAATTAATTTTTAAATTAAGAATCAAGGGAAACGGGTTGCACCATTGCATTCGTCTCGAAATTCTGCTTGAAAACGAGTCCGAGTTTGCGTAAATCGGAGTCCATATGAAGAAGTTATGGCCTTCCAAAGTTTCAGAAATTTTCAGAATTAAAAACAGCACGAATTCGAATTCAAAATTCGAATTTCAAACCCAGAACAGACTGGGCGGGAATTTTCCCGCCCAGACCCAGGTCGACTGGGGAGTCCACTGGGCAGTCGACCCCCCTGGCCAGGTCGACTGGGCAGTCGACCTGGGTGTCGACCTGGTCCCCGAGCCCATTTTTGAGTCAGGATTCACTCTGATGTTTCTGGTCCGATTTCTGTCTAGATTCGTTGACTTGACCCAATTTAAACAGCCCCAAACCTAGCCTTCTCTACACACAATTATATTCTGCTTCTACTCTGCCTCTGTTCTAAATAAAAATAAAAATGGCATCGCCACTCTGCCGAAATAAAAAACTAGAAGCTAATCAACATCAACCTAAGCAACTCAATTCAAACTAGAGATTAAAGCTTCTGCAACGATTCTACAACGATTAAAGTTCTTTCTTTAATCCAACCAAGGCAAGTGCAGTTATTTTCCGATATAAACTTTAATCATAACTGTGACATGATTGTAAATCTGAATTTGAGATTGTGTATGTTCTGTTCTGATCTATTTTATTCTGTATCTCTTCTTCTTTCTGTTCTATAGCCAGGCTACTATGAGCCTGCGCCAATCTCCTAAGAGATTAACGCACGAACGCAAAAATGTTTGGGACAAATAATGTATGTGGCATAATTGGATATGGCTAATCTGTGACTGATTTAAGAAAAAGGACATAGGTTGTAAACTAGACTTAGATCTATACATATTCTGTGAATTGGAAGAAGAGGAACCATAGTATGTTAACATGTGACTTGAGACACTGGACATAACGCATATTTTGAATTAAGATCTGTTATAACTAGATCTTTGGGCATATTGTTTATATAACAATTCATGATTTGAAAGAGAATATGACTTAGGTGTGAAGATCTATATTAAGATTTGATAACTATCAAATGTGAATAACACCTAAGTAGGAGATTTTTGAATATATAACATGCATTGAAATCGATGGCTATATTTGGCATAATTTATATGTGAATCTTTTGTACTAGGCAAGTTGAACTAAATTGGGACATGTAAATTATGACCATAATCTGTGACATGTAAATTCAATACAGACGTGGGGTATATGATCATAGTGTGAATCATGACAACTATTTAGGCATGCAAACTTAGGCCAAATTTATAATTAGGCAAGATATGTTTGTGAAACTTCAAGGAATGATTAAATCTGTTATATTTTCCTAATTTGCTAGTTCTGCTATATTTGCCTAATCTGCTAGTTCTGTTATATTGCCTAATATGCTAGTTCTGTTATATTGCTTAATCCGCTAGTTCTGCTCTACTGCCTAGTCTGCTAGATCTGTTCATCTGCCAAATCTGTCATCTGCTAAGTCTGCTGAAAATGCCAAATGTGTTATATGAAAAATCTGCTAAACCAAATCTATTAAGATGCCTAAACTGCTAAATCTGTCGAGATGCCTAAACTGCTAAATCTGTTGAGATGCCTAATCTGTTATCTGCTAAATCTGCTAGTTTGCTTAATCTGCTAAATCCGTTAAGTCGCCTAATCTGCAAAATCTGTTATCTGCTATATCTGTTGAGTTGATATAATTAGTCTGTTATTGACACAATCTGAATTGGCTATAGTTATGAATAATTGACATGTATATTAGGCGTGGGCATAAATGGTAAATTATTAATTAATTGGCCGCAAAGATGAACATGGCTAACTCGAGGTTAGAATGAGTTTGCGGCGTAATTCTGCCCGGAACCGCCCAGCATATCCAGTGGCCGCAAACAATAGGTTCTAATGTGAGAAGTTAGTCATAACATTCTTGAAACCCGAGGTTAAACTCAGTTTGCGGCAGAAATCTGCCCGGAACCAACCGGCCTAACCAGTAGCCGGAAACTGTCAGTCTAATGTGAGAGGTCTGGGCATTAATATTTAATTAATGAAAATCTGAGATAAATATGATGTCTAAAACGTGTTGGGCAGATAGGGTTAAACCCACTAGACTGATGAATTTAATAAATCTGTTCCGTGAATCTGTAGGCCCAATTACAAAGTTAGACAAATCTGTAAGTCTGTTAATCTGTAACTGGTTAATCAGTAAGTCTGTTAAATCTGTATATCTGATCCGTTAGTCTGAAAACTTGTCTGTGAACTAGTTGATCTGAATTCTGTATGTCCGAACTTGTAAACAAGTTAATCTGAATTTGTTAGTCTGGGGACACAAGGATAGGAAGGGAATTACTTGTGTCATCTGTTGTTTGGGACCCATATTAGTCAGTAACCCTTTCTGGTATCAAAACTTTGACCCAACAGTAGGTAGGGTCCGGGCACGCTTACTGAACTAATTATAAGAGGTTCATTCTGATAATGGCGAGGGGTGTTGATGGTGCGTTCCAACCGGGTCATGTGCGTGCATGGATCCCGGTCTGCCTCTGAGGATGTAAGACGCCGTGACATCTGTAAATAGGTCTGTGCCAATTGGTTGTCACTTTAGGGAGTGATACACCTTACTGTGGGACCGACACAGGATATTTATGTATTAGGGAGCCGATCGCTTGGGGTAGGGTTTTAGGGTACACTTAGTTCTGTCTGTTTCTGTTGGTACCGTCTATTTCTGTTGGGTGGTAACACCTGTCTGTTTCTGCGTGGTACCATCTGTTGGGGTGGTAAAGGCCCATTACTAGTGTACACCTAATTCTACATTCTGTTTCCGTAGGGATTAATCTGTTTCTGCTTCTGTCTGTTTCTTTTCGGGTGGTAAAGGCCCATTACTAGCACTCTCTTCTGTGGAAATTATTCTATACCCGTTTCTGTTTCAGTTTAGACATTAGGGTGACACCTAATTCTGTTATACTAGTATTAGTGCAGAGAAGTGTAAAGAAATAGCTTATGTCATTCTTCTCTTCTGTAATATCCGCTACACCTGTTACTGTTATCTCTCATCCAGTTTTATTTTCATGTCATGTTATTATTATCTGTTCATAACTGAAAATCACTAGACTTGCCAGACTTTTTGTCTGACCCTTGTTGTTTCGCCTCCTTTCTTCCGTTTCCCCCCACCCCAGGTTTTTTAGAAGGGAGTACTCTAGCTTGATCCAGATTTCTTCCGCTTGAAGTGCTTAAAGTAGGCTTGTCTTCTTCTGTGGGGATTATGATTTTAAACTATGCATTCTGAAGGCTTTTGTACAAGACTGATATTTTGTACTTGAATTATGATATTATGATTTGAAAGGATGTAACCAAGTTTATTTCGGTTTCTGTTGTAATAAAGTTATAAATTTTTCAAGTACTGTTTTATCTGTCTTGTAAGTTTCTGTTCTATTTACTAAAATGCTCCAACAAAGTTAAGGCATTCCCTTTGTGAGTGTCCTTAACGGAAGTGGGGTGTTACAAATAGTGTATCTCTAAAGGGGAATACACTGTGTTCAACAAGAACGTCTTGCAATCCGGCCCACACATGGTTGGTCACTCATTTAACTTGAGTGTTCTGAGCATATTATCACCAACGGTTGTGATCAGAAACCGTTGCCGAAAGCATACAGCAGCGAATAGAATAAGAAGCAAATGATATTTCTCCAGATCAGGTGATAATACCCCTAATGGGAATGACCCACATGGCCATGCTGCCTGCCTGATTTCTGTCATTTCCCGGGTGATGAGGCTTGAGGTCGTGATTATACTTTCAAAACATATTGCCAATATTTCTTTTGAAGGCCTCATCATCAGATCCGTCCATATACGTTGTTCTAGGACTGAACAAACCGAAGGAGCCATTCTATTAATCCATCTTGGGTAGTTTCTACCTAAGATTAACAGAACAACCCTTGCACTTTACTTCGTCTTCGATCATCTTCAGCATAAGTTGATTCATAACGCTTATGCCCATACGGAGTGGTTTCCAGATATTAAATCTAACCTCAGTCTCTCCGTATTGACAACGTAAGTATAAAAATAAATCAAAACTTTGATAGTTGGTGATTTTACTATCAAAGTAACATCAATACAGTTAACGGTCCTATTTCCAATTGGAAATTCTACCGATCAAACATCAAATAACACTAGCCCCTTTTATATTAGTTCTTTATTATATTATCATTTCCAATTCCTATTTCCCATCTTTCGTATCCTTTCAAAACTCGATTTTCTCTCTCTGGAAAACATTTCCAATATCCTAATTTCTTTATTCGAAAAAAATATCTCTTATTCCAGTTAGAAAACATTTCTAAATATTCACAAAATCCTTATTTTCTATATTCAGAAAAATATACCTTATTAATATCGAAAAATATTTACATATTCCATTTATTAATTCCTCGTTGATCAATTCATTTCATTTTCAATTCATAGAAAATATTTTTTATTTATTTGGGGAAACATTTCAATTTTTTTTAAATTAACCTGATATTATAAAACATCGTTATTGTAACTCAAACCATTTAACATTTATTTACTAACCATATAGCTAACCTGTGACAACCCCAAACCCCCATTCCCCGTCGGCAAGGGTAATCTTTGGAATATAACACATAAACAAATAACAGCAGAAAGAAATATATAAATACACCAGATAATGTACAACAAATATACTGGATAAACATAATCATCAGAGTTACACAGTATACAGGATCATACTTAGTACAAAATACAGTTTTAGCTTTACATGAAAATGTCTACAGCGGAATCAAAACATAATATGTACAACAGGATTTGAACAACATAAAAAGAAAGAAATGATAGATTCCATCTTCAGCTCCATAGCTATCTAGAAAGAGCCTGCTAAAACCTGAATACAAGGCAACCCGTGTAGAAAATAGGGCACCCGAGTTTGCAAGTGAAACAAACTACGAGTCAATCATGGGATTGGTATGAGAAATCTACTTAACTTATTTTAATAATAAGGCCAATCACAGGACCATGCCGCTAACACTGAACGGGTTTACTCCATTGGATTGCCAGTGCTTAAAACAAGTAAATCATTTAAACATCGCAATGCTTTTTTTTTACAAAAATGAAGCCATTATAAGACTCAGTTCCCAGCATACAAAGCAACGCAAACCGGAGGATAGAGTTTTACCTTATAATGGCCAAAATATGCTTGATACGAATAAAACAAAAGCATTTGATATTATTACTAGTGTTTATATGTTTCAAAAACAATTTCAATCATAAGTATCAATCATAGACGGCATGGCTACCGTATATCATGTCACCATATACAAGTTTACAATCAAAACCGCACGATGTCGCATTTAGAAATTGGATTTCCGTCATGAACCAAGGCAAGGGATCGTCCTTACCGCTTTGAGATGCTCTAGCCCATGTCTCAGGATCAGAACGCATCGACCCTTGGATCTTTAGGGCCAGTCCACATGGAGTGCATTAAAATGCCTGAATAAGGCGTTTCCCCACCCTATAGGGCGTCAAACTGGTCATATCCCGACCAGACCACCGGCTCCGTAGAGGCCGAACTAACCGAGGCGCCTCCTATCCATCATCCACATAAGTAAAATGTCCGGGCTTGTCAAACCCAAAACACCACTCCTAGCTAGAAGGAAATGTGTGCTCTCCCTGCAGTCCTCTCCCGTTTCGGGTCCATACCGAGGTGTGAGACTCGCGAATCAATGCTAAACACAAAGCTATCTATTTAAAGCCCTTCTTTGATCATCAACCACAAAGCTCTGCTTTTTAACAAAAGCTTTGATTATAGCATCTCTGCATGCCACATTGTCAATCTACAACGTCAGACACACATCCATTTACAAGTCCGTTCTGGGTCTGAACGAAACCGGAGGCACCTTATTCCTCTCCCGTATGTCCAATATAGGAGAGAGACCCTCACACATCCGAACGATTAACAAGTACTTCCGAACGACCACCACTGTAACCCCTTCAGGGCAGCAACTCCCACCAAAGGCATCAGTAGCCATCCATTCGATGTGAAGATCCTCGGTCTTGCACCATCTTCATATCTTCGACTACTAACCGTCGACCAATTATTTAAAATGAGAATTAACTCGGCCTTTTTAAATAATCACATATATTTAGAATTTCAAATCAATTCATTTCAATGGTTAAATTATTTGGCGTCCATAATTCAGTTCATTAATGTAATTTTCACGTAAAACAAATTCAACCATCAAATATCCTATAAACCAAGTAAATTCAGTTTATTTCCATTCCATATCATTTATAATATTTTATAACGATTTATCGCTATTTTTATTTATTTAAATATAGAAGATTTATTCAAACGACGCTTCAGGCCATAACGCGGCCATGGCGCTGTTTTTCTCCAGATTTGATTTACACATATCTGAAAATCTAACCGTTGGATCTTTACATATTTTATATCATTGGAAAGATCTTTTCAAAGCGGACCCAATGGTTCCAATTTTGGGGAAATCCGATGGTCGTATCTCCCGGTACAATCGTTTGAAGTTACGATTTCAAAATACGAACTGCAGCATCGTTATTCGATTTAATTTAATTATATTTTTATATATATTAATATAATCCATTCTGGCGTTGTTTTCATTCAGATTTGAATTTAGCATTTCACAAAATCTTACCATTGGATCTTTACAAATTTGGTGTCGTTGGAAAGATATTTCCAAAGCGGACTCAACGGTTTCGGTTTCGGGAAAGTCCGATGGTCGGATCTCCCGCAATAATCATTTAAAATCACGGTTCCAAAATACGAACTATAGCTTCGTTATTCGATTTATTTTAATTATATATATATTTATATAAATATAATCCGTTCTTCGATTTCCACACCATTTCATTTCATATATGTGATAAAAATAATATTTTTATCCAACAAATATCTATTTCAACACGTGTCTATTTTTAACACTTCATATAAATAATAAAATTGTGATTTTTATTGTAAAAACAATTTATTTCAAAACACGAATATTTTTAGCGATTCATATATATTATAAAAATGTGATTTTTATTGTTTAAATAATTTATTTCAAACACAAATATTTTATATACTTCATACAGATGATAAAAATGTTATTTTTATCGTTAAAACAATTTATTTCGAACATGAATAATTTTTATCACATGAATATATTTCAATACATAAATATAAATCAAACACATAAATATTTCAGAAAATTTCGGTAGCATAACGGCAGGGTAGTTAAAATCGGCACCGTCCCGAGTACGGCTCTTCGCTCTACCTTAAAGCCTCGTAGCTTTTGACAATGGGGATTTCAATAATCTAGTTCGTACGCAGATGAATTTTTCCACAAACTAATCCTATTTGTTTTCAACCGCAAACAACCATAATCAAATCAACCATTCGTTATATTCACCAAATTTCACGTCAAACAAAATCCAAACAATCACAACCAATATATATCGTCCATGGTCTGTGGAGGAGGGGAGAGTATGTGTATAAATATATATATATATATATATACGTAAATATATATTCACTTTCATTTCAATTTCATTTCAACTCACATATAATTTTTACAAGGCATATATCACTTATACATCGCACATACAACTTATACAACGCTTATACATGAGGTGTACAATGCCTATATATATATTGATCGTATAATTTATACATCGTCATTCCATATCGTTTATAATTTAGAAATCTCACATTGGGTTCCACTCCTCCAAAAATTGTAGGAAGATCCAAAAATTCTCGGGTCTCTTCTAGAATGTAGAAGACGTCCCTACGAGTCCAATGTCTCTTGTTTCACTGGATTTCGACCACATATCAAATAGATATGATTTTTATAAGTTTGCAACGCTTTTATTTGTCAAAATCAGTTAAAATAAACAAAGGCCGTACCTTTCAGCAAAGGGTTCCAAACTAGGTTTGGATCTTTCACCCAAACCGTGAAGTGATGTGAGGATCGGGCTATGCAGCGTCGAAGGGGAAGGGAGGAACATGTGCATCTAAAGTGGGGCCCACTTCAGTGGTCTCTGGTGTCGGCGATGGTGGTTGGAAGTTTGGGACTTCCCGAGCTCGATTCGAACGCTACAGGCCACGAAAAAATCTAATCCTTACATGATGTGAAGATCGTGAGGAGCATTACAAAATTCTCAACTATGGCCTTTGATTTTATTGACCAGATTGGAAGAAAAAGAAGGGAGAAGGAGGGGAGCTATTTCTGTCGTGCACGAGGAGCTTACGGGGGGAGAGAAGATGAAGTGGAAAATTATGATTGGCCGGAGTTTATATTTAAATATTTATTTACTTTAAATCCGAAAATACCCTTCGGTTCATACGAACTCCAATTCCAACCCAACGACTGTCACTCCTAGCTAATTACCCCCATTCAGAACACAATGGGATATGTTTCGTAAGCCCATTCGACTATTTCAGTCAGTTATTCTTCAAATTAAAATATAAAACATTCAAATACGGATTTGAACGTACATTTCAATTTTTCGGGGCCCCATAGTGATCCCAAAAATTCTAGAAAAATAAATTTGGCTATGTCTAGACGATACGGTCCCAAAAAAACTAGTTTCGTCAAATTTGGAGACCGTTTGAAAAATGACCATTTTTTGGTCGATCCAAATTGACTGAAATTAACCAAACACATTTTTCTTTGCCACGCTCACATCTTAACTCCAAAAATTATGGAATTTGGAATCTAGCAATAATTCGACATCCCGGATCCAACAAAAGTGGTTTCGTCGAAAACGGAGGCCATTTGCAAAACGACTATTTTCACGGGTTATATTAATTCCATAGCGACCATTCTGAAGATTCATTTGGCCATAACTTTTGATCATATAATTTATACAACGCTTATACATGAGGTGTACAACGCCTATATAACTTATATATCGATCGTATAATTTATACATTATCATTCCATATCGTTTATAATTTAGAAATCTCACATTGGATTCCACTCCTCCAAAAATTGTAGGAAGCTCCAAAAATTCTCCGGTCTCTTCTAGAATAGAAGACGTTCCTACGAGTCCAATCTCACTCGTTTCACTGGATTTCGACCACATATAAAAAAGATATGATTTTTATAAGTTTGCAACGCTTTTATTTGTCGAAATCAATTAAAATAAACAAAGGCCGTACCATTCAGCAAATGGTTCCAAACTAGGTTTGGATTTTTCACCCAAACCGTGAAGCGATGCGAGGATCGGGCTATGCAGCATTGAAGGGGAAGGGAGGAACATGTGCGCCTAAAGTGGGGCCCACTTCGGTGGTCTCTTGTGTCAGCGATGGCGGTTGAAAGTTCGGGACTTCCCGAGCTCGATTCGAACGCTACAGGCCACGAAAAAATCCAATCCTTATATGGATGTGAAGATCGTGAGGGGCGCTACAAAATTCTCAACTATGGCCTTTGATTTTACTGACCAGATTGGAAGAAAAAGAAGGGAGAAGGAGGGGAGCTATTTACGTCGTGCGCGAGGAGCTTACGGGGGGAGAGAAGATGAAGTGGAAAATTATGATTGGCCAGAGTTTATATTTAAATATTTATTTACTTTAAATCTGAAAATACCCTTCGGTTCATACAAACTCCAATTCCAACCAACGACTGTCGCTTCTAGCTAATTACCCCCATTCCGAATACAATGGGATATGTTTGGTAAGCCCATTCGACTGTTTCAGTCGGTTATTCTTCAAATTAAAATATAAAACATTCAAATATGGATTTGAACGTACATTTCAATTTGTCAGGGCCCTATACTGATCCCAAAAATTCTAGAAAAATAAATTTGGCTATGTCTGGATGATGTCCCAACAAAACTAGTTTCGTCGAATTTGGAGACCGTTTGAAAAATGGCCATTTTCTGGTCGATCCAAATTGACTGAAATTAACCAAACACATTTTTCTTTGCTACGCTCACATCTTAACTCCAAAAATTATGGAATTTGGAATCTAGCAATAATTCGACATCTCGGATCCAACAAAAGTTGTTTCGTCGAAAATGGAGGTCGTTTGCAAAATGACTATTTTCATGGGTTATATTAATTCCGTAGCGACCTTTCTGAAAATTCATTTGGCCATAACTTTTGATCATATAATTTATACAACGCTTATACATGAGGTGTACAATGCCTATATAACTTATATATCGATCGTATAATTTATGCATCGTCATTCCATATCGTTTATAATTTAGAAATCTCATAATGGGTTCCACTCCTCTAAAAATTGTATTAAACTCCAAAAGTTCTCCGGTCTCTTCTAGAATAGAAGACGTCCCTACGAATCCAATCTCTCTCGTTCCACTGGATTTCGACCACATATCAAAAAGATATGATTTTTATAGTTTGCAATGCTTTTATTTGTCGAAATCAGTTAAAATAAACAAAGGCCGTACCTTTCAGCAAATGGTTCCAAACTAGGTTTGTATTTTTCACACAAACCATAAAGCGATGCGACGATCGGGCTATGCAGCATCGAAGGGGAAGGAAGGAACATATGCGCCTAAAGTGGGGCCCACTTCGGTGGTCTCTGGTGTCGGCGATGGCGTTCGGAAGTTCGGGACTTCCCAAGCTTGATTCGAACGTTATAGGCCACGGAAAAGTCCAATCCTTATATGGATGTGAAGATCGTGAGGAGCACTGCAAAATTCTCAACTATGGCCTTTGATTTTACTGACCAGATTGGAAGGAAAAGAAGGGAGAAGGAGGGGAGCTATTTCCGTCGTGCACGAGGAGCTTACGGGGGGAGAGAAGATGAAGCGGAAAATTATGATTGGCTGGAGTTTATATTTAAATATTTATTTACTTTAAATCCGAAAATACCCTTCGGTTCATACGAACTCCAATTCCAACCCAACGACTGTCGCTTCTAGCTAATTACCCCCATTACGAATACAATGGGATATGTTTCGTAAGCCCATTCGACTGTTTCAGTCAGTTATTCTTCAAATTAAAATATAAAACATTCAAATATGGATTTGAACGTACATTTCAATTTGTCGGGGCCCCATACTGATCCCAAAAATTCTAGAAAAATAAATTTGGCTATGTCTGGACGATACGCTCCCAACAAAACTAGTTTCATTGAATTTGGGGACCGTTTGAAAATTGGTCATTTTCTGGTCGATGCAAATAACCAAACACATTTTTCTTTGCCACGCTCACATCTTAACTCCAAAAATTATGGAATTTGGAATCTAGCAATAATTCGACATCCCGGATCCAACAAAAGTGGTTTCGTCGAAAACGGAGGCCGTTTGCAAAATGACTATTTTCACGGGTTATATTAATTCCATAGCTACCTTTCTGAAAATTCATTTGGCCATAACTTTTGATTCCCGCTAGGAAATTTCAATTTTTCAGATTCGTTAGAAAGATATTCATAAACAGATTTAAATATTTTTGGTTTCACTAAAATCCGTTTTATTTTGCATCCGGTACAGTCAGCCAAAGTTCGAATTCAAATTTTCATACTGCCATGCCATTTCAGGCCTTGTTTTATAATTAAAATAAATATATTTATTTTACAACATTGATTCAAATAGACTTTTGGTCGTTATTATTTAAAATAATTTATTCTTAATATTCAAAATCCACCAAAATAGCCAAATTAATTTTTTTAAATTGGTTCAGATTTTCCGGGTTGTTACAATCTCCCCCACTTAAAATCTTTTCATCCCCAAAAAGGAATGAAGCTGAAAGTTGTTTAATTAACCAACTCAACTTTCATTCTGGCTTTCATTCTTCAACCTTTCAGTTTCTAAGAATTTTCCAATTCTTCAAAAATTTGGCTAACAACCTAAATATTCGAAAAATTTCGCCATAACCTCCTTTGTACGGGGAGGGGTTTGGAAATTTATTGGGCCGTATTAGGTACCTAATAAATCCTAATAAGCATAAACATATTTAAAGTGATATATTCCAGTGTCCACAGGGGAGTGTGTATAGATCATAACTCCAGAGAATAAATTCTCGTCACCCTATAAATGGTTTTTGTGCCTTAATGACCAGAGAGACGTGTTTATTGTCATCTCCAGACCCATGTGGGGTTATTATTAATCTGGCAATTGACTGTTATATTTTATATAGTCCATATCAGTCTTTGGTTCAACCTGTAATATAGTCATTGCCATACAAGCCTCTCGCTCGTATGGTAAATCTTCAACCTCGTCACATAAGCTCCAAATGCTTATGTGGTATATGATGAAGTATGCTATCTTCAAGAAGTATGCCATGTAGTGTAGTTCAAATTTAATTGTTACTATCCTATGACGACGTTTATTATTACACATAGAACAACCAACACTCTGCATCGAATGACATTCATAGGAGTTGATATAATAATAAAAGTGCGCATCCAACTCATTAAGGTTAACCTATTTGTCGGGCACACAAATAAATTCTTTACTCAACAGCAAATCCATTTACCTGTTCAAACATATATAATGTACATGCATGTATTTCTATCTATTTTAAATCAGTTTAAATATTTGATTCAATTTGCATACATTTACCATTCATTCACTTATTGATTGGATTAATTATCATTCCAATATTTTGATTAATCCAATTCCTAATCACACAACACAAACAACAATCAATTCATTGCTTAACTTTTCAAAAATATACTAATTAATCCGTATATCCTTTTAAAACCATTCAGACTATATAATTAAAAAAAATTACATCTACGAAAAGGAAACAACAGCAAAGTAGAAAACAATACGGAAATGCAAAATATGGTAAATGTACCTTGTACCAGAGTTAATCAGAGATATCCACCCTGCAATTGGGATAGGCTTTCTTAATGCTCTCCTCAGTTTCCCAAGTACAGTCTCGCGGATCTCCACTCCATTGCACTTTGACTAAGTGAACCTTCTTATTCCTCAGCTCTTTTGTTTCTTTGCCAATAATCTTTATCGGCTCTCTCCTTACTGCTAATTCTAGAGTAATTTCCAAATCCTGTTGCGCGGCTTCTTCCACCACCAAGTCTGGATCATTCACATGCTTTCGAAGTTAAGATACGTGAAATACATCATGTACTCCAGGCAACCAATCAGGAAATTGAACCCTATAAGCGAGAGTTCCAATCCGTTCAAGCACGGGAAATGGACCAATAAATCTGGGCACCAACTTCCCTGTTTTGCCAAATCGGACTACTCCTCTCATCGGAGAAACACATAGATACACATAGTCACTAACAGAAAAATACAAATATCTTCTTCCCGAATCTGCATAGCTCTTATGTCGGCTTCAAGCGGATAGTAATCGTTTCTTAATGAAATCGACTTTATCCGCAGCTTCGCGAATCATATCAGGTCCCAATACAAGTCTGTTGCCAGGTTCTACCCAACAAGCGGGGGATGTGCACGGTTTACAATACAATGTTTCGAATGGTGACATTTTCAGGCTTGCTTGGTAGCTGTTGTTGTATGAGAACTCAACCAAATGCAAGCGGTCTTCCCGTGATCCGCCAAAATCAATAACACAAGCCCGCAATAAATCTTCTAGAATACGATTCACCCTTGACCATTTGTTTGAGGATGATAAGCGGTGCTCAAGTTTAGTTTTGTTCCCAATTCTTCTTGGAATGCTTCCCAGAATTTACTTGCAAAAATTGGGTCACGATCACTAATGATACTTATGGGAACTCCATGAAGTTTAACAATCTCTCTAAAATAAATCTGCGCCAAACTCTGAGTGGTTCTTTTGGACCTGACAGGTATAAAATGGGCAGTCTTCGTGAAACGATCTACGATCAGCCAAATACTGTCATTTACTTTCCTGGTTCTGGGCAAGCCATCCATGAAATCATAGAAATTTGTTTCCACTTCCAACCTGGAACTTCCAACGGTTGCAATAATCAGTTGAGTTTCTGTTGATCGCTCTTGACTTGTTGACTGGTGGAACACATGCTAAAGTATAAGGAAATGTTTCTTTTTCATTGATCTCCACTAGAAAGTGCATTTGATATCATTATACATTTTTCTTACTCCAAGATGGATACTCAGTTTGGATTTGTGACATTCATCCAATACTTCTCTCCGGAGTTTAGGGATGTTTGGAACAAAAACTCAGCCTTTCAACCTCATAATTCCCTCGTTATCAATCTGAAAACTCGAGGGCTCACCTTTCTGAATTCTCTCTCTGATCTTCTGAATGAAGTGATCATCATTCTGAAGAGAAGATATGTTATCAATCAATGAAGGCATGATTATAAGATTGGCAATGCTTACATTCTTTCTGCTGAGCGCATCAGCCACAACATTGGCTTTCCCCGGAGTATATAAAATATCAAGATCATATGCCGCAATAAATTCTAACCAACGCTGTTGCCCCATATTCAGATCTTTCTGGGTGAACAAATACTTCAATGATTGATGATCAGTATATAATTCAAATTTCTCACCCAATAGATAATGTCTCCATATTTTCTTAGCAAACACGATGGCTAACAATTCAAGATCATGTGTCGCATAATTCTTCTCATGCGGCTTCAACTGACGGCTAGCATAAGCGACTACTTGGCCTCTTTGCATTAATACTGCACTAAGACCTTCTTTAGAAGCATCTGTCCAGACTTTCAAGTTTTGATTGCCATCGATAATTATTAACACTGGAGTAGTTTTCAATCTTAACTCCAGCTTTTGGAAAGCCGCCTCACATTCTGGAGCCCAATTGAACCTTGAATGTTTGTTTGTAAGCTTTGATAAGGAACTAGATATCTTCGAAAAATCTTTAACGAACTTTCGATAATAACTAGCCAATCCAAGAAAACATCAGACTTCTGTGGGCGTAGTTGGCTGCTTCCAATCTTGAATAATTGTGATCTTACCGAGATTCACAGAAATTCCTTCTTTTGATACAACATGACCAAGGAACTTTACCTCTTCTTGCTAGAATATACATTTGGAAAATTTGGCTTTTAAAACATTCTTTATGAGAATTTCTAACACTTGTTCCAAATGTTTTTCATGCTCGCTTTCTGACTTAGAGAAGATCAATATGTCATCAATGAAAACCAGTACAAATTTATTCAATACTTCTCTGAATACCCGGTTCATTAGATCGACAAAATATGCTGGAGCGTTACATAAGCCGAACGACATTACTAACCACTCATAGAATAAATCTGGACCTCTGAATGCTGTCAAAGGAACACAATCTTCGGCACTACAAAGCTGATGGAAACCTGTAGCTTGGTCCATTCGTGAAAACACTTGTGCGCCATTCAATCGATCCAATAAATCATCAATTCCCGGCAATGGATATTTATTCTTTAATATCTGCTTATTCAAGTCATGATAATCCACACATAGTCTGAGAGTACCGTTTGACTTTGGGACAAACACCACTGCTGCTCCCCAATCAGAGAAGCTAGGCCTGATAAAACCCTTTCATACAAGCTGTCGAGTCTGATTGTCTAATTCTTCTTTTTTCTTCAAGGTCATTCTTCGAATAGCATGAACTACTAGCCTTGCATTCGGAATTAAAGCAATCTTGAAATCTATTTCTCTACGCGGAGGTAAGATGACAACTTCTTCAAACACATCCGAATAGTTCTTGACAACAGGAATATTTTCTATATCGACTGGAATATTCTTCGTAATGACAGGAATCTTTTCTATTTGAGCAGGGGAACATCCAAAGCTGACCAAAAGTCTTTTCTATCAGAATTCGGACTTTCGCATGGTATGGTTATATATCCTAGCTTTGTTTTAACTTTAACAATTCTTTATGCACAGTTGACTTCCGCTTCATATTTGGTTAACCAATCCAATCCCAAAATAAGATCAAATTCTATGAAATTCATGACGATCGAGATAGTAAGGAACCAATTACAGGAAAAAGAAACAGACACCCCACAAATCCAACTGAGATTGAGGGAACCCCCAACCGGATTATGTACAGTCATGGGTTCTTTAAGCTTTTTCAGTTTAAAATCCAACTTCTTTACCACCTTGGTCGAAATAAAACTTCGTGACGCGCCCGTATCAAACAGTACCTTAACCGGAATATTTTTGACATTAAGCGTGCCTTCTAAAATATCTGCCCTTCCCTAACTGGATGAGGGTGCTGAAGTTTCTTCCACTTCATTTACATGTACCTTTTTAGATTTCTTTAAGAGCCGGCAATCCTTTTCAACATGACCAGTCTGATGGCATTGACTGAATTTTCTATTCTCTTGAAACTTGTTCCTGAATTTAAATTTATCCTTCATTCGTTTCTTTAAGGGTCCGCAATTTATCGCCAAATGCCCTTTCCAATTACAGTTAGAGTAGGTGGCAGTTGTTACTGGTTCTTTCTCCAATTTAACCTTTTTTCTATTGACTCTAGGCTTCTTTCTGAGCCCAGACGTCGTACTTATCTCAGGCTGTGTACTTGTCTCCAGGCTATCAGTTTCAAATTTCCTTTGTTGCTAGTACTGACTTCCTCTTCATCGCCCAAAAGACCCTTCTTATCCATATCTTCATACTGGAAAGCCATGTATATCATTTTAGAAAAGGCTATTGCACATGCGCAGTTACACTATTTTGGTATTTTCTTTGAAGCACGTTAATAAACCTCAGATTCTTCCTCTTTGGATTTTGAATTAGATGCGGGGCAAAACGAGAAAGTTCATTGAATTTCTTATGATATTCCAGAATGGTCATATCTCCTTCTACCAGATAGTAGAATTCATCACTTAACTGCTAGTTGCTTCTGGAGGAATAAGTCTTTCGCTGAAAATTTCTTTGAATCTATCCTAGGTAATATTACCTTTTGGGTTATCTTTATTGACAGTGTCCCACCAGATTAAAGCTTTGTCTTTGAGTGGCCAAGATGCCAGTAATCTTTTCTGATCATCTCTTAGCTTTGAACCTTCAAAGATCTTCTCAGCAGAGCGCATACATGCTTGCGTCTGAATAATAGATTCATTGCCCGAGAACGGTACTCCACCCAAATTTCGATACTTATTTAATAGAGCCTCAATATCTGGTTCTGACCTACCTCTTCTACTTCTGCCACTCATTTTTCAATGTCTGCAAATAGCAGAAAAAGTGTTAGGCCAACAGAAAAGGTATTTTTAAAGCATAGAGACTTATTCTTGAATGTAAATGTGTCTACTGGGGTGTATTTCATTCTGCTATACTCATTCTAGGATATTACTGTTCCTATTTGAAATGAGTTCCTTTCCACAGAATACTTCTGATTCTAATTCTGACGAGTTCGTTAATATGTTACATTCCAGAACTAAGCTTAACCAAAGCTCTGATACCACGTAGTGACAACCCCAAACCCCCGTTCCCCGACGGCAAGGGTAATCTTTGGAATATAACACATAAACAAATAACAGCAGAACAGAATTATATAAATACACCAGATAATGTACAACAAATACACTGGATAAACATAATCATCAGAGTTACACAGTATACATGATCATAGTTGGTACAAAATACTGTTTCAGCTTTACATGAAATGTCTACAGCGGAATCAAAACATAATATGTACAACAGGAGCTGAACAACATAAAAAGAAAGAAATGATAGAATCCATCTTCAGCTCCATATCTATCTAGAAAGAGCCTGCTAAAACCTGAATATAAGGCTGCCCGTGTAGAAAATAGGGCACCCGAGTTTGCAAGTGAAACAAACTACAAGTTAGTCATGGGACTGGTATGAGAAATCTACTTAACTTATTTTAATAATAAGGCCAATCACAGGACCACGCCGCTAACGCGGAACGGGTTTAATCCATTGGATTGCCAGTGCTTAAAACAAGTAAATCATTTAAACATCGCAATGCTTTTTTTAACAAAAATGAAGCCATTATAAGACTCAGTTCCCATCACACAATGCAACGCAAACCGGAGGATAGAGTTTTACCTTATAATGGCCAAAATATGCTTGATACGAATAAAACAAAAGCATTTGATATTATTACTAGTGTTTATATGTTTCAAAAATAAATTCAATCATAATTATCAATAATAGACGGCATGGGTACCATATATCTTGTCGCCATATATAGTTTTACAATCAAAACCGCACGATTTCGTATTTGGAAATTGGATTTCCGTCATGAACCAACGCAAGGGATCGTCCTTACCACTTCGAGACGCTCTAGCCCGTGTCTCAGGATTAGAACGCATCGACCCTTGGATCTCCAAGGCCGGTCCACAAGGAGTGGATTAAAGTGCCTGAACAATGCGTTTCCCCGCCCTATAGGGCGTCAAACTGGTCATATCCCGACCAGACCATCAGCTCCGAAGAGGCCGAACTAACCGAGGCGCCTCGCTATCTATCATCCATATAAGTAAAATGTCCGGGCATGTCAAACCCAAAACACCACTCCTAGCTAGAAGGGAACGCATGCTCTCCTTGTAGTCCTCTCCCGTTTCTGGTCCATACCGGGGTGTGAGGTGATTAACACAGAAATGTGTTTATTTTATGCTCTTATATCTTATCTTTTGTATATAAATAAATATTACTTGGGTATTGTTTTGTCACTTTTACAGATATTCCAACCCAGCCCGCATGCAACCAGAAAAATAGAGAAATGGAGATCAGATTGCTATATATTTACATTTTGAAGAATTGTAGATGAAGATCTCACATTTAGTTCTGTTGGACAAGAAAATGATTGATAAAAAGGCCATGCACATCTCAAATTAAAGGAGGCTTGCAAGAGAAAAGGAGAAAAGGCCGAGAACTTGTTCCAAATGACAAAAGGCCTAAAACTTACTTGAAATAGCTAGGCCCATTTGTAATTAGGGTTAGGGTTTGGTTATCTCCTATAAATGCCCTTGTAATATCATTGTAGCCACCATCCTATTTTTTATCTTAACCTCCAGTAATAAAAGTTCTTCTTCTTCTTTTATTTTCTAGCATTTTTCTTTTTCTTAGCAATTGGTGTTGTCTTCACAATTAGTTTTGGTAGAACACCAATTGTATTTTACATTTTTTTTAATTAGCAATTAGTCGTTTGATTAGTTTCAATGACAATCCTAATTTTACTTTTTGTTTTTCTTCTTTTTCCGCAATTTTAATTTCTGCATTTTAGTTCTATTTCACATTTATTTACGTTAGCGATTAATCGTTTGATTAGTTTCAATGATAATCCTAATTTTATTTCTTTCCTGTTATTTTAATTTCTGCAACTTCAATTTCTGTTCTTTTTGCTGCTTCCTTAGGTCAATTGGATTGAATACAGATTTGACTAGATTCAGATCTGATTCAATTCAATAATAGTGCAGTTTCAATTTCGTTTGCTTTCAAAACCAACCTCGATGATTTGTCTAACTCGCCCAAGAAATTATATAAATAATTTAATTTAATTTACCTCCCTGTGATTCGACCTGCATACTACACGATCTGTGCACTTGTATTATTTATTTCATAAATCGCGCTTTTCTAGTTCATAGGGAAGCGACGATCAAGTTTTTGGCGCCGTTGCCGGGGAGGCAACAATTAAATTTTATTATTTGTTTAATTTTCGATTTGTGTTAGTTTTTATTTTTATTTCTCCTTTTGTTTTCTTATGTATAGATACAGAAAAGATTCTTGACTGGTTGATTTGGTATAATAAGTTGATACCGTAATCTTCCTAACAAGAGGAAAAAAATATATAATTGCCAAATTCCCTGGCTTTTCTTTCCTTTTCTTTTCAATTTATTTCTTTCCCATTTTCATTTTTTTCCTTTCTTCATTTGTTCCTTCTTTCTATCTATCCTTCTTTCCAATTTTTACTTCATTATTCATTGGCATTGTTAATTTATTTTGCCAAATTTTTCAATTTTTCTTTGATTTCTTTCCATCTATTACTTCTTTCCTTTTACATCTTTCCAATTGTTAATATACTGGTTTTCGTTCTCTTACAACAATAAAAAAAATCTTTTTTTTTCTTTCCATCTTTCAACTTTCTTCCCATTTTATTTTTACGTTCTCTTCCCTATTTTACAAGTTCCAAAGAAAAAAAAATTAACACTTGCCTCCTTTTCCTTCAGTTTATTTCCTTTATTTTCATCCATTTCTTCTCCCTTCTTTTATTTATTTCTTTCCATCATACATTTTATTTCCCTTTCTTTCATTTAATTCTTTCCAAATTTCTACAAACTCCTTCTCTCTTTTACAAATCTCATCCATTAAAAAAAATCTTGCCGACTTTTCAATTTATTTCCATTTTTCATTTTATTTTGTTTCCGCTTTCTTTCTATTTTTCCTTGTACATTGCATTCCTTTCTTCAAATTTACCACTTTCTTCTATTTTTCTGTCATTCTTTCTTTAGATTTCTTCTGCCATTTTTTTTCTCTCAACAAATTAAAAAAAAATCTCTGTTCATTTTTTTTTCCTTTTTCCCTTTTGCTTGTCACCAATTTTCTTCCAATTTCTTACATCCCTTCTCCTCCCTTTTATTTACAATTCCTTTCCATTTTATTTAAAAAAAACTTAGTTCTTTTGATTTTTTTCCTTTTTCCAAGTTTGGTTTAGTTCCGTTTTAAAGTTGAGTTTTAGTTGTTCATTTATGTTATTTAGTCTAATCAGTTTTTAGTTTAGTTTTTATTTTAGCTTTGTTTCAGTTTTTATTTTTTTTCCTTTGTTTGTTTATTTCTTCTCTTCTCTAGAAAAAATACCTCAAGACAAATCAAAGGTCAAAGGAAGAAACAAATTCAAGCAAGCGACAAAGGATTCAGAGGTCAACCGATTTGCAAACTATGGGATTTGAATAACTAGCACCATTCATTTGCTCTGAAAGGACTGCCATACCCCACAGTAATATTTTCTAAACTCTACAGGTGCTCCGCTGCCAAGAAAAAAAATATACATTGTTTGCAAAAAAATTCTGCAGGGGTAGTGGCTTGCTTGTACAATTTTTTATTTATTTGTGCAGTTATTATCGTCTGGTTTTTTATGGTTGACTGATATTTCCATAACTGAAATCTTCATTCTCATTGTTTTCAACAATAAAAATAGACAGTGCAAAATAATATAATTGAAAAGTGATGATTTGTGAAGTTGACTGTCTCGTATAATTGGATCGCGGATATATAGTAGTTTAATTTATTGAACTATTAGCAAAAGAGGTTGCATACTACCTGTAAAACATTGGTCGTATCCCTTAGTATTTATGCTACACGTGAACGACCATAAGACTCTCTTCCCCCTTCTAATTGAGTCAGTTAATTAATAGAGCACAACTCATTTTTTTGTATTATTTTGAACTAAGAATAATTTCTGTCTTTCCTTGATTGCATTCAAATGTCTGATTCAAAAAAATCATTGAGAGAAATGTGGGATAATAATCGGAGTAGACGTCCTCTTGAAAAGTATGACTATGAATTACAACTCATAAAGCAAAATTTTCCAAAATTTCGTGAGTCCAATGTCAACAATTTTCCAAATTTTCCAAATGACCAACATTTTCAAAATCATAGATATGATTGAAATTGCGATTTCAATTCAAACTTCAATGATTTCGATTATGAGCCACATCCTCATCAAAATAGCTTTGAATCCCAATATTGCTCTGATCAACATCAACATGGGGTTGTAAACCAAAACTTTCAAAGTTATAGCCCATATCAACATCTTGAAAATAACCAAAATTTCAATTTTCCCTCAAATTCCAACAGTTTTGGTTACAAACATAATTTTCAAAATCAAAATGATTTCCAATATCATCGACATTTTTCTGAAAATTCAAACAACCACCGCATTGGAAATAATTTTGATTGTGAAATTGATGTGGACTATAATTTTGAGAATCAAGAAATCTTAAACGAGAGCTCTCAAATCAACGATTCTGAAGAATATCATTTTAACATTCTTAGAGAGAGGGCAGAAAGGCAAGATAGACATCTTGATGAAAAAGATAGACAGCTTGATGAACTTCTTTGTTTAATGACGTCTTTTAAAGAACAACTCGAGCAACAAAATCAAATTCAAACATGCGATGAATCAGGAAATAATCCATTCTTTAATGATAGTGAAAATTTCAAATAACAACTTTTGAAATTGAGAATAACCATCTAAATGAAATTGTTCACAATTCAGTAAATGATTTGGACTTCGATTCTTTTCAGAAAAAAGATTTAAGCACAGATTTTGATCTTCCTCTTTCAGGTTGTGAGAAACTTGAAATTTTTGAAATTGAACAGAATAAAAATATTGAATTTTTCAATTCAAATTTGGAGAAGGATTTTAATGAACATGAATTTTTTGGATTGTATAAGGATGAGTTGCCAAATGAGGAAACTTCCAACGAATTTGAAGTTGTCAGTGTCAAAAATACGTTGTCAATGAGTGAAATTGAGAAATGTGATCACATAGTCTTGAACAACAATTAGAATTTAAATTTCACCATTGCAACTGAGTTTATATAAGATCACAAATTTTTGAACAATTACACTGATAAATTTGTGGAACACATGAATCATCTTGGAAACGTTATTTCTGTGGGAAAACTTCATGTCAGCACGACCCTGGAAATTTATCTATTGGACTATAAATCTAGGTATAAAGATGATATGGTTTTCAAAAATCTTTGCTTATTAGAAAACATGCCTAGACATAGTTTGATAGGGACTCATCGGGATAGAACCAAGTGTGGGGGAAAAAGATGGTGGCATTCTTTGCGTCGCATGCATCGCAAACACATATATCATTGTACATATGATCCATTCTTACATATAGTTAAATTGCAATTTATTTTACAAATCATTTTGCATTTGATCCATCTTTGGGTACGATCTTTCAAATTTAGGAAATGTTTACAGCGTGGACACTGTTTAGTTCTAGTGTAGGGTGGAGTCTGGATTTCATTCATTTTCATTTTTCTTTTTTTTTTCTTTTTTTTCCAGCCATTTAAATAGGACCATCATACATTTTAGATTGTAGTAACATACCATAATTTTTTTTGGAAAAATACGACTCATTTTCGATTGATACAACAAAATAAGTTTACAATTTTTAGTCAGTTGATGGTATTTTTTTCTCTCTCGGCTTAGATCAAATAATAAATATAATGAAAAGTTTAATTCTGAGGGATAATAGTGTAACCGGTATATAGGGAGATTCTTAGGTGATGGCCATGAAATCTATTCTATACTGTAGTCTTTTTTTAACTAGTGGAGGACTTAAAATACTTATATTGGCTTTTCGAATCTTTAAAACTAAGTTGTGCTAAGTTGAATTCACGTAACTCTCTTTTGTGCTTATATTTTCAATAATAATAATAGTAATCCAAGGGTATCCAACATTGTTTGTACATCAAGCGTTGGTGTGCAAACCCACCAAGCTCTATCCGACATGTTGTTGACAAAGTCAGCATTGGAATATCTTGGTCTCCTTTTATGAGATTGGACACCTAAGGATTACCGACATGTTATTGACAGAGTCAGCGTTGGTCTGAACAATCCGCCAAGCTCTATCCCAACTCTTCGTCAGTCCGCAAGGTAGTATATGAGTGGTATACCTTGGTCTTTTAAGTTAGGTGTATGTAATTAATCATAAAATTTAACTTTTATAGAGATAGAGAATAAGCGATAATGCCCAAACACTTCTTGACCTTATTGATTTGACTAGCCATACACGAGGAAATAATAATACCACTTTACAAATTGTGCCAAGCAAACTAAGAATCTATTTCATGGCTGCACTATGTTATCGACCGAACCAACTGGCCAAACTAGAGTTTAGCATTGAAAACTTGAATTATATTGAGAATTTGTGACAAGTTGAGGTATCTAAAGTACAATCAACTGATTAGAAATTGTTAACTTAATTTGTTGTACCACTTTCCTGAAACAAGTCGTGTTTTCATTTTTATTTTCATTTGCATATGTCTGTTTCATTCATGTAGTTGCATTAGAACCATAGCATACTGCATTTGGATTTTGTGGGTAGTATCCGCTGAAAACCCTCACGAGACACCACTCGTCCTACTAGGGACACCTAGAGGTTTAACGGCTTATTGCATATGCTCAATGCAATTGCGTTTCCTACGAAAGTGTGACCTATCTAGTTTAGTTTTTTGTTTCTTGTTTTACTCGAGGACGAGTAAAAGATAAGTGTGGGGGTATTTGATTAACACAGAAATGTGTTTATTTTATGCTCTTATATCTTATCTTTTGTATATAACTAAGTATTACTTAGGCATTGTTTTGTCACTTTTACAGATATTCCAACCCAGCCCGCATGCAGCCAGAAAAGTAGAGAAATGGAGATCAGATTGCTATATATTTACATTTTAAAGAATTGTAGATGAAGATCTCACATTTAGTTGCTGTTGGACAAGAAAATGATTGATAAAAAGGCCATGCACATCTCAAATTAAAGGAGGCTTGCAAGAGAAAAGGAGAAAAGGTCGAGAATTTGTTCCAAATGACAAAAGGCCTAAAACTTACTTGAAATAACTAGGCCCATTTGTAATTAGGGTTAGGGTTAGGGTTTGGTTATCTCCTATAAATACCCTTGTAATATCATTGTAGCCACCATCCTATTTTTCTATCTTAACCTCCATTAATAAAAGTTCTTCTTCTTCTTTTATTTTCTAGCAATTTTCTTTTTCTTAGCAATTGGTGTTGTCTTCACAATTAGTTTTGGTAGAACACCAATTGTATTTTACATTTTTTATTAGCGATTAGTCGTTTGATTAGTTTCAATGACAATCCTAATTTTACTTTTTGTTGTTCTTCTTTTTCCGTAATTTTAATTTCTGCATTTTAGTTGTATTTCACATTTATTTACATTAGTGATTAATCGTTTGATTAGTTTCAAAGATAATCCTAATTTTATTTCCTGCTTGTTATTTTAATTTCTGCAACTTCAATTTCTGTTCTTTTTGCTGCTTCCTTAGGTCAATTGGATTGAATACAGATTTGATTAGATTCAGATCTGATTCAATTCAATAATAGTGCAGTTTCAATTTCGTTTGCTTTCAAAACCAACCTCGAAGATTTGACTAACTCGCCCAAGAAATTATATAAATAATTTAATTTAATTTACCTCCCTGTTATTCGACCTGCATACTACACGATCTATGCGCTTGCAGTATTTATTTCATAGATCGCGCTTTTCTAGTTCATAGGGAAGCGACGATCATGAGGCTCACGAATCAACGCTAAACACAAAGCTAACTATTTAAAGCCCTGCTTTGATCATCAACCACAAAGCTCTTCTTTTCAACAAAAGCTTTGATCATAGCATCTCTGCATGCCACGTTGTCAATCTACAACGTCAGACACACATCCATTTACAAGTCCGTTCTGGGTCTGAACGAAACTGAAGGCACCTTATTCCTCTACCGTGTGTCCAATACAGGAGAGAGGCCCTCACACATTCGAACGATTAACAAGTACATCCGGACGACCACCACTGTAACCCCTTCAGGGCAGCAACTCCAATCAAAGGCATCAGTAGCCATCCGTTCAATGTGAAGATCCTCGGTCTTGCACCATCTTCATATCTTCGACTACTAATCGTCGACCAATTATTTGAAATGATAATTAACTCGGCCTTTTCAAAATTTTCAAGTATATTTAGAATTTCAAATCAATTGATTTCAATGGTTAAATTATCTGACATTCATAATTCAGTTCATTAATGTAATTTTCACGTCAAACACATTCAACGATCAAATGTCTTATAAACCAAGTAAATTCAGTTTATTTCCATTCCATATCGTTTATAATATTTTATAACGATTTATCGCAATTTTTATTTATTTAAATATAGCTGATTTATTCGAACGATGCTTCAGGCGATAACGCGGCCATGACGCTGTTTTTCTCCAGATTTGATTTACACATATCTGAAAATCTAACCGTTGGATATTTACATATTTTATATCATTGGAAAGATCTTTTCAAAGCGGACATAAAGGTTCCAGTTTTGTGAAAATCCGATGGACGGATCTCCCGGTACAATCGTTTGAAGTTACAAATTCAAATACGAACTGCAGCGTCGTTATTCGATTTAATTTAATTATATTTATATATATTAATATAATCCATTCTGGCACTGTTTTCATTCAGATTTGAATTTAACATTTCATAAAATCTAATCGTTGGATCTTTACAAATTTGGTGTCGTTGGAAAGATATTTCCAAAGCGAACCCAACGGTTTCGGTTTCGGGAAAATCCGATGGTCGGATCTCCTGCAGTAATCGTTTAAAATCACGGCTTCAAAATACGAACTGCAGCTTTGTTATTCGATTTATTATAATTATATTTATATATATTTATATTTATTTATATATATATAATCCGTTCTTCGATATCTGTAACGGCCCGGAAAAAAATTCGACGCCCGAATTTTCAACAATAATACATAATCCCGTATTCCTTGGCAAAAATCCAAGTATCGAACCCCAGACTGTTAATAGAAAAAAAGTTAGAGGATGAGAAGTAGAAAGAAATATTAGAATAGAAGAAAGAAGAAGAACACATCAGAATCTCACAGCGGAACAAATAAATATAATATGACAAATCTCTTTGTAAAAGAAACTGCATATATACATACCATTTATCAGAGTACACATACATCAATCACAGCGGAATAAACTTTATAACTAACGGTGAAGCCTCCTGCTTCCAGCTCCTGGAACTCCAAGCGGAACCTAACCTGTAAATATACTCGGTCTGACCCGAGCACATTTGATTTAAAACAAAATTCACCGGGTCAGTCTGGAATACTTTCAGTGATAAATTCACAGCACAAACAACTTGTTTAACTTTGGAAAATCCTTTTTGAAATAAAAGGATAATAGTAACACCAGCCCACACATGAACACAGATGGTTTTTACCATACTATAACCCAAACCATTTTTGAAATCAATATCTTTTCTGATATTATAATAATGTCTATCAAACCACAAATAAATAATAATCTAGCAGAACGTTTGCATCTCACGCTCTACATATATAGTATACAAACAAAACCGCTGGCGCTTATTGGAGATTGGATTCCAACTATGACAAGGTATGGGACCACCTGCCGATAGTGTATCTCTAGAGGCGAATAAACTGGGTTCAACAAGAACGTCTTGCAACCCGGCCCTCACATGACCGACCACTCATTTCGCTTGAGTGTATCGAATGTATATCACCAATGGTTGGGCTCAAACCACCGTTTCCCGGAAAGGGACAGCATCGATAGATTAAAGAAGCAAAAGGAATTTCTCTAGATAGGTGATTATACACCCTAATGGGAGCGACCCACATAGCCATGCTGTCTGCCCGATTTTTGTCATTTACTGGTTGATGAGGCTTGAGGCTACGCTTTATCATCACATCAGATTCACTTCGAATGCCACATTGTCAGATCCATTAAACAATCACTAATTGACGTCTACACCAATACATTACGTGTTAGCTAAAAGAAGTTTCCTTCTCCGCTTCCACTCTTGGTACGGTTGAAGAAATCAATGTATGTGACCTTTCTGGAAATACTTTGTCAGATATTCATCCATACAAGTCATCCAGGAACAGGATGAACTAAAGGTACTCTCCTACCGCATCCCAGGTATCACCCTATAGACCAGTAGCGAGAAGTCCTTGCAATCTGAAGATTTCAATTACGACAGAATCACAGGTCAGAATATCTTCGGGAGCGACCCTTAGAAATCCAACGGGTAGTTCTTCCGCTTATGAAGATCGACGGTCTTCAATGCTCCATCTCGACCATCTTTAACGTTACGTATTTGCTTGTCGGAATGGTTTTTGAACATAAATACGATCCCGGTCTTTCCATACCAACAATTGATAAAAGGCCAAACTTTAATAGTCGGTTATTTAACTATCAAATCAGAACAATGTATCTCAGTGGATTGGCAGCTCGGGTCCTTTATTTGAAATATCTCATAAAACCTTTTTGTCGATTTCTTATAATCGATTTATGCTTCCTATCTTAACAAAACTCTTATGTTTCCGTTACTTGAAAACATTACTCGCTACTCGCTTTAGAACAACATATTTACCAAGCTTCTCTTTTCATTTCCTTTGTTTGGAAATATTGCCATATTTTATAAATCATCTTTTATTTCCCTTTGCCGTGGAACATCGTACAATTATCTCAAAACCCCTTTTCAATTCCTTTTTGATTTGAAATCATTGTTATAGTTCTAAAATTCCACTTTCCTTTTTCCCGTACCATTTGGCATATCGTTATATTTCCATTTAATCAACGACAGACATTTAATTACCAAAATCTCTTTCTTATCACGATTAAACCACTTCACTTAATCTCGTTCCCAGGAGAACGCTTGTTTTTAAAATCATTGTTTTGGGTAAACCCCTTTTTACAACTTCGTTCATATGATTTGAATTAAACTCCAAATCTTTACCGTACTAATTCATTTCTAGCTTTATTCACTTTTAGAAAAGAATTCCAATCGTAATGTACTCGATTTAGTTATAATAAAATACAAGTAGTTATCTTTTCGATTAACCAAAACTAGCATAGTAAATTCCTTTTAAAAAGGTTATTAAATAACGATTTGCTTAAATAAATAAATAATTAAACAATTTGATAATCACTTACGATCTTAGTTAATCAATGATTAACTAACTTATACAACATTCGTTAAGTTAACGAATATTTGAAAACCATTGGTTGGATTAATTTAAATCAAATTTAATCCAATCATCAATTTCAAATTGAACGGTTGATCTTGGCCAACCGTACATATCGGTTAACCGTTTAACTGACTTTCATTATCATTCGCTCCTTAAATTAATTAAATAATTTAATTAATTTAAAACATCAGTTAATTGTTTTGTAAAAACAATTATTTCGTCTTTACTAACTCGTAGGTTAGTTTTCTAACCGCAGTTCATAAATCTCACTAATGTCATGAAATACTTATTAAAGAATATTTAATAATTTCTATTGAAACATTATTATAAACATATAAATATATTTATAACTACTTATTCATTTTTAAAAAGAATAACCCAAATCTTTAATTCAGATATAATTTAAACTGCGTCAGTTCACCTGACGACGAAACGATGTTCATCAATTAACAGTCAACAGGTTTTGATGTCGATTTGGGGTTAAATCAGTTCATGTGTACAAAATATAAAAATAAACAACACACATGATATTTTGAGGAATCCGGTCGGATCCCTCCAACCTGTCCTTCTCTGCATCACAGATTGTTATACATGATAGCATATAATTTTTAAGTAAATTAACGACGATAATCTAATTAACAGCAATCATCAAATCAACCATAAACAACCAATGCAGCCAATTGACCAATATATATTTTAATGGTATTTTAATTATGTGGATTTATCACATCATAGCAATCCAGAAAAAGTGTGAAAATTAACTCACCATTTCTTTTCGATCGACGGTTCAGGTGATTTTTTATTTAATTTTAAGCAGCCGTTTAAAATTAAATAAAATTTCCAATAGCTACAAAGCCAACCAAAATAACTCGGTAGCGTACCCTTTCCCGATACGATTCCAGTGCCATGGTTTTGTTCGATTCTGGTAACACAGATAAAAGTAATGATGGAGGGAATATAAATTAAAGTAAATAGTTTAGTTCCTTAATTAAATATAAGTTTTAACTTAATTACTTTTGAATGTTACGGAGTCACCTTGTCCACTGCCTCATGTGTTCAAAATCCCTTCATCATGCTTTTTCTTCATGCGTAAAAAGACCAAGAAGAGTTAACAGCCCATCTCCCTTTCTATTCTTCTTCTTGCCTTAACAAGCACCTTTTGTTTCTTCCCTCCACCGCCATCCATTCTTCCCATTTAACGTACTGTTCACCTCCCTTTTTTTTCTTTTCTTTTTTTCTCTTCCTTTATGGTTCAATAACTAAGCAGTTAACAATTTAGTGTACTCACCCAAAGTGTTGTATCAAAGGCATGACTTTCAATCCATTTGCAAAAGCTTCATGTACATTCTGCGAAGTGGAAGGCTTCACAAATGAAAGTCACCAACTTATTTGCATGCGCCTGCTATCTTCTCACTTCCCCCCCTACAGGTACTCTTCCTTTCTAATACAAAACCATGCCCAGTATGTTGTCCAAACATGGCTCCTTCTCATATCCCATGTTAACTTGCTGAAATTTAAATGTACATCAACGCCATGCAAATAAAGATTCCTCCTATCCCATGTTAACGCTATCTCCCCCCCCCCACAAACTCCACCGTGTCCACTTACATCCTCACGCCTCCTCTCGTCCTATTCTAGTTCGCCACTTCTTCTTCTGTCTTTTTTCATAGGTTGTTGGAAAAATAATAATTAAAAACAAGTTATACTTGCTGGAAAGAAAACGAAACGAGAGGGAGAGGTTTTCACTTGCTCAAATGGTTGAAGAACGGGTATTTATAAAGGTAGACACCTTGATTGCCATGGAAAAGAGAACGTGAAATGTCAGAAGGAAAACAAAAGTCAGGCAGGGATTGCAGAACGCACATGGTAGCACCGACATGGCCTCTAAAGTCATGACCAAGATTTTCTCAGCATTTTAAAAGATTGCTGCGTGATTTGAAAATGATGGGTATACAGTTGCATGTGCTAAGATTTGCATAGGAGAATTTTCTCGAGATTGGTTAGAGTTTTCACAGCGCAAGGATTATATGAGATTTTAGATAGTACCAAGATATTTCTCCTATCAAAACAATCGCAGAAATCATGTGGCGTGATCAGAAGAAAGACGGGCGGAAGTCATGTAGGAGAGCAGAGTTATTTTATAGGAGTATAATTTATTTAATGTTTGAAACGATTTCACATGGGTAAATTAAAGGAATTTATATGACTGTACATGCTTTAGCTTTGCCAGGAAACTATCACAGTCGTAGGTGCCTAAGTTTGGTAAGGCAACATACAGTGTACATGTATGATTTGCTTAGATTTTATTGGTTGTTTCGATTTTAACAGATCACTATAGGTTTGCCATGAGATTTCGTTCAGTGTTTGCCTATGCTAAGATTTGCGAGATATTTGTTGGATTCGTGAGTGACACGAATACAGATTTTTCCAACTATTTCACATTAGCAAAGATTCAGTCAGATTTAGGTGGGATATGTTTAGATTTAGCGCAGATAGATTTAAAAGATTATGTAGGATGGTGTTGTAGGCTTACAAAAATACGGTTATGTGTGTATATATATATATTTTATATAACTTGTAGTTTTCCAAAAGGAAGTTTACAGTCTCTCTCATACAAAAATTTCATTTCTTTTACGGATCGTTATAGACAGAAATAAAAATACCGTTGTATTGAGCGAGGTGTCACGATTCCAAAAATATAATAATATCGGTAGATTAACTCATATTTTGAAACCCCAAAATATCGATACAGGGTGCAAAATACTCCAAATAAAAGTTGCGTATTTAATTAATTAAAAATTACAATAAAATTATAAAAATTAAATTAACACTACGTCTCAAAAGAACCTTGTCTAAATTCAAATCCAGTATGCAGTTATTTCAAATAAACTGTTACGGTCGATGAACGATTCTATAGCGACTATTTGAAAATTTGATTTAGACATAAAATAAAATCTATAACACAAAAACTCAATTTTCTCTCTTCCATTAGAAAAATATTATTAACTAGATCCGAACGATTCTTGTTTCGAGAAAAATCCGACTTATATTGGGCCCTGTACAACCATTTAAAGTTCAAACCGCAATATTTCGAACTGTCGCGCCGCTGTCGTTCGTTTTATAAATAAATTATAAATTATATATATATACAATCGTCGTTAAATAAACAAAATCATCAATAAAATTCAATATAACCAATATTAGATCATTTTAAATTACCCGTTCACATTATATTGCAAACACAGCATTTTCCGACCGTTTTGAAATAAAAATATTATTTTTTTATTTATTTAAATAACATATTCAAAAGGACATCGTTAAATTCAATTATTTAAATCAAATCCAATATTTTAAATAATAAAATAAATCAAATAATTACCAGAAAAATACGGGTCGTTACATTCCTTCCCCCTTAAAATAATTTCGTCCTCGAAATTGCTATGGTAGGAAAAATGCTGTAAACCCATTTCTTTGACAAAAATATTTAATTAAAATTTGGTTTTATTTTCAAATCTAGCCCAATTGGCTTTAAACCCAATTTATTTCAAATAATAAAAATTCCCAAGATTTTCAAAAATATTCTAACACCTTAAATTCTGGAAAAATTTCGGTAGAGTCTCCCCTGTACGGAGGGACATCTGCAATATCGCAGGTTCAAGAAATATCTATACATCGACCAACAGGTTGGAAAAATCCAAAATCCAAATTCAAAACCCAAATAAAAACCAAAATTTTATATTTTGCGTAGGCGTACCTTTTTGCGAGCATTATTACGCGATAAGCGATATATATATATATATATATACATGCTTGTTTGATTAACACGCCAACTGGATTCAAATTACTCCAGAGTTCACTTGGATTAACTCTGTACCTATCCTCAACTTCAATGAAATCCATTAGTGCTCAAAACAATGTTAGACAGGCCAAAATACCCATATTAACCATATTATTCAATTCCAAACAATTGGAAATAATCTTACCACCTTTCAATTCTGATGGATTTAATTATAACCCAGTCTTACCAATCCATTTATCCATTCAAATTCTACATCTTGAATTAATTAATTTAACTTGATCTTTTCAGATTGGTTTTCAATCAGCTGTTGGTTGATTTCATACAAACTATCCAATACATAACAAACAACCAAGGCATGCAATTCAACCAAACCATTTTGGGTCAATATTTCTCGTCCTCTTTCACTTTGGTTTTTTCATCAATTGATTTTTATTGGATTAATCCCATACAATTATCACTTACTCGATTTCATAAGTGAAATCTTTTTCATTATATAAATCTATGCTAGTTCAAATATTCAAATTTTGAATTCTTGTCCAAGTTATTCAATCAAAATCCATATTATCATCATTTGAGAAAAATATATTTATATAAAATATAATCCGGGCAAAACTATATAAAATAATTTTATAACAAATTACAAATACGTGCTCTCATATACGCACTCAAACTCAATCTAGGGTATTACTAACCCCATCTCCATCGAGTTACGCCACAGAGCCAAGGTTATCACTAAACCAATAGCTCTGATACCACTGTAACGGCCCGGAAAAAAATTCGACGCCCGAATTTTCAACAATAATACATAATCCCGTATTCCTTGTCGAAAATCCAAGTATCGAACCCCAGACTGTTAATAGAAAAAAAGTTAGAGGATGAGAAGTAGAAAGAAATATTAGAATAGAAGAATGAAGAAGAACACATTAGAATCTCACAGTGGAACGAATAAATATAATATGACAAATCTCTTTGTAAAAGAAACTGCATATATACATACCATTTATCAGAGTACACATACATCAATCACAGCGGAATAAACTTTATAACTAACGGTGAAGCCTCCTGCTTCCAGCTTTTGGAACTCCAAGCGGAACCTAACCTGGAAATATACTCGGTCTGACCCGAGCACATTTGATTTAAAACAAAATTCATCGGGTCGGTCTGGAATACTTTCAGTGATAAATTCACAGCACACACAACGTGTTTAACTTTGGAAAATCTTTTTGAAATAAAAGGATAATAGTAAGACCAGCCCACACTTAAACACGGATGGTTTTTACCTTACTATAACCCAAACCATTTTTGAAATCAATATCTTTTCTGATATTATAATAATGTATATCAAACCACAAATAAATAATAATCTAGCAGAACGTTTGCATCTCACGCTCTACATATAAAGTATACAAACAAAACCGCTGGCGCTTATTGGAGATTGGATTCCAACTATGACAAGGTATGGGACCACCTGCCGATAGTGTATCTTTAGAGGCGAATACACTGGGTTCAACAAGAACGTCTTGCAACCCGGCCCTCACATGACCGACCACTCATTTCGCTTGAGTGTATCGAATGTATATCACCAACGGTTGGGGTCAAACCACCGTTTCTCGGAAAGGGACAACATCGATAGATTAAAGAAGCAAAAGGAATTTCTCTAGATAGGTGATTATACACCCTAATGGGAGCGACCCACATAGCCATGTTGCCTGCCCGATTTTTGTCATTTACTGGTTGATGAGGCTTGAGGCTACGCTTTATCATCACATCAGATTCACTTCGAATGCCACATTGTCAGATCCATTAAACAATCACTAATTGATGTCTACACTAATACATTACGTGTTAGCTTAAAGAAGTTTCCTTCTCCGCTTCCACTCTTGGTACGGTTGAAGAAATCAATGTATGTGACCTTTCTAGAAATACTTTGTCAGACATTCATCCATACAAGTCATCCAGGAACAGGATGAACCGAAGGTACTCTCCTACCGCATCCCAGGTATCACCCTATAGATCAGTAGCGAGAAGTCCTTGCAATCTGAAGATTTCAATTACGACAGAATCACAGGTCAGAATATCTTCGGGAGCGACCCTTAGAAATCCAACGAGTAGTTCTTCCACTTATGAAGATCGACGGTCTTCAATGCTCCATCTCGACCATCTTCAACGTTACGTATTTGCCAGTCGGAATGGTTTTCGAATATAAATTCGATCCCGGTCTTTCCATACCAACAATCGATAAAAGGCCAAACTTTGATAGTCGGTTATTTAACTATCAAATCAGAACAGTGTATCTCAGTGGATTGGCAGCTCAGGTCCTTTATATGAAATATCTCATAAAACCCTTTTATCGATTTCTTATAATCGATTTATGCTTCCTATCTTCACAAAACTCTTATGTTTCCGTTACTTGAAAACATTACTCGCTACTCGCTTTAGAACAACATATTTACCAAGCTTCTCTTTTCATTTCCTTTGTTTGGAAATATTGCCATATTTTATAAATCATCTTTTATTTCCCTTTGCCGTGGAACATCGTACAATTATCTCAAAACCCCTTTTCAATTCCTTTTTGATTTGAAATCATTGTTATAGTTCTAAAATTCCACTTTCCTTTTTCCCTTACCATTTGGCGTATCGTTATATTTCCATTTAATCAACGACAGACATTTAATTACCAAAATCTCTTTCTTATCACGATTAAACCACTTCACTTAATCTTGTTCCCAGGAGAACACTTGTTTTTAAAATCATTTTTTTGGGTAAACCCCTTTTTACAACTTCGTTCATATGATTTGAATTAAACTCCAAATCTTTACCATACTAATTCATTTCTAGCTTTATTCACTTTTAGAAAAGAATTCCAATCGTAATGTACTCGATTTAGTTATAATAAAATACAAGTAGTTATCTTTTCGATTAACCAAAACTAGCATAGTAAATTCCTTTTAAAAAGGTTATTAAATAACGATTTGCTTAAATAAATAAATAATTAAACAATCTGATAATCACTTACAATCTTAGTTAATCATTGATTAACTAACTTATACAACATTCGTTAAGTTAACGAATTTTTGAAAACCATTGGTTGGATTAATTTAAATCAAATTTAATCCAATCATCAATTTCAAATTGAACGGTTGATCTTGGCCAACCGTACATATTGGTTAACCGTTTAACTGACTTTCATTATCATTCGCTCCTTAAATTAATTAAATAATTTAATTAATTTAAAACATCAGTTAATTGTTTTGTAAAAACAATTATTTCGTCTTTACTAACCCGTAGGTTAGTTTTCTAACCGCAGTTCATAAATCTCACTAATGTCATGAAATACTTATTAAAGAATATTTAATAATTTCTATTGAAACATTATTATAAACATATAAATATATTTATAACTCCTTATTCATTTTTAAAAAGAATAACCCAAATCTTTAATTCAGATATAATTTAAACTGCGTCAGTTCACCTGACGGCGAAACGATGTTGTGAAAATAATAGATTTTAGGCCCTCACTACCAACCACTGTCGATTGATTAAAAATCACATCAACGATCACATCCATTCATCAATTAACAGTCAACAGGTTTTGATGTCGATTTGGGGTTAAATCAGTTTATGTGTCCATAATATAAAAATAAACAACACACATGATATTTTGAGGAATCCGGTCGGATCCCTCCAACTTGTCCTTCTCTGCATCACAGATTGTTATACATGATAGCATATAATTTTTAAGTAAATTAACGACGATAATCTAATTATCAGCAATCATCAAATCAACCATAAACAACCAATGCAGCCAATTGACCAATATATATTTTAATGGTATTTTAATTATGTGGATTTATCACATCATAGCAATCCAGAAAAAGTGTGAGAATTAACTCACCATTTCTTTTCGATCGACGGTTCAGGTGATTTTTTATTTAATTTTAAACAGCCGTTTAAAATTAAATAAAATTTCCAATAGCTACAGAGCTAACCAAAATAACTCGGTAGCGTACCCTTTCCCGATACGATTCCAGTGTCGTGGTTTTGTTCGATTCTGGTAACACACATAAAAGTAATGATGGAGAGAATATAAATTAAAGTAAATAGTTTAGTTCCTTAATTAAATATAAGTTTTAACTTAATTACTTTTGAATGTTACGGAGTCACCTTGTCCACTGCCTCATGCGTTCAAAATCCCTTCATCATGCTTTTTCTTCATGCGTGAAAAGACCAAGAAGAGTTAACAACCCATCTCCCTTTCTATTCTTCTTCTTGCCTTAACAAGCACCTTTTGTTTCTTCCCTCCACCGCCATCCATTCTTCCCATTTAACGTTCTGTTCACCTCCCTTTTTTTTCTTTTCTTTTTTCTCTTCCTTTATGGTTCAATAACTAGGCACTTAACAATTTAGTGTACTCACCCAAAGTATTGTATCAAAGGCACGACTTTCAATCCATTTGCAAAAGCTTCATGTACATTCTGCGAAGTGGAAGGCTTCACAAATGAAAGTCACCAACTTATTTGTATGCGCCTGCTACCTTCTCACTTCCCCCCTACAGGTACTCTTCCTTTCTAATACAAAACCATGCCCAGTATGTTGTCCAAACATGGCTCCTTCTCCTATCCCATGTTAACTTGCTGAAACTTTAAATGTGCATCAACGCCATGCAAATAAAGATTCCTCCTATCCCATGTTAACGCTATCTCCCCCTCCCCCCCCCCACAAACTCCACCGTGTCCACTTACATCCTCGCACCTCCTCTCGTTCTATTCTAGTTCGCCACTTCTTCTTCTGTCTTTTTTTTCATAGGTTGCTGGAAAAATAATAATTAAAAACAAGTTATACTTGCTGGAAAGAAAACGAAACGAGAGGGAGAGGTTTTCACTTGCTCAAATGGGTTAAAGAACGGGTATTTATAAAGGTAGACACCTTGATTGCCAAGGAAAAGAGAACGTGAAATGTCAGAAGGAAAACAAAAGTCAGGCAGGGATTGCAGAACGCACATGGTAGCACCGACATGGCCTCTGAAGTCATGACCAAGATTTTCTCAGCATTTTAAAAGATTGCTGCGTGATTTGAAAATGATGGGTATATAGTTGCATGTGCTAAGATTTGCATAGGAGATTTTTCTCGAGATTGGTTAGAGTTTTCACAGCGCAAGGATTATATGAGATTTTAGATTGTACCAAGATATTTCTCATATCAAAACAATCGCAAAAATCATGTGGCGTGATCAAAAAAAAAACGGGACGGAAGTCATGTAGGAGAGCAGAGTTATTTTATAGGAGTATAATTTATTTAATGTTTGAAACGATTTCACATGGGTGAATTAAAGGAATTGATATGACTGTACATGCTTTAGCATTGCCAGGAAACTATCGCAGTCGTAGGTGCCTAAGTTTGGTAAGGCAACATACAGTGTACATGTATGATTTGCTTAGATTTTATTGGTTGTTTCGATTTTAACAGATCACTATAGGTTTTCCATGAGATTTCGTTCAGTGTTTGCCTATGCTAAGATTTGCGAGATATTTGTTGGATTCGCGAGTGACACGCATACATATTTTTCCAACTATTTCACATTAGCAAAGATTCAGTCAGATTTAGGTGGGATATGTTTAGATTTAGCACAGATAGATTTAAAAGATTATGTAAGATGGTGTTGTAGGCTTACAAAAATACGGTTATGTGTGTGTGTATATATATATACATATATATATATTATATAACTTGAAGTTTTCCAAAAGGAAGTTTACGGTCTCTCTCATACAAAAATTTCCTTTCATTTACGGATCGTTATAAACAAAAATAAAAATACCGTTGTATTGAGCGAGGTGTCACGATTCCAAAAATATAATAATATCGATAGATTAACTCATATTTTGTAACCCCAAAATATCGATACAGGGTGCAAAATACTCCAAATAAAAGTTGCGTATTTAATTAATTAAAAATTACAGTAAAATTCTAAAAATTAAATAACACTACGTCTCAAAAGAACCTTATCTAAATTCAAATCTAGTATGCAGTTATTTCAAATAAACTGTTACGGTCGATGAACGATTCTATAGCAACTATTTGAAAATTTGATTTAGACATAAAATAAAATCTATAACACGAAAACTCGATTTTCTCTCTTCCATTAGAAAAATATTATTAACTAGATCCGAACGTTTCTTGTTTCGAGAAATATCCGACTTATATTGGGCCCTGTACAGCCATTTAAAGTTCAAATCGCAATATTTCGAACTGCCGCGCCGCTGCCGCTCGTTTTATAAATAAATTATAAATTATATATATATATATACAATCGTCGTTAAATAAGCAAAATCGTCAATAAAATTCAATATAACCAGTATTATATCATTTTAAATTACTCGTTCACATTATATTGCAAACACAGCATTTTCCGACCGTTTTGAAATAAAAATATTATTTTATTATTTATTTAAATAACATATTCTAAAGGACATCGTTAAATTCAATTATTTAAATCAAATCCAATATTTTAAATAATAAAATAAATCAAATAATTACCAAAAAAATACGGGTCGTTACAATTTCCACACCATTTCATTTCATATATGTGATAAAAATAATATTTTTATCGAACAAATATCTATTTCAACACATGTCTACTTTTAACACTTCATATATATAATAAAAATGTGATTTTTATTTTCAAAACAATTTATTTCAAAACATGAATATTTTTAGCGATTCATATATATTATAAAAATGTGATTTTTATTGTTTAAACAATTTATTTCAAACATGAATATTTTATATACTTCATACATATGATAAAAGTGTTATTTTTATCGTTAAACAATTTATTTCAAACATGAATAATTTTTATCACATGAATATATTTCAATACATAAATATAAATCAAACACATAAATATTTCAGAAAATTTCTACAGCATAACGGCAGGGTAGTTAAAACCGGCACCGCCCCGAGTATGGCTCCTCGCTCTACCATAAAGCCTCGTAGCTTTTGACAATGGGGATTTCAATAATCTAGTTCGTACGCAGACGAATTTTTCTACAAACTAATCCTATTTTTTTTCAACCGCAAACAACGATAATCAAATCAACCATTCGTCATATTCACCAAATTTCACGTCAAACAAAATCCAAACAATCACAACCAATATATATCGTTCATGGCCTGTGGAGGAGGGTAGAGTGTGTGTATATATATATATAGATATACGTATATAAATATATTTCACTTTCATTTCAATTTCATTTCAACTCACATATAAATTTTACAATGCATACGTAACTTATACATCACACATACAACTTATACAACGCTTATACATGAGGTGTACAACACCTATATAACTTATATATTGATCGTATAATTTATACGTCGTCATTCCATATCGTTTATAATTTAGAAATCTCACATTGGATTCCACTCCTCCAAAAATTGTAGGAAGCTCCAAAAATTCCCCGGTCTCTTCTATACTGTAGAAGACGTCTCCACGAGTCCAATGTCTCTTGTTTCACTGGATTTCGACCACAAATCAAAAAGATATATTTTTTATAAGTTTGCAATGCTTTTATTTGTTGAAATCAGTTAAAATAAAAAAGTCTATACCTTTCAGCAAATGGTTCCAAACTAGGTTTGGATTTTTCACCCAAACCGTGAAGCGTAGCAAGGATCGGGCTATGCAGCGTCAAAGGGGAAGGGTGGGCGCATGTGCGCCTGAAGTGGGGCCCATTTCGGTGGTCTCTGGTGCTGGCGGCTGCGGTTGGAAGTTTAGGACTTCCCGAGCTCGATTCGAACGCTACAGGTCACGAAAAAAATCCAATCCTTATATGGATGTGAAGATCGTGAGGAGAACTACGAAATTCTCAACTGTGGCCTTTGATTTTACTGAGCGGATTGGAAGAAAAAGAGGAGAGAAGGAGGGGAGCTATTTCCGTCATGCGCGAGGAGCTTACGGGGAGAGAGAAGATGAAGTGGAAAATTATGATTGGCCGGAGTTTATATTTAAATATTTATTTATTTTAAATCCGAAAATACCCTTCGGTTCATAGGAACTCCAATTCCAACCCAACGACTATCGCCCTTAGCTAATTACCCCCATTACGAACACAGTGAGATATGTTTTGTAAGCCCAATCGACTGTCTCAGTCAGTTATTCTTCAAATTAAAATATAAAACATTCAAATATTGATTTGAATGTATATTTCATTTAGTCGGGGCCACGTACTGATCCCAAAAATTCTAGAAAAATAAATCAGGCTATGTTTGGACGATACGGTCCCAACCAAACTAGTTTCGTTGAATTTGGAGACCGTTCGAAAAATGGCCATTTTCTGGTCGATCCAAATTGACTGAAATTAACCAAACACATTTTCCTTTGCCACGCTCACATCTCAACTCCAAAAATTATGGAATTTGTAATCTAGCAATAATTTGACATCTTGGATCAGACAAAAATGGTTTTGTCGAAAACGGAGGCCGTTTGCAAAATGACTATTTTCACGAGATATATTAATTTCATAGCGACCTTTCTGAAAATTCATTTGGCCATAACTTTTGATTCCCGCTATGAAATTTCGATTTTTCAGATTCGTTAGAATGATGTTCATAAACAAATTTAAATATTTTTGGTTTCACTAAAATCCATTTTATTTTGCATCCGGTATAGTCAGTCAAAGTTTAAATTCAAATTTTCAAACTGCCACGCCATTTTGAGGCCTTGTTTTATAATTAAAATAAATATATTTATTTTCCAACATCAATTCAAATAGACTTTTGGTCGATATTATTTAAAATAATTTATTTTAAATATTCAAAATCCACCAAAATAGCCAAATTAATTTTTTTTTAATTGGTTCAGATTTTCCGGGTTGTTACATAACCAATCTTCACTATCGAACCTTAACCACTCCTCCATCAATCATGAAGTCAATCAAATTGGGGTATAATTACCTCTTAGACCTTAATTGAACAACATTCTCAATTTGAAACAGTCAAAACTCACTACTTCAGATAAAACATCACTTACGCGACTCTCGGATTCAATCTAAGAATCCACTTCTTTTACGGAAAAATATTGATTATAACGGTAGCTTTGAAAATCGCTGTTTAGATTTACAAAACATTTATTATAATAATAGCGTTATAATCGCTATTTAGATTTATAGAACATTTATCATAACAACAGCGTTGTAATCGCTATTTAGATTTATAGAACATTTATCAAAACAACATCGTTATAGTCGCTGTTTCCAAATATTTGGTTTATAAAAATATAACTTATACTTATTAATTTCAATAAATAAATTAATAACTAAATAAATAAATAAATACATTTGAGTCAAACGGAAAGAAAAAATAACTATTTTCCTAAATTCGATATAATCGAATTCCAATAAATAACTCTCATTCGAATACTCTATATTCGATTAATATTCCGAACTTTGGAATAAATCATATCATTTCAGGTTAACCCAATCTCCCTTATGATTATTTCCATTTGCAAAACATCTTCTTTTAATCGTTTTTCATTTTCAGTTATCGGTATCTTTCCTTATTAGGAATCTAGATTGTTTGATAATTCTCATTTAAAATAAATCTTAAACTATTTGAAAACATAGAATTGTATTTCCATAACTATAAATATTGAAATATTCTCTTCTTAATATATTTCATTTATATTATGGTTTTACACTAAATAGAATTCAAATATCCTTCTTGAACTAAACCATTATAATAAAATTCGACCTAATCAAAGTATAATTATAAATCCCTTGGATTTATTTCAATTTTTTTTATGTTCCGAACTTTGGAGTAAAATCCAACATTTCCTTTCGAAAAAATATTTCCATTCCCCTAATTATTCAAATTTCTATTTGAATTCACATTTCCAACTCAGATTTCTTTTATAGATGTTTTCATTTGCAAAATATCTGCTCTAAACGATTTTTCACATTAATCATGAATAATATATCTTTTTTTTGTAATCAAATCCATTTGATTTTACCATATCAAACCCAATTTCTATTTATAACTTCAATTTATAATTGTTTACAGAAAATCTCACTATTAATTTCAAACATTTATAATCTCGTTTATAATTTCCTTTATAATTTGCTAAGTTCAAATCTCATTTCAAATATAAGTTTCAAAACTGATTTCCACTTTTTCATATAAATTCAAATTTGAATTTATATTTCAATTTATCCAATGATAAATAATTCACCTAAGTTATACTCTCATTTATAAACAACTTCTTGTTTTCTCCATTAGCATGATTTTAATTTCAACTCTAATCAAATTACATTTCTACTTTTGAAAATAAATTTCCTTTTTAAAACTCAAATTTCATTTTCTATATTCGAAAATATTTTACGGTATTTAAATACCAAAATTCTAAGGCCAGGGTAATTCACACAACCTAATCAATCATGATATATATCATAGTAAATAACAAACAATAATATAAATATTAAGGGATCCAATTGGATCCCTCCAACCTGTTATCCTGCATCCACATATGCTAATCAACATCAATAATTTTAATTTCACATCAATATGAAATATCATGATAAACAGAATTAATAATCGATCAACGATATAACTGTATCAACTATTTTAACAACCATTCATCCAAACAGCCATCACACGGTATAAAGTTACTATAAATAAATTTAAAACTTGTTTATATAAAAATATAAATAAGTCAGAGTTAGTGAGTTTACTCATCTTGGTTCACAGTTGACGGTTCTGCTTTTATTTCGTTTTAAATCAAATCGACATCTGATTTTTCTATGAGATTTTAATAACTCAATTCTTAGCGGAAATAGTTCCATGATGTAGATCTCGTTATTACGAATCCATCAGGTCTAGTCGTGTCCAACTCTGTTCACAAATGAATGATATATTTATATTACAAGACTTGATTTAATTAAATATTATTAATGATAGACCTTAGGACTTATTTAATAACCTTAGTCATATTTTAAACATCTTTACTGCAAATATCTTCCTTACAAATGTACATACCCCTGCTGCTTTTTTTCCTCTTCTTCCAAGAAATGTTCAGCATCCATTTTTATAACCCTGTTCTCATCCCATTGTTAAAGTGAACAGTTACTTCGACAAAATGACTAAGCTTGATTAACATTACCCAATGCTCTCACGTGGTGACGTGATGCCATATGTGTGTGTGTGTGTATATATATATATATATATATATATATATATATATATATATATATTTCTGTTGTTAGCTTTTGGGCTTGACGTGCCTCTATCTAACCCATCTGCTTATTATGATGTATTACAACTAGATAATGGTGTCATTAAGACAATAACCGAATCAGTATAATTCATGTTTACCTTTAGTAATAAAATCATCCTCACGTTTGCACTTTATTTCTCAATTCAATTTCTGTGATTTTCCAAAAAGCCGATACTTTGACCCATTACCGCCATATCCACGACCAATACCAACCCCTCCAATGTATAGTTCATTGAAACCCATCACCTTCCTTCCCTTGTAACCGTTTGCACCTGTACTCCTCTTTTTCCCACTTTCCTTCCATCCAAACTTCATGTTTCCTTAAGGTAACAATCCATTAACTACCTAGGATTAGTCCTCTTAATTAACTCCATTAGCCGCTAATTTCCTCCTCCATCACGTCTAACACTTCACGCTACAGGACCTTGCCAACAACCGTGATTCCTTCCCCAACTTTTCATCCCGTTCCTCCACCGTTTCCTGAAAACAACTTCACATATACCTCCTCCTTCCTAAACCCTTCTCTATTAAAAACATGAACTCGGTTTCCATCGTTCCCAGCTATTACGAAGGAAATCTGATGCCGACTTTACTCTCAATCCCGCACCTTCCTATGACACGTCAGATTCCGATCATTCACCCCATCATCGAACACCTTTCCATACCATCCTTATCTCCTTTGATCTGACCTCCTTTCGACACCCATAACAACAGCAAAACCCTCATGAACTCTACCCCCTTTTTACCTCGCGACTTCGTAGCCTTGCCACCGCTACCCCGTCACCTTCCAAGCAACTATCGGATTTGCGATCTCGGACTCCTCACTGCTGTTGCATTTCAGGCCGGCGCAGCACAATCCCGCAACAACCAGAGGACAGTAACCGCACAAATCGAGGCATATACAAAGTGGAAGCCCTCGTTTCAGAGATTTAAATGAATCCGAGTTTGTAGATTTTTGGTGGAGTATCGAATCTTCAATTTAATTGCTGAAGCGCGGATTTTGTTTCTAATTTATTTTGTATTTTTGGAATGGAGAAGTTTTCGGTTTTAAGAATGCAGTTGGAAAGGAATTGTTTCAGTACTAACACTAGGAAGAGAAAAACGATAGAGCAACATGTTTAAATAGTGAAGAAGAACCGTGGTGGCCAAGTAATTCTAGAGTACAGGTCTGCACTAATATAGTTTAGCTGTTGCTGAGGGATTATCGAGATAAACCTTGGTCGGCACGGTGCTTATATATAGGCAGACAAAGAAATGAAATGTTTGGGCCCGCCAACAATCAAAAGAAAGCAGTGAGATGTCTTATACATGAAGCTGCAGTTAACATTTTTTTTATTTTTTTATTCGAATGGTACTTAAAAAGAAGAAAGGAAGGACAGTGTTAATTTATTACTATAACCTACTTATGTGATGTAATCTGCTTTCGCACTTATACTTCGTATAGAGTTTGGCATGTAGTTCATTGTTATTATAAGAAAATGAATTTCACACCATGATTGTTACTTCGTGGCAGTTATACTATGGTTGATATATACATGCCACTGTATTCTACCATAATTAGTATAAACAGAAATAGCATGACATTCTGTATTGCAGATTATAACATATGTGTTGTTCTTTTTTTATTTTTCTTCTTTGCAGACTTCCCACATGGTTACAGCGCATACGCATTAGCCTCTTGAAAACATATGGTAGCTTACTGTTTTAATTAATTTGATATGTGGCTTTTGATGTTAGTACCGATTGATTTTAATTTTGGTTATATGATGAGTTTTGAATAAGTTCTAAATTTATATGTTCGTTAGTAAATGGTTACTTGCAAAACCCAAATCCTTGTGTTTTGAAAAGTTAGATTCATGCACTACCTATTACATAGAATTTTATTTATTTATCGATCACTACGGAAAAATATAAAAATACCCTTATGTTAAGCGATGTGTCACGATTCCAGAACAGTAATAAAATAAGCAAATTAACTTATTTTGACTATTACAAAATTTTAAATTTATTATTCCCTTGTCTATACTAATTGATTATTCAAGATTTTTGAATTCAAGACACTAAAATCTCCAAGTCAACCCTTTAAATAATTAAATAAATTAATTACTCGGTTAAAAAAATCTGGATCGTTACATTCCTTCCCCCTTAAAATAATTTCGTCCTCGAAATTGCTAAGCGGTAATACTATAACCTAACTCCTCATAACCTACTTTATTGAAATCTTATATTCCATATCTTCATAACCCAGTTCTTACCCGACCTTCGAATTCTCATATCAATACTCGACCATTCATAATTCTTTCCAAATGATATACCCATTATTATTATTTTTCAATCCATCATCACATTCTTGTCCTCAATCCAAATGTTTTTCTGCATATCCATACCCATTCCAATTGATTTTAAATCCATTTATCAATTTCATTATTCCACTCAAAATTCTATTAAACATTTCTAGTTTTCTTATTTCAATTACAATTAACAACTCGATTTTAAATTATCAAAAATTTCTTGAAAATTTTCTAACTCTTCAAATTTTCGAAAAATTATGCCAGCTTCTCCTTTGTGCGGCTCAATCGTTACAATCATAACTCGCCTTTCTAGGCCTTCTCCAATCCAAAAGAAAATCAAAAAGCCAAGCGGCTTTCCCCATAGGCTCATTAAACCATCAAATCCAAATAATATTATAAACGTGTACCTTTTTGTCAAGCCCAAATTCTATCTCTTGCATTTTCTTCCATTCAATATCTGCTCAGTATACATATATCCATTTCTAGTTGGTTTCAAATCAATCCAACTTCTAGTTTCTAACTCTCTAATCAACTTCTGATTAGTTCACTTCCATTCTATCAATTCAAATCTGATTTCTATTTAAGTCAATCCACTTATCATAATTGAACCCAAATTTATCACAATTCAATTTCAATTAACAACATCCAATATAAACTCAACTTACTTATTCATTAATTGAATACATATTAATAATTCGAATCCCAACATTTCTCTTTATTTAACTTCATTTGGAATTATTTCTAATTCAATCCAATTTTGTTTAACTTAAGTTAATTTTCAATTCTTCTAATACATTTTTACCATTTCAAACTATTCAACTTATACAAATTAAATTTTAATTTCAGAATTCAAATTTTCAGGTTTTATTTCAAATTAGTTTGAAATCATAAATATTTGTATACATATATTTATAATCACCCCATTCAAAACATTTTAATTTCTAAAACATCTTGTCATTTTCAAACAAAATTTTCATTCCCAAATTACAATGGTAGCAATCTGTCACTCAGAAACTTGAAAATGAATACCGATAATGTCGCGATCCATTATCAGAATTATTTTCTCGTCACTGAAGTGATTTTAGTGCTTAATCCCTTTAAAATCCATTTAAACCATTCTTATTCAATTGTCGCTAATCTCATTATTACGCCTTCATTGATTGATAAAATCTCTACTCTTTAGAAGGATGATGATTTTATTCAGAGAATTAGTAAAAGAGTTCGGGAAGGCGAACCCTCGAGTTTCCAGATTGATGACAAAGGAGTTTTGAGGTTATTAGGTCAAATTTATGTTCCGAATATTCATGAGCTCAGAAGGGAAGTGATGGATGAATGTCACAAATCCAAGCTTAGTATTCATCCAGGGGTGAGTAAGATGTATCATGATCTCAAACGTACGTTCCGGTGGAGATCTATGAAAAGAGACATTTTCATTTATGTTAGCAGGTGTTCTACTTGCCAGCAAGTCAAAAGTGATCAGCAGAAACTTGCCGGCTTGTTAGAACCATTAGAGGTTCCAAATTGGAAGTGGGATCAAATCTCCATGGATTTCATTGATGGCTTTCCCTGAACCAGGAAAGTCAATGACAGTATGTGGGTGATTGTAGACCGTTTCACGAAGACCGCCCATTTTATTCCTATACGATCTAATAGAACAGCTCAAAGTCTAGCCCAGCTTTATTTAAGAGAAATTTTCAGACTACATGGAGTTACCAGTAGCGTTGTTAATGATCGGGATCCGATATTCGTTAGTAAATTCTGGGAAGCATTCCAAGAGGAGCTGGGGACAAAGTTAAATCTGAGCACTGCATATCATCCACAAACAGATGGCCAGACTGAGAGGATGAATCGTATAATAGAAGACTTGTTGCGCGCATGTATTCTTAATTTTGGCAGATCATAGGAAGATCACTTGCATTTGGTTGAGTTTTCATATAATAACAATTAACATGGAAGCTTACAAATGTCGCCACTCGAAGCATTGTATGGCTGGCCATGTAGATCTCCCACATGTTGGGTAGAACTAGGCAATCGGCTGGTATTGGGTCTCGACATGATTCGTGAAGCTTCGGATAAAGTCGATTTCATTAAGAAGCGACTTCAGACAACTCAGAGCCGACAGAAGAGTTATGCTGATTCAAGAAGAAGGGATTTAGAATTTGTCGTTGGCGATTATGTGTACTTGAGTGTTTCCCCATTGAGAGGAGTAGTTCGTTTTGGAAAGACAGGGAAGTTGGCGCCTAGATTCATCGGTCCATTCCCTATACTCGAGAGGATTGGAACTCTTGCTTATAGGGTTCAGTTACCTGACTGGTTGCCAGGAGTACATGATGTATTTCACGTGTCTCAGCTTCGAAAGCATGTACATGATCCAGACTTGATTGTGGAGGAAGCAACACAACAAGATTTGGAAATTACTCCAGGCTTAGCAGTGAGAAGAGAGCCAATGAAAATTATTGGCAATAAGCCATAGTTCTGAGAAACAAGAGAATACACTTAGTCAAAGTGCAGTGGAGCGGAGAACTTAGAGACTGTACATGGGAGACCGAAGATAGCATTAAGCAGGCTTATCCCCAGTGCAGAGTGGACATCTCTGATTAGCTCTGGAACAAGGTACATTTACAATGTTTAGCATTTCCGTTTTGTTTCCTATTTTACTATTGTTTCCTTTTCGGGGACGAAAAATTTTTAAGCGGGGGAGATTGTAATAACCCGGAAAAATCAGAACCAATTTAAAATTTTTATTTTTGCTAATTTAATGAATTTTTAATATTTAAAATGATTTATTTTAAATAATAATGATTTAAAATTTATTTAAATCGAAGTTAGAACGTAAATATTTATTTTAATTATAAACCGAACCTGAAATGGCACGGCCGTTTGAAAACTCGATTTCAAAGTTCAAATGAATGTACAAGATTCAAAGTAAATCGGATTTCAGTAAAACCAAAAATATTAAAATCTGTTTAACAATATCTTTCTAACGAATGTGAAAAATCCAGATTTCATAGTGGGAATAAAAAGTTATGTCCATTTTAAAATTAGAAATAGTCGCTATGGAATTTGATATAATATATAGCCCTTAAAATAACCATTTTGCAAACGACCTCCATTTTTGACGAAACCACTTTGGTTGGATCCGGAATGTTAATTTATTGCTAGGTTTAAAATTCCATAATTTTGGGAATTAATATGGGAGCATGGTAAATCAAAACGTGTTTTGTCAATTTCAGTCAAATTGGATTGACCAGAAAAAGACCATTTTTCAAACAGTCTCCAAATTCGACGAAATTAATTTTTTTAGGACCGTATTGTCAAAACATAACTAGATTTATTTTTTGGGAATTTTTGGAGTTAGTATGTGGCTCCGATAAATTAAAATGTACGATCAAATTAAATAATTAAATAGTTTATATTTTAATTTAAAGAAAAATGGGCAGAAGTAATCAAATGGGCTAATGAGACCTTGTCCGTTGAGTCCGGAGTAAGGTTATTTGGCAAGGGTTGACATTCGCTGGACTGAATTTGGAGCTGGTATGAGTTAACGGGCTTATTCTGAAAATTAGAGAATTTAATAATAAAATATTATAAATATAGAATTTACAAACCCTAGTTCCTCTAAAAGCCAGCCATCGCCCTTGTAATTTCAATTTCCATGGAGCTCCCGTTCTAATTCCTTAAAGGCAATCAATCCACAACGTATTAGACCAAGGATTCTAAGCAAAGATAGAAGAGCAGATTCAGATCTTCGCAACCATATGGATATGATCAGTTTTTATTGAGTGAGGTGGTCGGATTTCTCTCAAGAAGGCTTAGCGTTCGCAGCCATTTCTACGGTGCAGGGGGGGTCACGACTAGCATGCTTGCCAGCGGTGGAGGAGTTCGCTATGGGCTCCGACGTGGGGAAGTCCGATTGATCTCCGGCGGCTTCTAGAAGAGTGCGTGGTGGAGTTTCAAAAACAGTGAATGGGTTCAAGGGGGCGTCAATATTCAGGAGGAAGACGACGAGTTTATTAACCCTTAACCGTGGATTAATGTAATTAATTTCTTTTAATTATTTTTAATAATTAGTTCATATAATCAAATATTTAAATGGCCATAACTCGCTCAAATTGAAACAGAATTTGATGACTTTCGAAGCATTGGGACCGTAAATTCAAGATCTACATTTCAGAAGAGACCGGAGGATTTTTGGAGCTTTCTACAATTTTAGAAGGAATAAAAAGAAAAGTGAGATTTCTGAATTCAAAAATAATTGAATAAAATTATATTAGGTTGCAGACGGAGTTTAGTAACTCTCGACACCGTCGTCCACAGACCATGGACGACTTGATTGTATTGTGGTGTGATATTGGTTGTGATTGTGGGTGATTGATTATGGTTGAAACGAAATTGATTGTGTTTGTGAAAATTCACAATGTTATGAAATTGAATTGTATTGTGGAAATTATAAAAAAATAAAACCCTTGTATCGCCGCTAGGCCTAGGATAGCAGAGGAGCCATACTAGGGACGGTGCCGGTTTTAATTACCCTGCCGTTATAATGCCGAAATTTTCTGAAATATTCGTGTGTTATAAAATATTCTTGTATGATTAGAATTTGTGAAAATGATCATTATTTTAAATGAAATTTGTTAACAATAAAAATTCACATTTTTGTTGTATATTAGAAAAGATTAAAAATGATCATTATTTGAAATGGAAATTGTTAACAATAAAAATTCACATTTTTATTGTATAATAGAAAAGATAAAAAATGATCATTATTTAAATAAAAAAAATTAACAATAAAAATAACATTTTTATTGTATAAATAGAATTGGTTAAAATGATCATTATTGAAATGAAAATTTGTTAACAATAAAAATCACATTTTTATTGTATAAATAGAATTGGTAAAAATGATCATTATTGAAATAAAAATTTGTTAACAGTAAAAATCACATTTTTATTGTATAAATAGAATTGGTTAAAATGATCATTATTGGAAATAAAAATATTCATAGATTGAAATAAAAAGGTTTAACAATATAAATTTACATTTTTTTTATTTATATAAGATGAATCATATAAAAAGATTCTAGTTTGATAAAAGTTGCAACATTAAAAATTTACATTTTAATGTAAAGATGAATCATATAAAAAGACTCTAAAAGTTGTAACATTAAAAATTTACATTTTCAGTGTAAAGACGAACCATATAAAAAGACTCTAGTTTGATAAAAGTTGTAACATTAAAAATTTACATTTTTAATCTAAAGATGAATCATGTAAAAAGACTCTGGTTTGATAAAATGTTGAAACCATTAAAAATTACATCTTTAATGTAAGTATGATTCATTTAAAATATTCATAGTTTGATAAAAATGTTGAAACATTAAAAATTACATTTTTAATAGAAGTATGATTCATTTAAAATATTCATAGTTTGATAAAAATGATGAAACATTAAAAATTACATTTTTATTGTAAGTATGATTCATTTAAAATATTCATATAATGTAAGTAGGATTCATTTAAAATATTCATAGTTTGATAAAAATGATGAAACATTAAAAATTACATCTTTAATGTAAGTATGATTCATTAAAAATATTCATAGTTTGATAAAATTGATGAAACATTAAAAATTACATTTTTAATGTAAGCATGATTCATTTAAAATATTCATAGTTTGATAAAAATGATGAAACATTAAAAATTACATTTTTAATGTTAGTATGATTGGTAAAAATGTTTTTACATTAAAATCACATTTTTAATGTAGTAGGAATCATTAAAAATATTCATTTTTGATAAAAAAATATATTTTTTTACATCAAAAATCACATTTTTAATATAAGTGGGAATCATTAAAATATTTTTTAACATTAAAAATTACATTTTTAATGAATGAATGAGTCATTAAAAAAACTAGGTATTAAAATATTTTTTGTTGGATAAAAATATTTTTTTAACATATGTACGAAGTGTACAAAATTATTTAGAGAATAAATAATTTGAAATCGTCGAACGAATTATATATATATATATAATAAAATAAAACGAATCGCGAGTGGTAGTTCTCGATTTGGAATCGTAACTTCAAACGATTATACCAAGAGATCTGACTGTCGGATTTTCCCAAAACTGGAACCATCGGGTTCGCTTTGGAAAGATCTTCCAACGATATAAAATTTGCTAAGATCCAACGGTTTGATTTTGAGAAATGTGTAATTCAAATTTTAATAAAAATAGCGCCAAGGCCGCGTAATCGCCTGAAGCGTCATTTAATTAAAAGGGGCTATTTTTATATAAATAAAAATAGAGAAAAATCGTTATAAAATATTGTAAACGATATGAAATGAAAATAATTGATTTGAATTATATATATTCATGAATTCTTTGAAAAGTCCGAGTTAATTCTCATTTCAAATAATTATACAACGACTAGAAGTAGAAGATATGAAGACGGTGGTTGAAGATCGGCGATCTTTGCATCGAATGGATGACTACTGATGCCTTTGATTGCAGTTGCTACCTTGAAAGGGTTATAGTGGTAGTTGTCCGGACGTACGTGTTGATTGTCCTGATATGTGAGAGCCTCTCTTCCGTATTGGACATATGGAACGAGGAATAAGGTGTCTCTATTTTCGTTCAGACCCAGAACGGACTTGTAAATGGATGTGTGTCTTACATTGGATTTTATTCTACGTTGATTGATTTCTATTAAATATATATATATATATATATATGTTTGGTGGTGGAGAATTTATTCTCTTGCTCAACACCCTTCTCTGAGACGTACGAGCTCAGAGGTTATATATCGATAGACATCAGTCACATGGCATGAATTGTCAGTGTGGCATGCCAAGATGAAAATTGTAACGACCCGCATCCTACGCATCATAGGATCGTAGAATATTTATTTCTTTCACCTACGGAGTCGTACAGTCATGTAACTTTGGGAGACGATTATTGGGGTCATTTCCCATGTTCATGATTTTTGCCGATTTTTAAATGACCGTTTTCCCCTAACTGATCTTGTTTTGGCCATAACTTTTGATTGGAAAGGAGTTTTGACTTGAAACCACTTCCATTGGATCCGGATGATGGTTTACATTTCCGTAGAGTGGTCACATTAGCCAAACGGACTCACCATTTGAGAGATATGGCTGAAACAAGTTTCAGAAGGTGAAAAACTGCTTAACCGGACCAAATGAGGTGATTAATAAATGGGCACATAACTCATTTCAGGATTAGGGTTATTGGGAGGCTGAAATGAGTTAGGTTTTCATTTCATTTCAGTTTTCTAGCCGCCATTCACCTCCTAAGAACCCTAATAATGGCCTCCAACCTCTAAAACATCCCCAAATCACTTTCTAATCAAGGATTAAGCTTAGCAACATCAAATCAAAGAGGATTAGCACAAGAATCATGGTAGAACTGCTGTGTTGCATTGGGAACAGCGCCAAACAGAGAATTATTTCAGATTTAGTATTTTATTTGTGGCCAAGGTGAGTGATTTGCATAGTTCCTTACTAATTATCGTTAATTAAGGGTAATTAGTGTTAATTAGCGAATTTAAACAAGATTAAATTCTGGAAAAATATTCATAAATTTTGAAATATTGTTTTAGGCCTCTGTTAGAAAATTCGGCTAATTTGGTTAAGTTTTGCTAATCATATCATTAGTTTTGCTTAAACATGCTTAGGGGAAAATAAGGGTTTTTGGCTATGTTTGATCCAATTTACATGATATGGTTGTTGTTTTGATGTTTATGGTTGATTCTCTATGTTGCTATGACTGTGTGGTATGCTTTTTGATTGATTATAACAGTTAGAATGGTCGAAAACGCCGTCGTATGGCATACAACAGTCGCTGGAAAAGTTGCAGGAAAATATGCAGTGTTTCGGATCGGATCGGGATAGGGGGCTCGGATCGGATGGTGGACTGGGCAGGGAAAACGAACCGGATCGGAACTTTGCACTAAAGGAGACTTGGCAAGAAGAAAGGCCATTTGCATAGAAGCTGGAGTTGGGTTCGGATGGGGAACAAGGAAGGGGTTGCGGATCAGATTTGAGAAGAGGAGACGAAGCAACGAATGGGATCGGGTGGTCATAACTGAACCGAATCATGACAATGAGATAGTTGAACCCAAGTGACATGGAAGCACCGAACTGAACCGAGGGTGGAGCTCCGAACCGAACTGGATGGCAGGAAGTGGAGCAAGCCGAATCGAACCAGGGAAGGACAACCGAACCGAACTGGATTGGAGCTGCGATTACACAACGACTTTTCTGAAGACCAACTCCAATTCGAACAAAACCTGAGATGCAAAGGAAGTCCAAATAGGAAGTAGAGTTCAGGATCCAGTTGGGAACCAACGAGTTAACTTCATGAGTTGGGCTTTGTTGCGGGACGCGTGCTAAGGGGTTGTCGATGTCTATAACTTTGGATCACTATGTGTTGGGAGTACGTGAACGGATTCAGAGCCACAGTGGCCTAGGTACGACTAAAGGGCTATAGACCAATGAAGTGGGGTCTTTGTAAAGATTTGGTCATGACTCCATGGGGTAAGCTTGGTAGTAGCAGTAGTTGTACAAGTCAAACTCCGTCACTACTTCAATGGGTCTAGTGATTGACAGTGGTGGACATCGTATGCTTTACGCACTGAGTGAGAGATGTAAGAGATGTGAGAATGATTGCTATGGTTGATTTGTTTGTCATCATTATGACATGCACACCCCCACCCCCGTTATCTTTACACCATCTGTTCAGTGGCACCTTAGAGAATTGTACGGTATGTAGTGCTAACTCTTTGGTTGCAGGTCCAGGTTCAGGTATGGTTTAATATACCTGTTATTGTTCTGTTTAGCTGCTTATCGCTCATACCAGACTTTTTGTCTGACCTAGAGTTTTGTGTCTCTTCTTCTTACTCTGGGTGCTCTCACAAGCAGACTAGAGACAGGTTAGCTGGTGATGCACGAGTAGCTGTACCGAAGACGAGCAGGAGGCTTCCATGTATGATACATATAGATATTCTCCATGTGTCGCTGCTGGTCACTACTTTGGGCATTAGTAGTGCACCCTTTCTTTCTTTTGTTTAGAGACAGTATTTGGAAAGTTGTAATAAGCTGTATTTGAATTTCCGCTACTCTGATGATGATGTTGATGTTGGTTTTAGTTATCAGCTTATACACTGTCTCGCCTGCTTTATGTCAAGTATGTTGTTATTATATTTTATCCCATGCGCTGTGAGACATTCTACAGGTTTTTGATTAGTTCACTCTCTTCTTCCCTTTCTTTGGCGACCGTTCCGTGCTAGTCGGGCTTGTGTACAATGCACTTTCGGAGGAAATGTCGGCGGGTGCGGGGCGGGCCGTCACACAAATGATCAAGGCTTTTGTTGAAAAGCATAGCCTCGTGGTTGATGATCAAAGCACAGCTTTAGTTAGCATAGCTTTTTATATAGTGTTGATTCGCGAGCCTCACACCCCGGTATGAACGAGAAATGGGAGAGGACCACAGAGAGGACATGCGTTTCTTTCTAGCTAAGAGTGGTGTCATGGTATAGAGCCCACACATTTTTACTTATGTGGATGATGGAATGAGGCGCCTCGGATTTGAGTCCCTAGTGGTTCTAAATTTATGCCCCATAGGGCGGAGAAACGTATTATTCAGGAATTACGAATCCTCAAACGTAAGAGAGGACCAGCCCTGAAGATCCAAGGTGCAGTTGTGACTGATCCTGAGGCTCGGGCTAGAGAGTCTCAAATTCGATAAGGACGATCCCTTACCTTGGTTCATGATGAAAATCCAACTTCCAATACGACACCAAGCGGTTTTGATTGTAAAACTAGTATGGCGACATAGTATATGGTAGCTATGCCATCTATGATTGATACATTATGATGAAATTGTTTTTGAAACATATATGCTCTAATAATAATATCAAATTTGCTTTATACGTATCAAGCATATTTTGGCCATCATAAGGTAAAACTCTATCATCTTGCGTTGCATTGTGTGATGGGACTTGAGTCTTATAATGGCTTCATTTTTCTAAAGAGCATTGCATTGTCTAAATGGTTTACTTTATCTCATGCACTGGTAATCCAATGGAGTGAACCCGTTCCGCGTTAGCGGTGTGGTCCTGTGATTAGCCGTATTATTAAATAGGTTAAGTAAGATTTCTCATACCCGTCTCATGATTGACTCGTAGTTTGTTTCACTTTGCAAACTCGGGTGCCTTCTTTTCCAAACGTTCAGCCTTGTATTCAGGTTTTAGCAGACTCATTCTGGATAGCTATGGTGCTGAAGATGGATCCTATCATTTCTATTATGCTGCTCAGACTTCGTTTAGTATATTATATTGATTCGGCTGCAGACATTTTATATTAAACTGAAATTGTATAATGTACTAAGTATGATCATATTATGCTGTGTAACTCTGATGATATATTATTTATAGTGTAATTTGATGTACATTATCTGCTGTAATTCTATATTTCTGTTGTTATTGTTTATGTATTATATTCCAATGATTATCCTTGCTTCCGTGGCACGGGGTTTGCGGTCATCACAGTTGGTATCAGAGCTTTGGTTAACCTTCTGGAATATAATAACGAACTCGTCAAAAATAGAATCAGCAGTATTCTAAGACTAATAATTCATCATAGATAGGATCACTAAAATCCAAGAATGAGCATGGTAGAATAAAATACACCCCCATAGATGCATTTATACTTAAGTATATGTCTCTATGCTTACAATATCTTTTCTGTTAGCCTGACTCTTTGTCTGCTATTTGCAGACAAAGTAGAAAATGTGTAGCAGAAACATAGGAAGTAATCTAGGGTTCAACAATCTAATGAGACAATTGTGCTCCCATTACCAAAATCAGAGCTAGTAGTTCTAGTAAAGAAGTATCGAAATCTGGGAGGAGTACCATTCTTGGGCAAAGAATCCGTTATTGAAACACAAGCGTGGATGCGTTCTTCTGAGAGAATTTTCAAGGCTCAAAGCTGAGAGATGATCAGAAAAGATTACTGGCATCTTGGGCATTCAAAGACGAAGCTTTAATCTGGTAGGAAATTATTACTGAGAAAAATCCAAAAGGTAATATTACCTGAGACAGATTTAAAGAAATGTTCACAGAAAAGTTTATTCCTCCAGAAGCAACTGAGCAGCTAAATGATGAGTTCTACCATCTGAAACAAGGAGATATGACCATTCGGGAGTATCAGAATAAATTTAATGAACTTTCCCGCTTTGGCCCAAAACTAATTCGAGATCCTATAAGGAAGAATTTGAGATTTATCAACAGATTTCAAAAGAAATACGAAGGTAGAGTAACTGCACATGTGAATCTTCCTTTTTCTAAGATGATACAGATGGCTTGTCACTATGAGAGTCTTGATAAGCAAGGTGTTTTGGAAGACGAAGAGGAAGGCAGTTCTAGCAGCAAAAGGAAGCTTGAAACTGATAGTCCTGAGGCAAGCACGCAGCCTATGGTCAGTAAGAGGACTAAACCAATAAGAAAGGGGTCAAATCTAAGAAAGAACCATTAACGACTACAACATGCTCTAACTGCAACAAGAAAGGACATTTGTCGATAAAATGCAGATCTCTAAAGAGACAAAGAAAGGATGGATCTAAATCCAATAAGAAGTCTCAAGAAACCAGGGAATGTAATCTTTGCCATAAGTCAGGTCATATAAAGCGAGATTGCCGGCTTTTGAAAGCAACCAAGGTAGCTCAAGTCAATAACACGACAGATGTTGTAATGCCCTCAGTTAGTCAGCAAAGGCCAGATGATTTGGAAGGCACGCTCACTGTGAAAAATATTCCTGTTACAGTATTGTTTGATACGGGCGCGTCACAAAGCTTTATCTCAAGCAATACAGTTAAGAAGTTGAAATTAAAACTAAGGAATCTTAAGGAATCGATTAGAGTTCATAATCCAATAGGAGGTTCTCTTGTTCTTGGTTTGTACTGAAGAGTGCCCATTTCTTATTCTTGTTACCGGTTTTCCTTTGATTTAATTGTTATGGATTTTTCTGAATTTGATATCATTCTCGGGTTGGATTGGTTAACCAAATCTGAAGTAGAAGTTAAATGTGCAGAAAGAGTTGTTAAAGTTAAAACAAAGCTTGGTAATATTGTTATACCATGCGTCGGCTCCGATTTAGATAGAAAAGGGTTTTGGGTTGCTCTTGAGGTCACCCTCACTACTATTTAAAATATTCATGTCATCAAGAATTATGCGGATGTGTTCGAAGAAGTTGATAGCGTACCTCCGTGAAGATAAATTGACTTCAGGATCGATCTAGTTCCGAATGCAAGGCTAGTTGTGCATCCTATTCGAAGAATGACATGGAAAGATAAAAAAGAACTGAGCAATCAAACTCGAAGGCTCTTATGGAAAGGTTTGATCAGGCCTAGCTTTTCGAATTGGGGGGCAGCGGTAGTGTTTGTTCCAAAGTCAGACTGTACTCTTAGATTGTGTGTGGATTACTGAGACCTCAATAAGCAGACACTAAAGAATAAATATCCGTTACCGCGTACTGACGATTTATTAGATCGCTTGAATGGAGCGCAAGTATTTTCTAGAATGGACCTAGCTACAGGTTTCCATCAACTGCGTATTGCTGAAGAATGTGTTCTTTTGACAGCTTTCATAGGTCCAGACATATTTTATGAGTGGTTAGTAATGTCGTTCGGCTTATGTAACGCTCCTGCTTACTTTGTCGATCTGATGAACAGAGTATTCCGCGATGTTTTGAATAAATTTGTGCTGGTTTTCATTGACGACGTTTTAATCTTCTCTAACTCAACTGCCGAGCATGAAGAGCATTTGAAAGAAGTTTTGGAAATTCTGAGAAAGTATGTTTTAAAGGCCAAATTTTCTAAATGCATATTCTGGCAAGAAGAAGTGAAGTTCCTCGGTCTTGTAGTATCGAAGGAAGGAATTTCATTGGATCCAAGTAAGATCACAACCATTTGAGATTGAAAACAGCCTAGCACGCTTACAGAAGTCAGAAGTTTTCTAGGATTGGATGGCTATTATTGGAAATTCATTATGTAACACCCCACCTCCGCCAGGGTGACTCTTGCAAGCACTCTGACTTTGGAGGGGCGTTTGAATCAGGTAAACATGCATAATGATATATCAAGGCAGAACAAGAACATATGTATATATGTAAACAGAGTAAATAACATAGATAAAACAGCGAAAGATTTTAAACTATTTCAAAACAAGTCTAGTACATCATAATGTAAACTTTCCAAATAAACAAGTCTAGATAAAAACAATACTTCTGAAAAACTGAAATTCATAAGTGCTATCCCCAAAATAAGTGATAACCATAGCTAGCTTCATGTCAAGACCGTACATGAGCTAAAATCCCACAAGCAAGCAATCCGAAATCCAAGCTAAGCTCCAACGTTCCCACCCTGAGAACCTGGGGGGGAACGGAAGAAAAGAGGCGAAAGAAAACAGGTCAGTCAAAAAGACTGAGTAAGCCCTACTGCAATCAATGTAAACTGATAAAGTTAACTGGCATGAGCAGCAGGGATGAACATAAGGATAACAACATACTAGCATGATGATTAACTAACAAGGTGGATAAAGGTGTCATCGCATAATCAGGATTAAGGTTTTGCACCACAGGTGTACTAGCAAACTAACATGACTTGAATAAACAAGTATTGATCCCTTGGCCCAAGCTTTGGCCCAATAACATGAAGTGACCCCAATACGAGGTCCAAAGTGTAAACAAGAAGTAATCCCCAGGCCCAAGTTTGGCCCAACATCATGAATGACCCAAACCAAGGTCTAACTAGCACGGTCTAGTCGATCGGCTCCCTATAAGCCTAACTCGTCAAGTGTCTGTGTCATACGGCCCAACTACGAAGTGTAGCTAAACTGTGCTAGGTCCACCCTAGGGTGTATCAAGTCCTAGGGTGTCAACCACTGACACAAATCAATGCACGCACAGTCTAAACCTACTGGTGCCCGTGCCTGCTTTTTCAACTCCGGACCATGTACACGACCATGACCCGTCTGAACCTACACCGGCGCACCTACTCAGCCGTCGTTTTGGTCGCTTACATGGCATCCCAGTAATCGTGCCCCTCCCTAGCCTAGTCCCTAGGGTATCATGATACAACTAAGAGGGTTACTGGTGCAAAGGACCACGTAACTAGGGTTTCCTTAATGGGTTAAACGTGGTTAACCCAACTCATTCAAGTACCAAGTTGGTTAAGTGTACCCAAGGTTCATGACTTAACCCTACCAACCCATCGTGTTTCATTGGTTAAGTATTCAAGCGGTCCATGGCTTAACCCTAATCACGAGGCATTAATTAATTAATGCGCCTTAACCTCTCACATTAGACTTTGTTGTGGTTACTAGTTAAGCCGGGCGGGTCCGGGTAGCTTTACACCACAACTTGGTCTAACCTCGGGTTCAAGGTACAACATGACCAACTTCTCACATTGGGTCCTATTGTTTGTAGCAACTAGTTAAGCCGGTCGGTTCCGGGTAGGTTTACGCTACAAACTCAACCCAACCTCGAGTTGGTCACACTCATATTTTCTAAGTGTCATGTCCATCATGTTTCCAAAACACATTACAAGTTTTCAAGCAATTGGGTAGACCTAACTTAATAGGTAAATTCCCAATGGGTAGACCTAACTTAATAGGTAAATTCCCAAGCTTATGTTTTTATGTCTTTTAAGTTTACCCAACCCCAAACGCAATCCCATCGCTTACATATCACAATAGCGCATAAAGGATAGAAAGAGGGAACTTGACATAATCATGACATAAAGGTGTTGAAGCCACAAGTTCAACATGGTGGCATATGAAATGTACATATGTTCATATACTTGCATTAGGCCTCAAAAGCATGCATAAAACCAAACTTAACATATTGGTGATACATGGTGATAAATGACATGTAAAAATGGCCATAAGTTCGCATCTAGCCTCACATGCAAGTCATCATAAGGGATATGATAACTTACATGTTGCCAAAATGCAACCTTTAGCATAAAACTTGAAGCTTTATGTTCATAAGCCCAAGATAAGCTTGCATAACATGATAACATGAGCCAAATGATCAACCCAAACTTGCATAACATAACTTGCATATCATATGGCAAACTTGCATATCAAACTTGCATAACATAACTTGCATATCATATGACAACTTGCATATCAAACTTGCATAACATAACTTGCATATCATATGACAACTTGCATATCAAACTTGCATAACATAACTTGCATATCATATGACAACTTGCATAACATAACTTGATGAACTTGCATATCACATCATAGTAAGCTTGCATAACACATCATAGTAAACTTGCATATCATGGCAAACTTGCATATCATACATTTAACTTTAGAGTTTAAGTATGAAAGTAGAATAGGGCTTACAATGCTTAGGGAATATGACAAAGCCCTTATGCAACCAATTAGACCCAAAATGCAAGCTCTAACATAAAAACCCTTGAGCCAAAATGATCAAAACTCTTTCTTTATGATGTAAATATGGAAACTTGGCTTGAATGCAAGCTAATGACACTCATACAAGGTTAGAAACACTTGTATGCATGGAAAATCTCTCATAGAAATAACTTAGGAATTTTATGAAGAGAGTGGAGGCCATGAGAGGATTGATTTTGCCATAGTTTAGTTGCTTGAATGAATAATGATGATTTAGGGTTAGGTTAGGGCCTTATTTATAGATATTAGGACTAGTTTCAACCTTAGGATTAAACCCTAGTTCCAATCTCAGCCCTCAAAACCGAATCTGGCCCCCAAACTCAACACAATCTCAAAATGGTGCACCAGGCTAAACAGCCCGGCTGAGCCAAGTCGACAGGGCTGTCGACTTGGTCCAACCAAGTCGACTCCCAAGTCGACAGGCCTGTCGACTTGGGTGCTCTGGCGGGAATTTTCCCGCCTGGCCCAATATCACCCTAATTTTCAATTTCAAACTTGAATTTGAAATCTGTTTTTACTTTGAAATTTTCAGAAAACTTCATTGGGCCTTAATTGGGTCATGCGGACTCCGATTTTCGAAAACTCGGACCCTATTTCGCGTATTTTTCCGAGACGAACGCAATGGCATAGCCCGTTTCCCTTGATTCAGATTTTAGAATTAAATTCTGCCTCGATTTATGTTATAACAGGTTATTGCAAATACGGGTTGTTACATTCTCCCCTCCTTAAAGGATTTCGTCCCCGAAATCTTCAAGTTAGGAAGAACGTATCCTACCATCCAACATCCATCTACTCAAAACATCATCCACGAGCAATCATTGTCCTTACAAGATTCTAAATGTTGAATGAACATATGCAAAGGTGTGTGTATATGTATTTATCTAATGCAAATATCATCAATGCAAATTATGTTGGTGAAATGAATCCATATGTATGCAATTCCTAACATAATATATAGCATCTATATGTGTGCACATAACATACATCCATATGCAACATCCATGTGATAACACAAAAATTTTCATCCATGAATAAGCATAAACACTCATGCATATGCAATATGAGGAGTGTGCGAGCCGATCTAGTGCCTAATGTGTATAATGCATCCACGAGTAATCACTTGCAAACACTTGCAACCACTTGCAACCATCAAGCATAACATGTTTCATCCAAAGGGTTTCTACCTAAGGTTCTCATGACAAGATTAACACGATAAACTAGATAAACATGGATAGCAAAAGATATGCTACAAAGAGATCGGGAAGATAAGCAAGATATACTCCTTTTTGGATTACAAGAAATCCCTTCCTAACCCAATCCATATTCTATAAAAGCCCAAAAGGTTTAGTCAACCTAACGGACCCCTTATGGAGTTTACAACAGAAATGGGATCGAGAATGGGACCGAGAGGATATATGTAAAAGATAACATACGAGTAAGTTCCACAGGAAAACAAGGATCAAGGATATACTCTTAAAAAGAGATATGGTGCGCGTATCTAGCCTTCAATCTTCTAAGTCACGTTTCCTTGAGTTTAACTCCACTGTGCTTTGACCGTCTTTTACCTCATGATTTCTTAGCTTCTTAACTCTTATTTCCAAATATGAGTTGGAACCCATTTCATTGTCGCCTCCCGTCTTCCTTTTTCACTTACTCTTCTTCTATCATACTCGGCTTAAACATAACTGTGACTTCATGGTTTCATGCAAGCTCCCCAAAGTTCACTAGTGAATCCTGGATCTCGTTTACTTACTATAAAGTATTCCACGCAGCAGAACTTTTCTCGAAAATACCAATCCACGTTGCCAATTGCTCTTACTAACGTGATTTTCTATAACTCATGCTTGAACGAAATGAACCATCCGCCTGTGAATGATAGGCCATACTTAGATTCAGTTGCTCGCCCATGACTTCCCGTAGACTATCCCAAAACTAGCTAGTGAAAATTGAGTCATGGTTACTAATTATCCTTTAGGGAACCCCATACAACCGCTTTAATTCTTGAAAGTAAACTGTCGCTAGCTATGATGCAGTCCTTTCGCTCTTTACCGGAGTGAAATGAGCACTCTTCGTGAGTCTACCTACTATGACCCACATGCTCGTATTCCCTTTCCTTGACCTAGGTAGTCCATCCACGAAATCCTTCGTGACGCTTTACTACTTCCATTGCGGGGACCTCCAATGGATGTAATAGCCCACCGGGCTTTTTATGACTTGGCCTTTAACCTGTTGGCACAACATGCACCTTGGGACCAACTCGGCCACCTCCTCGAGTGATGTGCATCATCAAGAACCTCTTTCTCTCATCGCGTCTTAGCCATCCCTTGTCATCTATAGCGAGGTGACTACTATCCCGCCTCGAATCAACTTGTCCATGATCTCGACTTAACTGCGGATCCTCCTTCTGTGAAGTCCCTACTTGATCCAGAAGGGTAGGTCTAAGCTCAAGGGACGCTAACTAACTAATTAAACTGAGAGAACTTCTTACTTCAGTTGCATTCCTTGGAGTCTTCCGATCCTGAATCGCAACTACCTTAGCGGGATCCACCGCTAAGCCTTGCTTAGATACTATATGCCCAAGGAATCTAACTTCCCTTCTCCAAAAGTGACACCCGGAGAACTTGGCCTTCAACCGATGCGCTCTAAGCGTATCCATCACCTCCACGAGGTGCCTTGCGTGCTCTTCCTCATCCTTAGAGAAGATCAGAATATCATCTACGAAGACCACGATAAACTTGTTCAAGAACTCCCTGAACACCCTACTCATCAAGTCCATGTAGTAGGCGGGTGCATTAGTCAAACCGAATGGCATGACCGGCCATTCCAAGAATCCATCCGGAGTTCTGAACGCAGTCTTGTCTATACTATCTTCAGCTGCCCTGAGCTGATGGAATCCAGTAGCCAGATCAAGAGAAAACAGATGTTCCTACAAGCTGATCGAACAAATCATCGATCCTTGGCAATGGTTGTCTATTCTCTTTGTTTAACTCACGATAATCGACACAAAGTCGAAGAGAACCATCTGCCTTGGTAGTAAATACTACAGGCGCTCCCTATTCAGATATACTTCATCTAATGAAGTTCTTCTCAAGCAACTCCTTGACTTGCTTTCTTAACTCTCATCTTGCGGGGCCATGTGCCTTACCGGCCACGAAACTTTCTTGGCATTATCAACCAGATAAATGCGGAAATCTAACTCTCGTTTAGGGGTAACCCCCTTCACTTCACCCAAGATATCAGGATATTCTCGGACCACCCTCACCGATTACAAACTATCGATAGACGAGTTGAGGGATTCAAGATAACACAACATGACGGGACTCGTAGGGTTACTAGAAATTTTTAGGGTATTACCGAGGCGAGTCATGAGCCTCACAACCCTATGCTCAAAAATCAAGGATGGCTCCAAAACTGGACAACCCATCCATGCCCAAAAATCAACCCATACCCCATGAAACCGAGAATATAAGCATCACGCGAGAACTCTATACTCAAGATAGAGGTTTTCAAATCCACGTAGATAATAGACAAATGGGCGGAACCCCCAATTGGATTTGAAACACACACGGGATCACTAACTAGACTAGTACTTAGGTGCAAACTTCCAACTAGATCAGATGAAACAAACTATGCGATGCACCAAAATCAAACAAGGTACGAACAGGAAAATCAGAAATGTAAACAAGACTTTCAACAGAAATACTACCTCGATCGGGAACTGGAGCGGCATTGAGAACATGAACTTGCCCTCTTGAAGGTCCAGCACGCTGAGTCTGACCCTGGCCTTGCCCTTGCTTCTTCGGGCAATCCCTAGTGAAATGTCCAGTCTCACCGCAGAAAAAGCATTCGCCATTCTCCCTTTTCCTCTTCTTACAATCCTTAATACGATGCCCAACTGAACCGCAATAATAGCACTTTCCTTTTTTGTTATTTCCCTTATTGTTGTTCCCCTTGTTGCCCTGATTCTTGTTCTTGTTCTGATTGCCTTGACTGCTCTGACCACTTGGATTACCCTGATTTCCTTTCCACTGGGAATCAGTCTTCTTGGTTTGAGTATCATTCATCTTGATCTCTTTCTTGTCGCTCCTATTCTCTTCATTGAGTAGGGCCATATTCACCAAACTCTCAAAAGTTGCCCCCAAGGGTATATGAGTCATGGCTAAACCATGTAATGGCTCGTTTAATCCTAGAGCAAAGTATAGGGCCTTCTTCGGAGCTGTGTTAACCAAGTCTAAACCGACCCGAGCCAGTTGATTAAACTTATCTATGTATTCCCTAATAGTCATGTCCCCTTGCTTCAGTGATAGGAACCTTAGTCCAAACTTTCCCCGAAAGTCATCCCAAGTCTCAATTGGCCTAGTAGCGGTGGTGACCACCCACCAACGTGCAGCTTCTTCCTTTAGCAACCACACTGCTAATAAAACCTTCATACGGTCATCTATATCAAAGAAGGCAAAAAGATCTTCGGTTTCTTTCAACCAATTCCTTGCCTCTACATAAGTCTCGGTTCCAATGAAATTCTTGCAACCCATCGCCTTAAAGTCTTTGCAAATCTCCGCGAAATCCTTTTGTGGATGCTGAGGGGGAGGAGGAAGAGGAACCTCAGCGACAGGAGGAAGAGGAACATCAACTACCGGAGGAGGAGTAATATTTGCGGGGCCGGCTTCGGTCGCCCTAGCCTCCAAAAGTCTCCTATACCAAACAGGTACGTGTACTCCCTCCGGAATGGCAAAGTTATCGGCCATACTGAAAACGAAGAAAAAGATAGATTCAGAATGGAGAAAAACGAAGGAATTTTGCTAATGGCTTTTTGGGGAATAGCCTTTAAAATAAACTAGACTTTTCTTTGGAAAATACTTTATACTTTGTTTTGAAAATAGTTTTCCAAAAGTTTTCTAAAAACCCTTTTTGTTCCTTCTCGTAAACCACATGCTCTGATACCAAATGTAACACCCCACCTCCGCCAGGGTGACTCTTGCAAGCACTCTGACTTTGGAGGGGCGTTTGAATCAGGTAAACATGCATAATGATATATCAAGGCAGAACAAGAACATATGTATATATGTAAACAGAGTAAATAACATAGATAAAACAGCGGAAGATTTTAAACTATTTCAAAACAAGTCTAGTACATCATAATGTCAACTTTCCAAATAAACAAGTCTAGATAAAAACAATACTTCTGAAAAACTGAAATACATAAGTGCTATCCCCAAAATAAGTGATAACCATAGCTAGCTTCATGTCAAGACCGTACATGAGCTAAAATCCCACAAGCAAGCAATCTGAAATCCAAGCTAAGCTCCAACGTTCCCACCCTGAGAACCTGGGGGGAAAACGGAAGAAAAGAGGCGAAAGAAAACAGGTCAGTCAAAAAGACTGAGTAAGCCCTACTACAATCAATGTAAACTGGTAAAGTTAACTGGCATGAGCAGCAGGGATGAACATAAGGATAACAACATACTAGCATGATGATTAACTAACAAGGTGGATAAAGGTGTCATCGCATAATCAGGATTAAGGTTTTGCACCACAGGTGTACTAGCAAACTAACATGACTTGAATAAACAAGTATTGATCCCTTGGCCCAAGCTTTGGCCCAATAACATGAAGTGACCCCAATACGAGGTCCAAAGTGTAAACAAGAAGTAATCCCCAGGCCCAAGTTTGGCCCAACATCATGAATGACCCAAACCAAGGTCCAACTAGCACGGTCTAGTCGATCGGCTCCCTATTAGCCTAACTCGTCAAGTGTCTGTGTCATACGGCCCAACTACGAAGTGTAGCTAAACTGTGCTAGGTCCACCCTAGGGTGTATCAAGTCCTAGGGTGTCAACCACTGACACAAATCAATGCACGCACAGTCTAAACCTACTGGTGCCCGTGCCTGCTTTTTCAACTCCGGACCATGTGCACGACCATGACCCGTCTGAACCTACACCGGCGCACCTACTCAGCCGTCGTTTTGGTCGCTTACATGGCATCCCAGTAATCGTGCCCCTCCCTAGCCTAGTCCCTAGGGTATCATGATACAACTAAGAGGGTTACTGGTGCAAAGGACCACGTAACTAGGGTTTCCTTAATGGGTTAAACGTGGTTAACCCAACTCATTCAAGTACCAAGTTGGTTAAGTGTACCCAAGGTTCATGACTTAACCCTACCAACCCATCGTGTTTCATTGGTTAAGTATTCAAGCGGTCCATGGCTTAACCCTAATCACGAGGTATTAATTAATTAATGCGCCTTAACCTCTCACATTAGACTTTGTTGTGGTTACTAGTTAAGCCGGGCGGGTCCGGGTAGCTTTACACCACAACTTGGTCTAACCTCGGGTTCAAGGTACAACATGACCAACTTCTCACATTGGGTCCTATTGTTTGTAGCAACTAGTTAAGCCGGTCGGTTCCGGGTAGGTTTACGCTACAAACTCAACCCAACCTCGAGTTGGTCACACTCATATTTTCTAAGTGTCATGTCCATCATGTTTCCAAAACACATTACAAGTTTTCAAGCAATTGGGTAGACCTAACTTAATAGGTAAATTCCCAATGGGTAGACCTAACTTAATAGGTAAATTCCCAAGCTTATGTTTTTATGTCTTTTAAGTTTACCCAACCCCAAACGCAATCCCATCGCTTACATATCGCAATAGCGCATAAAGGATAGAAAGAGGGAACTTGACATAATCATGACATAAAGGTGTTGAAGCCACAAGTTCAACATGGTGGCATATGAAATGTACATATGTTCATATACTTGCATTAGGCCTCAAAAGCATGCATAAAACCAAACTTAACATATTGGTGATACATGGTGATAAATGACATGTAAAAATGGCCATAAGTTCGCATCTAGCCTCACATGCAAGTCATCATAAGGGATATGATAACTTACATGTTGCCAAAATGCAACCTTTAGCATAAAACTTGAAGCTTTATGTTCATAAGCCCAAGATAAGCTTGCATAACATGATAACATGAGCCAAATGATCAACCCAAACTTGCATAACATAACTTGCATATCATATGGCAAACTTGCATATCAAACTTGCATAACATAACTTGCATATCATATGACAACTTGCATATCAAACTTGCATAACATAACTTGCATATCATATGACAACTTGCATATCAAACTTGCATAACATAACTTGCATATCATATGACAACTTGCATAACATAACTTGATGAACTTGCATATCACATCATAGTAAGCTTGCATAACACATCATAGTAAACTTGCATATCATGGCAAACTTGCATATCATACATTTAACTTTAGAGTTTAAGTATGAAAGTAGAATAGGGCTTACAATGCTTAGGAAATATGACAAAGCCCTTATGCAACCAACTAGACCCAAAATGCAAGCTCTAACATAAAAACCCTTGAGCCAAAATGATCAAAACTCTTTCTTTATGATGTAAATATGGAAACTTGGCTTGAATGCAAGCTAATGACACTCATACAAGGTTAGAAACACTTGTATGCATGGAAAATCTCTCATAGAAATAACTTAGGAATTTTATGAAGAGAGTGGAGTCCATGAGAGGATTGATTTTGCCATAGTTTAGTTGCTTGAATGAATAATGATGATTTAGGGTTAGGTTAGGGCCTTATTTATAGAGATTAGGACTAGTTTCAACCTTAGGATTAAACCCTAGTTCCAATCTCAGCCCTCAAAACCGAATCTGGCCCCCAAACTCAACACAATCTCAAAATGGTGCACCAGGCTAAACAGCCCGGCTGAGCCAAGTCGACAGCCAAGTCGACAGGGCTGTCGACTTGGTCCAACCAAGTCGACTCCCAAGTCGACAGGCCTGTCGACTTGGGTGCTCTGGCGGGAATTTTCCCGCCTGGCCCAATATCACCCTAATTTTCAATTTCAAACTTGAATTTGAAATCTGTTTTTACTTTGAAATTTTCAGAAAACTTCGTTGGGCCTTAATTGGGTCATGCGGACTCCGATTTTCGAAAACTCGGACTCTATTTCGCGTATTTTTCCGAGACGAACGCAATGGTATAGCCCGTTTCCCTTGATTCAGATTTTAGAATTAAATTCTGCCTCGATTTATGTTATAACAGGTTATTGCAAATACGGGTTGTTACACATTAAGTATTTTTCGAAGCTATCTTGTCCACTAACAAAGCTTACCAAGAAGCATACAAAGTTTAATTGAACGCCTGAATATGAGGCAGCTTTCCAAGAGCTGAAATTAAGGTTGACTACTGCTCCAGTGTTGACTATTATTGATGGCAATTAAGATTTGACAGTTTATATAGACGCTTCTATTGAAAGTGTTGGTGCGGTATTAATGCAAAGGGGGCAAAGTAGTTCCTTATGCTAGCCGTTAGTTGAAGCCGCATGAGAAGAGATATCCTACTCATGGTCTTGAGTTGTTAGTCGTCATGTTCGCTTTGAAAATATGGAGGCACTACCTTTTGGGTGAGAAGTTCGAATTATATACAGATCATAAGTCATTGAAGTATCTATTCACCCAGAAGGACTTGAATTTGAGGCAGCAGCGTTGGTTTGAATTTCTTGCGGCATACGATCTAGATATTTTGTATACTTTAGGGAAAGCCAATGTTGTAGCAGATGCGCATAGCAGAAAGAATGAAATTGTCCCTAATCTCATTATTACGCCTTCATTGATTGACAAAATCTCTGCTCTTCAGAACGATGATGAATTTATTCAGAGAATTAGTAAAAGAGTTCGGGAAGGCGAACCCTCGAGTTTCCAGATTGATAACAAAGATGTTCTGAGGTTATTAGGCCGAATTTGTGTTTTGAATATTCGTGAGCTCAAAAGGGAAGTGATGGATGAATGTCACAAATCCAAGATTAGTACTCATCCAAGGGCGAGTAATATGTATCATGATCTCAAACATACGTTCTGGTGGAGATCTATGAAAAGAGACATTTCCATTTATGTTAGCAGGTGTTCTACTTGCCAAAAGGTCAAAAGTTATCAGCAGAAACTTGCCGGCGTGTTACAACCATTAGAGGTTCCAAATTGGAAGTGGGATCAAACTTACATGGATTTCATTGATGGATTTCCCTAAACCAGTAAAGGCAATGATAGTATATGGGTGATTGTAGACCGTTTCACGAAGACCGCCCATTTTATTCCTGTACGATCTAATAGAACAGCTCAAAGTCTGGCGCAGCTTTATTTTAGAGAAATTGTCAAACTACATGGAGTTCCTGGTAGCATTGTTAGTGATCGGGATCCAATATTCGCTAGTAAATTCTGGGAAGCATTCCAAAAGGAGTTGGGGACAAAGTTAAATCTGAGCACCGCATATCATCCTTAAACAGATGGCCAGACTGAGAGGGTGAATCGTATACTAGAAGACTTGTTGCGGGCATGTATTCTTGATTTTGGCGGATCATGGGAAGATCACTTGCATTTGGTTGAGTTTTCATATAATAACAATTATCAAGCAAGCTTACAAATGTTGCCATTCGAAGCATTATATGGCAGGCGATGTAGATCTCCCGCATGTCGCGTAGAACCAGGCAAGCGACTAGTATTGGGTCCCGACATGATTCGTAAAGCTTCAGATAAAGTCGATTTCATTAAGAAGCGACTTCAGACAACACAAAGCCGACAGAAGAGTTATGTTGATTCAAGAAGAAGGGATTTAGAATTTGTTGTTGGCGATTATGTGTACTTTAGAGTTTCCCCATTGAGAGGATTAGTTCGTTTCATAAAGACAGGGAAGTTGGCGCCTAGATTCATTGGTCCATTCCCTATGCTTGAGAGGATTGGAACTCTTGCTTATAGGGTTCAGTTACCTGACTGGTTGCCAGGAGTACATGATGTATTTCACGTGTCTCAGCATCGAAAGCATGTACATGATCCAGACTGGATTGTGGAGGAAGTAGCACAACAAGATTTGGAAATTACTCCAAGCTTAGCAGTGAGAAGAGAGCCAGTGAAAATTATTGGCAAAGAAACCAGAGTTCTGAGAAACAAGAGAATACACTTAGTCAAAGTGCAGTGAAGCGGAGAACCTAGAGACTGTACATGGGAGACCGAAGATAGCATTAAGCAGGCTTATCCCCAGTGCAGAATGGACATCTCTGATTAGCTCTGGAGCAAGGTATATTTACAATGTTTTGCATTCCCTTTTTTTCCTACTTTACCGTTGTTTCCTTTTCGGGGACGAAAAGTTTTTAAGTTGGGGAGATTGTAACAACCCGGAAAATTTAGAACCAATTTAAATTTTGTATTTTAGCTAATTTAATGAATTTTTAATATTTAAAATGATTTATTTTAAATAATAATGATTTAAAATTTATTTAAAACGAAGTTAGAATGTAAATATTTATTTTAATTATAAACCGAGTCTGAAATGGCGCGGTAGTTTGAAAATTCGATTTCAAATTTCAAATGAATGTACATGATTCAAAATAAACCGGATTTCAGTAAAACCAGAAATATTAACATTTGTTTAACAATATGTTTCTAAAAATGTGAAAATTCTAGATTTCATAGAGGGAATAAAAAGTTATGTCCATTTTAAAATTAGAAATAGTCGCTATGGAATTTAATATAATATATAGCCCTTAAAAATAGCCATTTTGCAAGCGACCTCCATTTTCGATGAAACCACTTTGGTTGGATCCGGAATGTCAATTTATTACTAGGTTTAAAATTCCATAATTTTTGGAATTAATATGGGAACGTGGTAAATCAAAACGTGTTTTGTCAATTTTAGTCAAATTGGATCGACCAGAAAAAGACCATTTTTCAAACGGTCTTCAAATTTGATGAAATTAATTTTGTTAGGACCGTATCGTCACAACATAACTAGATTTATTTTTTGGGAATTTTTGGAGTCAGTATGTGGCCCCGATAAATTAAAATGTACAATCAAATTAAATACGTAAATTGTTTATATTTTAATTTAAAGAAAAATGGGCAGAAGCGATCAAATGGGCTAATGAGACCTTGTCCTTTGTGTCCGGAATAGTGGTATTTGGCAAGGGTAGACATTTGTTGGGCTGGATTTGGAGCTGGTATGAGTTAACGGGCTTATTCTGAAAATTAGAGAATTTAATAATAAAATATTATAAATATAGAATTTACAAACCATAGTTCCTCTAAAAGCCAGCAGCCGCCCTTGTAATTTCAATTGCCATGGAGCTCCCATTTTAATTCCTAAAAAGCAATCGATCCACATCGTATTAGACCAAGGTTTCTAAGCAAAGATCGAAGAGCAGACTCAGATCTTCGCAATCATATGGATATGATTAGTTTTTTTGAGCGAGCTGGTCGGATTTCTCTCGAGAAGGCTTGGCATTCGCAGCCATTTCTATCGCGTAAGGGGGTCGTGACTGGCACGCTCGCCAGCGGTGGAGGAGTTCGCCGTGGGCTCCGACGTGGTGAAGTTCGATTGATCTCCGGCGGCTTCTAGAAGAGTGCGTGGTGGAATTTTCAAAACAGTGAATGGGTTCACGGGGGCGTCAGTATTCAGGAGGAAGACGACGGGTTTATTAACCCTTAACCGTGGATTAATGTAATTAATTTCTTTTAATTATTTTTAGTTAATGTAATCAAATAGTTAAATGGCCATAACTCCCTCAAATTGAAACAGAATTTGATGATTTTCGAAGCGTTGGGACGTAAATTCGAGATCCACATTTCAGAAGAGACCAGAGGATTTTTGGAGCTTTCTTCAATTTTAGAAGGAGAGGCCTAGGATAGCAGAGAAGCTGTATTAGGGACAGTGTCTGTTTTAATTACCCTGCCGTTATAATGCCGAAATTTCCTGAAATATTCATGTGTTATAAAATATTCTTATATGGTCAGAATTTGTGAAAATGATCATTATTTGAAATGAAAATTGTTAACAATAAAAATTCACATTTTTATTGTATATTAGAAAATATTAAAAATGATCATTATTTGAAATGAAAATTGTTAACAATAAAAATTCACATTTTTATTGTATAATAGAAAAGATTAAAAATGATCATTATTGAAATAAAATTTTGTTAACAATAGAAATCATAATTTTATTGTATAAATAGAATTGGTTAAATGATCATTATTGAAATAAAAATTTGTTAACAATAAAAATCACATTTTTATTGTATAAATAGGATTGGTTAAAATGATCATTATTGGAATAAAAATTTATTAACAATAAAAATCATATTTTTATTGTATAAATAGAATTGGTTAAAATGATCATTATTGAAATAAAAATCACATTTTTATTGTATAAATAGAATTGGTTAAAATGATCATTATTAGAAATAAAAATATTCATAGATTGAAATAAAAAGGTTTAACAATATAAATTTACATTTTTTTTATTTTATATATAATGAATCATATAAAAAATTTCTAGTTTAATAAAATTTGTAACACTAAAAATTTACATTTTTAATGTAAAGATGAATCATATAAAAATATTCTAGTTTGTTAAAAGTTGTAACATTAAAAATTTACATTTTTAATGTAAAAATGAATCATATAAAAAGAGTCTAGTTTGATAAAAGTTGTAACATTAAAATTTTACATTTTTAATGTAAAGATGAATCATATAAAAGACTCTATTTTGATAAAAGTTGTAACATTAAAAATTTACATCTTTAATGTAAAGATGAACATATAAAAAGACTCTGGTTTGATAAAATGTGAAACCATTAAAAATTACATTTTTAATTTAAGTATGATTCATTTAAAATATTCATAGTTTGATAAAAATGATGAAACATTAAAAATTATATTTTTAATGTAAGTATGATTCATTTAAAATATTCATAGTTTGATAAAAATGATGTAACATTAAAAATTACATTTTTAATGTAAGTATGATTTATTTAAAATATTCATAGTTTGATAAAAATGGTGGAACATTAAAAATTACATTTTTAATGTAAGTATGATTGATAAAAATGTTTTTACATTAAAAATCACATTTTTAATGTAGAAGGAATCATTAAAAATATTCATTTTTGATAAAAATGTTTTTTACATCAAAAATCACATTTTTAATGTGAGTAGGAATCATTAAAAATATTCATTGTTTGATGAAAATGTTTTTACATTTAAAATTACATTTTTAATGTATGAATGAGTCATTAAAAAAAACTAGGTGTTAAAATATATTCTTGTTAGATATAAATATTCTTTTTAACATGTTTATGAAGTGTACAAAATTATTAAAAGAATAAATAATTTGAAATCATCGAACGAATTATACATATATAAACATAAATATAAATATATATATATATATATATATATATATATATATATATATAAATTAAAATAAAACGAATCGCTCGCTGAAATTCTCGATTTGGAATCGTAACTTCAAACGATTATACCGAGAGATCTGACCGTCGGATTTTCCCAAAACTGGAACCGTTGGGTTCGCTTTGGAAAGATCTTTCCAACGATATAAAATTTGATAAGATCCAATGGTTAGATTTTGAGAAATGTGTAATTCAAATTTTAATAAAAACAGCGCCAGGGCATCGTAACGACCTAAAGCGTCGTTTAATTAAAAGGGGCTATTTTTATATAAATAAAAATAGCGAAAAATCATTATAAGATATTGTGAACGATTTGGAATGAAAATAATTGATTTGAATTATATATATTCCCGAATTATTTAAAAAGACCGAGTTAATTCTCATTTCAAATAATTATACGACGACTAGAAGTCGAAGATATGTAGATGGTGGTTGAAGACCGGCGATCTTCACATCGAATGGACGACTACTGATGCCTTTTACTGCAGTTGCTACCTTGAAAGGTTTACAGTGGTAGTTGTCCGGACATACTTGTTGATTGTCCGGATATGCGATAGCCTTTCTTCCGTATTGGACATATGGAACGAGGAATAAGGTGTCTATAGTTTCGTTCAGACCCAGAACGGACTTGTAAATGGATGTGTGTCTTACATTGGATTTTATTCTGTGTTGATTTATTTCTATTAAATATATATCTGTTTGGTGGCAGAGAATTTATTCTTTTGCTTAACACCCTTCTTTGAGACGTACGAGCTCAGAGGTTATATATCGGTAGACATCAGTCACATGGCATGAATTGTCAGTGTGGCATGCTAAGATGCAAATGATCAAGGATTTTGTTGAAAAGCAGAGCCTTGTGGTTGATGATCAAAGCACAGCTTTACTTAGCATAGCTTCGTGTATAGCATTGATTCGCGAGCCTCACAACCCGGTATGAACCAGAAACAGGAGAGGACTATAGGGAGGACATGCGTTTCTTTCTACCTAGGAGTGGTGTCATGGTATGGAGCCCACACATATTTACTTATGTGGATGATGGAATGAGGCCCCTTGGATTTGAGTCCCTAGTGGCTCTAAATTTATGCCCCATAGGGCGTAGAAACTTATTGTTCAGGAATTATCAATCCTCAAACGTAAGAGAGGACCGGCCCTGAAGATCCAAGGTGCAGTTGCGACTGATCCTGAGGCTCGGGCTAGAGAGTCTCGAATTCGGTAAGGACGATCCCTTGCCTTGGTTCATGATGGAAATCCAACTTCCAATAAGACACCATGCGGTTTTGATTGCAAAAATAGTATGACGACATAGTATATGGTAGCTATGCCATCTATAATTGATATATTATGATTGAAATTGTTTTTGAAAGTTATATGTACTAATAATAATATCAAATTCGCTTTATATGTATCAAGCATATTTTTGCCATTATAAGGTGAAACTTTATCCTCCGATTTGTGTTGCACTGTGTGATGGGACTTGAGTCTTATAATGGCTTCATTTTTCTACAAAGCATTGTGTTTTTTAAATGATTTACTTTATTTCGTGCACTGGCAATCCAATGAAGTGTACCCGTTCCGCGTTAGCGGCGTGGTCCTGTGATTAGCCTTATTATTAATTAGGTTAAGTAAGATTTCTCATACAAGTCCCATGACTGACTCGTAGTTTGTTTCACTTTGCAAATTCAGGTGCCCTCTTTTCCACATGGGCAGCCCTGCATTCAGGTTTTAGCAGACTCATTCTGGATAGCTATGGAGCTGAAGATGGATCCTATCATTTCTATTATGTTGTTCATACTTCATTTAGTATATTATGTTGATTCCGCTACAGACATTTTATATTAAGCTGAAATTGTAGTATGTACTGAGTATGATCCTATTATGCTGTGTAACTGTAATGATATATGATTTCCAGTGTAAATTGATGTACATTATCTACTGTAATTCTATATTTATGTTCTTCTATTATTGATTATGTGTTATATTCCAATGATTATCCTTGCTACCGTGGCACAGGGTTTGGGGTCATCACATATAATATGTTTATGTACTCAATAATATGTTATACTACAAATTTTGTATGGACTTATAGTAGACATATGAAATAGCAAATATGATTTGCTATTTGAAACCCCAAATAGTCCACATTTGAAGAATTCTCACATTTATATCAATTTATTTATATGTATGTATATACAGAGACACATTATGACAATTTAAAATATGATTTGCAATAAAGTCGGCTGTATATGAGAATATATATGTATATAACAATTTTTTCTTTAATGTGTTAATTAAATACTGATACCTATATGTACACAATCCTAACTTGCTATTATAAATGAGTTATGATTCATGAACTTCGAACAACATTTATCAAGTTTTATTTGTATGAATATATCCTTATATATTGATTTACTATGGGTCATACTATAAAACATTGTCAATATTTATATATGTTGATTCTAAATACACTCAATTTTAGTTGTTGTAGAGACAACATGATCTTAGGCATGTAATTAGATACACATTCAGACACATATTCATATGTGAAATTTTAGTTGCTTAATTTTATAAACAAGCATTAAAATATGAGAATATATATGTGTTCAGTTGAATCTTACCTTCAATACACTAAATCCAAATGTTTGATTTTGAAAATGTATATTATTGGCATTATAATTGTACTGAATCATATATAAGTTGGTAAAGTACTGCATAAATGTGAATATTTGATTCTCATTATCGTTGTGCACTTCTAAATACATTTGGATGTATTCATATGAGCCTGACCCCATGATTTAAAACTGTATTAACAGGGTGGCCATAGTAGCTTCTGAAATTGTTTCAGTGAAAAAGGATAACCATTAGATCATCTGTGAACGCTGAAATTATTTCAGCATGAAAAACAATGAATTGGCTAAAAGCTGGCCGAAGTATGAGCAAGTATGACTTCTTTTCATTTTTAATATGTCTACATGAATATCAGCATGCATTTTAGATAATTGCTGCAGAGGTCAGGAGATATATGAGTAACTCACATAATTAATGTATAGAATAATGTGTGTAATTTGTTATGCATGTATATATGAAGTAGATACTGATATGTACATTTTACTGGACACGTGACATGCAAAATTCTTTTTCATTTTAGGATTGTACATACATATGTGATTGACATGATAACATTATTATACGGTTCATTTTAATGCAATTATTTATGATTGTTACTGCATATATATATATATATATATGTATGTATATATATATTCAATGTGTCCACGTTGACCGAACATATCAGTTGATTAAATTTACAATGCTAAAATGTTTGGATCTGAAGAATTATTTGAACAGTGGGAATACAAGTATGTGTGACATCAATTGTCAATACATTAGTAAGTCATTGCATTTGAAGATAAATGTTATCTTGTGGACATATATGAGGCTATATTTAACGAGTGACTTGAATTCTTATAACAAGTAGGCTTAGTATATAAGTCATTATTGTATAAATTAATTGTAACGACCCGCATTCTATGCATCGCAGGATCGTAGGATATTTATTTCTTTCACATACGAAGTCGTATGGTCATGTAACTTTAGGAGACGACTATGGGGTCATTTCTCATATTCATGATTTTTTCCGATTTTTAAACGACCGTTTTGCCCCTAGCTGATCTTGTTTTGACCATAACATTAGACTGGAAAGGAATTTTGACCTGAAACCACTTCCATTGGCTCCGGATGATGGTTTGGCATTCCGTAGAGTGGTCACATTAGCCAAACGGATCCACCGTTTGAGAGATATGGCTGAAACAAGTTTCAGATGGTGAAAAACATCTTAACTGGGCTTAACCGGGTAATTAGCAGCTAGGCCCAAAGGGGATTTCGGGATTAGAGATGTATAGGGGCTGATTAGGGTTAGAAAACATTTCTTTTAGCCGCCACTTTCATTCTTGGAACCCTAACAATGGCCTCCAACACCCAAATCAACTTCTAATCACTTTCTAATCAAGTTTTGGCTTAAACTACATCGAATTAAGGAGAAATAGCACCAAAGCAAGGTTAGAGCTGCTGTGTTGCATTGGGAACAGCGCTAAACAGAGAATCATTTTAGTTTTGGGGTTTTATTTGTGGCTTAGGTGAGTGATTTGCATAGTTTTGCACTAATTACGGTTAATTAAGGGTAATTAGTGAAGCTTAGCGAATTTATACATTAATAAAATCTGGAAAAATATTTATAAATTCAAAAATATTGTTTTATACCTCTGTTAGAAATTTGGGCTGATTTGGTTAACTTTTGTTAATTCTATGATTAGTCTTGCCTAAACATGCTTAAGGGAAAACATGGGTTTTTGGGTATGTTTGATCCATATAAACATGTCATATTGTTGTTTTAGTGTTAGTGGATGATTATACATGTTGCTATGTCTGTATGGTATGTTTTCTATGTCTGTATGGTATGTTTTGTGATTGCATAGAAAAGTTATAATGGTTGAAAACGCCGTCGTTTGGCGAAAATAACTTGCTGGAAAAACTTGCAGCAAACCGGATAGGAGCATTCGGATAGGAGCATTCGGATAGGAGCATTCGGACAGGAGCATTCGGACAGGAGCATCCGGATAAGAGCATCCGAATAGGAGCATGCAGATAGGAGCATTCGGATAGGAGCATCCGGATAGGAGCATTCAGATATAAGCAACCGGATAGGGGCATCCGATCCGAACCAGATAGGGGCATCCGACCCGAACCAAATAAGAGCACCCGAGCACCTGAACTGAACTAGAAAGGAGCATTCAAACCGAACCAAGCAGGAGGGGGCGAACCGAACCGGAGGATCGAACACCAAGTGGACCTAAACCCGAGATGCAAAGGAAGTCTAAATGAGGAGTTGTACCTCAGGATCCAGATGGGAACCAAGGAGGGAACTTCATGAGTTGGGCTTTGCTGCGGGACGTGTGCTAAGGGGTTGTCGATGTCTGTAACTTTGGATCACTATGTGTAGGGAGTACGTGAGTGGATTCAGGGCCACAGTGGCCTAGGTACGACTAAAGAGCTATAGACCAATGAAGTGAGGTCATTTGTAAAGATTTGGTCATGACTTCATGTGGTAAGCTTGGTAATCGCAGTAGTTGTACAGGTTGAACTCCGTCACTACTTCGATGGGTCTAGTGATTGATAGTGGTGGACATCGTATGTTTTACGCACTGAGTGAGAGATGTGAGGATGGTTGCTATGTTTGATTTGTTTGCCATCATTATGACATGCACACCCCCACCCCCGTTATCTTTACACCATTTATTCAATGGCACCTTAGAGTATTGTACGGTATGTAGTGCTAACTCTTTGGTTGCAGGTCCACGTATGGTTTAGTATACCTGTTATTGTTCTGTTTAGCTGCTTATCGCTCATACCAGACTTTTTGTCTGACCCAGAGTTTTATGTCTCTTCTTATTACTCTGGGTGCTCTCAAGAGCAGACTAGAGACAGGTTAGCTGGGTATACACGAGTAGCTGATCCGGAGACGAGCAGGAGGCTTCCACGTATGATACATATAGATATTCTCCCTGTGTTGTTGAGGATCACTGCTTGGGCATTAGTAGTGCATCTTCCACTTTAGCTTTCTTTTGCTTTAGAGACAGTTTAAGTTGTAATAATGATGTTGGATCATAAGCTGTATTTGGATTTCCGCTGCTATGTTGGTTTAGTTTTCAGTTTATACACTGTCTCCCATGTTTTATGTCAAGATTATGTTATTATTATATTTTGTTCCATGCGCTGTGAGACATTCTACAGGTTCCTTGTTAGTTCATTCTCTTCTTTCTTTTCTTCTGACGACTATTCCGTGCTAGTTGGGCACGTGTATAGCGCACTTACGGAGGAAATGCCGGCTGGTGCGGGGCGGGCCGTCACACTTGGTATCAGAGCTCTAGGTTGCGTAGTTAACCTAGGGAAGTTATCAGGGAGAGATAGTATAAGTATATGAGGGCGCGTATTTGTGATTATTTTGATTTTTAAAAGCTATATATATACTATTAGTATAGCTAAGGATGAAGTCGCACTGCACTAGCATCACTATGGAGATGGTTAATCGTTTTCTCTTTACAGATTGAACGATGAGCCGATACGCAAGAGGTGCCGGTAGAGGAGCCAATAATGGGAATGTTGCTGACATGAGGACGATGTTTACTGACCTCATGAGGGAGATGCTTAGGGATGTACAGAGGGCAGCTCCCAATGTTGGTAATGGTGGTGGCCCAATATTGCAGGCACCTAGGGCCGATTTCGCCAAGCTGAATAAGGATTATACTAGTCTTGGTAGGAAGCCGTTCCACGGAATGGAGTCGGCTACGGATGTTCAGGATTGGTTGGATAGCTGCAAGCGTATCTTCAAAGACTTGGGTATCGAGGATGCGATGAAGAGGAGGCTAGCATCCCGTCAGCTGCAAGGACGGGCAATGAATTGGTGGAATGCTATAAAGGCGCTACTCCTGAGGATCAGATTACTTGGGATCAGTTTAAGGCTCGCTTTAGCGATAAGTTCATTCCAGCTGCTCAAAAGTCAGTGTTGTTTAAGAAATTCTTGGAGCTCAAGCAGAATGGCAGAGCTGTCTCAGAGTATATTGCCGAATTCAACACTTTATCGAAATATGGGTTATCTCTTATTGATACTGCCGAGAAGAAGAACGAGAAGTTCATAACTGGTTTGGATGGATACTGGGGGGAAAGACTTATTAACCATATCGATGAGATGTTTGAATCGATTGTAGGGAAAGCATTGAGGCCAGAGAGTCTTTACCCTAAGCCGAAGACTGAGGCTGCATCTGCAGAAGAACCGAAACCGCAAGCAAGCGATGGAGGCAAGAATGGTTCTCAGAATAAGAGAAAGCAGAATCAGACCAATGATGGCGAGAAGAAAAAGAATAAGCAAGATGTTGAGTACTTCAGCTGTGGTAAGAAGGGCCATTATGCTAGTAATTGTCGGGCCAAGCCAGCGGATAGGAAGTGCTTCAACTGTGGTCAAGTGGGACATCACAAGGACAAGTGTCCGCAACCCCCTAAAGAAAAGCAGATGGTGAAAGCATATGCCCTTAATGTTATTCCTTCTTCGTCGATTGCCCCAACTGCGGCGGAGAAGGGAAAGAATGTCGTCATCCAAGGTATGCTTTATGTTTATGATGTTCCTGTTAGAGTTTTGTTTGATACCGGAGCTTCCAGTTCTTTCATATCTAGTGACCTGGTAGATAGGTTGGGATTGGAGCTCGAGATTGTCGATAGACCTTTAGTAGTGACGAACCCGATTGGTGGTTCGACTAACCTTAGCATGATTTTTCGTAATGTGGTCTTATCGAGTCATGGATGAATGTTTGTTTGTGATTGTTTTGTTTTGGGCTTTACTGGGTTTGGCATTATTTTGGGAGTCGATTGGCTCCAAAGATACGAGGTGGTGGTAGACTGTGAGGGCTTTTTGGTGATAGCTAGAGCGAATGATGGGCGGAGGGTAGTGTTTGGTGGTCTACCCGGTGATGGGGTAATGGCTAGTTTTCTAAATTCCCTCGACATCCCGCATAGTGAGTTGTCAGGTTTGCCCGTGGTTGGCCAGTATCCGGACGTTTTCGAAGAAGTGACCGGGCTTCCACCACACCGAGAGATTGAGTTTCGTATTGATTTAGTGAAAGATGCCAGACCTATAGTGATGCCACTTTGTCGTATGACACCAAGGGAGCAGGGAGAGCTCGAGTTGCAAGTCAGCGATCTTTTGAAGAAGGGATTTATCAGAAGGAGTGTTTCTAAATGGGGAGCATCAGTTGTGTTTGCTACCAAGGAGGATGGTTCCCTTCGTTTGTGTGTAAACTACCGCGAGTTGAATAAGGTGACGAGGAAGAACAAGTATCCTCTACCGCGGATAGATGATTTGTTTGATCAGCTGAGTGGCGCGAGAGTATTCTCTCAGTTGGATCTCGCGACAAGGTTTCATTAGCTTAGAGTGAAAGCTGAGAGTATAGCTAAAACGACATTTCGGATGCCGTCTGGATTTTATGAGTGGTTGGTCATGCCATTCGGGCTGACCAATGCCCCAACATATTTTGTGGATCTTATGAATAGGGTATTCAGAGATCAGTTGAATAAGTTTGTCCTTGTGTTCGTGGATGATATTTTGGTCTATTCGAGGACAGAGGAAGAACACAAGGAACATTTAAGAATAGTGATGGAGGTGTTGAGAAAACACCAATTGAAAGTAAAGTTTTCTAAGTGTCACTTCTGGAGAAGGGAAGTGATATTCTTGGGCCATGTTGTTTCAGAGAATGGTATTGCCATGGATCCTGCGAAGGTGGCTACGGTATAAGATTGGTCTACGCCCAAGAATGCAACGGACATAAGAAGTTTCTTGGGATTAGCTGGATATTATCGTAAGTTTATCAAAGATTTCTCCAAGATAGCAGCACCGTTGACTCAGTTGACCAAGAAGAATCAAGCTTTCGTCTAGGACGAAAAGTGCGAGAATGCATTCAATAGTCTAAAGGAAAATTTGACACGCGCACTAGTGTTAGTCATTCCTAAGGGGAATGAAGAGATGACGGTATACACGGATGCCTTTGGTACCAGACTAGGTGCTGTATTGATGCAAGGCGGTAGGGTTGTAGCTTATGCAAGTCGAAAATTGAAACCACACGAGAGAAGATACCCTACCCATGATTTGGAATTGGCAGCGATCGTGTTCGCTTGAAGATGTGGAGACATTGTGTCTTGGGAGAAAGATTCGAGTTGTTTACCGATCATAAATCATTAAAGTATCTCTTCTCTCAAAAGGATCAAAATCTCTTACAGCAAAGATGGTTAGAATTCTTAGCTTCCTATGATTTCGACATCACATATACACCAGGAAAGAGCAATGCGGTGGCTGATGCGTTGAGTAGAAGAAATGCCAGTTTAGGGGCTATGTTTCTAGAATGGAAGCAACTGGAGTACATCGCTGGGTATTATTTCAGACCAAAGTGCGAGTTGGATCCAGAAATATTAGCAAGTTTGACGATCAGACCCACTTTGATTGAGCGGATTGGTTCCAGTCAGAGGAGCGATCCTAACCTATAGGAAATCATCTAAAAGTTAGAGATGGGAATCGACGGAGAGATGAACAAGTATGGGCTTGATCGAGATGGATAGCTTAGAAGGAATGGAAGGCTAGATGTACCTAATGTCAATGGACTGAGAGATGAAGTGCTTAGAGAATGTCATCACTCAAAACTGACTATACACCCCGGTGGTAACAAGATGTACCGAGACATGAAGCAGACCTGCTACTGGGAAGGGATGAAAAGAGACATTGGGAAGTTTATGTCCAAATGCATGAATTGCCAGCTAGTTAAAGCTGAGCAAAAGAAGCCTAGTGGTTTGCTACAACCATTAGAAATTCCAGAATGGAAGTGGGAACAAGTCTCAATGGATTTCATTGATGGGTTACCAAAAACTAGATCAGGCCATGATAGCATTTGGGTGATTGTGGACCGATTGACTAAGAGTGCGAGGTTTATACCTGTCAAGTCAAACAGGACGGCAACTAAGCTAGCTGAACTATATGTAAAGTGGGTAGTGTGATTTCATGGAATACCCAAGGGCATTGTGAGTGACCGAGATCCGTTGTTCACTAGTGGATTTTGGAAGAGCTTACAAGAGGCGTTAGGATCAGAATTACATCTCAGTACCGCGTATCATCCTCAAACCGACGGTCAAACAAAAAGGGTGAATCATATATTAGAAGACCTCTTGAGAGCCTGTGTATTGGATTTTGGTGGATCATGGAATGACCATTTGCATCTAGTAGAGTTTGCATATAATAATGGTTACCAATCCAGTATTGGCATGGCTCCATTTGAAGCTTTGTACGGAAGACCGTGCAACTCACCGTCATGTTGGTTAGAAACTGGTGAGAAGTTTGTGCTTGGACCCGATGTGATAAGAGAAACTTCAAACAAGATTAAGGTTATCCAACAGCGAATGAAGGCTGCCTAAGATAGGCAGAAGAGTTATGCCGATAAAAGGAGAAGAGAATTAAAGTTCTCCATTGGCGACATGGTGTTTATCAAAATTTCTCCATTGAAGAGCCTGATACGATTTGGCAGGAGAGGTAAGTTAGCACCAAGATTCGTTGGCCCATTCCCAGTTCTTGGGCAAATTGGGAATTTGGCATATAAAGTTGAATTACCGGACAAGATGGCAGGAGTTCACAACGTATTTCATGTTTCCCAGTTAAGGAAATTCGTACATGACCCAGATGTGACTATTTCACCTGATCAGTTGGATGATATCGAAGTTGAACCCGAGGCGGTTGGGAACCGCAGGCCTATGCGTATTATTGGGAATGATACGAAGCAGCTCCGAAGGAAGGCGGTGAAATTAGACAAGGTTCAGTGGGGATGAGAATGAGAATGATTGTACTTGGGAGACAGAGGAGAGCATTAGGAAGACGTATCCAGAACTCTTCGTCAAGTAAGATTTCAGTTTCGATTTAGTCTTTCCGCATGCTAGGATTGGTTGTTTTGTTTGTTTTGCATGTTTGATTGTTATATATGATTGGTAGGCATGCGGGATCCTTTGTATGTTTTGGGGTTAAGGAATTTCGGGGACGAAATTTCTTAAGGGGGGAGAGTGTAACGACCCGCATTCTACGCATCGCAAGATCGTAGGTTATTTATTTCTTTCACATACGAAGTTGTATGGTCATGTAACTTTAGAAGACGACTATTGGGGTCATTTCTCATGTTCATGATTTTTTCCGATTTTTAAACGACCGTTTTGCCCCTAGCTGATCTTATTTTGACCATAACTTTTGATTGGAAAGGAATTTTGACATGAAACCACTTCCATTGGCTCCGGATGATGGTTTGGCATTCCGTAGAGTGGTCACATTAGCCAAACGGATCCACCGTTTGAGAGATATGGCTGAAACAAGTTTCAGATGGTGAAAAACAGCTTAACTGGGCTTAACCGGGTAATTAGCAGCTAGGCCCAAAGGGGATTTCGGGATTAGAGATGAATAGGGGATGATTAGGGTTAGAAAACATTCCTTTCAGCCGCCACTTTCATTCTTGGAACCTAACAATGGCCTCCAACACCCAAATCAACTTCTAATCACTTTCTAGTCAAGTTTTGGCTTAAACTACATCGAATTAAGGAGAAATAGCACCAAAGCAAGGTTAGAGCTGCAGTGTTGCATTGGGAACAGCACCAAACAGAGAATCATTTTAGTTTTGGGGTTTTATTTGTAGCTTAGGTGAGTGATTTGCATAGTTTTGCACTAATTACGGTTAATTAAGGGTGATTAGTGAAGATTAGCGAATTTATACATTAATAAATTCTGGAAAAATATTTATAAATTCAAAAATATTGTTTTATACCTCTGTTAGAAATTTGGGCTGATTTGGTTAAGTTTTGTTAATTCTATGATTAGTCTTGCCTAAACATGCTTAAGGGAAAACATGGGTTTTTGGGTATGTTTGATCCATGTAAACATGTCATATTGTTGTTTTAGTGTTTGTGGATGATTATACATGTTGCTATGTCTGTATGGTATGTTTTGTGATTGCATAGAAAAGTTAGAATGGTTGAAAACGCCGTCGTTTGGCGAAAATAGCTTGCTGGAAAAACTTGCAGCAAACCGAATAGGAGCATTCAGATAGGAGCATTCGGATAGGAGCATTTGGATAGGAGCATCCGGATAGGAGCATGTGGATAGGAGCATTCAGATAGGAGCATCCGGATAAGAGCATTCAGATAGGAGCATCCAGATTGGAGCATTCGGATAGGGGCATCCGATCCGAACCGGATAGGGGCATCCGATCCGAACCGGATAGGGGCATCCGACCTGAACCAAATAAGAGCACCCGAGCACCCGAACTGAACTAGAAAGGAGCATTCGAACCGAACCAAGCAGGAGGGGGCGAACCGAACCGAACCGGAGGATCGAACACCAAGGGGACCTAAACCGGAGATGCAAAGGAAGTCCAAATGAGGAGTTGTACCTCAGGATCCAGATGGGAACCAAGGAGGGAACTTCATGAGTTGGGCTTTGCTGCGGGACGTGTGCTAAGGGGTTGTTGATGTCTGTAACTTTGGATCACTATGTGTAGGGAGTACGTGAACGAATTCAGGGCCACAGTGGCCTAGGTACGACTAAAGAGCTATAGACCAATAAAGTGGGGTCATTTGTAAAGAATTGGTCATGACTTCATGTGGTAAGCTTGGTAATAGCAGTAGTTGTACAGGTTGAACTCCGTCACTACTTCGATGGGTTTAGTGATTGATAGTGGTGGACATCGTATGCTTTACGCACTGAGTGAGAGATGTGAGGATGGTTGCTATGTTTGATTTGTTTGCCATCATTATGACATGTACACCCCTACCCCCGTTATCTTTACACCATTTATTCAATGGCACCATAGAGTATTGTACGGTATGTAGTGCTAACTCTTTGGTTGCAGGTCCAGGTTCAGGTATGGTTTAGTATACCTGTTATTGTTCTGTTTAGCTACTTATCGCTCATACCAGACTTTTTGTCTGACCCAGGGTTTTATGTCTCTTCTTATTACTCTGGGTGCTCTCACGAGCAGACTAGAGACAGGTTAGCTGGGTATACACGAGTAGCTTATCCGGAGACGAGCAGGGGGCTTCCACATATGATACATATATATATTCTCCCTGTGTTGTTGAGGATCACTGCTTGGGCATTAGTAGTGCATCTTCCACTTTAGCTTTCTTTTTCTTTAGAGACAGTTTAAGTTGTAATAATGATGTTGGATCATAAGCTGTATTTGGATTTCCGTTGCTATGTTGGTTTAGTTTTCAGCTTATGCACTATCTCCCCTGTTTTATGTCAAGATTATGTTATTATTATATTTTGTTCCATGCGCTGTGAGACATTCTACAGGTTCCTTGTTAGTTCATTCTCTTCTTTCTTTTCTTCTGACGACCATTTCGTGCTAGCTGGGCATGTGTACAACGCACTTACGGAGGAAATGCCGGTTGGTGCGGGGCGGGCCATCACATAAATGAAACCTTAAAAAATAGATATGGCATGTATTTTGTTTGCAACTAAATATGAATTGTTAGTAATAATATTTTGTAGTAGATTTATGTGTATATATACTAATACTCTACATGCAAGAATTAAGTCAACCAATTTTTTTGAAAGTTCGAATAAAATAAACTTGGTTCTTATATAACAATGAATTTATTCATGTATGTGTTTCATATATTCTATTTAAATCCAATTAATATTATTGATTTGAAATACATATATATTGATACATGTAAATAACAATAATATCGCCCGCTACTACGAATTATTAAATTCCTTTAAAGAAAATTTTGTTATATTAAGTCATGATGAGGTCTTCCAATATGTATACCCATCAATGCGAATCTCATTGGATGTAGGTAATGCCAAATCATTGTGCATCCTTTTATTTTGGTTATATGTGGCAGGAGTAATTGGGGTGATTCGACTGTATTATTGGGTCTGACTTAACTAAAGGTTGCATAACAGTATTTACGGCCTTAGAGACAAAGTGCATGTATTATTCTATATTTGAGCAAATAAATAATTCAATGAACAAAATGTTCATCATGCGATCTAAGAATTATATACGATATAATTGACATAAGATGTCTACCTAAAAGGTTGTATTTTGGGGTGTTAGCCAAAGCTATTTCAAGGCATGACTAGATAAGGATCTTGAAACATCATTATATATGTGTACTGATATATACACACACACACACACACACACACATATATATATATATATATATATAAACAGAGGGATGTTAATTTGAGTGGGAGCGTATTTTAGTTTAAATTATACATTCATGTTAATATAAATTTTGATTGTCAACTGTGGATTAAATAACAAATAACTCCGATAATTTAAAGTTATCCTTAAGAAGGATAAATTGAGTTAAATTTCTTGACTAACAATATAATTTGAGGATTGTCCTCAAACATTTAAAACGTAATTGTTTTACAAACATAGAAGATCTAAAATGAGAGTTGAAGTATGACTTCAACTGAATAAGATATAAATGTTATAGTAATCTACTTATACATCTTTATTATTAGATACTAGATATGAATCACATATATGTAAGTGAATTTGCAGAAATTGCAAAACAAGTAGAAATCTGACAAAAGAACAAGTGGACTTATGATTGAAAATGAAGCAAATGTTGCTGGATTATCCATAGGAAGTTGCTTCTTGTTCTATGTACTGGCTTAATTAAATAAATAAAATGATTGTTACTATGAAAATTCCATTTAAAATAAATGTTATAAGGTATCTTGTTTAGAAAAGTTTAAATTTTATATGTAATAAAAGAAAAATTGTTATTCATTTTATTTAAATGAATTATTTTATGGAATTTCAAAAATGGTTAATGATCTTTATAAATCCTTAACTGTGATATACTTGACATAAATACTGAGTGGATTAAAATTAATAATTTAAATCCATCACACCTTTAGCATTGCCAGTTAGCCCATGTAAACAAAAAAACCATATCAAAACTCCATAATGATGAATTTTAGAATCATTGGAATTTGAATCATATGAAGAATGCAAGTCTTGTTTATTAAGCAAAATAACTGAATCACCTTTCATTTGATACAGTAAATGGGCGAGTAAGTATTGAGTCTCATACATAATGATGTATATGGAGCAATGAACACATAAGATAGAGGTAGGTTTTATTAGTTCATTACATTTACTGATGATATCAGTATGTATATATATATGTATGTATATATATATATATATATGTATATATATGTATCTTATGAAACACAAATCGGAATCCTTTGAAAGGTTGAAAATGAAGTTAAAAAACGATTTTGATAGAAAATAAATACTCTTCAAACAGATCGAGAGAATATTTAAGCCAATAATTTAATGACTATCCAAATGGATTTAAAATTGTTTCGCAGCTCGCTCCATTTAGAACACCATCATGGAATGGTGTGTCTGAAAAGAGAAGTCACACCTTATAAGATATGGTACAATCAATGATAAGTTATACAGATTTTCCAATAAATTAAATTTAAAACAATTGCATTTCCTGCTAAAACGATTCTGAAGACACCATATAATATATGAACTAGGAAACGATCTAGTATGTCTATTATAAAGGTTGGAATGTGAAGCATTTGTTAAACATTTTGCTTCTGATAAGATCAGATTCAAATCTGATAATTATTTTGTGGAATATCCAAAAGATGCAAAAGTATATTATTTATATGAATCCTCTGAGAATAAAATATTTATTGCTCGAATAGGTATCCTTCTAAAAGAGAGCCAGTCTCTAAGATACCGAAAAGAATGAAATAGAGTTCGAAATGTCTCGTAAACCACAAAAAACCATTGAATCTTGTATAGACAAGGATTTAAGTAGAAGTGACACAATATTTCTAATGTTATATATTGATAACACATTAATTATTGTGAATAATGTTAGTTTTAAAATAAGAAATAGAAACTGATTCTGAGAAAAAATATGTTTGGGTTAGGAAAACCATAATTGAACTTAATTCATTGTTGATCCAATGATTTACATTACGATAACAATATGGCTATTGCTCATGCCTAAAACTTTAAACTCATTATCGTTCCAAACATATATTTAAGAAATATAATTCCTTATGTGAAGTTGTCCACAGAGGAAATAATCATTTCTGCAAAGTCGCAAAAGTTATAATGTTGCAGACCTACCGAATAAAATTCTGTCACAACAGAAGTTTAATAGTCACATTAGTTTCATGAGTATACGATACATAATGATTGACTCTTGTGCAAGTGGGAGATTGTTAGAGTTTGTGCCCTAGAGGCAATCGATTTGATGTGATTAATAACATTGTTGATGTTCTTATTTTATTTAGAATAAAAATATTCTGTTATTGTAACAACCCGAAAAATACTAGCCAATTTAAAAATTTTAATTTGGTTATTTGAATTAATTTGGAGTAATTGAAATAAAATATTTCAATTAAATAACGAGTTAGAAATAGTGCGGTAGTTTAAAATTTTGAATTCGAATTTTGACTGAACGTACATGATGCAAAATAAATTGGATTTTAGCAAAACCAAAAATATTTAAATTTGTTTAAGAATATATTTCTAATGAATTGGAAAAATTGAAATTTCATAGCAGGAATCAAAAGTTATGGCTAGATGAATATTCAGAATGGTCGATATAGAATAAATATAGCCCTTGAAATTGACATTTTGCAAATGACCTCCGTTTTCGACAAAACCACTTTTGTTGGATCCGTGATGTCAATTTATTGCTAGATTTCAAATTCCGTAATTTTTGGAATTAATATGTGAGCGTGGCAAAGGAAAATGTGTTTGGTTGATTTCAGTCAAATTGGATCGACCAGAAAATGGTCATTTTTCAAAGGTCTCAGAATTCGACGAAATCAGTTTTGTTGGGACCATATCGTCCCAACATAGCTAGATAAATTTTTCGAGAATTTTTAGTATTATTATGTGGCCCCGACAAATTAAAATGTACGTTTAAAATAGAATTTGAATGTTTTACATTTTAATTTGAAAAATAACTGACAGTAACAGTCGAATTGGCTTAGGAAACATATCCCATTATGTCTAGGATGGGGGTATTTAGCTAGGGGCAATAGTTATTGGGTTTGAATTGGTGCTCGTCTAATAAAACTCAAATTTTTGAAATAATATATATACCAACCAATCAAATTAATCCATTCATATTTTAATTTTCTAAAAAAACAAAAAAAAAAACAGACCCACTCGATTATCGACGACGGCCGTGTTCTCCCCTTCCTGACCATATTCCGGCCAATCCACTCCGAATTAGCCACTGCCCCTTTGGAACTTTTTGAAGAACTCCCCTCGAGCTTCAAATCAGTACCAATTTCACCTCGCTTCGTAGCCCCAGCGTTGAGAACCACCTTCTCGAAGATTAGAGCTTTCATCCGCTGCCATAGTTGATTCCATTAACCGAGTTCACCAGCGCCACCACCCCTAGGCGCGCGCTTCTAGGCTCTATCACGTGGCAGAGGTCGATCATCTTCAAGTGCAACCGTTTGAGTGCTAGATCGAAACCTAGTTTTGAACATTCAAAGAAGGTATACGGCCTTTGTCTTTGAAATAGAAAATAACACTTCTAAGTGTTGCAAATCATGATTTTCAAATAAAAATCATATCTTTTTGCCATTTTAATGAAATTCGATGAAACAGAGAACATCAGACTCGTAGCGACATCATCTACATTTTAGAAGAAGCTAGAACGTGTTCCGATCTCGCTACAAATTTCAAAAGGATTAAAATCAATGTGAGACATCTAAATTCAATATGGAATGGAAATGCGTTGTATAAATTATATGAGTGAAATATAAACTATATATGCGTTGTACACCACGTGCATGAGCGTAGAATAAGTTATATGAGTGATGTATAAATTATACATGCGTTGTAAAAATCATATACGTGTTGAAATGGAAATGAAATATATTTATATATGTATACATACTCCCCTCATCCACAGACCATGGACGATATGAATTGATTGTGATTGACGTGAAATTAATTGATAATGCGAATGGTTGAAAATTTGTTGAAATGCGAATGGTTGGAAATAATTGTTTGTGGTTGAAACAATGGGAATTATTGTGGAAAATTCATATGATATGAAACTTATCTTAGATCATTTAGATAAACCCCTTATGGAACGCCGTGAGCCCTAAGGTAGTGCGAGGAGCCGTACTCGGGACGGTGCCGGTTTTTAAACCCCTACCGTTATGCTGCCGAAATTTTCAGTAATATCTATGTGTTTGGATTATTTTCATGTATTGAATTATATTCATGTGTTGAGTAAATTGTTTAGATAATAAAAATCACATTTTTATTATGCGTGTGGAGTATATGAAGTCTGCATGTATGATATATTCATATGTTGAGATATTCATGTGTTGAATAAATTGTTTGAAAAGTAAAAATCACATTTTTATCATATATAGAGACTATATAAAATACTAAAATAATTTTAACTTCAAAAATATCATTTTTATCTTATTTACGAAGTATATAAAATATTCGTGTTTCAAATAAATTGTTTTAACGATAAAAATATCATTTTTATTATATGTATGAACAAATTAAAATATTCATATGTTGAAAAGGATTCATGTGTTGAATGAAAGGATTGAACAATAAAATTAACATTTTATTATGAATATGAAGTGCTAAAAATATTCATGTGTGAAATAAATATTTTGACCAATAAAAATATCATTTTTATCATGTATACGACTCACTAGAAATAACATGTGTTGAAACATCTTTTTGTTCGCCAAAAATAACATTTTTATCCTATGTACGAAGTGTTAAAATAACCGCGTGTTGAAATAAATATTTGTTCGCTAAAAATATTATTTTAGTTTAGTTCTGCATATATATATATATATATATATATATATATATATGTATGTATGTATGTATGTATATATATATATGTGTGTGTGTGTGTGTGTGTGTTGAACAGGAATATGGATTAGCTGTTGAGTAAAGAATATATTTGCGTGCCCGACAAATAGGTAAGCCTTAATGAGTTGGCTACGCAATCTTATTATTATATAAACTCTTGTGAATGCCATTGGATGCGGAGTGCTTGTTGTTCTGTGTGAAATAATAAACGTCGTCAAAGGATAGTAATAATTAATTTTGAAATACACTACATGGCATACTTCTTGAAGATAGCATACCCTATCAGATACCACATAAGCATTTGGAGCTTATGTGACGAGGTGGAAGATTTACTATACTAGCGAGAGGCTTGTATGGCGATGACTATATTTCAGGTTGAACTGAAGACTGATATGGACTATATAAAATATAACGATAAATTGCCAAGTAATAAAAACCCCACATGGGTCTGGAGATGGCAATAAACATGTATCTCTAGTCATTAAGGAACAAAAACCAATTATAGGGTGATGAGAATTTATTCTCTGGAGTTATGATCAATACACAACTCCGCCTGTGTAGTTTTCTATGCAGCCTGTCCCAAGCCAGGGTAAAAGAGGAGGGTTGTGATAGGCTTGGCGAGCCAACGTAAAAACTTAGCCTCTCTTATGGATATGGAACCTTATGATATATCGTTAGGGCGTAACCCACTTAGCGACGCGCTATATCGAGGCTCGGATATGGTGTTAAATGTGCAAGGGCTGGGCCGCCATTCTCTTAGTGGCGCGCTACACCGACGCCCCGGTGTAGTGATAAGTGAGCAAGGGTCCTAGCATTTTTCTCGGCAGATGCGAGGGGCAAGGAAGCTAGTCGATGATAGTAGGGTTCGGTTAGGTAGTTGGAATGTAGGGTCCTTAATAAAAAAATTAAGAGAGATAGTGGATACTATGATTAGGAGACGGGTTAGCATCTTGTGCGTTCAAGAGACTAAATGGGTGGGTCAGAAGGCGAAGGAGGTGGAGAACACTGGCTTCAAATTGTGGTACACGGGAGAAGTACATAATAAGAACGGGGTAGGCATATTGATTGACAAGAACCTTCAGAACAATGTGGTTGACGTCAGAAGACGAGGGGATAGGATCATCCTAGTTAAGCTAGTAGTCGTCGAGGCAGTTTTGAATGTCATTAGCGCATATGCCCCACAGGTAGGTCTAAGTGAAGAAGCCAAAAGGAAGTTCTGGGAAGACTTGGATGTCATGGTTAGGAATGTGCATAGTAGCGAGAAACTTTTTATAGGAGGAGACTTCAATGGCCATGTTGGCTCATCTAGCGGGGGTTTTGAGCGAGTGCATGGTTGTTTTGGATTTGGCAGTAGGAACCAAGAGGGCGAAGATATTTTGAATTTTGCTCTCTCTTTTGATCTCATGATTGCTAATACCTTCTTTAGAAAGAGGCAATCACATCTGACCACCTTCAGTAGTGGCCAACAGACTAGCCAGATTGACTTTGTCCTAACTAGAAGAGATAGTAAACGAGATTGTGTTGATTGCAAGGTCATACCTGGAGAATGTGTCGTCTCACAACACCAGCTGTTGGTATGCGTGTTTCGTCTTCGGGTGGTGAAGGATAAGAGAGCGAAGATTAGCAGGACGAAATGGTGGAAACTCAAAGGAGATGCTTCACGGGTGTTTGAAGATAGAGTGATGGGAGAAGGAGCTTGGAATGTGGAAGGAGAAGCAAATGTCATGTGGAATGCGATGGCAACTTGCATTCGGAGAGTCGCCACTGAGGTATTTGGGATAACAAGAGGAAGCAAGCGAGAACCCAAGGATTCGTGGTGGTGGAATGACGAGGTGCAAAAGGCTATCAAAGAGAAGAAGGAATGCTACAAATGCGTGTACCGTCATAGAAGCGAAGAGAACATGCATAGGTACAAAGTGGCAAAGAAGACTGCAAAGAGAGCAGTGAGTGAAGTAAGGGGACGAGCGTACGAAGATTTGTATCAAAGGCTAAGTACAAAGTAGGGTGAAAAAGACGTTTACAGAATAGCTAGGCTACGCTAGAGGAGGACAAGGGACTTCAATCAGGTTAAATGCATTAAGGACGAGAATGATATACTTTTGGTGAAGGAAGATGAGATAAAGAATAGGTGGAGAGAATACTTTGATAAGCTGTTCAACGAAGAAAGTGATAGCTCTTCTATCGAGTTGGAAGACTTAGCCGATAGCACCAATAAACATTTTGTGCGGAGATTTCAAGAAGCTGAGGTAAAGGGGGCGTTGAAACGTATGAAATCAAGCAAGTCGATAGGGCTTGATGATATTCCTATTGAGGTGTGGAGATGCTTTGGAGATGCAGGGATAAAATGGCTAACTAAGTTGTTCAACAATATTTTCAAATCAAACAAAATGCCAGATGAGTGGAGGAGAAGCATTTTAGTTCCAATCTTCAATAATAAAGGAGATATTCAAAGTTGCACAAACTATAGAGGAATTAAACTTATGAGTCATACAATGAAGATTTGGGAGAGAGTTTGCGAGCAGCGTTTGAGGAGGTTGACAAGTGTCTCTAGGAATCAATTTGGTTTTATGCCTGGAAGGTCAACCACTGAGGCGATTTTCTTGGTTAGGCAACTTATGGAGAGATACAGGGAGCAAAAGAAAGATCTCCACATGGTTTTTATTGACCTGGAGAAAGCTTATGATAGAGTACCGAGGAGGGTTATGTGGTGGGCGCTAGAAAGGAAGAGAGTGCCATCAAAGTATATTACCCTTATTAAGGATATGTACGAGGGGGCTGTGACTAGTGTTAGGGCATGCGATGGTGAGACCAGAGGCTTTCCAATTAACATAGGGTTACATCAAGGTTCGGCTTTGAGGCCCTATATTTTTGCATTAGTGATGGATGAAATCACAAAATATATACAAAGGGAGATTCCCTGGTGTATGCTCTTTGCCGATGATGTTGTGCTGATTGATGAAAGTAGAATAGGGGTTAATCGACAATTGGAGTTGTGGAGGGAGACCTTGGAATCAAAGGGTTTCAGGCTTAGCAGAACTAAAACAGAGTATATGAAGTGTGAGTTTAGCAGTGTCAGGTCAGATGACGGAGATGTTATCCTGGCCGGTAGAGTAGTACCCAAGAAGGAATCGTTTCGATACTTAGGATCTATGTTGCAGTTTGATGGAGAGATTGATGAGGTTGTTAGTTTTAGAATTCAAGCAGGATTGGTGAAATGACGACTAGCATCTAGCATGATCTATGATCGGAAGATTCCTCAGAAGCTTAAAGGAAAGTTCTATAGGACAGCAATCAGACCTGCAATGTTATATGGTGCAGAATGTTGGCCTACAAAGAGACAACACGTCCAGAAGATAAGTATAGCAGAGATACGAATGCTGCGAGCTGTGGGCATACCAGACGAGATCGGATTAGAAATGAGGATATTCGGGAAAAACTTGGAGTTGCACCTACTGAAGAGAAGTTAGTCCAATACCGCTTGAGATGGTTTGGACATATCCAACGTAGATCATACGATGCACCTGTACGCACTGGAATTCTAGGCCGCGCCGAAGGCCCAAAGAGAGGTAGAGGTCGACCTAAAATGACATGGGAGGAGATAATAAAGAGAGATTTAAGTAACTGGAGTTTATCGGAAGAGCTGGTAGTTGATAGGAGTGCATGGAAATTGGCAATCCATGTACCAGAACCATAAGTTTTTTTTCAAAAAAAAAACTTTATTTCATGTTTACTGAACCTTTTTACTTTTTATAACTATTTTAGATTTTATTTCACTTTTATTTAACATTTTTAATAATTATAATTATTATTATTTAAAAAAACCCTTTATCGGACGATTTTTTATTTGATTGGTTATTTTAAACCCTTTATATGTATATATTATTATCATCATTATTTATTTTATTTTATTTTAATTTTGGGTTCCATATCTAGCCAACCCCAACTTGTTTGGGATATATGGCTTTGTTGTTGTTGTTGTAGCTATAATCTATACACACTCCCCTGTGGACACCGGAATATATCACTATAAATGTGTGCATGCTTTTTAGGATTTATTGGGTGACTAGTACGGCCCAACAAATTTCCAAACCCCTCCCCATACAAAGGAGGTTATGACAAAATTTTCTGAAATTTAAAGGCATTAGAGAAATATTTGAAGTGAAAAACGATATGAAAATCGTCAAATGAATTATATTTATATATATGTATATATTAAATAAAACGAATAACGATGCTACAGTTTGTATTTTGAAATCTAACTTTAAACGATTATACCGAGAGATCCAACCATCGGATTTTCCCGAAACCAGAACTGTTGGGTTTGCTTTGGAGAGATCTTTCCAATGGAATCAACTTCGTTAAGTTCTGACGGTTAGATTTTGAGAAATGTGTAAATCAAAATTAGAGAAAAACAGTGCTAGGGCCACGTTATGGCCTGAAATGTCGTTTAATTAAATGGCGCGATTTTTAAATAAATAAAAATAGCGATATATCGTTATAAAATATTGTAGGCGATATGGAATGGAAGTAAACCGATTCTACTTGGTTTGCTTGATATTTGATGGTTGAATGTGTTTGACATTAAAATTATACAAAGAACGTAAATGTGGATGTCGAATAATTTAACCTTGGACAGAATTTATTTGAATTCTAATATACGTGAATTATTCGAAAAGGCCGAGTAATTCTCATTTCAAATAATTGATCGACGAATAAATGTCGAAGATATGAAGACGGTGCAAGACCGGTGATCTTCACATCATGTAGATTACTACTGATGCCTTTGAGATGGGTAGCTCCCTTGACGAGGTTACAGTGGTAGTAGTCTGAACATACTTGTTGGTCATCCGGATATGCGAGGGCCTCTCTCCTGTATTGGACATACAGGAGTAGGAATAAGGTGCCTCCGGTTTCGTTCAGACCCAGAACGGACTTGTAAATGGATGTGTGTCTGACGTGTATTATGTGCTGTATTCGTTGATCTCTATTAAATATGCATCTGTTCGGCGGCGGAGAATTTATTCTCTTGCTTAACGCCCTTCTCTGAGACATACGAGCTCAGAGGTTGTATATCGGTAGACATCAGTGGTATGGTGTGGATTGAAAACGTGGCATGCAAATGACCAAGGCTTTTGTTGAAAAGCAAAGTCTTGTGGTTGATGATCAAAGCACAGCTTTATAGCGGTATGCGTCGAAAACGGGATCGTGACTGCAGGGAGTGCACGACGTTTCTTTCTAGCTATGGGTGGTGTCAATGTTTTACTCGCCCTGACATTGTTGATTATTTTACCCTTTATGGATGTTGGAATGCGGGGCGCCTCGGATATATCGGTCTCTATGGAGCCGATGGATAGGTCCAATTGGACTGGGAAACGTGTGTTCAGGAATAACTAATCCTCAAACGTAAGAGTGGGTCGGCCTTGAAGATCCAGGGGTTGCCCAGAGTGTGCAGTCCTGAGGCATTTGCTAGAGTGTCTCGAAGCGGTGAGGAGCCATTCCTGGCCTCGACTCATGATGGAATCCAAATTTCCAATACGAAATTACGGATTTGATTGTAACTTATATATGGCGACATAGTAGATGGTAGCTATGTTGTCTAGCATTGATATTTATGATTGAATTTTCTTTTGAAATGTATATGACACTAGTAATAATATCAAATGATTTTGATTACACGTATGAAGCATATTTTGGCCATTATATGATAAAACTCTATCCTTCGGTTTGCATTGCATTGTGTGATGGGACTTGAGTCTTCTAACGGCTTCATTTTTATAAAAAAGAATTGCGTTGATTCAAAAGGTTTACTTTATTTCATGCACTGGCAATCACTGGAGTAAACCCGTTCCACGAAAGTGGCGTGGTCCTATGATTTGCCTTGTTATTGTTGTTTATCCAGTTAAGTAGATTTCTCATACCAGTCCCATGACTGACTCGTAGTTTGTTTCACCTTGCAAATTCGGGTGCCCTTATTTTCACACGGGCAGCCTAGTGACAGGTAACAGGGTATATTTTGGCTTTTGCACTACAGCATGGAGTGCACCTTTTGGGTTGTATGGCGAGGACTTAACTTCTCATTATTTTGGCTATTTGATATTCCTCCATTAGTACCTTATGTATATGATTCCGCTTATCGCGATGTAGACAGATTTACTTCTATTATGTATCTATGATGTATATGTACCAGTGATCTTGATGTAGACTGATCATTTCCTTTTATGCACTAAGTTGTATCCTACACTGTGTTACTCTGATGTTATTACATATTATGATTCCGTTGTCATATTGATGTAAATTATTCTATTCTTTGTTTATGCTATTATATGTTCTCCGCTAATGATGATTAACGTGTTATATTCCAATGATTATCCCTAATTCCGTCGTACGGAGTTTTGAGATCGTCACAGGTGGTATCAGAGCTTTGTTTAATCTTAGTTTTGGAATTTAACACATCACCTCATCAAGATAGGATCAGTAGTGTTATAAGACGAGTAGCTCATTAGAGATAGAATTAGTAATGTCCTAGAATGAGCTAAGCAGAATAGCAAAATAACTTGATCAGTACATCATTATCTTTTCATATATTCTTCTGCTTTTACCATAACTTAAAATTATCATTTCCGTGAGCTTGACTCTTTTCTTTCTTGTACAGAACTTAACTTAGATTGCTACACGAGCAGCTGTATCTAGAGGTAGAGGAGGCCGAGGTGGAGGATGGGGGAATATCCCAGTTGTCCCAAAGCCTTTGGTTCAGTCACCGCAACCCCCTCGGCCGTTTGAGTTAGACCGAGTGGGAAAGACATATAGGAATCTGGGAGGCAAGCCATTTTTGGGCACTAGTACTGCAATTAAAGCCTTGGGTTGGTTGAACACTTGTGAGAAGATCTTCAGGGGCATGGGTCTTGAGGATCAGAGGAAAAGCTTTATGGGCGCTTGGCTATTACAGGACGAGGCCAACTTTAGTGAGATTCCATCACCTAAAATGAGGAAGAGATAGAGATGACATGGAATGAATTCAAAACACTATTCAAAGAGAAGCTCGTTCCAGAACAAGAGATGGAGCGCTTGCATGATGAGTTTGCCAATCTCCAGCAAGGAGATCGCACCATCCAGGAGTGCCTCAATAGGTTAACTTAGTTATCCAGCTACGCCCCAGAGCTTGTTCAGACTGTGAAGGAAAAGAATAGGAGGTTCATTCATGGACTTCAACGCAAGTATCAGGATAGGGCAATGAGCCATGTTAATCTTACATTCGCCAAGATGGTGGATATGGCTTGCAATTATGAGAGCCTGGATATGAAAAACATGCAAATAGTCCGCACAAAGAATTAGGCGGGAAATAAGCGCAAGACTTCAGAAAGTCAGCCCGAATCCAGCAACACAGCAGCTAATGCCAAGCCACAGACGAATAGGCCACCCAAAGGAAGCTGCTACAACTGCGATCAAGCTGGCCATTACTCCAATGTATGCACTGCTCCAAAGCGGCAGAAGACTAATCAACCCAGCTCGAGCCAGAACCCCCGCAAACCTGTTAAGTGTTTCAACTGCCACCAAACTGGGCACATCAAAAGAAACTGTCCTTTACTGAAGAATTCACAGGTTGCACATGTATACGACGGGGCGAATCCGCCAGCTATTACTGATGGGACAGGTAAACCCGACGTTTTGGGAGGTACCCTTACTATTAAAAATATTCCTGTTTTCATACTATTTGACACCGGTGCATCACAAAGTTTTATTGCAACTAACAGTGTTAATAAGTTAAAGTTAAAACTAAGAAAGCTCAAGGAATCGATAAGAGTTCATAATCCGATAGGAGGTTCTCTTATTCTCAGTACATATTGTAAAGTGCCTGTTTTGTATTCTTGTTACCAGTTTTCTTTTAAATTGATCGCCACGAATTTTCCTGAGTTTGATATTATTTTAGGGCTGGATTGGTTAACGAAATCTGAGGCCGAAATTGATTGTGCGGAAAGAATAGTAAAAATTAAAACAAAGCTTTGATATATTACTATACCGTGCCATGGTTTAGATCCTAATAGAAAAGAGTTTTGGTCTGCAATAGAAGTTATTCCCTCTTTATTATAAAAGATTCCTATTGTTAAAAACTATGCAGATATGTTTAAAGAAGTCGAAAGCTTACCTTCGCAAAGAGAAATTGAATTCCGAATCGATCTAATTTTGAATTCCAGGCCAGTAGTGCATTCAATTCGAAGAATGAAATTAAAAGAAAAAGAAGAATTGGGTGATCAAATTCGACAACTTTTATTGAAAGGTCAGATCAGACCCAGCTTTTCTAATTGGGGTGTCGCTGTAGTGTTTGTTCCTAAGTCAGACGGTACTCTCCGATTGTGTGTTGATTACCGAGACCTCAACAAGTAGATGCTCAAGAACAAATATCCATTACCCCGCATCGATGATTTGTTGGATCAATTGAATGGAGCACGAATATTTTCCAGAATGGACATAACTATAGGTTTCCATCAACTGAGAATTGCGGAAGAATGTGTTCCTTTGACAGCTTTCAGAGGTCCAGACATATTTCATGAGTGGTTAGTAATGCCGTTCGGCTTGTGTAAAGCTCCAGCGTACTTCGTCGATTTAATGAATAGAGTGTTCAAATAAGTCTTGAATAAATTTGTTCTAGTATTCATCGATGATATTTTAATCTACTCTAAATCAGAAAGCGAGCATGAAAAACACTTAGAACAAGTGTTGGGGATTCTGAGAAAGAATGTATTCAAAGCTAAATTCTCTAAATGTATCTTCTGGCAGGAGGAAGTGAAGTTCCTTGGCCACGTAGTGTCAAAGAAAGGAATTTTTGTAGATCCAAGCAAAAGTACAGCAATTCAAGAATGGAAGCAGCCTACTACACCCACGAAAGTCTAAAGTTTTCTGGGATTGGCTAGTTATTATCGGAAATTCATTAAGGATTTTTCGAAGATATCCGGTTTATTAACCAAGCTTACAAAGAAGCACGAAAAATTTAAGTGGACTCCCGAATGTGAGGAAGCTTTCCAGGAACTGTAATAAAAATTGACAACTGCTCCAGTATTAACAATTATCGATGGCAATCAGGATTTGACGGTTTGGACGAATGCTTCTATCAGAGGACTTGGTGCAGTATTAATGCAAAGAGACTAAGTAGTCATTTATGCTAGCCGTCAGTTGAAGCCGCATGAGAAGAATTATGCAACTCATGATCTAGAATTATTGGCCAACGTGTTTGCTATGAAGATATGGAGGCACTATCTACTTCGTGATAAATTTGAATTATATAATGATCATCAATCATTGAAGTATTTGTTCACCCAGAAAGACTTGAATAAGAGATAACAGCGTTGGCTAGAATTTCTTGTAGCGTACGATCTATATATTTTGTATACGCCGGGGAAAGCCAATGTGGTAGCGGATGCACTTAGCAGGAAAACCGCAATCATCGCCAATCTGATAATCACACCGTCGTTGATTGATAAGATCTCTATACTTCAGAAAATGATGAATTTATTCAGAGGATTGGAAAGAAGATCAAGGAGGGTGAACCCTCGAGTTTCCAGATTGATAACCAGGGAGTTCTGAGGTTGAAAGGCCGAATTTGCATCCCCAATATTTCTGAGCTCCGAAAAGAAGTGATGGATGAATGTCACAAGTCCAAACTGAATATCCATCCGGGTATGAGCAAAATGTATAATGACCTCAAACACACATTCTGGTGGAGGGCAATGAAAAGGGACATTTATATATATGTTAGCAGGTGCTCTACTTGCCAACTAGTCAAAAGCGACCAACAGAAACTGGCCGGATTATTGCAACCGTTGGAAATCCAAATTGGAAGTGGGAACAAATTTCTATGGACTTCATAGATGGTTTACCCCGAACCAGGAAAGGAAATGACAGTATTTGGGTGATCGTAGATCGTTTTAAGAAGACCGCCCATTTAATACCTGTCAGATCCAATAGAACCGCTCAAAGTCTAGTGCAGATTTATCTCAAGGACATTGTCAAGCTACATGCAGTGCCGATCAGCATAGTCAGTGATAGAGATCCACTATTTACAAGCAAATTCTGGGAGGCATTTCAAGTAGAACTAGGGACAAAGCTGAACCTGAGCACCGCATATCACCCTCAGACAGATGGCCAAACTGAGAGGATGAACCGTATTCTAGAAGATTTACTTCGGTCTTGCATTATTGACTTTGGCAGATCATGGGAAGACCGCCTGCATTTGGCAGAGTTCTCATACAACAATAGCTATCAGGCAAGCTTGAAAATGTCGCCATTTGAAGCATTATACGGTAGACCATGCAGATATCCTGCATGTTGTGTAGAACCTGACAATAGACTTGTATCGGGGCCCGATATGATTCGCGAAGCTTCAGACCAAGTCGATTTCATCAAGAAACGATTACAAACAGCTCAAAGCCGACAAAAAAGTTATGCGGATTCTAGAAGAAGAGACTTAGCATTTGCTGTTGGTGATTATGTTTATTTGAGAGTTTCTCCGATGAGAGGAGTAATCCGATTTGGTAAAACTGGGAAGTTGGCACCCAGATTTATTGGTCCCTTTCCTATACTTGAACAAATTGGAACTCTCGCTTATAGGGTTCAATTACCTGATTGGTTGCCGGGAGTACATAATGTGTTTCACTTATCTCAACTTTGAAAGCATGTGCATGACCCAGATCTTGTTGTAGAAGGAGCAGCGCAATAGGACTTGGAAATTACTCCAGAATTAGCAGTCAGAAGAGAGCCGATAAAGATTATTGGCAAAAAACTAAAGAGCTAAGGAACAAGAAGGTTCATTTAGTTAAAGTGGAGTCGAGATCCTAGAGACTGTACTTGGGAGATAGAAGAATGCATTAAGTAAGCTTATCCCAATTGCAGAGTGGACATCTCTGACTAACTCCGGTGCAAGGTACATTTACAATACTTTGCCTTTCCCTTTTTTTTCCTACTTTACTGTTGTTTCCTTTTCAGGGACGAAAAGTTTTAAGTGGGTGATATTGTAACAACCCGGAAAATACGAGCCAATTTAAAATTTTAAATTTGGTTATTTAAATGAATTTGGAGTAATTGAAATAAAATATTTCAATTAAATAACGAGTTAGAAATAATGCGACAGTTTAAAATTTTGAATTCGAAATTTGACTGAACGTACAGGATGAAAAATAAAACGAATTTTAGCGAAACTAAAAATATTTAAATCTGTTTAAGAATATCTTTCTAACGAATCTGAAAAATCGAAATTTCATAGCGGGAATCAAAAGTTATGGCCAGATGAATATTCAGAATGGTCGCTATAGAATAAATGTAGCCCTTGAAATTGACATTTTGCAAACGACCTCCATTTTTGACGAAAACACTTTTGTTGGATCCGTGATATCAATTTATTGCTAGGTTTCAAATTCCATAATTTTTGGAATTAATATGTGAGCGTGGAAAAGGAAAATTTGTTTGGTTGATTTTAGTTAAATTGGATCGACCAGAAAATGGCCATTTTTCAAACGGTCTTAGAATTCAATGAAATCAGTTTTGTTGGGACCGTATCGTCTCAACATAGCTAGATAAATTTTTTGGGAATTTTTAGAATCAGTATGTGGCCCCAGCAAATTAAAATGTACGTTCAAAATAAAATTTGAATGTTTTATTTTAATTTGAAAAATAACTGATTGTAACAGTCAAATTGGCTTACGAAACATATCCCATTGTGTCAGGAATTGGGTTATTTAGCTAGGGGCGATAGTCATTGGGTTTGAATGGGTGCTCGTCTAATAAAACTCTAATTTTTGAAATAATATATATACCGACCAATCAAATTAATCCATTCATATTTTAATTTTTTTTAAAAATAAAAAATCCCCCAGACCCTCTCGATTACCAACGACGGCCGTGTTCTCCCCTTCCCGACCATATTCCGGCCAATCCACTCCGAATTAGCCACTGCCCCTTTGGAACTTTTTGAAGAACTTCCCTCGAGCTTTAAATCAGTATCAATTTCACCTCTCCTCGTTGCCCCAGCGTCGAGAACCACCTTCTCGAAGATCGAAGCTTTCAGCCGCCGCCACAGTCAATTTCTTCCACCGAGTTCACTAGCGCCACCACCCCTTGGCATGCGCTTCCAGGATCTATCACGTGGTAGAGGACGATCATCTTCAAGTGCAACCGTTTGAGTGCTAGATCAAAACCTAGTTTTGAACATTCAAAGAAGGTATGCGGCCTTTGTTTTTGAAATAGAAAATAACACTTCTAAGTGTTGCAAATCGTGATCTTCAAATAAAAATCATATCTTTTTGCTATTTTGACGCAATTCGATGAAACAGGAAACATCAGACTCGAGCAACATCATCTACATTCTAGAAGAAGCTAGAACGTGTTCCGAGCTCGCTACAAATTTCAGAAGGATTAAAATCAATGTGAGACATCTGAATTCAATATGGAATGGAAATACGTTGTATAAATTATATGAGCGAAATATAAATTATATATGTGTTGTACACCACATGCATGAGCGTAGTATAAGTTATATGAGCGATGTATAAATTATACATGCATTGTAAAAATCATATATGTGTTGAAATGGAAATGAAATATATTTATATACACACACACATATATATATATACTGCCCTCGTCCACAGACCATGGACGATATGAATTGATTGTGATTGACGTGAAATTAATTGATAATGCGAATGGTTGAAAATTAGTTGAAATGCGAATGGTTGGAAATAATTGTTTACGGTTGAAAGAAATTGTTTGTGCTTGAAACAATGGGAATATTTATGGAAAATTCACATGATATGAAATTGATCTTAGATTATTTAGATAAGCCCCTTATGGAACGCCGCGAGCCCTAAGGTTGTGCGAGGAGCCATACCCGGGACGGTGCCAGTTTTTAACCCCCGACTGTTATGCTGTCGAAATTTTCAGTAATATCTATGTGTTTGAATTATTTTCATGTATTGAATTATTTTCATGTATTGAATTATTTTCATGTATTGAATTATATTAATGTATTTAATAAATTGTTTAGATAATAAAAATCACATTTTTATTATGCGTGTGGAGTATATGAAGTGTGCATGTATGAGATATTCATATGTTGAGATATTCATGTGTTGAATAAATTGTTTGAAAAGTAAAAATCACATTTTTATCATATATAGAGACTATATAAAATACTACTGTTTTAACTAAATAATTTTAACTTCAAAATTATTATTTTTATCTTATTTACAAAGTATATAAAATATTCATGTTTCAAATAAATTGTTTTAATGATAAAAATATCATTTTTATTATATGTATGAACAAATTAAAATAGTCATATGTTGAAAAGGATTCATGTGTTGAATAATAGGATTGAACAATAAAATTAACATTTTATCGTGAATAAGAAGTGCTAAAAACATTCATGTATGGAATAAATATTTTGAATGATAAAAATATCATTTTTATCATGTATACGACTCGCTAAAAATACACATGTGTTTAAACATATTTTTGTTCGCCAAAAATAACATTTTTATCCTATGTACGAAGTGTTAAAAATAACCGCGTGTTGAAATAAACATTTGTTCGCTAAAAATATTATTTTAATTTATTTCTCTATATATGTATATATGTGTGTGTGTGTGTGTTTTGAACAGGAATATGGATTAGCTGTTGAGTAAAGAATATATTTGTGTGCCCGACAAACAGGTAAGCCTTAATGAGTTGGCTACGCAATCTTATTATTGTATAAACTTCTGTGAATGCCATTGGATGTGGAGTGCTTGTTGTTCTGTGTGAAATAATAAACGTCGCCATAGGATAGTAACAATTAATTTTGAATATACTATATTGCATACTTCTTGAAGATAGCATACCATATCATATACCACATAAGCATTTGGAGCTTATGTGACGAGGTGGAAGATTTACCATACAAGCGAGAGGCTTGTATGGTGATGGCTATATTTCAGGTTGAACTGAAGACTAATATAGACTATATAAAATATAACGATAAATTGCCAGATAATAAAAATCCCATACGAGTCTGGAGAAGACAATAAACACGTCTTTCTAGTCATTAAGGCACAAAAATCATTTATAGGGTGACGAGAATTTATTCTCTGGAGTTATGATCTATACACACTCCCCTGTGGACACCGGAATATATCACTATAAATATGTGCATGCTTTTTAGGATTTATTGGGTGCCTAATACGGCCCAATAAATTTCCAAACCCCTCCCCGTACAAAGGAGGTTATGGCGAAATTTTCTGAAATTTAAAGGCGTTAGTGAAATATTTGAAGTGAAAAACGATATGGAAATCGTCGAATGAATTATATTTATATATATAAATTAAATAAAACGAATAACGACGCTGCAGTTCGTATTTTGAAATCGTAACTTTAAACGATTATATCGAGAGATCCGACCATCGAATTTTCCCGAAACCGGAACCGTTGGGTTCGCTTTGGAGAGATCTTTCCAATGGAATCAACTTCGTTAAGATACGACGGTTAGATTTTGAGAAATATTTAAATCAAAATTAGAGAAAAACAGTGCTAGCGCCACGTTATGGCCTGAAACGTCGTTTATTAAATGGCGCGATTTTTAAATAAATAAAAATAGCGATATATCGTTATAAAATATTGTTGGCGATATGGAATGGAAATAAACCGATTCTACTTGGTTTGCTTGATATTTGATGGTTGAATGTGTTTGACATTAAAATTAAATAAAGAACGTTAATGTGGATGTCGAATAATTTAACCATGGACAGAATTGATTTGAATTCTCATATACGTGAATTATTTGAAAAGGCAGAGTAGTTCTCATTTCAAATAATTGATCGACGAATAAATGTCGAAGATATGAAGATGGTGCAAGACCGGTGATCTTCACATCATGTAGATTACTACTGATGCCTTTAAGATGGGTAGCTCCCTTGACAAGGTTACAGTGGTAGTAGTCTGAACGTACTTGTTGATCGTCCAGATATGCGAGGGCCTCTCTCCTGTATTGGACATACGGAAGTAGGAATAAGGTGCCTCCGGTTTTGTTCAGACTTATAACGGACTTGTAAATGGATGTGTATCTGACGTGTATTTTGTGTTATATTCGTTGATCTCTACTAAATATACATCTGTTTGGCGGCGGAGAATTTATTCTCTTGCTTAACGCCCTTCTCTGAGGCGTACGAGCTCAGAGGTTGTATATCGGTAGACATCAATGGTATGGTGTGGATTGACAATGTGGCATGCAAAGATGCAAATGATCAAGGCTTTTGTTGAAAAGCCGAGTCTTGTGGTTGATGATTAAAGCATGGCTTTATAGCATAGCTTTTTGTATGGCATTAATTCGCGAGCCTCACACCCCGGTATGAGTCAAAAATGGGATCGTGACTGTAGGGAGTGCACGACGTTTCTTTCTAGCTATGGGTGGTGTCAGCGTTTTACTCGCCCTGACATTGTTGATTATTTTACCCTTTGTGGATGTTGGAATGCGAGGCGCTTTGGATATATCAGTTTCTACGGAGCTAATGGATACGTCTGATAGGACCGGAAAACATGTATTCAGGAATAACTAATCCTCAAAAGTAAGAGAGGACCAGCCCTGAAGATCCACGGGCTGCCCAGAGTGTGCGGCCCTGAGGCATTTGCTAGAGTGTCTCGAATCAGTGAGGAGCCATCCCTGGCCTCGACTCATGATGGAATCCAAATTTCCAATACAAAATTATGGATTTGATTGTAACTTATATATGGCGACATTGTAGATGGTAGCTATGTCGTCTAGGATTGATATTTATGATTGAATTTGCTTTTGAAATGTATATGCACTAGTAATAATATCAAATGATTTTGCTTACATGTATGAAGCATATTTTGGCCATTATAAGGTAAGAACTCTATCCTCCGGTTTGCGTTGCATTGTGTGATGGGACTTGAGTCTTATAATGGCTTTATTTTTATAAAAAAGAATTGCGTTGATTCCAAAGATTTACTTTATTTCATCACTGGAGTAAACCCGTTCCATGAAAGTGGCGTGGTCCTATGATTTTCCTTGTTATTGTTTTTTATCCAGTTAAGTAGATTTCTCATACCAGTCCCATGATTGACTCGTAATTTGTTTCACTTTGCAAACTCAAGTGCCCTTATTTTCACACGGGCAGCCTAGTGACAGGTAATAGGGTATATTTTGGCTTTTGCACTACAGCATGCAGGGCACCTTTTGGGTTGTATGGCGAGGACTTGACTTCTCAGTATTTTGGCTATTTAATATTCCGCCATTAGTACCTTATGTATATGATTCCGCTTGTCACGGTGTAGACAGATTTACTTCTATTATGTGTCTATGATGTACATGTACCAGTGATCTTGATGTACACTGATCATTTCCTTTCATGCACTAAGTTATACCCTACACTGTGCTACTCTGATGTTATTATATATTATGATTCCGCTGTCATATTGATGTAAATTATTCTATTCTCTATTTATGCTATTATCTTTTCTCTGCTAATGATGATTAACATGTTATATTCCAATTATTATCCTTAATTTCGTCGTATGGAGTTTTGAGATCGTCATGGTTATGTTATATTTAAAATATAAATATTAACATAATAGAAGTCCTTATAATAATAATACAGATTATATAGTTCGAGTCAGACTTGAACTTGAGATAATATAATGTATTAAATGTTATAATTCTTAAATGTCCCTAGTCAAGTTTTATTGTTTATATAGAACATCAATAAAACATTGAGACTAGTATGTTGATTGACTGATGATCACATCTCATTGATCATTAATATACATGATATTAATGTCTAGACATAAATACGTATTGGAGAATAACGTATTGGGCTGACCCAACATGAGAAAACTACATGGAATATAATTAACAGTACAATAAGTTATTCTCATGGTGAAAGTGATGTAATGGTCCTCAGACCTGAAATCAATATAATTTTGTTCGGGGATGTTTGTGTTTTGATATCATCAAAAGTTACTTGTAACAGAGTAGACAATAAAGGTGGTTGTTGGATACATCTCGAGTCGAATGAAAATTATGAATGATCTAAATGGAATTTAACTCTGTGATATATTTACTGTGATATCCATGGGCTTGTTAATTGATTGAGACTACGAAATGCATGGTCATGCTCAAATATTAATTTGTCTTGTATAGTCCACTCATCGATCAAGATAAAACGGATTAAATTATAAAAAGGGTGATATGTTCCATGCCTCGAGTCTAATCTTGGATATATTAGTTAAAAGGATCATACTACATTGATACACTAGTCACGGGAAGGTTGTATCGAATCATTGATCTTATTATAACTTGGGTAACAGCGATGTGTTGCTAGATACCGCTCACTATTTATAATTTAAACACAATTTAAATTATTGCCAATGTTATAATAACCTATAGGGTCACACACTTAGAACTTTATAAGGGAAGAATATATTTGGATATAAAATATCAAATAGTTGATATTTTACCGAACGTTGGAATTAGCAAGTCGGTTGGTTCCTATTATCATGGTTCACGTTCATTCTAAAGGGGATATTTTCTTTCATTTGAAATATAATACACGTTGACTCATTTTAATCAAATATCAGATCAAAAAATAAAAACCTTCTGAATGCCCCCCTTTCAATGAAGTCCAATTTAATGTCGGCTAGCACCAAAACTTCCTCTTCTCTTTGATTCGATCAATGAGGAACACGTTTGTGTGGATTAATCTATAGAGGTGTCGCCATTTAAAGGGGCTAGATTCGATTCGACCTGATTTCAATTTTGATTTCTCAGTTATACGTGTGGGTTGAAAACAAGAAGAAATGGTATACTGTTAACTCAAATTTCAAATTCAAGTATGAATATTATGGACGTTGATTTTTTTATTCCGCTGCAAACCGATCCTATTTTACTTTCAAAAAAGTGTGGGGGGAAATAAAAAAAGATTGTTACTTAGTTATTTAAAATGAGAGGTTAGCCTATTGGTATGTAGCGACAACCTGGATTCGTGCAAGATGACGACCTAATTGAGTTCCAGACTAAAGCGGTTCATAGTCTAGAGTTGTCGAGGTCGGACCGTGTTCGGATCCAATCATGAAAGTATTCCCATAAAATTATAATGCAAGATACGTTAAAGGTTGAAATTTTGATGTTAATGAATGGATACTAAAATATAAACACCATAATATTATGTAGCACCTCGTGTCTTTGGGTGTTATAATAAGGAAAATTGAACTAAAAATAGTAACTCATATTGATAGTAAAGTAATTTAATAGCAAAAATAACCTAAAGAAGTATTTGATTAATTAACTATAGGATATTTCAAAAAGTTAATTAAATACACCCTGATTAAAGAGAATACAAGAATATGAATTTTGAATGAAAAGAAAATTATACAAGGAAAATCAATCTGAAATTTGAACATTAAATGATAAGAATCTTGTACTCAAGCTCACTTTAGTTATTTATTGCCTCACTTGTTTTATATTGATATGTTTTTTATTGTTATATATTATCTCATGCACTGTGAGATACAGGACAGTTTCTGTGTAATTTTAGATTTTTTTTTCAACTTAGATGCTAACTTTACATTGTTCGAGCATTGTAATAGTGCAAGTGTTTAGCCTTTTTGAGTGTTGAAAGTGTAGGGTGGTCGTTCAAGACTGAAAGAAAATTTCTAGAAAAACTAAACTATAGGATAATGTTAATTATAACAAGCATGTTGTGCATTGTAAAACTGAACATAATGTTATTTAAACTTTCTTTTTGTATATGTAAATCTGAATATTGTTCTTCGATCAAAAAGGGACTTGGTGTCCTTCACCCTAGTCTTAAAAAAAAGTTGGCATTATTTCTATCTAATTACCCATATGTTATATTATATAAAATATTGTCTTTATAAATTTTGGTAAACAAATTATTATTTTTAGAAAACGTATTAGGAATATTAAAATGATTTATTTTCCAATGAATAGAACATTAATTAATATAACTATAGTTATATGAATTTCAAAACTGTCCAAAGTTTGTCAAAACAAAAATGATAAGCTGGTTTGAGCTATAGAGCTCAGATAAATGGGATAAATTTAATGAACAAAATAGATTAGGATAATGGGTTATTTTACGTTTTTTTTGTCTTAGACTATTGCATACAATTGATAGTCATACAAAATTTACAGTTATAACGAAGAAAGTTTGGATTTTTATCGTGGCAATATATGATTGATGTTTATAACTATATCCCTTGTATCCCAAGTAATTGTGTATGTGACTAAATATTATAATATTCGAGATACTACAAGTTTAAAAATATATTTTGTTAACATATAAAATTATTTCCTTAGCAGTTTTAGTATACAAATAGTTGACTAGCCTTTTGATAATAACTTTAGCTTTGTACTTGGACATATGAATCGCTCGTGGCTCGAGCACGGACTCGTACAAACTCGGATTGGACATTGAAACCAACGTTCGCTTGAAAAATAAGAAATTAACTCAACTAGGATCGATTGCCTTCGAGCATTGTCCAATCAATCAGAACAACCTGATTGACTTACTAGATCGCTTAATATTCACTTGATCGATCTCACACACGACACGGTTGAATCACAGAAAAAGGCATGTTCGCCATGTAACAACCCACATTTTTTATCGTTCAAATCGACAAAAAACCACACACGTCGACCCGAACAAACCATAAATACAGGCAGTTATTGGGGAAAGAAGAAAGGAGAGAAAAACAATTACAGAATCTCACAGCGGGAGGACAACATATAATACACAAATAGCAGTTTAAGAACAGTTGAAATATATATACATTGACTATCAGAGTTATGAATATAAAGGTTTCATCACAGGGCAGCGGAAATAAAATGCAGCAGAAATACATACATACATACATATATATATATATATATGTATGTATATATATATGATAGATATATACCAATCTTCGTCTTCGATCTCCAAGGCATAGTCATCTTCGGTAACTGCAAACGTCCGCTGACCCGAGCGTATTACATAAAAGAAAACATAACAAACACTCGGATCAGCACTGAATCATTCTCATATTAGTCGAATCAAAATACGAAATAACCTCAGTGTCATGGGTGCAGTAACTCAAGAGATGTACGGGATTTTTCCATCTCTCGAGGATCCGTTAAACTAATACTTACATAGTATAATACGCTATTATGATAGTGTCTATCCAGTAAAGTAAATATCATCAAAATAGCGTAAGTGGGATTACCATATTACCCTTACGCCGTTTATAGGCATCAACAGTCTATACAGTATCGTAAATTCACCGTACTGGTGTTATCAGAGGGCACTCCATAGAAGGCAATGCTAAATCAAAATCGTATGGGGCTCGATATGGATCAATATGACAAGGCACTCGAGGCAATGCCCAGGGTAGTATTCTACCAATTGCACTCCCGGATCGGTGGTAACGCATAGCAGCCACTACCGCCCACCTCGGAACACACTCCCAAAATCATAAAGGGGCCAAATCGTCATCATCATAGTCATAGAAATAGTATCGAAGAAGTGTGTCCGATCAAAGGTGCTACCTCAATTAGTCACGGTATAGCTCCTGTTTTAGTCATTTCAATTCTGACCCGAAGGTCAGGGCTATTTCATCATTGTTCATCTTCTTCGATTCAATAATCGCATTCGAGTCATCATACTCATTATGGATATGTCATAACGTTCACAGTTGTCAAAGTGGTATCGACACTAACAGAGAGTATGCCTTATGTTAACTCTGGTCTCTTTAACAACCAACCTTACATCTTTCCACATCGGTTAGTTTTTTTATATTTCACAAAGGTTCACTTCATATCAAAATATCATATTCTGTTTCGAACCAAATTTATATTCAAGAGTATGATTTCATATCAAAATGTCATATCATACCAAACCGGTTATATTCTAAATTAGAATAAATTTCCATATCCTTATGTTATAATCAAATAATATTTAAAAATTGACTTATATTAAAATAGAATATATTTTATCTCAAAGATTTCAAACTTTTCCAAATTGATTTATGTTCGAATTCCATTCGTATTCAAATAGAATATCTACTTTCACTTCAACTCATTTCAATCCCTTAGGAGGTCCATTTATATTCGAGTAGAATATAATTTACATTTCCATGTCAAAATCGGTTTAGAAATTGATTCATATTCAAATACAATAAAATTTATCTCAACTCCATTTGAACAACAATTTTGGATCCAAACACATTCCATTCAAAAGAAAATTACAATCATTTAACATAATTTGAAAAAAATAGATGCTTATAAAATAAAAATCTTTAAATAAAATGTATATATATATATATATATAGAATTATAATAGCTAGAACAAATAAGATAATTTAAACACCATGTATATACGTAATTTAAAAATTTTACTACTTAATTTATGTAATAAAATATAAAGAACAATTTAGTTGAAATAAAATAGTTTTATTGGAAAGTTTTAAATAAATAAATTTTAAGAAAATAAATAGTTATTTTAAATCAACAGTGTAATATATATAATAAATTCTTTAACTAAAATCGTTCCTTTCTTCCGAACTTCAATACTTGAATCTAACTCCATGCTCAATGGGGTTCATTAATTTCATATCTCATATTCAACATCGTTCAAAACAATCGATCGATTTCAAGAATTCAAATCTGTATTCAAAAACTGAGTTAAAACAACTCAAGATCCCTCGATTTCCATTATTCAAAAATTAAATTCCATGAGAATTTATTACCCTCAAATCTACTCCATAAATTTGAATAATTCCAAAACATATTCAAATCCCAATTTTAAAAATTTCTACTTTAGTTCGGGATAAATTCCTTAACCCTTTTTAATAAACCTTCCCAGTTTTCATACCTTTAAAGAAAATGGATTTATCGAGTATCGGCACATCTCTTTTAAATGAAAATCCCGACCAAATAACATTTAAATATTTGAAGTCATTTAACCAACCGATGTCTGTATATAATTATCTATCCAATGGCCAAGTGATATTATATTTAAATTTCTCGATATTTGAGGGATGGATCTATCATTTCAATCCAAATCAGGGTCACAGAGATTTATCATTTCACTCTGCATTCTTAATTTATTTCCATCGATGAATCCCCGGTTCATTGGATGCCCGTAACATCAAGGTGAAAAATTTGGGATTCATTGTCAAAAAAATGAACACATGAACATCCATATACTGAAGTAAGTAACATTTCAACAATAATCATTCAGTAATCATATCAACCAAGGCATTCATCACAACCATTATTTCCATGGTAAGTATTAGCTATGTCACTGGTTAACAAGTGTCGGTATCTTCTAACTAGAAATTTAATTGAATCTAAATAACTAATTATTGATTTCATTTCCTATTATACACTTGCATGTCAAATTTTAAGCAACACATCAACAATCAAACACAACCATGCAACCAAACTTATTTCATAATTCAATTTAATAAACATGAGAAGAATTCAGTTAGTCGTGAGTGAAGAATCACTCACCTTTTATTCTCTAGTTAGTCGAACACGCAACTAAAGCTCAAAATATTTCTATCTTCAAACACAGCCAAACCAATGCCAAAACGTCCGCAATTTCGCCACGATCCCAACGCAACAAACCATGCATAAATCCGAGTTCATATGCAAAAGTTATCAGCGTTTAATCATATTTGAATTTAAATATAGAAAAAATTATAAATAATTTCCTCACCCTATCCGTTGCTGACACGTCAGCAGGCCCCCATCCTCCATCTTCCCACTCCAGATCCCATGCTCAGCAACCAACGTGAAAACCCAAAAGTAAGGCCAACTTTGACCATCAATTTCACCTCACTTCGGCCATTAGAGGACCCAAGACCACCCTCAAACTGATGGGCTCTTCGAGCCGCACCTACCATACCCGAGACCTCGATTCCGGTGGTCATCCCTGCCATCGACGACGTGATGAACGCCAACGTTTTCTGACCTTCGAACCCCAAAATCTGACAAATCACTCAACGATTCAACCTCCGACCAACGCCATTAAACTCGTAGGAATCCCCTCTACAATACCCAGGCGCTGGATTCTTCGATTAAGCTTGGAATAAAAAAGCCCCGATTTGAATCCCAGGGTTTCGAAATTATGCAATTTTGACCGCAAATTCTAGCAACTCTGTCCACTGCATGTTGAATCTGAGAACACCCGTAGGTTTGTATCGTCGATAGCTTTGAATCGGTATATAATAATCTATGGTTTGAATATATTTGAATTTCAAAGCTTAGATTTTTATTTGGATCTAGGTTTAGAAAAATTGTTTCTGCCATTAGAGAGAAAGTTCGGTAGACGGAAAAATACGTATATTGAGAAATCGGCTGATAGAGTGGAAAGGAAATTCATATATATATATATATATATATATATATATATATATATATAGGAGGCCCAATATCACAACAACCAAATTATCTTGTTACATCGATTCTCTTTCGCACTTTCTCTCATAAGATCAGATTACAAGTCGGATTTTTACGAAAATTAAAATCCTACAATAATTCGCTGTTCCGGATCTAATGGAGCCAGTTTCGTCAAATTCCGAGGAGTTGCCAAAGCAGTAAAATTTCACTGTTAAATTAAACAATTAAAATATTCAATTATTCATTTAACTATTTTAATTCAATTTGAATATTCATTAAATTCAAATTTAAACCTTATTATAACTTCAATAAATTCAAAAAAAAATTATTGCATAGATTTTGAGTTTCCATATATGATTATTTACAAATTTAAAATTTTGAATTCCAAATTTAACTTAAACAGCTTAATTTCGATCATTTAACAAATAAAAATGGAAATTCCTTTTTAACTTAAATAACTTAAATTAATTTAATCCTTAAAAATATAAATTCCCAAATCCCAACATTCTCTAAACAAACTAAATTTGGAAAAAATTATTCATACTTAATTCAAACAATCAATATTATAAAAATCAACAAAATTTTATTTTTTATCTAATATTTTTTCCATTTATTTATTTAAATCGAAATTTAAATATACAGAAATATGGGATGTTACATTCTCCCCCACTTAAAATCTTTTCGTCCTCGAAAAGAGAATGAAATACGATATTGACCATATTCATACCTCCAAATCCTTATTTATAAAATAGTATTTATAAAATAAGTTATATGATTGAAAAAACTCATAAATTTTCTAACTTCCGAAATCCCGGGAAATTTCGGCAGCATCTCCTTTGCACGGAGAGGTCTGGAAAAAATCCCTGCATACATATAGACTCAAATGATCATCTCATCGTTCGATGAGGCATCCCAAAAATGGGGAAAACAAAAAAATATAAAACCACAAAACCAAGTAACTTTAGTACGTACCTCCTTTTGCGTTTATTTGCAAATTTTATTTACCTTAGCAAATTTAATATTTAGCACAAGTGAGCTCCAAGGCGTAGCGCGACTTCCTTACACCTGCTCCATACTCACATACGCATAAGAATCAAGCATATATACAATATATAGCAATGTATATAACTTATACAACATATATGGAACCTTTCAACAACAAAACCAACATGTTAGCAACCGGCCAGCAAACAAATCAATGATTATTACCCTATAAATGATGGAATTTGACAGGCAAAAGTTATAACATTTGTTTCAGGCTTTCGAATTGTCTGGATTCGTCGAATTCGGATAATTCGTTCAAAAGTTATGGCAGTTTTAGTGGAAGTGAATGCTTTAGCCCATACACACAAAATTGCAGTTCTGAATTGTTTAACCAGTTTTTACCCTTTTAAACATAAAATTTCAGCAAGCATATTAAGGAAAAGTTTTAGTTTACTTTCTGGCCTTTCCGAGTTGTGCTCGCACATCAAAATTCGACGCTCCGTTAGGAAGTTATGACCAAAACAACATTGGTATTCAGTTCAAATTTTTATTTTCTACGCATACAACTACGACTAGCTCTTGATTTTCAACCTAATAACATGAAAATTACACAAGGCCCTATTAGAAAGAGCTTTAGTTCAGGTTCCAAGGTTTCCAAATTATCCTAAATCGTCGAATTTCGATAAGCCATTCAAAAGTTATGATCATTTTCGTTTCAGCTTGTCGAATAGTTCAGTTTTCACATAACCGTCGATTTTAATTTATTTCAAGTTCAAACTTTCCGATCCCCAAAATTTTTGCAACTCTTTAACAATTAAAAAGTTTGTTATCATTTCATTTCTCGAGAAATGTATTCACATTCCATTTTCTTATTCCATTCCGATATATTATCCATTCGTTTTCTCGTTTCATTTCAAGCATTAATTTTAGTTAAAACTTGATGTCATTTTACTCTCCGAACTAACTTGATTGTATTGAATCATTAATTCATTTTCATGGATTGACTCTTCAAACTTCATTACTTATCCTTTCCTAAATGCTTAATTCTCAATCGATCTTTGCACAGTCACGTAAGTTAACCCTTATCGAGTCAATTCACTTAACTCGACAAATTTAGACTTATTCCTGTTTTCTAATGCTTGTTCATTTTATAAATGTTAAATCGTTATTCCTTCGGCCCTTTTTATATTCATTTGAATTTAGTTCTAAATCAACAATTTAAATTTCTCGAGTTTACTCCATTTATTCTTATTCGTTCGACTTCTTTCATTTCTCTAAGCTGATTTAATTTGATTAACTCCATGCAACTCAGATTTATTTTTATTTTTATTATATTTCAATATCTAGAATTTCCAAATTAGAATTCGTTTAATTATTATATTATTCTGAACAAGCCAAATTTTTATATTTGCATTTCATTTTCTTGTATTGGCACCTCGATTCATGCCTTTAACCATTTCCTTATTCTCTTATTCTCATTTCATTTTAAATTAAATATTATTCCACTTATTCAACTTAATTATTCGACTCTCAAATCTTGGTTCGAATTAAGGATGGTTCATAACTCAAACTTATACTTAGTTCTTAATCAATTATTATTCGATTTCCTAAGTTAACTTATTTTACTCGATTACTTTACAAAAATCAAGTATCAAGTTACATTTCATTTTTCATTGTTTATATGTAGATTTATAATCGATACATTGTCCAAATGGGGTCTAACCCATTTAGATTTTTATGCCTCCATTCTACTTGTACTCTAAATCCACCGCTTAAATTTATCGACCATCTCATCACCAACTAACCTAAATTCCTTTCAACTAAAATTATTAATTAGCCAAGTTATGGTTTCTCGCTTTTATTACGTAACCCAATATTCCAGTTCATTTTATTTGACTTAAGTAAAATTTTATTCCGTGGTTAATCCAATTCTCTAACACTTATATCGACCAACTTGGAATTCGCTAAGCTTAATTATCGCTCACACTTAAGCGTTTCAACGACCATTTCTTTTTCTTATAGTACTTAAGTCAGCTTCCTAGTTAAAATCTAAATTCTAACGAATCGAGTTACATTAATACATATCTTAACATTATTAGCTAAGGTGAACTTAAATACCTTGATTCCGGGTTTAAAAACCAAGTTTAAAATATTATCTGTATTTATGTTATTTTTATAGAAAACCATACCGTATAATATTTACATCAAAATCCCTAAATTAACAAAGAACATAGAATGTTTTCTCTTCTAGTTTAATTTAAACCCCAGTCTTAACCAACATATACTAATACCCTTATACAAAACCCATACTATAGGAAATTCAATCCAAACTCCTTTCAAACTAGTTATGGAAGTACGGAGTGGTCTCCCCACTTAAACTCTTCAAATCACCACCGATAATGCATGCACTCATTATCGAAGTTTATTTCTAAGGTCTAAGTAGAGATTTCACACTTAATTCATAAAACTTTTTGAATACCATTTCCTTTCGAAATACTTATAATACAATATTATTTCAAAATTTGACAAAACTATTTCAAAAGCACCCCAGGATCAAGTTTCAAGTTCATTTCTATTTCAATCACAAACCTTCTCACCCAATTATACTTAAAGGTATCGTTTCATTTCACATATTTTCTTAGACCATTTAAATTTCCGTTATTAAATTTATTATTGAATCAACCGTAATAGGTATTAACTTATATTATTACCTACTAATGACCAATGCTTACACTTAAAACCACTAATGGTATATATGATATATATAAAAGTATAATCGAAAACCCTATTATGTCATTCATTCTGATTGATTATATAGAAATTCCTATCGATTCTATAGATTCCCATATATCGACCAGAATCCATAAATATTCAACAGAACAAATCAACGCAATATAAACCAATTTATATCAAAATACAAGTACGTTGTCTCATATATCACTCAACCCATTCTAGGGCGTTTCTGACCCCATCTCAAATGAGTAAATTCCCAAATAGAGCCAAGGTTATCGCTAACCTGGCTCTGATACCAACTGTAATGACCCACATTTTTTATCATTCAAATCGACAATAAACCACACATATCGACCCGAACAAACCATAAATACAGGTAGTTATTGGGAAAAGAAGAAAGGAGAGAAAAACAATAATAGAATCTCATAGCGGGAGGACAACATATAATACACAAATAACAGTTTAAGAACAATTGAAATATATATACATTGACTATCAGAGTTATACATATATAGGTTTCATCACAGGGCAGCGGAAATAAAATGCAGCGGAAATACATACAAACATATATGTGTGCGTGATATATTTACCATTCTTCGTCTTCGATCTCCAAGGCACAGTCATCTTCGGTAACTGCAAACGTCTGCTGACCTGAGCGTATTACATAAAAGAAAACACAACAAACACTCGGATCAGCACTAAATCATTCTCATATTAGTCAAATCAAATTACGAAATAACCTCGGTGTCATGGGTGCAGTAACTCAAGAGATGTACGGGATTTTTCCATCTATCGAGGATCCGTTAAACTAATACTTACATAGTATAATACGCTATTATGATAGTGTCTATCCAGTAAAGTAAATATCATAAAAATAGCATAAGTGGGATTAGCATATTACCCTTACGCCGTTTATAGGCATCAACAGTCTATACAGAATCGTAAATTCACCATACTGGTGTTATCAGAGGGCACTCCATATAAGGCAATGCTAAATCAAAATCGTATGGGGCTCGATATGGATCAATATGACAAGGCACTCGAGGCAATGCCCAGGGTAGGATTCTACCAATTGCACTCCCGGACTGGTGGTAACGCATAACAGCCACTACCGCCCACCTCGGAACACACTCCCAAAATCATAAAGGGACCAAATCATCATCATCATCATAGTCATAGAAATAGTATCGAAGAAGTGTGTCTGATCAAAGGTGCTACCTCAATTAGTCACGGTATAGCTCCTGTTTTAGTCATTTCAATTCTGACCCGAAGGTCAGGGCTATTTCATCATTGTTCATCTTCTTCGATTCAATAATCGCCTCCAAGTCATCATACTCATTATGGATACGTCATAACGTTCACAGTTGTCAAAGTGGTATCGACACTAACAGAGAGTATGCCTTATGTCGACTCCGGTCTCTTTAACAACCAACGCTTACACCTTTCCATATCAGTTGGTTCTTTTATATTTCACAAAGGTTCGCTTCATATCAAAATATCATATTCTGTTTCGAACCAAATTTATATTCAAATAGAATATGATTTCATATCAAAATGTCATATCATTCCAAACCGATTATATTCTAAATTAGAATAAATTTCCATATCCTCATGTTATAATCAAATAATATTCAAAAATCAAATTATATTCAAATAGAATATATTTTATCTCAAAGATTTCAGATTTTTTCCAAATTGATTTATGTTCGAAATCCATTCGTATTCAAATAGAATATCTACTTTTACTTCAACTCATTTCAATCCCTTAAGAGGTCCATTTATATTCGAGTAGAATATAATTTACATTTCCATGTCAAAATCGGTTTAGAAATTGATTCATATTCAAATAGAATTAAATTTATCTCAACTCCATTTGAACAACTGTTTTGGATCCAAACACTTTCCATTCGGAAGAAAATTACAATCATTTAATATAATTTGAAAAAAATAGATGCTTATAAAATAAAATCTTTATATAAAATGTATACATATATATATATAGAATTATAATAGCTAGAATACATAAGATAATTTAAACACTATGTATATGTAATTTAAAAATTTTACTACTTAGTTTAAGTAATAAAATATAAAGAACAATTTAGTTGAAATAAAATAGTTTTATAGGAAATTTTTAAATAAATAAATTTTAAGAAAAGAAATAGTTATTTTAAATCAAAGTGTAAATATATATAATATATTCTTTAACTAAAATCGTTCCTTTCTTCCGAGCTTCAATACTTGAATCTAACTCCATCCTCAATGGAGTTCATTAATTTAATAGCTCATTTTCAACATCGTTCAATTTCAAGAATTCAAATCTGTATTCAAAAACCGAGTTAAAACTACTCAGGATACCCTAGATTTCCATTATTCAAAAATTAAATTCCATGAGAATTTATTACCCTCAAATCTACTCCACAAATTTGAATAATTCCAAAACATATTCAGATCCTAATTTTAAAAATTACTACTTTGGTTCGGGATAGATTCCTTAACCCTTTTTAATAAACCTTCCCAGTTTTCAGACCTTTAAAGAAAATGGATTTATCGAGTATTGGCACATCTCTTTTAAATGAAATTCCCAACCAAATAACATTTAAATAATTGAAATCATTTAAACAACCGATGTCTGTATACAATTATCTTTCCAATGGCCAAGTGATATTATATTTAAATTTCTCGATATTTCAGGGATGGATCTATCATTTCAATCCAAATTAGGGTCACAAAGATTTATCATTTCACTCTGCGTTCTTAATTTATTTACATCGATGAATCCCGGGTTCATTGGATGCCCGTAACTTCAAGGGGAAAAATTTGGGATTCATCGTCAAAAAATGAACACACGAACAACCATATATTGAAGTAAGTAACATTTCAACAATAATGATTCAGTAATCACATCAACCAAGGCATTCATCACAACCATTATTTCCAAGGTAAGTATTGTTGAATATATGATTTTTTGTTTGATGATAACAAATAGATTTTATTGATGTGTTTGATAGTGGAATAATAAGTATTATTGGTTAATAGTGCTTTACACAGAATACATGAAATTTACACAAGCATTTGTTATTCAATAATATTTATTTTATTTCACAAAACAATTATATACAAATTTCTCTTGGAACACTCATTTAGTTACATGACTTTTCAACTCACTTTACAAATGAACTCAATACAAATGACTTTACAGTTCTCTTTACACTTCATACACAACTCTCTGCTGGATAAACTCTGCTTTGCAGACTCTTACAATCCCAAGCTTCTTTTGCATCATCCTGAAATCTGTCACACAAAAGAAAATACACACAGTACACTGGAACTAAAATAAATACTGAAAAAATAAAATTTTACTTTTTGATTTTATTTTGTCTCAGATTCTTTGTTTGTTTTCTCATCATCTTTCAGACTTAAACAAGCCACGCCATAACCATACTGGTTTGCTAATCAGAACCAGCTGATTCTGACCAGCCTCAACACAGTACAGTTTGACTGCTGTTTTGTTTCTTTGTGTTTCAGGACAAGATAAAAATCAAAAGAGAAATGGAATAATACTTTGGTCCAGCAAATTCAAACAATTCAACATAAATGTACATAGGTTAGTGAAACTCAAAGGAAGCAGCAAACAAGTATTAAGCAAGTGCCAAGTGGTCACACACGTACACAACAGCATAGCAGTAAAGCATTTACACAAAGCAATGCACAGATATGATGAAAGCCTCAGGATACATGTACACAACTGTGTACAACATGTCAGAAACAGTTCGGGTGCAAAATGGCAAAACATGTCTGCAAAACACAAGTGTGTGAACTAACATGAACAGTGATGAATCGTGCAATATAGCACGAGCATATTACAAGTGGGACAAGGCAGCAGCGTGGTCATGTGAAGCAGCAATACATGGTGATACAGCTCATCATTCAAGCAAGAATGGAAGTACAAAGTTCATAGCAGCATTGACATAAGTGGCTCAAGCGCATAACCATGCATGATTAAGCAAGAATAAGTCTAACATGGCAGATTCAAGACAGTGGTACACAGCAGTCAAGCAGTTCATATATGGATGTATGAACAAGTGGAAATGGATGCAATGTGTATGGAAAATACACCATGATATGCACAAGTCGATGCAGCTCAGATTTACAATAAATGGGACAGCATAAACAAGCTTTTGGATGGTGATCAGGTTAAGCAAATGTTCACTGGAGCCAACATATATGAAGCTGCATACATGTTCAAAGACAAGGAGAAATTGCAGAATGAGTACAAGACAGTACAATGCATGTTCATTTATACGAAAGTGTGAATGATCAACTCAGTGCAAAGGATTTGTATATAAGCATGCATGATGAGGCAATCGACTTTATTCATGAAAATCACAGGAAGCAAATAAATTTTCCAGAAATCGATTTCAAGACAAAAGTTTTATTTCCAGATTTGGGAAAGACATAAATGATTTTCAGAACTGTTTTTGTTCAATCAGGGAATTATTTTTTAGCAAGATTTTATTTTTGTTTCCCTAATTTCCTCGAGTGTTCATAGCAAGGGAATCAATCAAGCAAATCTAGAAATTTATTTATGGCATCCAGGAAATATTTTTTTTAATTCTTTCTAGAATTGACTCAAGAGATCATTCCAGGGGTGAATTATATCTAAATTTCGTCAATGCAAACAAAGTCGACCAGATGTATCTTTTTCAGGAAACCAAATCATGTAAACAGGTCTCGGCAATAATTTTTGGCAAGAAATCATGTTAATTATTGATGGCAACAATTCAAGTACTTCAAGAGGAATCTATCTAATTCATTCAAAAGCCAACAATTCACGCTGATTTTTTTCCAAAGCCGAAAACTTCAAAAAGGGAAAGCGACAATCAATCAGCCAAGTCATTCATAAGAAATCAGAGGCTAGGGTTTCAGAACCCCTATATAACACGCGATTTCATCATCGACTGACCAACCAACAATTCGACAGCAAAATCAAAAAACCTAATTTAAATCAGAAGTCTTACTTTTCGGATCGAGAAAGAGCTTTGTAGAGCCAAACTTGAAGACAATTTCAACTAATTCAAGTCTCCAAACAAATTCAACTTGAAGGAACTCGAGATTTCCAGAAACCCTAATTGTTTGGAGAGCCGCCATTTTTAATTTCCAGGAAAAGGAGATCGGGCTAAACAATGAACGGGTGAAATAATTACAAGAGGGGCCGGCCTAGGTCACTTGACTAAGCCAAGTCTTTTATAAAGGGGGTGCCTTTAATTTGCTCTTTTTTTTTGAATTTCCTTTGTAATTGTTGGTGTATTTTTGTTCTTTATAAAATTTCTTTTTCTAGTTTCTTGTAAAACTAGGATTACAGATTGTTGGATTGTAGTCTGGGAAAATCTGGTCTAGGGTACACAAGCCATTCTAGGATTTTGAGCTTAGGGTCAGACAGGAGCAGGAGTTGCAAGTTTACATAGGATTGTAAGCGGGATCTGTTTGTATCTCCTAGTAGAATTCTTAGAAAGGCAGCAGTAGGCATAGTTTGCCGAAGCTGGGTATCTCTGAGTGTGAATTTTTTTCTACATTTATTTTTATCTCTGTGTTTATTTAATTTAGTGTTAAAACCCTATTCACCCCCCCCCCCCCTCTAGGGTTATTATTGATCCTACAATTGGTATCAGAGCCAGTGTTTAACCCTAGAATTATGACTTTAATGAACAATTCTTTTTCTGAAGGACAATCTATTGCTAAACCACCCATGTTCAATGGTGGTGATTACGCGTATTGGAAAGCTAGGATGAAAATTTATCTTGTGTCTGTTGATTACGATGTCTGGGATATCATTGAAACTGGATATAAAATCCCTACTGAAATTGTTAATGGAACTTTAACACCTAAACAAAAAAGTAGGTGGGATGTGAATGATAAGAAACTGTGCTCTCTAGATTCTAAAGCTATGAATGCTCTGATTTGTGCTCTTGATAAAACTGAATATAACAGAATCTCTCATTGTAATATAGCCCAGGAAATTTGGCATACTCTGGAAGTCACACACGAAGGAACTTCTCAGGTTAAAAAATCTCGTCTTGCCATGTTCAGCAATGAAAATGAAAATTTCATCATGCAGAAGGACGAGAGCATCAAGGACATGTATGGTCGCTTCTCAGTGCTGGTTTACAATGCTAGAGCTCTTGGAAATATCTATACAGAAGTGGAGCTTGTGAGGAAGATTCTGCGTGTTCTGCCAATGAACTTTGAAGCAAAAGTCACAGCCATTCAAGAATCTAAAGATTTGAGTAAGCTGAGCATGGAAGAGCTTATCGGAAATCTAATGACATATGAAATGGAGCTAAAAGCAAGAGAAGATCACAACAACTCAGATCTGAAGAAAAAGTCAATAGCTCTGTCCAACACTGTCACCAGTGATGGTGAAGATTCCATCGAACAGCTTGCTATGGCTGTTAAACAACTCACGAAGTGGAGTAAGTTCAAACCTCTAAGAAATAAACCAAAGCCCAACCAAAAACAAGTCATTTATGGCTATTATCAGGAAGTCCATGCGGATCCAGTATAGTGTCTTTTTCACTCCACAAAGATCAAGATCAAATTAATTTTTATTCTTTTTCTGTCGATGAAAGATATATCTCTGACTTCTCAATTACTAATGATCAAGTAAGGCATAAATTGTTGGATCCTTCTGTTAAAAAAGATAGGGAAAATTTTGACTATTCAAGACTTGATCAAATCATCTCCAATAGGCATTTAGATTTTATATATCCTTCGATTCTCTAAGAGAATTCTGATTTTTTGGCGAAAAGGCGAAGAAATGGATTCCAATAATTTAGAAGACGAACCACTCTGCTACAACTGTCAGAAGCCTGGACATCTGAAACCAAACTGTCCACTTCTTCAAAACAAAAGAAACAAGAAGAAGAAGAAAGCTTTTGCTGTAACTTGGGATGACGAGGAAGGAGAAGAAGACTCAGACAGCAGTGAGGAAGAAAGCAATATGTGCTTTATGATAAAGTCAGATCTAGAAGATACCAATGATGAAACCACTGAGGTATACAGTTATAACGATCTAGTTTTAATGTGTAAACATCTTTATGAAATTATTGACACATTAGAATCGGAAGCAAAGAAACTGAAAGCAAAAAAATCTTGATCTTGTTCACAATAATAAGAAGTTGAAATCTGAACTTGAAAATGTTTCAAAAATCAATAATCTAGATTGTGAAATTTGTAAGGCTGTGAATCTAGAACTCTCAACACTCAAGTGCACCATTGAGAATCTTGAAAAAGTAAATTTGACTCTAAAAGAAGATGATGACACCAAAAGGAAGAATTACGTTAAATGATGCACTTCACTTGTGAATGAGAACACAATCTTAAGAACGAGAGTTCAAGGTCTTGAAGTTACTTTGAATAAGTTTTCAATTGGTCAAACATCTTTTAAAATGTTACTTGGAAACCAACTATTTGCAAATAATAGAAAAGGACTTGGGTTTGGAAAGATACAAGAAAAAATGACTAGGATTGACAATGCTAAAGGTAGAGGTATCTTTCCCAAATGTGTAAAATGTGGAGTAATTGGTCACAGTCATGAAAACTGCAAGAATGGTAATAAAATTCAAAAGTTCAACAAGGTTTGGGTTCCTAAACACTTGGCACACAATTATTGTAATAATTGGAACACAAATAAAGGGAAAAATCAAATCTGGGTTCCAAAAGAGTCTTATGATTATCATTTTTCTACTACTGATATACTTGGACCTAGAAGATTCTCTGGGTCATCCTCTTCTCTGTTTGTGTAGGTATGTTAGCGGGCTAAGGAGCAGCAGAAATGGTATTTGGATTCAGGTTGCTCCAGACATATGACAGGAGACAAAAGACTGTTCCTTAGCCTTGAAAACATAAAGGTGGGAATGTGACTCTAGGTGACAATAGCAAATGTAAAATTATTGGAAAAGGAAAAGTAGGTAACAGTATTTTTGCCTTAACCAATGTCATATATGTTGATAATCTGTTTCACAATCTTATCTCTATCAATCAACTTTGTGATAAAGGAATGAATGTTGTGTTTGATAGTAATGTTTGCAAAATCATTAAAATATCATCTAGAAAGGTTGTTTTTACTGGGAAAAGAAAAGGAAATGTCTACACACTCTCTTTCGATGATGTAACTGTTTCTAGGTGCTTGGTAGCAACGGAAGAGGAGGCAATTCTACGGCACAGAAGGCTGGCACATGCAAGTATGGGTCTTCTTGAAAGATTGGAAACAAATGAGCTTGTCAGAGGTTTACCACATCAGAAGTTCAAAAATAACAAAGTGTGTAAAGCCTGTACCATGGGAAAACTTAGCCGTTCATCTTTTTGTCCAAAAAATGTTGTTAGTACTTCACGCGTGCTTGAGTTGATTCATATGGATTTGTTTGGACCTACTGACACTGCTAGCTTAAATGGTAAACGTTATTGTTATGTATTGGTTGATGATTACTCTAGATTTACATGGGTTTACTTTCTAGCCAAAAAGTCTGAAGTTTTTGATTATTTTTCAAAGTTTTCAAAACTTGATCAAAATGAAAAAGGAGTTTCAATTAAAACTCTGAGAAGTGATCATGGAGGTGAATTTGAAAATTTAGACTTTGAAAAACTTTGTGAAGAAAATGGTTTTAAACATGAATTTTCCACTCCTCGAACACCTCAGCAAAATGGGGTGGTTGAAAGGAAAAATCGTACATTACAAGAAATGGCTAGATCTATGTTATGTGAATATAATTTACCTCAAACCTTCTGGGCTGAGGCAGTAAATACTTCATGCTATGTAATGAACAAAGTTATGATTAGACCTATACTTAATAAAACGTCATATAAACTTTGGTCTGACAAAAAGCCTAACATTTCATACTTTAGAGTGTCTGGATGTCCTTGTTATATTCTGAACACAGGAGAACAGCTTGGGAAATTTGAGCCAAAAATGATTGATGGGATTTTCATGGGTTATTCCTTAAGAAGTAAAGCTTACAAAATCTTCAATAAACAATCAAGAACTATTGTGGAAACCATCAATGTAAAGTTCATTGAATCAGATGTGGATATGATCTCTGAAGATGATAAAGATGATAGTGGTGTACAAGAAGTTGAACAAGAAAGCAAGCAAACAACGAAGAAGCCACTGAATCAGCCGCAAATGTTGAAAGACTAAAATTCAAGCCTAGTCATCCTCCAGATTTGGTAATCGGAAGCCCAACAGCTGGTGTTTGTACACGTTCCTCTCTCAATAAGGATGTTTGTACTTTTTGTATTCATATTTCTTTTGTATATGAAATAGAATCAGGTTCTTATGATATTGCTCTTAATGATGAATTCTGGTTGTTAGCTATGCAAGAAGAACTTAACCAGTTTGAGAGAAACAAAGTCTGGAACTTGGTACCTAGGCCAAAAGACTATCCAGTAGTTGGAACAAAGTGGGTGTTTAAAAATAAGCTTGACGAGTCTGGAAATGTAATTAGAAACAAAGCTAGGTTGGTAGCTAAGGGATACAATCAGATCGAAGGAATTGACTTTGATGAGACATTTGCCCCAGTTGCTTGGTTAGAAGCAATTAGAATCTTGTTGAGCTTTGCATGTTTTAAAGGTTTTAAACTGAAAAAAATGGATGTGAAAAGTGCTTTTCTGAATGGAGAACTGAAAGAAGAGGTTTATGTGGAACAACCCCCTGGTTTTTGAGAGTCACGATTTTCCAAATCAAGTGTATAAACTAGAAAAAGCATTGTATGGCCTTAAGCAAGCTCCTCGAGCTTGGTATGACTGTCTCTGTACTTATCTTTTGGAAAACGGTTTAAAAAAGGGGTGTGCTGACACAACTCTATTTCTATTACATGACGGTGATGATTTTTTGATTGTTCAAATCTATGTTGATGATATCATATACGGTGCTACTAATGATGTCTTGTGTGAAAAATTTGAAAAAGTTATGCAGGACAAATTTGAGATGAGCTTGGTGGGAGAACTGAAATATTTTCTTGGCTTTCAAATCAAACAGAGCAGCAAAGGTATCTTTATCTCCCAAACAAAGTATGTGATGGAGTTGCTGAAGAAATTTGGAGTTGAAGATGCAAAACCGATGAAAACACCAATGAGTCCAACAACCAAGCTTGACAAAGATGAAAAAGGTGTTGCTGTTGATCAGAAAAAATATCGTTGTATTATCAGTTCACTTCTTTATCTTTTTGCCTCTAGACCCGATATTATGTTCTCTGTTTGTTTGTGTGCTCGTTTTCAATATAATCCAAAAGAATCTCATTTAAAAGCCACAAAACGAATTCTGAGATATCTGGTACACACACCAAATCTGGGTCTATGGTATCCTTCTTGTGATAACTTTAATTTAGTTGGGTTTACCGATGCTGATTATGCTGGCTCACTCACAGATAGGAAGAGCACTAGTGGAACTTGTTTTATGCTAGGACATTCACTTGTTTCTTGGTCAAGTCGTAAACAAAACTGTGTTGCTTTATCCACCACTGAGGCTGAAAATATTGCTTTAGGAAGTTGTTGTGCACAGATTTTATGGATGATGCAGACTCTATCTGATTTTGGTTTTTGCTATAAACGAGTTCCTTTAAAATGTGACAGTAAGAGCGCGGTTGATTTATCAAACAATCCATTACATCACTCACGCACAAAACACATTGATGTAAGACACCACTTTCTTAGAGATCATATTATCAGTGAAGACATTTGTATTGAATTTATTCCAACCGAATCTCAACTTGCTGATATTTTCACAAAACCTCTTCCCGAAGACAGATTTTGCAGATTGTGTTTGGATTTGGGAATTATAGAAATAAATTAATCTCTTCGCATTTTTGGGTAAATTTTCTCTTAAGATGTTCTGTTATCAATACCATTTTCTGACAAATAATCCAATCTTCAAACCATCAAGAAAAGAACAGTTTTTATTTGGACATTTTTGATAAAATTGTGACTGTGTAAGATTTCAGAATATGAGATGGTTGAAAGTTTGTCTACAACTCTGATGTGATTGAATATTCTTTATAATATGAGTAATTTAGGAACTTTTTTTCACATCCATCTTTGTCTCTATCACCCTTCTATCATCCATTATAAAATTATATATTAATAATTTCTCTGGCCTCATTTAATAATCCAAGTTCTGGTTATGCGTGGTTAGTGTGCTCTTGAATAAAAAAAAATCTTCCTTTCATTCTATGATTTGTAAAATATGTTCCTATTTTACGAATTATTATGATTTTTGTTTGATTGTTTGGGGTGTATGGCTCTGATTCTGTCAAATGACTTGAGTTCTCTCTATGGTCCATATCCTTTGAAATTGTTCAGAACTGTTCATCTTTTGATGATTACAAAGGGGGAGAAGAAGTTAAGATTTTGTGTTGTTTACAGATATCTATAGATTTTATTTTGCCATTAATACAAAGTGTTTAATTCTTTTCTATTTTTACCATTAATACTAAGTGTTTAATTATTTTCTATTTTTTTCCAAATTCTTATTTTGGGTCTGTTTACAACTGGTAGGGGGAGCCGTGTTATAGGGGGAGCACAAATATAGATGGAGTTCATTTCAAACACATTCTGTTATCCTCAAAAATCTTAAGTCTGTTTGTCATCATCAAAAGGGGGAGTTTGTGGAATATATGATTTTTTGTTTGATGATAACAAATAGATTTTATTGATGTGTTTGATAGTGGAATAATAAGTATTATTGGTTAATAGTGCTTTACACATAATAAAGGAAATTTACACAAGCATTTGTTATTCAATAATATTTATTTTATTTCACAAAAAAATTATATACAAATTTCTCTTGGAACACTCATTTAGTTACATGACTTTTCAACTCACTTTACAAATGAACTCAATACAAATGAATTTACAGTTCTCTTTACACTTCATACACAACTCTCTGCTAGATAAACTCTACTTTGCAGACTCTTACCATCCCAAGCTTCTGTTGCATCATCCTGAAATCTGTCACACAAAAGAAAATACACACAGTACACTGGAACTAAAATAAATACTGAACAAATAAAATTTTATTTTTTAATTTTATTCTGTCTCAGATTCTCTGTGTGTTTTCTCATCATCTTTCAGACTTGAACTAGCCACGCCATAAACATACTGGTTTGCTGATCAGAACCAGCTGATTCTGACCAGCCTCAACACAGTACAGTTTGACTGCTGTTTTGTTTCTTTGTGTTTCAGGACAAGATAAAAATCAAAAGAGAAATGGAGTAATACTTTGGTCCAGCAAATTCAAACAATTCAACATAAATGTACATAGGTCAGTGAAACTCAAAGGAAGCAGCAAACAAGTATTAAGTAAGTTCCAAGTGGTCACACACATACACAACAGCATAGCAGTAAAGCATTTACACAAAGCAATGCACATATATGATGAAAGCCTCAGGATACACAGTTCGGGTGCAAAATGGCAAAACATGTCTGCAAAACACAAGTGTGTGAACTAGCATGAACAGTGATGAATCGTGCAATATAGCACAAGCATATTACAAGTGGGACAAGGCAGCAGCATGGTCATGTGAAGCAGCAATACATGGTGATACAGCTCATCATTCAAGCAAGAACGGAAGTACAAAGTTCATAGCAGCATGGACACAAGTGGCTCAAGCGCATAATCATGCATGATCAAGCAAGAATAAGTCTAACATGGCAGATTCAAGACAGTGGTACACAGCAGTCAAGCTGTTCATATATGGATGTATAAACAAGTGGAAATGGATGCAATAAGTATGCAAAATACACCATGATATGCACAAGTCAATGCAGCTCAGATTTACAATAAATGGGCAGCATAAACAAGCTTTTGGTTGGTGATCAGGTTAAGCAAATGTTCACAAGAGCCAACATATATGAAGCTGCATACATGTTCAAAGACAAGGCAGAAATTGCAGAATGAGTACAAGACAGTACAATGCATGTTCATTTATATGAAAGTGTGAATGATCAACTAAGTGCAAAGGATTTGTATATAAGCATGCATGATGAGGCAATCGACTTTATTCATGAAAATCACAGGAAGCAAATAAATTTTCCAGAAATCGATTTCAAGACAAAAGTTTTATTTCTAGTTTTGGGAAAGACATAAATGATTTTCAGAATTGTTTTTGTTCAATCAGGGAATTATTTTTTAGCAAGATTTTATTTTTGTTTCCCTAATTTCCTCAAGTGTTCATAGCAAAGGAATCAATCAAACAAATCCGGAAATTTATTTATGGCATCCAGGAAATATTTTTTTTAATTCTTTCCAGAATTGACTCAAGAGATCATTCCAGGGGTGAATTATATCTAAATTTCGTCAATGCAAACAAAGTCGACCAGATGTATCTTTTTCAGGAAACCAAATCATGTAAACAGGCCTCGGTAATAATTTTTGGCAAGAAATCATGTTAATTATTCCTGGCAACAATTCAAGTACTTCAAGAGGAATCTGTCTAATTCATTTAAAAGCCAACAATTCACGCTGATTTTTTTCCAAAGCCGAGAACTTCAAAAAGGGAAAGCGACAATCAATCAGCTAAGTCATTCATAAGAAATCAGAGGCTAGGGTTTCAGAACCCCTATATAAACACATGCGATTTCATCATCGACTGATCATCCAACAATTCGACAGCAAAATCAAAAACCCTAATTTAAATCAGATGTCTTACTTGTCAGATCGAGAGAGAACTTTGTAGAGCCAAACTTGAAGACAATTTCAACTAATTCAAGTCTCCAAACAAATTCAACTTGAAGGAACTCGAGATTTCCAGAAACCCTAATTGTTTGAAGAGCCGCCATTTTTAATTTCCAGGAAAAGGAGATCGGGCTAAACAATGAACGGATGAAATAATTACAAGAGGGGTCGGCCTAGGTCACTTGACTAAGCCAAGTCTTTTATAAAGGGGGTGCCTTTAATTTGCTTTTTTTTGAATTTCCTTTGTAATTGTTGGTGTATTTTTGTTCTTTATAAAATTTCTTTTTCTAGTTTCTTGTAAAACTAGGATTACAGATTGCTGGATTGTGGTCTGGGAAAATCTGGTTTAGGGTACACAGGCCAGTCTAGGATTTTAAGCTTAGGGTCAGACAGGAGTAGGAGTTGCAAGTTTACATAGGATTGTAAGCGGGATCTGTTTGTATCTCCTAGTAGAATTCTTAGAAAGGCAGCAGTAGGCATAGTTTGCCGAAGCTGGGTATCTCTGAGTGTGAATTTTTTTTAGCATTTATTTTTATCTCTGTGTTTATTTTAATTTAGTGTTAAAACCCTATTCACCCCCCCTCTAGGGTTATTATTGATCCAACAAGTATCAGCTATGTCACTGGTTAACAAGTGTCGGTATCTTCTAATTAGAAATTTAATTGAATCTAAATAACTAATTATTGATTTCATTTCCTATTATACACTTGCATGTCAAATTTTAAGCAACAAATCAACAATCAAACACAACCATGCAACCAAACTTATTTCATAATTCAATTTAATAAACATGAGAAGAATTCAGTTATTTGTGAGCGAAGAATCACTCACCTTTTATTATCTAGTTAGTCGAACGCACAACTAAAGCTCAAAATTTTTCTGTCTTCAAACACAGTCAAACCAATGCAAAAATGTCCGCAATTTCGCCACGATCCCAACGCAACAAACCGTGCATAAATCCGAGTTCATATGCAAAAGTTATCAACGTTTAATCATATTTGAATTTAAATATAGAAAAAAATTATAAATAATTTCCTCCCCCTATCCGGTGCTGACACGTCAGCAGGCCCTCATCCTCCATCTTCCCACTCTAGATCCCACGCTCAGCAACCAACGTGAAAACCCAAAAGTAAGGCTAACTTTGACCATCAATTTCACCTCACTCCGGCCATTAGAGGACCCAAGACCACCCTCAAACTTATGGGCTCTTCGAGCCACACCTACCATACCCGAGCCCTCGATTATGGTGGTCATCCCTGCCGCCGCCGACGACGTGATGAACGGCAACGTTTTCTGACCTTTGAACCCCAAAATTCGACAAACTTCTCAACGATTCAACCTCCGACCAACGCCATTAAACTCGTAGGAATCCCCTCTAAAATACCCAGGCGCTGGATTCTTCGATTAAGCTTGGAATCAAAAAGCCCCGATTTGAATCCTAGGGTTTCGAAATTATGCAATTTTGACTGCAAATTCCAGCAACTTTGTCCACTGCATGTTGAATCTGAGAACACCCGCAGGTTTGTATCGTGATAGCTTTGAATCGGTATTTAATAAGCTATGGTTTGAATATCTTTGAATTTCAAAGCTTAGATTTTTATTTGGATCTAGGTTTAGAAAAATTGTTTCTGCCATTAAAGAGAAAGGTCAGTAGATGGAAAAATACGTATATTGAGAAATCGGCTGATAGAGTGGAAAGGAAATTCATATATATATATATATATATATATAGGAGGCCCAATATCAGAACAACCAAATTATCCTGTTACATCGATTGTCTTTCGCACTTTCTCTCATACGATCAGATTACAATTCGGATTTTTACGAAAATTAAAATCCTACAATAATTCGCTGTTCCGGATCTAATGGCGCCAGTTTCGTCAAATTCCGAGGCAGTTGCCAAAGCAGTCAAATTTCACTGTTAAATTAAATAATTAAAATATACAATTATTCATTTAACTATTTTAATTCAATTTGAATATTCATTAAATTCAAATTTAAACCTTATTATAACTTCAATAAATTCAAAGAAAATTATTCCATAGATTTTGAGTTTCCATATTTGATTATTTACAAATTTAAATTTTTGAATTCCAAATTTAACTTAAACAGCTTAATTTCGATCATTTAACAAATCAAATTGGAAATTCCTTTTTAACTTAAATAACTTAAATTTATTTAATCCTTAAAAATATAAATTCCCAAATCCCAACATTCTCTAGACAAACTAAATTTGGAAAAATTTATTCATACTTAATTCAAACAATCATTATTATAAAAATCAACAAAATTTGATTTTTTTTATCTAATATTTTTCCATTTATTTATTTAAATCGAAATTTAAATATACAAAAATATGGGATGTTACATTCTCCCCTACTTAAAATCTTTTCATCCTCGAAAAGAGAACGAAATACGATATTGACCATATTCATACCTCCAAATCCATATTTATAAAATAAGTTTTATGATTGAAAAATCTCACAAATTTTCTAACTTCCGAAATCCCGGGAAATTTCGGCAGCATCTCCTTTGTACGGCGAGGTCTGGGAAAAATCCCTACATACATATAGACTCAAATATTCATCTCATCGTTCGATGAGGCATCCCAAAAATGGGGAAAACAAAAAAATATTAAACCACAAAACCATGTAACATAAGTACGTACCTCCTTTTGCGTTTATTTGCAAATTTTATTTACCTTAGCAAATTTAGTATTTAGCACAAGCGAGCTCCAAGACGTAGCGCGACTTCCTTACACCTGCTCCATACTCACGTACGCATAAGAATCAAGCATATATACAATATATAGCAATGTATATAACCTACACAACATATATGGAACCTTTCAACAACCAAACCAACATGTCAGCAAACAAATCAATGATTATCACCCTATAAATGATGGAATTTGACTAAAACACACTAGGCAAAAGTTACAGCATTTGTTTCAGGCTTTCGAATTGTCTGGATTCGTCGAATTCGGATAATTCGTTCAAAAGTTATGGCAGTTTTAGTGGAAGTGAATGCTTTAGCCCATACACACAAAATTGCAGGTCTGAATTGTTTAACCCGGTTTTTACCCTTTTAAACATAAAATTTCAGCAAGAATAATAAGGAAAAGTTTTAGTTTATTTTCTGGGCTTTCCGAATTGTGCTCGCACATCAAAATCCGACGCTCCATCAAGAAGTTATGACCAAAACAACATTGGTATTCAGTTCAGATTTTTATTTTCTGCGCATACAACTATGACTAGCTCTTGATTTTCAACCTAATAAACATGAAAATTACACAAGGCCCTGTTAGCAAAAGTTTTATTTCAGGTTCCAAGGTTTCCAAATTGTCCTCAATCGTCGAATTTCGATCAGCCATTCAAAAGTTATGATCATTTTCGTTTTAGCTTGCCGAATAGTTCGGTTTTCATATAACCGTCGATTTTAATTTATTTCAAGTTCAAACTTTTCGATCCCCAAAATTTTTGCAAATCTTTAACACTTCAAAAGTTTGTTATGATTTCATTTCTCGAGAAATGTATTCACATTCAATTTGCTTATTCCATTCCGATATATTATCCATTCGTTTTCTCGTTTCATTTCAAGCATTAATTTTAGTTAAAACTTGATGTCATTTTACTCTCCAAACTAATTTGACTGTATTGAATCATTAATTCATTTTCATGGATTAACTCTTCAAACTTCATTACTTATCCTTTCCCAAATGCTTAATTCTCAATCGATCTTTGCACGGTCACATAAGTTAACTCTTATCGAGTCAATTCACTTAACTCGACAAATTTAGCCTTATTCCTGTTTTCTAATGCTTGTTCATTTTATAAATGTTAAATCATTATTCCTTCGGTCCTTTTTACATTCATTTGAATTTAGTTCTAAGTCAACAATTTAAATTTCTCGAGTTTACTCCATTTATTCTAATTCGTTCGACTTCTTTCAATTCTCTAAGTTGATTTCATTTTATTAACTCCATGCAACTCAGATTTATTTTTATTTTTATTATATTTCAATATCTAAAATTTCCAAATTAGAATTCGTTTAATTATTATATTGTTCCGAGCAAGCCAAATTTTTATATTTGCATCTCATTTTCTTGTATTGGCACCTCGATTCATACCTTTAACCATTTCCTTATTCTCTTATTCTCATTTCATTTTAAATTAAACATTATTCCACTTATTCAACTTAATTATTCGACTCTCAAATCTTGGTTCGAATTAAGGATGGTTCATAACTCAAACTTATACTTAGTTCCCAATCAATTATTATTCGATTTCCTAAGTTAACTTATTTTACTTGATTACTTTACACAAATCAAGTTACATTTCATTTTTCATTGTTTATATGTAGATTTATAATCGATACATTGTCCAAATGGAGTCTAACCCATTTAGATTTTTATGCCTCCATTCTACTTGTACTCTAAATCCACCGCTTAAATTTATCAACCATCTCATCATCAACTAACCAAAATTCCTTTCAACTCCTTCTCGACTAACTTAATAAAATTATTAATTAGCCAAGTCTTGGTTTCTCGCTTTTATTACGTAACCCAATATTCCAGTTCATTTTAGTTGACTTAAGTAAAATTTTATTCTGCGGTTAATCGATTTCTCTAACACTTATATCAGCCAACTTGGAATTTGCTAAGCATAATTATCGCTCACACTTAAGCGTTTCAATGACCATTTCTTTCTCTTATAGTACTTAAGTCCGTTTCCTAGTTAAAATCTAAATTCTAACGAATCAAGTTACCTTAATACATATCTTAACATTATTAGCTAAGGTGAACTTAAATACCTTGATTTCGGGTTTAAAAACCAGTTTAAAATATTATCTGTATTTATGTTATTTTTATAGAAAACCATACCATATAATATTTACATCAAAATCCCTAAATTAACAAAGAACATATAATTTTTTATTTTCTAGTTTAATTTAAACCCCAATCTTAACCAACATATACTAATACCCTTATACAAAACCCATTCTATAGGAAATTCAATCCAAACTCCTTTCAAACTAGTTATGGAAGTACGTAGTGGTCTCCATCACTTAAACTCTTCAAATAACCACCGATAATGCATGGACTCATTATAGAAGTTTATTTCTAAGGTCTAAGTAGAGATTTCACACTTAATTCATAAAACTTTTTGAATACCATTTCCTTTCGAAATACTTGTAATACAATATTATTTCAAAATTTGATAAAACTGTTTCAAAAGCACCCAAAGATCAAGTTTCGAGTTCATTTCTATTTCAATCACAAACCTTATCACCCAATTATACTTAAAGGTATCGTTTCATTTTCACATATTTTCTTAGACCATTTAAATTTCCGTTATTAAATTTATTATTGAATAAACCGTAATAGGTATTAACTTATATTATTACCTACCAACGACCAATGCTTACACTTAAAACCACTAATTGTATATATGATATATATATATTAAAAAAAAAGTATAATCGAAAACCCTATTATGTCGTTCATTCTGATTGATTATTTAGAAATTCCTATCGATTCTATCGGGTCCCATGTATCGACCAGAATCCATAAATATTAAACCGAACAAATCGAAACAATATAAACCAATTTATATCAAAATACAAGTACGCTCTCTCATATATCACTCAACCCATTCTAGGGCGTTTCTGACCCCATCTCAAATGAGTAAATTCCCAAACAGAGCCAAGGTTATCGCTAACCTGGCTCTGATACCAGCTGTAATGACCCACATTTTTTATTGTTCAAATCGATAATAAACCACACATATCGACCCGAACAAACCATAAATACAGGCAGTTATTGGGAAAAGAAGAAAGGAGAGAAAAACAATAACATAGTCTCATAGCGGGAGGACAACATATAATACACAAATAGCAGTTTAAGAACAGTTGAAATATATATACATTGACTATCAGAGTTATACATATACAGGTTTCATCACAGGGCAGCGGAAATATATATATATATATATATATGTGTACCAATCTTCATCTTCGATCTCCAAGGCACAGTCATCTTCGGTAACTGCAAACGTCTGCTGACTCGAGCGTATTACATAAAAGAAAACACAACAAACACACGGATCAGCACTAAATCATTCTCATATTAGTCAAATCAAAATACGAAATAACCTCGGTGTCATGGGTGCAGTAACTCAGGAGATGTACGGGATTTTTCCATCTCTCGAGGATCCGTTAAACTAATACTTACATAGTATAATACACTATTATGATAGTCTATATCCAGTAAAGTAAATATCATAAAAATAGCGTAAGCGGGATTGCCATATTACCCTTATGCCGTTTACAGGCATCACCAGTCTATACAGTATCGTAAATTCACCGTACTGGTGTTATCAGAGGGCACACCATAGAAGGCAATGCTAAATCAAAATCGTATGGGGCTCGATATAGATCAATATGACAAGGCACTCGAGGCAATGCCCAGGATAGGATTCTACCAATTGCACTCCCGGACCGATGGTAATGCATAGCAGCCACTACCGCCCACCTCAGAACATACTCCCAAAATCATAAAGGGACCAAATCATCATCATCATCATCATAGTCATAGAAATAGTATCGAAGAATTGTGTCCGATCAAAGGTGCTACCTCAATTAGTCACGGTATAGCTCCTGTTTTTGTCATTTCAATTCTGACCCGAAGGTCAGGGCTATTTCGTCATTATTCATCTTCTTCGATTCAATAATCGCCTCCAAGTCATCATACTCATTCTGGATACGTCTTAACATTCACAGTTGTCAAAGTGCTATCGACGCTGACAGAGAGTATTCCTTATGTCGACTCCGGTCTCTTTAACAACCAACGCTTTCATCTTTCTACATCGATTGGTTCTTTTATATTTCACAAAGGTTCGCTTCATATCAAAATATCATATTCTGTTTCGAACCAAATTTATATTCAAATAGAATATGATATCATATCAAAATTTCATATCATACCAAACTGATTATATTGAAAATTAGAATTAATTTCCATATCCTTATGTTATGATCAAATGATATTTAAAAATTGACTTATATTCAAATATAATATATTTTATCCCAAAGATTTCAAATTTTTTCCAAATTGATTTATGTTCGAAATCCTTCGTATTCAAATAGAATATCTACTTTCACTTCTACTCATTTCAATCCCTTAGGAGGTCCATTATATTCGAGTAGAATATAATTTACATTTCCATGTCAAAATCGGTTTAGAAATTGATTCATATTCAAATAGAATAAAATTTATCTCAACTCCATTTGAACAACAGTTTTGGATCCAAACACTTTCCATTCGGAAGAAAATTACAATCATTTAATATAATTTGAAAAATTAGATGCTTATAAAATAAAAATATTTATATAAAATGTATATATATATATATAGAATTATAATAGCTAGAACAAACAAGATAATTTAAACACTATGTATATATGTAATTTAAAAAAATTACTACTTAGTTTAAGTAATAAAATATAAAGAACAATTTAGTTGAAATAAAATAGTTTTATAGGTAAGTTTTAAATAAATAAATTTTAAGAAAAGAAATAGTTATTTTAAATCAAACAGTGTAAATATATATAATAAATTCTTTAACTAAACTCGTTCCTTTCTTCCGAACTTCAATACTTGAATCTAACTCCAGCCTCAATGGAGTTCATTAATTTCATATCTCATTTTCAACATCGTTCAAAACAATCATTCGATCTCAAGAATTCAAATCTGTATTCAAAAACTGAGTTAAAACAACTCAGGATACTCTCGATTTCCATTATTCAAAAATTAAATTCCATGAGAATTTATTACCCTCAAATCTACTCCACAAATTTGAATAATTCCAAAACATATTCAGATCCCAATTTTAAAATTTTCTATTTCGGTTTGGGATAAATTCCTTAACCTTTTTAATAAACCTTCCCAGTTTTCAGACCTTCAAAGAAAATGGATTTATTGAGTATCGGCACATCTCTTTTAAATGAAATTCCCGACCAAATAACATTTAAATATTTGAAATCATTTAACCAACTGATGTCTTTATATAATTATCAATCCAATGGCCAAGTGATATTATATTTAAATTTCTCGATATTTCAGGGATGGATCTATCATTTCAATCCAAAGTAGGGTCACAGAGATTTATCATTTCACTCTACGTTCTTAATTTATTTTCATCGATGAATCCCGGGTTCATTGGATGCCCGTAACATCAAGGTGAAAAATTTGGGATTCATCATTAAAAAAATGAACACACGGACATCCATATACTGAAGTAAGTAACATTTCAACAATAATTATTCAGTAATCACATCAACCAAGGCATTCATCACAACCATTATTTCCATGGTAAGTATTAGCTATGTCACTGGTTAACAAGTATCGATATCTTCTAATTAGAAATTTAATTGAATCTAAATAACTAATTATTGATTTCATTTCCTATTATACACTTGCATGTCAAATATTAAGCAACACATCAACAATCAAACACAACCATGCAACCAAACTTATTTCATAATTCAATTTAATAAACACGAGAAGAATTCAGTTATTCCTGAGTGGAGAATCACTTAACTTTTATTCTCTAGTTAGTCGAACGCGCAACTAAAGCTCAAAAATTTTCTGTCTTCAAACGCAGCCAAACCAATGCCAAAACGTCCGCAATTTCGCCACGATCCCAAAGCAACAACCGTGTGTAAATCCGAGTTCATATGCAAAAGTTATCAGCGTTTAATCATATTTGAATTTAAATATAGAAAAAATTATAAATAACTTCCTCACCCTATCCGATGCTGACACGTCAGCAGGCCCTCATCCTCCATCTTCCCGCTCCAGATCCCGTGCTCAGCAACCGACGTGAAAACCCAAAAGTAAGGACATCTTTTACCATCAATTTCACCTCACTCCGGCCATTAGACGACCCAAGACCAACCTCAAACTGACGGGCTCTTCGAGCTGCACCTACCCATACCCGAGCCCTCGATTCCGGTGGTCATCCCTGCCACCGATGACGTGATGAATGACAATGTTTTCTGACCTTCGAACCCCAAAATTAGACAAACCACTCAACGATTCAACCTCCGACCAACGCCATTAAACCCATAGGAATCCCCTCTACAATACCCAGGCGCTGGATTCTTCGATTAAGCTTGGAATCAAAAAGCCCCGATTTGTAATAACCCGAAAATCTGGGCCAATTTAAAATTTTTATTTTGGCAATTTTAGCGAATTTTGAACATTTAAAATAGATTATTTTAAATAATATCGACAAGAAATTTATTTTGAATATAATTCGAACGTATATAATATACGCGTCGTCGTTAGAATATAAATGTTTATATATAATTATAAATAGAATTGAAAATGGCGCGGTAGTTTGATAATTCGATTTCAAACTTCAATTGAATGTACCGGGTGCAAAACAATCCGGATTTTAGTGAAACCAAAAACATTAGGATCGATTTTAGAATATCTTTCCAACGAATCCGAAAAATCAAAATTTCATAGCGGGAATCAAAAGATATGTGCAGTTGAAAATTCTGAATAGTCGCTATGGAATTCAGGCCCTTAAAAATAGACATTTTGCAAACGACCTCGGATTTCGACGAAACCACTTTTGTTGGATCCGTGATGTTAAATTATTGCTGGATTCCAAATTTCATAATTTTCCGAATCAATATGTGAGCGTGGCAAAGGAAAACGCGTTTGACCAGTTTCAGTTGTTTTTAATCGACTGGAAATTGGCCATTTTTCCAACGGTCTCAGAATTCGACGAAACTAGTTTTGTTAGGACCGTATCGTCAATACGAAGATAGAAAATATTTTTCTGGAATTTTTCTAGTTAGTATGTGACCCCGGTAATTTGAAATGTACGTTTAAAATTCAATATACCGATTTAAATGTAAATTCAACGGAAACTGATCGAGACGATCGAATCAGCTTACGATACATATCCCATTGTGTTCGGAATGGGTGTAATTAGCTATGGACGACAGGCGGTGGGCTTCGTTTCGAGGTCGATAGAAAAAGTTACTTTATGTGAATAAAATATTGAAATTAAATAATAAAAAAAGAAAAGAAAAGGTCAACCCTTCTCCCCCTTAAATCATGTTGCCCCCCCCCCTTTTTCTCAAATCCGATTCAGCAAATTAAAAAAAAAAAAAAGGAACGACGGAAGAGGGGGGATCGTTGCTCCCCCTCGTCGATGGCCAGCGTCGCCGCTGGTGGCGGGCGCACCATCGCCCTACCCTCCCCTCCGTTCGACCTCCATCCTCCTCCACCTCACAGCGCGCACTGCACCTCCGCAATCCACCCGTCGCCATCGACGTTCACCCCACCCCCCTTCCGACGCAACGCCCCCCTCTTCTTCCTTCCTCCTCCTGCTTCCGCCCCTCCACGACCTCCGGCGCCACCTCCCAGACGGCGCAGCAAAGACACCCCTCCCCCGTTCCTAATACAGTAAAGTAAGTTTTTGATTAATTATTTTCAGTTATTTTAAATATTCAGTTTTATTGTGAATAAATTTTCAGAGATTTTTATATGCTAGAGAGAAAAATTTGTTTTTTTATCATATGTGAAATATAAAAATATTATCCTTTATGTTGTAGAAGTTATAAAAATATAATCTTTTATATTGTAAAAAGATAAAAATATGATTTTTACATGGTAGGAACTATAAAAATATAATCTTTATGAGATAGAGAATATAAAAATATCATCTTTGTATATGTAGAAAAATAAAAATCTGATTTTTATTTTATATACGTTGAAATAAAGTGGATATTTTTATAAAGGCGAAATCTATATTTTTGAAAAGGCGAAATCTTTATTTTTATAAAGGCGAAATCTATATTTTTGAAAAGGCGAAATCTTTATTTTTATAAAGGCGAAATCTTTATTTTTGAAAAGGCGAAATCTTTATTTTTGAAAAGGCGAAATCTATATTTTAGAAAAGGCGAAATCTTTAATTTAGAAAAAGCGAAATCTTTATTGTAGAAAGGTGAAAGATCTATTTTTGAAAAGGCGGAAACTTTATATAGAGAATAGCGTGATAAAATAGAATTTTATCCATATAGCGTCAAAGTGAAAATTCGATTTTTAAATATATGAAATGATTATAAAAATATGATTTTTAAATTGAAAGTGAATAAATAAAAATGTGATTTTTATTTTAAAGACATCAGTATATAAAAATGTGATTTTTATATATGTAGTGGCTACGGGCAACGAAGATGACAAAGATGCGATAACGATGAAGATTTCTATAAAAGAAGTGTCGTGAAGTTGGATAGCTATCGGTGAGAACTTCTCACTCTAAACTTCTTTTTCTAGTTATATATATATATATATATATATATATATATATATATATATATATATATATATATATATGCTAGGATGCAGATGGTGCTTAGTAGCACCCGACACCCGTCATCCACAGACCATGGATGGCTTGTTTGTTAAATTGTTTGGTGAAATAAAATTGATTTGATTGATGTGTGAATGGCGTGGGCCTTCACTAGACCGGGGATAAGGCTAGGCCTCGTCCCGTTTCTAGTATCGTGCCGTTATGCCGCCGAAATTTTCTAAAATATGTTAGAAAAATAAAAATATCATTTTTATTGTGTAAATGAAATGAATAGAAATTCATGTGTTAAAATAAAATATATTATCGTTAAAAATATAATTTTTAACGTGAAAGTGAATAAATAAATATTTATAAACAAATCGGCCGATTTGTTTATATACACTGATTTGACTGAGATTGATTGGGTCGATAAATTTTACACATCGCCCAACTGCACAAATAAAATCTGTGTTTGATTGTTTGAAACCCCACACGGGTGTTGGGATGAAATTTGAAGTTCACTCATCCTGATTGATTAAATATGTCGATCGATTGATTGACAGGCTGTTATAAGCGTAAGATATCTATATTTGATGCTTATACAGTGTAGTGCACTTTGGTTGATGGTTGATTATTTTTCAATGCTATTATATACGTGTGATGTATGAAAATCCATATAATTAACATTATATGGTGATTGATTGGGCCTCATTCCAATCGGGAAAATAATGAATGTTATAAAAGAAAATTCATGTGTTGAATATAAAAATAGTCATGTGTTGACGATGTTCATGTGTTGAAAATATTCATGTGTTGAGTAAAATATTTTAAATATTAAAAATTACATCTTCATCATATTTACAATTAGAATCTACTTCAAGGTGGAGTCTAATTAAAATCAAAACGATAGATACCATAGTTTTATAAAATGTTTTACATAACAAAAATAGTGATGTGTTGACAGTACTCATGTGTTGAGATTAGTCGTGTGTTGAAAGAAATATAGATTCATGTGTTGAATGGGATAAATATTCATTTGTTGAATAGAATAAAGAAGTTTTTGAAAAATATAAAGCCGTGTTGATTAGAGATGCGTTATTTTGACGCGAACGATATTTATATCGATTTTATTCGTTTTATAATGAATATGGAAAAATGATTTCAAAAATTTAATATTTGAAAACTGAAATTGAATTGAAATCAATTTGAAATGAATTCGAATTGAATTAAATAGATGGTAAATTCAAATTGAATCGAATTAAAACGAATTAAAATTTGAATTGAATTGAAACGAATTTGAATTTGAATTGAATTGAAATGAACTCGAATTGAATTGAAATCAAATCGATTTGAAATTGAAGATGAAGTTGAAATTGTTTTGAAACGAATTTAGAACTATTTATAAAATTCGTTTTAAAAGGAAATCGATGAAATATATATAATATATATATATATTATATATATAATGGCCTGAATAGAACGCGCCGCGCCGCGGCAGTACGTGAATTTCAACCATTAACTTCCAATGGACATTACGGGAGATCCGACCGTCGGATTCTCCTAAAACCGGAAACGTTGGGTTCGTATCGAAACGAGCTTTCCAATGAATATTAGAAATTTGAAATCTAATGGTTGGATTTGGAATTATGTCCAAATCAAATTTGAAAAAGGTCGCTGTAAGTGCAGTTCGATGGCCGTTGATGGAAATCGACTGTACGGGCCTTGATAAAATTATTAAAAATATCTATAATTTGTGTAAAATCATAATATATGAATTGGAAAGAATTGAGCTGGAAAATTCCATATTTGAAAAGATAAAGATAGATTTTTATCGAAATAAACTAGTTTTGAACTAGAATTAAAGTCAATTTATTTTTGAAATAAATAAATTGAATTTGAAAGTGATTAAAAATAATCAATATTCCCAATACGTGGATTGGACTGGAGTTGAATCGAAATTATCTTCGGGATATTTCGATGTTGGATTTCGTGACTATACAGATATTGTTATGGGAATTTGAAAGATATATTTTATATCGTTATTTCCAATACAATATATGTGGGTTTCAGAATTTGATACTGAATATAAGCCGATATATTTTCTATTCAGAGCCTTGTATTTAATATCAAATGTGATTTGGGTTTGTCGTGAATCGTGTTTTAGAAGACATTGGTTCTTTAACCCAGTTAAAGGCAGAATATTGATTTTTGAGGAGATTGAAACTAAGTGGGGTTTTAATGAATCTTTAATTAGATTGAAATGTGAATTGATAATTTAAATTATCAAATCTGAAAGGTGATCGAGAATGGAGTACCACCAGTTTTGCTCCAAAGCGATAGTTAAATCTTTAATTAGATTTGAACGTGAAATGGTAATTGATTTTACCGATAACACCGTGGTGTTAGATATGGAGTATTACCAGTTTTGCTCCATGGGATGAATAGGTTGGGATTGGGAAATAAAATAAATAATTACTTCAGTATGGTTCGCTAATCCCAACTAGTTTGAAATGATATCCAAAGGAAGATTAAAGAATAAATTTAGAAGAATTTATCTTGGATAAAATTAATGGGAACCTTTCCCTAAAAATGTGATTTTGTGAATGAAAGAATATTCTGAATTGGAATGAGGCGTTTGTTGTGTTTGTGTAACATTTGTTTATCATATACGTGGGTTATTTAGAAAGGCCGGGTTATACCCATTCTGAATAACCGATTCAACGAGATGTCGAAGATGAAGACGGTGGTTGAAGACCGGAAGTCTTCACATCGTTTGGGTGATTACTGATGATCTTGATTGGGCTGTACACCTAGGATGAGAGAATCAGTTGGTGATCGTCCAGACGTACTTGGAGATGGATGGATATGCGAGGAAAGTGCCTCCGGTTTCGTTCAGACCCAGAACGAACTTGTAAATGGATTGTGTGTCTGACATTGGATTTTATTCTGTGTTGATTGATCTTTATTAAATATACATCTGTTTGGCGGCAGAGAATTTATTCTCTTGCTTAACGCCCTTCTCTGAGATGTACGAGCTCAGAGGTTGTATATCGATGGACATCAGTCGCATGGAGTGAATTGCCAATGTGGCATGCGTAAGTGGCAATTGATCAGGGCTTCTTTTGAAAAGCAAAGTCTTGTGGTTGATGATCAAAGCACGGCCTGTGTGGCGTAGCTTTGTGTATAACGTGAATTCGCGAGCCTCACACCCCGGTATGAGTCAAAAGCGGGATAGTGACTGCAGGGAGAGCACGACGTTTCTTTCTAGCTAAGGTGGTGTCAGTGACCTACCAGCCCTGACATTTATATACTTTTCACCTGTGTGGTTGTTGGATACGAGGCGCCTCGGATATAGGTCTGTAAGGACCGGGAAACGTGTGTTCAGGAATAACTAATCCTCAAAAGTAAGAGAGGACTGGCCCTGAAGATCCAAGGATCAGAGTGGGGTCCTGGGACATTTGCTAGAGTGTCTCGAACGCGGAGAGGAGCTTGCCCCTTGCCTCGGCTCATGACAGAAATCCAATTTCCAATACATGTATTGCGGTTTTAATTGTAGAACTAGTATGGCGACATGATAGATGGTACCCATGCCGCCTATGATTGATATTTATGATTTGAATTGTTTTGACACTATACACTTATTATAGTATCAAATGATTTGTTTTTAAACGTACCAAGCATGTTTGGCTATTATAAGGGAAAACCCTATCCTCCGGCTTGCGTTGCATTGTGTGATGGGACCTGGGTCTTATAATAGCTTCATTTTTCGAAAAAGCATTGCGTTGTTTATTCTGTGCACTAGTGTTCTTGGGAGGAAACCCGTTCCGTGTTATACGGCGTGGTCCCTTGAATTACTATCTTGAAAGTAAAGTTTTAAATAACTGTTTTAGTTCTCACACCAGTCACATGACTGACCTGGAGTTTATTGTTTTAACCTAAACTCTGGGTGCCCCTATTTTCCGCACGGGCAGCTAGTAGTTTTGGTTTTGCAGATTTATATTCACAGGGTCCTGATTTACAGCTGGAATGATATCCGGAAAGCTCTGTATCCGTATATCACCTTCAGTTGTGCTTTGTATTATTTTCCGCTGCTATGTAATTTATTGTAATCTCTGATATTTATCGAATGTAATTTATTCATTTATACTCTGTATATTCTTGTATCTGATGGAATTGTTGTAATAACAATGAAATGTTCTTCCGTTTGCGTTCCATTTTGTCTTGTCCTCAATTCTATCCGTGCTTTCCTTCACGGGGAAGTTCGGGTCGTCTCAGTTTGGTATCAGAGCTTTGGTTTACAGAGCTCGAGAACAAGACACATTAGAACCATACGAAAGAATTCATAAAATATTGGATTAGTAAAATCCAATTAGAATGACTCGTTAGAGATAGGATCAGTAGTATCCTAGAACGAGTGTGAAGAGTATATTTTCCAAATGAAAACAATTTTTGTTTAGAAAATTTAAACCATTTTATACGTATTTGAATATTTATTTATTTTGAATATGGACAATCCGCTATATAAAGATTTTGCATATACGCGTCATGAACGTATATTCGAAGTTTTAATATACCGGATAGATATAGAACCGCACTCTAGTAGCCCGGAGATGTTCTGATGGTGGTTCGAAACATCATCAGCATTTATTTTCGTGTTTCGAAGGTGTGATTTCTATATATTTCCATTAGACTAGTGTGAGAACCAAAACAAATATAGCTAGAACACATTGTTGTGAATTGGCGTCAAAACATGATTTTCTGTATATGTATCAAAATTATGAATTTGAAACTCTAATTCACTAATTGATTGATGTTTGTGTTGTTTGTTTATTTGTTGGATAATTTTGAACCATTATGCCTAATTATATCAAATATTGAATTGTATTGAAAATTGGTCGCATTTGCTTGCATATACATATACTTACATTGAACAGGTCATAGCAAGGAGGCTAGAGCCGAAGAATAAAATTTGTTTGCCCGACAAATAGGTACATGTTTACTATGTAATTTACTGTTTTGTTTGGGTGATGATGATTTTATGAGCCTATTGGCTAGCCGCTTGGCTTTTTCTTTTTCTTTTTGAGATCAGAAGGCCTATATGGCAATTTCGGGATTTTCCCGTGGCTTCCGGTGCAGGGGAGGTTATGGCGAAATTTTTCGAAAATTTAGGGTGTTAGCCAAATTTTTGAAAATTCTCAGAAACTGAAAAGTTGGAGAATGGAAGCCAAATCGAACGTGGAGCTGATTAATCAAACCACTTTCGACTTTGTTCCTTTTCGGGGACGAAAAGTTTTAAGTGGGGGAGATTATAATAACCCGAAAATCTGGGCCAGTTCAAAATTTTTATTTTGGCAATTTTAGCGAATTTTGAACATTTAAAATAGATTATTCTAAATAATATCGACGAGAAATTTATTTTGAATATAATTCGAACGTATATATTATACGCGTCGTCGTTAGAATATAAATATTTATATATAATTATAAATAGAATTGAAAATGGCGCGGTAGTTCGATAATTCGATTTCAAACTTCAATTGAATGTACCGGGTGCATAACAATCCAGATTTTAGTGAAACCAAAAACATTAGGATCGATTTTAAAATATCTGTCCAACGAATCCGAAAAATCAAAATTTCATAGCGGGAATCAAAAGATATGTGCAGTTGAAAATTCTGAATAGTCGCTATGGAATTCAGGCCCTTAAAAATAGACATTTTGCAAACGACCTCGGATTTCGACGAAACCACTTTTGTTGGATCCATGATGTTAAATTATTGCTAGATTCCAAATTTCATAATTTTCTGAATCAATATATGAGCGTGGCAAAGGAAAACGCGTTTGACCAGTTTCAGTTGTTTTTAATCGACTGGAAATTGGCCATTTTTCCAACGGTCTCATAATTCGACGAAACTAGTTTTGTTAGGACCGTATCGTCAATACGAAGCTAGAAAATATTTTTCTGGAATTTTTCTAGCTAGTATGTGACCCCGGTAATTTGAAATGTACGTTTAAAATTCAATATAGCGATTTAAATGTAAATTCAACGGAAACTGATCGAGACGATCGAATCAGCTTACGATACATATCCCATTGTGTTCGGAATGGGGGTAATTAGCTATGGACGACAGGCGGTGGGCTTCGTTTCGAGGTCGATAGAAAAAGTTACTTTATGTGAATAAAATATTGAAATTAAATAATAATAAAAAAGAAAAGAAAAGGTCAACCCTTCTCCCCCTTAAATCACGTTGCCCCCCCCCCTTTTTCTCAAATCCGATTCAGCAAATAAATAAATAAAAGAAGAATAAGGAACGACAGAAGAGGGGGGATCGTTGCTCCCCCTCGTCGATGGCCAGCGCCGCCGTTGGTGGCGGGCGCACCATCGCCCTACCCTCCCCTCCGTTCGACCTCCATCCTCCTCCACCTCGCAGCGCGCACTGCACCTCCGCAATCCACCCGTCGCCATCGACGTTCACTCCCCCCTTCCGACGCACCGCCCCCCTCTTCTTCCTTCCTCCTCCTGCTTCCGCCCCTCCACGACCTCCGGCGCCACCTCCCAGACGGCGCAACAAAGACACCCCTCCCCCATTCCTAATACAGTAAAGTAAGTTTTTGATTAATTATTTTCAGTTATTTTAAATATTCAGTTTTATTGTGAATAAATTTTCAGAGATTTTTATATGCTAGAGAGAAAAATATGTTTTTTTATCATATGTGAAATATAAAAATATAATCCTTTATGTTGTAGAAGTTATAAAAATATAATCTTTTATATTGTAAAAAGATAAAAATATGATTTTTACATGGTAGGAACTATAAAAATATAATCTTTATGAGATAGAGAATATAAAAATATCATCTTTGTATATGTAGCAAAATAAAAATCTGATTTTTATTTTATATACGTTGAAATAAAGTGGATATTTTTATAAAGGCGAAATCTATATTTTTGAAAAGGCGAAATCTTTATTTTTATAAAGGCGAAATCTTTATTTTTGAAAAGGCGAAATCTTTATTTTTGAAAAGGCGAAATCTATATTTTAGAAAAGGCGAAATCTTTAATTTAGAAAAAGCGAAATCTTTATTGTAGAAAGGTGAAAGATCTATTTTTGAAAAGGCGGAAACTTTATATAGAGAATAGCGTGATAAAATAGAATTTTATCCATATAGCGTTAAAGTGGAAATTCGATTTTTAAATATATGAAATGATTATAAAAATATGATTTTTAAATTGAAAGTGAATAAATAAAAATGTGATTTTTATTTTAAAGACATCAGTATATAAAAATGTGATTTTTATATATGTAGTGGCTATGGGCAACGAAGATGACAAAGATGCGATAACGATGAAGATTTCCATAAAAGAAGTGTCGTGAAGTTGGATAGCTATCGGTGAGAACTTCTCACTCTAAACTTCTTTTTCTAGTTATATATACATATATATATATATACTAGGATGCAGACGGTGCTTAGTAGCACCCGACACCCGTCATCCACAGACCATGGATGGCTTGTTTGTTAAATTGTTTGGTGAAATAAAATAGATTTGATTGATGTGTGAATGGCGTGGGCCTTCACTAGACCGGGGATAAGGCTAGGCCTCGTCCCGTTTCTAATATCGTGCCGTTATGCCGCCGAAATTTTCTAAAATATGTTAGAAAAATAAAAATATCATTTTTATTGTGTAAATGAAATAAATAGAAATTCATGTGTTAAAATAAAATATATTATCGTTAAAAATATAATTTTTAACGTGAAAGTGAATAAATAAATATTTATAAACAAATCGGCCGATTTGTTTATATACACTGATTTGACTGACATTGATTGGGTCGATAAATTTTACACATCGCCTAACTGCACAAATAAAATCTGTGTTTGATTGTTTGAAACCCCACACGGGTGTTGGGATGAAATTTGAAGTTCACTCATCCTGATTGATTAAATATGTCGATCGATTGATTGACAGGCTGTTATAAGCGTAAGATATTTATATTTGATGCTTATACAGTGTAGTGCACTTTGGTTGATGGTTGATTATTTTTCAATGCTATTATATACGTGTGATGTATGAAAATCCATATAATTAACATTATATGGTGATTGATTGGGCCTCATTCCAATCGGGAAAATAATGAATGTTATAAAAGAAAATTCATGTGTTGAATATAAAAATAGTCATGTGTTGACGATGTTCATGTGTTGAAAATATTCATGTGTTGAGTAAAATATTTTAAATAATAAAAATTACATCTTCATCATATTTACAATTAGAATCTACTTCAAGGTGGAGTCTAATTAAAATCAAAACGATAGATACCATAGTTTTATAAAATGTTTTACATAACAAAAATAGTGATGTGTTGACAGTACTCATGTGTTGAGATTAGTCGTGTGTTGAAAGAAATATAGATTCATGTGTTGAATGGGATAAATATTCATTTGTTGAATAGAATAAAGAAGTTTTTGAAAAATATAAAGCCATGTTGATTAGAGATGCGTTATTTTGACGCGAACGATATTTATATCGATTTTATTCGTTTTATAATGAATATGGAAAAGGGATTTCAAAAATTTAATATTTGAAAACTAAAATTGAATTGAAATCAATTTGAAATGAATTCGAATTGAATTAAATAGATGGTAAATTCAAATTGAATCGAATTAAAACGAATTAAAATTTGAATTGAAACGAATTTGAATTTGAATTGAATTGAAATGAACTCGAATTGAATTGAAATCAAATCGATTTGAAATTGAAGATGATGTTGAAATTGTTTTGAAACGAATTTAGAACTATTTATAAAATTCGTTTTAAAAGGAAATCGATGAAATATATAATATATATATATATTATATATATATATAATGGCCTGAATAGAACGCGCCGCACCGCGACAGTTCGTGAATTTCAACCATTAACTTCGAATGGACATTACGGGAGATCCGACCGTCGGATTCTCCTAAAACCGGAACCGTTGGGTTCGTATCGAAACGAGCTTTCCAATGAATATTAGAAATTTGAAATCTAACGGTTGGATTTGGAATTATGTCCAAATCAAATTTGAAAAAGGTCGCTGTAAGTGCAGTTCGATGGCCGTTGATGGAAATCGACGGTACGGGCCTTGATAAAATTATTAAAAATATCTATAATTTGTGTAAAATCATAATATATGAATTGGAAAGAATTGAGCTGGAAAATTCCATATTTGAAAAGATAAAGATAGATTTTTATCGAAATAAACTAGTTTTGAACTAGAATTAAAATCAATTTATTTTTGAAATAAATAAATTGAATTTGAAAGTGATTTAAAAATAATCAATATTCCCAATACGTGGATTGGACTGGAGTTGAATCGAAATTATCTTCGGGATATTTCGATGTTGGATTTCGTGACTATACAGATATTGTTATGGGAATTTGAAAGATATATTTTATATCGTTATTTCCAATACAATATATGTGGGTTTCAGAATTTGATACTGAATATAAGCCGATATATTTTCAATTTAGAGCCTTGTATTTAATATCAAATGTGATTTGAGTTTGTCGTGAATCGTGTTTTAGAAGACATTGGTTCTTTAACCCAGTTAAAGGCAGAATATTGATTTTTGAGGAGATTGAAACTAAGTGGGGTTTTAATGAATCTTTAATTAGATTGAAATGTGAATTGATAATTTAAATTATCAAATCTGAAAGGTGATCGAGAATGGAGTACCACTAGTTTTTCTCCAAAGCGATAGTTAAATCTTTAATTAGATTTGAACGTGAAATGGTAATTGATTTTACCGATAACACCGTGGTGTTAGATATGGAGTATTACCAGTTTTGCTCCATGGGATGAATAGGTTGGGATTGGGAAATAAAATAAATAATTACTTCAGCATGGTTCGCTATTCCCGACTAGTTTGAAATGATATCCAAAGGAAGATTAAAGAATAAATTTAGAAGAATTTATCTTGGATAAAATTAATGGGAACCTTTCCCTAAAAATGTGATTTTTTGAATGAAAGAATATTCTGAATTGGAATGAGGCGTTTGTTGTGTTTGTGTAACATTTGTTTATCATATATGTGGGTTATTCAGAAAGGCCGGGTTATACCCATTCTGAATAACCGATTCGACGAGATGTCGAAGATGAAGACGGTGGTTGAAGACCGGAAGTCTTCACATCGTTTGGGTGATTACTGATGATCTTGATTGGGCTGTACACCCAGGATGAGCGAATCAGTTGGTGATCGTCCAGACGTACTTGGAGATGGATGGATATGCGAGGAAAGTGCCCCCGGTTTCGTTCAGACCCAGAACGAACTTGTAAATGGATTGTGTGTCTGACATTGGATTTTATTCTGTGTTGATTGATCTTTATTAAATATACATCTGTTTCGCGGCAGAGAATTTATTCTCTTGCTTAACGCCCTTCTCTGAGACGTACGAGCTCAGAGGTTGTATATCGATGGACATCAGTCGCATGGAGTGAATTGCCAATGTGGCACGCGTAAGTGGCAATTGATCAGGGCTTCTGTTGAAAAGCAAAGTCTTGTGGTTGATGATCAAAGCACGGCCTGTGTGGCGTAACTTTGTGTATAACGTGAATTCGCGAGCCTCACACCTCGGTATGAGTCAAAAACGGGATAGTAACTGCAGGGAGAGCACGACGTTTCTTTCTAGCTAAGGTGGTGTCAGTGACCTACCAGCCCTGACATTTATATACTTTTCACCTATGTGGTTGTTGGATACGAGGCGCCTCGGATATAGGTCTGTAAGGACCGGGAAACGTGTGTTCAGGAATAACTAATCCTCAAAAGTAAGAGAGGACCGGCCCTGAAGATCCAAGGATCAGAGTGGGGTCCTGGGACATTTGCTAGAGTGTCTCAAACGCGGAGAGGAGCTTGCCCCTTGCCTCGGCTCATGACGGAAATCCAATTTCCAATACATGTATTGCGGTTTTAATTGTAGAACTAGTATGGCAACATGATAGATGGTACCCATGCCGCCTATGATTGATATTTATGATTTGAATTGTTTTGACACTATACACTTATTATAGTATCAAATGATTTGTTTTTAAACGTACCAAGCATGTTTGGCTATTATAAGGGAAAACCCTATCCTCCGGCTTGCGTTGCATTGTGTGATGGGACCTGGGTCTTATAATAGCTTCATTTTTCGAAAAAGCATTGCGTTGTTTATTCTGTGCACTAGTGTTCTTGGGAGGAAACCCGTTCCGTGTTATACGGCGTGGTCCCTTGAATTACTATCTTGAAAGTAAAGTTTTAAATAACTGTTTTATTTCTCACACCAGTCACATGACTGACCTGGAGTTTATTGTTTTAACCTAAACTCTGGGTGCCCCTATTTTCCGCACGGGCAGCTAGTAGTTTTGGTTTTGCAGATTTATATTCACAGGGTCCTGATTTACAGCTGGAATGATATCCGGAATGCTCTGTATCCGTATATCACCTTCAGTTGTGCTTTGTATTATTTTCCGTTGCTATGTAATTTATTGTAATCTCTGATATTTATCGAATGTAATTTATTCATTTATACTCTGTATATTCTTGTATCTGATGGAATTGTTGTAATAACAATGAAATGTTCTTCCGTTTGCGTTCCATTTTGTCTTGTCCTCAATTCTATCCGTGCTTTCCTTCACGGGGAAGTTCGGGTCGTCTCACGATTTGAATCCTAGGGTTTCGAAATTATGCAATTTTGACCGCAAATTCCAGCAACTCTATCCACTGCATGTTGAATCTAAGAAGACCCGCAGGTTTGTATCGTCGATAGCTTCGAATCGGTATATAATATGCCATGGTTTGAATATCTTTGAATTTCAAAGCTTAGATTTTTATTTGGATCTAAGTTTAGAAAAATTGTTTCTGCCATTAGAGAGAAAGATCGGTAGATGGAAAAATACGTATATTGAGAAATCAGCTGATAGAGTGGAAATGAAATATATATATAGGAGGCCCAATATCAGAACAACCAAATTATCCTGTTACATCGATTCTCTTTCGGACTTTCTCTCGTACGATCAGATTACAAGTCGGATTTTTACGAAAATTAAAATCCTACAATAATTCGCCGTTCCAGATCTAATGGCGCCAGTTTCGTTGAATTCTGAGGCAGTTGTCAAAACAGTAAAATTTCACTGTTAAATTAAATAATTAAAATATTCAATTATTCATTTAACTGTTTTAATTCAATTTAAATATTCATTAAATTCAAATTTAAACCTTATTATAACTTCAATAAATTCAAAAAAAATTATTTCATAGATTTTGAGTTTCCATATTTGATTATTTACAAATTTAAAATTTTGAATTCCAAATTTAACCTAAACAACTTAATTTCCATTGTTTAACAAATCAAAATGGAAATTCCTTTTTAACTTAAATAACCTAAATTTATTTAATCCTTAAAAATATAAATTCCCAAATCCCAACATTCTCTAAATAAACTAAATTTGGAAGAATTTATTCATACTTAATTCATACAATCATTATTATAAAAATAAAAAAAATTGATTTTTTTATCTAACATTATTCCATTTATTTATTTAAATCGAAATTTAAATATACAGAAATATGGGATGTTACACGCCACGTGGGATCACTCAGAATTCATTGATAGGTGAAGTCTGAAACCAGTTTGATCACTTGAGAAAATATGTGATCAACGCAGGGCAATCACCTAAAATACACGGATCGACTCACTGATTCACTCCATAAAACTTGCTCAATCACTTGATAAATCAAATCGGTATGGCTCCGGGCCATAGGTCTGTAGGAACCTGGTGGGTCAAATCCGCATAAAAAAGATGATCGAGTAAGGTAATCAAGGATTTGGAACTTGTGCTAAAGATCAGATCTGTTTGCAAATGGCGTTTCTATGGAATTGAAAGCCATTGATAAAATATCGTAATAATAACTGCAAGCGCAGGACGTACAATCATAGTACGTGGCGAATATGGGTCGATCTGCAGGGAAAGAATTTATTCTAATCTTACTCAATCAAATTAAGCCGAAAGCGAGTGAAATTATTAACTATAAACTAAAAAACTACCGATGTTAAAATGAATACAAATATGAGACTAGGAGACAATTTAGGAGTAGATTCACTATCTACATCATTCTAATTAACATAAAAAATGGCTCTAACTCTCTTTAATAACTAGCACATTAAGTGTTGTATTCATACAAGCATGATTTATATGCTAGAAAATTCAAGCTACATAAATCATCAATTTTCAATACAAACTTAAAATCCTAATTATCACATAGAAAATAATAGTTCTAATAAAAATGAAATATTATGAGTATGTTATGTTTGTTAATATTCACTAACTACACAGAACATCAAGGATGCTTTCACTTTTAATGTCACTACTTTTTCTAAAATGAATTATATTGTGATAAAGTATGATTCTATTAATGATATGAGTATGACACATTTGGGAATAATCAACCAACATGTGCTATCAGTTTTCACCATATAAAATCTTTAATTTATCTATATCTAATTTTAGATTAAGCTCAAATAAGAGAGTTAGAAACATGAAATTCTTATGTTCATTATTCATGAATCATGAGAGCTTCACTACCCCTAAATTGAAGGGGTTTAACTACTCATAATGGATTCAATGATAACATAAAGAGATTTCATTATAAAAGACAACAAAAGAAAAGAGCACTTTATTAAAATTACACTAAAAAAATTACACAAAAGAAATGGCTAAGAAGCCATGGAAGAGAAATAGAGTTTCTGATTTCAGCCACTCTAAACTAAATAAAATCCAAGACCCTTTTTACATCAACATACAGGGGTTATTTATATATGTGAAAAAAACCTAATTCAATTTCAGCATGCTACGAAGAATGCCTTTCATTAAGCTTCCGTTTGTCTTTAGCAATAATGATTCATGAAGCCCTTTTTGTCTCCACCAAAGAAGGAGGGAGAGTGTAACGATCCGGAAAATCAAAACCAATTTAAAAAATTTATTTTAACATTTTTAATGAATTTTGAATATTTAAAATAATTTATTTTAAATAATAACGACTAAAGATTTATTAAATCGAAGTTAGAATGAATATATTTATTTTAATTATAAAAGGAGTTAGAAATAGCACGGTAGTTAGAAATTTTGAATTTGAACTTCTACTGAATGTACAGGATTCAAAATAAATCAGATTTTGATGAAACCAGAAATATTTAAATCTATTTAATAATATCTTTCCAATGAATCTGAAAAATCAAAATTTCATAGCTGAAATCAAAAGTTATGTCCAGTTTAAAATTTGGAATAGTCACTATAGAATTTAGTATAATATATAGCCCGTATAAATAGCCATTTTTGCACACGACCTCCGTTTTCGACGAAACTACTTTGGTTGGATCCGTAATGTCAATTTATTCTTAGATTCCAATTTTCATAATTTTTGGAATTAATATGTGAGCATGGCAAAAGAAAACATGTTTTGTCAATTTCAGTCAATTTGGATCAACCAGAAAATGGCCATTTTCGGTCTTCAAATTCGATGAAATTAATTTTGCTAGGACTGTATCGTCAAATCATAACTAGAAATAATTTTTCTGTAATATTTAGAGTACAGTTATGGCCCCGGTAAATTAAAATGTACGATCAAATTAAATAATTAAATGTTTTATATTTTAAATTAAAGAAAAGTGGGCTGAGACGATCAAACGGGCTGGCGGACCTATCCCATTGTGTCCAGAATGGGGGTATTTGGTTGGGGGCGACACTCGTTGCATTGGATTTGGAGTTCGTGACGATAAACTAGTATTTTAAAATTAAAGCTAAATTAAATATAATATTTTAAATGGTATATATACCATGGTATATGGCCAAATACGAAACCCTAATACTAAACATACACAGCCACCGTCTTTTCTATTCAGTGGCAGAAAAGCTCCAAACTTTCTTCGATCCTTTCTCTTAATATACTCTATAATACAAGTTGATACCAAAGCAGAACTAAAGAGTAACGTGTGATCTCCATAATGATCGGAGGAGATGGTGTTTAGTGCTTCGAGTTGGCCAGAATCGGCCCTCCAACGACTATGGTTCGCGCTCAAATCCAGGTCAAAGGGGGATGCGAGTGGAGCCGGCTTTTGGGCGATGATAGAGGAAGCCTCGAGCTTCGAAGTGGGCACGTCTGATCGGGGTCACGACAACCTTAGTGGCGGCGGTGAGGAACCCTAATCCGCGGTTTGGGTTTAACGGGTTGCAGAATACTGAACGAAGAGGAAGATGAAGTCAGGGGTACAAAGGGTAAAGGAAAAGTTTAATTAAAATTGTTTTATTATATTAATAATGTAATTAACCGATAAATGATCATAACTCGTTCAAAACAAAACATAATTGGATGGTTTTGGATATGTTGGAATAAGAAAAACAAGATCTACAGCATGGAACAGACCAGAGCTGAAACGGAGCGATCTATATTTTTGAAGAATTCAAAAACCCAATGTGAGATTACTAAATTAATAATTAAAATAAATCGTTATGCTTTGCGAATCATTATTCATTTGCTATTAAAATTCATGTGTGTGATGTATGAGATCAGATCTGGTTTTTTGTGGTTGAAACGAATTAATCGGATTAAATTGTGTAGATCTAGGCTTTGCTTACAATAAAAATCAAATTTTTATTGTATATATAAAAATATTCATGATTGTTAAAAGAATTTGCTTATTCAATTAAACAATATTTTATTATATATATGCAGATAAAAATATTTATTGTTTTAAAATGGAAGAAGCATACAATAAAATTTACATTTTTATTTAATGTACAAGATATGAAAAATAATCATATATGATATGAAAGTGTTTGAAACAATAAAATTTACATTTTTATTGTATGTAGAAATATGAAAAATGTTCATTGTTTGAAATAGAAAAGCAAAACGATGAAAATTCAAATTTTTATTGCATATTAAAAATGAACATTATTTAAAATGAAAATATGTTAACATGAAAATTCACATTTTTACTGTGCATATATAAGAATCATATTTTAAAATAAAATATGTCATTTAGTTGTATTCATATTTTGTAAATAAAATATGTTATTTAGTTATATTCATATTTTGTGAATGAAACATGTCATTTTTGATAGAAATGTTATATTAGAACAAAAATATTCATTTTTTTCAATATAGTTTAGTTAAAGAAAATATTCATTTTTGTCAATATAGAGTAGTTAAACAAAAATATTCATTTTTGTCAATATAGTTTAGTTAAACAAAAATATTCATTTTTGTCAATATAGTCTAGTTAAACAAAAATATCATTTTGTTAAGTAGGTTTGTGTCAAAACACAAATAGCTTTTTTTGTTAAGTTGGTTTGCGTCAAAACACAAATAGCATTTTTATTAATATGTTTGTGTCAAAACACAAATAGCATCATTTTGTTAAGTAGGTTTGTGTCAAAACACAAATAGCAATTTTTGTTAAGTAGGTTTGTGTCAAAACACAAATAGCATTTTTTGTTAAATAGGTTTGTGTCAAAACACAAATAGCATTTTTGGTAAATAGATTTGTGATACAACAAAAATATTCATTTTGTTAAATTAGAATTGTTAACAATATGAAATATCATTAATATACATTTTGTTAAATTAGATTTGTTAACAATATGAAATTATCACTTTTAATTCATTATGTTAAACTAGAATTGTCAACATAAAGGCAATCATCACTTATATTTGTTTTGTTAAACTAGAATTGTTCACAAAAAATGAAACTATCACTTGTAATCATTATGTCGAAATAGAATTGTCAACAAAAATGAAAAATATCATCTTAATCATTTTATTGAAACAGAATTGTCAACAGAATGAATGAATTTCTTTTTAATCATTTTTTTGAAATAGAATTCATTAAAATGAATGATTCACTTTTTAATCATTCTGTTGAACTAGAATCGACAACAAAAATGTATGTATCACTTTTTATGCATTTTGTTGAAATAGAATTGTCAACAAAATGAATGATTCACTTTTTAATCATTTCATTGAACTAGAATCGTCAACAAAAATGAATATATCACTTTTTATGCATTTTGTTGAAATAGAATTTGTATTCAAATTATTTATAATTTTTATGGTCAATATACACATTTGAATTTGTGTATGTATTAAAGTGACATTTTTATTGTCAATATACACATTAGAATTTGGGTATAAATTAAAGTGACATTTTTGTTGTCAATATACACATTAGAATTTATGTATATATTAAAGAGACATTTCTATTGCAAATATACAGAATAGAATCTGTGTATAAAGTAAAGAGGCATCTTTTATTATCAGAATATATATTAGAGTTTGTATGCAAATTAAAATAAACATTTTTATGTGTGTCGTGTCACACATTGAAACTATAAATAAATAAAAATATTTCTTTTTATTCGTTAAAGTATAAAATAGAAATTGCATACAAATAATAAAAATAAAAATTATCTTTTTATTTGTCATCAACAAAGATGTCATGTAAATGAAATACATATTTGGCATTATGATATGCCAATAATACATTCTTTTATTTGGCATGTAAAACACGTTAGTAGAATCGTCGAATGATTTATATTTATATATAATATTATATATATAAATATAAACATAAATTAAACGAATCAGGCGCGGTAGTTTGTGTTTCGGAATCGTAACTTTAAACGATTATACCGAAAGATCCGACCGTCAGATTTTCCCAAAACTGAAATCGTTAGGTCAGCTTTGGGAAGATCTTTCCAATGATATAAAAGTTGTTAAAATCCAACGGTTAGATTTCGAGATATATGTAAACTAAATTTTGATAAAAACAGCGCCAGGGACACCTATTGACCCGAAGCGTCGTTAAATTAAATTAGCCTATTTTTATATAAATAAAAATAGTGATAAATCATTATAAAATAATATTAACGATATGAAATAATTTTAAATTATAATTATTTGAGAATTATTTGAAAATACCAAGTTCAATCTCATTTTAAATAATTATACGACGATTTAAAGTCGAAGACATTGAAGACGGCGATTGAAGACCGGCAATCTTCACATTGAATGGATGACTACTGATGCCCTGAACTGATTTGCTCCCAGAAAGGGTTACAGTGGTAGTTGTTCGGACGTACTTGTTGATTGTCCGGATAAGCGAGCACCTCTCTTCTGTACTGGACATACGGGACGAGGAATAAGGTGTCTTCAGTTTCGTTCAGACCCAGAGCGGACTTGTAAATAGATGTGTGTCTTACATTGGATTTCATTCCATGTAAATTAAATTGATTTCTATTTAATATGTATTTGTGGTGGCGGAGAATTTATTCTCTTGCTTAACACCCTTCTCTGAGACGCACGATCTCAGAGGTTATATATTGATAGTTATCGATCGCATGGCATGAATTGTCAATGTGGTATGCCAAGATGCAAATGATCAAGGCTTTTGTTGAAAACCAGAACCTTATGGTTGATGATCAAAGAACATCCCGTTTAGGTGTAGCTTTGTGTATAGCGTTACTTCGCGAGCCTCACACCCCGGTATGAATCAAAAACGGGACAAGGGAACGCAGGGAGTGCCCACGATTCTTTCTAGCTAGAAGTGGTGTCAGCGTTTACAAGCCCTGACATTTTTACTTATGTGGATGATGGATTACGAGGCCTCCGTTATTTGGTTGATAGTGACCAATTTATAGGTTCAATAGGACCGGGAAGCGTGTGTTCAGGCATAGCTAATCCACTAAAGTATTTGTGGACCGGCCTTGCAGGATCCAAGGGTTCGCCAGTGTCTGAATCCTAAGACAATTGCTAAAGTGTCTCGAATCGGTAAGGAGATCATCTCTAGCCTTGACTCATGATGGAAACCCAATTTCCAATACGATATTATGGTTTTGATTGTAAACCTATGTATGGCGACATAGTAGGATGGGGTACTATGCCGTCTGGGATTGATACATTTACTTTAAAGTATTTTAAAATTGATTAGACACTAATAATATTATTAAAATATTATTTTCTACGTATTAAGCATGTTTGATCATTATAAGGTAAAACTTTATCCTCCGGTTTGCATTGCATTATGTGATTGGCTTTAGTCTTATAATGATTTCATTTTTCTAAAAAGCACAACGTTGTTTTTGCATAAAAACTTATTTAATTTAAGCACTGGCAATCAAATGGATAAACCCGTTCCGCGTTAGCGGCGTGGTCCTGTGATTAGCCATATTGTTAGATAAGTTAGGAAAGATTTCTCATACCAGTCCCACGACAGACTCGTAGTTTGTTTCACTTTGCAAACTCGGGTGCCCTCTTTTCGACACGGGCAGTCGAGTAGCTTGTTTTGCAGATATATATTGAGCAGGATTCTGGATCGAAGCTTAAAGCTATGTCCAGATCATTGATAGACTTCTGTTGTATCATATTATTAATTCCGCTGCATTGTATTAAATTCATTGTAAATTATCTCCTGGTGTATTATTATTTATCGATGTACTCTGATATTCTGTACTCTGATGTTAACATTATTATAATGTTTATAAAAGTCTTCTATTATTTGTTCTAACGTGTTGTATGCCCAGATTTAGTGTATTCGGGTTTTGAATGGTCTTGGTCGATTTAACGATCGATTAGATCCGGGCAAAATCCGAATCGTTACAGTTGGTGTTAGAGCTTTGGTTAGCTCAAATCTTTGGGGTACAACTCGTTAGGACTGAACGAAAGACTCATCAGAGATTGGATTAGTAATATCCAATAAGAATACTCATTAGAGATAGTTTCAGTAGTATCCTAAAATGAGAAAACTCGTTAGAGATGGGGTTAGAAATGCCCTAGAATGAGTGAGAGTGACAAGTTCATAATTAACGTATTTGTGATTATATATAATCCGATCTAAGAAAATATGATTTTTGAATATATAAAAGTTATATGTATTTTTAAAGCTAATCAACTAATTGATTGATGATTGTGTTGGGTGATTATTAGTTCAACTAATAAAATTATTAAAACCAATAAAAGAATGAAAATTTAGCGGTTAGTTAAACAACTTTTAGTTTCGTTCCTTTTCGAGGACGAAAAGATTTTAAGTGAGGGAGATTGTAACAACTCGGAAAATCAGAACAAATTTAAAAAAATTATTTTAACAATTTTAATGAATTTTGAATATCTAAAATAATTTATTTTAAATAGTAACGACTAAAAATTTATTTAAATCGATGTTAGAACGAATATATTTATTTTAGTTATAAAAGGAGTTAAAAATAGCACGGTAGTTTGAAATTTTGAATTTGAACTTTGATTGAATGTACCAGATTCAAAATAAATTGGATTTTGATGAAACCATAAATATTTAAATCTGTTTAATAATATCTTTCCAACGAATCTAAAAAATCAAAATTTCATAGCAAAAATCAAAAGTTATGTCCTGTTTGAAATTTGGAATAGTCGCTATAGAATTTAATATAATATATAGCCCGTATAAATAGCCATTTGGCAAAAACCTCAGTTTTCAACGAAGCCACTTTGGTTGGATCCGTAATGTCAATTTATTATTCGATTCCAATTTTCATAATTTTTGGAATTAATATGTAAGTGTGGCAAAAGAAAACATGTTTTGCCAATTTCAGTCAATTTGTATCGACAAGAAAATGGTCATTTTTCAAACGGTCTCCAAATTCGACAAAATTAATTTTGTTAGGACCGTATCGTCAAAACATAATTAGAAATAATTTTTCTGTAAATTTTAGAGTCAGTATGTGGCCCCGGTAAATTAAAATGTACGATCAAATTAAATAATTAAATGTTTTATATTTTAAATTAAAGAAAAGTGGGCTGAAACGATCAGATGGGCTGGCGAGACCTAGCCCATTGTGTCCGGAATAGGGGTGTTTGGTTAGGGGGCGACACTCGTTAGGTTCGAGACCTAGCCCATTGTGTCCGGCGGGACCTAGCCACCATCTCTTCTATTCAATGGCAGAAAAGATCTGAACTTTCTTCGATCCTTTCTATCAAACTACTCTATAATACAAGATGATACCAAAGCAAAAACTAAAGAGTAACGTGTAATCTACATAATGATCGGAGGAGATGGTGCTTAGTGCTTCGAGTTGGCCAGAATCGGCCCTCCAACGATCGTTGTTCATGCTCAAATCCAGATCAAAGGGGGTGCGAGTGGAGCTGGCTTTTGGGCGATGATGGAGGAAGCCTCGAGCTTCGATGTGGGCGTGTCTGATCGGTGTCATGGCAACCTTAGTTGCGGCGGTAAGGAACCGTAATCCGCGGTTTGGGTTTAACGGGTTGCAGAATACTAAACGAAGAGGAAGATGAAATCAGGGGTACAAAGGGTAAAGGAAAAGTTCAATTAAAATTGTTTTATTATATTAATAATGTAATTAACCGATAAATGATCATAACTCGTTCAAAACAAAACAGAATTGGACGGTTTTGGATCCGTTGGAATAAGAAAAACGAGATCTACAGCATGGAACAGACCAGAGCTGAAACGGAGTGATCTAAATTTTTGAAGAATTCAAAAACCTAATGTGAGATTATTGAATTAATAATTAAAATAAATCGTTATGATTTGCAAATCATTATTCATTCGCTATTAAAATTCATGTGTGTGATGTATGAGATCAGATCTGGTTATTTGTGGTTGAAACGGATTAATTGGATTGAATTGTGTAGATCTAGACTTTTCTTACAATAAAAATCAAATTTTTATTGTACATATAAAAATATTCATGATTGTAAAAAGAAATTGCTTATTCAATTAAACAATATTTTATTATATATATGCTGATAAAAATATTCATTGTTTTAAAGTGGAATAAGCATACAACAAAATTTACATTTTTATTTAATGTACAAGATATGAAAAATATTCATATATGATATGAAAAGTGTTTTGAAATAATAAAAGTTACATTTTTATTGAATGTAGAAATATGAAAAATGTTCATGGTTTGAAATAGAAAAGTAAAACGATGAAAATTCACATTTTTATTGTATATTAAAAATGAACATTATTTGAAATGAAAATATGTTAACATGAAAATTCACATTTTTATTGTGCATATATAAGAATCATATTTCGAAATAAAATATGTCATTTAGTTGTATTCATATTTTGTAAATAAAATATGTCATTTAGTTATGTTCATATTTTGTGAATGAAACATGTCATTTTTATTAGAAATGTCATGTTAGAATGAAACATGTCATTTTTATTGGAAATGTCATATTAGAATGAAACATGTCATTTTTATTAGAAATGTTATATTAGAATGAAACATGTCATTTCTGATAGAAATATTATATTAGAAAAAAATATTTATTTTTGTCAATATAGTTTAGTTAAACAAAATATTCATTTTTTTCAATATAGAGTAGTTAAAAAAAATATTCATTTTTGTCAATATAGTTTAGTTAAACAAAATATTCATTTTTGTCAATATAGTCTAGTTAAACAAAAATATCATTTTGTTAAGTAGGTTTGTGTCAAAACACAAATAGCATCATTTTGTTAAGTAGGTTTGTGTCAAAACACAAATAGCATTTTGTTAAGTAGATTTGTGTCAAAACACAAATAGCATTTTTTGTTAAGTAGGTTTGTGTCAAAGCACAAATATCATTTTTTGTTAAATAGGTTTGTGTCAAAACAAAAATAGCATTTTTGGTAAATAGATTTGTGATACAACAAAAATATTCATTTAGTTAAATTATAATTGTTAACAATATGAAATATCATTAATATACATTTTGTTAAATTAGAGTTGTTAACAATATGAAATTGTCACTTTTTATTCCTTTTGTTAAACTAGAATTGTAACACCGCAAATTTTAATGACATTAGAAGAGGATAAATTAAATAATAATTATTTAACGTTCGGAATTATAGGGAACGGACTATGTCATTGCATCCGTCTCGAAATGCTGGTCAGAATGGACATTTAGTTTGCGTAAAACGGATACTGTATGAAAAAGTTATGAGGGTTTGAAGTTTGATTACGCATAAGATATATATATATATATATAAAATAAATTCCAGAACCTTCAAAAACAATTCAAAAATCAAAATCGGGCCAAAACGGGCTGAGTAGGAAAATTCCCGCTCGTGGGTGTCGACCCCCCCTAGGGGGTGTCGACATGGGTGTCGACCCCCCTATAGGGTGTCGATGCAACGACCCAGATTTTTGGATAGTTTATTTTAAATATTTAATATGGTTTTAAATATTAAGTTGATAACATGAATGGATATTTATATTGAGTTATCGATTAAATAATCGAAATACGATTTATTTCGAATATCAATAAATCTCCATACGATCGATCGGGGCTTCAAAACCTGTTACAGTGTGTTCAGAGTAGTGGTATAACCCTAGGACCGCTGGTTGCTACATTCAAATAGGAGTTCAGAAACACAAGATAATTAAAATTAAATAAATACTGTACCAGTTAATACCTGCCTTAATAAACCCTGTACTTATCAGGACCTACCTCTGATAGATCTTACCCAGTAAACATCTACCTTCATTTCCTTAACCAGGAAGTGTCTCGCCTCTATAAAATTGCAACCACCACTTTTCTTTACTCTTCTGTTTTTCATTCCTCAAGATACCCGAACTTCAAATTAAAGATAAAATAAATGACCATGCTCCATTAATATCCTTCACAATCGTTCAAAATTAATTAAAAGGGTTCAGAAGAAAGGAAAAACAATAAAAGCCGCTTCTTTTTTTTCCTTTTCCTCAAATTATATCCACGGTTTCATTCTTCCTTCAGAACCAAAAAAAATCAATCAAAAAAAAATGGATGCGATGGTTCTTCACTGTGCTGGACTTCGAGCCCTTGACATGGCCAACTGGATCTCGAACCGGAAGTCGCGATTCACGATGAAACTAGGGAACGAGTTCTATTGGTTAGGGCATTGATTCTGGGGTATTCATGATAGTTGTGAACTGGTTAATTTTCTTAAGGAGTGCGGATTGTGTTTTGGGAGCAGGTCGCGATTTAGAGTAGTGATCGATGGCGCACTGGGGCGTTCAACTGAAGTCGCAAATGATGCTACTGGGTTCGCTCTGAGGTACTATGGTTCTTCGATAAAGCAGGGTTTTTGAGTTTGGGTTTTTGGATCCAGCGCTGAGGTTGAGGAATTGAAGTAACGGGTTTTGTGTTCGAGCAGTTCAGGAAGGTCGATTATTTAAGTGAGGGTGAAGCAAGAAGACACTACTGCAGATCTCCTTCACCTTGGATAAATCAACAACGATCTTTGTTTAAGGGGAAAAATCGCAATGCAGATTGAGTAGTGGAAGAAGGTTGCGATTTGGAAGGGGCTGCTACGCGAATTTGTTTTGGGAAGGGGACTGAAATCTTTGGAAGTGAACGTCCGCTAGTTGAGCAACATTCTAGGTCCATCGCGATGAGTGGAAGTCGCGATTTTGATTGAGGGGGTGCTGGGTATTTTGGAGTGCAGCATGGAGTTCTTGATGGAAGATGGTACATTGCATGAAGATTTAGAAGGTTTTGGTGATAATCTTGTTTGCACCATTACTGTGAGGTGCATGAACAAATGGGAAGAAATTCAATGTGGTTGCGATGGATTAGGGAAGTAGCAGCTTGAACATGGATTGGAGGAAAGACTGGGTTTGAAGCCGAGATCTATCGGAGTAGAAAAGGGTTTATGCAATGATTAATTTTCACTAAACAGGTAATTTAAACGAGTAATTATCTGAATTCAGTAATTAAAATTTTAACTTATATTTAAATTGCTTGGGTACTTATGAAATGAATTTCCAAACAAATTCAGAATAAACAAGGGGATCCGTTGAATTCATATCAAAAGAAGCAACAAATGGGATTGAAGGAGCAGGTCAGGAGTTGTCGTAGAAGAAGATGATAACGACATAATAAAAAAGCTTAAGTAAGGTAATCTAAGTTATTAATTAATATTTAAACAACTTGCTAATTATCGTTTAATCCGTTTAAAATGGTAACATGTATATTTTTTCCATGTATTGTCAGATTTTTGGGCAAAATCAATAAGTTGGAACCACATGAGCGATAACCACGAGATGGAGTCAAATTGGAAAAAAATTGGAGCTACTGAGGATTTTTTTCTAATTTTAAACACTCGTTTAAAATTAGATGAAATCAACGTAAATCATCGAATTAAAATCATGGTGAGTAATTTTTACTCAAGAATGTTATTTAAATTATTTTTATCGTTAAAAATAATTTGTTGGTTGTTTGATTGCATGCAAATATTATTGTGTGGCTATTGTTAAATATATATTAGTTATTTAGGACTAGTGTTTGTGGTTATTATATATATATTGGTGATTGGATTCCCGCAGTACCATTAGCGGATGCCCGCAGTATCATTATCGGATGACCCTACACGCCCCACGCTATGATAGTGGATGACCTTCTATACCGCAATATCCTGCCTCGAAGCAGGATGGATATTATTTATGTTGACTAACGTTTATGGATGCAGGAAAAACAGGTTGGAGGGATCCAACTGGATTACTCAAAAATATTATTATTTGTTTGTTTCGTATATATTATCTCATATGATGTGTTAGAAAAACACATGATTGATAATTTGGTATTTCGGATGTTTGAGATATCACTGGGCCTAAAATGTGGATATATAAAAATATCGTAAAAAGGATATTTGAGATTTAAAAGGGGAAATCTAAATTTTTAAATAGAATTTGAAATTTTAATGAGCTATAGAAATATTACCTTGTTTTGAACAAGTATTGAATTTATAAACGATGTTTATAAAATAATTAGGGAACTGAAGTAAATTTGTAGACGGTGTTTATAAATAAAATGGAATGGTTTTCATTAGATAATCAGGGAACTGAAGTGAATTTATAAACATTGTTTATAAATGAAGAAAAATGAATTATCATTGGATAATTGGGAAAAAGTAAATACAAGTGAATTATAAAAGGGAAATTTATTTTTCCAAAGTAGAAATTATAATTTCAAATGGATTTGAAATGAGACTGGTTTAAATATATAAACAGGTAATATAAACGATGTTTATAAAGAAAGGTGAAAAATTATCATTTTGATAAATTAAAAATATTTAAATTCAAATATGAATTTAAAGTGAATTGGGAATTGTGTTTCGAAAAGATTTTTGAAATAATACTTGTTTTAAATTATATAACAAGGAAGTTGAATTTATAAACGATGTTTATAAATCTGGTGAAAATAAATTATCATTAGATAAATGTAGCAGTTTAAATTCAAATATGAATTTAAAAATGAATTGGAAAGTGTTTTGAAATGGGACGATTGATTATATTTCGGAATCCGGAATATAAATTGAATTAGAAAATATCCAAAGGATATATATATATTTAGAACTTAATTTCATGAATTCTATATAATAATTTATTTCTAATGGAATTAGAAAATAATAACAGAAATGGAGTTGTAATTGGATTGATATCTGAGTAATGGAAAATCGACGATTTGAGATAATCGGAAACATTAAGTTGAATTTGAAAACCGGATTTAATATATATATATATATTAGAATGGAGTTGAATTTATTTTAAGTGAAGTTTAGAAGTTTATATATATATAATTAAAACGAACTCGTCGCAGCGTGGCAGTTCGTAAATTGGCGTTTCGAACTTCAATTGAGTATACGGAACTCAATTTAAGTCGGAATTCTTTGAAACAAAAAACTCAGGACCAATTTGATAATAGTTTTCTAATGGAAGAGAAAAATATGAATTTCATCTTACAGATTTTTAGTTATGTCAAAATCAAATTTTCAGAAAAACAGCGCCATAATCGTTATCAAACCATAACGGTTTATTTAAATAAATAAAAGGATTTTTAGCAAATAAGACTTAAATCTTCGTTATAAAAATCCAGACTCGAGTTTTAAAATAAATATGAACTCAAGACAAGTAAATGAAATGATTTTCGAAACAAAAATCAAATTTTTGAGTATTGAATAGGATTAACTAATTTGAATAATAATTCGTTAATCGAGCTTTGAATCGAAATTGGCGTTGGATAAGTAAATTGGTTTTGTAAATTCATATTCGAAATCGAATATGAAACTCAAGTTGGAAATGAAATTCTACTTGTTTATAAGCGAATTAAAATATATTTGAACATGATATGTTCAAAATAAAGGGATTTGGCAAAATAGCTAATTAAAGAGTAAATTAGCAAATTGAGTTAGGAATGACCGAATTAAGTTGGGATAAATTGGAAAACAGGTGAACATAGATTAGACAAGTATGTAGTGAAGTGTATGAAGATTATAATTCGTATGCTCGACAATAAGGTACACGTTTAAATTCCATATGAGATTTTATGCGCTGAATCGGCAAGCCACTTGGCTTTTTGATTTTCTTTTTGAATGGAACGGGCCTAAATAGGCGAGTTAAGGTTTGAACTATAGACCGGTACAAAGGAGGTTATGGCGAATTTTTTTGGGAATTTAAGGAGTTAGAATATTTTTAAGATAATTTGATAAATTAGTAATCTATATATCAATATATATAGAGTCCGGTAAGGAAACGAACTTAAAAATAGAATATTATAAACAAAAGGAAATCGAAAATCTAGTAATAGAAAGATATATATATATATGTTTTAAAAATGAATAAGTGGTTTTTATGGTGTTGATGATTTGAGATAAGTGGTCTTGTCCGTTTAGAAGTTAAGCATGTTTTCAGCCAAGGTCTGAGAGGTAGTTATACCCCAACTTGATTGATTTCATTTTTAACCGATAAATAGCAAGATCCAGTCTCGAAGAGAAATGTTTGAATAAGAGTTAGTTGAATGCAGTGTTTTGGGTTGTTGTAACGATGTTTTACACAACATTCGTTTTAACCCAAATAAGTGGAAATTTGGAAATATAATAATAAATATTTCCTAATTATAGAAATAAATGAATGGTCATGAGAGATAAATAATTGGAATGTTTCCAATTATAAATAGAATATATTTTCTAAGTATAGAAAATAAAAGCAGACGATATGTAGAAATGTTTTCCAAATAGCATAAGAGGCCAAGATGATTATTGAAAATATTTGGTTAACAAATATTGATAAAGAAATGGAGAAATGATTTAATTAATGAAATATAAATTAAGGGGTCCAGTGATTGTTTGATGTTTTGAATGGATGTTTGTTTTTCTTCGATAGTTAAATAACCGACTATTGAAGTATTTGCCAATATCGTTGTCAATATGGAGAGACCAGTTGGATTATTATCCGTGAACCACTCCGTATTGGCAGTAACGCTGCGAATCAGATTATATGAAGATAATCAAAGACGGAGTAAAGTGCAAGGACTTTTTCTATTAATAGAAATTGTGGCTTCAGTTTCGTTCAGTTCCAGAACGAACGTGTATGGACGAGTGTCTGACAGAGTATTTCCAATGATCGCATATGTTGGTCTGTATAGATATATATGGTGGTGGAGGATTTATTCTCTTGGCATAATATCCAGATTATATTTATGCAAATCAACTAGTGATTAACGAATCTCACCATGTGTCATTCAAAGTGATTGTGCTATCAATGAATGATGAGAAATCGTAGCCTCAGGCCTCAACAACCGGGAAATGACAAAAATCGGGCAGGCAACATGGCTATGTGGGTTGCTCCCATTAGGGTGTATAACCACTTATCTAGAGAAATTCATTTAATTCCTTATTATATTCGATGCTATCCCATTCGGGAAATGGTTGCTGATCCCAACCGTTGGTGATATACATTCGATACACTCAAGCGAAATGAGTGGTCGGTCATGTGTGGGTCGGGTTGCAAGATTTTCTTGTTGTACCCAGTGTATTCCCCTCTAGAGATAAACTATCAGAAGGTGGTTCCATACCTTGTCATGTTGGAAATCCAATCTCCAATAAGCGCCTTGCGGTTTTTGATTTTATATAATATATGAAGCGTGAGATGCAAGCTTTTCCGCTAGATTATATTTATTTGATGTAGACATTATTATAATATCACTGGACTTGATATCAAAGATATTTTGGGTTATCGTAAGGTAAAAACCATTCGTGTTTATGTGTGGATCGTTCTTACGATTATCATTTCTTCCGAAAGGATTTTTAAAGTTAAACTAATGATAGTAGTTTACTCACACCAGTCCCATGACTGACCCAGAGTTTATTTTGTTTTTTTTGTTTTCCCTAAACTCTTGGGTGCCCAAGTTTGTACGGGCAGTCAAGTAGTCGGGATTTTTCAGATTCACTTGGAAGAGTTGGAAGCAGGAGGCTTCACTAGTTAGCTATAGACTATCATATATTCCGCTATGTACCATGTTTGTATCTGGAAACAGGTGTTTATAACTGTTCCAGGAATAAATTTTTTGCTCTGATAATGGTATGTATATACGGTTACTGATTTGTATTACAAAAGTTATGTTATTTAATATATTTTATTCATTCCGCTGTGAGATTTGTGTTCCTCATTTTCTTTTATTCTATCTTTTCTTTCTATTCCTCATCCTCTAGCTTCTTTCTACTAATAATTCGTATTTTTGTGTCATTTGGGTTGGATGTGTGGCACTATTAGTCAACTCAGATAGTACGGATTTGCGGGCCATTACAGTTGACATGGGTGTCGACCCCCCTATAGGAGTGTCGACCCCCCAGACAGATCTGGGCAGAATTCGTTTTACGTACCTGGACTTGATTCTGGGTCTGGTTCATTGGTTTTAGGCTATAAATATGGTCCTCCATTCTCTTATTTTCTTCATTGGAGATCATAGAGGCCATACGCTATCGGGTTGCAAATTGAAACAGAATCAAAGTCTACTACAATCAGTTTAGCTATTCAGAATTCAGATCTCTCTCTCTCTCAATTTTATGAACCTAACACTGTGAGTTTCTAGTCACTTTTAGGTTTAAATGGATAAATGTGAATTATGATAGAGTACGAATTGGGTATATGTTGTGAATCATGAACTTATGCAAGTTTATTATGTCATTATCCCTGGATCTAATGTGATTATGGACATTCTACTATGCTGACTATGTAGATCTTGACTTGCAACTATATTGTGGAAATTGCGAACTTGTTAATTTAGATCTAATCCTTTATGCTAATCACCTTTCACCTGTTATGTTGTAGTAATCACGATATGTTGTAAACTTGACATGTGATGCCACCCTTTTAGATCTAATCAAGTACTGTGTCACTCTAATTTTGTTAGACATCTAAATGACAAGTTTAGACCATGTTATGTTGACTTTGACATTGTAGTTGCCATATGTTCATCAGCTCTGTGTTCACCCTGCTATGATGATTACATGTCCATTTACCTTGTTGTCATGCTTATGCCAAAACTGTGCTGAAACTGTCACCTTTGTCACTCCCTTTTTATTGTTATGGTGAGGCTACTTTGTAGCCTCGATGACGCCAAAATACATGCGGCCACGTTAGTTAGGAAACGGGGAAAAAGGGGATTTATAATTGGCATAATTTATATAATGTTTATATAAGTTGGACATATAATTCAAATAGGGAAACATAGAAATAATCACCTATAATGACATAGGTAAATTTGGGTAAAAATGGCATAATTTGAATATGACCATTTATGGATATGTAATTCAAATTATTGTTGCAAAATAGGTATTGACACCTATAAAAGGAAAGGATTAATTAATTGGTAAATTAATTAAAAATGGAGTGTTAGTAATTACAATTAGGAATTGTAATTGTATTTATGACACGTGGTTATGTTACGTTAGTGGTGGAAGTCTACCCAGACCCGACCGGCATATCCAGCAGCCACTAACATACTAGGCGGAGATAAGGGCACGCTTATTGATTGATTGTAAGAGATCCAAACGGGACGGACTGTGTAGACAGCGCAAACCGACTAGAGACATGTGCGTGCATGGGCTGGGCAGAGGAGGCTAAGACGACCGTGATACAAGTAGATATGGTTGTGCACCTCTTGGGTTGCCACTTAGCAAGTGATACCTCCTACTGTGGGGCCAGCACAGGGTATCTATGGAATAGGGAGCCGATCGATTTGGGTTATGGTTAGGGTACACTCAGACGTATACCCTAAGTCTACCAACTTATTATGGAAGGGATCATCTAACTTTAATTATACTAGTAATAGTGCAGAGTAGTCATTAGTGAAGTATGTGTACATCTTACCTTATCTACCTTATCACACCTGCCATTTGTATAGTGACCTCTCTTACCCACTTTATGTCTGTCATGTTCACCTTTTATTTATTTACTGGCTAAAAGTAACTAGACTCGCCAGAATTTATGTCTGACCCTTTTATTTTTCCCTCTCTCTTCCGTTTCCCCTCTCCCCCTAGGTTCTCAGGGAGGAAACATCCAGGCTTAGTCAGGACTTGGATATTATCTTGCCGGAAGGTACTTCTAGAGTATGGCTCAAGTCTTTGTCTCTACTATGGCTTACTCTTTTTATTGGGGAATAATGTTTTTCTTTAATACCTATGTACTCTGATGATGCAAGACATAAGTAGTTTGTTGTAATGGTTTTATGACTTATGGTATTGTTAACTACGGTATTATGTTTTATGTTGAAATAAAAATTTGAACTTTCCGCTGCTATCTTATTTATATCTGTCTTGTAATTATTCTGTGTCTGTTTACCTACAATGCTTCACGAAACTTAATGCGTTCCCTTAGTGAGTGGCATTAACGGACGTGGGGTGTCACACTTGTCATTAGAGCTGAAGGCTACCAAATTAGATAAAAGTTTTGACAAATATTTTTCAAAAAGGTTTTAAAAGAAAGTATTTTCAAAAAGAAAAGTCTTTTTTGAAAATATTCCCCAAGAAGCCATATGTAATATCCTTCGGTCCTTTATCTAAAATTCTTCCTTTTCCCTTTTTCAGCATGTCTGGGGATCAAAACATTCCTAATATCCCAGAGGGCATCACGATACCCGGATGGTTCTGGAGATATTTGAAGGCCACAGTGCCTGCTGAAGGCCAGAGAGACGCTCCTTTTCCTGTTGCCCCAGTCATTCCTCCTCCTCCCCCCCTCATCCCCCTCCATGAGCAGATAACTTCGCCAAAATCTGTAAGCACTTCCGTGCTATAGGAGGGAAGCCATTCCATGGGAATGAGACATTTGTGGAAGCTCGGAATTGGCTTAAGGAGACCGAGGACTTATTCATAATGTTTGCAGTGGAGGACCGAAGAAAGATTCAGTTAGCTGCTTAGCTGTTAAAAGATGAAGCCTCATTTTGGTTGGAATTCACCCAAGCTGGACGTCCGGTGGAAACCTGGGAAGATTTCAGACAGAGGTTTGAGATGAAATTTCTTTTCCAAGCTAAGCGAAGCATACAGATGGAGAGGTTCTTAGTGCTCAAGCAAGGGAACTTGACGGTGAAGGAGTATGTGAATAAGTGCAACCAGCTGGCAAGGTTCGGACTAGAGGTTGTGGATACACCGCACAAAAAGGCTTTACGATTTGTTAAAGGACCGAATGAGCCTCTGCATGGTCTTGCTATGTCTCATATTCCTATGGGGGCCACCTTTGAAAGGCTTGTGGATATGGCCCTAATACATGAAGAGAACAGGGGAGAGAAGAAGGAAGCAAAGACTGAGGGGACATCGTAGAACAGGAAGGTATGGCCCAAGAAAGGGCAACAGCAACAACAACCACAACAACAACGAAAGAAAGAAGGGAAAGAGGTCAAAGGCAAGGATAAGACGAAATGTCACAATTGTGGGAAGGAAGGTCACTTGATCAAGGAATGTAAGAGAAGGAAGGGCAATTGCTTTAATTGTGGAGAGGTTGGACACTTCTCTAAGGAGTGCCCGAAGAAACAGGGACAGGATCAGAGGCAGGAACTTTTGGAGGGAAGGTGCATGCTCTCGCCATCAATGCTCCTTAAAGAGGTAGAAAAATTTCCATAGAAAGTTTAGTTTCTCTTTCAAACCATCCAGTTAGAACACTTTTTGATTCTGGTGCTTCACGCTCATTTATATCTAGTTTTGTGATGGAATCTCTGCACTTAGTTACTAGTATTGTAGTAGATCCCGTGGTTGTTTCAAACCCCATTGGTGGTTTGGCTCATTTATCGATGATTTGTAGGGGTTTGAAATTATCTGTGTTAGGCACCGAGTTTGAATGTGATGCGTATGTGCTCGGATTTATGGGCTATGGATTGATTCTAGGAATGGATTGGCTTACCACATATGGAGCCGTTTTAGATTGTGAAAGGAGGGTTGTCAGCTTCCAACTTGTCATGGGAGGACCCTCGAAGTTTCTTATGACCCCCAAGGGTCTATTATGCTTAGCTTCCTAGAGTCTTTAGATGCATCCATAGAGGACTTACAATCTGTTCCAGTAGTTCGGGATTACTCCGATGTTTTTGATAAGGTACAGGTTTTACCTCCAAGGCGCGAGATCGACTTCCGCGTATATCTGGTGGAAAATGCAAATCCAGTTGCGTTACCAGTACGCCACATGGCTCCAAGGGAAAGGAAGGAGCTGAGTAAGCAAGTAGGAGAGCTACTTGGGAAAGGGTTCATCATACGAAGCATATCTGAATGGGGTGCTCCAGTAGTATTCGCAACTAAAGCAGATGGATCACTTCATCTGTGTGTTGACTATAGAGAATTAAATAAGCTCACCAAAAAGAATAGGCACCCGCTTCCAAGAATTGATGATTTATTTGATTAGCTCGTTGGTGCCTCAGTATTTTCTCAGTTGGACTTGGCTACAGGGTTCCATCAATTGAGAGTGGTTGAGGATAGCATAGATAAAACTTCTTTCAGAACTCCGGACAGTTTCTTTGAATGGCTAGTGATGCCTTTTGGGCTGACAAATGCACCCGACTATTTGTTGATTTGATGAGTAGGGTGTTTCGGGAATTCCTAAACAAATTCATCATAGTCTTCGTTGATGATATTTTGTTCTTCTCCAAGAACGAAGAAGAGCATGCCCAACATCTGAGGGAAGTTTTGAAAACTCTCTGTGACCACCAGCTAAAGCAAAGTTTCCAAATGCCATCTCTGGAGAAAGGAGGTAAGATTCTTGGGGCATTTAATCTCCAAAGAAGGGATAGCTGTAGATCATGCGAAGGTGGTTGCAATGCAAGATTGGAAGATTCCTAAAAACGCAACCGAGGTGAGAAGCTTTCTCGGGTTGGCAGGTTACTATAGAAAGTTCATTAAGGACTTCACGAAGATATTAGCCCCTCTCACTAGGCTGACAAAGAAGAATTTGGTGTTTTCATGGGATATAGGTTGTGATGTTGCTTTTGAACGGCTGAAAAGGGCTCTGACAACAGCCCAAGTCTTGACCTTTCCCGATGGAAGTAAAGTGTTTACTATTTACACTGATGCGTACGATACAAGGCTTGGTGCGATGCTGATGCAAGAAGGGAAAGTAATATGTTATGGGGGTAGGCAGTTGAGAGTTCATGAAAAGAACTACCCCACCCATGATCTAGAACTAGCTGCCATAGTATTTGCATTAAAGACGTGGCGTCATTATTTACTGGGAGAAAGATTTGTGTTGTACGCCGATCACAAATCTCTCAAGTACCTATTCGCTCAGAAGGATCTCAACTTAAGGCAACAACGGTGGATGGAATTCTGAGCTTCATACAATTTTGAGATTTCTTATACCCCTGGCAAGGGTAATGTGGTTGCAGACGCACTAAGTAGGCAGAGGATGACTCTGAGTCCTTTGTTTGTGGAAAGAGAGAACTTGGAGTTCACATCAGCTTTTGATTTTAGACCCTCCATCGAAGTTTTGCATGATTCATTTGCATCCTTGGAGATACGACCGACTCTTATGGAGCAGATAGGAGCTTCGCAACAAGGTAACCCACAGATTCTAGACATTATGGATAAACTCAGAAGAGGAGAGACTTTTAGTCACCTCAGTAGATATGCCATAGATGAAAAGGGGTGGTTGCGACGAGATGGGAGGCTTTGTGTTCCTCAGAATGGAAGCTTGATAAAGGTAGTCCTAGAAGAAGCCCACCATTCTAAGATGACTATTCATCCAGCCCGCGATAAGATGTATAGAAACATGAAAAGGGTTTACTTTTGGGCTGGGATGAAGAAGGACGTGGCTGAATTTGTTTCTCAATGTTTGGTTTGTCAGCAAGTCAAGGCTGAGCAAAAGAAGCCTGGCGGATTGCTTCATTCGTTGGAAGTGCCGCAGTGGAAATGGGAGAGCATCTCGATGGATTTCATAGATGGGTTGCCTAGATCGAAGAAAGGCAATACCAGTATTTGGGTGGTAGTAGATAGACTCACTAAGAGCGCTCGCTTTATTCCAGTCAAGACCAAAAGAACGACATCGTGGTTAAAAGCGATTTATGTTCGTGAGATAATTCGCCTCCATTGAGTACCTTCCAGTATAGTAAGCGATCGTGACCCCATCTTTACCAGCGAGTTTTGGAGAAGTTTGCAAGAGGCATTAGGTACATAGTTGCGCTTAAGCACCGCTTATCATCCTCAGGCCGATGGGAAGACGGAGAGGGTGAACAGGATTTTTGAAGATCTTTTGAGACCGTGCAACCATGACTTCGGAGGGACTTGGGAAGAGCATCTTCCTTTGGTGAGTTTGCCTATAATAACAGCTATCAGTCCAGCATCGGCAAGTCACCGTTCGAATCATTGTACGGGCGCCCCTGTAGATCACCGAATTGTTGGTGGGAATCTACAGAAAGATTATTACTTGTACCAATATGGTTAGAGAAACGTCCGAAAGGATTGACCTTATTCGATGGCGGATGAAGACAGCTCAAGACAGCCAGAAATCATATGCAGACAAGAGAAGGAATGACATCGAATTCGAAGTGGGAGACTTGGTTTTTATCAAAGTATCACCTTTGAGGAATGTGGTCCGCTTAGGAGTAGTAGGGAAGTTGGCACCTAGGTTCGTGGGACCATTTCCCATAACCGAAAGGATTGGCCAAATGGCCTATAGAGTAAAGCTTCCTAAAAATCTATCTAGCATTCATGATGTTTTTCATGTTTCTTATCTGCGGAAGTGCTTGCATGACACCGCGGAAGTTGCTGAGCCGAGTATATTGGAAGAGGTAGAGGTGGAACGGGAGGCAACAATTAGACGTGTTCCTTCCCGTATTCTGGGATCAGAGGTTAAGAAGCTACGCAATAAAGAGATCAAGTTGCTAAAGGTTCAATGGGGAGACAACCCAGAGGATGCGACTTGGGAAACCAAAGATAAGATTCGTGCTTCGTACTCTTTTCTCTTCGAGGGTATGTTCTTAACTCCTTTTCCAAAAGCTTTATTAGTACTAGTTTCTATCATTTGAGTATATCTTATTCATAGTATTTTCGACCTTTAGATAGGAGTCCTATGGATGAAAACATGTGTTTGAAACATGTTATGTTTGATGGATGCTAGTGGATGCAAGTGTTTGCTAGTGGTTGCCTGTGGACGCATGTACACACACATTGAGCACTAGATCGGCTCAATCACTTTCATACTGCATATGGATGTGTGTGCATTTTCTTTCATGGATAGAAATGGATGAGTTAGTATATGGATGTTGCATTTGGACAAATGTGTGTGCACACATATAGAACTTATATGATGTAATAGGTTTATTTGCATACATACTGGATTCATGGCACTAACATACATTGCATTAAGGAGGTCAACTGAATCAGTAGACCGCCTGATTTTCGCATTAGTGTTGGGACATATACACACACTTCTACATATATTCATATAAGCATTAGAGGCTTTTTAAGGACAATGGATGCCAATAGATGTTGGATGAGTAGATGGATGATGGATGGTAGGATATGCATTATTCCCAACTTATAGATTTCGGGGACGAAATCCTTTGAGTAGGGGAGAATGTAACACCCCAAATTTTAATGACATTAAAAGAGGATAAATTAAATAATAATTAATTAAACATTTGGAATTGAAGGGACGGACTATGCCATTGCATCCATCTCGAAATTCTGGTCAGAATAGACATTTGGTTTGCATAAAACAGACACCGTATCAAAAAGTTATGAGGGTTCAAATTTTGTTTACGCATAAGATAAATATATATAAAAAAAATTCCAGAACCTTCAAAAACAATTCAAAAATCAAAATCAGGCCAAAACGGGTTGAGCGGGAAAATTCTCGCTCGTGGGTGTCGACCCCCCTATAGGGGTGTCGACCCCACCCCCCCCCCCCCCCCGGACAGATCTGGGAAGAATTTATTTTACGTACCTGGACTTGATTATGGGTCTGGTTCATTGGTACTAGGATATAAATATGGTCCCCTATTCTCTTATTTTCTCCATTGGAGATCATAGAGGCCATATGCTGTCGGGTTGTAAATTGAAACAGAATCAAAGTCTACTACAATCAGTTTAGCTATTCAAATTTCAGATCTCTCTCTCTCTCTAAATTTTATGAACCTAACGCTGTGAGTTTCTAGTCACTTTTAGGTTTAAATTGATAAATGTGAATTATGATAGAGTATAAATTGGGTATATGTTGTGAATCATGAACTTATGCAAGTTTATTATGTCATTATCCCTGGATCCAATATGATCATGGACATTCTACTATGCTGACTATGTAGATCTTGACTTGCAACTATATTGTGGAAAATGCGAACTTGTTAATTTAGATCTAGTCCTTTATGCTAATCACCTTTCACCTGTTATGTTGTAGTAATCACGATATGTTGTAAATCTGACATGTGATGCCACCCTTTTAGATCTAATCATGCTACTATGTCACCCTAATTTTGTTAGACATCTAAATGACACGTTTATACCATGTTATGTTGACTTTGACATTATAGTTGCCATAAGTTCATCAGCTCTGTGTTCACCCTGTTATGATGATTACATGTCCATTCACCTTGTTGTCATGCTTATGCCAAAACTATGCTGAAAATATCACCTTTGTCACCCCCTTTTTATTGTTATAGCGAGGCTACTTTGTAGCCTCGATGACATCAAAATACATGCGATCACGTTAGTTAGGATCCGGGGAAAAATGGGATTTATAATTGGCATAATTATATAATGTTTATGTAAGTTGGACATACAACTCAATTAGGGAAACATAGAAATAATCACCTATAATGACATAGGTAAATTTGGGCAAAAATGGCATAATTTGAATATGACCATTTATGGATATGTAATTCGAATTATTATTGCAAAATAGGTATTGACACCTATAAAAGAAGAGGAATAATTAATTGATAAATTAATTAAAAATGGAATATTAGTAATTACAATTAGGAATTGTGATTGTACTTATGACACGAGGTTAGGTTACGTTAGTGGTGAAAGTCTGTCGGGACCCGACCGGCATATCCAGCAGTCACTAATGTTGAACCTAATGTGGGAGGTCTAAGTACGTAAATACGAATCGAGCTAAGACACGAGGTTAGGCCCAACTAAGGAATAAGACTTCCCAGACCCGACCGACATATCCAACATCCACTTGTTGCAGGCCTAATGTGTGAGGTCTAACCCAGTATGAAACCATAATTGGACATGGTAATAGAATTAGACTACTTAACCTAATTTAATTCATAAAGATTGTATGATTATGAACTTAAGATAGGGTTAAGTAAAACTAGATGAGAAGTGGGTGGGTTAAGTAGATTAGAAGGGGTGGGTAATATATAGATATATAGGCCCACAAACTTAATCCAATAAGGTTATGTAATTAAAGACACCTGATGGTATACATAGCCAGTGGAATATAGAATAAAGTTATATAATCAAAGACACCCTTTAGGGTAAGCATAACTGGTATAGGACTATGTAATTAAGACACCTAGGGGTATACATATTCAGTGAAAAACCTAATGGGAATACAAGACAAAGGGGAGAGCTTGTATCATATTGTGTGGGACACATTTCAATCAGTAACCCGGAGTAGGTATCAAATAAAGAACTCCATACTATGCGGAGATAAGAGCACGTTTACTGATTGATTGTAAGAGATCCAAACAGGACGGACGATGTGGACGGCGCAAACCGACCGTGGACATGTGCGTGCATGGGCCGGGCAAAGGGGGATAAGATGATCGTAACACCAGTAGATATGGTTGTGCACCTCTTGGGTTGCCACTTTAGGAAGTGATACCTCCTACTATGGGGCCAGCATAGGGTATCTACGGAATAGGGAGCCGATCGATTAGGGTAATGGTTAGGGTACACTCGGGCGTATACCCTAAGTCTACCAACTTATTGTGGAAGGGATCATCTAAATTTAGTTATACTAGTAATAGTGCAGAGTAGTCATTAGTGGAGTATGTGTACACCTTACCTTATCTGCCTTGTCACACCTGTCGTTTATATAGTGACCTCTCTTACCCACTTTATGTTTGTCATGTTCACCTTTATTTATTTACTGGCTAAAAGTAACTAGACTCGCCAGACTTTATGTCGGACCCCTTTGCTTTTCCCTCTCTCTTCCGCTCCCCCCTAGGTTCTCAGGGAGGAAACACCGAGGCTTAGTCAGGACTTGGATATTATCTTGCTGGAAGCTACTTCTGGAGTATTGCTCAAGTCTTTGTCTCTACTATGGCTTACTCTTTTTATTGGGGAATAATGTTTTTCTTTAATGCCTATGTACTCTGATGATGCAAGATAGAAGTATTTTGTTGTAATGGTTTTATGACTTATGGTATTGTGAACTAGGTATTATGTTTTATGTTGAAATAAAAATTTGAAATTTCCGCTGCTATCTTATTTATATCTGTCTTGTAATTATTCTGTGTCTATTTACCTACAACGCGTCACGAAACTTAATGCATTCCCTTAGTTAGTGACATTAACGGACATGGGGTGTCACAAAAATTGTCAACATAAATGCAATCATCACTTATATTCATTTTGTTAAACTAGAATTGTTCACAAAAAATGAAACTATCACTTGTAATCATTTTGTCGAAATAGAATTGTCAACAAAAATGAAAAATATCATCTTAATCATTTTGTTGAAATAGAATTGTCAACAAAATGAATGAATCACTTTTTAATCATTTTGTTGAAATTGAATTGTCAACAAAATGAATGATTCACTTTTTAATCATTTTGTTTAACTATAATCGTCAACAAAAATGAATGTATCACTTTTTATGCATTTTGTTAAAGTAGAATTGGCAACAAAATGAATGATTCACTTTTTAATCATTTTGTTGAACTAGAGTCGTCAACAAAAATGAATGTATCACTTTTTATGCATTTTGTTGAAATAGAATTTGTATGCAAATTATAAAATAATTTTTATGGTAAATATACACATTTGAATTTGTGTATGTATTAAAGTGACATTTTTATTGTCAATATACACATTAGAATTTGGGTATAAATTAAAGTGACATTTTTGTGTCAATATACACCTTAGAATTTATGTATATATTAAAGAGACATTTCTATTGCAAATATGCACATTAGAATCTGTGTATAAAGTAAAGAGGCATCTTTGTCAGAATATATATTAGAGTTTGTATGAAAATAAAAATAAACATTTTTAGGTGTGTCGTGTCACACATTGAAACTATAAACAAATAAAAATATTTCTTTTTATTTGGTAAAGTATAAAATAGAAATTACATACAAATAATGAAAATAAAAATTATCTTTTTATTTGTCATTAGCAAAGATGTCATGTAAATGAAATACATATTTATTTGTCATTATGAACATATAGAAATGATATGCCAATAAAACATTCTTTTATTTGGCGTGTTAAACACGTTAGTAGAATCGTTGAATGATTTATATTTATATATAATATTATATATAGAAATATAAATTAAACGAATTGCGCGTATTAGTTCACATTTCGGAATCGTAACTTTAAACGATTATACCAAAAGATCCGACCGTCGGATTTTACCAAAACTAAAACCGTTAGCTCCGCTTTGGGAAGATCTTTCCGACAATATAAAAGTTGTTAAAACCCAATGGTTAGATTTCGAGATATGTGTAAACCAAATTTTGATAAAAACAGCGCCAGGTCCGCCTATTGACCCGAAGCGTCGTTAACTAAATTAGGCTATTTTTATATAAATAAAAATAGCGATAATCATTATAAAATAATACTAACGATATGAAATGATTTTAAATTATAATTATTCAAGAATTATTAGAAAAGATTGAGTTTAATTATATGACGATTTAAAGTCGAAGACATTGATGATGGTGATTAAATACCGACGATCTTCACACCGAATGGATGACTACTGATGCCCTGGACTGATTTGCTCCCAGGAAAGGGTTACAGTGGTAGTTGTCCGGACGTACTTGTTGATTCTACGGATAAGCGAGAACCTCTCTTCCGTATTGGACATACGTGACGAGGAATAAGGTGTCTCTGGTTTCGTTTAGACCCAGAACGGACTTGTAAATGGATGTGTATCTGACATTGGATTTCATTCCATGTAAATTAAATTGATTTCTGTTTAATATATATCTGTGGTGGCAGAGAATTTATTCTTTTTCTTAATACCCTTCTCTGAGACGCACGAGCTCAGAGGTTATATATTGGTAGTTATCGATCGTATGGCGTGAATTATCAATGTGGCATGCCAAGATGTAAATGATCAAGGCTTTTGTTAAAAAGCAGAGCTTTGTGGTTGATGATCAAAGCACAGTCCGTTTAGGCGTAGCCTTGTGTATAACATTACATCGCGAGCCTCACACCCCGGTATGAGTCAAAAACAGGACAAGGGAATGCATGGAGTGCACACGTTTCTTTCTAGCTAAAAGTGGTATCAGCGTTTACAAGCCCTGACATTTTTACTTATGTGGATGATGGATTACGAGGCCTCGGTTATTTGGTCGATAGTGACCAATTTATAGGTTCAATAGGACCGGGAAGCATGTGTTCAGGCATAACTAATCCACTAAAGTATTTTTGGACCAGCCTTGCAGGATCCAAGGGTTCGCCAGCGTCCGAATCCTGAGACATTTGCTAGAGTGTCTTGAATCGGTAAGGAGATCATCCCTAGCCTTGACTCATGATGGAAACCCAATTTCCAATACGACATTATGATTTTGATTGTAAACCTATATATGGCGACATAGTATGATGGGGTGCTATGCCGTCTAGGATTGATACATTTACTTTGAAGTATTTTAAAATTTATTAGACACTAATAATAATATTAAAATATTATTTTCCACGTATTAAGCATGTTTGATCATTATAAGGTAAAACTCTATCCTCCAGTTTGCGTTGTATTATGTGATGAGACTTGAGTCTTATATTGATTTCATTTTTCTAAAAAGAATTGTGTTGTTTTTGAATAAAAACTTATTTAATTTATGCACTGGTTATCCAATGGAGTAAACCCGTTACGCATTAGCGGCATGGTCCTGTGATTAGACATATTGTTAGATAAGTTAGGAAAGATTTCTCATACCAGTCCCATGACTGACTCATAGTTTGTTTCAATTTGCAAACTCGAGTGCCCTCTTTTCCACATGGGCAGTCAAGTATCTTATTTTGCATATATATATTGAGTAGGATTTTGGATCGAAGCTTAAAGCTGTGTCTAGAGCATTGATAGACTTATGTTGTATCATATTATTAATTCCGCTGCACTGTATTAAATTCATTGTAAATTATCTTTCGCTATATTATTAATTATCGATGTACTCTGATATTATGTACTCTGATGTAACATTATTATAATGTTTATAAAAGCCTTGTATTATTTGTTCTAATGTGTTGTATGCCAAGAGTTAGTGTATTCGGGTTTTGAACGGTCTTGGTCGATTTAACGATCGATTAGGTTCGAGCAAAATCTGAATCGTTACAGAGAGTAGGTGGGGTCCTCCAGTAATCTTCTATTTGAATTGATTCCTTTTCCATTGATTGATTTCCTTTTTTGTGGCAAGGCATTGATTTCCTTTTTATTAGCAAGGCATTGATTTCCTCTTTTTTCCTTTGTATGCATATATATCTTTATGAAGTCCTCTTCTACATGCATCAAATCTATATAAAAACAATGAAAAATGTCCAAGTAAAAATTCTTAAATTAACTTAAGCACAAAAATGACCATTTTCCCTCTATATGATGATGAATGCATGATGTTTTCAAATCAATTGAATTACAGTTTAAACATGATTAAATACCCACATATGACATTTATTTGCACTAAATAAGAATAAATATGTGAATGTAAATGTGCATTTTTACGTACACGTCAAATACCCCCACACTTATCTTTTTATTCGTCGTCGAATAAAGTAAAAAGCTAAGCTAAATCCGTTTTCGTAGGGAGCACGATTGCGTTGAGCGTATGCAACAAGCCGTTAAACCTATGGGTGCCCTCAATAGGACGAGTGTTGTCTCGTGAGGGTTTTCAGATAATACTATCCACAAAATCCAAAAATTGAACGCAAAAAATATTAACAAAATGCAAGACTAGAAAATATTTACAAGACGAATGCAAGCTTTTGAAGGAATATTTACTAATGGATAATTTACTTTTAAATATTACATGAATGAGTTAACACAAGTTTGGGTCGTCACTATGAAATTTGAGTCCGTTACTAATCAAAACTTCAAACAAAAGTCATGTTATCGTCATAAACTCCTCCAGCATGGCCAGTTGTTTTGGTAGAAACATAGTCCAAATATGAAATGAATTCTATAATCGATATCAACAATCGTAAAACGACATTTCAACTTCCTTTTTGTTAACAAGTTAGGTCGAATAAGTGAAGAGTGTGCTTGGATTTCAAGTGCTTACTCTCTCTTTATTACAAAATATTTACATTATTACTATTTACAAACACCTAACCAAAAAGACCAAGGTATACCACCCGTGAGAGTTAGGGACAGAGCTTGGCGGATTATGCAGATCGATGTTGACTTTGTCAACAAGATGTCGGTAATCCTTAGGTGTCCAACTCATAAAATGAGACCAAGGGTATACCGACGCTGACTTTGTCAACAAGGTGTCGGAAAGAGCTTGGCGGGTTTGCACACCAACGCGAGATGTACTAGCAATGTTGGATACCCTTGGATTATTATTATATGTATACATTCTTTTTTCTTTTTTTGACATAAGAGAGAGAGTTAAGCGAGAATATCTTAGCACAGCTTCACTTAAGATCTAAAATGTTATCTCAAGTAGTCAAACTCAACCATTCATTTAATCGGATTACAATTCAGAAAACATTTCATACTCATCACCTATGAATTTCCCAATATACCAATTACACCAAATTTGCTCATAATTCAAACTTTCCTTTCGTTATCCGCTAAGAGAAATAAATTTCCAAACATTTTAATCAAACGACCCAAAACCGTATATTTAATTCATTGTGCCCTTATAAAAGTAATTTAAATTATTATTATTTTTTTGAAAAAGAAAAGAAAAGAAACTATGCCTTTTTTAAAAAAAGAAAATAAAAGAAACTATGCAAAACCAAAACAAATGAGAAACTCCCCCACACTTGATTTTGGCTGTGTCCCCACAGTCAACCCAATTGGAAAGAAAATGAAAATTTTGAAAATATGACTTATATTTACAAGAGAATTTTTTTACAGTATATCAGAAAATATATTGATAAGAAATAAATGAAACAGTCTTCTAAAGACCGATTCATTTGTCTCTTCAAGTATGAGAGACACGACTTAAGCTTGAAAAACCAAATCATAAAAGATTTTGAAGGTGAGTGTAGATTTGGAAAAACGAATGTCGCTTTATTTAATATCGAATGAGTTGTTTTGTTTTTGACGATTTTCGGATAGATTGAATAATGGATTGAATTTCATGGTTATTTTCACCAAATTGAATTTCAAAATTGTCATTGTAAAATTCTTTTGAATTATCGATTTCAAAATCAAAATGGTGATTCAAATCTACCTCTTTAAAATTCAACTCACTTTCGAAAAGTCCAAAAAAATAGTATTCATCAAATTCGTCTTCCTTTGGTGAATTATCAACAACTTCAGTGCATGTATCATTTTCAAAATCCAAAGTGGTTGTTTGAAAGTTGTTATTTTCAGAAAAAGGAATATCGAATTTGAGATTTGGTTCCACCCTCTCAAAAGAATTGAAATCTAACTCAATTACCGTATTATTAACAACTTCATTAAAATCGTTATTTTCAATTTCGAAAGTCATTATTTGAAAATCATCGATTGTGGGCAATGGTGGATTTTTATTTGAATCATCACATGTTTGGATTCAATTTTGATTCTCATGAAACTTTAAGTAATTGTTAAGTTCGTTCTTTTGCTCAACAAAACCAAATTTATAATTATTTACAAGAGAATTTTCAATTTGAAACTGTTGAGAACCAAAGATTTCAGTAGAACCACAATTGAAATTATTCCCGTTGCCAAAATCATTTGAAAAGTGATTTACATTTCCATTTTGAATTTGAAATTCATTTTGGAGTTCAAAATTGAATTGACAAGGGTTATAATCAGAAACATTTGAATTTGGAGGTGAAACCGAATTTTTATTATTTTGAAAGCTTTCACTTGAATTGTTGCACATGTATAAATTACACCATTCATTTATTTCTTCATTTTGTTGCATGCTCATTTCAGGTAAAGATTCAATTCTTGTTTTCAAACTTGAGGGTTGATCGTTAATTTGAAAATTTTGTGGTGCAAAATAAGGACTATTTTGAAAATTTTGAAAAATTGGTGGCGTACAGTCCAAATTTCTTATACAATATTTGTTATTAAAATATCCATATGAATTTGGTGTCGAATTATATGGATTATATTGATCTTCACAACTATCATAAAATCCGTAGGAAGGAAGAATTTGAGACATTTTGAAGAAATTTTTTTTAAGAGAAAGAAATATTCACGAAAGATTTTTTTGGTTTTTATATATATGCATGGACCTACTGCAACTATATGAATGCAGATGGCAATGGTGCCAAAAGATTGTTTGCAAACGGCGTTTCTATAGAATTAGAAAACCGTTGACAAAATATCGTAATAATAGCTGTAAGCGCACGGCGTGCAATCGTAGTACGTGGCGAATACGGGTTGATCTGCAGGGAAAGAATTTATTCTAATCTTACTCAATCAAATTAAGCCGAAAGCAAGTGAAATTTTAACTATAAACTAAAAGAAAACTAACAATGTTAAAATGAATACAAATATGAGATTAAGAGACAATTTAGGAGTAGATTCACTACCAACATCAATCTAATTAACATAAAAATTGGCTCTAGCTCTCTTTAATAACTAGCACACTAAGTGTTGTATTCATACAAGCATGATTTATATGCTAGAAACTTCAAGCTACATAAATCATCAATTTTCAATACAAACTTAAAGCCCTAATTATCACATAGAAAATAATAGTTCTAATAAAAATGAAATATTATGAGTATGTTCTATATGTTAGTATTCACAAACTACACAGAACATTAAGGATGCTTTCACTTTTAATGTCACTACTTTTTCTAAAATGAATTAGATTGTGATAAAGTATGATTCTATTAATGATATGAGTATAATACATTTGGGAATAATCAACCAACATGTGCTATCAATTTTCACCATATAAAATCTTTACTTTATCTCTATCCAATTCTAGATTAAGCTCAAATAAGAGAGTTAGAAACATGAAATTCTTATGTTAATTATTCGTGAATCATGAGAGCTTCACTACCCCTAAATTGAAGGGGTTTAACTACTCATAATGGATTCAATGATAACGTAAAGAGATTTCATTATAAAAGACAACAAAAGAAAAGAGCACTATATTAAAATTACACGAAAAAAATTACATAAAAGAAATGGCTAAGAAGCCATCGAAGAGAAATAGAGTTTTTGATTTCAACCACTCTAAACTAAATAAAATCCAAGATCCTTTTTACATTAACATACATGGGTTATATATACATGTGAAAAACCCTAATTAAATTTCAGTGTGCTACCAAGAATGCCCTTCATTAAGCTTCCTTTTGTCTTTAGCAATAATGATTCATAAAGCCCTTTTATGCCTCCACTAAAGAAGGAGGGAGAGTGGGTGGGGTCCTCCACTAATCTTCTATTTGAATTGATTCCTTTTCCATTGATTGATTTCCTTTTTTTGTGGCAAGGCATTGATTTCCTTTTTATTAGAAAGGCATTGATTTCCTCTTTTTTCCTTTGTATGCATACACACACACACACACACATATATATATATATACACACACACACATCTTTATGAAGTCCTCTTCTACATGCATCAAATCTATACAAAAACAATGAAAAATGTCCAAGTAAAAATTCTCAAAATAACTTAAGCACAAAAATGACCATTTCCCCTTATATGATGATGAATGCATGATGTTTTAAAATCAATTGAATTACAGTTTAAGCATGATAAAACACCCACATATGACATTTATTTTCACTAAATAAGAATAAATATGTGAATATAAATGTCGGATCGGATCTGAAAGCTCGGATCGGTATGGATTAAAAGTGGAATGGATCGATCAATGAAGAACAAGGCAAACTAATTGAAAGATGATGATCAACACATCCGATCTGGAGAAAAACAAGATAATTCGAGTAAAACTTCAGATATGAAAAATACACGAGTGCTCGGATACGCAAAAGAAAAAATGAGAAAAAATACCAATTGCATTAGGGATTGTTATTTGATGCTTGTAGCAAAGGATCAAATACGGAAATTTTTGAAGCTCGATCAGAAAACGATCATGTTTTCGCTCCTCGATTTATGGCCGATTCAATCTTCTTTACAGCTATAAATATGACTTCTTGTGGCTTATTTTGGGCATCTTCTCTTGGATGTTGGAGGTTACTACACAAGGACATTGCTAATGCCTAATAACAACTTTTCCCTTCACTATTGCAATCTATTCGAATTGTACTTATAATCATACAGCATAAACAACAGATTGCAACAATGGAAACTTAGTGTATTTTTAATTTTACGTACTCAGTGAATACTTTGTGACATATTATTGCAATTATTACCTAATTTACATACGAATCAGATGTTGGCGTTTGATTAACAAAATCCAGCATCAACATAAATGACTATTTGAAATTATTGCATTTACAAAATTTTCGAAAAATTAATCTATTATTTAAAAAATATTACTAACACAACGTATGATAGTTATTCAAATTTCAAATTTATTCAAAGTTTATCTAAATAATTAAGATAATTTGTTTGCACTGATGAAGTACAGATATACGGGGATGCTTTTAGTGAGCAATATACATCTACATAGTATGCTGGTTGCATTTTTTCTGACTATGCAAAAAAAATACGTAAACATACATGAAAAATATGTTCAATTTTTAACATGGTATGATGGTATGATTGTATACGAATCATATAATTAAAACTAGATAATATATAAATAAAAGGATAATAACTAAAATAAAACTTATTTGGTTGCACGGTTCAGATGTACATAATAAAAAAAATTATAAATAAACATACATATAGATAATTTAATATGTGGCAGTACAAATGATATATATATATATATATATATATGTATGTATGTATGTCACATAACTAGAAATGTAATAACGATATATGTGTATGAATAATATAATTGTTACCCCGTGTTTTTAGCAAGACCATTACGCTTCGAAGTTAGACGTTTGGATGGCTTAAGGCTTGACCGCAGACTCGTACAAACTCCGACTAAGTGTCAAAATCTATGCTCGCTTGGAAATCAGATGAATTGAGTTGTTCACCTTCGTGCATCATCTGATCACTCAAAATGCATGGAACGACACATGGGAATGGCTTTAGAAACTTCCACGATCCCTTTATGGGATCAGATCGTCCCCACTAGATTGGTATAACAATTTGAAACAGAAGCCTCATCTCGATCACTCAAATCATCAGAATGGTAGGGAATTTTCATCTTGGGTTGGTATTTCCTAGAAGGTCAGAGGAGGAAGCAAGGTCTTGTACTTGCCCGTGAATCGCAAAATTTGATTGGTACAACTCAAAGGTGGCGGGTCGGTATTAGGCAAGAGATTGGATCAGCCTTCTGAATGCCAAGTCAGATCAATAGAAAATGAAGGAACAACCCTTGGATTTGAGGAAGAAATGAGATGATGGAGCAGGGAACTTGACATGTTTTTAGAGTTGGCATTGGATATGAAGAATAAAATATCGATCCTTCGTGGGATCGTTATTGATCCCTGTGGATTCTGGAATCAGATCTGAATTGTTTTGCTACACTGGTTATATATCTTATCCTCTACCACACACAACTAATGGAAATCAGTAGCCAAATCCATCTGAGAAAACACTGATATGCCTACTAGCCGATCGAACAAATCATCTATCCAAGGGAGTAGGTAGCGATTTTCTTTGTGAGCTTATTTAATTCTTGGTAATATACACATAGACGGAGGGAACCATTGGCCTTAATGGCAAAGAAAATTGGTGCTTCCCACTTAGAAATAATCTGCCTAATAAAACCTTTCTTTAAAAGCTCACCTACTTGTTGGCTCAACTCTTTTCGTTCCTTCGGAGCCATATGTCGAACTGCTAGTGCCACGGGCTTTGCGTTCACACTAAGATAAATCTGGAAATCAGTTTCTTTCCTAGGTGGCCATCCTCTAACCTCTTCAGATACGTCCAGATACTCACAAACAACACGTACAGAATATATATCAACAGAAGAATCTAAGGAGTAAAGAAAACTTAACATGACTGACCTTCGTAGCTCGCAAGAAATTCCTAGGGTCCTACCACTACATGTCATCAAACAAACGACCCTCTTGTCACTGTCAAGTACAACCCTATATATGGCCAACCAATACATCCCTAAAATCATTCCGTACCATGAAAATACCAACACATAGGCATCATAATCAAATTCTATACCTAAAATATAAATTTTCAAACCTTTACAAATGATAGATTAGTGTGTCGAACCACCTACAGGGTTTGAAACTACTAGGGAATTAGTAACGAATGATATTTCTAAATGCAAACGGTCAACCAAAGAACTGAAAATAAACGAATGTGAAGCTCCCGAATCGAAAAGAGTACAAATAGGAAAATTAGAGGTAGGGATCAAATCTTCTACAGAGACTTTCCTTCTCCTATCAGGGTCACTGTTGGTCGATGCTGCCTCCAATACATGAACTTGAGCTGACGCTGCTATTGTACTACCACTCTGTCAGTCTTCTTTTGTAACAACCCACTTTTCTTTGGGATATTGAATTGGGAATCAACTAATTGATTTGGTAATTTAAAAGAAAAATATATATAATAATGAATAAATAAATAAATAAATAGAAGTGAAACATATATTTTTGGGATGAGAGGAAAAAAACATGTTTATGAATTATTGAGCGTATGTGGTTGACGTAAAATGTTGCACGTTTTGTTGTAACAATGATAAAGTTTATTGTTTTTGATTAAATAATAATTTAAAAAGGAAATAAAAGATTTTTTTTATGATTACATAAAGAAATTTTGCATTTTTGTATGAGAGGTTCAAACAACACACTATTTTTGTGTGTGTTAGCTTTCAAGAGTGCACTTGGAAAAATAAAAAGAAGAAAAAGAACTTTTGTACTAATTTAAAAGAAAAAAATATAAATATAAACAAAAATAAAATAAAATTAAGTTTGCATGTATAAAAGGTTTTGATGAAAACTCTAGAAACAAATTAAATAAAGAGGGAAAAGGAAAGTATCTATAATAGGACAAACAACCATCATTATGTTGCATGAGAGAAATAAAAAGAAAAATAAAAAGAAAGGGGGGAAAGGGAGATTTTTATTAAGAAGGATCTAGATAGGGGCTTTACAATAAAATGACCGCATCCCTTCTTTCTACGAATTAAGAACATTACGTATTTTTCCTCATTCAGAAACCACCGAGAACATAAACTGAAATCTAAAATTTTCTCAAATCCCTAATCTTTCTATTCAATAAATTCTCATACAAAAGAAGATTCCCAATTCAAGGGATTCAATCCAAAGACTAATCAATTTCAGAGGTGAAAGTTTGCCTTTTCAAGTAGGAGGTGAGTGATGTTTTTTCCTTTTTATATCTTGATTTGGGTTTGCATGTAGTCAAAAAGGCGAAATTTTTACGTATAATTGTTGCATAGCTTCTTCCCTATGCCATATTTTATTGTTTGGGTTATTGGCCACTTGAATTGAATAGAAATTCCAATACCCAATATGTTGAAAATAATTTTATGATGTGGCAATGGAAGATTGAATTGATTTTGCTAATGCAATTGAAATGCATGTTTCATGTATGTTGAATTGTCTCAAAGTGGCGGCATGAAAATTAAGATTTTCAGACAAAATTAAAAATTGTTGTCAAAGAATATGAAATCTGAAACAATTAGTAAGATTTTTGGCCTTGAAGTTTTGTATGTATAAACTACACCTATATTCAAAGTCACTGCAGAAATTTTGAGTTAAAATTGTTAAATTTCGATTTTTTATGATTCTTTGAATTGGGTATATGAAAACTGAGATGTTTAAATCTGAGCTGAAAATGAATTGTGATGAATATGAAATCTGAACCAATTGATAAGGTCTTTGGCTTTGACATTTTGTACACATAAATGACACCCATATTCAAAGCTACTGCAGAGATTTTGAGTTAAAATAATTAAATTTCGATTTTTTATGATTTTTTGAATAGGGTATATGAAAACTGAGATGTTTAAACCTGAGCTGAAAACGGATTGTGATTAATATGAAATCTGAACCAATTAGTAAGGTATTTGGCTTTGAAATTTTGTACACATAGACTACACCCATATTCTAAGTTACTGCAGAAATTTTAAGTTAAAATTATTAAATTTTGATTTTCAATGATTTTTTTTATTTGGGTATATGAAAACTGAGATGTTTGAACCTGAGCAGAAAATGGAATGTAAAGAACTTGAAATATAAACTAATTGGTAATGAATTTGTCTATAAAATTTTTATTGAAGAATCTATACTGGTGTGGTAAGCTACTGTAGGAAATTTGAATGAAAATGTTAAATTTTCTATTTTCTGTGATTTTTCTAATTGAGCATATGAAAACTGAGTTTTATAAACCTGAGTTGAAAGTGGTTCATGAAGAATCACAAATCAGTACCAACTGGTAGTGAATTTATCTTTGAAATTTTTATTGAGCAATCTATACTGGTGTAGTAAGCTACAGTAGAAATTTTGAGTGAAAATCTTAAAATTTCGATTTTATGTGAATTTTCTAATTGAGCATATGAAAATAGATATTTTCAAAGCACAGCAGAAAATGGAATGTAAAGAACATGAAATCTGTACCAATTGGTAAGGAATTTAGCTTTGAAATTTTGTCCAAACAAACTACATTCATATTCAAAGCAACTATAAAAATTTTGAGTTAAAAATATTAAATTTCGAATTTCTATGATTTTTGCAAATTGGGTATATGAAAATTAAGATTTTTTAGAACACAGCAGAAAATTGGTTGTGAAGAATATGAAATCTGTACCAAATGGTTTTGAGTTTGGTTCTCTAATTTTGTACATACAAACTAGACTAATGTTCAAAGGTACTGTAAAAATTTTAGCTTTAAAAGATTAAATGTTGGTTTTATATTATTTTTACAAAAACAGTATATGTAAATTGATATTTTCAGGCCTAAACACAAATTGTTTTGGGTATAACTTTTTGGTTTCTTATCGGATTTTGATAAGTCTTAAAGTTTTGGAAAGCTTAGAAAATGTGTTATGACATTTATGTTTTAAGATTTGTATAAATTTAATGTCTAGAATGTCAAAAACTTAATTCTTTGCCGCTTCTCTGTCAATAAAGATAGAATGAATTTTAAGACATGACTTACGAACCAAATTTCATATTTAGGATTTTGAGACAATTGTTGGTCTACATAAGTGGCTTTCAAATACAATTTATAACATTATAACTTTGTGGAATAGCTATTTGTGTGTATTTTCAATAAGTGAAATTTACTCCCATTTAGTGAATATTAAAGTAATGCAATGTGGTATGGGACGCAAGTGCATTACTTAAGTAGTTACTATTTGGAAGTATATGGCACTTTTTGAATTGATGTGGCTTTAGTTTTTCATTGAGTTGGCATACTTATATGCCATTCTTAAGATGATATATTTTTCTCTATTGCAACTATTGTGATTCGATTTATTTTGTCATATTGTTTTATATATGATATTTATTATGAGTATCATATTGACTTATATATGATACTCTGACTTGATTTATTTTATCATATTGTTTTTATATATGATAAAGTTGAATATCAACTTTGTTTTGTTTAATTCGGTTTGTGATTATTATTTTGTTTTGCATATGATGGTATATTTTTAAAGCATGATTGAATTTATAAAGTGTTTTGATGTTATAAACACTTTGAACTTCATGGCAAGTTTTATATAAAAATTAGCATTTTAAGAATACTTTGATTTTGGGATTGGGATAGATTGGACTCTGTTGTACCAATGGGCCAAAACTCCATCTTGGTCGACCTGATTCAGGTTCGCTACCTGAATCTTGGTGGTTTTAAATTCTGCCCATCTACCACCAAAGGTCAAACGGTCTGCTACATTGGGCAATTTTGTTGTTTTGATCGGGATTCCCGATCGGCGGGTCACGGACTACATCAGATGGAGGCGTGGGGGTCCCACGTGTAGTGCCGTGAACGGGTAGCATACGACCTTCGCCTTAGACCGTCTTGGTTATCCTGGGTTGATCGTCAGGTGTCGTTATGGCGCTATGAGTGGATTACGGTGAGGATGTCTCGATGCGCGCTCGAGCTCTACCACTGTGATTTTACAATACTAACGTCTGTTTATTTGGTATTTATGAGTCAAGTTACATTTATCCTATAATCCCCTAATATTTTATTACATTACTATAATTGATTAATTTTATATTATCATATTGATTTATATATGATAATTGTTATGAGTATCGTATTGATTTTATATATATGATACTCTGATTTGATTATCATATTGATTTATATATGATAATTGTTATGAGTATCGTATTGATTTTATATATAATACTCTGATTTGATTATATTATCATATTGATTTATATATGATAATTGTTATGAGTATCGTATTGATTTTATATATGATACTCTGATTTGATTATATTATCCTATTGATTTATATATGATAATTGTTATGAGTATCGTACTGATTTTATATATGATACTCTGATTTGATTATATTATCATATTGATTTATATATGATAATTGTTATGAGTATCGTATTGATTTTATATATCATACTCTGATTTGATTATATTATCATATTGATTTATATATGATAATTGTTATGAGTTTCGAATTGATTTATATATGATACTCTGATTTGATTTACATTATCATATTGATTTGTATGTGATAACTGTTTTGAGTATCGTATTGATTTATATATGATACTCTGATTTGATTTATTTTATCATATTGATTTATATATTTGATAATTGTTATGAATATCGTATTGTTTTATATACGATACTCTGATTTGATTTATCATATTGATTTATATATGATATTGGTTGAGTATCGTATTGATTTATATATGATACTCTGATTTGATTCACAAACGATAAATGCCATGAAGATTTTATCGACTTGATTTGTTATCTTCATATTGTTTTATATTGAGTATCCTATTGGCTTATATAGGATATTCTGACTTGATTAATTGTCATTGTGCTGCTATTGATTCTATTATATTTTGTACTATGTAACTTGGGAAATTTTCTTGTACCATTGCTTTGAACTTAGACTGAGCACGAATGGTAAATTAAAAAGTTTTAAATTTTCATGCCAGTGTTCGTTCAAAGGAACAAGTACAACGTTTAGCCCTATCGAGTCCCATTCTCCGTGCTTTCCGACAGTAATACATAGAGTTGCTCTTGGTTAGCATGGGTATAGGGACCGGGCGTTACATTTTTGGTATCAGAGCCAGGTTTGACATAGTACAGAATATATTTAGGATATGGATTAGCACAAGACAGCAGAAACATCATACATGCATGTATATTCTAAAGTATCACTCTCATAATATAATAATAGTTGTACATATCTGGACCAAAACGCCAATCTATAATTTTGTTACAGTTGTATCCTTTATATAGAAATTGCGAGGACGCAATTTTTGTAAGGGGGGAAGTCTGTAACAACCCATTTTTCTTTGGGATATTGAATTGGGAATCAACTAATTGATTTGGTAATTTAAAAGAAAAATATATATAATAATGAATAAATAAATAAATAAATAAATAGAATGAAACATATATTTTTGGGATGAGAGGAAAAAAACATGTTTATGAATTATTGAGCGTATGTGGTTGACGTAAAATGTTGCACGTTTTTTTGTAATAATGATAAAGTTTATTGTTTTTGATTTAATAATAATTTAAAAAGGAAATAAAAGATTTTTTTTATGATTACATAAAGAAATTTTGCATTTTTGTATGAGAGGTTCAAACAACACGCTATTTTTGTGTGTGTTAGCTTTCAAGAGTGCACTTGGAAAAATAAAAAGAAGAAAAAGAACTTTTATACTAATTTAAAAGAAAAAAATATAAATATAAACAAAAATAAAATAAAATTAAGTTTGCATGTATAAAAGGTTTTGATGAAAACTCTAACAAATTAAATAAAGAGGGAAAAGGAAAATATCTATAATAGGACAAACAACCATCATTATGTTGCATGAGAGAAATAAAAAGAAAAATAAAAAGAAAGGGGGGAAAGGGAGATTTTTATTAAGAAGGATCTAGATAGGGCTTTACAATAAAATGACCGCATCCCTTCTTGAAATCTAAAATTTTCTCAAATCCCTAATCTTTCTATTCAATAAATTCTCATACAAAAGAAGATCCCCAATTCAAGGGATTCAATCCAAAGACTAATCAATTTCAGAGGTGAAAGTTTGCCTTTTCAAGTAGGAGGTGAGTGATGTTTTTTCCTTTTTATATCTTGATTTGGGTTTGCATGTAGTCAAAAAGGCGAAATTTTTGCGTATAATTGTTGCATAGCTTCTTCCCTATGCCATATTTTATTGTTTGGGTTATTGGCCACTTGAATTGAATAGAAATTCCAATACCCAATATGTTGGAAATAATTTTATGATGTGGCAATGGAAGATTGAATTGATTTTGCTAATGCAATTGAAATGCATGTTTCATGTATGTTGAATTGTCTCAAAGTGGCGGCATGAAAATTAAGATTTTCAGACAAAATTAAAAATTGTTGTCAAAGAATATGAAATCTGAAACAATTAGTAAGATTTTTGGTTTTGAAGTTTTGTATGTATAAACTACACCTATATTCAAAGTCAATGCAGAAATTTTGAGTTAAAATTGTTAAATTTCGATTTTTTATGATTCTTTGAATTGGGTATATGAAAACTGAGATGTTTAAATCTGTGCTGAAAATGAATTGTGATGAATATGAAATATGAACCAATTTATAAGGTCTTTGGCTTTGAATTTTTTTACACATAAACTACACCCATATTCAAAGCTACTGCAGAGATTTTGAGTTAAAATAATTAAATTTCGATTTTTTATGATTTTTTGAATAGGGTATATGAAAACTGAGATGTTTAAACCTGAGCTGAAAACGGATTGTGATTAATATGAAATCTGAACCAATTAGTAAGGTATTTGGCTTTGAAATTTTGTACACATAGACTACACCCATATTCTAAGTTACTGCAGAAATTTTAAGTTAAAATTATTAAATTTTGATTTTCAATGATTTTTTTTATTTGGGTATATGAAAACTGAGATGTTTGAACCTGAGCAGAAAATGGAATGTAAAGAACATGAAATATAAACTAATTGGTAATGAATTTGTCTTTAAAATTTTTATTGAAGAATCTATACTGGTGTGGAAAGCTACTGTAGGAAATTTGAATGGAAATGTTAAATCTTCTATTTTCTGTGATTTTTCTAATTGAGCATATGAAAACTGAGTTTTATAAACCTGAGTTGAAAGTGGTTCATGAAGAATCACAAATCAGTACCAACTGGTAGTGAATTTATCTTTGATATTTTTATTGAGCAATCTATACTGGTGTAGTAAGCTACAGTAGAAATTTTGAGTGAAAATCTTAAAATTTCGATTTTATGTGAATTTTCTAATTGAGCATATGAAAATTGATATTTTCAAAGCACAGCAGAAAATGGAATGTAAAGAACATGAAATCTGTACCAATTGTAAGGAATTTAGCTTTGAAATTTTGTCCAAACAAACTACATTCATATTCAAAGCAACTACAAAAATTTTGAGTAAAAAATATTAAATTTCGAATTTCTATGATTTTTGCAAGTTGGGTATATGAAAATTAAGATTTTTTAGAACACAGCAGAAAATTGGTTGTGAAGAATATGAAATCTGTACCAAATGGTTTTGAGTTTGGTTCTCTAATTTTGTACATACAAACTAGACTAATGTTCAAAGGTACTGTAAAAATTTTAGCTTTAAAAGATTAAATGTTGGTTTTATATTATTTTTACAAAAACAGTATATGTAAATTGATATTTTCAGGCCTAAACACAAATTGTTTTGGGTATAACTTTTTGGTTTCTTATCGGATTTTGATAAGTCTTAAAGTTTTGGAAAGCTTAGAAAATGTGTTACAACATTTATGTTTTAAGATTTGTATAAATTTAATGTCTAGAATGTCAAAAACTTAATTCTTTGCCGCTTCTCTGTCAATAAAGATAGAATGAATTTTAAGATATGATTTACGAACCAAATTTCATATTTAGGATTTTGAGACAATTGTTGGTCTACATAAGTGGCTTTCAAATACAATTTATAACATTATAACTTTGTGGAATAGCTATTTGTGTGTATTTTCAATAAGTGAAATTTACTCCCATTTAGTAAATATTAAAGTAATGCAATGTGGTATGGGACGCAAGTGCATTACTTAAGTAGTTACTATTTGGAAGTATATGGCACTTTTTGAATTGATGTGGCTTTAGTTTTTCATTGAGTTGGCATACTTATATGCCATTCTTAAGATGATATATTTTTCTCTATTGCAACTATTGTGATTCGATTTATTTTGTCATATTGTTTTATATATGATATTTATTATGAGTATCATATTGACTTATATATGATACTCTGACTTGATTTATTTTATCATATTGTTTTTATATATGATAAAGTTGAATATCAACTTTGTTTTGTTTAATTCGGTTTGTGATTATTATTTTGTTTTGCATATGATGGTATATTTTCAAAGCATGATTGAATTTATAAAGTGTTTTGATGTTATAAACACTTTGAACTTCATGGCAAGTTTTATATAAAAATTAGCATTTTAAGAATACTTTGATTTTGGGATTGGGATAGATTGGACTCTGTTGTACCAATGGGCCAAAACTCCATCTTGGTCGACCTGATTCAGGTTCGCTACCTGAATCTTGGTGGTTTTAAATTCTGCCCATCTACCACCAAAGGTCAAACGGTCTGCTACATTGGGCAATTTTGTTGTTTTGATCGGGATTCCCGATCGGCGGGTCACGGACTACATCAGATGGAGGCGTGGAGGTCCCACGTGTAGTGCCGTGAACGGGTAGCATACGGCCTTCGCCTTAGACCGTCTTGGTTATCCTGGGTTGATCGTCAGGTGTCGTTATGGCGCTATGAGTGGATTACGGTGAGGATGTCTCGATGCGCGCTCGAGATCTACCACTGTGATTTTACAATACTAGCGTCTGTTTATTTGGTATTTATGAGTCAAGTTACATTTATCCTATAATCCCCTAATATTTTATTACATTACTATAATTGATTAATTTTATATTATCATATTGATTTATATATGATAATTGTTATGAGTATCGTATTGATTTTATATATATGATACTCTGATTTGATTATCATATTGATTTATATATGATAATTGTTATGAGTATCGTATTGATTTTATATATAATACTCTGATTTGATTATATTATCATATTGATTTATATATGATAATTGTTATGAGTATCGTATTGATTTTATATATGATACTCTGATTTGGTTATATTATCCTATTGATTTATATATGATAATTGTTATGAGTATCGTACTGATTTTATATATGATACTCTGATTTGATTATATTATCATATTGATTTATATATGATAATTGTTATGAGTATCGTATTGATTTTATATATCGTACTCTGATTTGATTATATTATCATATTGATTTATTTATGATAATTGTTATGAGTTTCGTATTGATTTATATATGATACTCTGATTTGATTTACATTATCATATTGATTTGTATGTGATAACTGTTATGAGTATCGTATTGATTTATATATGATACTCTGATTTAATTTATTTTATCATATTGATTTATATATTTGATAATTGTTATGAGTATCATATTGTTTTATATACGATACTCTGATTTGATTTATCATATTGATTTATATATGATATTGGTTGAGTATCGTATTGATTTATATATGATACTCTGATTTGATTCACAAACGATAAATGCCATGAAGATTTTATCGACTTGATTTGTTATCTTCATATTGTTTTATATTGAGTATCCTATTGGCTTATATAGGATATTCTGACTTGATTAATTGTCATTGTGCTGCTATTGATTCTATTATATTTTGTACTATGTAACTTGGGAAATTTTCTTGTACCATTGCTTTGAACTTAGACTGAGCACGAATGGTAAGTTAAAAAGTTTTAAATTTTCATGCCAGTGTTCGTTCAAAGGAACAAGTACAACGTTTAGCCCAATCGAGTCCCATTCTCCGTGCTTTCCGACAGTAATACATAGAGTTGCTCTTGGTTAGCATGGGTATAGGGACCGGGCGTTACATTTTTGGTATCAGAGCCAGGTTTGACATAGTACAGAATATATTTAGGATATGGATTAGCACAAGACAGCAGAAACATCATACATGCATGTATATTCTAAAGTATCACTCTCATAATATAATAATAGTTGTACATATCTAGACCAAAACTCCAATCTATAATTTTGTTACAGTTGTATCCTTTATATAGAAATTGCGAGGACGCAATTTTTGTAAGGGGGGAAGTCTGTAACAACCCACTTTTCTTTGGGATATTGAATTGGGAATCAACTAATTGATTTGGTAATTTAAAAGAAAAATATATATAATAATGAATAAATAAATAAATAAATAAATAGAAGTGAAACATATATTTTTGGGATGAGAGGAAAAAAACATGTTTATGAATTATTGAGCGTATGTGGTTGACGTAAAATGTTGCACGTTTTGTTGTAATAATGATAAAGTTTATTGTTTTTGATTAAATAATAATTTAAAAAGGAAATAAAAGATTTTTTTTATGATTACATAAAGAAATTTTGCATTTTTTTAAAGAGGTTCAAACAACACGCTATTTTTGTGTGTGTTAGCTTTCAAGAGTGCACTTGGAAAAATAAAAAGAAGAAAAAAAACTTTTATACTAATTTAAAAGAAAAAAAATATAAATATAAACAAAAATAAAATAAAATTAAGTTTGCATGTATAAAAGGTTTTGATGAAAACTCTAGAAACAAATTAAATAAAGAGGGAAAAGGAAAATATCTATAATAGGACGAACAACCATCATTATGATGCATGAGAGAAATAAAAAGAAAAATAAAAAGAAAGGGGGGAAAGGGAGATTTTTATTAAGAAGGATCTAGATAGGGGCTTTACAATAAAATGACCGCATCCCTTCTTTCTACGAATTAAGAACATTACGTATTTTTCCTCATTCAGAAACCACCGAGAACATAAACTGAAATCTAAAATTTTCTCAAATCCCTAATCTTTCTATTCAATAAATTCTCATACAAAAGAAGATTCCCAATTCAAGGGATTCAATCCAAAGACTAATCAATTTCAGAGGTGAAAGTTTGCCTTTTCAAGTAGGAGGTGAGTGATGTTTTTTCCTTTTTATATCTTGATTTGAGTTTGCATGTAGTCAAAAAGGCGAAATTTTTGCGTATAATTGTTGCATAGCTTCTTCCCTATGCCATATTTTATTGTTTGGGTTATTGGCCACTTAAATTGAATAGAAATTCCAATACCCAATATGTTGGAAATAATTTTATGATGGGGCAATGGAAGATTGAATTGATTTTGCTAATGCAATTGAAATGCATGTTTCATGTATGTTGAATTGTCTCAAAGTGGCGGCATGAAAATTAAGATTTTCAGACAAAATTAAAAATTGTTGTCAAAGAATATGAAATCTGAAACAATTAGTAAGATTTTTGGCTTTGAAGTTTTGTATGTATAAACTACACCTATATTCAAAGTCACTGCATAAATTTTGAGTTAAAATTGTTAAATTTCGATTTTTTATGAATCTTTGAATTGGGTATATGAAAACTGAGATGTTTAAATCTGAGCTGAAAATGAATTGTGATGAATATGAAATCTGAACCAATTGATAAGGTCTTTGGCTTTGAAATTTTGTACACATAAACTACACCCATATTCAAAGCTACTGCAGAGATTTTGAGTTAAAATAATTAAATTTCGATTTTTTATGATTTTTTGAATAGGGTATATGAAAACTGAGATGTTTAAACCTGAGCTGAAAACGGATTGTGATTAATATGAAATCTGAACCAATTAGTAAGGTATTTGGCTTTGAAATTTTGTACACATAGACTACAACCATATTCTAAGTTACTACAGAAATTTTAAGTTAAAATTATTAAATTTTGATTTTCAATGATTTTTTTTATTTGGGTATATGAAAACTGAGATGTTTGAGCCTGAGCAGAAAATGGAATGTAAAGAACATGAAATATAAACTAATTGGTAAGGAATTTGTCTTTGAAATTTTTATTGAAGAATTTATACTGGTGTGGTAAGCTACTTTAGGAAATTTGAATGAAAATGTTAAATTTTCTATTTTCTGTGATTTTTCTAATTGAGCATATGAAAACTGAGTTTTATAAACCTGAGTTGAAAGTGGTTCATGAAGAATCACAAATCAGTACCAACTGGTAGTGAATTTATCTTTGAAATTTTTATTGAGCAATCTATACTGGTGTAGTAAGCTGCAGTAGAAATTTTGAGTGAAAATCTTAAAATTTCGATTTTATGTGAATTTTCTAATTGAGCATATGAAAATTGATATTTTCAAAGCATAGCTGAAAATGGAATGTAAAAAACATGAAATCTGTACCAATTGGTAAGGAATTTAGCTTTGAAATTTTGTCCAAACAAACTACATTCATATTCAAAGCAACTATAAAAAATTTGAGTTAAAAATATTAAATTTTGAATTTCTATGATTTTTGCAAGTTGGGTATATGAAAATTAAGATTTTTTAGAACACAGCAGAAAATTGGTTGTGAAGAATATGAAATCTGTACCAAATGGTTTTGAGTTTGGTTCTCAAATTTTGTACATACAAACTAGACTAATGTTTAAAGGTACTGTAAAAATTTTAGCTTTAAAAGATTAAATGTTGGTTTTATATTATTTTTACAAAAACAGTATATGTAAATTGATATTTTCAGGCCTAAACACAAATTGTTTTGGGTATAACTTTTTGGTTTCTTATCGGATTTTGATAAGTCTTAAAGTTTTGGAAAGCTTAGAAAATGTGTTACGACATTTATGTTTTAAGATTTGTATAAATTTAATGTCTAGATTGTCAAAAACTTAATTCTTTGCCGCTTCTCTGTCAATAAAGATAGAATGAATTTTAAGACATGACTTACGAACCAAATTTCATATTTAGGATTTTGAGACAATTGTTGGTCTACATAAGTGGCTTTCGAATACAATTTATAACATTATAACTTTGTGGAATAGCTATTTGTGTGTATTTTCAATAAGTGGAATTTACTCCCATTTGGTAAATATTAAAGTAATGCAATGTGGTATGGGACGCAAGTGCATTACTTAAGTAGTTACTATTTGGAAGTATATGGCACTTTTTGAATTGATGTGGCTTTAGTTTTTCATTGAGTTGGCATACTTACATGCTATTCTTAAGATGATATATTTTTCTCTATTGCAACTATTGTGATTCGATTTATTTTGTCATATTGTTTTATATATGATATTTATTATGAGTATCATATTGACTTATATATGATACTCTGACTTGATTTATTTTATCATATTGTTTTTATATATGATAAAGTTGAATATCAACTTTGTTTTGTTTAATTCGGTTTGTGATTATTATTTTGTTTTGCATATGATGGTATATTTTCAAAGCATGATTGAATTTATAAAGTGTTTTGATGTTATAAACACTTTGAACTTCATGGCAAGTTTTATATAAAAATTAGCATTTCAAGAATACTTTGATTTTGCGATTGGGATAGATTGGACTCTGTTGTACCAATGGGCCAAAACTCCATCTTGGTCGACCTGATTCAGGTTCGCTACCTGAATCTTGGTGGTTTTAAATTCTGCCCATCTACCACCAAAGGTCAAACGGTCTGCTACATTGGGCAATTTTGTTGTTTTGATCGGGATTCCCGATCGGCGGGTCACGGACTACATCAGATGGAGGCGTGGGGGTCCCACGTGTGGTGCCGTGAACGGATAGAATACGGCCTTCGCCTTAGACCGTCTTGGTTATCCTGGGTTGATCGCCAGGTGTCGTTATGGCGCTATGAGTAGATTACGGTGAGGATGTCTCGATGCGCGCTCGAGCTCTACCACTGTGATTTTACAATACTAGCGTCTGTTTATTTGGTATTTATGAGTCAAGTTTCATTTATCCTATAATCCCCTAATATTTTATTACATTACTATAATTGATTAATTTTATATTATCATATTGATTTATATATGATAATTGTTATGAGTATCGTATTGATTTTATATATATGATACTCTGATTTGATTATCATATTGATTTATATATGATAATTGTTATGAGTATCGTATTGATTTTATATATAATACTCTGGTTTGATTATATTATCATATTGATTTATATATGATAATTGTTATGAGTATCGTATTGATTTTATATATGATACTCTGATTTGATTATATTATCCTATTGATTTATATATGATAATTGTTATGAGTATCGTACTGATTTTATATATGATACTCTGATTTGATTATATTATCATATTGATTTATATATGATAATTGTTATGAGTATCGTATTGATTTTATATATCATACTCTGATTTGATTATATTATCATATTGATTTATATACGATAATTGTTATGAGTTTCGTATTGATTTATATATGATACTCTGATTTGATTTACATTATCATATTGATTTGTATGTGATAACTGTTATGAGTATCGTATTGATTTATATATGATACTCTGATTTGATTTATTTTATCATATTGATTTATATATGTGATAATTGTTATGAGTATCGTATTGTTTTATATACGATACTCTAATTTGATTTATCATATTGATTTATATATGATATTGGTTGAGTATCGTATTGATTTATGTATGATACTCTGATTTGATTCACAAACGATAAATGCCATGAAGATTTTATCGACTTGATTTGTTATCTTCATATTGTTTTATATTGAGTATCCTATTGGCTTATATAGGATATTCTGACTTGATTAATTGTCATTGTGATGCTATTGATTCTATTATATTTTGTACTATGTAACTTGGGAAATTTTCTTGTACCATTGCTTTGAACTTAGACTGAGCACGAATGGTAAGTTAAAAAGTTTTAAATTTTCATGCCAGTGTTCGTTCAAAGGAACAAGTACAACGTTTAGCCCTATCGAGTCCCATTCTCCGTGCTTTCCGACAGTAATACATAGAGTTGCTCTTGGTTAGCATGGGTATAGGGACCGGGCGTTACATCTTTGGACTTTCCCTAGTCAGATGTCTCGGCTTCCCACAATTATAACACTTTCCCTTAAGCATCGTACAGTCCTTGATGAGATGCCTGACATCCCACAACCATGACACTTGATCTCAACCTTGATTGGTCCTTTCTGCGTATTTCTACCCAACTTCTTCTTGTATTTCTTATTCCAAAACTTTTTCTTTGGACCAAAGAACTTAGAAGCCTCACTCTTCTCTTACTTGACTTCTTCTTTCTTAGCTTCATGCAGCAAAACCATATCAATCAAACCCTCAGACGTCACTCCCATAGGAATGTGAGTCATAGCCAAGCCTTGGAGAGGCTGATTCAGCCATCTCGCAAATCGAACAGCCTTCTTGTGAGCAGTATTTACCAAGTCCATGCCAAACTTAGATAACTCATTAAACCGATTGATGTATTCCTTTACTGACATATCTCCTTTCTTCAAGCTCAAAAACCTTTCCAACTGCATTCTCTCCTCAGTAGATGACAGAAACTTCCATTCAAACCTATTTTTGAATTCGGTCCATCTCATATTCCTTTCTTTAGCTTCTATAGTGTCCCACTGAAATGAAGCCTCTTCCTTAAATTATCAAGCTGCAAATCGAACCCTCATCACATCCTCAAGTCCCAACAACTCAAAATTCCTCTCGGTCTCTCTAATCCATGCGCACGCCTCACAGACATCTCGGTACCTGGAAAAGCTTTGTCACCCAAACAAGAAAAGTCGTTACAAAGCTTAGAGAAATTCATGGTTGAAGATGGGTTTGAAGGAAACATTGCAGCGGGTGTTAGGACTCGTGCATGTTCTTTTCCCTCAGCGGGCATTGTAGCTTCTCAATATGTATGAAATTAACCAGCGATAGGAATGCCCACAGGAAGATTACGGGTTGACATGCTATGCAAAAGATAGGATAGAAATTAAGAATTCGAAGGAATCAAAGGAATGCTACAACCTTGACTAGAGGGGATGTATTTTAATTTCAAGAATAATTTTTGGCTTTTGGAAAAAAATAAATTTTCTTTCAAAAAGTCTTATTTTAGCATAAAATTTTTTGATCTAAAAATCTTAGGCTCTGTCGCCAAATGTAACGCCTCGCACCGCTTAACGTTATCCTAATATAGAATCTTGTTAAGAAATGTGGAACGTTATAGGTATAAAGACAATAAACATTACAAAGATTAAGATTTCAAAAGACATAAAAGAATAAATTCACAGCGGAAGAAAAGACAATTTATAGTAAAATGACAAAACCATTAACCATTTTCAATTATTTTAAATAAACCAAAGTGTCATAAAAGTACAATGTCTCAATCTTAGTCACTAAAGAAATACCATAGTACAAAACAAAACTATCCCCAAATAGCCAAAAGAAAATACAAGCAAACCGTGGAAAGAAAATAAGATAAACAGTACATCTCCATACGAGTCTTCCAAGAGAAGTCAAAAGAGCAACCCGAGCTAAGCCTTACCATCATGAGAGCATGGGGAAAGAAAAAAGGAAAGAAGAAAATGGATCAGAAAAAATTTCTGATGAGCTATAGCAATTTCTTGCACAACTAATAAGAGGAGACAAATAAATAAAACAGCAATCTAGTATAAGTAAAGGAACAGGTATCTGAGCATACCTAAAATGGATAGAATAAAGTAGAGATAAAGAAAAGGATGTTATACCAAGATATTCGATAGTGATGTCGATTGTTCTGCACTTCTACAAATACAACAAATTAAGAAGAAATTCCTAAAACTACCCACATGATCGGCTGCGTCGAATCATGAATAACCTATGCATACTATGGGTTTGGGTTTATCAAGCCCTAATCCATCAGCGATTTGACATAACCTTGTCGATAAATGTGAAAATGGCTAATGTCCCCAAATTGAGGTAGTGCATGCACACAGACTCTCCAGAACGACACTCACACCCTCTCAATTGGACAAACTTACATCCATAACGTAACATGGTGTGTGCACTTACCTCAAGTGAGGCTAAAATGATAACTGTGGCATTCTACATGGAAGGGATCCCAAATAACTTGGCTCAAATTCCCCAACACTTGATTTGGCCCCCAAAACAAATTATTTTATTAAGCCCAACAACAAGGATTATTAAACTTAAATTTTATTATATAAGTTTATATCCAAAAAGCCATACAACAAGGGGTACCGAGCTTTAAAACCCGACAACAAGGAGTACTGGGTTCCTACTACAAATTAACATGTTTATAGCCCAACAACAAGGAGTATTGAGCTAAAACCCAACAACAAGGAGTATTGGGTTAACATGTTTCCAAATAAACATGCTTACATTCTAATTCTCACAGTTATGTCATTTTTCTCAATTATAGTCTATTTCTGTCAATTCTATTAAATATACATTTATTCAGTTCAGTTTTCTTTATTTCAATTATCCTTTCGAATTTGCAGTTTTTGAACATATCGAGATATTTGCCTTAATTTGGATTATTTCGATTTCATTCCCCAACCCAAATGTAAGATAAAGAAAAAAAGAAGAAAGTATAATGCAATGCAAATATAAGGATTACAGGCTCATGCCTGTTTCAACATTTTCATATGCTCTTTTTAGACATATGTTTAGCGCAACTACAAAAATCCAAAAGGAAAGAAAGGAGAAAGAAAAAAAGAGAGTATAAGATTATAAATAACAAACCATAAGAATTCTAAATATAATTTGCAACAGTAGACAATTCAGAAAATAAATAGGACAACTATATAATCTAAATCAAGAATAAAGAATAATTCAGATCTTAAATAGTTTCAACAACTATTTAATGGATTTGATTCCAATTTCAAAAGAAATCTAAAAATTACTAAAAACTCACCTAAAGATTGCAAATCCAATAAGGCCCCGATAGAACAACCCTTTAAATCTATAAATGGATATTACTTCGATTCGCTCCCCAACATATTTTACATTAGAGAAGAGGTGAAGTGGAGGCTGAGAAAATAAAGAAGAAGAAGAAGAAGTGCATGGAAAAATGGAGGAGTACAGGTCAATTTATAGGTATAGAAGGAAAATCTTAGCCTTAAGATTATTATGTTTTTAATCACAACACTCAAAACCACGTCGGCATGAAGTTTATAGAACATAGCAGTGCAATCGACTCGTGCTAAGCACGAAATCATGCTTGACAACGTTATCTGGTCGACCCACCTGCCATGGTGAGTCGACATAGGGGTTGATCTACATGCATTATGAGTCGACTACTAAGATGACCTATCCGGGACCAGGTCGTCCCAGATGTATGTTAATTTTTTTATATTTATTTATTAACTTTCACTACAACAAATATGTTCATTGACAGCGTTGAAAAAATGCTGTTATATAATTTTGCAGCGTTTTGAAGAACGCTGTATACGGACACGTTGTTATAGGTCATGGGAATATCACAATACTTTGAAAACACTATAGAGAAAAGACATACTACAACATTTTAGTTGGTGTTGTTGTTATATTTTGTACAGCGTTTTAATTGGCGTTGTCATTATGTTTATACAGCGTTTTGTGTTGTTGTGTTTGCATAGCTAACACAAATTATTCCTTCTCCATCACATATTTAACAACGTTTTACATGGGTTAGAAATGTTGTTATCATCTTCATGCTACAGCGTTTTTATGAATATATATTAGCGTTTTAAAATGGTTATAACCATTGTCATTGTCCATATATTATAGCGTTTTCAACATTTGTAACAGCATTTTATAAAGTCCATAAATGTTATGACCATCCATATAGTACAGTGTTTTCCAACATATATTACAGCGTTTATTTCTGGTTAGAAAAGTTGTTACTCTCTACATATCACATCATTTTACCATATATATCACAGCGTTTTTTATCATCTGCAAATGTTGTTCTTTCCCGCATGCCACAACGTTTTTTCAAAATATATCACAGTGTTTCTGTAGTGCTGTTAAGGTACATCTATCAACATTTATCATTTTTACACAATGCAGTTCAAAATCATCACGAAATTCAAACAATACAAAAGAACTAAAATTATAAAACTATATCACATAAGTTATAATAATTCCATATGCCAAATATACAATAGTTGGACATAACATTTTGTAATCGATGTTCCCATCTTACTTGTTTTTACAAAAGATGCTTACTGACAAAAAAGAAAAATATAAATTGTTCAAAGTCCAAGCTTGTGTGCTCCAAAGTTGAATTTTCATCATGCATCAAACATCAACACCTGATTTGGCAATAAGAAAATACATAACTACTTTTGTTTTATATATATGATATTGAGAAACTGCTAATAACTGAACTAAAAAGTACGGCTAAACATGGCAATGTGAAAAGAAAACAAGGTCAAGTGTGATCAAGTCATCTTGTTGTTGGATTCGGTATAAGTATAACATTTCTAATACTAGCTTATTGGACTGGTCGTAGTGCTTAAACTACTTGACAGCATTGGCATGGTTCAGTTCCATGCACAGGCAACATATTTTTTTCCAACCAGCATCATAAACTTCGAAACATTTCTTGAGTCAACAAATATGCGTAAGGCTTAGTACGACCAAATTGCAAGAAAGAAAAATTGTATAAGATCAAAATGTTTGAGCATGTCTTGGTCAACGTATCTTCTATTTTTTCGGTTTTATCTACCTAAACGAAATTTAAATATTAATTTAGTTTTAAGAGGTGAAAAGGGAAATCATACTTTAAGTAAAATTCTACCAAAACAATCACAATAAGGAGTATTTCCATCAGTCATACTGACGATAAGTAAAGAGAAGTATAAGTCATTCTTACTTGAAGACGATTCTGCTGCGACATTTGCAGAAGGGCAAGCTATAGTAGAACCAATTGCATCTTCAATAAACTCAAACTCAGATGTAGGTCTCCATAAAGGTGCATTTGGAACTTTAACAATATCAACCCAAACTTTAATGACACCTTCTCCCAAATGAACAAAATGGACCATCGCATTTGGGTCAGTCGAAGACACGCGTCCTTCAGCAACAACTTCTTTCTCTCCATGAACACTAATCAACTTGCATTTAATGTTTGACTTGAAACTAGTGGTCTGTCATGCAATATTTGAAACAGTTTAAATATGTTTTCTACAAAATAGAAGTGATTTAAATAATAAAACAGTATCAAGGTATATGCATGTTTTTATAAATTAAATACATAAACTACACATTACCGCTGAATGTGATAATATATTTGGCGTATCAGCAGATTCCGTAGCATTAATATCCTCAAGAACGACATTTTTTTGCGGCCAAACTACTTTGCACCCAATAGCTTCTCCAACATATGTCATACCAATTGGTGCTCCCCATAAGAATGCATCTGATTTTTTTGGCGCACCAACAAAAACAAGCACAACAGACTGTCCAAGTGGAATATTATCCATGAGCTGATTTGGATTAGTAGAGTTACAACCACCCTTTGACAACTAATTCTTTGCTTCCAACCCAATCATACAACTTGCATTTCTTATTTGTTGATGAAGTTTTACTCTAGTAAAAAAAATATTATCAAATTCTTATATTAAATCATAGAGCTAATAAGTGCATAAAGAATTAAGTATATCGCATTTTCATCATTTTCAGAGACTATCATAGTATAGAGTACAACTCTATCAGATGGCTATGCTACTATCTCATCCTTAGCTTCTCCAATATGTGAAATCATCCTAGGAGTAGACCTCCATAAATAAGCATCCAATTTCTTCGGGATTTCTGTCAAAATTTTCATGGCATTGGGTCCAAGTGGAATATTATAATAAAGCTCTTTAGGGTCATTTGAAAGAATGCTTTCTTCAGCTGCTATTTCGTCCATCCTAGTCCAATCCAACAAATCCTATAACACCCCGTAATTTTAAAATATTAAAATTGACAAATTTAAGAATACTTAATTTTTAGAAGAAAAGAAAAGTAAAACGGGTTACGCCATTGCGTTCGTCTCGGAATTCTGCTTGAGATAGAGTCCGAGTTTGCGTAAAACGGATACCGTATGAAGGAATTATGGATGATAGAAGTTTGACAGAACAATCAGGAAATGAGCCAGAATAACTGGCGCACCTGGGAAGTGCGCCAGAACAAAAATGCACTGGCGCACCTGGGAAGTGCGCCCATGTCGAGCCCAGATCTACAGAATTCTGGACAGTTCCCTAATGACGTGCCTTTCTAATATGAGTGGTTCTGATGGTTTCTAATCTAAAAGGTCCTAATTCACCTCATACACCTATAAATAAACACCTAAACCTAATCTCATTCAACCCTAATCCATGGCACGTCCATGCTGCTCTAATCTAAATTAAACTTTCTTCTCCACTAAGACAAATCAGAATAGGGGTATTCTAAGATCAAGATCTGCTACAACAAAACCTAATTCTCTTCTTTTAGATCCAACCACGGTGAGTTTATGTTACTTTCACATATAATTAAATTTAAAAGTAATTGTGATACGTTTGTAAAATGGATCTAATGTATATGCCTGTAAATAAGATGAATCATATCAAGTTTTGTAATTTGTTATCCTTCAGATTCATACCCAATTGCTATTATCATATGCATATCTGATTTATTTTGTCGTTATTCATTTCACATGCCTATTTATATGTTTATGCCAATTTTGATGTTTTGGTTCTCTCCCCTTCTTCTTTTCCTTTTTCCTTTTGATATTAGGCTAACTTCGAGCCTAAGCATATTGCGTTGAGATTTACGTATGAATAACGTTGGAATGATTGGGAAAAGTTGGGAAATATGTAATAAAATGAGATTTGGCATAAATTGTTGATAGCTATGGAAGCTGGTTTGGGCATAATTTGGTATAACTTGTACACATGAGATTATAAGCGTGATTTGGATTAAAATTATAAACATAATTTATATTGGAAATTATGGGTAATTGGAATATATTATAATCCAAGATTTGAAATTGGGACTTGAATCAAAAAAGTAAAAATGAACGCCTAAGACACGAGGTTAGATTCAAATTGCGGTGTAAGCCTGCCCGGAACTGCCTGGCATATCCAGCAACCACAAACGGTAAACTAATATGAGAGGTCAAAGGAAGAAATTAGAGGCGTAATAATGCAAAGATATGAGTTTAGATTTAGATTGCGGTATAAGTCTGCCTGGAACCGCCCGGCATATCCAGCAACCACAAACGGTAATATAATGTGGGAGGTCTTGCAAGATTATGGTTATAATGAATTAATGAACACTTAACCAAGATAAGACAAGTGGTAAGGCATGGGAATAATAAAGGGTTAAGTGGGTAACATGGGTAGCATGTAAAACATAATTAAAGCACTTAACCAAGATGAGACATGTGCTAAGACATGGGGATAAAAAGGGGTTAAGTGGGAATTCCTAGTAGGGGTCAAGCTTAGGAGGGAAGCTTGTGTCAAGTGCGTGGACCCTTTTCAATCAGTTCCCATTTAGTATCTATATGAGCTCGAACTAGGTCGAGGATAGGGACATGCTTATTGGGGTTGATTGTAAGAGGTCAATAAAGAGTTAGCGATGGCAGTGCAAGTCCAACGGAGTCATGTGCGTGCGTAGGTCCGGGCTAGTAGGTAAAACGTTGTTGTACCGTGGAGGTATAAGCTGTGCATTTCAGTAGTATCGAGGTTGCCACCTTAGGGAGTGATACACCCTATTGTGGGACCAACACAGGTATCTACGAGGTTAGGGAGCCGATCGAATGGGAAGGGTATTAGGTACAACTAGTGGGGATAGGAGAAAGTTGGCACCTATGATAGTAACTAAAAGTACACGAAACTACCATCATTATGTTTGTTTAAGAGGGATCATCTTTTAGTATGTAACTAGTATGTTGGTACGGTGCAGAGCATATCTTATAGTGGTTAAGAGCGCAGTCGATGTTCTATCTTGCTTATCTTGTTCACCTTGTCAAATCTGCTTATGTTACAGTCATCTCTTATACCCATTTTATGTTCTTATCCTGTTACTTCACTGATTATATTGTAAAAGTCATTGGACTCGCCAGACTTTATGTCTGACCCTTTTTGTCTCGCCTCTTTTCTTTGTCCCACCCCAGGTCCTCAGGGTGGGATTTGTGAAGCTTGACTCAGATTTCTTTCTTCTTGAAGTGCTTGGTAGTGTTGAAAGTAATGCTCATATTTATCTCTTTTTCATTATGGCTATTTGGAGTGGGATTATGGTTTTGCTTTTATGTACTCTGATAATAATTTTGTTCGGGATGGATATTTGTGTACTCGGCTTTAGTACGTGGTTTTGATGTTATAACCAGACATGTTTTTCTTTTCCGCTGTAATGAATAAATTTTGAACTTTTAAGTACCATTTTATATATCTGTCTTATGATGTTCTATTCTGTACTCTTATAACGCTCCATGAAAGTTAATGCATTCCCTTAGCGAGTGACATTAATGGACGTGGGGTGTCACATGTGGTATCAGGGCTGAAGGTTACTAGAACGGATAAAAGATTTTGAAAACCGTTCTCAAAAGCATTTTAAAAAAGAAGTATTTTCAAAAATGGGTTTTAAAGAAGGTATTTTCAAGAGAAAGGTTTATTATGAAAAACATAATCCCCAAAAGCCATATATCTTTCTTTCGGTTCTCAGTTTGAATCTCTTCCTTTTTCCTTTCAGCATGTCTGGGGAACCCGATATACCCGAGGGCGTACAGATACTAGACTGGTTCAGAAGGTATCTAGAGGATAGGGCTACCGCCGTAGGCCCAACAAACTTTCCTCCTCCACCAGCTGCAGCCGCTTCTCCTCCTCCTTCCCGTGTAGATGCTTTTTCTAAGATATGCAAAGACTTCAGTGGGATGGGCGGGAAACCGTTTTATGGAACTGAGACGTTTGTTGAGGCTCGGAATTGGCTCAAGGAAGTGGAGGACTTGTTTGTTATCTTTGAGATAGACGATGGAAGGAAGGTTCAGCTAGCTGCTTGGTTGATTAAGGATGAAGCTTCATTTTGGTGGGAAGTAACTAATGGAGGACGTGCAATGGATACGTGGATGGATTTTAGACAAAGGTTCGAGTTGAAATTTCTTTTACAAGTACAGGAGAGTTTATACATGGAGTGGTTCTTGGCTTTGAAACAAGGGAGTTTGTCTGTGAAGGAATACGTTAACAAGTTTAACCAGTTAGCAAGATTTGGTAGGGAATTAGTTAATACACTACATAAGAAGGCCTTGAGATTTTCTAAGGGTCTGAATGAACCATTACACGGGTTGGCTATGTCCCACATTCCTATGGGGGCTACTTTCGAGAATCTTGTTGATATGTCATTGATACATGAAGAGGAGAAAGATGCTAATGTAGATAAGGCACAGGATAAGAAAGGGGATCCAAAGAAGGCACAACAACAACAACAAAAAAAGGGTGGTAAGGATAATAAGGGCTCAGAGAAAAGAAAGTGTCACAATTGTGGAATACCTGGCCATTTGAAGAAGGATTGTAGGAAGAAGAAGGGGACGACTGGTTGCTTCCAATGTGGTGAGGCAGGACATATAATTAAAGACTGCCCAAGGAGACAAGGGCAAGGACAGAGGACAGGATATACTTCTAGAGGGCAGGTTCATGCTATATGGCAGCTACGCAAGAGAGAGGTAGAAACATTTTTATTGAAAGTCTGATTTTCCTTTTCGATCATCCTGTACGTACTTTGTTTTGATTCTGGAGCTTCACATTCGTTTATATTTGCTTCTGTTTTTGAGCCTCTACACCTAGATACTAGTATAGTAGTGGATCCTGTTGTTGTCTCAAATCCTATTGGGGTACGGCTCATCTGTCTATGTTATGTCGGGATTTGAGAATATCTATGTACAGCTTTGAGTTCAAATGCAATGGCTATGTGCTTGGTTTCACGGGCTATGGGTTGATTCTAGGAATGGATTGGCTAGCCAGATATGGTTCCATTCTCGACTGTGAAAAGAGGGTAGTTAGACTGTTGACTAGTTTGGGTAATACTCTCGATATCTCATGCGACCCTAAGGGTTCTGTTATGCTTAGCTACCTAGAACCTCTTGACACATCTATTGATGATTTGCAATCTATTCGAGTAGTCCGTGTGTATGAAGATGTCTTTGAGGAGGTTAGGGGCTTACCTCCAAAACGCGAGATAGATTTCCGTATATACTTGGTGGACAATGCAAAGCCAGTTGCATTGCCTATGCGCCACATGGCTCCAAGAGAAAGGAGGGAGCTTAGTAAACAAGTGAAAGAGTTGCTTGAGAAAGGGTTCATAAGAAGAATTATCTCAGAGTGGGGTGCTCCAGTTGTTTTTGCTACAGAGGTTGATGGTTCGCTTAGATTGTGCGTGGACTATAGGGAGCTGAATAAGCTCACGAAGAAGAACAAACACCCATTACCGAGGACAGATGACTTGTTTGATCAGTTGGTTGGTGCTTCGGTTTTCTCGCAGTTGGATTTAGCTACAAGATTTCATCAGCTAAGGGTGGCTGAAGACAGCATAGACAAGACTGCATTTAGAACTCCAGATGTTTTCATTGAATGGCTTGTCATGTCTTTTGGTTTGACGAATGCACCTGCATATTTTGTGGACTTGATGAGTAGGGTGTTTAGGGAGTTTCCAAACAAATTTGCAGTTGTCTTTGTAGATGATATCCTGATCTTCTCAAGAAACTAGGAAGAGCGTGTCTTACATCTTAAGGAAGTTTTAGAGACCCTTCGAGTACATCAGCTTAAGGCTAAGTTCTCCAAATGTCACTTTTGGAGGAAGGAGATAAGATTCCTAGGGCACGTGTTCTCTAAAGAAGGGATAGTAGTGGATCCCGCAAAGGTAGTGGCAATCCAAGATTGGAAGATTCCTAAGAATGCAACGGAAGTAAGAAGTTTTCTTGGTTTGGCGGGCTATTATAGAAAGCTTATCAAGGACATTGCTAAGATATCATCCCCACTTACTCGGTTAACGAAAAAGAATTTGACCTTTTCTTAGGATGTTGACCATGATGATGCTTTTCAACGTTTGAATATGGCTTTGGCGACAGCTCCAGTTTAGTTTTGCCAGATGGAAGTAAACCAGTATATACCAATGCTTGAGGGATAGGACAGACGCAGTTTTGATGCAAGCGGGAAGGGTGATATGTTATGGTGGAAAGAAGTTGAAGGTCCATGAGAAGAATTACCCTACCCACGACTTAGAATTAGCTGCCATAGTTTTTGCGCTTAAGTCTTGGCACCATTACTTGCTTGGTGAGAGGTTTGAGTTGTATACGGATCATAAGTAATTAAAGTACTTGTTCTCTCAAAAGGATTTAAACTTAAGACAATAAAGGTGGATAGTGTTCTTTGCATCCTACGATTTTGAGATTGCATATACCCCTGGCAAGGGTAACGTTGTAACTGACGCCTTGAGTAGAAAGAGGTTGACTTTGAGTCCTTTGTTTGTCAAGCGGCAGAGTTTAGAGTACATATCTACCTTTGACTTTAGACCCTCTACCGATTATATACCCAGTCTGTTGGCATTGTTAGAGGTGCGACCTACGCTTTTGGGATAGATAGGAGTGGCATAGCGAGATGACCCACAGCTGATAGAGATAGTAGACAAGCTCATAAGAGGGGAGTCTTCGAGCCATCTTAGTAGATATACTATAGATGAAAAAGGTTGCTTACATAGAGATGGGAGATTTTGCGTATCACGAGATGAGAGTTTGAGAAGGACAATCCTTGAAGAAGCACATCGTTCTAAGATGACCATACATCCCGATGGTGAAAAGATGTATAGGGACATGAAGAGAGTTTTCTTTTGGGCTGGAATGAAGAAGGAAGTGGATGAGTTTGTTTCTAGATGCTTAGTGTGCCAGCAAGTTAAGGCTGAGAAAAAGAAGCCTGGTGGTTTGTTTCACCCTTTAGAGGTTCCACAGTGGAAATGGGAAAGTGTTTCCATGGATTTTGTTGATGGGTTACCGAGGTCAAGGAAGGGTAATACGGGGATTTGGGTAGTAGTAGATAGACTTACCAAGAGCGCCCATTTCATTCCCGTTAAGAGTAAAAGAACAACGACATGGTTAGCATCTGTTTATCTCCGAGAGATAGCTCGTCTACACGGCATACCTTCTAGTATCGTAAGCGATCGAGATCCCATTTTCACTAGTGAGTTTTGGAAGAGCTTGCAAGAGGCGGTAGGAATGCAATTGTGTTTGAGCACCGCTTATCACCCTCAGACGAACGGCCAAACAGAAAGAGTGAATAAGATTCTAGAAGTTCTTTTGAGGTTATGCATCTTGGACTTTGGAGGGACATGGGAAGAACACCTTCCATTGGTAGAGTTCGCCTACAATAATAGCTATCAGACTAGTATTGGCATGACACCTTTTGAAGCTCTATATGGGTGACCTTGCCGATCACCGACTTGTTAGTGGGAATCTACGGATAAGATTTTGCTTGGGCCCGAGATGATTAAAGACACTTCGAAAAAGATAGACGTGATTCGAAGACGCATGAAGACAGCACAAGATCGACAAAAGTCATACGCGGATAAGAGAAGGACCGACCTTCAGTTTGATGTTGGAGACATGGTTTTTATTAAAGTGTCACCTTTAAGAAATGTAGTTCGCTTTGGATCCATAGGGAAGTTGGCACCAAGGTTTGTGGGCCCATTTCCCATCATAGAGAGAATTGGACAGATATTGGAATACAGACGAATATCGGAATGTAATGATTTTGTGACATGCAAAACTGATTTTGATGTGTCCAACGTCTGGATATATTGCCAGACATATGATATCAGAACCAGAAAACCATCTGAATGATAATTAGACTTCTGGATTTCATCTCTATCTAAATATTATTCCTGAAGAAGTATTCAGATGTCTATAATTTTTTATCCAGACATCTGAAATTTCTCTCGGCCTAAAAAATTGTGAATGAAGCAGCAATCAGATGTCTGGATTACATCTCGACCTAAAATATTATGCATGAAGAATCATTCAGACATCTTGATATTTTCTCGGCCTAAAATAATGTCTACAGAAACATTGAATATCATAACGAACACAACGATATATTAGACAAATTGATATACACGTAGAACACATCGATATATTGGACAAATTGATATACATTTACAATACAATGATATATTGGACAACTTGATCAAATATCAAAACAAACAATATATTAGACACAACGATATATGATAGCAATGTCATCCCTTGAAATGTTAAGTAGTGCTGCCAAAAAGTTTATTTTCAGAACCACGTATATGAGGTATTCAGTATCTTTAAGGTACTAAATACCCCTCTACATGGATCTAAAAATAACCTCATGATATTACTAACATTAACCAAGGCAGCATGGCTTTAATTAACCAAGGCAGCATGGCTTGCTCCCAATAGATGCGAGCATGACATCACTACTTCATGACTGACACGATAATAAGGCTTGTGTAAGAGGAAAGAAATAACTTAAAGACAGTAGGACTGTGTCTTTAGGTTACTATGAGTGTTGTCTATCATAATGTTTTGAAGTATGGTGAAGACAAGAAGTAACTCTATTTATAAGTTTTTTATAGGGATGAAAGAGGCAACTCATTTCTGGTAAGAAACAACGTGTACATGCTGCTCATTTTGATAAGTTCTAGATGAGGAGATACGTGTATATCTTTTATGAACAAGGTCCAAATTTTTATGTTTTGGCATATAGCCATGATTCACTGATTCACCTTTTGAGCATACCACAACATAGAAACCATGTGTACATGCAGCAGTGTCAAGCCTGTACATGCATCAGTGTCCAGCTTGAATTTATTCTATCTCTGGATTCATCTTTTGGTTTTGCGGAAAGTGAAGTATGAAACTGCTGCATGTACTCAATCTTTATTTTATCTTTGGGTTTATATGACAAATTGAATTTTATTATGAATTATTTATGTAGTCATTACTCAATAAAGAGTTTATTCAATGATTTACTATGATTCTAAATCACAGAATGCAAATAACTAATTGCTACGTACAAGTTATAACTTATTGCCATTCATTTTAGAAATACCTTGTTTTGTGATACTAGCATTTGAACCATCTTCTCCAAATCTGTAACTTTGTTTTGTAGTTGCATTGTTTGTTTTTGATTAGCTTGTGATAAAACAAACTTAGTGTGGGTCATACCTCTTCCCATTCCTCTTAATCGTCCTGGTCTATCATTTTCCAGCACTGTTCAAAGAGCATCTTCTCTCACAGAAGTTGTCGGGGTAGCTTTTGATTCAGCGTTAAACTTTTAATCTTCTCCTGTAAAGGACAACATACATTGTAACTTTCAACATTATCACATTCTAAAATCATTTGTAATATATCAATTTAAAATTAAATCACATACAATAGTTTCTTCAACAACCGAGCTCGTCGGCTCACCGTTTTATCGAGTATGAGATTTAATCCAAACATCAGATCGACCGACAGAAGAGGGATCTGGACTCTCGTTTTTCTACAGTAATAAAAGTTGGAATAAAATAATTTATCATAACTCTATAAATGGCTTGACAAGATCACGACATTAAAATTATTTATGACCAAATTAGCGGCTAGGCATGTCACTCCTTTACGGCTGCATGTATGTGGCATCTGTCTGCGTCTGATGGCTTTGAATGTTTCACTTTGTTGCTGAAATAAAAAATTAAAATATACTGACTAGTTAATTCACATATACGAAGATGACCATTTATATATAATTTACCTTAAACTTTGGGCTAGTTTTCAAGTTGATAAAATCATTCCACTCCATTATAATTTTGATATTATCCGGTTTCATTTGAAGTCCTTCCTCCTTAGATTTTGCTTTGACCAATTTATTAACTAAAGTGTATTTTGAACACCTAAAAATACACCCCATTTGCCAAAATATGAGACCTTTTGCCATTCATCATTCAACACAAATCTAGCCTGTAATTAAAAAAATGAAACTTTGCATTTAGCCCTCTTTTGAGAAATTATAGCAGATACAAATTGCTGGTTTAGGCCTCATTTGAGTAAAAATTCAGTGGCCTCTTAAAATTAACTTTAATAGCCAAAAATAAAAAAATTCCTCTGAAATTAACTTCAATGGCGTCCTCTTATTATCAGCCGCCTCCTACTAGTAAGTTTTCCTAACTTTGTTGTATAAAGCTTGTATGTGTTTGTAACGACCCGAACTTCCCCAGTCTCCGAAGAGAAGAGAAAGAACGGATTGTATGAGAACACGAAAAATCAGAACACAAACAGAATAACATTTCATTGCTTATTACAAAAATTTACATTAGAGCACAAGAATATACAGAGTATGAATAAATAATATACATTTGATAAATATCAGAGATTTACAAATCATAATGCAGCGGAAAATAATACAAAACACAACTGAAAGGAATATTCGGATACAGAGCTTTTCGAATATAGCTCCAGTTGTAAACCAGGTTCCTGTGAATATAATATCTGCAAAACCAAAACTCCTAGCTGCCCGTGTGGAAAATAGGGGCACCCAGAGTTTAGGTTAAAACAATAAACTCCAGGTCAGTCATGTGACTGGTGTGAGAACTAAAACAGTTATTAATTTGATTTTAAAGTTAGGTAATCAAGGGACCACGCCATATAATACAGAACGGGTTTACCCCCAAGAATACCAGTGCATAAAACAAACAACACAATGCTAAATAAAGAACAATAAAGCTATTATAAGACTCAGGTCCCATCACACAATGCAACGCAAGTCGGAGGATATAGTTTTACCTTATAATAGCCAAATAATGCTTGATACGTGAAATTTCATCTTTTGTTATTACTGCAAGTGAAGAAATCAACTTCAAATATAAATGTATCAATCATAGACGGCATAGTGCCCCATCCCACTATGTCGCCATGCTAGGCTCTACAATTAAAACCGAAATGTCACATATTGGAATATGGATTTCCATCAGTGAGCCAAGGCAAGGGATCGTCTTTACCACTTCGAGACAATCTAACCCATATCTTAGGGCCCAGACATAGGTGGTCCCTTGGATCGTCAGGGCCGGTCCACACGGAGTGGATTAAAATGCCTGAACCATGCGTTTCCCGGCCCTATAGGGCGTAAATGAGCCAGATGACTCAATATCCATCGGCTCCGTAGTAACCGATATATTCGAGGCACCTCTCTATCCATCATCCACATAAGTAAAACGCCTGGGCTTGCAAAACCCTGACACCACTCCTAGCTAGAAGGAAACGCATGTCCTCCCTGAGGTCCTCTCCCGTTTCTGGTTCACACCAGGGTGTGAGGCTCGCGAGTCAACGCTATACATAAAGCTATACTATATTAAAGTTGTTCTTTGATCATCAACCACAAGACTCTGCTTTTCAACAGAATCCTTGATCATTTGCATCTCAGCATGCCACACAGGCAATTCACGCCATGCGACTGATGTCTATCGATATATAACCTCAGAGCTCGTACGTCCTAGAGAAGGGTGTTAAGCAAGAGAATAAATTCTCCGCCACCAAACAGATATATATTTAATAGAGATCAATCAACATGGAATAAAATCCAATGTCAGACACACACCCATTTACAAGTTCGTTCTGGGTCTGAACGAAACCGGAGGCACCTTATTCCTCGTTCCATATGTCCAATACAGAAGAGAGGTCCTCGCATATCTGATCGATCTCCAATTAAGTCTGAATGATCACCACTTATTACCTCATCTTGGGTGTACAGCCCAATCAAGACATCAGTAATCATCCAAACGATGTGAAGACCTCCGGTCTTCAACCACCGTCTTCATCGTCGAGTTATCGTCAATTCAGTTATTCAGAATATGATAAACCCTATCTTTCCGAATAACTCGCGTATTTTATAAATAAGTGTTATACAAACTCAACATACGCCTCATTCTAATCCAAAATATTCTTTTATTCAAATATTCTTTTCACAATTTAAACCATATTAAGGTTTTCTATACTAGTCGGGATTAGCGAGCCTTACCGAAGTAATCATTTGTTTTATTTTCCAATCCCAACCTATTCATCCCATGGAGCAAAACTGGTAGTACTCCATATCTAACACCACGGTGTTATCGGTAAATTCAATTACCATTTCATGTTCAAATCTAATTAAAGATTTAACTATCGCTTGGAGTAAAACTGGTGGTGCTCCATTCTCGATCATTTCATGAATTCGATAATTTTAATTATTCCATTCACATTCCAATCTAATTAAAGATTCATTAAAACTCTAATTCAGTTTTAATCTCCAAAAATCATTACTTAATGATTTTTCAAAGTTAAGAAATTAATCTTATCTTTAACTGGGTTAAAGAATTAATGTCATTTAAAACTCAACTGACGGTAAACCCAAAATCACATTCCATTAACAATGGAATCTTCACGGAAAACAAATCAATATATATATATATATAATCGATATAAACTTCCATATCCAACCGATAATATAAACAGAATAACGGCAAAGCCTTTTAAATTCCATATATAGTAACAGTCTTCCTCCATAGAAGTTCACTTCGATTATTACCGAATCGAATTCTATTCCATTCCAATTTATTTTATTAAATTGGAAAACTTTCCTTTGGAAAATTTCTCTTAAATCTTAATTAAAAGATTTATAAATTCCAAATCACATTTCACTATAAATCGGGTTAAAGAACGAAAGTCGTTAAGAACAAAGTTCACGATAAACCCAAATCACATCCCATTTTATTCCAATTAAATGTTAATTAACTGGAAACTCTAATACTCTTAATTAAAAGATTTATTCTTTTCACACGGGGTTTAAGAACAATGTTATTCAAGACACCATTCACGAAAAACACAAAATCCCATTTGATATTAAATACAAGGCTCTGAATAGAAATTATATCGGCTTATATTCAATATCAAATTCTGAAATCAACAAATATCGTACTGGGAATAACAATATATATATCTTCCAAATTCCTCCACAATATCCGTATAACCACGAAATCCAATATCGAAATATTCCGAAGGTAATTTCGATTCAAATCCCTTCCAATTCATATATTGGAAATTCTGGTTATTTAAAAACCATTTCAAATCCAATTTATTTAGTTAAAAATATTGGACTATAATTCTAGTTCATAACTAGTCCATTTTGATAAAAATATATTTTTATCTCTACAAACGTGGAATTTTTCACCCAAATTCTTTTCAAATCATTTATTATGATTTTACACAAATTATTGATATTTTTAATAATTTTATCAAGGCTCGTACAGTCGATTTCCATAAACGTTCATCGAACTGCACTTACAACGACCTTTTCCAATTTTGATTTGGACATAATTACAAATTCAACCATTAGATTTCAAATATCTTGTATTTGTTGGAAAGCTCTTTTCGATACGAACCCAACAGTTCCGGTTTTAGGAGAATCCAAAGGACGGATCTCCCGTGATGCCCATTCGAAGTCAATCTTCGAAATTCGCGAACTGCCGCGGCGCGTTCTATTCAGGCCATTAAATATATATAATATATATATTATATATATTTCTTCGATTTCCATTTAAAACATATTTTATAAATCGTTTTAAATTCGTTTTCAAAACGATTTCAACTTCATATTCAATTTCAAATCAAAATTGAATATTCCATATCATTAATATATAAATGATAATATTTTCAAAACATTAGATTTTGAAACCGCTCCCTTTTCGATATTCGTTACAAAAATGAATAAAATCAATATAAATATCGTTCACGTCAAAATGGCGTTAATTTAATCAACATGGCTTCCTGTATTTCAATATTTTCATGTCCATCCCAAATCGGGCATCAAAATCATATTTTTGATCAATTACTTAATATTATTTTAAAATATTAGTTACTTTAAAATATTCATCATTCGCCATTGCAAAATATTCGTTATTTTTAAAATATTCGTTATTTTTAAAATATTCGTTCTTTCCGAATTGGAATCAGACACAGTCAATTACCATATAATTTTATTTATATGGATTTTATACACACATATACACAACTATAATCAAACACGGTCAACCATCATCCAGAGTGCATTACACAAGTCCATAAGCGTTAAATAGAAATAATTAAAGCTTACAACAATCTGTCAACCAATCGATTGACACACAACTAAACAATTGGGATTAGCGTATGTCAAATATCATCCCAATACCCGTGTGGGGTTTTCAAACAACAAACACTTATTATTATTTGTGCAGTTGGGCGATGTGTAAAATATATCGTCCCAATCCATATCAGTCAAATGTGTGTACATAAATAAATCGTCCGATTTGTAAATGAATATTTATTTTATTCATATACATGTTAAAAATTATATTTTTAACTACAAAATATTTATTTCAACTCATGAATATTTTATACAGTTCATTTATACAATAAAAATGATATTTTTATTGTTTTAACATTTTTAGAAAATTTCGGTAGCACAACGGCGCGATACTAGAACCGGAATAAGGTCTAGCCTTATCCCTCGCCTAATAATGGCTCACGCCATGCACAAACCAAATTCTAATCAATTCATTCAACCCAACCAAATTTAAACAAATAATCCAATCAACCAAACAAACATGGTTTCAAACAAAGGTGTCTAGTTCTACTAAGCACCGTCTGCATCCTAGTATATATATTTAACTAGAAAAGAAATTAAAGTGAGAAGTTCTCACCTTTGAGATCCACTCCTTCAATTTTATTTCTGAATTTCTGAACCGGTTAGATTTGCCTGAAATTCCAACGTAATCCTTTTTCACGCTGTTCATAGTAAAAGTCACATTTTTAATATGATGTTTATACCATAAAAATCATATTTTTAATCAACGATATTTATATTTAAAAATTACAATTTTATCTCGCTACAATATATATATATATATATATATATATATATATATCACATTTTTTTATACTGTTAAAAAGTATATCTTTATATTGCTACCATATAAATAAAAATCATATCTTTATATTTCTACCTATACAAAAATCATATTTTTAAACCGCTACTTCATATATAAAAATTCAATTTTTATCGCGCCATTCAAATAAATAAAAATCACATTTTTTATTTTTCTATTCAAATAATAAAAATCATATTTTTATCGCTTCGCTATATATATATAAATCAAAATTTTAATTCGCTACGTATATAAAAATGATATTTTTATATTCTCTACATATATATTTAACTAGAAAAGAAATTAAAGTGAGAAGTTCTCACCTTTGAGATCCACTCCTTCAATTTTATTTCTGAATTTCTGAACCGGTTAGATTTGCCCGAAATTCCAACGCAATCCTTTTTCACGCTGTTCATAGTAAAAGTCACATTTTTAATATGATGTTTATACCATAAAAATCATATTTTTAATCAACGATATTTATATTTAAAAATTACATTTTTATCTCGCTACAATATATATATATATATATATATAACATTTTTTTTATACTGTTAAAAAGTATATCTTTATATTGCTACCATATAAATAAAAATCATATCTTTATATTTCTACCTATACAAAAATCATATTTTTAAACCGCTACTTCATATATAAAAATCCAATTTTTATCGCGCCATTCAAATAAATAAAAATCACATTTTTTTTATTTTTCTATTCAAATAATAAAAATCATATTTTTAGCGCTTCGCTATATATATAAAAATCAAAATTTTAATTCGCTACATATATAAAAATGATATTTTTATATTCTCTATTATATAAAAATCCTATTTTTAATATTATGAAAAATCATATCTTTTCCTTTTTAAAAATCTAATCTTTCAAATATAAAAATGAATTCTTTTTAAATACAAAAATCCATTCTTTTTAGATATAAAAATCATAATTTTTATAATTAAAAATCATAACTTTTCGTAATTGAAAATCATAACTTTTTATCAACGCTATACATATAAAAACAAATCACATTTTTATCGTGATGTTATATGTATAAAAATCTCATTTTAATTCTATGTTTTTTTCTATATTGAAAAACCATATTTTTAAAACAACCCTATACATAACATTAACTAATAAATCAATAAATTAATTTAAATTACCTATCTTGTTGACATTGTGGCTGGAGGAGGTGCTGAGGAGGGGTGGCAGTCGTCAGAGGTGGTCGGGTTGGCGCCTAAGGCGGCGGAAGGGCCCACGTCGACCAGGGATGGCGGTGACGGGTTATAGGGCTTGGGGGTTCACGGTGTAGAGAGTGGAGAGAATGGGAAAAAAGAGCGGAGGGGGAGGGGGAGGTCTGGCGGTCGTGGCAGAGGGCGGCGGCGCTCTGGCGAGCGGAGGCGACAGTCTGGGCTGAGGGGCGACGGGTTTGCAGATTCGGTTTTTCTCTTTTTTTTATTTTAAAAAGTCGGGGCGAGAGAATAGTGGAGGGGGGTTATGAAAATATATATATTAATTTATTTATTTATTTCTCCTAAAAGTTGCGTTTTAAATCTAACTCTAAATCGGACCCAACGACTGTCGCCTCTAACCAATTACCCCTATTCCAAACGCAATGGGATATGTCCGGTAAGCCAATTTGACTGTCTCGATCAGTGTCTGTTAAATCTAAAATATAAATCAATATATTTTAAATTCAAACGCACATTTTAATTTACCGGGGCCACATAATGACTCCAAAAATTCCAAAAAATAAATCTGGCTATAATTTGATGATAAGCTCCTAACAAAACTAATTTCGTTGAATTTGGAGACCGTTTGAAAAACGGTCATTTTCCAGTCGATTAAATTCAAACTGAATTGACTAAACGCGTTTAAATTCACCATGCTCACAAATTGATTCCAAAAATTATGAAAATTGGAATCTAGCTATAATTTGACATTTCGGATCCAAAAAAAGTGGTCTTGTTGAAAACGGAGGTCGTTCGTAAAATATTTATTTTTAAGAGCTATATATTATATAAATTCCATAGCGACTCTTCTGAATTTTCAATTGGACATAACTTTTTATTCCCGCTATGAAATCTGGATTTTTCACATTCGTTGGAAATATACTTTCAGACAGTTTCATATATTTCTGGTTTTACTAAAATCCGGTTTATTTTGAATCATGTACATTCATTTGAAATTTGAAATCGAATTTTCAAACTACCGCGCCATTTTCAATTCCTTTTATAATTAAAATAAATATATTCTAACTTCGATTTAAACAAATATATATGTTCTAATTCTATTCAAAATAAATTTCTAGTCGTTATTATTTAAAATAAATCATTTTAAATATTCAAAATTCATTAAAATTGCCAAAATAAAAATTTTAAAATGGTTCCGATTTTCTGGGTTGTTACAATCTCCCCCGCTTAAAATCTTTTCATCCTTGAAAAGGAATAGAGCTGAAAGTTGTTTTACCAATCAACTCAACTTTCCTTCAGGCGTTCATTCTTCAACTTTTCAGTTTTTAAGAATTTCCAATTCTTCAAAAATTTGGCTAACACCCTAAATTTTTGAAAATTTTCACCATAACCTCCTTTGTACTGGGAGATATTTAAAACCGCAACTAGCCACGCAGGGCCCTCACCATCCAAAAAGAAAAAGAAAAAGCCAAGCGGTTAGTCAATCGACTCATAAAATCATCCAAACCCGATACTAGGCTCAACAATTTGCTATGACCTGTTCATTATATATGAATGTACATGTATGCAATTCCAATCAATTTTCCAATCAGTTCAATATTTGGTATAAATTGGCAAAATTTTCCTATTGGTTTCAATAATTTTATTATTTAACTAATAATCAAACAACACAATCAACAGTCAATTAGTTGATCAAATTTCCAAATTCATAATTTCGATATACATATACAAAATCATGTTTTTGACGCCAATTCACAACAATAACCCTATCTAGTTTTGGTTCTCACACCAGTCAATTGGAAATATACAGATATCCCACTTTCGAAACTCGAACATAACATTGATGATGGGTACCCATCATCAGAATCATTCCCGGGCGACTAAAGTGTGATTCTATATCTATCTAGTATATTTGATATTTTAAATACACGTGGATCAGACGTATATTAAAATCTCTATAAACTTGATTGTCCAAATTCAAAATAAAAAATATATTCAAATACGTATAATATGGTTTGAATTTTCAAAATAAAATTTGTTTTCACTTTTTTTTTTAAAATAACACTCTTCCAACTCGTTCTAGGATACTACTGATCCCATCTCTAACGAGTCATTTTCATTGGATATGACTAATCCAATCTATGATGAATTCTTTCGTTCAGTTCTAATGTGTATTGTTCTCGAGCTCTGTAAACCAAAGCTCCAGTACCATGTGTAACGACCCGAACTTCCCGATCTCCGAAGAGAAGAGAAAGAACAGATTGTCTGAGAACACGAAAAATCAGAACACGATCAGAAGAACATTTCATTTCTTATTACAAAAATTTACATCAAAGCACAAGAATATACAGATTATGGATAAATAACATACATTTGATAAATATAAGAGATTTACAAATCACAATGCAGCGGAAAATAATACAAAACACAACTGAAAGGAATATACGGATATAGAGCTTTCTGAATATAGCTCTAGTTGTAAACCAGGTTCCTGTGAATATAATATCTGCAAAACCAAAACTCCTAGATGACCGTGTGGAAAATAGGGTCACCCAGAGTTTAGGTTAAAACAATAAACTCCAGGTCAGTCATGTAACTGGTGTGAGAACTAAAACAGTTATTAATTTGATTATAAAGTTAGGTAAATCAAGGGACCACGCCGTATAACACGGAACGGGTTTACCCCCAAGAATACCAATGCATAAAACAAATAGCGCAATGCTAAATAAAGAACAATGAAGCTATTATAAGACTCAGGTCCCATCACACAATGCAATGCAAGCCGGAAGATAGAGTTTTACCTTATAATAGCCAAATGATGCTTGATACGTGAAATTTCATCTTTTATTATTACTATACGTGAAGAAATCAACTTCAAATATAAATGTATCAATCATAGACGGCATAGTGCCCCATCCCACTATGTCTCCATACTAGGCTCTACAATTAAACTGAAATGTCACGTATTGGAAGTTGGATTTCCGTCTGTGAACCAAGGCTACGGATTGTCCGTACCGCTTCAAAACAATCTAGCCCATGTCTTAGGGCCCAGACAAAGGTGGGACCTTGGATCGTCAGGACCGGTCCACACGGAGTGGATTAAAATGTATGAACCATGCGTTTCCCCTCATTATGGGGGCATAAATGAGCCAGATGACTCAATATCCATCGGCTCCATAGTAACCAATATATCTGAGGCGCCTCGCTATACATCATCCACATAAGTAAAACGTCTGGGCTTGCAAAACCCTGACATCACTCCTAGCTAGAAGGAAACACATGTCCTCCCTGAGGTCCTCTCCCGTTTCTGGTTCACACCAGGGTGTGAGGCTCGCGAATCAACGCTATACCCAAAGCTATGCTATATTAAAGTCGTGCTTTGATCATCAACCACAAGACTTTGCTTTTCAACAGAAGCCTTGGTCATTTGCTTCTCAGCATGCCACACAGGCAATTCACGCCATGCGACTGATGTCTATCGATATATAACCTCAGAGCTCGTACATCTCAGAGAAGGGTGTTAAGCTAGAGAATAAATTCTCTGCCACCAAACAGATATATATTTAATGAAGATCAATCAACATGGAATAAAATCCAATGTCAGACACGCATCCATTTAACAAGTTCGTTTTGGGTCTGAACGAAATCAGAGGGACCTTATTCCTCGTCCCATATGTCCAATACAGGAGAGAGGTCCTCGCATATCCGGTCGATCTCTAAGTACGTCTGGACGATCACCACTTATTACCTCTTCTTGGGTGTACAACCAAATCAAGACATCAGTAATCATCCAAACGATGTGAAGACCTCCAGTCTTCAACCACCGTCTTCATCGTCGACTTATCGTCGATTCAGTTATTCAGAATGGGATAAACCCGGTCTTTCCGAATAACTCGCGTATTTTATAAACAAGTGTTATAAAAACACAGCATACGCCTCACTCCAATCTAGAATATTCTTTTATTCAGATATTCTTTTCAAAATTTAAACCATATTAAGTTTTTCCAAACAAGTCGGGAATAGCGAACCTTACCGAAGCAGGCATTTGTTTTATTTCCCAATCCCAACCTATTCATCCCATGGAGCAAAATTGGTAGTACTCCATATCTAACACCACGGTGTTATCGGTAAATTCAATTACCATGTCACGTTCAAATCTAATTAAAGATTTAACTATCGCTTGAAGTAAAACTGGTGGTGCTCCATTGTTGATCATTTCATGAATTCGATAATTTTAATTATTCTATTCACATTCCAATCTAATTAAAGATTCATTAAAACTCTAATTCAGTTTTAATCTCCAAAAATCATTACTTAATGATTTTTCAAAGTTAAGAAATTAATCTTATCTCTAACTGGGTTAAAGAACTAATGTCATTTAAAACACAGCTCACGATAAACCCAAAATCACATTCCATTAATAATGGAATCCTCACAGAAAACATATCAATATATATATAATCGATATAAACTTCCATATCCAACCGATAATATAAATGGAATACTGACAAAGCCTTTTAAATTCCATATATAGTAACAGTCTTCCTTCACAGAAGTTCACTTCGATTATTACCGAATCGAATTCCATTCCGTTCCAATTTATTTTATTAAATTGGAAAACTTTTCTTTGGAAAATTTCTCTTAAATCTTAATTAAAAGATTTATAAATTACTGATCACATTTCACTGTAAATCGGGTTAAAGAACGAATGTCGTTAAAAATACAGTTCACGATAAACCCAATTCACATCCCATTTTATTCCAATTAAATGTTAATTAACTGGAAACTCTAATAATCTTAATTAAAAGATTTATTCTTTTCACATGGGGTTTAAGAATAGTGTTATTTAAGACACCATTCACGAAAAACCCAAAATCCCATTTGATATTAAATACAAGGCTCTGAATAGAAATTATATCGGCTTATATTCAATATCAAATTCTGAAATCAACAAATATCGTATTGGGAATAATGATATATATATATATATATCTTTCAAATTCCTCCACAATATCTGTATAATCACGGAATCCAATATCGAAATATTCCGAAGATAATTTCGATTCAAATCCATTCCAATTCATATATTGGAAATTCTGGTTATTTTTAAACCATTTCAAATCCAATTTATTTATTTAAAAATATTGGATTATAATTCTAGCTCATAACTAGTTCATTTTGATAAAAATATATTTTTATCTTATAAAACGTGGATTTTTTCACCCAAATTCTTTTCAAATCATTTATTATGATTTATACAAATTATTGATATTTTTAATAATTTTATCAAGCCTGTATAGTCGATTTCTATAAATGGTCGTCGAACTGCACTTACAACGACCTTTTCCAATTTTGATGTGGACATAATTCCAAATCCAACTGTAAGATTTCAAATCTATTGTATTCGTTAGAAAGCTCTTTCCGATACAAACCCAACGGTTTCGGTTTTAGGAAAATACGACCGTCGGTTCTCTAGTAATGTCCATTCGAAGCCAATGGTCGAAATTCGCGAACTGCCGCGACGCGTTCTATTTAGGCCATTAAATATATATAATACATATATTTCGTCGATTTCCATCTAAAACGTATTTTATAAATCGTTTTAAATTCGTTTTCAAAATGATTTCAACTTCATATTCAATTTCAAATCAAAATTGAATATTCCATATCATTAATATATAAACGATAATACTATTCAAAACATTAGATTTTAAAATCACTCCCTTTTCGATATTCATTATAAAATGAATAAAATCGATATAAATATCGTTCATGTCAAAATGGCGTTAATTTAATCAACACGTCTCCGTATATTTCATTGTTTTCGTGTCCATCCCAAATCGGACATCAAAATCATATTTTGATCTATTACTGAATATTATTTTAAAATATTCATCATTCGCCATTGCAAAATATTCGTTATTTTTAAAATATTCGTTCTTTCCGAATTGGAATCAGACACAGTCAATTACCATATAATTTTATTTATATGGATTTTATACACACATGTACACAACAATAATCAAACACAGTCAACCATCATCCAGAGTGCATTATACAACTGCATAAGCGTTAAATATAAATAATTAACGCTTACAACAGTCTGTCAACCAATGGATTGACGTACAACCAAACAATTGGGATTAGTGTATGTCAAATATCATCCCAATACCCATGTGGGTTTTCAAACAATAAACACTGATGATTATTTGTGCAGTTGGGAGATGTGTAAAATATATTGTCCCAATCCATATCAATCAAACGTGTGTACATAAACAAATCGTCCAATTTATAAATGAATATTTATTTTATTCATATACAAGTTAAAAATTATATTTTTAACTATAAAATATTTATTTCAACTCATGAATATTTTATACAGTTCATTTATACAATAAAAATGATATTTTTGTTGTTCTAACATTTTTAGAAAATTTCGGCAGCAAAACGGCGCGATACTAGAACCGGAATAAGGTCTAGCCTTATCCCTCGCCTAATAATGGCTCGCGCCATGTACAAACCAAATTCTAATCAATTCATTCAACCCATCAACCAAATTTGAACAAATAATCCAAACAAATATGGTTTCAAGCAAAGGTGTCGAGTGCTACTAAGCACCGTCTGCATCCTAGTATATATATTTAACTAGAAAAGAAATTAAAGTGAGAAGTTCTCACCTTTAGGATCCACTCCTCTAGTTTTATTTCTGAATTTCTGAACTGGTTGGATTTGCCCGAAATTCCAGTGCAATCCTTTTTCACGCTGTTCATAGTAAAAATCACATTTTTAATATGAAGTTTATACCTTAAAAATAATATTTTTAATCAACGATATTTATATTTAAAAATTACATTTTTATCTCGCTACAATATATATATTTATATATATATCACATTTTATTATATTGTTAAAAATTATATCTTTATATTGCTACCATATAAATAAAAATCATATCTTTATATTTCTACCTATACAAAAATCATATTTTTAAACCACTACTTCATATATAAAAATCCAATTTTTACCGCGCCATTCAAATAAATAAAAATCACATTTTTTTATTTTTCTATTCAAATAATATATATAAATCAAAATTTAATTCGCTATATATATATAAATGATATTTTTATACTCTCTATTATATAAAAATCCTATTTTTAGTATTATGAAAAATCATATCTTTTCCTTTTTTAAAAGTCTAATCTTTTCAAATATAAATATCAATTCTTTTTAAATACAAAAATCCATTCTTTTTTAAATATAAAAATCATAATTTTATATAATTAAAAATCATAAATTTTCGTGATTGAAAATCATAACTTTTTATCAACGCTATACATATAAAAACAAATCACATTTTTGTCATGATGTTATATATATATAAATCTCATCTTAATTCTATGTTTTTTTCTATATCGAAAAACAATATTTTTTAAAACAACCCTATACTTAACCTTAACTAATAAATCAATAAATTAAGTTAAATTACCTATCTTGTTGACATTGTGGCCGGAGGGGGTGTTGAGGAGGGGTGGCGGTCGTCAGAGGTGGTCGGGGTGGCACCTAAGGCGGCGGCTGGGCCCACGGCGGCCAGGGATGGCGGTGACAGGTTATAGGGCTTGGGGGTTTACGGTGTAGAGAGGGGAGAGAATGGGAAGGAAGAGCGGGGGGGAGATCCGGCGGTCATGGCAGGGGGCGGCGACGCTGTGGCGACCGGACGCGGCGGTCTGGGCTGAAGGGCGACGGGTTTCCAGATCCGGGTTTTCTCTCTTTTTTTTTGGAAAAGTCGGGGAGAGAGAATAGTGGAGGGGGGTTATGAAAATATATATATTAATTTATTAAGCTTTTTCTCCAAAAAGTTGCTTTTTAAATCTAACTCCAAATCGGATCCAACGACTGTCGCTCCTAGCCAATTACCCTTATTCTGTACGCAATGGGATATGTCTGGTAAGCCAATTCGACTGTTTAGATCAGTTTCCGTTGAATTTAAAATATAAATCAATATATTTTAAATTCAAACGCACATTTTAATTTACCTGGGCCACATACTGACTCCAAAAATTCCAGAAAAATAAATCTGGCTATGTTTTGATGATACGATCCTAACAAAACTAATTTCGTCGAATTTGGAGACCGTTTGAAAGACGGTCATTTCCCAGTCGATTAAATTCAAACTGGATTGACTAAACGTGTTTAAATTCACCACGCTCACATATTGATTCCAAAATTTATCAAAATTGGAATCTAGCTATAATTTAACATTCTGGATCCAACAAAAGTGGTCTCGCCGAAAAACGAGGTCCAACTGAAAGGACCCGTTACTTCCCCGTAAAGGAAAGAGCGGATACTTTGAGAACAACACACAAATGAACGCAGACGGGAGAACATTTCATTGTTATTACAACAATTCCATCAGATACAAAGAATATACAGAGTATGAATAAATATTATACAACAAAGAATTTCAGGGATTTAAATACAGTACTGCAGCGGAAAAATAATACAAAACACAACTGAAAGTAATACATGGATACAGAGCTTTCCGAGCATCGTTCCAGCTGTAAATCAGGATCCTGCGAATATAAATCTGCAAAACCAAAACTACTAGCTGCCCGTGTCGAAAATAAGGGCACCCAAAGTTTAGGTTAAAACAATAAACTCCAGGTCAGTCATGTGACTGGTTTGAGAACTAAAACAGTTATTTAAAACTTTACTTTAAAAGAGAGTAATTCAAGGGACCACGCCGTATAAAACGGAACGGGTTTCCTTCCAAGAATACCAGTGCATTGAATAAACAACGCAATGTTTTTTTTCGAAAAATGAAGCTATTATAAGACCCAGGTCCCATCACACAATGCAACTCAAGCCGGAGGATAGGGTTTTCCCTTATAATAGCCAAACATGCTTGGTACGTTTAAAACAAATCATTTGATACTATTATAAGTGTATAGTGTCAAAACATTTTCAATCATAAATATCAATCATAGATGGCATGAGTACCATATATCATGTCGCCATACTAGTTCTACAATTAAAACCGAAATACACGTATTGGAAATTGGATTTCCATCATGAGTCGAGGCAAGGGGCAAGCTCCTCTCCGCTTCGAGACACTCTAGCAAATGCTCAGGACTACACACTCTGGGCAGCCACATGGATCGGTTGGGTCGGTCCTCTCTTATGTTTGAGGATTGGCAATTCCTGAACACACGTTTCCCAGACCTTACAGACCTAAAATCGAGGCGCCTCATTCCAACAACCACAAAGGTGAAAAGTATATAAATGTCAGGGCTGGTAAGTCACTGACACCACCAAAGCTAGAAAGAAACGTCGTGTTCTCCCAACGGTCTGTATCCCGTTTTTAACTCATACCGAGGTGTGAGGCTCGCGAAGCCACGCTATACACAAAGCTATGCCGCGTAGGCCGTGCTTTGATCATCAACCACAAGACTTTGCTTTTCAACAGAAGCCTTGATCCATGCAACTCAGCGTGCCACACAGGCAATTCATGCCATGCGATTGATATCTAACGATATATAACCTCTAAGCTCGTACGTCTCAGAGAAGGGCGTTAAGCAAGAGAATAAATTCTCCGCCGCCAAACAGATATATATTTAACAGAAATCAATCAACACAGAATAAAATCCAATGTCAGACACACAATCCATTTACAAGTTCGTTCTGGGTCTGAACGAAACCGGAGGCACTTTCCTCGTATATCCATCGATCTCCAAGTACGTCTGGACAACCACCAACTGATTCCCTCATCTTGGGTGTACAGCCCAATCAAGATCATCAATAGTCACCCAAACGATGTGAAGACTTACGGTCTTCAACCACCGTCTTCATCTTCGACATATCGTCGAATCGGTTATTCAGAATGGGTATAAACCCGGCCTTTCCGAACAACCCGCGTATATTAAAAACAAATGTTACACAAACACAACATACGCCTCATTCCAATTCATTAGTCACTAACCGTAAATCAGTAAGAGAGCAATTCCCCAAATATTAACCCCGAAGGCCGAAACCAACATCAGATCAATACCCAGGAAACCATTCTTCTTAACTAACCTACAGCTAGTTTCTAAATTTCACATTCTTAGGGGAAAGTTCCCATTAATTTTATCCAAGATAAATTCTTTAAATTTATTCTTTAATCTTCCTTTGGATGTCATTTCAAACCAAATTATGGTTTTCCAAACTAGTCGGGATTAGCGAACCACACCGAAGTAATTATTTATTTTATTTCCCAATCCCAACCTATGCATCCCATGAAGCAAAACTGGTAATACTCCATATCTAACACCACGGTGTTATCGGTAAAATTAATTACCATTTCACGTTCAAATCTAATTAAAGATTTGACTATCGTTTTGGAGCAAAACTGGTGATACTCCATTCTCGCTTATTTTCCAAATTTGATAATTTAGATTATCAATTCACATTTCAATCTAATTGCAGATTCATTAAAACTCCTTTTACTGGGTTAAAGAACTAGTGTCATTTAAAACACCCTTCACGATAAACCCACGAATCAATTCTATTTAAAATCCATTTCAAATCCAATTTATTTATTTAAAAATAAATGGATTTTAATTTCAGTTCAAAACTAGTTCATTTCGATAAAAATCTATTTTTATCTTTTCAAATAAGGAGTTTTTCATCCCAATTTTCCCCAAATCATTTCTTATGATTTTACACAAATTATTACTGTTTTTAATAATTTTATCAAGGGTCGTATAGTCGATTTCCATCAACGGCCATCGAACTGCACTTACAGCGACCTTTTCCAAATTTGATTTGGACGTATCTCCAAATCCAACCGTTAGATTTCAAATTTATAATATTCGTTAGAAAGCCCTTTTCGATACGAACCCAACGGTTCCGGTTATAGGAGAATCTGGCGGTCGGATCTCCCGTAATGTCTGTTCGAAGTCAATGGTCGAAATTCGCGAACTGCCGCGGCGCGGCGCGTTCTATTCAGGCCATTATATTATATATATAATATATATATAATAAAAATTTCATCGATTTCTATTTAAAACGAATTTTATAAATAGTTTTAAATTCATTCGAAAACATTCCAACTTCCATTTCCAATTCAATTCAAATTTCAATTCATTCTATATTCAATTCAATTCAAATTTGGTTTATATTCAATTCAATTCGTATTCGTTATATATTAAATTCAATTCAAATTTGTTATATATTCAATTCAATTCAAATTCGTTATATATTCAATTCAATTCAAATTCGTTTCATATTCAATTCAATTCAATTCAAATTCGTTTCATATTCAATTCAATTCAAATTCGTTTCTTTTTCAATTCGATTCAAATCCGTTTTCTTTTCAATTCGATTCAAATCCGTTTTCTTTTCAATTCCATTCGAATTCGTTTTCTTTTCAATTCATTTAAAATTCGTTTTCTTTTCAATTCATTTCAAATTCGTTTTCTTTTCAATTCGAATTCGTCTTCTTTTCAATTCAATTCGAATTCATTTTCTTTTCAATTCATTTCAAATTCGTTTTCTTTTCAATTCAATTCGAATTCGTTTTCTTTTCAATTCATGTCAAATTCATTTTCTTTTCAATTCATGTCAAATTCATTTTCTTTTCAATTCATTTCGAATTCGTTTTCTTTTCAATTCATTTCAAATTCGAATATAATCGATATAAATATTGTTCGCGTCAAAATAGTGTGTCTCTAATCAATACGGCTTTATATATTTCAATAATTCCGTTATTCTATTCAACAAATGAATATTTATTTTATTCAATATGTGAATCTATATTTTTGTCAACACATGACTAATCTCAACGAATGAGTACTGTCCACGTGTGACTATTTTTGTTATTTAATATATATTTTATAAAAATTGTGGTATCTATCGTTGATTTCAAATTAGACACCAATTGTAAATTAGTAAGAGAACGATTCCCTAAATATTAACCCCGAAGGTCGAAACCAACATCAGATCAATATCCAGGAGACCACTCATCTTATCTATTTTCCAATTAGTTTCTTATTTTATATATGATAAAGATGTAAATTTTATTTCGTTCAACACATGAGTAATCTCAACGGATGAGTACTGTCAACACATGAACCTTTACTTTATAATGATAAAGATGTAAATTTTATTGTTAAAATATTTCGTTCAACACATAACTAATCTCAACGGATGAGTACTGTCAACACATGAACCTTTACTTTATAGTATTCTTTATTTTTCAAATTGGAATGAGACCCAATCAATTACCATACAAAGTTAATTATATGGATTCCATACCACACATGTATATAATAGCAACAATAAATAATCAACCATCATCCAAAGTGCACCACACTGTATAAGCATCAAATATAGATATCTAACGCTTATAACAGCCTGTCGATCCATCGATCGACATACAACTAATTATTGGGATTAGTGTATGCCGTGTTTTATCCCAATACCCGTGTGGGGTTTCAAACAATCAAACACAGATTTTATTCGTGCAGTTGGGCGATGTGTAAAATTTATCGTCCCAATCAATGTCCTCCAAATAGGTGTACATAAACAAACCGTCCGGTTTGTAAATGAATATTTATTTATTCACATTCACGTTAAAAATTATATTTTTAACGACCAAATTATTTTATTCAACCTATGAATATTCTATTCGGTTCATTTATTAAATAAAATGATATCTTTATTTTTTTCTAACTTATTTTAGAAAATTTCGGCGGCATAACGGCACGATACTAGAAACGGGACAAGGCCTAGCCTTATCACCGGTCTAATAATGGCCCACGCCATACACATATCAATCAAATCCATTCCATTTCACCAAACAATCAAATTCAAATCAAACAATCTAACCAACTACACAACCAAACAAACAAGTCCACGGTCTGTGGACGATGGTGTCGGGTGCTACTAAACACCGTCTGCATCCTAGTATATATATATATATATAACTAGAAAGAGAAGATTTAAAGTGAGGAGTTCTCTCCAATAGTTATCCCAACTCCACGACACTTCATATGTAGGAAACCTTTATCGTTCCTCCTTTGATCACTTTCGTCGTCCGTATTCACTACATATATAAAAATCACCTTTTTATTTAGCTACTATATATGTAAGAATCGAATTTTCCCACCACTACTATATAGATAAAGATTCTATTTTTATACCGGTACTATATAGATAAAAATTCTATTTTTACATCGCTACTATATAGATAAAAATTCTATTTTTGTCTCGCTACTATATAGACAAAAATTCTATGTTTACATCGCTACTATATAGATAAAAATTCTATTTTTACATCGCTACTATATAGATAAAAATTCTATTTTTACATCGCTACTATATAGATAAAAATTCTATTTTTATAACGGTGTTCATACACTATAGATTATATTTTTATCACGCTATTCTCTATATAAAGATTTCGCCTTTTCAAATATAAAGATATCGCCTTTTCAAATATAAAGATTTCGCCTTTTCAAATATAAAGATTTCGCCTTTTCAAATATAAGGATTTAATCTTTACTATCTATACAATATAAAAATCGAATTTTTATTTTCACTTCATATATATAAAAATCAAATTTTTATCTTCACTTCGTTAAAAAAATTATATTTTTATATTGCCCTTCCCCTAATAAAGATTATATTTTTATTATCTATACTATAAAAAAACATACCTTTACTTTAAACAAAAATCGTACCTTTACTTTATATAATAGAAATTCGATTTCTATACTTCCTTTACATACTAAAGATCGATTTTTTATGCTTTCAAAAATATAAAAATTATATCTTTTTGTTTTGAAAAAACTTTTCTAAAGCGTTGAAAATTCTACCTTTCACGATATGTTATACGCATAAAAATCACGGTTTTATTTTCAAATCTACACATTTATATCAATTCAGATTTTTAAAACAAATTCCATAGAATATGAATAAATAAAAACAAAATTAAAACAAACTTACTGTTTTTTTTTGGAGGATTTCACCATCAGAATTGGGCAGAGGGAGGGCGTCGGACGCCGTCGTAGGAGGGGGTCTCGTGGCGCGGAGGTGAAGCGGTGGCGGGTTCAGGGTTTGCGGCGGCTAGGGCATCGATTTTGGAGGAGGAGGAACGGGGAAGGGTGGGGCCTGATGCGTCGCGAGGAGGAGGGAAGGTGGCGAGGTGGGTGGCGGAGCTCGTGGGGCCGAGCGGCGGTTCTTGGTGAGGCGTCGATAGGGTTTCAGCGTTTCCTTTTTTTCTTTCTTCTGAGTGATTTGGGTCTACGGGGAAAAAGGGAGAAGGGGATAGGGTTTTTATATTATAATTTATATTTTATTTTAATTTCAAAAGTAACTTTTTCATTCGAACTCGAAACGGGACCCACCGCCTGTCATCCCCAGCGTATCACCCCCATTCCGAACACAATGGAATATGTATCGTAAGCTGATTCTATCGTTTCGATCAGTTTTCGTCAAAATCAAAATATAACTCTATATATTGAATTTGAACGCGCATTTCAATTTACCGGGGTCACACACTAGCTCGAAAAATTCCAGAAAAATATTTTCTAGCTTCGTATGGACGATACGGTCCTAACAAAACTAGTTTCGTCAAATTCCGAGACCGTTTGAAAAATGACCAATTTCCAGTCGATTAAAATCAACTAAAACTGGTCAAGCGCGTTTTCCTTTGCCACGCTCACATATTGATTCGAAAAAATATGAAAATTGGAATCTAGCAATAACTTGACATCACGGATCCAAAAAAAGTGGTTTCGTCGAAATCCGAGGTCATTTGCAAAATTTCCATTTTTAAGGGCCAGAATTCCATAGCGACTATTCTGACTTTTCAACTGGACATATCTTTTGACTCCCGCTATGAAATTTTGATTTGTCGGATTCGTTGGAAAGATATTCTCTATTAGATTCCATTATTTTTTGTTACACTAAAATCCGGTTTATTTTGAATCCTGTACATTCATTTGAATTTTGAAATCGAATTATCGAACTACTGCGCCATTTTTAATTCCTTTTATAATATATAAATAATAATTATATTCTAACAACGACGTATATAATATATACGTTCGAATTCTATTCAAAATAAATTTCTCGTCGATATTTTTCAAAATAATCTATTTTAAATGTTCAAAATTCACTAGAATTGCCAAAATAAAAATTTTAATCTGGCTCGCATTTCCGGGTTGTTACAATCTCCCCCACTTAAAACTTTTCATCCCCGAAAAGGAACGAAGCCGAAAGTTGTTTAACAATTCAACTCAACTTCCAGTATTTTGATTACGGCTTAAGTTCTTCAACTTTTCAGTTTCTAAGAACTTTTCAAATTTTTCAAAAATTTGGCTAACACCCTAAATTTTCGAAAAAATTCGCCATAACCTCCCCTACACCGGGAGCACCGGGAAAATCCCGAAATTGCCATACAGGCCTTCTAATCTCAAAAAGAAAAAGAAAAAGCCAATCGGCTCATAAAATCATCATCATCCAAACAAAACAGTAAATTATAGTAAACATGTACCTATTTGTCGGGCAAACAAATTTTATTCTCTGCTCTAGCCTCCTTGCTATGACCTGTTCAATGTAAGTACATGTATATGCAAGCAAATGCGACTAATTTTCAATACAACTCAACATTTGATGCAAATAGGCATAATGGTTCAAAATTATCAAACAAATAAACAAACAACACAAACATCAATCAATTAGTGAATTAACGTTTCAAATTCATAATTTTGATATGTATACAAAAATCATGTTTTTGATGCCAAATCACAACAAATAAATCTATCTATATAAGTTTTGGTTCTCATGCCAGTCTAATGGAAATATATAGATATCACACCTTCGAAACACGAACATAAATACTGATGATGTCATGACAATTATCAGTACCATCTCCTGGCGACTAGAATGTGATTCTATTTCTATCCAGTATATTAAAACTTCGAATATACGTTCATGACACGTATACGCGAAATCTTTATATACTCGATTGTCCAAATTCAAAATAAATAAATATTCAAATACGTATAAAGCGATTTAAATTTTTCAAAACAAAATTGTTTTCATTTGAAAAATATACTCTTCACACTCGTTCTAGGATACTACTGATCCTATCTCTAACGAGTCATTCTAATTGGATATTACTAATCCAATATCTGATGAATTCTTTCGTATGGTTCTAACGTGTCTTGTTCTCGAGCTCTGTAAACCAAAGCTCTGATACCAACTGAAAGGACCCGTTACTTCCCCGTAAAGGAAAGAGCGGATACTTTGAGAACAACACACAAATGAATGCAGACGGGAGAACATTTCATTGTTATTACAACAATTCCATCAGATACAAAGAATATACAGAGTATGAATAAATATTATACAACAAAGAATTTCAGAGATTTAAATACAGTACTGCAGCGGAAAAATAATACAAAACACAACAGAAAGTAATACACGGATACAGAGCTTTCTGAGCATCGTTCCAGCTGTAAATCAGGATCCTACGAATATAAATCTGCAAAACCAAAACTACTAGCTGCCCGTGTCGAAAATAAGGGCACCCAAAGTTTAGGTTAAAACAATAAACTCCAGGTCAGTCATGTGACTGGTGTGAGAACTAAAACAGTTATTTAAAACTTTACTTTAAAAGCGAGTAATTCAAGGGACCACGCCGTATAACACGGAACGGGTTTCCTCCTAAGAATACCAGTGCATAGAATAAACAGCGCAATGTTTTTTTCGAAAAATGAAGCTATTATAAGACCCAGGTCCCATCACACAATGCAATGCAAGCCGGAGGATAGGGTTTTCCCTTATAATAGCCAAACATGCTTGGTACGTTTAAAACAAATCATTTGATACTATTATAAGTGTATAATGTCAAAACATTCTCAATCATAAATATCAATCATAGACGGCATGGGTACCATATATCATGTCGCCATACTAGTTCTACAATTAAAACCGAAATACACGTATTGGAAATTGGATTTTCGTCATGAGTCGAGGAAAGGGGCAAGCTCCTCCCCGCTTCGAGATACTCTAGCAAATGCTCAGGACTACACACTCTGGGCAGCCACTTGGATCGGTTGGGCCGGTCCTCTCTTACGTTTGAGGATTGGCAATTCCTGAACACACGTTTCCCGGTCCTTACAGACCTAAAATCGAGGCGCCTCATTCCAACAACCACAAAGGTGAAAAGTATATAAATGTCAGGGCTGGTAAGTCACTGACACCACCAAAGCTAGAAAGAAACGTCGTGCTCTCCCAACGGTCCGTATCCCGTTTTTAACTCATACCGAGGTGTGAGGCTCGCGAAGCCACGCTATACACAAAGCTATGCCACGTAGGTCGTGCTTTGATCATCAACCACAAGACTTTGCTTTTCAACAGAAGCCTTGATCCATGCAACTCAGCGTGCCACACAGGCAATTCATGCCATGCGATTGATATCTATCGATATATAACCTCTAAGCTCGTACGTCTCAGAGAAGGGCGTTAAGCAAGAGAATAAATTCTCCGCCGCCAAACAGATATATATTTAACAGAAATCAATCAACATAGAATAAAATCCAATGTCAGACACACAATCCATTTACAAGTTCGTTCTGGGTCTGAACGAAACCGGAGGCACTTTCCTCGCATATCCATCGATCTCCAAGTACGTCTGGACGACCACCAACTAATTCCCTCATCTTGGCTGTACAGCCCAATCAAGATCATCAGTAGTCACCCAAACGATGTGAAGACTTCCGGTCTTCAACCACCGTCTTCATCTTCGACATATCGTCGAATCAGTTATTCAGAATGGGTATAAACTCGGCCTTTCCGAACAACCCGCGTATATTAAAAACAAATGTTACACAAACACAACACGCCTCATTCCAATTCATTAGTCACTAACCGTAAATCAGTAAGAGAGAAATTCCCTAAATATTAACCCCGAAGGCCGAAACCAACATCAGATCATTACGCAGGAAACCATTCTTCTTAACTAACCTACAGCTAGTTTCTAAATTTCACATTCTTAGGGGAAAGTTCCCATTAATTTTATCCAAGATAAATTCTTTAAATTTATTCTTTAATCTTCCTTTGGATGTCATTTCAAACCAAATTATGGTTTTCCAAACTAGTCGGGATTAGCGAACCGCACCGAAGTAATTATTTATTTTATTTCTCAATCCCAACCTATGCATCCCATGAAGCAAAACTGGTAATACTCCATATCTAACACCACGGTGTTATCGGTAAAATTAATTACCATTTCACGTTCAAATCTAATTAAAGATTTGACTATCGTTTTGGAGCAAAACTGGTGATACTCCATTCTCGCTTATTTTCCAAATTTGATAATTTAGATTATCAATTCACATTTCAATCTAATTGCAGATTCATTAAAACTCCTTTTACTGGGTTAAAGAACTAGTGTCATATAAAACACCCTTCACGATAAACCCACGAATCAATTCTATTTAAAACCCATTTCAAATCCAATTTATTTACTTAAAAATAAATGGGTTTAATTTCAGTTCAAAACTAGTTCATTTCGATAAAAATCTATTTTTATCTTTTCAAATAAGGAGTTTTTCATCCCAATTTTCCCCAAATCATTTCTTATGATTTTACACAAATTATTACTATTTTTAATAATTTTATCAAGGCCCGTACAGTCGATTTCCATCAACGGCCATCGAACTGCACTTACAGTGACTTTTTCAAAATTTTGATTTGGACGTATCTCCAAATCCAATCGTTAGATTTCAAATTCCTAATATTCGTTAGAAAGCTCTTTTCGATACGAACCCAACGGTTCCAGTTTTAGGAGAATCCGACGGTCGAGTCTCCCGTAATGTCCGTTCGAAGTCAATGGTTGAAATTCGCGAACTGCCGCGGCGCGGCGCGTTCTATTCAGGCCATTATATTATATATATATAATATAAATTTCGTCGATTTCTATTTAAAACGAATTTTATAAATAGTTTTACATTCGAAAACATTCCAACTTCCATTTCCAATTCAATTCAAATTTCAATTCATTCAATATTCAATTCAATTCGAATTTGGTTTATATTCAATTCGTATTCGTTATATATTCAATTCAATTCAAATTCGTTATATGTTCAATTCAATTCAAATTCATTTCATATTCAATTCAATTCAATTCAAATTCGTTTCATATTCAATTCAATTCAAATTCGTTTCTTTTTCAATTCGATTCAAATCCGTTTTCTTTTCAATTCGATTCAAATCCGTTTTCTTTTCAATTCCATTCGAATTCATTTTCTTTTCAATTCATTTCAAATTCGTTTTCTTTTCAATTCGAATTCGTTTTCTTTTCAATTCAATTCGAATTCGTTTTCTTTTCAATTCATTTCAAATTCGTTTTCTTTTCAATTCATTTCGAATTCGTTTTCTTTTCAATTCATGTCAAATTCATTTTCTTTTCAATTCATGTCAAATTCGTTTTCTTTTCAATTCAATTCGAATTCGTTTTCTTTTCAATTTATTTCAAATTCGAATATAATCGATATAAATATCGTTCGTGTTAAAATAGCGCGTCTCTAATCAACACGGCTTTATATATTTCAATAATTTCGTTATTCTATTCAAAAAATGAATATTTATTTTATTCAATATGTGAATCTATATTTTTGTCAACACATGACTAATCTCGACGAATGAGTACTGTCCACGTGTGACTATTTTTGTTATTTAATATATATTTTATAAAAATTGTGGTATCTATCGTTCATTTCAAATTAGACTCCAATTGTAAATTAGTAAGAGAACGATTCCCTAAATATTAACCCCGAAGGCCGAAACCAACATCAGATCAATATCTAGGAGACCACTCATCTTATCTATTTTCCAATTAGTTTCTAATTTTATATATGATAAAGATGTAAATTTTATTGTTAAAATATTTCGTTCAACACATGACTAATCTCAACGGATAAGTACTGTCAACACATGAACCTTTACTTTATAATGATAAAGATGTAAATTTTATTGTTAAAATATTTCGTTCAACACATAACTAATCTCAACGGATGAGTACTGTCAACACATGAACCTTAACTTTATAGTATTCTTTATTTTTCAAATTGGAATGAGACCCAATCAATTACCATACAAAGTTAATTATATGGATTCCATACCACACATGTATATAATAGCAACGATAAATAATCAACCATCATCCAAAGTGCACCACACTGTATAAGCATCAAATATAGATATCTAACGCTTATAACAGCCTGTCGATCCATCGATCGACATACAACTAATTATTGGGATTAGTGTATGCCGTGTTTTATCCCAATACCCGTGTGGGGTTTCAAACAATCGAACACAGATTTTATTCGTGCAGTTGGGCGATGTGTAAAATTTATCGTCCCAATCAATGTCCTTCAAATAGGTGTACATAAACAAACCGTCCGGTTTGTAAATGAATATTTATTTATTCACATTCACGTTAAAAATTATATTTTTAACGACCAAATTATTTTATTCAACCTATGAATATTCTATTCGGTTCATTTATTAAATAAAATGATATCTTTATTTTTTTTCTAACTTATTTTAGAAAATTTAGGCGGCATAACGACATGATACTAGAAACCGGACAAGGCCTAGCCTTATCCCCGGTCTAATAATGGCCCACGCCATACACATATCAATCAAATCCATTCCATTTCACCAAACAATCAAATTCAAATCGAATAATCTAACCAACTACACAACCAAACAAACAAGTCCATGGTCTGTGGACGATGGTGTCGGGTGCTACTAAACACCATTTGCATCCTAGTATATATATATATATATATAACTAGAAAGAGAAGATTTAAAGTGAGGAGTTCTCACCAATAGCTATCCCAACTCCACGACACTTCATATGTAGGAAACCTTTATCGTTCTTCCTTTGATCACTTTCATCGTCCGTATTCACTACATATATAAAAATCACCTTTTTATTTAGCTAATATATATGTAAGAATCGAATTTTCTGACCGCTACTATATAGATAAAGATTCTATTTTTATACCGGTACTATATAGATAAAAATTCTATTTTTACATCGCTACTATGTAGATAAAAATTCTATTTTTATCTCGCTACTATATAGACAAAAATTCTATGTTTACATCGCTACTATATAGATAAAAATTCTATTTTTACATCGCTACTATATAGATAAAAATTCTATTTTTACATCGCTACTATATAGATAAAAATTCTATTTTTACATCGCTACTATATAGATAAAAATTCTGTTTTTATAACGGTGTTCATACACTATAGATTATATTTTTATCACGCTATTCTCTATATAAAGATTTCGCCTTTTCAAATATAAAGATTTCGCCTTTTCAAATATAAAGATTTCGCCTTTTCAAATATAAGGATTTAATATTTACTATCTATACAATATAAAAATCGAATTTTTATTTTCACTTCATATATATAAAAATCAAATTTTTATCTTAACTTCGTTAAAAAAATTATATTTTTATATTGCCCTTCCCCTAATAAAGATTATATTTTTATTATCTATACTATAAAAAAACATACCTTTACTTTAAACAAAAATCGTACCTTTACTTTATATAATAGAAATTCGGTTTCTATACTTCCTTTACATACTAAAGATCGAATTTTTATTCTTTCAAAAATATAAAAATTATATCTTTTTGTTTTGAAAAATCTTTTCTAAAGCGTTGAAAATTATACCTTTCACGATATGTTATACGCATAAAAATCACGGTTTTATTTTCAAATCTACACATTTATATCAATTCAGATTTTTAAAACAAATTCCATAGAATATGAATAAATAAAAATAAAATTAAAACAAACTTACTGTTTTTTTTTTGGAGGATTTCACCATCAGAATTGGGCAGAGGGAGGGCGTCGGACGCCGTCGTAGGAGGGGGTCTCGTGGCGCGGAGGTGGAGCAGTGGCGGGTTCAGGGTTTGCGGCGGCTAGGGCATCGATTTTGGAGGAAGAGGAACGGGGAAGGGTGGGGCCTGATGCGTCGCGACGAGGAGGGAAGGTGGCCGAGGTGGGTGGCGGAGCTCGTGGGGCCGAGCGGCGGTTCTTGGTGAGGCGTCGACAGGGTTTCAGCGTTTCCTTTTTTTTCTTTCTTCTGAGTGATTTGGGTCTACGAGGAAAAAGGGAGAAGGGGATAGGGTTTTTATATTACAATTTATATTTTATTTTAATTTCAAAAAGTAACTTTTTCATTCGAACTCGAAACGGGACCCACCGCCTGTCGTCCCTAGCGTATCACCCCCATTCCGAACACAATGGGATATGTATCGTAAGCTGATTCGATCGTTTCGATCAGTTTTCGTCAAAATCAAAATATAACTCTATATATTGAATTTGAACGCGCATTTCAATTTACCGGGGTCACACACTAGCTCGAAAAATTCCAGAAAAATATTTTCTAGCTTCGTATGGACGATACGGTCCTAACAAAACTAGTTTCGTCAAATTCCGAGACCATTTGAAAAATGACCAATTTCCAGTCGATTAAAATCAACTGAAACTGGTCAAACGCGTTTTCCTTTGCCACGCTCACATATTGATTCGAAAAAATATGTAAATTGGAATCTAGCAATAACTTGACATCACGGATCCAAAAAAAGTGGTTTCGTCGAAATCCGAGGTCATTTGCAAAATTTCCATTTTTAAGGGCCAGAATTTCATAGCGACTATTCTGACTTTTCAACTGGACATATCTTTTGACTCCCGCTATGAAATTTTGATTTGTCGGATTCGTTGGAAAGATATTCTCTATTAGATTCCATTATTTTTGGTTACACTAAAATCCGGTTTATTTTGAATCCTGTACATTCATTTGAATTTTGAAATCGAATTATCGAACTACCGCGCCATTTTTAATTCCTTTTATAATATATAAATAATAATTATATTCTAACGACGACGTATATAATATATACGTTCGAATTCAATTCAAAATAAATTTCTCGTCGATATTTTTCAAAATAATCTATTTTAAATGTTCAAAATTCACTAGAATTGCCAAAATAAAAAATTTAAACTGGCTCGCATTTCCGTGTTGTTACAAGGTCGTTGGCAAAAATATTTACTTTTATGGGCTATATAATATATAAATTTTATAGCGACTATTCTGAGTTTTCAACTGGACATAATTTTTATTCCCGCTATGAAATTTGGATTTTTCACATTCGTTGGAAAGATATTTTCAAATAGATTCATATATTTCAGGTTTTACTAAAATCTGGTTTATTTTGAGTCCTGTACATTCATTTAAAATTTGAAATCGAATTTTCAAATTACCGCGCCATTTTCAATTCTTTTTATAATTAAAATAAATATTTATATTCTAACTTCGATTTAAATAAATATATACGTTCTAATTCTATTCAAAATAAATTTCTAGTCGTTATTATTTAAAATAAATCATTTTAAATATTCAAAATTCGTTAAAATTGCCAAAATAAAAAATTTAAATTGGTTCCGATTTTTCGGGTTGTTACAGTGTATGTTTAAAATTCAACTTGTGATTAAAGTTCAAGTCATCCATATTTAGTTGTGTATTTGTTGATTGAGTGATGTACTAATGCATGCATCGTAACTGTTTACAGACTATGAAGCAGACGAAGCGTGACCAATCTGAAGAATTTACTCGGTTATCCAATAGGTGGATGCATTTTAGCGCATAAACCCAATCGGGCTTTCATGCTTTAATAGATTTACTCAAGGAACAAATTTTTCTTCACTTAACGTAGTGAAATTTGCAACTACTTGCAGTTCAACAATTTATTTTAAAGCAACTTTTACTATCTTTGAAGCAAGCTGTATAGTGTAGGTAATACACATTTGTGTTGCTGTAGGGAAGTGTTTTCCTGAGGTTATCTCTTTTTCTTTTGCTGCAATGGAAAAACAGATAACCCCATGAAAACATTTCCCATGTACAGCAACACAAATGTATATTATTTCCACTACACAGTTTGCTTCAAATATAGTAAAGGTTGCTTCAAAATAAATTGCTGAACTGCAATGAGTTGCAATTTTCATTACGTTAAGCGAAGCAGCATTTGTCACTTGAATAAAGTTAACAAGCATGAAATCCCAGTTGGGTCCGTGCACTAAAATGCATCCACCTAGTGAATCATCGAGTAAATTCTTAACCAAAAATTAAGTTAAAACCTTCAGCTTGGATATGTTATGTTCAATATGCAATTCAGACATGTTGTTGCTATGTTCGTTATGATACTTGGGTATGTTATTGTTATGTAAGTCGAATATGCTACTGTTATGTAATTGGGGTATGTTATTGTGAATGGAAAATATTGTGGATATGGAACTTTAATTATATATGGTTATAGCTCGACAACAAGGAAGACATGCACAGGTGAAACAGGTGTGTCAGACATATGGATATTTTTCCAGACGTCTAAGAGTAAGAAAGCAATCTGAATATCAATCAGACGCCTGAAAATTTATCCAGATGTCTGGATTTTTCTCCGGCCTTAAGTAAAATGCCTGAAGATGTTTTCAGATGTCTGGATATTTAATCCAGGCGTCTGATAGTGTTTTCTATCCAAAAAAATATCTGTAGAAGAATTCAGACGTCTGAGATTTTATCCAGATGTCTGGATTTTTTTTGGGTCTAAAGTAATATGTGTGAATAAATATTCAGCCATATGGTTAGTTTAGGCAGACATCTGATAGATTTCTCGGGCGAGAGAATTATATCTGCAGAAGAATACAGACGTCTGATATTTTATCCAGACGTCTGGATTTTTTTCTCAGCCTAAACTATTAAGCCTGAAGAAGACCTCAGACGTCTGGGTATTTTATCCAGACATCTTATATTTTTCTGGGCCTATAATATTATGCTGGAATAGATATCCAGACGTCTGATATTAAATCCAGATGTCTGGATTTTTTATTTGGCATAAAACAATGAGTTAAATAGACACAACTGGATAAAAATTACAAAATATACCTGAATGCAATCCCATAAAATGGCTTTCAGACCAGCGTCAAGGTGTCTTCAATTACTAAGTGTGACTGGAACATGCTCTCATACAAGTTGTCCTAAAAAAGACGATAAATGGACTGATCCTTGACCTATCGGTTCAGCATTCTTATTAAATTCAACTTCAACACGATTTGTGAAGTTTGAAGGAAGTCTCTTCATTTTCTTAGGACCTCTACTCTTTCTTTTCTTTGGCCGGCTGACATTTGCATTTACAGTTGGTCCGTCGGCTTCCACGTGTTGTTCGTTTTGCATTGTACAGTTTTCAAATGCACTAGGATTATCTTCTACTCCTTATGCTTTATTTTCTAATGCTTGTGCTCGATTATCTTCTACTACTTATAGATTATTTTCTACTGCTTGTGCTCGATTATCTACTACTAGTTGTGGATTATCTTCTACTACTACTTGTGGATTGCCCTCGCTTTGAACGTTGTTGTCTTCAATATGCTTCTTCCGTTTATTAGACTTGTGCAATATATTTTTGGCTCCTTTGCTTCTTTTCTGTTGTCGCGTTATTGGCCTCATTTCCTATTACTAAAACATAAGGAAAAACATAAAATATATAACAGAACTATACAATCCAAACACTTGTGCGCTAAGGCCATCTTGAATATGCTACACCTCAATATGTCATTTACATGAAAACAACATTGCTTTTCACAGCAAATAATGGCAATTTAGGAGACTTTAAAACACAGAAGTAAAGTTATAGCTACAGCAAAATATGAGTTAACCCAAATAGTTTGTTATTTTCAGTTAGCATAAATTATATATGTCATCGAACTTAACATTTGTGCTTATATTTATGTGCTCACCGTGACAATACCACCTACTTGTCTTATATACACAATCCATTCCTCTTATAATCAGATGCTCAACTGCCACCTTCTCATATTGATGACTAAGATTTCGACAATCTAAGCAAGGACATAGAATTTTTTCTACATTTCCAGAATTTTTTCTACATTTCCAGAATTTTTCATAGTGGTATACACAAACTTCCGAGCTCCTTGCTGATACTCACTACTAGTTCTTTGAAGAAAAAATCTTCTAGCGTTTGTCAAAATATATGATTTGATTTGCAAATTAAATTTATGTTGAGAATTATGTAGTTACCTGTGTAAATGCACCCAATTTTTATCCATCACCATCTAATACATAAGCAAGCAACTTTCTAAAATTTAAAGTAACAGTCGATTGTTGTGTACAAACAAATTAACATAACCACTTAAATAAAACAGTGATACTAAATGAGACACAATAACGTATAAACTGCTAATAACACAGTCAACATTTTCAGCAGGAATAACATATGTTACAAGAAACTGAAGATTGACAATCAATGAAAAAGATAAAATAATCAAGGTGACGCTTACGTTAACTTGAGGATGACGAAACCTGAACGGAATCTATGGGTGCGACCTCCACTGGAATGGAAATTCCTCCACTGGAACCGATTGGCTTTTGTTATGGCAACCGAGAGACCAGAGCAACAATGTGAATTGAATGGAGATTTGAAAAAGAGACGGAGACCAGGTGGACGACGAAACTACGATGGAAAATTTGTATTTGATAATTTAAAATTTTGGGGAATTTTTTTGGATACACGGCCGAATTTAGTAGGAGTGGAGGGAAGTGTAAAATAATTCCCGGTTTAATTTATCTTAGCGTTTTAACCTAAAAACAACGTACTAATGTTTGGTTTTTACAACATGGAGAAGAAAACGCTGTGATTTGCAATTGTATATATATAACCCCTTTTCTTGTAGTGTTTATTTTAAATCTTTAGTTTAAAATGAAACTTTAACTGATCATAACTTGTTCGTTATAAGCCCGTTTTACGCAAACCAAAACTCTATTCGAACTAGAAAATCGCGACGGACCCAATGGCGCAACCCTCATTGCCCAATTCTCGATTATCTCTCAATTTATTCTTAGATTAACAATTAATTATTTTGTTATTGTATTGTTAAAATTTGGGTTGTTACAACATACCCCTAACCTAATCTACAATAATTTGCCTTTTTGAAAGAATATGACAAACAAGTATTTTAAATGTTATACCTTACTTAAACCAAGCCAAGTATGATTCAAATTATTAATAATTTTGATTCATTTATTTATGGTAAGCATATTCGATTGAATCATAAATGCAACGACTTTGTTATTTTCAATAATCGATATACCGACTATCAATTTTGATTTTGCTATCTTCTTTCATTTTGTCACTTTAAGACGATGTGTAGCCCTTTTGAGCTTTGATACCCTTCGTCGAAGATTACTAAATCCAAATAAGTAAAGGGGAAGGCACACCCTCCTGGTTATCATTTTGCTTCATCGTTCTAAGTTGATTTTTAACTCATTTTAACATTGAGGATTAAAACCAAAGCGTGAACGGAAGCCAAGTCATGTGGATCGCAAATATTAGTGTATATTCACATTTATCTAACACGCATGCATTGATGTTAGTATATTTGGGTTTCTAAGGCAGTAGGGTCTAGTTTGGAAGCTCCCAAAAGCGGGCATGCACCATCAGATTGTTTCTTCTAGAGGTACCTTTTCTAGAAGAGGGAACACCCTTGTATTTATGTTGGGTAAACTCATTCTCCTTGTTTCAATTAAAAACTTAGAATCGATCTCTCTTTCTTTATGTTTCATCAAGTATATTTCAAGAAGGTACACCCTTCTAGCTATGTGAGTATATTTCCTAGTCATTAGTAATCAAATTCTTTTTATTAAATACTTTTTCTTCGTTTGTTTCAAACATTTGAATCAGTTTTCTTAATTAGATTGAGAAGTGCCTTGTGCAACTTATGTGTTTAATTATTTTATCCATTCTCTAAAGTTTGGATATTTATACTATGATGTCACCTTTTTTTCCTATCAACATTATTATTTTGTTTATGCTTGTTAACATATATGGATGTTGTTCTTTTTCCGTTATGCATTAGTAGTCACAGAATTATTTTATTTTCTCACGTTGGTTTTCTCGATTTACCATTTGGTATTTCATTATAATGCTCGAGCATTTTTCCAAGTGGTCGTTGGTTGGACATGAAGCTCATGAAGTAGAGTTGGATATTCATCTACTGTAGCATGTAATTTTCTTGTATTATATGTAACTGTTAGCAATTGTAAGGTTAGAATTTTATAATTGTCCAACTGATAGAATTTTCTTTAACTTTGGTATACGTTGTATTTTGAAGTGAAGGTTCATTTTGAAGTGACAGTTCATTTATCTATAATCATATTTCGTCGTTCCCACTATGAGATTATGTTTCTTCTTCTTTTTTCACCTTAACAATCTGCTTTTTTGACAATTAAATGTTCGACATTTATATATCATGTATGTATTTGGTGTCGATTTCAATGGTCAAAGGAGTCGGTCATTACATTTACCATCTACCACTCCCAGTTCTATGAAATCTATATTAACTAGTGTGTAACTCGCGCGTTGCGCATGATAATATTATTGAAAATTTTATTTATTATTTTAATATTAAAATGAGAACTTTTTTATGCAATATATGATAAATTTTGATATAAAATACATAAATTATTAATTAAAATTATTATTATTATTTGTTTGTGTTTCTGTATTCTATAGCTTACACAAAGAATATGCACGTGTGTGTACTTGAATTTTTTCCATCACTTTTATTAATATAGGTATACATGGTGAAATTGGTGTATGTTAATAATTTATGCAACGAATTAGCAAATACTATTTAATAAAATTTGTTTGAATAAGTTAAATGTAAAAGTACAAATTCGTTTAACTGTACGGTATAACAGAAAAAGTTGAATAGAAATTTGCAAAAAAAAAAAGTATAAATTTGTTATGGAGTTATTGATGTTCAGAAAGAATTTTATGATATATATATATAACAAATTTATTATATAAATGAACCATAACTAATTTACAAATTAATTTTTGATATATATGACAATCTGGCTTGACCTATTACTAGGGGTGAGCATTCGGTCGGTTTGGTTGGTTTGGACGTAAAGAAACTCAAACCGAATTAAAACAGAAAATTTTCCAAACCGAACCGAACCAAAGTAATTTCGGTTAATTCTGTCGGTAACCGATTTAGCCGAACTTGAAGGATATATTATTATTCAAATGATGAATTCACTCAAAGCAAAATATAAATTCATGTTTTGAGAAATTTTATATAGTAAATTTTATATTTATAATAAAATTTGATCAATTTGCAACAAATGCCTTTGTATTATATAACTAAACTAATTATTCAAAATACTACAATACCCTGAAATCAGATAATAAACTAAAAGTTTGGTTATTTCGGTTAAACCGATAACCGAAAAAATTTATTTTACAAACCAAAATACAAATCGATTTAGTTTGAAAATTGAACCGAACTGATCGAAATGAACCAAATACTACAAACCTTACCGTTGCTTGTCATAGTGAGTTGTATCTGTTACCGGAGTTGAAAAGCAGGTAGAGAGAAGAGAATGATGTTACTAAATTGAAAGAAGTAAATTAAGATTTGAAATAGGAAAACCCCAAGGTTTTGCCACAAAGTTTGCGGCTGCCACAAAAAAGTTGGTTCTTTGACAAAGAAAATTTTGATCCATCTTTAATTTTTGGTCTGTAATTTTTTATTTTTATTTTTTCTCAAAAGCCCTCCTCCATACGCGTCTTATATTAAAGAATATGGAAAAACAGGCTTAGAGGAAATAATCCTGAGTTTTTTACTTCAAGGACGTGGTCGAAATGTTTAAAATGGAAGACAAAGTAACGTTCGTTTATAGCATCGGTTATAACTTATAAATTAATGTTATATGCATATAGCATTTGCTATAAATATAGTGCTATTTCAATTGACACAGGTATTGTTTTGTTATTATCGCGTTTTTTAAATATTTTTCATTCGGGCTAAACATTGGAAGCATTCTTCACTTTGTCCTTCCAACTAAATCACTATTATATATTAATTTTGAACCATATGTTTTTCTTTTATTACAAACTCCGGCCATCTTCACTGGACTCGCCTGTGGTTGCACGAGCACCGATCCGACAGTCATGGAGTCCCCCATAAGCAAGAACAAGCCAGGTCGAGTTCCAAAGAAGTGGCTTCAATGGTGCTCTTAGATAAGTTCTCCATTAGCGATAAACTCTAATTAAGCTACATTGATGAAGAATTTAGGAAGCCAAATGCAAGTTCAAGCTCTAATTTTTGAATAATATTTACTAATGATCACATTAACTTTATCGTAGTCGAATATGCCACAAGGTATTATAACAGATATACATTTGTATGTATGTGCATGCGATCGAGCCATTCACAGAGATGAATTATTTACAGTCATATGAAAAGGATGTGGATTCAAAACCATGTCTATTACTTTGGATGTTGTTTTTGAGTGCTTGGATTTGTCATTCACGCCCAACCATTTCTTTATGAGTGCAAATACTTTCTCATCGCTCAGCAGGCCTCTGTGATTTGCCTTTACTCCCACTCTACAAACTGCTTCAAATCCATCAGCCTACAAAATAACAAAAAGCTCCGTAAAAATGGATGTATTGAGAGTAGTGTTACGTCGAACACTGGATTAGAAATCATACTTTAAACAAATATGTACTACTAAAGTAACATGTTTCGTTCTTTCAGCGCCCAATTCTAAAGATAAAATGTACATTTTTAGTACCAGCTTTCATTTAACAATGTACATGAATGTATTGAAGATTGATTGTTCAGCAAAACATAACCTAATGAGATCATTTATGTTTAAGTAGTTTTGTGTTGAATGGATTTCAAATCGTCTCTTTCCTCTTAAACTTCACAAAGAAAAATATGATACAAAAAATTCTGTTTCACCTAGATGCTAAACATTAGATGTCATCCAAAAAGTATGATGATATGCATGAAGATTACCTTAGCGGATTCTGCTGGAACAGTTTCGTCCCCCTCTACATAAGTATACTCAGGCTGTTTGAGAATTTATATAAGAACGCTGTCAACAGATGATATATCTGAAACTGATAGAACAGGCAAAGGAGTTGATTTGTGTACTTACAACTGTATGGCATACTTCTGACAGATCCCCAATAGGCGAGGTTTCTGATCCGTAGCTGAAATTGACAATGATAGAAAAGGTTACAATTCACTAATATTACAATGGCATGACAAAAAAGTGGTTTGAAAGTTGAAAGAATTAGGCAGATAAGTGAGCCTAATTTTCACTTTAAAAAATCTATCCTTCTTATCATTTTTTCAAGGAAAAGCAAGAAGAAAGGAATTTGGTTATATCATACTGATTTCGTTTAATACCCTTATACTTAACCAATCAGCCTTTTCATCATCCCCATAAAATATTTGACAATAAAAGTCATCTGAAATTAGATAATAGATGTTGTGCTCATCTGGAATCCAAAGAGCTAGACAATACAAGGCTGAACATATACAGTACAAGTACTGGCAAGGCAGATACTCAATATTAGCAAAACAGGCATAAAAACTGTTAAATTGAAGAGAAATCTGCTGATGTAACCATACATTTCTACAGGGTAGTTACTTACCAGACATTAAAAGGAGTCTCAAGAGAAGTGCCATAGATGTTATAAAATTTGACATCATGTGGTAGTTGTGCATTGCTGAGAACTCTGTGAGTATCTTCTGCCCATTCATAAATCGAGTGATTGAAAGGTAGAGCGATTGACTTCCCATCATACTTCAGCTATAAAGAGTAGTTAAGCATTGAAAAATGCTAATCAGCATAATCGCCGAGACTTAAATTTTCAGACTAGTTGAAGTTAATTCAAAACAATTCAACCCAACTAAGCAATTCTTCAGTACTTCTAGAAACAGAGTCAAATGTTTGCAACCCAACTGGGGGGGGGGGGGAAGAGGGGAGGAAGAAAGGAGGAAGAAAAAAGAAAAGGAAGGGGGGGGGTGGACAGCTGGGAATGCCCGTTGACGGCTGCTGAACTGGCTGATCAGGTCACACAGATCCAGGAGGCAGTGTTCTTTGGAGTAGGGGACAACGCCACATCCAAAAAACAGTATATTTTGTTTACTATTTGAATTTGAATGCAAACAACAGACAAAAATGATCGTTGGGACCAAGAGATGTCTGTTCATTTTAAAGAGTTGTAACCAACAGGAGCTTTCTCCCTATATGTATTAGTATATGGCAAAATTCATCCCAGAAACATACAACTTTCTGTATTTTCTGAATCAAAAACATACTCGCATCATCTATTAATGTCGAGTGTTCTTCTGAATTGTGCAAGTGGTCAACATGCACAATCTCATTCCACTATATCATGAAAGATTATTATTATTATTATTATTATTATTTTGAACCTCCGAACTGTAGGATAGGCAAAAACATTTTAGAGAGAGCACGATACCACGTTTTGAAGTAATATACATCCATAGTTCTCAACAGATAACTAGATTCCTACTTTAAAGCAACTGGAACAGTACCAAGAGTACATATTTTTACATTTAACCCAAGGTTTTACTTTATTACTATTACAATAACTAATCAGAACACTGTTTTTGAGCCGTCACACTAGAGATTACAAGAAATATAATGCCAAAAAATATATATGTTTAACATAGAAATGTGTTTATTTTATACTCTTATATTTTCTCTTTTGTAAATAAATAAATATTGCTTTCGTTATTTTTGGTGTATTTCCATAGGTTATCAATAAATGTCTCATTCAGTTCAATTAAAGGCCATTTTAAAAAAAAAAAAAAAAAAAAAAAAAAAAAAAAAAAAAACTACTTCCCCATATTAACGTTATCTCAATTGTAAAAGAAGTTGTAGCTCATTGGTAAAGGCATAGAAATTGTATAGAGTGGCTTGAGTTCGATCCTTGACAAGTATTATTTTTATGAAGAAAGGAACACGAATGTTTCACATCCCTCCTCATGTGTCTTGAAGATTGAAGAATAAACAAACTAAGTAATATTATATATATATATATATATATATATATATATATATATATATATATATATATAGAGAGAGAGAGAGAGAGAGAGAGTCATATTTATGCGTCTGTATATATATTATATGCACTTAATAAGGATTTTTTGAAATTTGGCGTAATCTTCTCCAAGAATTCAAATTCAATCAATCACATTTAATTTCCATGCAAAAAAAAGAAAAAGCGTGATTACAAATCTCCACTTAAGCATATGTTTATCTTCCCGCTGACCATGTCATACATCAAAAGGATTACATTGATTACAAATTTCCAAATCAAGCACCATGAAATATTTCTTTATTTTTGGAAAGAATTTAATATCATTCTTGACCTCATTATTCTCATAGAAAGGAGAATACATTTTTATAAATACACCTTGTATCCATTGTAAATAGCTATCCATTTTTTTCTGTAACTTTTTCTCTATTAATAAAGTTCTCTTTTAATTCTACAATTTTTTTATTTTTATGGCAATTTGTGTTGTCTAGTCAATTAAATTTGCTAGAACACAATTGCTATTGCAATTACTTTGACCGTCTGATTAGATTCAACGGTAATCCTAATTTAACATTTCTGTTAGTTTATTTCCGTTCTGCAAATTTATTTCCAGCACTCTATTTTTAATCATTGAATTGATCATAGATTCGATTAGATTCAAATCTATATTTATTTCAATTGCAGTGTTACTTGTTTTTATTGAAAATTACAATTTTAGTTATTAGTTCAATTAGATTTGTTCTGAACTAAATTGTAATTTCAATTTTATCTCATCTTCAAGATTTGCCTAACTCGCCTAAGAAATATATAAATAATAAAATTTAAAATTTTCTCCGTGTGTTCGACCTGCATATTACACGATATGTGCGCTTGCAGTATTATTACAAAATTCGCGCTTTTCTAGTTCTTAGAAAACGTCGATCAAGTTTTTGTAAAGTGCGTGAAGAAGGGTGTTATTGATCGGAATTGGTGGTGCGGCAAGGAGATGTTGATGGCGTGGGTATGGTAATGTAAGGGGGAGATATTATTGCGGCAATTTGTTTGGTCAGGGGTTGTGTGGAGAAGAAGCAAGGTGTTGTGATCTTTTTGACAATAGACGTGAACTTTTGGAGATGTGGTACCGCAATGATGGGTATTTGATGATGTTTAGAGTTGGTTACGTGAATGGGATGAAGTTTTGTAGACGTTGTATGAAGGGGGTGAATATAGGTGAAGCGTTCGTGTAACACCCTGTGTTTTCTGTTAACATTAAACTAACGAATTTAGGAATAATTAATTTTAAATGTGAGAATCAAGGGAAACGGGTTACGCCATTGTGTTCGTCTCGGGATTCTGCTTGAGATAGAATCCGAGTGTGCGTAAATTGGACTTCGTATGAAGAAGTTATGGTTGTCGGAAGTTTCTATAAATTCAAATTTAAATTCAAAAACGAATTCAGACTCAGAATCGGGCAAGGCAAGAAATTTCTCGCCCTAGGCCAGGTCGACCAGGGGGTCGACCTTAGTGTCGACCTACCCTATAGGTCGACCTGGGGGTCAACCTACCCCCCTCGGGCAGATTTGAATTAAGCCCAATTCTGAGTTGCTGCTAAGTCATTAGGGCTGAGTTAGCTTTTTGGATGGTTCAGGTTGCTTCTAGGTTGATCGGATGGCCTAAATTAATTCTAATCTCTATATAAACACATGTAGACTCAAACCCTAAACCTAATAAAAATTAGAATCATGGCCGTCATGCTATTACCCCGCAACCTAGAGTAGCCGCCACCAACTAGGAGCAAAGATAAGCTAATCAACTCAAGTCTATAACAACAACAACAACAACGAATTTGTCTACTTCAAAGGCGAGCTAAATCAATTTCAGAACACAGATCCCAGAACTCAAGACCTTCTTTGAGTTGTGAGTTCGATTTCTTTAATAAGATAATTAACAAGTTAATTATTGAGTTATAATTTGGGTTATATGGCTATGTTTGTGAAACATTGAAAAAATGTGATATTTTGTGAATATATGCTAGTTGTTCATAATGATAGTTTTTGTTGTGGATCCCTTTGTATATGCCCAATCACCTATGTTTAACTTGATTCATGTTTGGCATCATTTTATATGCAAGTTTGGGTGTAGATTATATGCTAGTTTCTATGTGAATCGTACACAAGTTTACATGTGAACTAAGTAAAATGACTATATGCAAGTTTAGGTAGAAATTGGATTCACATATATGCAAGTTTACACCTTTAGGTTTAGATCTATGACGTACATAGTTTTATGCAAGTTTGTGACTATGGCCTATGCAAGTCTGGGTGAAAACTATATTCATAGATGCAAGTTTGGGTGAAAACTATATTCATATATGCAAATTCACACATTTAGGCCTATGTTTAGATTCATGACAATACAAAGTTTATGCTAGATATGTTGTAATCCTTATTTGTAAGTTAGATCCATTTTGTGTATTATGCAAATTTGCAGTGTTTCTTCCCTTTTATGTGTTAGACTAATTGCTAGTCTAATATATATATATATATATATGTGTGTGTGTGTGTGTGTGTGTGTGTGTGTGTGTGTGTGTGTGTGTGTCATGATAAGCGAACGAACAACGTGGGGACGATGGGGGTAATATTGAATATACACATACTGAGAATTGGCATGTAATGGTCTTAAAAGGCATACAATTAATTTGAGACAATAATTGGTGAAATTGTATACCTGAAATAAATGGACATAATTTAGGTGACAATTATGGACATAAGTATATTTGGAATTTATTGACAAATTTGAATAGGGATATTAATCCACTTTGGGATTAAATAAAGATGTATAATAATAAACCGCCTAATACACAATGTTAGACTCTTTTGTGGTGTAAGACTGCCCGGACCCGCCCGACAAATCCAGCAGCCACAAATGACAGTCTAATGTGAGAGGTTAAAGACATGAATTAAATGTGTAACAGTTGTAAAGACACGAGGTTATGCTCGTTTGCGGTATAAGACTGCCCGGATCCGCCCGGCAAATCCAGCAACCGCAAATGTCAGTCTAATGTGGGAGGTCTTTACAAGGTTACGGTTCTAACGAATTAAGTAACACTTAACCAGATAAACATGTGGTGGGACATGGGGGGTTAAGTGGATGCCTTGTGTAACATGTGAAATTAAGGGGGTGCCTTGGGTGGCATGTGAAATACGATTAGATGCACTTAACCAAGTTGAAACATGTAAGAAGACATGAATAAAAATGGGGTTAATGGAAAACCTTAGTGGGGACCAAACATAGGTGGAAAGCTTGTGTCGTGCATGAGGGGCCCTTTTCAAACCAGTAACCCATTAAGTATCTTTGTGAGCCCGACCCAAGTCGAGGACGGGACACGTTTACTGGATTTGATTGTAAGAGATCAAAACGGGTTAGCGGTGGCAACGCAAGTCCAACGAGGTCATGTGCGTGTGTGGGCCCGAGTTGGTACCTAAGACGTTGTTGCATCGTGTAGATATAAGCTGTGCATCTTTAGTGGTATCGGGTTGCCACTTTGGGGAGTGATACACCCCACTGTGGGGCCAGCACGGGTATCTACGAGTTAGGGAGCCGATCGCATGTGGGTAGTGGGTATACCTAGTGGAGATAGGTGCAGGCGGCACCTATGTAGACAGCTAGGGGTACACGAAACTACTATTATGATTACTAAGTTTAGTAGGTGGGGATCAACTTTTAGGGTGTTTGGTGTGGTGCAATGTAGTAATTATCTTATAGTAATTAGGTGCGTCTTTAATGTTATCTTCGTTCATCTTATTTTCTTTGTTTGCTCTGTCATGTCCATTGGTTCACAGTCATTTCCTTATTTACCAAGTTATGTCTTATCCTACTTGCTTTAATGATTATATTGTTAAAATTATTGCACTCGCCAGACTTTATGTCTGACCCCTTTTTTTTCTTTCTCTCCCCCCCCCCAAAGGTGCTCAGGATGGGACCATTACTAGTGGAGCTTGATTTGGACAACTTTATCTCTTTCTTTTGGAAGTTGCTTGGATTGCTGAAGTAAAGTTCAGTCTATCTTATTTATGGCTATTTTATGTTGGGGTTATGTCTTTTATTTTATGTACTCAGAACTTATTTGTCAAGATGGATTATAAGTGTATTTGGTTTAGTTGGTTTTTGATGTGATGTAACCAAACTATTTCTCCGCTGCAATAAAAGTTGGTTTTACTTTCCAAGTACCAATATATTTATCTGTCTTGTTTACTTTTCTGTTCTATACACAATAAACGCTCCACCAAAATTAAGGCATTCCCTTTGTGAGTGACCTTGATGGAGGTGGGGTGTCACAGTTCGTGAGTAAGGAGAGAATTTGTGGTTTGGTATTTGCAGAATTTGTAACAGAAAATTGTTTTTTTTTTAAGAAAAGTGGGAAAGAATTGTAGACAGAAAAGGAAAAAATAACAATAATTGGAAAAGTGTGAATGTGAAAAGAAATTGAAGAGGAATTGGTAAGTAATAATAATAGATTTTTTTTTAAAAAAAACTTGGAGAAAAATGTATGTAAGAGATTAAACAGAAAATGAAAGAAAAGAAATTGATCAGTGCAAGAAATAGAAAGAATAAAGAGCAAGAATTTTTTTCTTTCTCTTGCTTAGAAGATTTATGGTATCAAAGTGTTAATACCCAATCAGCTAATCAAGATTTTTATTCTATATATACTAAAAACAAAAACAAGAAAAAATAAATAAAAAACTAACACGAAGCGAAAATTAAATAAATAATAAAATGTTACCTCCCGGCAACGGCGCCAAAAACTTGATCAACGCTTTCTAAGAACTAGAAAAACGCGAATTTTGTAATAATACTGCAAGCGCATTGATAGTGTAATACGCAGGTCGAACACAGCGAGGAATTTTTAAATTTTATTATTTATATATTTTTTGGGCGAGTTAGACAAATCTTGGAGATGAGATAAAATTGAAATTACAATTTAGTTCAAAACAAATCTAATTGAACCAGTAACTAAAATTGTAATTTTCAATAAAAACAAGTAACACTGCAATTGAATTAACTATAGATTTAAATCTAATCGAATCTATAATCAATTCAATAATTAAAAATAAAATAGTGTTGAAAATAAATTTGCAGAACGGAAATAAACTAACAGAAATGTTAAATTAGGATTACCGTTGAATCTAATCAGACGGTCAATTACTAATGAGAAAAGTAACTGCAATAGCAGTTGTGTTCTAGCAAATCTAATTGACTAGACAACACAAATTGCCATGAAAATAAAAACATTGTAGAATTAAAAGAGAACTTTATTAATAGAGAAAAATATACAGAAAAAAGGATAGCTATTTACAACGGATACAAGGTGTATTTATAAGAATGTAGTCCCCTTTCTATGAGAATAATGAGGCCAAGAATGATATAAATTCTTTCCAAAGATAAAGGAATATCCTTTCATGGTGTTTGATTTGAAAATTTGTAATCAATGTATTCCTTTTGATGTATGACACGGTCAGCGGGAAGATAAGCATATGCTTAAAGTGGAGATTTGTAATCAAAGACTTCCCTTTCTTTTTGCATGGAAATTAAATGTGATTGATTGGATTTGAATTATTGGAGAGGAGTACGCCAAATTTCAAAAGATCCTTATTAAGTGCATATTATATATATACAGATGCATAAATATGACTATATATATATATATATATATAATCACTTGGTTCGTTTATTCTTCAAAACACATGAGGCGGGGTGTGAAGCATTCGTGTTCCTTTCTTCATAAAACCACTCTATACACATTTCTATGCCTTTACCAGTGAGCCACGACTTCTTTTGCAATTGAGATAACGTTAATATGGGGAAGTACTTTTTTTTTTCTTTTAAATTGACCTTTAATTGAAATGAATGAGACATTTATTGATAACTCGTGAAAATACACCAAAAATAACAAAAATAATATTTATTTATTTACAAAAAATAAAATATAAGAGCATAAAATAAACACATTTCTATGTTAATCAATATTCTAATGCTCTCAGATCATCTTTAATTTAAAACTGGAATGTCAATTTCTATGTCGTGACCAAAGTTGATTCCTGCGGATGACACAAACAACTTATAGCCCACTCCCAACTGAGGATCGGTTGGATAGCAACCGACCCCGGACAGGGGATCGGTTGGTCTTAATTGGGTTGTTTTGGTAACCCTGAAAGTTGCCAAAGTAACTTAGGGAGTTGCATTCATACGCTCCCTTAGCCGGCTTATTTTAAACCGGTTGAAGTTATTTTCTTTTCTACGTTGGAGGATGGCTTTGGTTGATTTTGGAAGGCCAACCTCCAGGCTAGGAATGCTCTCACAATTTATGACAACTTTTGAGAATTAGAAAATGTGCACCTTCATGGATAAAAATTTAATATAAAACCATTACAGTATACAAGTACGAGGGTTACCCAACCAGAAAAGGGGTACCCTGTTTCTCCTTCCGTATCACATCGACAGTTGCCATTATACTTCAATGAAGGGGCTGAGGGAAGAAAACCCAATCATTTTACATAGTGTTAAATGTACAGAAGACATCCGAATATTTTCAACAGCCTTTTCTCTTCAAAAACAAGTTCTGAAAAACACTCTTGCTTTCGATTTCAGCTAAATCAAATGCTTGCACTTTGAGAAATGTAAATATTTACATTAAAAACTACAAATAATTGGAGAAGAGAATGCAAACATTTGAACTTTTTCTCAAAGCCTTAAAAAGGTAGAGGCCCAAACATGTGATTAGGTTCACACTTAATTTTCAAAAAAATAAAAATAAGGGTACCTTCATGGATAAAAATTTAATATAAAACCATTACAGTATACAAGTACGAGGGTTACCCAACCAGAAAAGGGGTACCCTGTTTCTCCTTCCGTATCACATCGACAGTTGCCATTATACTTCAATGAAGGGGCTGAGGGAAGAAAACCCAATCATTTTACATAGTGTTAAATGTACAGAAGACATCCGAATATTTTCAACAGCCTTTTCTCTTCAAAAACAAGTTCTGAAAAACACTCTTGCTTTCGATTTCAGCTAAATCAAATGCTTGCACTTTGAGAAATGTAAATATTTACATTAAAAACTACAAATAATTGGAGAAGAGAATGCAAACATTTGAACTTTTTCTCAAAGCCTTAAAAAGGTAGAGGCCCAAACATGTGATTAGGTTCACACTTAATTTTCAAAAAAATAAAAATAAGGGTACCTTCATGGATAAAAATTTAATATAAAACCATTACAGTATACAAGTACGAGGGTTACCCAACCAGAAAAGGGGTACCCTGTTTCTCCTTCCGTATCACATCGACAGTTGCCATTATACTTCAATGAAGGGGCTGAGGGAAGAAAACCCAATCATTTTACATAGTGTTAAATGTACAGAAGACATCCGAATATTTTCAACAGCCTTTTCTCTTCAAAAACAAGTTCTGAAAAACACTCTTGCTTTCGATTTCAGCTAAATCAAATGCTTGCACTTTGAGAAATGTAAATATTTACATTAAAAACTACAAATAATTGGAGAAGAGAATGCAAACATTTGAACTTTTTCTCAAAGCCTTATAAAAGGTAGAGGCCCAAACATGTGATTAGGTTCACACTTAATTTTCAAAAAAATAAAAATAAGGGTGCAATTTAAAATATGCTTTTGAAGCGTAGGGCTGCTAATGCATCAAACTTCAAAAGGAGCAGCGAATCCAAATTTCTGCTAAAATTGATTTACCTTCTAGGGTTGAGACTTGAGAATGCCAGAGAAAAATTGGATTAACCACCCAAACTCAGCCTCCCCCCGCTCTCTCTTCCTTTTTTCCCCCATTTCCCCGCACACACAACAAACAACAACAGCGGCAGCAATAACAACAAAAACAAATTGATGAATAAATAAAATAAACAAAAAAACAAATATTTTAAAATGGACAATCATAGATCACAGAAATTTATAAAAAGGAAATTTATAAAATTGATAATAATAGAGGCTAAAAAGAAAATTGACGAAATACAACTTAAGAGTATTACCCTAATCTCATGATTTCCTTAAGGGATTGTTAAAAGGACTACACATTTGGTCAAGGGGGATAATTTTAAGGGGACTCGAGCTTAAATTTTTTTTGTTAAGGGGGATCTAAATTATTTTGAAAGAAAAGGAAAAAGAGACCTAAATGCCCCTGTCTCGTCATTTATGTTAATACCTAACGTACTAAATTCAACGTAGAATACAAAAGTGCGCTTTCAGAAATAAAAAACAACTGCAAAAAAAAAATTCATTGACAAAATAAACAACAATATAAAATACGCAGCACGTTAGATCAAAATTTTCGTTTATGCATTTATTTAATTTGAACATATCAATTCCAATATGAAATTATAGTTAATTACTTGATTCAATGTCTTCCAATCTCCCATGAAACTTTCTTGTGTCTCCATTAAATTAATTATATACATTTCTTTTTTGTGCAGTGTTAAATTGTATGTATTAATTAAGATTTAGGTTTTATGATTTTTATTAATGAGGATTATAGGGGTTAATATCGGAATTTTAATTAATATGTTTAAGGGGAGGCTTATTTTTTCAATGAATTTTTTTGTTTGCAATTATTTATTTTATTGCTGGAAGTGCGCATTTGTAATTTGCGTTGAATTTAGTACGATAGGTTTTAACACAAGTGACGAGCCAGGGGCATTTAAATATTTTTTTCTTTTTCTTTTGAAATAATCTAGACCCCCCTTAACACAAAAAAAAAAAAAAAAAAAATAACTGGAGTCCCCTTAAAATTGTTCCCCCCTTAACCAAATGCAGAGTCCCTTTCACAATCCCCTAAAAGAACCAGAGTCAGCATATCAATTTCTTATATTTCAGATTATCATCAAGTGGTGGGATTTCATCTTATTCACGCTTGCAATTGCATTACACATCTATGATACTAATAAAAAAATCACATTAGGAACGTCAGCTCTATTCATATTTCAATAATCTTCATCGCACTTTTCATAGTTAGGGATCATGTAACTTGTGTGTGTATATATACAAAGAGAGACACACAAAATATTAAAATGCATTGATGAAAATAAAACAAACCAAAATTTGCTAGTATAAACTAACAATTTTACTCACCACATAGATGAATATGAAACAGGGCATTGTTAACGATACTCTAATTTTGGATAAGAGCCGATCATTTTTAAGGCACATCACTTACTTTTGAATTGTTATGGAGGTCCTGAGCTAGAAATTTTCTTCAAACTTTTGAACAAATCGATGTTTACTGTATTCGGTGTTACGTGGTCTAAAATTAATTATCTAAACAGACATTTCTTGCCGAAAATTAAAGGAGTAATTTGGTAGTATCTTACTTCATTATTAAGGGAGGGCTGCTTATAACAGTACACCCTATAGTAATACAGGAAAAGAAAAAAAAAATACCATCCCTTATCCGAAATCGGAGTGTCATTAACAAATGCTTATAAAAAAAGAGAGCAAATAATACCTCATTATTTCTTAATGCTTCTTCAAACAATGCAGGACACCTGCCTGAATCATAAACTTCAAGCTCAACATCGTCCTTCTCTGATTGTTTGCGCCATATCTGAACCACTGGCTGTTGGCTCCACTTAAAATTTTTGCATGGCAGAACCTCATAAATAGAAGGGCATTCAACCAACTGCATTGACCAGATACAGGAAAAAAGATAACACAGAGTAAAATAACAGTCACTGTGACAAAGTTAATACTCAGAATCAATATCACGCAAACTGACGAAGGTACTCTGGTATTGGAGGATACTTGGTTTAAGAAAAATCTTTAAGAGAAAATTCTAACTGACCAGTTGATGCATTGTCCATTTTGATACAAAGAGGAAGCTTTCAAAACCATAAACAAACTGCAATCCTGTCAATAGAGAATCGTTGGCACTTCCTGCTGCACCTGTAAATGTTCATAAACACAATAGAACTACAGGCAATTGAAAGAGATGAAATTTCATCAATTATAGCTACTGTAAATAAATCTGACTGAATGGTTTTTATTTAGTCAGTAATGTCTCGAGGCATTTGCCGACGCAAGTATGAAGTATGCAACTATATGCTATCATCTTGCAATGTTTAATCACCTTGGAAGGGGCATGCTATGCATATCCACTTGTTAACGTACTTTGCAAATACCTGACAAAATATAGAGCAGTTCATACCACATTTTATAACATCATTAAGTTATTCTATTCTACATAGACGTGACCACAACCACATAGAGATGAAATATGTAATACATTTTTTTATAAAGTAGTTTAAGTCATCACAAGGTTTTTAACTTGAACACAAGTTTAGAAATTGGTCTAATACACTTTTTTAAAGTAGTTTAAGTCGTCACAAGGTTTTTAACTTGAACACATTATAACTTGAACACAAGTTTAGAAATTGGTCCAGGTTTAGACAAGCAACTGATAAATTTTGTTCAGCAAAGATGTTTGTAACTACTCCAAGTCCAAACCTTCCTTTCTTCATTTAACACGGACTAAGTTATTTTAAATGTTTTCTTCATTTAACACGGAATAAGTCATTTTGAATGATATTAACATTAACATACTTGTTGGCAACTATAATGTAGAGGAAACTATAAACACGAACATATTTCGGACAACAAATAAGAAAAGTTATCATGTACTAATAGATGCACGTCATATGTGCTAATAATAATTAAACAAGGATCAAAAACCAACTGTTGCACACAATAACCGAAGAAAGGTCACCTTAGGATGCAGTGAAAGGAAACATCGAACAATTAAACCGCCCATAGAATGCGAGATTATGTCAACTTTTTTCCCTCCAGAAGCTTTGAAAGCAGTCTCCAATTTCAATTTCAGCCCATCCATTCTTTCGTCAATTCTAACCGGAAGCAGTGCCATATGAAGGTTGAAGTAGCATTAAGTTCAAAATACATTGTACAAGTACTTATGTTTATTATTCCAATTGAATCATTTACAATATTGGATAGGACAAATATAAATAGATTACCTGCAGCTTTGACGAAAATCGTAAGAAAATCCAAAAAGCGTAGTCCCTTTTTCATATCCACATTTAATAAGCATATTAATCATAAAATGGAAGTGATATACATCCGTTAAATGCATCAATTTTGTCCACTGGAAGATACAGAAAAAGAAATATATTAATAATACGCAAACTTAAAAAGAAATCAAGAAAGTACCGGCAGTGTTAGTCTAATAAAATTTATACAGCAACTTATTATTACTTTATTGAAATAGTAAGTATAAAACTAGATTCCTACATTGATGCTTATATGCACCGTCACTTGTAACCAGGCCTCGCCCAAGGGGCAGGCGACCAAGGCGGTCGCCTAGGGCAGCATGGCCGGAGGAGGAGGGGGCAGCAAATTTACTCAATCCTTTCAGAATTATGGTTATTTATATAATGTAGTAGGGCACAAATTGTTTAAGGTTTGCATGGCTGGGTGGTTAAAAGACTTTGCAAGTGATGGAGCAACATGGTTCGAGTCCTAGGGCAACGAGTTCTGTCGGGCCGGCCCTACTTATAGCCATGTACGTTATGTGAAGACTTGCATGCAATTATTGTAATACACTTGACGAAGTGCGTGCCATGTCATTTGGCTTTGGGGTCATCTCTATCCGACCTCAACTAATTTAGGAATAACGGTTTAGCTGTTGTTGTTGCTGATTCCTACTTTTTGAAATGTCTTTTTGTTGGTAATTTATTTTTGAAAATTTTCATTATAATAATTAGTTATTTTTATTTTCAGTATATATTTATTTAAGAAAATCAATTTTTTTCACTAAGACGGAACTACTTGCAAAATCGAATCTTATTTCCAGTCCTTTCCAATTAAGTTTATTCTTTGAAAATGCCCGACTTTTGTCTAAAAAATATTAAAAAAAAAAAAAAATCTGCTCAAAATTTAATACTTCTCAACAATAATCAGAACTTACAAAATAATCCAAAATTTTCCAGAAAAGTTGGAAAACTTCAAAAACTCAATTTTGTGTAAAATATTCATGCTGGAAAAACTGAACTACACAGGGAAAAAAAACAATTTTAACATGAATTAAAATGCTCAAAAGTCAATTTTTTTCCCCTACACAAATCAAATATTTTATAGCCATTTGAAATGTACATTTTCTTACGTTTTAACCTATAGAACACCAGTCAGTGAAAAAAAATCAAGCTGAGTAGCAGTACTATAATTTTTGCCTTCTCTAACTTGCAAAGGACCCGTATAAGCTTGCTTTTTAAGTAACATTGGCATTTCAATTGCTAAAGAACAACACAACATGTCAACATATCTGTTTCTTCAGCGTACATACGCTAGCATTTATTCAGTATTTACACCTACAATAGTCACTTAAGCCAACATCAACCATTAATATATTGCAGTAGCAAGCAAGAACAAAAATAATTATACCCAAGTAGGATCAAGAATATCCATTGCATAAAGCCCAAAATCATCATCAGGCACCACGATCTCCACATTCGGATCAATCGATTCCACATACCCTAATCACAAAGCTAAAATCAAAACAAACTCACTTCAAATGCCAAGCAAGCTGTTAAGAACCGCCCTCACCAGTCTTTTTGTTGTAGATAGACCACAAGTTCCTCTTAAAAGACAGATTAGAAAACAGAACCCGAACCCAAACTCGAAACTGAAACCCGGTATTCTTCTTCCTCGCGTTCAGAATCGACCCGCCCATTCCGGTCACTAACAGCACTGGATTCAGCGTGGGGTCCGCTTCACCGCGGCGACGGAAGAAGCACGGTAGCCTCAAGCCGCAACCTCCGAACATTTCTAGTGGTTTTAAAAAGAAGTGAAGTGTGGCACGAGGACATTTTTATAATAGATGAAGAAGTGTGCGGGTTTTGGACGAGAAGAGAATGGAACCCACTTACCGTTGAATATAATGGCGGTACTCTAGTTTTTTGGTGATGAATTTTGGTGCAAAGTCAGTTATACCCCCACTATCCACTCCGTTTTTTCTTTCCGGTTTAAGAAAAATACGTTGACCATACAGGGGTAGTTCAATTAAAACACGTATCCGTTTAGAAATGAGAGTTTAATGCGTGTAGGTGGAATGGAAAGTGACATACATTGCGAATATGCCAATGGTATAAGATTAGAAAGGCTGGAATGTTCAAGGGTCCCTCGGGTACTTTCTATGGTTCTTTGAAGAGCTGGGAGGCAAAAGAAACAAAAAATTGTTACATAAGAATAAAAAGGCAAAATTTTATCTTCAAGAAGTGTAAGAGGAAAAATTCAGAAATCCACAATAATTCCTCCAAATTCAGGAATGCACAATAATTCCTCCATTTACACTAACACTTATTTTTATAGACAAAATTTTGTCCTCTTGTCCTTATGGAACAATTTTTTGTTTATTTTATCCTTCACGGTATATTCCTGTTTATTTTATTTTATTTCAAAATTCCAAATGTGAAAAAAAAATGAAGTGGAAAATTGTTTGAAGGACAGGTGTTTAACAATTTTTATAACAAAAGACGGGTCACGTAATAGGCCAGGCGGACTATTTTACGTTATTATTCAATTTTGGGTCATAATTTGCGCTTTCAGGACATTTACGGTACTTTCTTCTTCTATTCATGATTTAGTTTTATCGATTTTAAATATTCTCAAATTCGGCTTTTAGATTTTGATTCAACAACATCGTTTTGCAGTAAAAGAAAATTCCTATATTTGTTTTTAGTTCTTGTTCGATCGTGTAATTACCTTCATTTTTTTCATATTTAATTTTTGTATGATTTTGTTTTAATGGCGGACATGAGTCCTTGTAATTCAGTTTCTTCTTTTACTTCTAACTAGTAGTTCGATTTTTACTTTTATTTCTTCTTATCAATTTTGTATGTTCTTTTAATTCTGCATGTTAACTTGATTTTGTTAGGATTCGACATTTTTGAATTTAATTTTGCAATGTTGAATTAGCTTTTATTTTATATAGTTTTGTGATAACCTTTTTTTATCTGTTGTGATCGTAGCATTAAAGTTATTTTTTGTTGGTTGCTAATTTTGAAATTCTTATGTCGTTTTTGGTTTATGCGGAAAAGCGGTACAAGTATGATTTTAGTTGTTTTCATGTATGATGATAACAGTTATAGTTGTTGTGTTGGTTTGAATGTTTCTCTTCTTCTTCTAAAGAATGAGTTATGTGAATATTGGTCTACATTAACTTCATTGAGTATTGAATTATCATCACTTGAAGGGAGTTGCATAGTTCTTGATATTGACTCAAATTTACAGAGTATTGTATGCTTTTCATTGTTTAAGACCAAAGAATTTGTGGTATTTAGGATGAGATCGAAACTAGTTTTGGTGGAATATGAGAATGGTAGTGTTAGTGGCTCTACTACTAGAAATTCCTTGATATCTGCTTCATCCAGTACAAATATTCGGTTTGATTCTAAGGGAATTTTGAAGAAGGGAAATAATATTTTAGCTTTTGGGTTTTATTGGATATCGATTTGATGGAGCTTTAGAATTCAGTGTTTTTTTAATAGCCTATCAAATTAAAAATGGATATAAGTTGGAGAATATTAGGAATTGCAGAGAAAGAGTTGCTTCCGTTTGTTCTTGGTATGATAAGGGTTGCAAGTTTAAAATTAATGATAGTTGCGATTCTGCAAATGTTAATAGTTTTATATTAGAAGTTTGACACATGAGCATTCTTACAGTGCTGGGTCACGCGATATCAATCATCCTCCTGTTTTTGGTAAATTTTCATGTCTATGATTATTGCTCAAATTAGAGATGAGCCGTTGAAGAAACCAAAAGATATTATTAATCAATTTAGAAGAGAATGTAATTTCAATATGAATTACTACCATGCTTATTCTGGGAAATAAATGGGCATGAAAGAAATTTTTGGTGACAATGCTTTATCTAACAATGACTTACAATGGTATACAAAAGCCGTTAAGAAGTCAAATCCAGGAAGTTATGTTGATATGGAAATGAGTTCAAAAACGAATCAATTTGACAGATTTTATATTGGTTTTCATGCATGTATTGTTGGTTTTAAACATTGTTGGCCTTTGATTATTTTGAATGCTACTTTTTTGAAAGGTAGGCCCTGGTGTTTTGTTGGCTGCAACCGCGAAGGATGGAAATCAAGGATTTTTTCCCTTTGGCAATGGCTATCGTCTCTAAAGAAAAATGAATGTAATTAGAGTTGATTCTGTGAGCATTTGAAAAATATGTTTGATGAAGATCAACCTATGGTTTCGTGTTTAATAAGCATTGGGGTTTGCTTTAGAGTGTTTCAAAATCCTTTCCATTTTCTTGCTACTCATTTTGCTTGTTTCATATGCGTAGTAATCTTCTAATTTCTGTAAAGGTCAAAAATAAAAACCATTACATGACAGATTTATTCGAAAGAGTTGCAAGATCTGCCACCTTTTGATTTTGAAAGAGCTATGAATAAATATGTTGAAATTGGTAGTTCATAACCTCCGAGTCTTCCTTCTTTCTCAACCGAATTCCTTCACATAGTTATTTTTGCATATCCTTTAACTTTGACTCCAGTTATTGAATTTGAAACAGCATCATACTACTTTGCTGTCCCAAATCATATCTATCGAATTTGAAATCTTTATTGTTTTTTGAACTTGTTCTTTCCTCGTTTTCTACAACTTCTTCAAGCAGTTTCTTTCATCATAATTGATATTTTTCAGTTGTTTGCTAATATATATATATATATATATATATATATATATATATATGTATATATATATATATATTCAATATAATATTATTCGACATTTTTAATTGCAAGTATTAGCAGGAACATAATTATTTAAAGAATAGTGGGACCTTTGATTTGGGTAGGTATCTGTGACAATTTTAAGATATTCTATGTCTCAGTATGCTGAGATTCCATTTAGCTACTCTTGGTAATGTGGAGTCAGTAATTTTTCTTGAGGATAACAATTTAGATATGTTCACATAACCAATACTGTAATAATTGAAAACAAAGTTAGCTTGTAGTAATTTTGTTTAAATTGAACATTACTAATACATATCATAGTAAGCATTACAGAGCCAAAAACATTCCTTGGAGATTTCTTGAAGTGAGTTAAGCTTTTAGTTATACTTTTCTTCAACGACAACGACCATGAGACTGAATTCATCTTTCTTGGATTAAGAATATATGAAACAAATGCCGATCGTAGTAGTCTTTGGTTGTTTGGAAAAAAGAATACTACTAAAAGATGCATTATTAAAAAAAGCGAGAGATCTTGTTCGTTTGGATAGCCTTTGATGCCCAATGGCTGCTTAATTCTTTTTCAATAATATCCCTTGATATAAAACCACATTGTCCGAAGTTCCACCTAATGAATTGTTTCATTTTCTTCTAAATTAGTAAACCCCAATTGCTCCTAGAGGGAATATTTTTTTTTCCAAATTAGACATACCAAAAATCAAACTTATATCGTGCATTGTGACTTCCATATACTCTCCTCCAATCACAAACATTTTTTTCTCAATTGAAAAACAAGTAAATAATGCATCTAAATTCCTTGCATACCAAAATCCAATGTATTAACATAGCCTTCATAGAACATTCGAATAAAGTTGTTAAACGGTGTTTTCCTTAGAAACTCCAGTTGATTTTTTTATTAAAAAAAATCATGTGTTTTGATAAGTTGGATTATCTTAAAAACACCTTGTAAATTGCATTTGTATGTGTTGTTGATGATTTTTACTTCAACATCTTCTACATTGCCTAATTTTTCATGTTCTACTACATTAACGGTTTGTAGTTCTACCTCTCTTTTTTGCTTCCTTGTTTTCTGTTTGTTGCTTTTCATTCTTTACTTTAGTTTATTCTTTTTTTCTCTGTTTTGTCTTGTATTGTTTCAAAGTTTGATATATCATCATCAATTTGTACCTGCAACATATTTATACATTGTGTTAGACACTGATAAATTCAGCAGTTAGAATGTAAGACGCATTTGATTTCCTAATTACTGCAAGTAGAAGTTATTACAGTTAAAACTGCTTGGAAAGAATGTTAGTTTTCTATTTGCACACTTCTATGTGTAGCAAATTGAGATGCATATAAAAAATTATACAAGCTTATGATGAGGCATAGGAATATGCTTACATACTTGGTAGAAGTAGAATGTTTGTTTTGTTTTTGCTGCAAAATAAAATTTATACCTGAATCGTAACAACATTTACAAGTGTTGTGATGTTTTGTAATATCTACAATATTTATTTTAATATTATAACATCAAAAAAAAAATTAAATTAAATCCATATCCACAAATTTTCACAAAATTATTAGTAGAAAGTTATATTTTTTAAGGACAATGTTTCCATCTCATTCATGAATCTTGTGATTTTTCCCTATGCAACTTTTCAATATTTCTCTTTTTTAATCTATTTTCGTATCTGCTTCGCATTGACAATAAATTTGGTAACCTAAAATCAAGCTAATTGGTAATCTAAAATCAAGCGCTAATTTTGGTTCCAACTTTAAACCCGCTGTACCACACATTCTGTTATAATGTACAATATTCAACTTCACATTGCCATATATGGTTCTATTTTAGAAGGTAACAATAACTAATAATAGATTACTGACCCATTTCTACAAGTAGTTTAGCTTAAAATTGTCATGCAACAAGTTTTGTTTTAGTGGTTCAACTTTAAACTGATATGCAATTAGCTTTAGATTATGTAATAATTATTGGTAGAATAAGATAAATCTATGGATAAAAAATAATTGAAATGTTGAATTTAGCTTTAAATTAATACTGACTAGTTGTATAAAAGGGTAATCTATAAGTCAAAATAAATTGAATGGTTGAATTTATCTTTAAATTACATGATAAATAGCACTACAGAAGGATAATTCTAACAACTATTGAATTTTAGCTTTATATTACGTAATAAGTAGCAACTAGAAAGGATAAATTTATATATCATTGAATTTAGCTTTATATTATAATAACTAGCAGTTGAAAATAATAAATTTACAAGTCAAAATTAATTGATCTGTGGAATTTAGCGTTAGATTACGTAACAAATAGAAGTAGAAAAGGATAAATCTATAGGTCAAAATCAGTTGAATTGTTCAATGCATTTTTCATTTTAAACTATTTTGTTTTTTATTTTTATGTATGGTTTTTAAATGCAGCTTAAAAATTGTATGAACATGAACATCGATTAAGTGTAAATTACCTTTTCCTTCAATAGTTTAGAGCTAAATCGAGTTTTTGCCATCATTAACCTCTGAGCTTAAACCCTAGGTCGAACAAGAATTGAAGAGATCACAAGTGAGTAGATAATGATTTGGAGCTAGAAATAGTTCTGATTGAAGAGAAGTAGTGTGACGAGAAAAGCAATTGTTAACGATTGTGATTAAATGTGAAATGAGATCGACATTAAGTGGAATATAAGTGAAAGAGTAAAGTAGAAAAGAAACGAGTTTGTTTCCATTTAACAATGTCCTTATTTTAATTATAAAAGTCTATTGTCCTATGACATAAATTTTCATCCAAATGTGTCCTTAAATCTTAAATACTCAATTTTGAAACCAAATATGAATTTAAACTTGTGAATAAACGTTCTTGCTATCCAAAATTTTTTACTTCAAATGCAGAACGAAACTTATTATTAAAATATGTGCATTTTTTGTAATTCAGTGTTTTGTTCATGCATGTGCATTTTTTGAAATTGCATTAACAAATTTTTTTGTTTTTTCTTTAAATACATATGTGCATTCTAGAAATGAGCATGTATATTAAAGGCATGCTGCAAATTAAATGCCTATACTTGTGTGTTTGCAGAATGCGCAAATAACAAAATGCTAATTAAAGAAAAGGAACATTTTTTCATAATAAGCATTGAACGAGCTCTAAACAAAATACTAGTTTTTTCGAGACTGATTGCATCAAAATTTTGTAAAAACACTTAAAAGTTTTGAAGAGAAGTAAAGTGAAGAAGAAAATTATAAAGAGATGAAATAAAGTGCAGAAAAACAGTAAAAATAAGAATACAATCGTTTGGCATTGTATGACATATGTCTACTTTGAAGGATTTGTCGCTTTATTGACGAACTTGCGACTACAAAATCTCAGATCGGTAGGGGTCTGAAGCATACCAAAATATTAAGTAAACAATATGCCATAAAAGATCAATTTCTCTCGAAGGTAGTTGTTATTTATAAAGGTAAATCGATCAAAAATATCTCTAGAAAAGTCAGAGGCCGAAGACGAAGTTAGGAGGGGCTTAGCTAATGAATGCACCATTGTCAGGGATCAGTATCGATCCCTATGGAGGGATCGATATCAATCCCTATGGTAGCCCCTTTTTGTTTTCTTTGTAAATATGGTGATAGTTTTACTAGTTTCCTTATTGTTTGAGAGATAGAGTGATATTGGAAGAACTCGAATTTTCGGCTGATTTGTCACGGTATCATGCCGATCAAGAACATAGTTTTAGGTTGATCCCACACTTAACGCGTTTTTGGCTGTTGAGTTTACTCGACCATCATTTTTATGGCGTTATATGTACTTGACGTGTGATTCTTCAGATGATTATTCCGCATGGTTCACCGTGATAATCATCAAGTCATGTCAGATTAGATAATCGTAAGTGGATAGGCACGAAGGCTACATAACATTTGCCCTTCAATGTGGAAAACATAACTTTCTTTGGATCAAAATAAGGTCTAGCTATTGGAATGGACTCTGTATTGCTTATTGCAAAAGGTGATTATCCTTCCGTTTCGTTGTATATGCCAAGAGGCATGCCATTTCTAAATGAATGAGACGCTATATTTATTCCTGATGGTAAAAATATGTGATTGCAACTTACTCACAATCTACTTCGCTTGATTTTGTTGGGGTTGTTATTTATTTATCAGGCTTCAACGATATGAACTGGATTCCCTTTTGAATTCACAGGTAAAAATCCAACCTTTGTCAAGTCAAGAAGCCAGTTGTTAGTCATCATCTTTTAAGTACACATGACGAAACGACCCAAATCTCCCCTTTCGGGGAAGCCCAGATTGAGTTGAGAACACGACGCATCAGAACACAAACAATATAACATTTCATTGCTATTACAATAATTTTCATCAGAGTACAAGAATATTCCAAAGTATGAATAAATATTACACATTGGAAATACAATATCAGAGATTTAGTAAATTACAAAGCAGCGGAAAATATAATATAATGTATAGCGGAGAATAACAACTGACACAACTGAAAGAGATACACGGATATAAAGCTTTCCGAATATAACTCCAGTTGTAATCCAGGATCCTGTGAAAAGAAATCCGCATAACCAAAACTACTGACTTCCCGTGCGGAAAATATGGGCACCCAGAATTTAGGTAGAAACAATAAACTCCGAGTTAGTCATGGGACTGGCGTGAGAACTAAAACAATTATTAATCTTTATTTTATAAGTGGGGAAATCATGGGACCACGCCGTATAACACGGAATGAGTTTACTCCACATGAATCTTTGTTTAAAATAAAACAATGCAATGCTTTTTGAAAAAATGAAGTTATTATAAGACTCAGGTCCCATCATACAATGCAACGCAAACCGGAGGATAGAGTTTTTCCTTACAATAGCCAAGTATGCTTGATATGTATAAAACAAAATTATTTTGATATTATAAGTGCACAGTGTTTGCAAACAAATTCAAATATAAATGTATCAATCATAGACGGCATGGGTACCATATATCATGTCACCATACTAGTTCTATAATCAAAACCGCATGATGTCGTATTGGAAGTTGGATTTCCATCATGAACCAAGGCAAGGGATCGTCCTTACCGAATTCGAGACAATCTAGCCCATGTCTCAGGATCAGTTGCAACTACACCTTGGATCTTCAGGGCCGATCCACACCTACTTTAGTGGATTGGTAATTCCTGAACAATAGGTTTCCCTACCCTATGGGGCATAAAATCTGAGCCACTAGGGACTCAATATCCGAGGCGCCTCATTCCATCATCCACATAAGTAAAATGTCTGGGCTCCATACCATGACACCACTCCTAGTTAGAAAGAAACGCATGCACTCCCTGTAGTCCTCTCTTGTTTCTGGTTCATACCGGGGTGTGAGGCTCGCGAAGTATCGCTATACACAAAGCCATGGTAACTAAAGCTGTGCTTTGGTCATCATCCACAAGACTCTGCTTTTCAACAAAAGCCTTGATCATTTGCATCTTGGCATGCCACACTGACAATTCACGCCATGCAGCTGATGTCTATCAATATATAACCTCTAAGCTCGTACGTCTCAAAGAAGGGTGTTAAGCAAGAGAATAAATTCTCCGCCACTAAACAGATAAATATTTAATAGAAATCAATTAGCACAGAATAAAATCCAATGTCAGACACACATCCATTTACAAGTCCATTATGGGTCTGAACGAAACTGGAGGCACCTTATTCCTCGTCCCATATGTCCAATACAGGAGAGAGGTCCTCGCATATCCGTCGATCTCCAAGTACGTCTGAACGATCACCACTTATTACCTTGTCTTGGGTGTACGGCCCAATCAAGACATCAGTAATCATCCAAACGTTGTGAAGAACACTGGTATTCAACCACCATCTTCATCGTCGACTTTTAGTCGTCGTAGTAATTATTCAGAACGGGTTAAACCAGGTCTTTCCGAATAACTCACGTATTTTATAATCAAGTGCTATAAAAACACATCATACGCCTCATTCCAATTTAGAATATTTTTATATTCAAATATTCACATATTTCGGGAAAGGTTCCCATTAATTTTATCAAAGATAAATTCTTTTAAATTTATTATTTAATCTTCCTTGGTATATCAATTTCAAAAGATTTTATTAACTAGTCGGGATTATCGAACCTTACCGCAATAATCATTTATTACTTTCCAATCCCAACCTATTCATCCCATGGAGCAAAACTGGTAGCACTCCATATATAACACCCACAGTGTTCTAGGTAAAATTAATTACCCTTTCTTGTTCAATTCTAATTAAAGATTTAACTACGCCTGGAGTAAAACTAGGGGTACTCCATTCTCGATCATTTCAAGAATTTGATAAATTTAATTATCTCATTCTCATTTTAATCTAATTAAAGATTCATTAAAACTGCAGTTTGGTTTTAATCTCAAAAACCCTTACTTAATGATTATTCAACTTTAAGAAAATAAATCCTATCTTTAATCGGGTTAAAGACCCAATGTCATTTAAAACATAGCTCACGAAAAACCTAAAATCATCTTCCATTAAATATGGAATCTTCATAAAAATCAGATCAATATATAATCGATACAAATTTCAGTATCAGACTAATAATATAAATGGAATAACGGCAAAGCCTTTTAAATTCAATGTATAGTAACAGTCTTCTTTTATAGAAGCTCTTCTCGATTATTATTAAATCGAATTCCATTAAATTCCAATTTCTTTTATTAAATTGGAAAGCTTTACGTTGGAAAATTTCCATTTAAATCTTAATAAAAGATTTATAAATTTCAAGTTATATTTTCACTATTAATGGGTTAAAGAACGAATGTCGTTAAAAATACAGTTCACGATAAACCTAATTCACATTTCATTTTATTCCAATTACCAAATATAATTAGAAACTCTAAATCTTAATTAAAAGATTTATTCTTTTCCCATGGGGTTTAAGAACAATGTTATTCAAGACACCATTCACGACTAACCCAAAATCTAATTCTTTTATTCAATTCCAGTTAAATATTAATTAATTGGAAACTTCACTAAATCTTAATTAAAAAAATTATTCTTTTCTCAATTAGGTTTAAGAACAGGGTGATTCAAGACACCGTTCACGACAAACCCAAAATCCAATTTGACATTAAATAAAAGGCTCTGAATAGAAATTATTTCGGCTTATATTCAATATCAAATTCTGAAATCAACAAATATCATATTGGGAACGATATAAATATATCTTCCAAATTCCTCAACAATATCTGTATAATAACGGAATCCAATATCGAAATATCCCAAAGATAATTTCCATTCAAATTCATTCCAATTTCTATATTGGAAAATTCTGGTTATTTCAAAACCATTTACAAGTCCAATTTATTTATTTAAAAACATTGGATTATTATATTAGTTAATAACTCGTTCATTTCGAAAAAAAATATTTTTATCTTTTAACAACTAGAATTTTAAATCCAAAAACTTTACAAATCATTTACTATGATTTTACACAATTTTTCTATATTTTTAACAATTTTATTAAGGCCAATGCAGTCGGTTTCCCATAACGGCCACCGAACTACATTCATAGCGACCTTTTCTGAAATTGATTTGGACATAATTCCAAATCCAACCCTTAGATTTCAAATCTCTTATATTCATTTGAAAGCTCTTTTCGATACGAACCCAATGGTTCCGGTTTTAGGAGAATCCAACGGTCTGATCTCCTGTTGCATCAATTTGAAGTTAATGGTCGAAATTCGCGAACGTTCGCTACGCGGCGCGTTCTATTCAAGCCATTATGTGTGTGTGTGTATATATATATATATATCGTCGATCTCCATTTAAAACATATTTTATAAAATATTTACAAATGCGTTTTAAAACGATTCCAACTTCATTTTCAATTTTAAATCAAAATTGAATATTTCATATCTTTATCATATTAAAATGATAATATTTTCAAAATATTAGATTTTGAAATCACTTCTTTCCGACATTCATTATAAAACGAATAAAACCGATATAAAAATTCGTTCGGGTTAAAATGGCATTTGCTACTTAATCCGGCTTCACATTTTTATATTTTTGTGCCCATCCAAAATCGGACATCAAAATCATAATTTTATTCTTCGCTAACTAATATCTACTCTATAACATGTAAATTTTATTCATTCCATATATATGTTAAATTTTTTATTTTTAACGAACAAATATTTATTTCATTACATGTAAATTTTGTACATTTCATATCCATGTTATAAAAAGAATATTTTTAATGAACAAACATTATTTCAAGACATGTAAATTTTAATCGTTCTTGCATATACATGTTGTAAGTAATATTTTTAATGAACAAAAATATATTTCAAGACATGTAAATTTTATTCACTTCACATACATGTCAAAAATAATATTTTTATCTAACAAACATAAAATTCAGCATATGATTATTTTTATTGCCTCATTAACATGTTAAAGATAATATCTTTATTTAACAAAGATATATTCCAACATATGATTATTTTTATTCCCTCATTAACATGTTAAAGATAATATTTTTGTTTAACAAAGATATATTCCGATATATGATTATTTTTATTGCCTCATTAACATGTTAAAGATTATATTTTTATTTAACAAAAATGTAAATTAACATATGATCTTTTTAATACTTCACTAACATGTTAAAGACGACATTTTTATTTAACAAAAACATAATTCAACAAATGATTATTTTATTCCCATTAACATGTTAAAGACGACATTTTTATGTAAATTATCATATGACTCTTTTATTGGTTCATACATACAATAAAAATGTGATCTTCATTGTTAAAATATTTTATTTCAAACATGAACGTTTTTGGTGATTCATACATACAATAAAAATGTGATTTTTATTTTTCAAACATTTTATTTCAAACATGAACATTTTTGGTGATTCATACATATAATAAAAATGTGATCTTTATTGTTAAAATATTTTATTTCAAACATGAACATTTTTAGTGATCATACATACAATAAAAATGTGATTTTTATTGTTGAAACATTTTATTTCAAACATGAATCTTTTTTAGTGATTACAATAAAAATGTGATCTTTATTGTTAATATATTTTATTTCAAACATGAATATTTTTATATGAAATATACATTATTTAAAAATATTCTTTATTTCTGAATCGGAATGCGACTCAATCAATTACCATATAATTTCAGTTATATGGATTTCATACATCACATATTTTCAACAATAATGATAGATAATCATTGTCAATTTACATCCAGAGTGAAATTTACAACCGTGTGGGCATTAAAATAAATAAATAATGCTCATCGCAGACTGTCAATCTATCAATTGACGTACAACTAAATATTGGGACTAGTGTATGTCAAATATCATCCCAGTACACGTGTGGAGTTTTCAAACAACAACAAATTATTTAAATAAATCGTTGGTTAATAAATTTAACCGATTCTAATTCGGTTTGAATTATTTCCTATTTAACCAATTTTCACTATTCAAATTATAAATGGATATTTATAATTTAATTTCCCTATCACATTAATATTAACATTATTTCTAATATGTTAAACATTTCAACATCACAAACAACACACAGTAAAGTCACTTTAAATTGTCCATGGTCTGTGGACGAGGGAGGTGATCTAACAGGCACCGTATACAATTTATAACGATAAGACTGATAAAATCTACACTGGCAACTCTATGTGCTTTTATATATGAATACCATAACATGATAAAATAATTTCAGTGAGAAGGAGTTCTCACCTTTAGTTTCCACTCCGTCGGTCTTTAATTAAATGGTTTGGATTTGGATTTGTTTCCAGTGCGTAGTGTTCTTCACCATGATTCCAACGCAATCTGTTTCATGTAGTCTATATTAAAAATCACGTACTTTTAATAACGCTATTTCTATTTAAAAATCACATTTTTAAATCAATGCTATTTATTTAAAAAAAAAATCATATTTTTAAATCAAAGCTATTTATTTTTAAAAATCATATCTTTAAATCAAAGCTATTTATTTTTAAAAATCATATCTTTAAAACAAAGTTATCTAGATAAAAATTACATTTTTAAACTATGTTATTATATATACAAACTGATTTTACACTATGTTATTTATATTTTAAAATGTGTTATTTCTATTTTTAAAACAATTCAATTTATATTTTAAAAACAATGTGATTTTATTTTAAAAGAACAATGCGATTTTTTTATTTTTAAAAACAATGCATATTTATTTTTATTCAAATCAGAATTTTAAACATTGCACTATCATTATATAAACTCAGAGGTTAAATAAATTAATTTGGCCTAGTTAACCACTACCATTGATTCTCTGATCTAAGGGCCACTGTTTTTCGCCTTCATCGTCTTCAGTAATGAATTGCTCCAGGTTTAATGAAAACTCGTCGATCCCCCTTCTGTAGAAAATACGAACCCAACCCCGCCCAGAAATAACCACCACACACAGACCGTTTCAGGCACCTGACCATCCATCAGAAAACGCCACGACATCGGGCATCTTGCCTTCCCTCTCCACCTTGAGTGGCGGCCCATTCGAGCCTCTACTGAGCTTGGAAACCCGCCACTAAATTTGGCGGTTACAACTCTCTAATTGAGCTTGACACCACACGATAATAGATCATACCCTTATCACTTCGAAGCCCTCTGAAATCTCTTTAATTTTTGTTTAATGAGTTGGTGATAATTTTTCAAGGATCGAAAATAATTGAGGATTGAATTTCGAATAAACGTGGCCATTGGTTTGGAAATGACGGCGGCAGAAAGATGAATAGGAAACTAGGGTTTTGCGTGAAGAATGGATATATATATAATATTTAATTAATAATATTTAATTTCTAATTTACTTGTTTTATGTCACAAACTCCAAATTAAACCCAACGACCGTCGCCTCTAACTAAATACTCTCATTCTGGACACAATGGGATATGTTTCGTAAGCCAATTCAATTGTTTCGGTCAGTTTTTATCAAAATTAAAATATAAATCCTTATATATTGAATTTAAACATACATTTTAATTTACTGGAGCCATATGCTAACTCCAAAAATTACAGATAAATCTAGCTATGTTTTGACGATACGGTCTTAACAAAACTAATTTCATCGAATTTGGAGACCGTTTGAAAAATGGCCATTTTCTGGTCGATCCAATTCAACAGAAATTGACAAAACACATTTTCTTTTGCCACGCTCACATATTAATTCCAAAAATTATGAAAATTGGAATTTAGAAATAATTTAGCATTCCAGATCCAACAAAAGTGGTTTCATCAAAAACGGAGTTCGTTTGCAAGATGACTTTTTTTAAGGGCTATATATTATATTAAAAAATATATAAATTCCATAGTGACTGTTTTGAATTTTAATCTGGACATAACTTTCAACTCCCGTTATGAAATCTGGATTTTTCACATTCGTTAGAAAGATATAATTAAACAGATTCTAATATTTCTGGTTTCGTCCAATTCTGATTTAAAATGAATTCTGTATATTAAATTGAAATTAGAAATCGAATTTTCAAACTATCGCGCCATTTCAGGCTCGTTTTATAATTAAAATAATTTTATTCATTCTAACTTCTATTTAAATAAATTTTTAGTCGTTATTATTTAAAATAAATCATTTTAAATATCCAAAATCCATTAAAACAGCTAAAATAAAAAAGTTTAAATTGGTTCTGAAAATCCGGGTTGTTACAATCTCCCCCACTTAAAATCTTTTCGTCCTCGAAAAGGAACGGAGCTGAAAATTGTTTAACTAACCAACTCAACTTTCATTCTGGCTTTCAATCTTCAACTTTTTAGTTTCTAAGAATTTTCTAATTTTTCAAAAATTTGGCTAACACCCTAAATTTTTGAAAAAATTCGCCATAACCTTCTTTGTACGGGTTGATATTTAAAACCGCAACTTGCCTCACAGGGGCCTCGTCAATCCAAAAGAAAAAGCCAATCGGCTCATAAAATCATCAAACCCTAATAAATACAGTAAATATGCACCTATTTGTTGAGCAGACAATTTTATTCCTCTTCTTATCTTCCATGCTATGACCTGTTCAACATATACATATACATATATGTTATTGCAATCAACTTTCAATTCAGTCCAATATTTGCCTCAGTTTGGCTAAATTTAACTTTCATTCACATATTGGTTTCAACAATTTTATTATTTAAACTAATAATCAAACAACACAACCAGCAATCAGTTAGTTGATTATATTTTCAAACATATACTTTTATACATATACAAAAATCATATTTTCAGTGTCAAATCACAACAATGAATTCTAGCTATGTTTTGGTTCTCACACCAGTCAACTGGAAATATATAGATATCCCACTTTCGGCACTCGAAAATAAATGCTGATAATGTTGCAGCATTATCAGAATTATCCCCGGGAGACTAGAGTGTGATTCTATATCTACCCAGTATATTTGAGGCTTTGTATACACGTTTGTATGGCGTATATGCAAATCTTCATATACTCAATTGTCCAAATTTAATATAAAATAAAATACTAAAATACGTATAATAGGGTTTAAATTTTCAAAACAAAATTTGTCTTCATTTTTATTTTAAAAATAACACTCTTCACCCTCGTTCTAGGATACTGCTAATCCTATCTCTAACGAGTCATTCTTATTGGATATTACTCATTCAATCCCTGATGAATTCTTTCGTTTGGTTCTAATGTGTCTTATTCTCGAGGCTCTGTAAACCAAAGCACTGATACCACGCTAAAACGACCTAAACTTCCACTTGCGGGAAAGCCCAGATTGAGTTGAGAGCACGATGCATCAGAACACAAACAATATAACATTTCATTGCTATTACAATAATTTTCATCAGAGTACAAGAATATTCCAGAGTATGAATAAATATTACACATTGGAAATACAATATCAGAGATTTAATAAATTACATCTGTGGAAAATATAATACAACATATAGCGGAGAATAACAACTGACACAACTGAAAGAGATACACGGATACAAAGCTTTCCGAATATAGCTCCAGCTGTAATCCAGGATCCTGTGAAAAGAAATATGCATAACCAAAACTACTGACTGCCTGTGTGGAAAATATGGGCACCCAAAGTTTAGGTAGAAACAATAAACTCCAAGTTAGTCATGGGACTGGTGTGGGAACTAAAACAGTTACTAATCTTTATTTTAAAAGTAGGGAAATCATGGGACCACGCCGTATAACACGGAACGGGTTTACTCGACATGAATCTTTGTTTAAAATAAAACAACGCAATGCTTTTTGAAAAAATGAAGCTATTATAAGACTCAGGTCCCATCACACAAAGCAACGTAAGCCGGAGGATAGAGTTTCCTTTATAATAGCCAAATATGCTTGATACGTATAAAACAAAATTATTTTTATATTATAAGTGCATAGTGTTTAAAAACAACTTCAAATATAAATGTATCAATCATAGACAACATGGGTACCATATATCGTGTCGCCATACTAGTTCTACAATCAAAACCGCATGATGTCGTATTAGAAGTTGGATTTCCATCATGAACCAAGGCAAGGGATCGTCCTTACCGAATTCGAGACAATCTAGCCCATGTTCCAGGATCAGTTGCAACTGCACCTTGGATCTTCAGGGTCGGTCCACGCTTACTTTAGTGGATTGATAATTCCTGAACAATACGTTTTCCTGCCCTATGGGGCATAAAATCTGAGCCACTAGGGACTCAATATCTGAGGCGCCTCATTCCATCATCCACATAAGTAAAATGTCTGGGCACCATACCATGACACCACTCCTAGCTAGAAAGAAACACATGCACTCCCTGTAGTCCTCTCCCATTTCTGGTTCATATCGGGGTGTGAGGCTCGCGAAGTATCGCTATACACAAAGCTATGCTAACTAAAGATGTGCTTTGATCATCATCCACAAGACCTTGCTTTTGAACAAAAGCCTTGATCATTTGCATCTTGGCATGCCACACTGACAATTCACGCCATGCAACTGATGTCTATCAATATATAACCTCTAAGTTCGTATGTCTTAGAGAAGGGTGTTAAGCAAGAGAATAAACTCTCCGGCACCAAATAGATATATATTTAATAGAAATCAATTAGTATAGAATAAAATCCAATGTAAGAAACACATCCATTTACAAGTCCGTTCTGGGTCTGAACGAAATCGAAGGCACCTTATTCCTTCTCCCATATGTCCAATACAGGAGAGAGGTCCTCGCATATCCGTCGATCTCCAAGTACGTCTGAACGATCACCACTTATTACCTTGTCTTGGGTGTACAGTCCAATCAAGACATCAGTAATCACCCAAATGTTGTGAAGAACCCCGGTTTTCAACCACTGTCTTCATCGCCGACTTTTAGTCATCGTAGTAATTATTCAAAATGGGTTAAACCCTGTCTTTACGAATAACTCACGTATTTTATAATCAAGTGCTATAAAAACACATCATACGCCTCATTCTAATTCAGAATATTCTTATATTCAAATATTCACATCTTTAGGGAAAGGTTCCCATTAATTTTATCAAAGATAAATTCTTTTAAATTTATTCTTTAATCTTCCTTGGTACATCAATTTCAAAAGATTTTATTAACTAGTCGGGATTATCGGACCTTACCGCAATAATCATTTATTATTTTCCAATCCCAACCTTTTCATCCCATGGAGAAAAACTGGTAGCACTCCATATCTAACACCCACTGTGTTCTGGGTAAAATTAATTACCCTTTCTCGTTCAATTCTAATTAAAGATTTAACTATCGCCTGGAGTAAAACTGGGGGTACTCCATTCTCGATCATTTCAAGAATTCGATAAATTTAATTATCTCATTTTAATCTAATTAAAGATTCATTAAAACTCCAGTTTGGTTTTAATCTCAAAAATCCTTACTTAATGATTATTCAACTTTAGGAAAATAAATTCAATCTTTAATCGGGTTAAAGAACCAATGTCAATTAAAACACAGCTCACGACAAACCCAAAATCATCTTCCATTAAATATGGAATCTTCATAGAAATCAGATCAATATATAATCGATATAAATTTCTGTATTAGACTAATAATATAAATGGAATAACGACAAAGCCTTTTAAATTCCATGTATAGTAACAGTCTTCTTTTACAGAAGCACATCTCGATTATTATTAAATCGAATTCCATTTAATTCCAATTTCTTTTATTAAATTGAAAAATTTTACTTTGGAAAATTTCCATTTAAATTTTAACAAAAGATTTATAAATTTCAAGTTATGTTTTCACTGTTAATCGGGTTAAAGAACGAATGTCGTTAAAAACACAGTTCACGATAAACCCAATTCACATTTCATATTATTCCAATTACTAAATATAATTGGAAACTATAATAATCTTAATTAAAAGATTTATTCCTTTCCCACGGGGTTTAAGAACAATGTTTTTTAAGACACCATTCACAAAAAACCCAAAATCCAATTCTTTTATCCAATTCCAATTAAATATTAATTAATTGGAAAACTTCACTAAATCTTAATTAAAAGATTTATTCTTTTCTCAACTGGGTTTAAGAATAGTGTTATTTAAGACACCGTTCACGACAAACCCAAAATCCAATTTGATATTAAATTAAAGGCTTTGAATAGAATTATATCAGCTTATATTCAATATCAAATTCTGAAATCAACAAATATTTTATTGGGAATAACGATATAAATATATCTTCCAAATTCCTCAACAATACCCGTATAATAACGGAATCCAATATCGAAATATCCCGAAGATAATTTCCATTTAAATTCGTTCCAATTTATATATTGGAAAATTCTGGTAATTTTTAAACCATTTACAAATCCAATTTATTTATTTAAAAACGTTGGATTATTATATTAGTTAATACTCGTTCATTTCGATAAAAATATATTTTTATCTTTTCATAACTGGAATTTTAAATCCAAAATCTTTCCAAATCATTTATTATGATTTTACATAATTTTTCCATATTTTTAACAATTTTATTAAGCCCTTATAGTGGGTTTCCCATAACGGCCACCGAACTGCATTCATAGCGACCTTTTCTGAAATTGATTTAGACATATTCCAAATGTAACCGTTAGATTTCAAATCTCATATATTCATTGGAAAGCTCTTTCCGATACGAACCCAACGGTTCTAGTTTTAGGAGAATCCGACGGTCGGATCTCCGGTTACATCAATTTGAAGTTAATGGTAGAAATTAACGAACGGTCGCTATGCGACGCGTTCTATTCAAGCCATTATATATATATTGTTGATCTCCATTTAAAACGTATTTTATAAAATATTTATAAATTCATTTTAAAACGATTCCAACTTCGTTTTCAATTTTAAATCAAAATTGAATATTCCATATCTTTATCATATTAAAATGATAATATTTTCAAAATATTAGATTTTGAAATCACTTCTTTCCGATATTCATTATAAAATGAATTAAACCGATATAAAAATATGTTCGGGTTAAAATGGCGTTTGCTACTTAACTCGACTTCACATTTTTATATTTTTGTGCCCATCCAAAGTCGGACATCAAAATCATAATTTTATTCTTTACTAACTAATATCTACTCCTTAGCATGTAAATTTTATTCATTCCATATATACGTTAAAAAATTTATTTTTAACGAACAAATATTTATTTCATTACATGTAAATTTTGTACACTTCATATCCATGTTACAAAAAGAATATTTTTAATGAACAAACATATATTTCAAGACACGTAAATTTTAATGGTTCTTATATATACATGTTGAAAGTGATATTTTTAATGAAAAAAATATATATTTCAAGATATCTAAATTTTATTCACTTTACATACATGTTAAAAATAATATTTTTATCTAAAAAACATATAATTCAACATATGATTATTTTTATTGCCTCGTTAACATGTTAAAGATAATATTTTTATTTAACAAAGATATATTCCAACATATGATTATTTTTATTACCTCATTAACATGTTAAAGATAATATTTTTATTTAATAAAGATATATTCCAACATATGATTATTTTTACTGCCTCATTAACATGTTAAACGTAATATTTTCATTTAATAAAAATCTAAATTAACATATGACTCTTTTTAATACTTCACTAACATGTTAAAGACGACATTTTTATTTAAAAAACATAATTCAATAAATGATTATTTTATTTTCATTAACATGTTAAAGATGACATTTTTATGTAAATTAACATATGACTCTTTTATTAGTTCATACATACAATGAAAATGTGATCTTTATTGTTATAATATTTTATTTCAAAAATGAACATTTTTGGTGATTCATACATATAATAAAAATATGATTTTTATTGTTGAAACATTTTATTTCAAACATGAACATTTTTGGTGATTCATACATATAATAAAAATGTGATCTTTATTGTTAAAATCTTTTATTTCAAACATGAACATTTTTGGTGATTCATACATACAATAAAAATGTGATTTTTATTTTTGAAACATTTTGTTTCAAACATGAATCTCTTTTAGTGATTCCTACATACATTAAAAATGTGATCTTTATTATTAAAATATTTTATTTCAAACTTGAATCTTTTTAGATGAAATATACATTATTTTAAAATATACTTTATTTTTGAATTGGAATGCGACTCAATCAATTACCATATAGTTTCAGTTATATGGATTTCATACATCACATGTATTCAATAATAATGATAGATAATCATTAAACAGCCCATTCACATCCAAAGTGAAATTTTACAACCGTGTGAGCATCAAAATAAATAAATAACGCTCATCCTAGACTGTCAATCCATCGATTGACATACAACTAGATATTGGGACTAGTGTATGTCAAATATCATCCAAATACACGTGTGGGATTTTCAAACAACAACAGTTTATTTAAATAAATCATTGGTTAATAAATTTAACCGATTCTAATTCGGTTTGAATTATTTTCTATTTAACCAATTTTCACTATTCAAATTATAAATGGATATTTATAATTTAATTCCACTATCACATTAATATTAACATTATTTTAATGTGCTAAACATTTCAACATAGCAAACAACACACAATATAGTCAATTTAAATCGTCCATGGTCTGTGGACGAGGGAGGTGATCTAACAGGCACCGTATACAATTTATAACGATTAAACTGATAAAAATCTACACTGGCAATTCTATGTCCTTTTATATATGAATACCATAACGTGATAAAATAATTTCAGTGAGAAGGAGTTCTTACCTTTGGTTTCCACTCCGTCGGTCTTTAATTAAACGGTTTGGATTTGGATTTGTTTCCAGTGCATAGTGTTCTTCACCATGATTCCAACGTAATCTGTTTCACGCAGTTTATATTAAAAATCACATTTTAATAACGCTATTTCTATTTAAAAATCACATTTTTAAATCAATGCTATTTATTTATAAAAATCATATTTTTAAATCAAAGCTATTTATTTTTAAAAATCATATCTTTCAATCAAAGCTATTTATTTTTAAAAATCATATCTTTAAAACAAAGTTATCTAGATAAAAATTACATTTTTAAACTATGTTATTATATATAAAAACTGATTTTAAACTATGTTATTTATATTTTTGAATGTGCTATTTTTATTTTTAAAACAATTCAATTTATATTTTAAAAACAATGCGATTTTATTTTAAAAAACAATGCGATTTTATTTATTTTTGAAAACAATGCATATTTATTTTTATTCAAATGAAAATTTTAAACATTGCTCAATCATTATATAAATAATTTCAGAGATTAAATTAATTTAGCCTAATTAACCACTATCGTTGATTCTCTAATCCAAGGGCCACTGTTTTTCTCCTTCATCGTCTTCAATTCTGAATTGCTCCAGGTTTAATGAAAACCCGTCGATCCCCCTTCTATAGAAAATATGAGCCCAACCCCACCCAAAAATGACCACCACGCACACCGTTTTAGGCGCCTGACCACCCATCAGAAAACGCCACGACATCGGGCATCTCGCCTTCCCTCTCCGCCTTGAGTGGCGGCCATTCGAGCCTCTACTGAGCTTAGAAACCCGCCACTAACGTTGGCGGTTACAACTCTAAAATAGAACTTGACACCACATGATAATAGATCATACCCTTATCATTTCGAAGCCCTCTGAAATCTCTTTAATTTTTGTTTAATGAGTTGGTGATAATTTTTCAAGGATCGAAAATAATTGAGGATTGAATTTCGAACAAACGTGGCCATTGGTTTGGAAATGACGGCGGCAGAAAGATGAATAGGATACTAGGGTTTTGCATGAAGAACGGATATATATATATATAATATATTTAATAATATTTTAATATTTAATTCGTAATTTACTTGTTTTTTGTCACAAAATCCAAATTAAACCCGACAACCGTCGCCCCCAACTAAATATCCCCATTCCGGACATAATGAGATATGTTTCGTAAGCCAATTCGACTGTTTCGATCATTTTTTATCAAAATTAAAATATAAATCCTTATATATTGAATTTAAACATGCATTTTAATTTACCGGAGCTGCATATTGACTCCAAAAATTACAGATAAATAAATCTATCTATGTTTTGACGATACGGTCCTAACAAAACTAATTTCGTCAAATTTGGAGACCGTTTGAAAAATGGCCATTTTCTGGTCGATCCAATTCAATAGAAATTGACAAAACACGTTTTCTTTTGCCACACTCACATATTAATTCCAAAAATTATGAAAATTGGAATTTAGCACTAATTTAACATTCCGGATCCAAGGAAAGTGGTTTCATCGAAAACGGAGGTCATTTGCAAAATGGCTATTTTTAAGGGCTATATATTATATTTAAAATATATAAATTCCATAGCGACTATTCTGAATTTTAATTTGGACATAACTTTCGATTCCCGCTATGAAATCTGGATTTTTCACATTCGTTAGAAAGATATAATTAAACGAATTCAAATATTTCTGGTTTCGTCCAATTCTGATTTAAAATGAATTATGTATATTAAATTGAAATTACAAATTGAATTTTCCAACTACCACACCGTTTCGGTCTCGTTTTATAATTAAAATAAATTTATTCATTATAACTTCGATTTAAATAAATTTTTAGTCGTTATTATTTAAAATAAGTCATTTTAAATATCCAAAATCCATTAAAATAGCTAAAATAAAGAGTTTAAATTGGTTTTGAAAATCCGGATTGTTACACCTGAGCATAAATAGGTCATTACCTATTGGAATTGAGCACATAATCACATGAAAACACGTGAAGTCATGTGTGATACATTGGATATTTTCCTCATGAAGTTCATGATTACATATATGTTTATGAAAGTATGTTAATACATGGATGTATACATGTATGTGAATACGATCAAATGCGCATGTTTTTTTTATGGATCGGTATCAACTCGGATCTTTAGATATTTCTGAACTCGTTAGTAGCGCATGAAGTAACCCCTTCGTATATAAGTCATTTCTCCTCCTTCCTCTTCTTCACTTTCACACTTCATAAGAGCTAACCCTACTCCTCTCATCCCCCTCACCGAGAAAATTGAACCTAACACTGAGTAAAGCTTCTCTACTTCCCCCTGTCATCTCAACCAACAACCATCCCCTTCGTTTCATAATTAACAACATCTCATGACGTTTTACAGGTGCCTTCCCTCCTTTTACGTTGGCGATTAGATTCACATCGAGATCGTGGATTTGGAAAGATTGAGGGTAGAGGTGCGGTGTTAGAAGAGATGAGTTCTTTGTAGCTTAGATCGGGATTCAGAGTGTTTGTTGGTGAAGATGAAGGCGAGGACATGTTATTTGCAAGGGTCAGATGGAAGAAGGAGGAAGAAAGTAGAGAGGTTAGCTTAAGATGGTGTGAGAGTTTAGGTCAGCCACTTGGAACCACAGTAGGGTTTGCGGTAAGAAGAGAAGAGGAAATGAGGGTGCCAGATTGGCCTTGATTGTGGAGACTAGAAAATGAGGAGTCGGACGACAAGATGATCATGCGAGATGGAAAATATTCAAGGTATAGATCTACGATCCCTATGTAGGCTTTTTTTTATCATTCTCAGTATGATCGTGATATGATGAATATACATAGGACCTTGCACATTTGAAATGACATTTGATTATGGACATGCACTTTAGATTAGAGCACATACCTTGGACATTTGAACATATGACAAAGAACATGAAATTTCAAATGTCGATATCCATCCTGAAACCTGATGAAATTCTACGATCACTAATTTGAAAGCTAGTGAGATGGTAATGCGATGATGGTCATTCCAGTTGAAAATTGAATCTGGTCATCATATACAGTTGAATTTTTTAATTGTATATACACGCACAACAATGCACATATTGCGCTATTTGCACCAAGCACAAGGGAATATAGGTTAACCTTATTAACAACAATTGTCTAATGAGTATAGCAGCTAATGGGGACAAGATGCCTTACTATTGAATCTAAGAGAATTGAAGAGACTTCCTCATCAAGTCAGTCTCATAGTGTTTCAGATATTAGGTCGAGTTTAGCAACAACTTCAGAAAGATCTATCCTGATTCATCAGATGATACAACCCCAAGAGACTTAGTAAGTTCAAAAGGGCCTTTAAGAGGTCAAATTGGTAGAAACAAAAGTTAAACCTCCAGCTCTAAACACATTAGAGGAAGCACTATCTAGGAGGAGCTGGTCGTGTCGAGTATCGAAGAACCGATGAGAAGGAGAATATGCACTAAGCACAACATTCCGTCTGAGGACATGCGGGCACCAGGTCGGGAAGACAAGGCTCATATTCCCTCAGAAGGATACACCACTTTCAATAGATACATGTGTTCACTGGGATGTAACCCATCGTTAAACTTGTTTATCAATGAAATTTTACGCTGTATGAGATTGGCCCTCATGCAGCTGCACCCTAACAACTATGCATTTTTATTGGAAACATACATGTTATTCATAAAAAATCCATACCATGTGCCAACGAAGGAGGATATTCATTACATCTTCAATTTTAAGCGATGGAGGACTGCATCTTTTTTAATTTTCTTGGAAGCATCACTCAACAATCACATTTCCTTGGGACATGGAACAATTCGATAATTTAAACACAACTGGTTCCACTTGCATTGTCCTCTTCAAATTGTAAGAAGTTGGATTGAAGGACATAAGTGTTATTTTTCACTTACATGGGAGGTTTCACATCAATTGAGCCACAAACTCTAATTTAATGCAACGTTTGAATTATGCAGGCAATCCTCTGAGATTTATCAATTAAGAGTATATGAATAGAGTGGCTACTCGTCATTTATCCGATATTTTGAGATATAATATTTTATTTTGATGCTCTTCTACAAGCTACCTTCGTATTAGATGACGATCAGGCGATCGATCGCAATGGTGTTGAGGATGTCGCAGCTGGTATAGAAGGAGGGAAGGACGAAGAAGGTAGTGATGATGTTCACCCTGTCATGCTCCTAGTTATAGAACTAGAACCGGAAGGGAGTCAGGATGACATCGGATGTGGATAGGTGACCGGTAGTTGTGAAGCTAGATAAAAGGAAGATGTAACACCTACTCCTCGGCTCTCCCAGTGGCTAAGATTAAAAAGGAGCAAGCCTTTAAGTTTGGGTCTCCCACTTCTACCGTTGAAGGGAAAAACATGCATTATTTTGAAGAGATATTTAAGGAACTTGACAACATCCTGCTTGAAACTTCAATATTTAACTTTGAAAATGTTAATGTAGATAGCTTCTTTCTAAGCTCTAAGGGATTAGCAGTTTCGATGAGCATCAAGGAGATCACTCCTTCAAGTAACTTAAAAACTGGTCCATTGGGGGGCACTAGGACACATATACAACACAAATGTTGCATGACACGACACTTATTTGCATGATAAATAGTAAATTCTGATTTGAGTCTTTTCCATTGTGCATGTAAGATAGGAAAAGAAAAAAAGCAACTACCTCAATGAAATTGCGGTAGTGCCCCCAAATGCTTTGAGCGTCGTATATACTTAGACTAGGACAACACTAGAAACAAGGCAACAAGAAAAAGGAGCGTCGTGATTCTAACATTGAGCGTCTCCCTCGGTCGAGTTCTCCTCTTCCTAAAGAGCATGATAGACCTTCCAACTATCACAAGGAGTCTACAGGTACAAAGCAGTCTATAGTATCTCTACTGGTTCCTCCCATGATTCCTCTACCGTTAGTGCAGTTTGGTCATAGTCGTTTTGGGGAAGTGGCACATACTTCAAAGAAACTTTATCATTCCGTGAGGTTGAAGAAGAAGACTCAAGAAATATAAAGTAAAAAGTATTGATGTTCCAATCTGTATATGTTAATAATATTTTGATATTCCAATGAATATTTAAAATATTAAGTATTGATTAACAATCAATATTCAAGCGAAAATATATTTTCACTATAAAGTGTTAAGTTGCTTTAACTAGATAATTAATAATATGTGAATTTGTGTTTGGAAAAGGTAAGTTATCAAAATTATAAAATAAAATAAAAATTATTTTTAAAAACCATGTTTGTAAATCTTATCATATATGTCTATGTGAAAAATTATGTGTGTTAGAATAATTTAATGATATAAATGCAATAAATTGGTGAATTATTGTAAATAATGAATTTTATCTCAAAATATATCTATAAATTTAAGTATGTTGTAAATATTGGTTGGAGTAAGAATTTAAGTGTGTTAAATTGTCTGAGTAAGAATTTATGTGTGTTTTAACAAAAGAACTTAATTTATACAAGTTGAACTTAAAATGTAAGTTGTGTATCAAGATGAAAAATGTTCGACTAATTGTAAAATATGGATTTTGTGTAAAATATGATAAAATAATATTAAAAAAGAGTTAGAAAGATTTTAAAATGTTTTTGAAAAATTCTACAAAAATCTGAGATGTAAAATGGTGAGTTTGATTAATTATTGTGTAAAACTTTGTTTTTGTTAAAATGTGAACTTTGTTATGTGTAAAGTTTAAAAATGTTGTTTGAAAAGGGGTTAAGTGTTTAATATGAACAAATACATTTAAAAACAATTACAAGAGAATTAAATGGCATTATCCTTGTAATGGAAAATTATTTGTGTTAAAATTTGCAAAATATGGAGAAAAGACGGTCAAATTGTGATAATAGCTTGCAAATAGACGTAATCTAGTTTGTATTCCTTAATTGGATCTAATCCTATAACAAACCAAAATTTAATACGAAATGGTTAATAAATAAATTAACAAACTAAAATATAAGTTATAAAACAATATGGAATTTAGCTACGGGGTTTGCGCCATTGTGTCCGTTATGATTTTCTGGTTCAGATAGATATTTGATTGCATAAAAAGGATTTAAAACGAAGAAGTTACGGAAAATATAAGTTAGAAATTCAAATTTAAGATTTAATATAAACAAACAAACACACACACATACATATATATGTATTAATAACATTTCCACTTTGACAATCCAGTCCCCGACCAGGTTGACCCAGGCCATACATGGGTCGACCCTTGTGTTGATACACCCGAATGATGGGTCGACCAAGTAAAACAAGCCAGACAGGATTTTGTGCCTAAAAAAAAAACAAGGATCGGTCGTATTTTTATTCTAGGGTTTTACGGCTATGTGCATGGTTGAGAATTATTGATATGACAAATCTAGATTGACCCAAAGATAGAGCGATTCAGATTGAAAACCTAATATCTGATGGCTGAGGGTCTTATATTCCAAATATAAATAAACCTCCACTCCTCCCCTATTCCTCACAACTCTTCCCTTCTCCCCTATGCCATTCAAATATTCTTTCAGAAAATAATGGAGTTTTGAATTGAAACACTTTTATACGATTTATGTATATAATTCTGGAGGGGCTGTTTACACATGTATTTTTGAGGATTGTTTACGTATGTTCTCGAGTTCTACCGAGGACATATAGGAAGCAATTATCGGTGAGATTATCGTGATTATTCAAATTTCTGGTAAGTTAAAGTAAAAATTTGTACAATGGTAACTGTAGATGTTTTCAAATCTGAATTATTTACAGTTTATTGTTAGATTTGAATTATTACAATTTATTTTCAGATTCAAATTGTTTATGGTTTACTTACTGATTCAGTTTTCTCCTGTTTCTTTTCTGTAAGTATTTCTATCTATTTCTACATTTTCTTTTTAGTTAATATTCAGATTTATGTAAATTGTTACGTTCAGGTTTCTTTTCCCTTTTCTATTTTCTAGTTTTGCAGTTTTTTTGTTATTCCCAAATATTCCTTAAAGGTACATGAATACAATTGAATTAGGCACAGATCTGTATGCCTAATAGCCTACGACAGATTATTGTTCTTTTCGGCACTTGGTTGGGGGGTAAATTCAATTGATTTGGAATAATTGAATTGGGGATAAATTGGATATATTGAAAGCTGTAACTAAAAAGGGAATAATTGGATTAAATCTGACTTGGATTGTATAAATGCCCATGGAACAAATTACAATAGAAATTGGACTGTAATTATTATTTTCATAAATATGATAACTGGAAAATCATAATAAACATATATGGTTTATTTTCGAATTAAAATATGATAGGGAATAATTGAAAGGATGATTAAGCTTTAATTGGAACATACTGACTTAAAAGAGTTAAGTTACGAGCATAAAGCTTTAATATGAACACATTGACTTAAAATAGTTAAGTTGTGAGCCAAAGGCTTTAATATGGACTTACTGACTTAAGTTACGAGCAAGTAGGATTTAATATGAAAATATTGACTTAAGTTACGAGCAACTAAGCTTTAATATGGACATATTGATATACAAGGGGGTAAATTACGAGCCTAAAATTTCATTGGTCTATGGGCGGTCAAATCAAGCTGGGATTTGGACCGAACATTTTTTTTCATTGGGATCCATTCCATGCAGCATACCCTTGTTATCATTTACAGCCTCAAGTAGGAGGCGAGGGCACGCACCATGCTTTGTTGCGGTTGTAAGTTGGTCCAAATAGTGGTGGGTATGGGTGCGTTCCGGCGGATCATTGTGCATGCATTGGTCCGACGAGCGAAAATAAGACACTGTGAGACCTATGGGTAAGTTTATATTTTTTTACTGATAGGCTAGGGCCTGATGAACCCAAACCCATAGTAGACATAGATTATTCACACCCTAGTTAGCAGCCGATCGATGGGTAGTAATGAGAAATTTCTTCCTAATTATTTATATTGTTCCAAATTTGTAAAAGCGCAAAACGGTCATCATTATCAAATCTGATGAATGAGCACAGTTAATCATTTATGTCATTTCGGTTATCTACATTACTATTTGTTCACTTTTAGGTGTACAAAGACACCCACCCTCTTATGGCACTAGAACAACTATTTTATCTATTTTCCTTTGCTTATCAATCGTGCTAGTAATCACAACTACTTACAAGACTTTATGTCTGAACTATTTCTTCTTTTCTTCTTCTCCCCCCAGACTCTCAAGGAGGAAGCACATAGTTTGCACTGCCTAAATGAGTCTATCTTGGAGGATTCCTTTTGAAGATGTATTTCTTTCTGTTTCATTTCCACGGTGTAGTTGTTCTTTTGACTAGTCATGGAATATTAATAATTATGTACTCCGATTTTGTTATATTTTCTGAGATTTGAGACATGATATTCTAAGATAATTTGGTATGGCTAAAATATAGGATTTGACGACGGACTTGAAAAGGCACCTACAGACGCTTTACGCCCAATCATTCCGGATAACGCTTGCATCCTCTGTCTTACCGCGGCTGCTGGCACAGAGTTAGCCGATGCTTATTCCTCAGATACCGTCATTTCTTCTTCTCTAAAAAAAGAAGTTCATGACCCGTGGGCCTTCTACCTCCATGTAAGTGGTTTTATTATTTTAATGTAAATTATCTTCTTCTTCCTCTGTAAGTTTATTTGTTTATGCCTTGTGGAATCTTAGTTTCTGTGATATATTATGTCATTATACCTATAACGCTTCATATGAAAGAGTTTATGCAGTGGTAGGATCATATAATATGGAATATGAATAGGATAATGTGTAGTAAGTAAAAGCGACACCAAGAATTATACTGGTTCGACCTTTGTTCTACGTTCAGTCCCAGACTCCCTTCTATAATTTCACTACTAACAACCCTTACTTCACCCGGAGGAACAAGTTTACAACAGCTGCAACTACCCGAATAACCGAACTGGATTTCTTGCCTCAAATGTTGAAGAGGTCTTTCGACAATACAATAAATTTGTTGACTATTAGTGTTCTTGATAACATGGATATGTAAAATTAATATACACCCTTCCTATAATCTTTCCATGGTGATAATAATGTAGTTCGTGAAAGAATATGGGAGATTAAGAATGATTCGTAGTTACATAACGCAGAAATAGAGTGTGCTTGCAAGTATGATTGCAATAGATTAGATAGAAAGAATTAGAATGAAAATCGGTGAAGAAAACATTTGTTTGAACTCCTATTTATAACAGTCAAATAGTTGCAATCATTCGTGAGGAGATCCAAAGAAGAGATATAAATTAGAAGTTGTGACTCCCCATTGAATAGTTGCATCTATTCGTATTCAGATATATGAATTGAAAATTCAGATTCTATTTTCAGTAAAAAATTCAAACAACAAAGAAATAGGATGCTTCGGGGCATAAACAAACATCTGAAATTTTTGACTTAGATGTCTGAATATTATGTGAAAATTAATTTTGTTTCAGCAAACAGACGTCGGAATTGAGGAAGTCAGACATCTGTTTGTTGTAACAGACCTATGCCTTGTGCATGCCATATATAAATTTTTATATATATATATATATATATGCTTGTACGTGTATCACCAAGGAAGATTTTAACAATTATATACTATTACTAACATACTCTAAACATATATAATCTTCCATTTGAGCTCTTGAATCTGTTGTTGAGTTTCTTCCTACAAAACAGAGTTAGTCGATAATAATATATATATATATATATATGTACATGTATAGCTGTCATAATAAAAACGCTATAAAGCGAGATCCAACATTCTCCCCCTTTTTGATAATGACAACTATATATGTAACTCCCTCTATCAATATGCATATATTATCATATATTTCTCCCTCTTTGTTATTGACAAAAAGGAGATACTTATGTAAATAAAACACATGAATATGCACAAACACACAAACAATACACAAATGACATACATGTCATAAGCATAAGTATTCACATGCAGAAATTCATATGTTCATCACCATGGCAAGCACATAATAGAGTTTTTTGCCAAATAGACCGAAGTATCAAAAAGTATTACAAACCATACGAATAAAAGAGTTTGATGCAAAAGATACCATAAAAAACCATACCAAGCTTACCAATTTTCCATAGCCATCATGCTAGGACTAACACTCGTATCACCATCTTCTGGAGCATCATCTCTGGAGCTAGAGTTCGGGGCTTCATTATTGGAGCTAGAAGACCAATTCAATGGAGCCGGATCATGTGCCTGAGAAGATTGAGGTCCGATGCAAGAAATTTTATCCCAAATCTTGTTAAGAAAGCCTTTCAACGGGTCAAACTGTTATTGGTCTTATGCTCAAATCGCTTTAAACCATTGTGAATTTTTGATTGATTACGAGAAAACATACACAATGCTTGCTTAAGTGGAAGATCGAGAGTGACAATTTGAATATCCTCTTCTTCTTCTTCTTTTACAATTTGGCGACGGCGATAAGAAGATGACTCGGCTATTATAGTTCTTGGTTGTGATGTAACTTGTTCTTGCCAAGCTAGAAAGGACATATATTCTAATGTCAAAGGGTGGGGGTCAATATCCATAAGCTTCAAGGTTTTTGGTCCAATCTCTTTGATACTTAAGTTAGGAGTGTCTGGTATTTCAACTTGACTCCCAAGAAGAATACGTGTAATACAGGCTTCGTATTGAATTGTCTTATATTTTTGCTTATACGTAATATCCACCCAATCGTCAAGTATGATTTTCGCCTGATTAATTTTTTAGGTTAGAGTAAAGCCCATATAAAGCTTGAAAATCACATTTGTATAATTTCTCATAACTTCCTTTTCCTGGTTGGATAGTTCAGGCTAAAATGCGATTCAATAGACGTGCTTGAGGATGGAGATGAGTAGACGTAAGATCTTTATATTAACTAAATTGTCGGATATAAACTTGTGCGACACCTCATCTCTCTCATTCATATCAAGTCCTATGGTGTCTATGTCAACTCCTTGCCTAGCACAATGTAAATTTGTTTTAATCGTTGGATGGAAAGGAGAATAATATACCGCAAACCATAAACCACATGCAATCAATTGTATTTATTGGTGCTTGGTAGTCCAAATTCAAATTAGCCAAGAAAATTTTGACAAGCAAGGGGTAAAGTTGGCATTATTAACATTATAATCAACCAAAGACTCGAAATTAAAGTGTCTAGCGTATTGGAGAAGTTGACAATGGGAAAAAGCATCAAATTTAACAAAGGCACCTTTTTTTTGTTTTTTTTGAATTTTTCATAGCTTTGTACCTTTCCTTTGTAATGTCATTCCATAGCCATCTTTGAACTTGATTGTCGAATGGAGGCTCGGGTTCTTGTTGTCTTATACGTTTAGGTCTATTTGCCATTAGATTTGGATGAGAAAAAGTTCGAATTTTGAGTTTTATAGGGCAATAGAGTCTAGAACTTTAGGTAAAAGTAAAAAAGGAAAGTAAATAATGAAGGGTGATGATGAAGAGATGGGTAGATAAAAGTTTGTGTGCCTTTTTAAAAAACGTGTAAGTAGGAAAACATACGTTTGAAAATAAAAACTAGACGTCTGATTTTGATAAAATTTGAACCCGCGCGGAAACAGTTCATTTTGACCCATATTCAGACATCTGTTTTTAGGGATTCAGATGTCTGAATCTGCAATGAAAAATATGTTTAACTCAGCATTCAGATGTCTGTTTTACTTGAAACAGACAGTCTGTTTCCTGGAATTTCTACTACCTTGTCTTCAAAATTTTGAATTATATATATATTATAAGTGTTTTTTGTTATTTTGTTTTTATACCTTTTAAATTCAAAATTATTATTTTATTAATACAAAAATTATTGTTGATACATTGAACAATATAAATAAACAATATTAATTCTTCGGAGAAGGCGTCTTCGTAGGTGTTGATCCTTTACGTCCCTCATTTTTTATGTATTTTATGTCCCAAGTATTTGGACTATAGTGAGGTATTTGAGGGGAAGTGTAATAACCTGGAAATCTGAGCCAATTTAAAATTTTTATTTTGGCAATTTTAATGAATTTTGATTATTTAAAATGAATTATTTTTAATAATATCGACGAGAAATTTATTTTGAATAGAATAGAACATATAGATTTATATAGAGCGTCGTTAGAATATAAATATTTATTTTAATTATAAAAGAAAATAAAAATGGCGCGGTAGTTTGAAATTTCGATTTCAAATTTCAAATGAATGTACAGGATTCAAAAGAAACCGGATTTTGGTGAAACCAAAAATATTAGAATCTAATTGAGAATATCTTTCCAACGAATCCGAAAAATCAAAATTTCATAGCAGGGATAAAAAGTTATGCCCAGCTGAAAATTCAGAATAGTCGTTATGGAATTCTGGCCCTTAAAAATGGAAATTTTGCAAACAGCCCCGGTTTTCGACGAAACCACTTTTGTTGGATCCGTGATGCCAAGTTATTGCTAGATTCCAAAATTCGTAATTTTTCAAATCAATATGTGAGCTTGGCAAAGGAAAACGAGTTTGACCAGTTTTAGTTGATTTTAATTGACCGGAAAATGGCCATTTTTCAAACGGTCTCAGAATTTGACGAAATTAGTTTTGTTAGGACCGTATTGTCAATACGAAGCTAGAAAATATTTTTCGGGAATTTTTTGAGATTGTATGTGTTTCCGATAAATTGAAATGTGCGTTCAAATTCAATATATAGAGTTATATTTTGATTTTGACCGAAACTGATCGAAACGATCGAATAAGCTTATGATACATATCCCATTGTGTTCAGAATGAGGGTAACTAGCTAGGGATAACAGTCGGTGGGTTCGATTTCGAGTCCGAAATAAAAGTTGCTTTTAAGAAAAAAAATAGAATAATTAAATATAAATGGGCCAAGCCCTTTTCTCCTTCACAAGTCAACCCCCCCAATTCAGAATCGAAAAAAAAGGGGAAGCCGCTAGTCCATCGTCGCCCCCCCACCTCGCGTCGTCACCGCCGCACCAGGGTCCCACCGCCGCGCAGCCAAGCCCTCGCTCGACCCTCACCCGCGCCTCCTTCTCCTTCCACCTCCAATCGATCGAGCCCCAAGCCCAAAAAAAACCGCCGCACCACTCACCGTGAACCCCGCTCAGCCCAGTCGCTCCCTAACCACCCCCTGTGAGACCAAGGATGCCACCATCATCCAATGCTCCGCCTCCCTGTCACCCGCAGACCCCGACGCACCACCCTCGACCCCCAACTCCGACGATGGCCCTTCCACCTTCAAAATTTGTAAGTTTTTAAGTATTTATTTTTGAATAATCAGTTTGTGTATAAAAAGCAAATAAAGATCCGATTTTTGATGAGGAAAAAGGTTAGATTTTTAGTTAGTAAAAGCTAAGATTTTTTCTATAGAAAAGGTTTGATTTTTAACTAGCTAAAGGTATGATCTTTATAGCAGAAAAGACTTCATTTTTATATAGGAAAGAGCATTGTTAAAATTTATGAATCATAAATGAAATGTGATTTTTATTTATTGGAATGAAGCAATAAAAATATAATTTTTATTATGAAGTTAGCGGGATAAAAATAGAATTTTTATCTATATAGTAGCGGTATAAAAATAGAATTTTTATCTATATAGTAGTGGTATAAAAATAGAATTCTTATCTATATAGTAACAATATAAAAATGTGATTTTTATATATGTAGTGGCTACGGACAATGAAATTGACAAAATGCGAGCACGACGAAGATTTCTACATATGAAGAGTCGCGGTGTATTGGTTTAGCTAGTCGGTGAGAACTCCTCACTTTAATTCTTGTTTTCTAGTTAAAATTATATACTAGGATGCAGACAGTGCTTAGCAGCACCCGACACCCGTCGTCTACAGACCATGGACGACTTGTATGCTTGTTTGATGTGTTGTGAAGTTAGTTTGTGATGTTGATGTGAAATGGAAAAAAAATATTCATGTGTTGATTAGGAAATATATTCATGTGTTGAATAGGAAAAATATTCATGTGTTGAATAGGAAATATATTCATGTGTTGAACAGGAAAAATATTCATGTGTTGAAATAAATTGTTTATCGTTAAAAATATAATTTTTAACGTATATGTGAATAAACAAATATTCATTTACAAACTGGGCGGTTTGTTTATGTACACCTATTTGAAGGATATTGATTGGGACGATAAATTTTACACATCGCCCAGCTGCACAAATAATATTCAGTGTCTGTGGATTGAAACCCCACACGGGTGTTGGGATGATATTTGACGTACACTAATCCCAATTGTTTAGTGGTATGTCGATCGTTTGATTGACAGACTGTGTAAGCGTTAATTATTTATATTTAATGCTTATGCAGTTGTGTGGTGCACTTTGGATGACGGTTGATTATTTATCATTGCTATTATATACATGTGTTGTATGGAATCCATATAATTAACATTATATGGTAATTGATTGGGCCTCATTCCAATTGGTAAAATCAAGAATATTATAAAATATAGATTCATGTGTTGAATGGAATCAAGAATATTATAAAATATATATTCATGTGTTGAATAGAATAAAAAATATTCATGTGTTGAATAAAATATAAATTCATGTGTTGAAAATATTCAAGTGTTGAGTAAAATGTTTTAAACAATAAAATTTACATCTTTATCATAATTTTATAAAATATATTAAATAACAAAAATAGTCATGTGTTGACGATACTCATGTGTTGAGAATATTCATATGTTGAAAGAAATATAGATTCATGTGTTGAGTAGAATAAATATTCATTTGTTGAATAAAATAACGAAGTTATTGAAATATATAAAGCCGTGTTGATTAGATATACGCCATTTTGACGCAAACGATATTTATATCGATTATATTCGTTTTTATAATGAATATAGAAAAAGAAGAGATTTCAAAATATAACGTATTGAAAATATTATCATTTATATATTAATGATATGAAATATTCAATTTTGATTTGAAATTGAATATGAAGTTGAAATTGTTTTGAAAACGAATTTAAAACGATTTACAAAATACGTTTTGAATTGAAATCGACGATATATATAATATATATATATATATATATATATATATATATTATATTAATGGCCTGAATAGAACGCACCGCGGCAGTTCGCGAATTTCGACCATTGACTTCGAATTGATGTTACGGGAGATCCGACTGTCGGATTCTCCTTAAACCGGAACCGTTGGGTTCATATCGAAAAGAGCTTTCCAATGAATAATAGAAATTTGAAATCTAACGGTTGGATTTGGAATTATTTCCAAATCAAATTTGGAAAAGGTCGCTGTAATTGCAGTTCGATGGCCGTTGATGGAAATCAACTGTATGACCCTTGATAAAATTATTAAAAATAGTAATAATTTGTGTAAAATCATAAGAAATGACTTATGAAGAATTGGGATGAAAATTTCCATATTTGAAAAGATAAAAATAGATTTTTATCGAAATGCGCTAGTTTTGAACTAGAATTATAATCCCATTTATTTTTACAATAGATAAAGTGGATTTGAAATGGTTTTGAAAATAACCAGAATTTCCAATAATTGAATTGGAATGGATTTGAATCGAAATTATCTTTGGGATATTTCGATGTTGGATTTCGTGATTATACAGATATTGTTATGGAAATTTGAGAGATATAGTTATATCGTTATTTCCAATACGATATTTGTTGGTCGTAGAATTTGATATTGAATATAAGTCGATATATTTTCAATTTAGAGCCTTGTATTTAATATCAAATGGGATTTGGGTTTGTCGTGAATGGTGTCTTCATTAACACTGTTCTTAAGCCCAGTTGAGAAAAAGAATAAATCTTTTTATTTAGATTTAATTAAGTGTACCAATTAAATGGTATTTAATTGGAATTGAATTTGAATTGATTTTTGGGTGTATCGTGAATGGTGTTTTAAATAACACTTGTTCTTTAACCGATAATTAATGGAATGTGATTTTGGGTTTACAGTGAACCGTGTTTTAAATGACATTGGTCCTTTAACCCAGTTAACAGTAGGATATGAATTCCCAAGTTAAATAATCATTGATAGTGATTATTGGGAAGATTAAAACCAAGTGGAATTTTAATGAATCTTTAATTAGATTGAAATAATTGGGAATGGAGTATCACCAGTTTTGCTTCAAAGCGATAGTTAAATCTTTAATTAGATTTGAACGTGAAAAGGTAATTAATATTTGCCGATAACACCGTGGTGTTAGATATGGAGTATTACCAGTTTTGCTCCATGGGATGAATAAGCTGGGATTGGGAAATAAAATAAATGATTATTTCGGTGTGGTTCGCCAATCCCGACTAGTTTGGAAAACCTTAACATGGTTTGAAATGATATCGAAAGGAAGATTAAAGAATAAATTTAGAAGAATTTATCTTTGATAAAATTAATGGGAACCTTTCCCTAAGAATGTGAATGTTTGAATAAAAGAATATTCTGAATTGGAATGAGGTGTATGTTGTGTTTGTGTAACACTTGTTTATTATATACGCAGGTTATTCAAAAAGCCTGGGTTTATACCCATTCTGAATAACCGATTTGACGATAAGTCGAAGATGAAGACGGTCGTTGAAGATCGGAAGTCTTCACATCGTTTGGATGATTATTGATGATCTTGATTGGGCTGTACACCTAAGAGGAGGGAATCAGTTGGTGATCGTCCAGACGTACTTGGAGATCGATGGATATGCGAGAAAAGTTCCTCTGGTTTTGTTCAGACCCAGAACGAACTTGTAAATGGACTGTGTGTCTGACATTGGATTTTATTCTGTGTTGATTGATCTTTATTAAATATACATCTGTTTGGCGGCGGAGAATTTATTCTCTTGCTTAACGCCATTCTTTGAGACGTACGAGCTCAGAGCTTGTATATCGATGGACATCAGTCACATGGAGTGAATTGCCTATGTGGCATGCCTAAGTGGCAAATGATCAAGGCTTCTATTGAAAAGAAAAGTCTTATGGTTGATGATCAAAGCACGACCTGTGTGGCATAGCTTTGTGTATAGCGTTAATTTGCGAGCCTCACACCTCGGTATGAGTCAAAAACGGGATAAGGACCGCTGGGAGAACACGACGTTTCTTTCTAGCTATGGGTGACGTCAGTGACCTACCAGCCCTGACATTTATATACTTTTTACTTGTGTTTTTGTTGCAATGCGAGGCGCCTCGAATATATGGTCGATAACTGGAACTATGTGAGCCGACATACATACCATTATATAGGTCCTATAGGACCGGGAAACGTGTGTTCAGGAATAACTAATCCTCAAAAGTAAGAGCGGACCGGCCCAACCGATTCCAAGGATCGCTGTGTGTGGTCCTAAGACATTTGCTAGAGTGTCTCGAACGGAGAGGAGTTTGCCCCTTGCCTCGACTCACGATGGAATCCAATTTCCAATAGGTGATATTTCGGTTTTATTTGTAGAGCCTAGTATGGCGACATGATATATGGTACCCATGCCGTCTATGATTGATATTTATGATTGAAATTGTTTTGACACTATACACTTATAATAGTATCAAATGATTTGTTTTAAACGTACCAAGCATGTTTGGCCATTATAAGGGAAAACCCTGTCCTCCGGCTTGCGTTGCATTGTGTGATGGGACCTGGGTCTTATAATAGATTCATTTTTCCAAAAAGCATTGCGCTGTTTTGTTATATGCACTAGTGTTCTTGGGAAGAAACCCATTCCGTGTTATACGGCGTGGTCCCTTGAATTACTCTCTTTTAAAGTAAAGTATTAAATAACTGTTTAGTTCTCACACCAGTCACATGACTGACCTGGAGTTTATTGTTTTAACCTAAACTCTGGGTGCCCTTATTTTCCGCACGGGCAGCTAGTAGTTGGGTTTTGCAGATTTATATTCACAGGATCCTGGTTTACAGCTGGAACGATACTCGGAAAGCTTTGTATCCGTGTATTTCTTTCAGTTGTGTGTTGTATTATTTTCCGCTGCTATGTATTTAAATGTAATTTAAACCTATGATATTTGTCAAATGTGTAATATTTATTCATACTCTATATATTCTTGTATTCTGATGGAATTGTTGTAATAAACAATGAAATGTTCTTCTGTTTGCATTCTGATTCGTCTTGTCCTCAAAGTAATTCGTTCTTTCTCTTCTCTTCGGAGATCGTGGAAGTTCGGGTTGCTTCATTTGGTATCAGAGCTTTGGTTTACAGAGCTCGAGAACAAGACACATTAGAACCGAACGAAAGAATTCATCAGATATTGGATTAGTAATATCCAATAAGAATAACTCGTTAGAGATGGGATCAGTAGTATCCTAGAACGAGTGTGAAGAGTATATTTTTAAAATAAATACAAAAACAGGTTTTGTTTTGAAAATTTAAACCATATTGTATGTATTTGAATATTTTATTTGTATTGAATTTGGACAATCGAGTATATAAAGATTTTGCATATACGCGTTATGAACGTATATTCGAAGTTTTAATATACTGGCTAGATATAGGATCATACTCTAGTCACCCGAATATAATTCTGGTAATGCGGCCGCATTATCAGTATTTGTGTTCGAGTTTCGAAAGTGGGATTTCTATATATTTCCATTAGACTGGTGTGAGAACCAAAACTAGATAGGTTTATTGTTGTGATTTGGCATCAAAAACATGATTTTCTGTATATATATATATATATATCAAAATTATGAATTTGAACTGATAATCAACTAATTGATTGCTGATTGTGTTGTTTGATTATTGGTTTGATTTTTTTAAACCAAATATTTGTATTGAAAAATGATTACAAATGCATGCATATACATGTACTTACATTGGACAGGTCATACCAAGGAGGCTAGAGTAGAAGAATAAAATTGTTTTCCCGACAAATAGGTACATGTTTACAAATTTATTGGGTTTGGATGATTTTATGTGCCGATTGGCTGTTTCTTTTTCTTTTTGGATTGGTGAGGGCCATGGGAGGCTATTTGAAATATCCCGAAGTCCCCGGTGCAGGGGAGGTTATGGCGAAATTTTTCGAAAATTTAGGGTGTTAGCCAAATTTTTGAAAATTTTGAAAAGTTCTTAGAAACTGAAAATTTGAAGAACTTAAGCCGCAATGAAAATGCTGGAAGTTGAGTGGATTAGTAAAACAACATTCAGCTTCGTTCCTTTTCGAGGACGAAAAGTTTTAAGTGGGGGAGATTGTAATAACCTGGAAATCTGAGCCAATTTAAAATTTTTATTTTGGCAATTTTAATGAATTTTAATTATTTAAAATGAATTATTTTAAATAATACCGACGAGAAATTTATTTTGAATAGAATTAGAACGTATAGATTTATATAGAGCGTCGTTAGAATATAAATATTTATTTTAATTATAAGAGGAATTGAAAATGGCGCAGTAGTTTGAAATTTCGATTTCAAATGAATGTACATGATTCAAAATAAATCGGATTTTTGAGAAACAAAAAATATTAGAATCTAATTGAGAATATCTTTCCAACGAATCCGAAAAATCAAAATTTCATAGCGGGGATAAAAAGTTATGCCCAGTTGAAAATTTAGAATGGTCGCTATGAAATTCTGGCCCTTAAAAATGGAAATTTTGCAAATGACCTCGGTTTTCGACGAAACCGCTTTTGTTGGATCCGTGATGTCAAGTTATTGCTAGATTCCAAAATTCGTAATTTTTCAAATCAATATGTGAGCGTGGCAAAGGAAAACGCATTTGACCAGTTTCAATTGATTTTAATCGACTGGAAAATAGCCATTTTTCAAACGGTCTCAGAATTTGATGAAATTAGTTTGGTTAGGACCGTATCGTCAATAGGAAGGAAGAAAATATTTTTCGGGAATTTTTAGAGAATGTATGTGTTCCCGGTAAATTGAAATGTGCGTTCAAATTCAATATATAGAGTTATATTTTGATTTTGATGGAAACTGATTGAAACAATCGAATCAGCTTACGATACATATCCCATTGTGTTCGGAATGGGGGTAATTAGCTAGGGACGATAGTCGGTGGGTTCGATTTCGAGTCCGAAATAAAAGTTGCTTTTAAGAAAAAAATTAGAATAATTAAATATAAATGGGCCAAGCACTTTTCTCCTTCACAAGTCAACCCCCCCACTTCAGAATCAAAATCAAAGAAAGAAAAAAAAGGGAAGCCGCTAGTCCATCGTCACCCCCTACCTCGCGTCACCACCGCCGCACCAGGGTCCCACCGCCGCGCAGCCAAGCCCCTGCTCGACCCTCACCCGCGCCTCCTTCTCCTTCCATCTCCAATCGATCAAGCCCCAAGCCCAAAAAAAAAATCCGCCGCACCCCTCATCGTGAACCCCCCTCAGCCCAGTCGCGCCCTATCCACCCCCTGCGAGACCAACGACGCCACCATCAGCCAATGCTCCGCCTCCCTGTCACCTGCAAACCCCGACGCACCACCCTCGACCCCCAACTCCGAAGATGGCCCTTCCACCTTCAAAACTTGTAAGTTTTTAATTATTTATTTTTCAATAATCAGTTTGTGTATAAAAAGCAAATAAAAGATCTGATTTTTGATGAGGAAAAAGGTTAGATTTTAGTTAGCAAAAGCTAAGATTTTTTCTATAGAAAAGGTTTGATTTTTAACTAGCTAAAGGTATGATCTTTATAGCAGAAAAGACTTCATTTTTATATAGAAAGAGCGTTGTAAAAATTTATGAATCATGAATGAAATGTGATTTTTATTTATTGGAATGAATCAATAAAAATATAATTTTTATTATGAAGTTAGCGAGATAAGAATAGAATTTTTATCTATATAGTAGCGGTATAAAAATAGAATTTTTATCTATATAGTAGCGGTATAAAAATAAATTTTTTATCTATATAGTAACAATATAAAAATGTGATTTTTATATATGTAGTGGCTACGGGCAATGAAATTGACAAAAGGCGAGCACGACGAAGATTTCTACATATGAAGAGTCGCGGTGTTTTGGTTTAGCTAGTCGGTGAGAACTCCTCACTTTAATTCTTGTTTTCTAGTTAAAATTATATACTAGGATGCAAACGGTGCTTAGCAGCACCCGACACCCGTCGTCCACAGACCATGAATGACTTATATGCTTGTTTGATGTGCTATGAAGTTAGTTTGTGATGTTGACGTGAAATGGGAAAAAAAAAATATTCATGTGTTGAATAGGAAATATATTCATGTGTTGAATAGGAAAAATATTCATGTGTTGAATAGGAGATATATTCATGTGTTAAATAAGTAAAATATTCATGTGTTGAAATAAATTGTTTATAGTTAAAAATATATTTTTTAACGTATATGTGAATAAATAAATATTCATTTACAAACCGGAAGGTTTGTTTATGTACACCTATTTGAAGGATATTGATTGGGACGATAAATTTTACACATCGCCCAACTGAACAAATAATATTCATTGTTTGTGGATTAAAACCCCACAGGGTGTTGGGATGATATTTGACGTACGCTAATCCCAATTGTTTAGTGGTATATCGATCTTTTGATTGACAGACTGTGTAAGCATTAATTATTTATATTTAATACTTATGCAGTTGTGTGGTGCATTTTGGATGATGGTTGATTATTTATCATTGCTATTATATACATGTGTTGTATGGAATCCATATAATTAACATTATATGGTAATTGATTGGGCCTTATTCCAATTGGGAAAATCGAGAATATTATGAAATATATATTCATGTGTTGAATAGAATAAAGAATATTATAAAATATATATTCATATGTTGAATAGAATAAAGAATATTCATGTGTTGAATAAAATATATATTCATGTGTTGAAAATGTTCAAGTGTTGAGTAAAATGTTTTAAACAATAAAATTTACATCTTTATCATAATTTTATAAAATAAATTAAATAACAAAAATAGTCATGTGTTGACAATACTCATGTGTTGAAAGAAATATAGATTCATGTGTTGAATAGAATAAATATTCTTTTGTTGAATAAAATAACGAAATTATTGAAATATATATAGCCGTGTTGATTAGATATGCGCCATTTTGATGCGAACGATATTTATATCGATTATATTAGTTTTTGTAATGAATATAGAAAAAAAGGGATTTCGAAATATAACGTTTTGAAAATATTATCATTTATATATTAATGATATGAAATATTCAATTTTGATTTGAAATTGAATATGAAGTTAAAATTATTTTGAAAAAGAATTTAAAATAATTTATAAAATACGTTTTGAATTGAAATCGACAAAATATATATAATATATATATTATATATATTAATGGCCTGAATAGAACGCGCCGCGGTAGTTCATGAATTTCGACCATTGACTTCGAATTGACGTTACGGGAGATCCGACCGTCGGATTCTCCTAAAACTGGAACCGTTGGGTTCGTATCGAAAAGAGCTTTCCAATGAATATTAGAAATTTGAAATCTAATGGTTGGATTTGAAATTATGTCCAAATCAAATTTGGAAAAGGTCGCTGTAAGTGCAGTTCGATGGCCGTTGATGGAAATCGACTGTACGGGCCTTAATAAAATTATTAAAAATATTAATAATTTGTGTAAAATCATAAGAAATGATTTATGAAGAATTGGGATGAAAATTTCCATATTTGAAAAGATAAAAATAGATTTTTATCGAAATGAACTAGTTTTGAACTGGAATTATAATCCCATTTATTTTTACAATAGATAAAGTGGATTTGAAATGGTTTCGAAAATAACCAGAATTTCCAATAATTGAATTGGAATGGATTTGAATCGAAATTGTCTTTGGAATATTACGATGTTGGATTTTGTGATTATACAGATATTGTTATGGAAATTTGAAAGATATAATTATATCATTATTTCCAATATGATATTTGTTGGTCGTAGAATTTGATATTGAATATAAGCCGATACATTTTCTATTCAGAGCCTTGTATTTAATATCAAATGGGATTCGGGTTTTTCGTGAATGGTGTCTTCATTAACACTGTTCTTAAGCCCAGTTGAGAAAAAGATTAAATCTTTTTATTTATATTTAATAAAGTGTACCAATTACATGGTATTTAATTGGATTTGAATTTGAATTGATTTTTGGGTTTATAGTGAACGGTGTTTTAAATAACACTTGTTCTTTAACCCGATAATTAATGGAATGTGGTTTTGGGTTTATAGTGAATCATGTTTTAAATGACATTGGTCCTTTAACCCAGTTAAAGGCAGGATATGATTTCCCAAGTTAAATAATCATTGATAGTGATTATTGGGAAGATTAAAACCAAGTGGAGTTTTAATGAATCTTTAATTAGACTGAAATAATTGAGAATGGAGTATCACCAGTTTTGCTTCAAAGCGATAGTTAAATCTTTAATTAGATTTGAACGTGAAAAGGTAACTTATATTTGCCGATAACACCGTGGTGTTAGATATGGAGTATTACCAATTTTGCTCCATGGGATGAATAGGTTGGGATTGGGAAATAAAATAAATGATTACTTCGGTGTGGTTCGCTAATCCCGACTAGTTTGGAAAACCATAACATGGTTTGAAGTGTTATCCAAAGGAAGATTAAAGAATAAATTTAGAAGAATTTATCTTTGATAAAATTAATGGGAACCTTTCCCTAAGAATGTGAATATTTGAATAAAAGAATATTCTGAATTGGAATGAGGCGTATGTTGTGTCTGTGTAACACTTGTTTATTATATACGCGGGTTATTCAGAAAGGCCGGGTTTATACCCATTCTAAATAACTGATTCGACGATAAGTCAAAGATGAAGACGGTGGTTGAAGACCGGAAATATTCACATCGTTTGGATGATTATTGATGATCTTGATTGGGTTGTACACTCAAGAGGAGGGAATCAGTTGGTGATCGTCCAGATGTACTTGGAGATCGATGGATATGCAAGGAAAGTGCCTTCGGTTTCGTTCAGACCCAGAACGAACTTGTAAATGGACTGTGTGTCTGACATTGGATTTTATTCTGTGTTGATTGATCTCTATTAAATATACATCTGTTTGGCAGTGGAGAATTTATTCTCTTGCTTAACGCCCTTCTCTGAGACGTACGAGCTCAGAGGTTGTATATCGATGGACATCAGTCGCATGGAGTGAATTGCCTATTTGGCATGCCTAAGTGGCATATGATCAAGGCCTCTGTTGAAAAGCATAGTCTTGTGATCGATGATCAAAGTACAGCCTGTGTGGCATAGCTTTGTAAATAGCGTTAATTCGCGAGCCTCACACCTCGGTATGAGTCAAAAACGGGATAAGGACCGTTGGGAGAAAACGACGTTTCTTTCTATCTATGGGTGATGTCAGTGACCTACCAGCCCTGACATTTATATACTTTTTACCTGTGTGGTTGTTGGAATGCGAGGCGCCTCAAATATATGGTCGATAACTGGCACTATGTTTTGACACTATACACTTATAATAGTATCAAATGATTTGTTTTAAACGTACCAATCATGTTTGGCTATTATAAGGGAAAACCCTATCCTCCGGCTTGCGTTGCATTATGTGATGGGACCTGGATCTTATAATAGCTTCATTTTTTCAAAAAGCATTGCGCTGTTTTGTTATATGCACTAGTGTTCTTGGGAGGAAACTCGTTCCGTGTTATACGGCGTGGTCCCTTGAATTACTCTCTTTTAAAGTAAAGTTTTAAATAACTGTTTTAATTCTCACACCAGTCACATGACTGACTTGGAGTTTATTGTTTTAACCTAAACTCTGGGTGCCCTTATTTTCCGCACAGGCAGCTAGTAGTTGGGTTTTGCAGATTTATATTCACAGGATCCTAGTTTACAGCTGGAACGATACTCGGAAAGCTCTGTATCCGTGTATTTCTTTCAGTTGTGTGTTGTATTATTTTTCCGCAGCTATGTATTTAAATGTAATTTAAACCTCTGATATTTGTCAAATGTGTAATATTTATTCATACTCTGTATATTCTTGTATTCTGATGGAATTGTTGTAATAAACAATGAAATGTTCTTTTGTTTGCATTCTGATTCGTCTTGTCCTCAAAGTAATTCGTTCTTTCTCTTCTCTTCGGAGATCGGGGAAGTTCGGGTCGCTTCAGGAAGCACAAGGATTAACTGGATCATTTGATGTACGATAGGAGGAAGATGGATCCAAAGGATCAACCGGTCGTGGTAACGGCTCAGTTATGTCTTTTATCTTTGTTCCACAAAATTTTATACCTATTTGTTCAAGGGAACTCAACCATTTTGGTGTGAATTTCTATTGAAAATACCACTCACGTTGAAGGTCAATTTGTGGCCGTTGATAGTGGTGAATTTCATCGATCTTCTTCTTTGTGTCTAGAGAAACAAACAACGCGCATTTGGCCTTCTTGGAATCGAGTGTATACCCGATTCGATAATTTTCCTACTTATAAATAGGTTCATGTCTTGGTGTTGGCGTAGAAAGGTGTGGTGACGCAGTTGATCTATCAGTGAAGAAAGTTATATTAAAGGATGAGGGCAATTTGTTTTGAGACATTTTCCGACAAATTTGAATTTCTCTGAAATTTTTTGTTGTTTTTGGTTTTAATATGTATATTTATCGGCTGAAAATTTAAGGAATTTGTCGTGTAGAAACAATGAAATTTTAGGGCTAGAGGATGAATTACCAGTTAATAATTGATTTCCAAATGAATGGTCATGGAAAGATGTTTAGTATATGTAATATTTTGTAGCCAATTCAAGTGCATAGCTCAAATGGTTAAGTTATCAAACTCATAGACAAGTGACCCAAGTTCGAGTCTTACCTATGTCATAATAATCAAACATTTTTTTTACCAAATAATTTGTATTTTGTTTTTATGTATTTCATTATTTGTTGTTATAAATATATATGGAATATTTTTAAACATCTTTAACTGATATTATACCTAATTCTCGTCTTAGTTTAACAAATGAATTTTCTAATAGAAGTTTAATAAATATATCAGCTATTTGATTTTTAATAGAAATATGTTCTAAATTAATAAAAAAGATCGATATTGTCTCATAAGAAATAATGACGAATATCTATGTGTTTTCTACGCGAGTTATTTACTGGCTTTTTAAACAGATTAATTGCACTAGTATATCATAGTATATAGTTGATTTAGATAAATTTATTTCGAAATCTCTGAGTGACTATTGCATATAAATAATCTGAGCACATGCTAAAGCTGCAGATATATATTCTGCTTCACATGTTGAGAGTGAAATACAATTCCATTTCTTACTAAACCAAGAGACAAGTGATTTTCCAATGAAATGACATGTACCACTTGTACTTTTTCTATCTGTTCGAGATCCACCAAAATCAGCATCGTTGTAGGATTCTAATTCAAATGGATATCATTTCGGATTGAAAAGACTGAAATCCTTGGTATTGTTATGATGTCGCAGAATTCATTTTACTGCTCTCAATTATGGTTCTTTAGGATCTGCTTGGAATCTAGCGTATAAACATACACTCATCATTATGTCAGGTCGACTCACGGTTAAGTAAAGTAAAGATTATATCATACTTCTATATAGTTTTTGGTCAACACTTTTACCGTCGTCATCTCGATCGAGATGAGCTGTAGTACTCATTGGAGTTGATTTTTTGGAAGTGTATTCCAATCCAAACTATTTAACTAAATTGTTACAATATTTTTCTTGGTTAATGAAAATTCCATTTGACAATTGTTTAATTTGTAATCCTAGAAAATAAGATAGTTATCCTATGTGAAACATCTCAAATTCTATAGTCATAATGTCAGCAAAATCTTTACGTAATTTTTCATTTGTTGAACCGAAAATTATATCATCGATATATATTTGAATAATTAGGATATCTTTATTTGAGTGTTTAATAAAAATAATTTGATCTACTTTTCTGATTTGAAAACCTGAATAAAGCAAGTAGCTCTTAAGTCGTTCATACCAAGTACGGTGTGCTTGTTTGAGACCATATAAAGCTTTCTTTAATTTATATACGTGATTGGGATATTTTCCATGAACAAATAAATGGGGTTGTTCGACGTATTCTTTTATAAAACCATTTAAAAAGAACTTTTTACGTCCATTTGGTAAATCTTAAAATTGTGAAAACAAGCATATGCTAATAAAAATTGTATAGCCTCTATTCTTGCAACAGGAGCAAATGTTTCTTCATAGTCGATTCCTTCCTCTTGGTTATAGCCTTATGCTACTAATCTTGCTTTATTTTGACTAATATTCCCTAGTTCGTCTGCTTTGTTTTTGTATACCCATTTGGTTCCAATAACTGATTGATCAACAGAATGAGGGACTAATTCCCAAACATCGTTCCGTTTGAACTGATTTAACTCCTCTTGCATTGCAATGATTCAATAACCATTTGTTGATGCCTCTTTAGGATTTTTCGTTTCAATAGTCTGAAGAAAAGCAACATGTCCTATTTGATGTTGTTGACTTCTCGTTCGAACTTGAGAATCAGTTTCTACAATTATATTTTGTGCAGGATGATCTTATAAAATTTTAGGTGGAGATCTTCTTCCATTGTTATTGTTATGAATATTATTTTCATTATTCTAAAAATTTGAGTTTTCTGTATTTACTATTAATTCTTCATCATCTTCAATAATTGTATTTTCTTTAAAGTTTTCATCAAAAGATACATGTAATGTTTCTTTTAAAATATTTGTTCTTTTATTAAAGACACGATAAGCCTTACTTCATTTGGAGTATCCTACAGATATTCCATGATCGGCTTTTGGATCAAATTTTCTGAGTTGATATTTTATATTTAGTATAAAACATTTTGATCCAAAAAAATTAAAATGAAATATTAGGGTTTCTTCTGTTAAATAATTCATATGAAGTGTTTTTGGTTAGAGGTCGTATGGAAATACGATTTAGTACATAACATGCAGTCGCTGCAGCTTCTTCCTAAAAATGCTTCAGTAAAGTACTTTCATTTAAAAAAGTTCTCACACATTCTTGTAATGTTCTATTTTTTACTTTCTACAACTCTATTTTGTTGTGGAGTTTTAGGAAATTAAAATTTATGATTTATTCCTTTCTTTTTTACGAAATAATTCAAATGATTCATTTTCAAATTCACCTCCATGATCACTTTGAATGTTTTTTACTTTTAATTTTTAATATTTCGAATTATTTTTAAAAAAATTAAAATGTTCCAAAGTATCACTTTTATTTTTCATAAAAATTGTCCGTGAATATATAGAGAAGTCATCAACAATTACAAATACATATCGATTATGATTAATGGATTGAACTTGTGTTGGTTCGAATAAATCCATATGTAATAATTCTAATGGTTGTAAAGTTGAAATGACTTTCATAGATTTAAAAGAAGATTTGGTTAATTTTCCTAATTGACAATTTTCAGAAATATTATTTATTTTAAAATTTATTTTTGGTAATCCTTTTACTAATTCATTTTTTGCAAGTCTTCGAATAGATTTAAAATTGATATGACAAAATCTTTTGTGCCATAACCAAGGATCATTATCTTTGGCTATTAAACACATATCTTTATTATGATTAATTTTCATATTTAAAATGTAAATATTTCTTTCTCTATTTCCTTCGAAAATTAGATTTTTATTTGGGTCAAAGATATTGCATTTATCTCCTAAAAAGACAAATTTAAAACCTTTGTCGCATAGTTGACTGTTGCACTATGCTTAATAAATTATGCTTTAAATTTTTAACTAAAGAAACATTTGTAATAAGGGGTAGATTTGATATTCCATAGTTGCACACATCTCCTTTGCCAATGATATAACATTTCAAGTAATCTATGAAGGTAACAGAGCCACCATCAAAGTATGTAATGTTTGTAAGCATATCTTTGTCTCCAGTCATGTTTTTGAGCAACCACTGCCCAATACCTGTTTTCTCTTTTTGAGTGGGACATGCAAAAAGTATTTATAAATACATTGGTACCCACTTTTTAATAGGGTCCTGTAACGAACCAGCGGATTTTGGGCCCTGAAAATCGACATAAATACCTTTCCCGTAACTCATGCCGATCCTCCAAGCACCAAAAACACTGGAACGTTTTATAGAAAGAGATTAGAGGGTGAGATAAGAAAGAAAGAAAGTTAGAATAGAAGAAGGAGAATTAACACAGAGTCTCACATCGCAGCGGAACAAAATATAATACAGAAATAAATCTTTTATTGAGAGCTTTTGAAAATACTTACAATACCATAGTACAACACACAGCTGGACAGTTTTGATAATCTGTCCTCATATATATAATCACACAGCAGAATATCATTTATCTGAACATCTTCAGCTCGTATCTGGACTTCGCAGTACCTGCTACCCTGAACCTGTACACTTGGGCCTAACCCGAGCATTTACAAAACACCGAGTCAGTCTGGTGGACCAGAGTGAGAAAAACTCGCACAACATTAAGGTATCACACAACTTGATTTTTAAGTTGAAATCCTTTCGAAAGAAAAGGATAATCGTAAGACCAAATCCACACATAAACACGGACGGTTTTCACCTTACGATAACCCAAACCAGTTTTCGAAATCAATATCTTTTCTGATATTATCATAGTGTCTAAATACAAGTAAATATCAATCTAGTGGAACGCTTGCATCTCACGCTCCACGTATATATATACACAAACAAAACCGTAAGCACTTATTAGAAATTGGATTCCGACCTTGACAAGGTATGGGACCACCTGCCGCTCGTGTCTCTCTAGAGGCGAATACACTGGGTTCAGCAAGAACGTCTTGCAACCTGGCCCTCACATGACCGACCACTCATTTCGCTTGAGTGTATCGAATGTATATCACCAATGGTTGGACTCAAACCACCGTTCCCGAATGGGCAGAATCGATAGAATAAGAAATAAAAGGAATTTCTCTAGATAGGTGATTATACACCCTAATGGGAGCGACCCACATAGCCATGCTGCCTGCCCGATTTTTGTCATCTCCCGGTTTTTTAGGCTTGAGGTCAGAATTTACTCCCAGAACATTTGGCCATCCTTTACTTTGAATGCCACATCGTCAGATCCTTTGGATATCACTAATTGACGTCCACAAAAATACCCTAGTTGGGAGTGACCCAACTATGACACGTTTGAAGAAATCAACGTACGTGTCCCATTGGAAATACTCTGTCAGACATTCGTCCATACAAGTCATCCAGGAACAGGATGAACGGAATGTACTCTCCTACTGCATCCCATATAGGAATCACCCCATGGATCAGTAGCGATAGCCCTTGCAATCCACAGTTTCAACCACGATAGAAACCCAGTATATCTCCGGGTCGAATCAGAGATTGTAAGTGGTTCTTCCGCTTTATGAAGATCTATGGTCTTCACATGCTCCATCTCGATCTTCGCTTGATCTCTTCTTTCTATTAGTATTTGTTGGTCTATTTTCGAATATACACTCGATCCCGGTCTTCCCAACCAACAATCTTAAAGGTCAGACCTGATAGTCGGTTGTTTAACTATCAAGTAAACATCCATGAAAACATAAAAATAGGTTCACTGGTCTGGTACTCAGCATCACTTGGTCTTTACAAATTAATCACTCAATTTCCTTTTAATTCCGTTACTAGGGAAATATCATCTCAGCTCATTTCCGTTACTTTGGAAATCTTATCACGCACTCTCGCCATTACCAACTAGTATCATCCTTGGACAGTCCCGAAGTCGTTCAAGTTGGGGTATTTTAATTACCTCTCAGACCTTGATCAACAACGTTCCTATCTTTAGATAAATACGAGTCGTAATTCAAAAACCCGATATTATTATTTCAATTCATATTTTCAATCTCGTTTACAAATCTCACATTTCAATCCTTTCCTACGAAAATCTTCTTTCAATTCTTTTGGTTTAACTTAAATCCCAACATTAAGTATTTCAAATTCAAAACTACATTTAAACCCACATTCCATTTATAAACTTTGTTTATAAATCCCTGGTTTAATATAAACCCTTTACATCTTCTTCTTTTACTTAATTCAAACATTAAGTAAAACTTCCCATTTTCGTATCCAATTAGAACTATTTATTACTTGATTTAAAACTCGAGTTCCAAATATAAAACTCATTCATAGCTTCTTTTCAATACTCAACTATATTTCATTTCAACTTGGTTACTTAAATGTATTACATTCAAGAAGAGATTATTTAACTCAACATTAAACCTTGCAAATTTATTTAACCCCTTTATTTATTAAAATAAATAATAAGTTTCCCTTTTCAAAACTCTTACTCAGCTTAACCAGGTATTCATTTTGTTATACCACTAATTTAGAGTCTAACTTGGTTTAAAGGGTCGACACCAAACGTGATTACCTTTTAACTAACTCTATTTAATTCCTTAATTAAATTAATTAAAATATAATTTAGATAACCTCTTTTTAATCGCTTATGATAATCCAAACACTTAACTGCTAGGTTAATCCTTGCTTTTTGTTTATAATTCTTTTTGACAAAAGAATCCATTTTCATAAACAAATCTCATAATTTCTTATAAACTTTAAATAAATAAACCATTACTATTTATTTCCCCTTTTAAATAGCCTTTACTCAAAGTAATATTTTTTTTGAAAACCTATTTTAGTTATAAAATATTTTTATAACTTTTAATATCGTCGATTTACCATCGAAAAATCTATATCTTAAAAATCAATTGATTTCTAGACCATGTGATGCCAATTACCCAACCCATACCATCCATCAGCATAAATGTTGAAATATATTTCAACAGTCAACAATAATCAATTATTTCCCTTTTATTTGATTGATAGTTTCTATAACGATCATCAATCAATCAACAACCAACTCACAACACCTTTATAAACGTGACCCATCAAGGGAATTTCTTTATTTTGGTCAAATCAAAATGATTGGTGTTTTCACTGAAATTAAACGACCATTTAATTTCAGAAATTGAATCAACAATATATATCGCTAGCAAACAGTCAATCACTAACAAGCAGATGCGCAAATTAAAAACCCAATTTACATAAAATATAAATGGGAAGAGCTGAGTGAGTTTAACTCACCTCGATTTAGATCCGTCGAGAAACAGTCTATTTTAATCAAATTAAACTGACGTTTAATTTGAACAAAAATTTCAGTCACTTCAGACCCGGACCAGACTCGCTCCATCTCGAAGTACTCGTCCCCACGATCCCAACGCAACTGACCGCGCCTGAATCTGGTATCGTATGAGAAAGAAATCGTATAAACAAATTTATAAAAGAATTTTAATTTTAAACCATGGTTTTCTTTTTAATTTGAAGATGGACCTTACCTTATCTCTTCAGCCCAACAGGACCCGACCCGCTTCATCCTTAAAACCCCTATACCCGATCCTCTTCATTTCATTTACACGGACACCACAAATTTTCATCCAAAACCGAAAATTAAAAACCCTAAATCCCTTTTCACCATCGCCTCCACATCTGGCCAAAACCCGATACCCTACGCCCCCGTCGGTCTTCAGCAAATCGGAGTTAACCCCGTCGCAACTCCTTTCGATTCGTGATGAACGCCGACCCCTCCAGAAACAAACGAGCCCCCTCGCTGTCCTTCATTCACCTTTAACTCCAACCGGTTTTGACGCAAAGAAATTCAAAATTGAAAGCTAAGTTTTTTCTTCCTCTTTTTACTCTATACGGTATTTATTTTCATTTGATTTTTTTTCTGGTCTTACGAATTGTGTTTGAATTCGATGAAAACTTGTTGAGTGGTTGCTGTATTTATAGTTGCGGATTGCTTTGAGATAAAATCACTGTCTTCCAGTGGTTGCGAATTGTTATGTCAATTAAATCCAAAATCTGTAGGTTAGATTTTTGTTCTGATTTTGGTCTAGGCTTTTCAGCACTTGTAGATAGGTTCGAACTGGATTCTGATCGAAATCTTGGATAGGTGATAGTGATGTTGTGTATAGTTATTTCAATTACATATGTTTGAATCTGTCCTTAGATTTTGTTCAGATTTAAAATATTGGAAAACAGCGATCCTTTTTACTGTTCATCCATGTGGCTTTTTGGTTCGATTAGTCTTTTGTGAATACCTATATATATATATATATATATATATATATTAGCTGTATGGTCTGCTTGAGTTGGTTTCAAATCAAATCCAGTGATTTTAAAACCTATATTGTAGCCGTAGATTGTGTAGATATGTACCTATATTCGGCTGTTTCCCTCTAGATTTCTTTTTTTTTTCTGTTCATGATTTGTGGAGACTTGATATATGAATACACTTCTGTTTATTTGCTCCCTTTCATTGTTTCCTTTATGTTCATATATGAATATATATATGTGTTGTTTCATTTTGTTATTCATTGATTTATCTATTGTCTGTAACCTATTTTATAGTGGCCCATTTCCTACTTTCTTAGCTGTGCATTCCACTGTTAGTCTTAGCTGTTCATACTGATTGTATGAGAGATTTCTTTTAGTTGTCATGTGTTGTCTTAGCTGTTTTATTTTAGTACCACCTTTCCTTTTCTCTTCATTTAATTTAAATTTTCTTTTCTTTTCTGTTATGCTGTTCATTTGTCATGAAGTCATCCCTTTTTAATGGGTTTTTCCTTTTTCTTTGTGCAGATCAAAACTGATGTGGATGATTCAGATTCACTATTTCTGGAAAGAATCGAGGCGCGCCGAAATTGATTTACGATGTTGATTTCTTTCTTATGCTTTGTTGTTGTTGTTTTTTTTTCTTCTTTCGAGACTTGTGTTGTACAGGATATGAAATTTGAACTTGTGTTGTTAAACAAATCTTTATGTGGTATGTAATAAAAAAAAGAAAAGGACAAGCACCACTGGTTCATTTGGGAACACCATGATTTGAGCCTGTTTTATATTCCATCTTATTTTAGATTTTTGCTGATTCCCAATAGAATTATTATATAAAGCGAAATCCAACCGAAAATGACTACTCTTGTACCCCTGCTGCACCTCTAGATCCAAAGGATTTTGCAGTAAAAATTTGTACAGTTTGTGTTGTCCTCCTCAATTGAGTTAATACATGGTATATTGATATCCTTATATTTAGATTTTATTTTAGGAAAGAAAACAACTTATTACCTTAGACATGTAGGAGCATAAGTTGCTCAAATAATATCATCATACTTAGATAAGTTCGTCCACATATGTCTAAATTTAAATAGGATATTGTGCTAATAAATACCAAACTGACACAGCTGAACAAGAAACGGTAAATGGTATTCCGTCGGACGTAACAAAGCCTTAGTTGCTAACTTATTCTGAATGCAGTAGCGTCGTTGAAGCTCGTTTTAATTAATTTATAAATATTTATAATCAAACTACATTTTATATAAATAAATTTGATTAAAAATCCATATATTTCAAAAAAAAAAAAAACTGATTTAAATATTCGAATTTAAATGGCCGAAAAATCCAGGACGTTACAGGTCCTAAGAGTTAGATCTTAGGAAACCAAACCGAAGTGGGTTAAGTATCCCTCTTATAAATATAGTTTTTATTGTTATGAATGGTTTCCATAAATAAATTAATATATTTGTTCCTAATTAAACTGTTGTTTGTTTTTGGAACCCATATTTTAATTTCTATTTTTCTTTTAGTTTGTTTTGGTATACTTAGTTATACCTTATTATGTTTTGAAATATTATTCCTCTTAGGATTAATATTTTTCTTTTGAGGAATTTTCGAATCTTTCTTGAAACTAATCCATTTTTATTTGAAGAAAACCGAGAATTTTCTATAATTTTAGATAAATTCTCTCGTCCTTTATTAAAGTTAGAAATATTTTTAGAAATACAATCTAATATGGTTTGAAGATTGGTATTCTTTGTTGGAAAATGGAGTTTTGATGACAACAACCATATTTCAATATTAATTGATTATAGTATATATACTAACGCTTTTATCTAGAATATATGTATATACATACATATGCAGGATTTATATACAAGAATTAATACTGAAGACTGTACAGTTTAGGAGCTTACAGAGATTTAGATTTCAGAGATGATTCAAGACTCATGTGTAAGAGTTCAAGATAAATATAGTAATAGACTCTAGTTATGTAAGACTCTGAATAGCACTCCAGGTTTAAATTCAAATTCAATTTCTGATTTTTAATTTCCGATTTCAAATTCTGTTCTATCATCAATCTTTATTTTCTCTATTTTATTTTTTTATATTTTACTCTCTCTATTTTACTTTGATTTTAAACTCAAGTTTTATAAGTTTATATATTATATACTATATATACTTTATATTTATATAGTTTTAAACTTTATAATTTTATAAATATGTTTATATAGTTTACATTTATGTGTTCATATGATTTTTTACTTTATAATATTCATTTACAACACTATGTTTTAATTCAAGAATTTCCAAAATTATATATATATGAAAACACTTCAAAAAATGCTCAAATCCAATTTTACAAAGGCATATGTCGACATACATTTATGCCTATGTCAACATATAACTGTCACATATTTGATTTTCAAAGGAAGTGTCTTTCACTATTTGTAACGTTCTAGAAGTGTTGCAACCTTTCAAATCTTATAAATAGGGGCTGATTTCGAAAATTTTCATCATTCTTCTTCTCCATCTTCATCTCCTTTCTTTGCACTATTATATTTTCTTATTTTTATGATTTCTACACTTATACTCTACCGAATTCAATTCTATTCATCTAGAACTTGTTCTCTTCTCACTCTCTACTCATCACTCTCTGAATCGAAGTGATATTGAAGAGTTATAGGGCTACTGTAATTATTTGGGAAGTATTTGGGTAAATGGTGTTTCCTTGTAGCCGTGAAATCAAGGAACGGGAGCAGTGTTAATCTTGTAGCTATGAAATCAAGGGGAATATACTTGATCAAGTGTGTGGAACCAGTGTTAACCTGGTAGCCGTTAAATCAAGGGGATTGTACTTGGATATTGATACAGTAATAAAACTCTATTTAATCCAGCGTTGCGTGGGACCGGACGTAGGAGCAATTCCGAATCATTATAAAATCTGGTGTGTTCTTTCCTTTTCTACATTTTATTTTTGTTTATCTTTGTGTTTATGTTTGATTTTGTTTCTATGATTGTTTAGTGGTGTATGATTCATATAGTAGATCATATAAGTTTTAGATTTTGTTTAATTTCTGAAAAACACTATTCACCCGTTCTAGTGTTAATTTTTCCTTAATGATCCATTCCGCAATCGCTAACAATTAGTATCGGAGCAAGGTCTTTCAAAAAATTCATAATCTTATTTTTGAAAATAGTGATAATGACAACCAACACTGGTAGCAATAATAGTTCTTTTGTAGAGGGTCAGTCCACTATTAGTCCGCCACTATTTAATGGTAGTAATTATTCGTATGGGGCATGTAGAATGAAAATATATTTACAATCAGTAGGATTAGACACATGGAATAGTACACAAAATGAGTTTGTTGAACCCACAACTTCTTTTGCACAATGGAAAAATGAACAAAAGACTGCTGCACAAAGCAATTCTAAAGCCATGAATATGTTATTCTATTCATTAGATAGGAGTGAATTTAATAGAGTGTCAGCATGTAAAACTACTTGTGAAATTTGGAGAACTTTACAAAGTTACTCATGAAGGAACCAGAAAAGTTAAACGAACTAAGATATCAATGTTAGTTAATCAGTTTGAGTTATTCAAAATGAACGAGAATGAGTTTATCTCCGATATGTATTGCAGATTTCAAGAGTAGTGCATTCGTTAAAAGCACTTGGAAAAACTTATTATGAAGAAGATCAAGTCAGAAAAATATTGAGTTCATTGACTCTAGAATGGGATAAGAAAACTTTGGCAATTCAAGAAGCCAAGAATGTCAATGAAATGAAGATTGAAGAGTTAATCGGAAATCTGTTGTCTTTTGAAGTCCAGTTACAGAAAAGAAAGGAAAACAGGCCAACTGAGAAGAAATCCATCGCATTTAAAGCAACAACAAATGATTCTGACTCAAACAGTGAAGATGATGAAGAAATGACCCTTATGACAAGACATTTTAGAAAATTTTTGAAATATAGAAAGAGAAATTATTTACGAAATAATAACAAAGGAGTTTCTAGAAGAAATGGTGTCGATGTTATAACTACAACAAACTAGGCCATATAAGGAGAATGTATCCATATCCAGATAAGTCGAGTCAACAAATAGACAATAACAATTCATCAAAAAAGAGAAAAAAAGCATATGTAGAAACATTAGATGATTCAGATTCATCATTAAGTGATGAAGACCCGGAATCCGGAAATTCAAATATGTGCTTCACGACAATTCAGAATTCAGAAAATTCAAAGCAAAGGATCTAAAAACCGGGTATGCCTTAATTAATTTTTAAATTTTCTTTGGTTGAATGGTTGCTCTGTTTGTTTGCTTTTTTTTGTTTTGAATTTAAAAATTAAACTTTAAATTTCAAACTTGAAATTTAAAATTCAAATTTGGAATTTGAAATTAAAAATAATAATATAATAATTTTTTTGGATGTTTGTTAAGATTATAATTATTTCAGGAAATCGTTAAACCTGAAATATAAATCGATTATTTAAATCACATTTCACAAAAATCAAATTTCCTTTGAAAATAAGTACATATGTCGACATACATATGTCTATATGTCAACATATCTGATCTGAAATTTGGAATTTGAATTTTGAATTTTAAAGGTTTAAACTTTCAAACTTCCCTCCAACTCCCAAGGTCTGAAAAGGTGTCATTGACTTCTGAAAAGTTGTGCCTATTTAATTCATATCCATTCAATTTCTATATATACACCTATTCTCTCTACCTTTCATTCACAATTCAAAACAATAATCTTCTTATATATTCTCTTCAAAACTATCAATTCAATGGCTTCCTCAATTTCGTCTCAGAAATTGAAGTTAACCAAAACCATCGAAGGTTATCTTCATAATGACAAAGAAGCTATCAAAACCTATGTTAACTATGTAGCAAATGCTAAAATTAATACGGGTGCTTTCACCTTCTTTAGATACCTTCCTTATTTGGATACCTTCCTTCTTATGATTTTATCTCTCTCTTTCAACACAATGAAGTCTTGAATCTAATTGACTCACGGGATAATGACGAAGTGTGTTACCCTAAGCTTGTCAAGATGTTTTATGCAAATCTTAATCGTGGATTTTACGAAGGCAACGAAGACCAAATTTGGATTAGCGTCAAAGACACGCAAATTGTTCTTGATGCCGAACTCTTTGGCAATATCTTAAATTATAGAAGCATAGGCTCGGATTTTTCGGATTTCATTATCGATGAAACTGATTTAGAGACTTATCACGACATATTTGAAAGCGATGCTCAAATGGATTTCAAAATTGATTTTTCCATCCAAAAACAAGAATTATCAACCTTCTTCTCCAACATACCAGCACTCCTCATTCCGGAAACTTAAATAATCCAACTCTCAAAGTCCAAAAAGTCCTCTTTGCTATTATGGGTGGCTATAACATCAATTGGGCCGATATGATCTTAAAAGAGATCAAACACATAGAAATGTCATCAAGAGAAAACACTCTCTACTATGGAGTTTATCTCACCCACATTTTCAAATATTTTGGAGTTGATCTTCATGGAGAAGAATTTGTGCCAAGGAAAGTGTTTGACTCCTCAAACATCCATCTCATGCAAATTCCTCTCAATTTCCAACCATATGATACATTCGAAGCCAAACAAGCTCTAATGCAACAACAATAAGCGTATATGGAAGTCAAAGAAGAAGAAGTAACTTCTTTAGAAAGTGCTGAGTGTCCCATCTACACTATTCCAGAGAGATGATTGTTCCTAATCAAGTGAAGATTGTCAACAATCAAAAGAAGCTCAAAAATAACTTTTCCAAAATGACCAAGTTCATAGTCAAGATAGGAAGAAAGCTTGGAATTTCATCTTCCTCATCACTATCCGCCGAAAACTAGTCTATCCAATTTAATTTATCTTTATGTATTCTCTCATATTTGCTTGTTTTTGCTTTTGAGTCTCATATTTAGCATTTCTTAATTAGTTGGATGTATTTGCTTTTATAAAATAATGAATGGAGTTTTATTTGTGTTAAAATTATATTTAAATTACTACAAAAACTCTAGAATTAATTGTAATATAATATAAGATCAAAAGATTCAAAATTTTCAAATTTTCAAATTTTTTAATAGGATATGTCGACATACATAATTGCATATGTCGACATATAACTACCAGATTTTCTAAACTTTTCAAATTTTAAAATTAAATAACTAACTCATATCCATTCAAAATCCAATGAATTCCAGACCCTATTTAAGCCTGTTTCTTCTAGAAAACTTCATTATTTCATTTCTCCTCCTTCTCTATTCATTTCTTATCAAAACTATGACAAATCCAATTCATAGTATAAGTGAAAATCTTAAGGAAACATCGAATTCCTTCAAGAATATCCTTTCTATAATTTTACGAAACCAACATAATCTTGAATTAAGCCAAATAAAGATGTTTGAACAACAAGAGAAGCATTTTGATGCAATTCAGTGGCTATTATCCTCTCTTTTCAGAGATAAGGATGACAATCTCGCTAAGGCACTACCAACCAAAGAATATGAAGATTGAGAGGTCATAAAGAAGGATCTAATCTTTGGAGAAGACGGTTAGGTAGAAGTCCCAAGAAACATTTAATTGTTTGATATGATTTGACTGATTTGTTTGAATTTGTTTGATTTGGATTGTTTGACTTAAAACTTGTATATATTAAACATATGGTGTGGTGTGCTTGATTTGGTTTGTAAATATAACTCATAACATATGTAATTATGTTATTTGGAATGGTTTGTTTATATATTAGTATTGATTATTGTGTAATCATAAAATTAAGGGGATTATTCTTCTTTAACATAAGGATTATATAGATTTATCTAGGATTAAGGAGGAATACTTTACTTTATTATAGAATATAGAGATTTAGGACTCAGGGGGAGTACTTTACTTTGGTATAGGAATTATTTAGATAGTTATAGGATTTAGGGGGAGTAATTTTAGAATTTCTTTTTGATAATGCCAAAGGGGGAGAAATTATAAAATATAGATGTATGGATTCATGGATCTGTGTGTCTATATAGATCAGGTTCATGGATTAACGAAAATATGCAAAAGATCTATCCTGACCCGGAGATGTGGATCATCCAAAGCACATTAGCATGGCGTACTCCTCCTGTTCGAAATGGAGTTTGAAACCAAACTTCTCCTCAGGAGGATAGATGGGCCAATTCAGGTGAGATCCAATGTAGATCTAACTTTCCATTCACTCATGGGATCCGGGCGGGAAAAAAGACTTTGTCTTCCTTTGTCATAGATTTCCATTTCTAAATAAAAAATCTGAGAATCTATCTCCCCTATTTTTGAAGGCTCATTCAACTAGCTTACCAAAGGATGCTAGCAAATAGGAGGGAGACTGCAGGCGGAAAGTAAGGAGGAGTGGTGCAACTGATCTACGAGTACCCTATGGTATACAATATAAGTATGTAAAGTCAATTTCATAAAATTAGTTTATAGGATTCATATAGACAGGAGGAGTATTAGAAAGATCATCATCAATAAGTATGTACATGCATGATATTTTATAAACTAAGGTTGTCATCATCAAAAAGGGGGAGATTGTTGGAGAATGGAGTTTTGATGACAATAACCTTATTTCAATATTAATTGATAATAAAATATATACTAACACTTTTATATAGAATATATATATACATATGAAGGATTTATATACAGGAATTAATACTGAAGACTGTACAGTTTAAGAGCTTCTAGAGATTCAGATTTCAGATATGATTCAAGACTCATGAGTAATCAAGATTTCAAGATAAATATAGTAATAGATTCTAGTTATATAAGACTCTGAATAGAACTCTAGGTTCAAATTCTGATTTCCCATTTTTGATTTCAAATTCTATTCTATCTTCAATCTTTATTTTCTCTATTTTATTTTTTATATTTTACTTTCTCTACTTTACTTTGATTTTAAACTCAAGTTTTATAAGTTTATATATATGTACACACTTTACATTTATATAGTTTTAAACTTTATGATTTTATAAATATGCTTATATAGTTTATATTTATGTGTTCATATGATTTTCTACTATAATATTCACTTACTGTAACACCCCGTATTTTGAAAACACTAAAAGATGATAAATTAAAGCATACTTAATTAAATATTGGAAATTAAGTAAAACGGACTACACCATTGCATTTGTCTTGTAATTCTAGTCAAGATAGACACCTGTTTTGCGTAAAACGGACATCATATGAAGAAGTTATTAAGCCTAGAAGTTTGTATACGCACAAGAGAATAATATGTATACAAAAAAATCAAAGTAAAAAAATCAAAACCAGCGAGCGGGAGACCTAGGAACGGAACCGAACGTTCTGGGGGGTTGACTTGAGACCTGCTGGGTCGACCTTCTCGGGTCGACCCAGGCTCTTTGAAGTCGACCCAAGGGTCGACACCCAAAGGGGGGTGGTCGACCCCCCCATACAGATCTGGGAAAATTCTCGATTCTGAACCTGGACTTGTTTCTTGGCTTAGTTTATTGACCCTAGGCTATAAATATGACCCCATATCCATTGTTTTATTCATCCAATTCAATGGCAACGACGAAGTGCTGCTCCAACATATTTTGATCTAGCCTATTCTTCTTCAACAAACAAATCATTCAAGTTTAGATCTATGATTCAACATCAGAAATCTCTTCTTCTATTTCTTAGATCCAAACAGTATGAGTCTATTTTAATTTTAGATCTAAATAATTAAAAAGTAAATCTTGACATGACAATAATTGGGATCTATGGCTGTGACTATGTGAATCATATCAGATCTGCTATAACCTGATTATCTAAGTTATTCTGACATGCCTATGAACTAGATCTGAAGCTATACGTATTTATCATATCGGATCTGCCATTGTTTGTAGATCTAATTTACTGTTTAGATCACATTATGCATGTTCCTATTATGTTTGTGGCCAAAACAGATCTGTTGTAACTTATGTACCTATGATGTTCTGACATGACTATGACTTGGATCTTAACCATTTTCATGTCAGACCTACCTTTGATTATAGATCTAAATTCATTGCCTAGATCACCTTATACCTATTCTATTATGTTTATGGGAAAATTGGATCTGTTATTAGCTGGACATCTAAACCACTGTTTAGATCTTATCATGCCTATTATGGTATCCCTATTGTGTTGGAATCAATTTCTATTATCATATGTTCATTAGATCTGTTCCTATATGCCTATCCGCCATTATGTCACAATATGTTTATGCCGTTATTTGTCAATTTTGTTATCCTATTCATCTCTGTGCTTTTTCCTCCTTCTTTCCCTTTTTTATTTTTATAGCCAGGCTACCTTCAAGCCTAGGCATGCCGTTGAAATAAGCGAATGCGCTAAATGGGAAATGATGGGGAAATTGTTAATATTTGGCATAACTTGTAATTAAAAGTTTAGATATAACTTGAATGAAATTTATGAACGTGAATTTAGGGGCATAAATTGAATTGTGAATAAAGACCTTAAATCGGGGCATATGGTTCATTATGAACATAACGTGGGAAAGGTGCATGAAAACCTATAATGACATAGGTAAATTTGTTAATAATGGAAATACCTAGGATTACAATAACTTAAATTGTAAACCACGCTTAAGCACGAGGTTAGATTACACTTGTGGTGGAAGTCTTCCCGGAACCGACTGACATATCCAGCAACCACAAGTGGTGAATCGAATGTGGGAGGCCTAAGTGCACAAATACAAAAGGTGCTAAGACATGAGGTTAAGCCCGATTTGTGGAATAAGTCATCCCGGACCCGCCCGGCATATCCAGCATCCACATGTTGTAGGCTTAATGTGGGAGGTCTAACGCATTATAACCGTAAATGGATAAATGGTAATGAATTGGGGTAAGCAAAGAAAGACAGTAACCTATTATGATTAATTACTTTAATGATTGTGTTATATATAATAGGTAGGCTTGTCCTTGGGACAAGTGGAAATTATAACACAAGTTGTGGTAAAAAGGAAAGAAGCTTATTAGTAAACCTTAGTTAAGAGAACTAAGTTAATAAGTAAACGACGTCAAGTTGTATTGATATGTTAAATGGAAAACAAGTGAACTGAGATGAAGTATACTTAATTACATATTAAGTAAAACATATTATTGCAACTATGGAATCAAACAATGAATAATACATTGGGATCGTAAGATTACTTTCGTTAATTACAATCTAGGGGTGAAGGATTGTAAGATTTCTTCCGCTAATTACAATCTAAAGAATAACATGTAATGGGGCTTATTAATAAACTTAAACGGAATAAGTTATATTTATATTAATAAGCTATTGGAGTTTTGGCAAGCGAAAAGAAGACGATGTGAATGGGGATAACCTGTTAGTCTATAATACGTAACCTAGTTGAATCCATAAGGATTGTATGAACATGAACTTGAATCGGGGTTAAGTAAACTTGGTTGAAACAGTGGGAGGGTTAAGTATATTTGGATTGGGTGGGTAATATTCAAATATAGGCCCACAAAACTTAACCAATTAGGGGATATGTATTAAAGACACCTATAGGTAAGCATAACCGGTAGGAATATTAGGGTTATGTATTAAAGATACCTATAGGTAAGCATAACCTGTAGAAACGTTAGGGTTATGTAATTAAAGACACCTTAGGGTAAGCATAACCCGTGGAAATCCTAGTGTGGATGCAAGACAAGGGGGAGAGCTTGCATCATCTTGTGTAGGGGACCCGTTTCAGTCAGTAACCCATATATAAGTATCAAAACGAGTACTCCGTCTTAGGTCGGAGTGGGTCACACTTATCGGGCTAATTGTAAGAGATCCAAACATGGAGGACGGTGTGGGCGGTGCAAATCAACCGAGGACATGTGCGTGCATGGGCCGTGTAGTGGGGGCTAAGACGACCGTGACACCTGTTGATATGGCTGTGCATATCAGCGAAGGGTTGCCACTATAGATACTGACACATCCTATGGTAGGGCTGGCAAGAGTATCTACACAAATTAGGGAGTCGATCGATTAGGGTAGTAGTTAGGGTACATCTAGACTCTGATAAGTTTAGGAGTCCGTTATTGGGTCTGTCTGTGGATTTTATGGGGTTAAAACCTCTCACCAGAAGTACGCTAAGTCTACCGTTTTATACATATTGGGGATCATCTCATTCTGTTTATACTAGTATTAGTTCAGAGAAACTTTTAGAAGTGCAATTTACTCTATCATGTTACCTTGTCATACCTGCCTTTTATGATGATATCTCTCTTATCCATTTTATATGCCTGTCATGTTACATTTACTTATTTACTTGGCTAAAGTAACTGGACTCACCAGACTTTATGTTTTACCTATTTTGTTTCCTCTACTTTCTCTTCCATTTCCCTCCAGGTTCTCAGGGAGGGAATACTCAGGCTTGACCATGATTCTGCTTTCATTTTGCTGGAGCTGCATAGATGTATGGCTCAAGTTCTTATTCTTGCTACTATGCCTATGTTTTATTTGGGTAATTATGCTTCTTTTATTATTGTACTCTAATGTTTTAAATACAAGATAGAGGTTTTAAATGATGTAATGGTTTTCATGTATTTCAGACAAAAGATGTTTTGGACCACGATGCTTTATGATTAACAAAGTTTTTAACTCCGCTGCGATTAAATATATGTCTTGTAATGTTTCTGTTTCTGTTTACCTATAACGCTTCACGAAACTTAATGCATTCCCTTAGTAATTGACATTAACGAACGTGTGGTGTCACACTTGATATAAGAGCTGAAGGTTACCAGATTAGATAAAAGTTTTTGAAAACTATTTTTAAAAAGGTTTTAAAACAAAGCATTTTCAAAAGAAAAGTCTATTTTGAAAAACATATTTCTTAAAGCCATATAAAATATCTTTTGATTCTCTATTTGAATCCCTTCTTCCTTTTCATTTCAGTATGTCTAGGAAACCGTATATTCCCAAGGGCGTGCAAGTGCCGGCTTGGTTCCGTAGGTATCTCAAGGCTACGACACCAACCGGAAGCCAAGGAAACGTCCCTCCCCCAGCTGCAATCATTGTTCCTCCACCTCGCGAGTAGATGATTTATCTAAATAGAAAGAAGCTAGGATTGAGGAAACACAAAACAAGAAAGTATGGCCCATGAGAGGACAACAACAACAACAGAAGAAGGACGGAAAGAATGACAAGGCTAAAGATAAGAGGAAGTGTCATAATTGTCCACGCGTGGGTCATTTGGTCAACGATTGCTGAAAAAGAAGAAAGAACGCTTGCTATAACTGTGGTGAAGTTGGGCACTATACGAGGAAATGCCCGAAGAAACAAGGACAAGACCAAAGCGCAGGATCTTTTGAAGGACATGCGTATGTTCTCGTGGTCAGTGTACTGGGGAGAGGTAGTAAAGTTTCCGCTAAATGTTTGATTTCTCCTTTTTAATTATCTAGTTTTAAAAATCTTTTTGATTCCGGCGCTTCGCATTCGTTTATATCTAGTTCTGTGGTTGAGTCTCTGCTCCTAAATATTAGTGTGGCAGTGGATCTCGTTGTTGCCTCAAACCTTATTGGTGGTTCGGCTCATTTGTCCATGATTTGTCAGGGTTTGAGAATATCTGTGTTAGGCGTCGAGTTTGAATGCGACACATATGTGCTTGGGTTTATGGGCTATTGTTTGATTCTAGGATTGGATTGGCTAGCCATGTATGGTGCCATTCGGGATTGTGAGAGGAGGGTCGTTAGGCTTCTGACTTATCACAGGAGGACACTCGAGATTTCTTGTGACCTGCAAGGGTCTGTCATGCTTAGTTTCCTAGAGTCTCTTGATGCATCTATCGATGATCTGCGATATGTACTAGTAGTTCGTGAGTATCCTGATGTCTTTAAGAGGTTTGAGGTTTATCCCCAATTCACGAGACCGGTTTTTGTATATATTTGGTGGACAATGCAAAGCCAGTTGCATTGCCTCTGTGCCATATGGCTCCAAGAGAAAGAAGGGAGTTGAGCAAGCAAGTAGGGGAGCTACTTGAAAAAGGATTTATTAGGCGAAGCATATCTGAATGGGGTGCAACTAGGGTGGATGGTTCGCTTCGCTTATGTGTAGATTATAGGGAGTTGAATAAACTCACAAAGAAGATTCTGACATTTTCTTGGGGTATAGACTGAGAGGATGCTTTTTCAGCGATTGAAAAGGGCTCTGACAATAGCCCTAGTCTTGACCTTGCCCAACGGAAACAAAGTGTTCACAGTATACGCTGACGCATGTGGTACAGGGCTTGGTACAGTTCTGATGCAAGAGGGAAGAGTAGTATGTTATGGGAGTAAACAGTTGATAGTTCATAAGAAGAACTACCCTACCCATGTTTTGGAATTAGTTGCTATAGTATTCATGCTTAAGACTTTTCGGCAGTATCTTCTTGGAGAGAGGTTCGAGTTATACTTGGACTGTAAGTCAACAAGTATCTGTTCTCACAGAAGGATTTCAAATTGAGGTAGTAGAGTTAGGCTTCTACTTGGACCTGAGCCGATTAGAGAACTTCAGAAAAGATTGATCTTATCCACTGGCACATGAAGACAGCTCGGGACAGGCAGAAGTCTCTTATAGGATAAAACTACCAGAGAGGTTAGCGAACATTCATTTGCAAAAACACAGCAAAAGTAGTTGAGCCGAGTATGCTTGAGGAAGTAGAGGTGGAACGGGAAGCGACAGTTAGACGAGTTCCTACACATATTCATAGATCAGAGGTTAAGAAGCTACGCAAACGAGAGGTCAAGTTGAAGGAAGTTCAGTGGGGAGATGACCATGAGGATGCTGCTTGGGAGACTAAAGATAAGATTCGCGCTTCTTACCCTTTTCTTTTCAAGGGTGTGTTCTTAACTTCTTTTCCGAAGCTTTTTATTTGTACTTGTTTCAATCACTCGTCTGTATCCTATCGATCGAATCTTCGACCTTTAGGTAGGAATCCTATGGATGTAAACATGTGTTTGAGTCATGTTATTTTTGATGGATGCAAGTGGATGTAAGTATTTGCTTGTGGATGCATACACACACACATTAGGCACTAGATCGGCTCAATCACTCTCATACTGCATATGGATGTTTGTGCATTTTTCTTCTTTTAATGGATGAATGTGGATGTATCATCATATGAAAGTTGCATTTGGATGAATGATTGTGCACACATATAGAACTTACAAATTATAATAGGATTATTTGCATACATGTTGGATGCATGGCACTAACATACATTGCATTAAGGAGGTCAACTGAATTAGTAGACCGCCTGATCTTCGCATTAGTATCAGGACATATACACACACATTTGCATACGTTCATATAAGCATTATAAATCTTTTAAGGATAATGAATGCTCGTGATTGATGGATGAGTAGATGGGTGATGGATGTTAGGGTATACATTTTTCTTAACTTGGAGATTTCCGGGACGAAATCCTTTGAGTAGGGGAGAATGTAACACCCCATATTTTAACAACACTAAAATATGATAAATTAAAGAATATTTAATTAAATATCGGGAATTAAGTAAAACGGACTGTGCCATTGTGTTCATCTCGGAATTCTGGTCACGATAGACACCTAGTTTGTGTAAAATGGACATCGTATGAAGAAGTTATTAAGCCTAGAAGTTTGTATACACACAAGAGAATTATATATATATATACAAACAAATCGAAGTAAAAAAATTCAAAAATAGCGAGCGGGAGACCCAAGAATGGAACCGACCTTTCTGGGGGTTGACTCGAGTCCCGCTGGGTCGACCCAGGCTCTTTGGGGTCGACCCAGGCTCTTTGGGGTCGACCCATGGGTCGACACACAAAGGGGGGTCGACCCCCGATACAGATCTGGGCAGATTCTCGATTCTGAACCTGGACTTGTTTCTTGGCTTAGTTCGTTAACCCTAGGCTATAAATAGGACCCTATATCCATTTTTTTATTCATCTAATTAAATGGCGACGATGAAGTGCATTTCCATCATAGTTTGATCTAGCCTATTCTTTTTCAATAAACAAGTCATTCAAGTTTAGATTTGTGATTCAACTTCAGAAATCTCTTCTTCTATTTCTTAGATCCAAACACTGTGAGTCTATGTTAATTTTGGATCTAAATAATTAAAAAGTAAATATTGACATGACTATAATTTGGATCTATACCTGTGACTATGTGAATCATATCAGATCTGCTATAACCTGATTATCTAAGTTATTCTGACATGCCTATGAACTAGATCTGAAGCTATACCTATTTATCATATTAGATCTTCCATTGTTTTTAAATCTAATTTACTGTTTAGATCACCTTATTCCTGTCTCTATTATGATTGTGGCCAAATCAGATCTGTTGTAACTTGTGTATCTATGATGTTCTAACATGACTATGACTTGGATATTAACCTTTATCATGTCAATTCTACCTTTGATTATAGATCTAAATTCATTGCTTAGATCACCTTATACCTGTTCTATTATGTTTATGGCCAAATTGGATTTGTTATTAGTTGGACATATAAACCATTGTTTAGATCTTATCATGGCTATTATAACATCCCTATTGTGTCAGAATCAATTTATATTATCATATGTTGATTAGATCTGTTCCTATATGCCTATCCTGCCATTATGTCACAATATGCTTATGCCGCTATATGTCAATTTTGTTATCCTATTCATCTCTGTCCTTTTTCCTCCTTTCCCTTTTTTATTTTTAGAGCCAGGCTACCTTCAAGCGTAGGCATGCTGCTGAAATAAGCGAATGCGTTAAACGGGAAACGATATGGAAATTGTTAATATTTGGCATAACTTGTAATTAAAAGTTTACACATAACTTGAGTGAAATTTATGAACGTGAATTTGGGGGCATAAATTGAATTGTAAATAAAGACCTTAAACTGGGGCATATGGTTCATTATGAACATAACTTGGGAAAGGGGCATGAAAACCTATAACGACATAGGTAAATTTGTTAATAATGGAAATGCCTAGAATGACAATAACTTAAATTGTAAACCGCGCTTAGGCACAAGGTTAGATTACACTTGTGGTGGAAGTCTGCTTGGAACCGACCGGCATATCCAACAACCACAAGTGGTGAATCGAATGTGGGAGGCCTAAGCGCACAAATACAAGAAGTGCTAAGATACGAGGTTAAGCCCAATTTGTGGAATAAGTTTGCCCGGACCCGCCTGACATATCCAACATCCATATGTTGTAGGCTTAATATGGAAGATCTAGCGCATTATAACCATAAATGGATAAATGGTAATGAATTGGGGTAAGCAAAGAAAGATAGTAACCCATTATGATTAATTACTTTAATGATAACGCTATATATAATAGGTAGGCTTGTCCTAGGGACAAGTGGAAATTATAATATAAGTTATAATAAAAAGGAAAGAAGCTTATTAGTAAACCTTAGTTAAGAAAACTAAGTTAATAAGTAAACAAAGTCAAGTTTTATTGATATATTAAACGAAAAACAGGTGAACTGAGATGAAGTATACTAAATTACATATTAAGTAAAACATGTTATTGCAACTATGGAATCAAACAATGAATAATATGTTAGGGCCGTAAGATTATTTCCGTTAATTACAATCTAGGGGTGAAGGATTGTAAGATTCTTCCGCTAATTACAATCTAAAGAATAACATGTAATGGGGCTTATTAATAAACTTAAATGGAATAAGCTATATTTATATTAATAAGCTATTGGAGTTTTGGCAAGCGAAAAGAAGACGATGTGAATGGGGATAACCTGTTAGTATGTAATACTTAACCTAGTTGAATCCATAAGGATTGTATAAACATGAACTTGAATAGGGGTTAAGTAAACTTGATTGACACAGTGGGAGGGTTAAGTATATCTGGGTTGGGTGAGTATATTTAAATATAGGCCCACAAAACTTAACCAATTGGGGGTTATGTATTAAAGACACCTATAGGTAAGCACAACTGATAGGAATATTAGGATCATGTATTAAAGATACCTATAGGTAAGCATAACCTGTAGAAACGTTGGGGTTATGTAATTAAAGACACCTTAGGGTAAGCATAGCCCATGGAAATCCTAGTGTGGATGCAAGATAAGGAGGAGAGCTTGCATCATCTTGTGTAGGGGACACATTTTAGTCAATAACCCATATATAAGTATCAAAACGAGTACTCCATCCTAGGCCGGAGTGGGGCACGCTTACTGGGCTGATTGTAAGAGATCCAAACGTGGAGGACAGTGCAGGCGGCGCAAATCAACCGGGGGCATGTGCATGCATGGGCCGGGTAGCGGGGGCTAAGACGACCGTGACACCTGTAGATATGGCTGTGCATATCAACGAAGGGTTGCCACTATAGGACTTGATACATCCTATGGTGGGGCCGGCACAGAGTATCTACGTGGATTAGGGAGCCAATCAATTAAGGTCGTAGTTAGGGTACATCTAGACTTTGATAAGTTTAGGAGTCCGTTATTGGGGCTGTTTGTGGATTTTATTGGGTTAAAACCTCTCACCCGAAGTATGCCTAAGTCTATCGTTTTGTACATATTGGGGATCATCTTATTCTGGTTATACTAGTATTAGTGCAGAGAAATTTTTGGAAGTGCAATTTACTCTATCATGTTACCTTGTCATACCTGCCTTTTATGATGATGTCTCTCTTATCCATTTTATATGTCTGTCATGATACGTTTACTTATTTACTTGCTAAAAGTAACTGGACTCGCCAGACTTTATGTCTGACCTATTTTGTTTCCTCTTCTTTCTTTTCCATTTCCCCCTCTGGTTCTCAGGGAGGGAATACACAGGCTTGACCATGATTCTGCTTTCATTTTGCTGAAGCTGCTTAGTTGTACGACTCAAGCTTTTATCCTTGCTACTATGGCTATGTTTAATTTGGGGAATTATGCTTCTTTTATTATTGTACTCTGATGTTTTAAGTACAAGACAAAGGTTTTAAATGATGTAATGGTTTTCATGTATTTCAGACAAATGATGTTTTGGACCACAATGCCTTATGATTGATAAAGTTTTTAACTCCGCTGCTATTTTATATTTGTCTTGTAATGTTTCTGTTTCTGTTTCTGTTTATCTATAACGCTTCATGAAACTTAATGCATTCCCTTAGTGAGTGACATTAACGGATGTGGGGTGTCACATTTACAACCTTATTTTTTAATTCAAGAATTTCTAAAATTATATATATGTCAAAACATTTCAAAAAATGCTCAAAATCCAATTTTACAACGGCATGTGTCGACATACATTTATGCCTATGTCGACATATAACTATCACATTTTTTATTCTCAAAGGAAGTGTCTTTTCACTATTTGTAACTTCCAGAAGCGTTGCAAACTTTCAAATCTTATAAATAGGGGTTGATTTCAATTTTTTTCATCATTCTTCTTCTCCATCTTCATCTCCTTTCTTCACACTATTATATTTTCTTATTTTTATGATTTCTACACTTATACTCTACCGAATTCAATTCTATTTATATAAAACTTCTTCTCTTCTCACTCTCTACTCATTACTTGCTGAATCGAAGTGCTATTGAAGAGTTATAGGGCTATTGTAATTGTTTGGGAAATATTTGGGTAAACGTTGTTTCCTTGTAACCGTGAAATCAAGGAATGGGAGTGGTCTTAACCTTGTAGCCATGAAATCAGGGGGAATATACTTGATCAAGTGTATGGAATCAATGTTAATCTTGTAGCCGTGAAATCAAGGGGGTTGTACTTGGATATTGATATAGTAATAAAACTCTGTGCCATCCAGCGTTACATGAGACTGGACGTAGGAGCAATTCCGAACCAGTATAAAATCCGGTGTATTCTTACCTTTTCTACATTTTATTTTTTTATCTTTGTGTTTTTTTGATTATGTGTTTGTGATTGTTTCGGTGGTGTGTGATTCATATAGTAGATCATATAAGTTTTAGATTTTGTTTAATTTCTTAAAAACAATATTCTCCCCCTCTAGTGTTAGTTTTTCCTTAACGATCCATTTCACAATCCCTAACATTCTCTAATTCTACTTGCTTAATTTTAGTTTTTAAATCGTGATTTTCCAAAATAATAGCATCATTCTTTGACTTTTGAATTTCAATTTCTTGACTCAAAAGTGAAAGTTGACTATCTGAATTTGAGAGTGACTCTTGAACTTTTTCAAGTTCTTATTCCAGAATTTTCTTTTCATGTTTCAGCATATCCCTTTCAAATTCAGCTATGTTTTGATTTTCACGAGTTTCCTTAAGTTTCTTTATAAGAATTTTTTTAGTGTTTAATAATTCAGTATTTACTTCAATTAAATCATCATAAGATAAATCACTAACCTCATATTCTTGAGCCATGAAGCACACATTTTCTTGTTCATTGTCGTTGTCTCTATCATTGTCATCGTTGAATCTTAATCATCCCATGTTATAGGAAATTCTTCTTTTTTAATTTATCTTTCTTATTCTTGTTGTTGAAGGTTTTCTGATTTTCTTTCTTAGTCTTTGTGCATGTGTCCTATCCTGTGGCAATTGAAGCAATCAACACTTAAGGATGAAGCTTTATTTGAAAAAAAATCTTTTTAAAGCTATTTTTATTTCCTTTTCTATATTTCAAGAATTTCTTAATTTTTTTGGCAATAAAGGCTAGATCCTCATCTTTTGATTATGATTCTTCTTTTTCAACACGAAATGCTACGTTCATCTTTTGTTGTGCCTGGTCCCCTTGGGTTGGAGATTTTCTTCATAAGACATGAGGTTACCTATTATATATTTTGGTTTCATTATTGATATATCGTTTGCTTCCTCAATAGCTAAAACCTTTCTTTCCCATTCATTAGTTAAGGAGTTTAGTACCTTCAATACAGTATTAAAGTCACTATATTTTTCTCCTAACTCTATTAAGGCATGAAGAATGTTTTGAAATATTGAGTACATGTCGTTGATGGTTTCATTCTGTCTCATCCTAAAATTTTGGAATTGATTCTTCAGGATTGAGATCATTGCTTGTTTGACCTTGTTTGTGCCCTCATGTATGGTTTTGAGTGTTTCACATATCTAATCACTAGTAGTGCATATGCTAACATGAATGAATTCATTTCTATCCAAAGCACAGAATAACATATTCATAGCTTTGGCATTTGCACTAGCCTCATTTTGCTGGTTTGTTGTCCATTCAGAGTATTCAGTTGTGGGTGATGTGAATTGAGTTTGATTTGCATTCCAAGCGTCATAGCTAGTTGCCTGCATATATATATATATATATTCTCATTCTTGTAGCCCAGTAATTGTAGTGTAATCCATTAAATAGTGGTAGTCTTTGAGTAGATTTTCTTTCGACAATTACAGAGGTAGTGGTTGTGCTAGTACTTGCATTATTTCTGTATTATCAAAATATTGAATAATGGTGTTACGGTTATAGGATGTCCTTGCCTTGATACCAATTGAAAGAGTCTTTGTAGCGGTAGGATCATATAATATGGAATATGAACAGGATAATGTGTAGTAAGTAAAAGTGACACCCAGATTTATACTGATTCGAACATTCGTTCTACGTCCAGTCCCAGACTCCCTCCTGAAATTTCTCTACTAACATCCATCACTTTACCTGGAGGAACAGGTTTACAACAACTATCCAAACAACCGAATAGTATTTCTTGCCTCAAATGCTGAAGAGGTCATCGACAATACAAAAAATTTGTTAAAAGTTGTGACTCTTCATTGAATAGTTACATCTATTCGTATTCAGATGTTTGAATTGAAAATTCAGATATATGTTATTAATAAAAATTCAAATAGCAAAGAAATAGGCCATTTCAGGATATAAACAAACATCTGAAAATTTTGACTTAGACGTCTGAATATTATGTGAAAATTAATTTTGTTTCAGTAGACAGACGTCTGAATTGAGGAAATTAGATGTCTATTTGATGTAACAAACCTATCCCTTATGCTTGTCATATATAAAATCATATGTACATATTAAAACGTGCATGTGTGTATATCACCATGGAAAATTTTAATAATTATGTACTGTTACTAACAGTCTCTAAACTTATATAATCTTAATTTGAGCTCTTGAATCTGTTGTTGAGTTTCTTCCAACAAAATGGAGTTAGTTGATAATAATACATATGTACATGTATAGTTTTCATAATCAAAACGCTATAAAGTGAGTTCCAACATTATATTCCACTTTAATCTCTAATTAGCCTAAGAAAGATCCAAAGAAAAAGAAAAAGATGAATAGCATATTTTTTTTTTCTTCTAGCTAAAAATTTCTCCTTTCCAAAGCTTTGCCTAAGAAAGAAAATATTCTTATATTTCAAAATTTTAAGTCATTTTCCAAATCAAAAATTAGAAGTCTCCAAATGTAACGACCCGACTTTTCAGCACTCGAAAATCAACACTAAATACATCCTCTGTATTCATGTATCTCAAATCAAGTGCCAGAAAGTCTGATAGTTAGGGGAAAAGAAAGGAGATAAAAGAATAGAAGAAAGAAGATACTGATAATAATCTCATAATGGAACGAATAATCTATAATATAAACAATTCTCTATAAAAAAGACGAAAACTTTAATATACATACATCAATTATAGTACACAGAAAATAATGAATCAACTTGGACAGTTATAATAACATGTCCTGCCAATTTCATATTAAATTCCAGATCAGTAATTCGAGTAATTCAATAATTAAATTACTATTTTACGGTTCGTTTATATTAAATAACTTGTAGATTCTAAATTTAAGTTTATTCAACTTTTAATTTAACATTTCCATATTTAAATAAATTAAATATTCAAATAATAAAAATTCGGGTCATTACCTTCGTCACCCCTTAAAAGGATTTCGTCCCGTAATCACAAGTTAAGATGAATACCGTAAAACCCACTAATTTTACTTCAAAAAATTATTTTTAAAATCATGTTAATTTTTTCTAATACCCGAAAATTACGAAAAATTTCGCCAGCACCTCCTTTTTATGGGTCGATCCCAAAAAAATACCAAATGCTACGCAGGGCCTCAATCAACCAAAAAGAAAACAAAAGCCAAGCCGCTACCCATATCGGGGACATAAAATCTATCAAACCCAATCAATTACATAAATGTGTAGCTATTTGTCGGGCAAACAAATCTCTACTTACGAAATCAAAAGGCAACTTGCGTCATTTGCTACCATAAGCCTGTATATACTTACATAACCCAAAAGAGAGTTAAGAAAATAGACAAATAACAAATAACTCCAACATGTGATAAACAACATAACAATCATATGCAATAATTAGATATGATGCAACTGGTAATAATGGTACAAATCCATAAGCAACAATCATATAACAATATCATATAGTGTCATATCACTAACAATCATAACTCATGATTCATTCAGGTTTTGAAACCCCATCATCGCACAACGATGATAAGCAATCCACCAAGCATCACCTTATGCATAACAGCCTTAGGTTAACACTTAACCAATCATTCACGCTACCAAAACCGATTCAAAGATCAATTCCCAAATTCTACACAAGTCAATAACATAGCATGAATCATTATCAAAGCCCATACGATATACATAATCCATTTGTGCGCAATATCATATTCGACCGCTTACATGATCACGTAATTTCACTTCCAGACTAATATCGCTCGCTCGATCACTCTAGTGCGGACTCAGATCTGGTTTCTTGATTAGAAACTGTCATTCTCCTTACATATCCATATACTACGATAGAGAATCACAGAGTCATATCAATAATCCCACGTCTAACCTCGTCGTCAAGAATCGAGTAAAAAAGTGCCAACTTTGATTGATATAAGCTATCAAAAATCTTGCACTCGAATCTAGATCAAATCGTAAAACGAAAAAACAACCTACGTAAATCTTACGTACTAATTTCAATTGGCTTATTTAATATTTCAATTCTTCTTATATTCATCTTCATTCAATACTCAGTATATTTTCCTTATACTAATATCATTTGTGAATCCTTTCATAATGCTTTAAGTTATTAACCATTATATTACTTAAGTTCATAAACTTAACCTCCAAACAATTTTCCACAATCAATACGATTATATTCCTATAGTTCCTCCTTACTATAACTCATTTTATAAACACAGCCTATTTCAAAAAAGTTTATAATCCATTTAGTACATTATGTTAAAACTGCAACATATTCTAATACTAGCTAAATGTATAAAAAAATAGTCTGATCATTTTAGTTACCCCAACAGGTCTTATAAGTAAAAATTAATTTAACTTATCATTTCTCAAATTCAATATTCTAAGCTTCCAACTCATTATTAATTTAGTTTTAAATCGCGAAGTACCTAACCCCAATTGAAAATTTGATTTAGTGTAACACCCTATATTTTAACAACAATAAAAGACGATAAATTAAAGAATAATTAATTTAATATTCAAAATTAAGTGAAATGGATTGTGACATTGCGTTCGTCTTGGAATTATTGTCAAAATAGACACCCGATTTGCGTAAAACGGACACTGTATGAAGAAGTTATTAAGGTTTGAAGTTTGTATACGCATAGGAAAATATGTATGAATAAAATATGTCCAGAAAATTCAAAACGATTCAAAATCGCAGAAAATAGGGAAGCGGGAAAATTCACGCCTAGGGGTGTCGACCCCCTCAAAGGGGAGTCGACCCCTGGGTTGACCCCATAAGGGGGGTGTCGACCCATGGGTCAACCCTATAAAGAGGGGTCAACCCCCTGCGGCAGATCTGGGCAGATTAGGGTTTCGTCTCAGCTATATATATGGCTTCATTTCTCAAGTTTTTCTACGCCAAAAATAATGGAGGACTAGATGTTGTCTCTTCCCATATTGAATCAAACCTTTTCTTCTTCAGCAATCAACTAGAGTTATTCAAGTTTAGAAATTTGTAATTCAACATCAACAATTCTTTCTTCTATTTTTCTAGATCCAATCACAGTGAGTCTGTGTTAATTTTAGATCTAAATATTTAAAAAGTAAATCTTGACATGACTATAAATTGGATCTATGCCTATGATTGTTTGAATCATATCAGATCTACTATAACCTATTTTTCTAAGTTATTCTAACATTATTATGAACTAGATCTGAACCTATACCTATTTATCATGTCAGATCTGCCATTGTTTGTAGATCTAATTCACTATTTAGATCACCTCATGCCTGTTCTTATTATGTTTTTGGCTAAATCAGATCTGTTATTAGTTGGATATTCATTGTTTAGATTTCATCATTCCTGTTTATGATGCCCCTATTATGTTAGAATTAGTTCTATTGTCACATATTCATCAGATATGTCCCTATATGTCTATCTTGTCATTATGCCACTATATGTTTATGCCTGTCTCTGCCATATGTCCACCTTGTTAGTATGATTATTTCTATCCTCTTCCCTCTATCTTTTCCCTTCATATTTTTATATAGCCAGGATACCTTCGAGCCTAGGCATGCCGCTGAAATATGCGAACACGTTAAATTGGGATGAGGGGAAAACAATAAAATTGGGGCATAATGTGAATGAAATATATGAATATGAATTTGGAGAAATAAATCAACTTGTGATTAAAGACCTTAATTCATGGTATATGGTTCATTATGAACATAACTTGGGTAAGGGGCATGAAAACCTATAACGACATAGGAACAATTGGTTAATAACGGAAATGCCTAGGATTACAGTAGTTAGAAACTATAACCCTGCTTAGACACGAGATTAGATTGCACTTGTGGTGGAAGTCTGCTTGGGACTGACTGGCATATCCAACGACCACAAGTTGTGAATCTAATGTGAGGGATCTAAGTGCATAAACATGAGACGTGCTAAGACATGAGGTTAAGTCCGACATGTGGAAGAAGTCTGCTCAGAACCGACTGACATATCTAGCATCCACAAGTGGTAGGCTTAATCTGGGAGGTCTAGCACATTATAACCATAAATAATATGGTAATGAATTAGAATACTTAACCTAGTTGAATCCATAGGGATTGTATGAACATATAACTTGAGTAGGGGTTAAGTAAACTTGTTTGAACATTGGGTGGGTTAAGTAAATCTTGGATGGGTGGGAAATATTTATATAGATATAGGCCCACAAACTTAACCTGTAGGGTTATGCAATCTTTTACTCTGGTGTTACTACCAAAAAGATTTTAGCACAAGATGGCAGGTGAAGGGATGTCAAGTGAATGTAAAGAAAGAATAAGGAACTCAAGAGCAAATAAGGCCGACACCTGCGTTGAGGAAAAGGGACCCAAAGCCTACCAGGTATCGGCAAAGGTTCATTCGACGAGATCTACCTGCCAAAAAATCAACCGATGGATACCAGTACATTAAAGGAGGAAGAGTATCTGGTCAGAGCATAAATATGGTTTAGAACCAACCCTCGAAGAACAGATCCATGGATATAGAAAGGGATTACTTTCGTAAGTAACACGAGTGTCACCAGAAGCTACCCTTCAGAGAGACAAACTGAAAGGCTAAACCAAGACTCAAGCAAGGATATGGGATGCTCGTACGTATCTGAACCATCAATTTTTCTAAATCGTTAGACATCTGCGTACGGCATGAGGGAGAGTCCCTCCGAATACCCACGATAAAGCCGAAAGCCTACATCCGAAAGCCCACAACTAAGGACCAACACTGGGAGCATCCGCCAAGAAATCTGAAATGCTTCCACGATCCGTCTCGGTAATAAGCCCCCTTCCACCTAGGAGAGATCCCAATTCACCCGGAGCCATCACTTCAAAAATTGTAACCAATACCACGAGGAGGTCCGATGGGCCGATGCTCGGAACCCAAAAAAAAGCGGCCAACAGGAATCGTTCAGGACCAATAACCTACCGATGGAAAGACCCCAGAATTCTCTATAAATTGGACCCTAGATACTCCGCAAAGGGAGACGAACTTTTCATTTCTAAACTTAGCTCTTTCTTTCTCAAGGAGAGCAAATCATCAATTCTTGTAATCTATCTGCAATCTAATAAATGGAGAATTCCGCGTCTCATATGTCTTGCAATTCGATAATCTTGTTGTATCATAATGATGAAATAGGGAGTTAACACTAACCTTTCTGATGAGGAGATCAATCAAGGTGCTCTACTGGCGGAGAAAATGGGACTTGATAGAAATATGAACCCCCCCTTTTTCTCCTCACCTCGCGGATCCACCATGACTGACCAATACCATCATGCTGAGCCTAACACTTCTCAAACACGGAAGTGACTAAATCGTATATGAATTCCTAGCTCGACCTCCGTCACAATTCAGATTCCTCCCTCAGGAGGATCTAGTACAAAGGAGTCATCGAAGTTAGCGAATATGGCAATGCTTTCATCCATGAAATCAAGGGAGGCGTTAGCCTGTTTTCTTCTTATTGAAATACACTGTGCAGTTGTCATGGCCCAGAAACCTACCCATCCCAGAACCAGGATCAATTCCTGAGAATTCTGGGTCATGACCTCAGCAAATTTCATGAATACACACATTACACTTTGTAATTTAGGTGTTGATGAAAAATATCATTAACATTTTGGCGCTAGTAGGGCTTGAACCTCCGATCCTATGGTTAATTTGTTTAAACTAACTTGCTGAATTCATCGTTCCATGGTAGGAAACAATGAAGACAAAGAAATTGAAGGAACCAAGCAAAGAACTGGACACCGATGTCATGCTTGAAGGAAATGAGGGCCTAGCACTCAACTCGAATAATAACGAGAAAGAGGCTGCGCCTAACACACAGCTGCATCCAGACCCAAACGCCATGGAGGATAATGTCGTGAGAATCTAGGTGTTGGAATAGCAACTCCAAGAAATGCGGGCTCAGGTCGATGCTGTACAGGTGCAGAAGTCCTCGAGGCTCACCAGATCTAGTCAGAGAGAGAAAAATGCATCTCCAAAGAGGAAGGCCCCCGTTCAACAGTCAGAAGCGAAAGGGATACCTAAATCAACCTCTTCCAAGAAAAAGAAGTCTCATCTGATAGAAGTAGATCATCAAGGAAATCAATGCGATCAGGAACAATCCGGGATCTCCACCTCTAAAGGCTATGACCCCAAGAGAGAAGATTATGACAACACAGAGGCTTGCATCAGAGATGCCACTCAGAAGATTGTCAAAGACTTGCTGGAAGCAAAGGGAAGAGAACCGAGGAGACAAGGTTAATGACAATGAGAGGGTGTCCCCGTTCATTGATGAGATTATGAACACTGTGATACCATCAAGAGTCAAAGTCCCAACCTTGAAATATCTGGGAATGACTAACCCAGATGACCATTTGATGGTTTTCGACAACCAGATGGATCTTTACAACGCTTCCGGCACTGTCAGATGCCACCTCTTCCTAGTGACCTTCCAGGGTGCAGCGGCGAAATGGTATCGCCAGTACAGGAAAAACACCATTTACTCGTGGAAATAATTATCCTATGAATTCTCCGCGCAGTTCTGCATCTGTAAAGATATAAGCGTAGATTATACAATAATCGCTAACATCAAACAGAGACAGGGGAGTCTCTCGGGTAGGGCTGTATATCAGACAGGAATCCATTGTCCGGCTCGGCCCGAAGCTATAAATTTTCAGTTTGTGTGCGTCCGATTCTCTTATAGGGCAGAGCTTGGACACACTAGTGTTTGATCCAATCTAAAATGTTTGATGTTTTTCTAGTATCCAAGGCTATATCGGATAGGACAGTCCGTTGTTCGGCTCGGTCCGAGGCTATATGATGTCCAGTCCGTGTTTGTCCGAATTCTTATAGGACAAAGCTTGGATATACCTTGGTCCGGTCCGGTCCGACCCGTTTACACCCCTACTCCGGGGACTATCTCAAAAGGTTCAACATCGAGGCCTTAAAATCCAAAGATATGAATGACCGCAACAAGCTGATCACCGTACATTCAGGGTTGATAGAAAACACCCCTTTCTGGAAGGAGTTATATATTCACGGCTGCAAGAACTTGTAAGATTTCCATTTTCAAGCTGACAAGTTTATCCGCATGGACGAACTATACTTCACGAAGAGGAAGTTCGGGCCTCGAGGAGAAGGAGGAAGGCCGAACTTCGGACGAAAGCTCCCAAAAGGGAATCAGAGGAGACCGAAATGGGAAGACTCTAACACCAACTTGGTTGCCTTGAACAATCCCATCTCTTATGTGTATGCTGTCGCAAAGGAAAGAGTAAACAACTTCTTGGTCTCGTTCAAAGCCAAAAGTTTCCCCGAACCACATGCCGGATGTGAATACTGTGGGTTTCATAAAACCAACGGGCACAAGACAGACGAATGCAAGGTCTTAGACGGAATTATCTAGAAACTAATTCGAGAGGGGCACCTGAAGTCTTTCGTTTCAAATAGAGCAGCACCAGCTCAATGTTCAGGAGGACAGCAGAAGGTTTCGGCAAACATGATAGGAGTTACTACGGTGGAAAACAACCTAGATTTGGGGCCTCCCGTGAACCGAATCAATGTGATTCATAGGGGACCTCACCCTGCCGGAAGCTGTCCGAAAGCCAGAAACCAGTACATGAAAGAAGCTTTGGAGGGAATCTTCTCCGTCTAGGAGGAAACGTCGTTGAAAAGCGTGTGTTATGACCTCAAAATGCATAACCTCGTGGTCTCTCCAGAAGAAATGAAGAAAAAGGTCCGTCCCCACATAATGACCCCCTCATGATAACGGCGCAAATAGGGCTTTCGGTCATTTCTAAAATATTGGTGGATACCGAAAGCACTGTCAATATCATCTTCAAGCACGCCTTCGATCAGATGGGAATTTCCGAAAAGAAAGCTGGAGCCTAGTAACAAACCGATTTTCGGGTTCAACAATAAAGGGCTGACTCTGGTGGGTCAAATAAAACTCTTGGTTCAAGTAGGGTTGTCCCATCTTCACAGGACTTTCGAATCTCTCTTCGTCATGATTGATCAGTCGTCCTATTACAATGCCTTCTTCAGACGATCGGCTTTAGAGGAGATGGATGCCTTTGTTTCTTCCAAATATCTCATGTTAAAATTTCTGACTAAACAGGCATGGGGTACCATCCGAGGAGAACAATTTAGCTCCCAAGAGTTATACGTTGCCACGTCGAAATATACAAAAGTGAGTATTCTTTGTATTTTGATTCATCTACTGTTTTTATGCCTTCAGATAAGGGATTCTTACACTCCTCATTTGAAGCCAAGATAAAAATAAATAAGACTGACAAACGCACTAATGGTAGGTATACTTCTCTGAAAAGGAAGAGGAAGAGGTCCAATGAGGTGAACTCGACTGAAGAAGGCGAAATTATCACTGATTTAGACTCTAGAGGAGACATCGAGAGGATCAAGCCAATAGAGGGAATAGAAGAAGTAAACATTAACCCGAAGGATGAGTAGAAGGTCATCAACATAGGGAAGAAGTTAACGGAACTTGTCCGAAGCGACTTAATTCGCTTCCTGTAGCTCAACAAAGACGTTTTCGCCTGGACCCATTCGAACATGGTGGGCATCGATCCTTCAATCATGAGCCAAGCCTTAAATATCGATCCTTCAATAATCCTGATCCGGCAGAAGAAGAGACAATATAATAGGGACCGGATTGAGGCCTTGAAGGAGGAAGTCAAAAGGTTAGAATCTAATGGGTTTATCCGTGAGGTCCAGTACCCGAAGTGGTTAGCCAATCCCGTGCTAGTGAAGAAGTCCAACGGGAAGCGGAGGACGTGTGTCGATTACACGGATTTAAACAAAGCTTGTCCGAAAGATTGTTACCCTCTTCCGTGGATCAATCATTTGGTTGATGCCACGATTGGACACAAAATGCTATCCCTTATGGATGCGTATTCGGGGTATAACCATATGCCAATGCATAAACCCGATGAGGAACACACAAATTTTATTACCGACTGGGGAACAACCTATTATAAAGTAATGCCTTTCGGCTTAAGGAACGCAGGGGCAACGTACCAAAGGCTGGTGAACAGGAAGTTCCTAGAGCAGATAGGGCGTAATATTGTAACAACCCAGAAATTTCGACAACTACAATATGAGATTGATTAAAGATTAATATTAATAATCAATTTTATATTGATAAGGGGATTAGAAAGTAAAGATCGAATATATATTTGTGAATATAAATCGATCTCAATATTTATTTTAGGATGGTTGATTGAGAATCGAATATTGGTTGTGGAATATTTGATTTGAAATTGATTTGGATAATCGAAATGAGTTTTAAAATTCGATTGGGAAAATATAAATGATTGGATTAAAAATAAACGTAGTTAATGTTAAATAAATTGAAAATTTTATCTGTTGAAATATATGAGAAATTAGGTTGTATATTTGTGTATTTGCGTATATAAAGAAAATAGAATTTTATGTTTCAAAATTTAATCCAACGGAATTTTGGTAGACAAACTGAATAAAATCCGCGAGTCAATGGGTATTTTAAAATTTAATTAACGACATATACAAACAGCATCAGATTCCGACCAAAATAATTTTACTGAATTCAGGATGTTGAAACAAAGGAGTACATATAATTTTGGTTGTATTTGAAGACAATGTTTACGGTGTGAATTCAGAACGTTACACGGTGGTTCGCGGTAATATTTGATTTTTAACTCAACACAGATAAAACCTTCCCCGGATTTTTTCATGCCAAACTAGCTTCTTATGTACGTCACTACATTGTTACACTGATGGACATCGTTCTTATCTCCGTTCCCCCCTTCTATAAATTCTGCCTCTTGTTTACCTTTTTCTTCAGCTCAAAAATCATTTCTTTTTCTCTAATTTCTTCAGATCAAAGCTTCTTCAATGTAATGGATTTACACGAAACCCTTCCCCCTTTTGTCTCAAATCGAGATCCGATCCTCGTCCAAAAATCTAAGGTGGTCTTCCCTAAAAATCCAAATAATGGCGACCGCTGAATCAGCTTCGCAGCTTCCTCTCTCTCCATTGCATACAGTCCGCACCACCACCTTCTTTCAGCTTCTCATCTTCCTAAATCGATCTTGATGTCACTGCTTTCGGGCCCCCAAATCCCTTGTCTTCGTATGTTTCAAATTGGAAATCACCACGTCAGCAACTAAGATCCATCAGCTTCCTCCTTCGGGCCGTTCGCTGCTTCTTTTGGCATCGAGCCTCTCAGTCCTCCCATTCTCGCACAACAGATTGAAACCATCGGTCATTGGTGCAGTGTTGCCGTCACCATCATGGGTGAACTTCGACCAATTTAAACTGCTGCGCTGTTTTAGGTGAGAATTCACTCACGATTAATCATCAATTCAAGTTTTTAACTTCATTTTAATAGAAATATCATAGTTTCTGGTTTTGGTTGATTTATTTGGGTTTTGTTGTCTAAGCTATAACTACTTGTTGTTATTGCACTTATGCTCTTTTTGCAGCTAGTTATTTTTAGGAAAACTGAAGCCCCATTCTTCGTCGAAACCTTAAATGAATGTGCACTGTTCTTAAATGGACTGTGTTACTGTGTTTAAAAGCCGAATGTATAGATTGCCTTAAGCCAATGGGTTTCGATTGGAATTCAATTAAAGAGCTTTGATTTGGAAAGTTGTATTTCCTGTTTTGATAAATTAAAAACAAAAATTTCGTTTAGAAACTGAAAATAAAAGCAACACATTTTTGTGTGTGTAAACTTAAATTAACTTGGACAATATAGCAGCTTTGCCGCCCTAAATTAGCCGTGGGCTTGCGATAATTGAATATTGCAAGTGCTTGATTATGCAGTAGCTTTGACTAAGACTCTAAACCATTTTTGCATTCATTTGTAGCTTCTGACATTTGGATTGATGCAGCCATGTTATAAATGAGTTGTACTGCAAGTATCAAGCTCTGATATTTGTGGATGGATTAATAAATCTCACGCTCTACACGTAAATAAGAATTTATTAACATTGATTAATAAATTTGTATGAGATTTTGTCATAACCTGTTATAGCCTGTTATGAGAATTTAATATTGGATTTTTATTAAATAACATATATTCTTTTTTTCCCGAAGTAGATAAATAATATCAAATTATATGTTTGTTTTCTTCAAATAACCTGTCACGTAACGAAGGAATTTACTGATGAGTTTTCTACCTTCGTTTCATTTTGGTAGCTCCTTCTTTTCAGTAAAGCTTGTTGTATGTTCTTATAAAATGGCATAACAAAACATACATTACACTAGTTGACATGTTTCGAGCTACCTGTACCATGCAAGATGTCTTGGCAAATATTTAATGCAGTTTTTTTTATACCACTTTTGGATCAAATGGTTGTAACTGAACTTACAAAATTCAAACAACATTGTGATGTCTTTAAATTGGCATGTAAACTTAGAAATGGTTTAAAGGACTTGGGCAACTATGGTGTAGTCACTGTACTCCTGTAATACCATTTAATGACCATTGAGTGAACTCTATTTATGGACTACCGTTGTTTTAGGTAGCTGTCTCATGTGTATATGACGAAAAAAGGGGTTCCTATATTACAAACCGTCAGTTTGACCACCTTGACATTTTATCATTAGCGTTACTTCAATGTATGGATATCTTCTAAAGGATGAATAGTCAATAGACATGTCTTGCATGTTATATTATTTAATTGTATGTACACGGTCACCATAACTTACAAAGAATGGACATAAAATAATTACTGTTAGACACTGGTAATGCACATTTGTGTTATAGAAGAAACCAATCCTAATTTTCCTATTATATCATACAAGCCTTTACATGTTTCCTACAAGCAGAATTTTTTTGTCCATATGTTCAACTAATTTTCCTATGGATATACAATTCATATTCTTGGTTGATCTTCTAAAGTTTACTCTTCCTTGCTTTGTTTATCTTTGCTTTGGTATATAAATAATTATATCCTTCAATATCATATATTGTTGTGGCCATTTGTTAAAGTGGATGGTCATTAAAGGGGAGACCATTAAAGTGGACAGTCTTAGTATCTTGCTGTTGCCATATGAATATTGAACGCTTGAACATGCAGACCATTGTGTTCACTTGAACATGTAGTAGATATATATATGTTGCATTTATGGATCTATGTGACATGTCCACCCCCATTTTTATCATGCTGCCAGTGCACAATATAAATCTAAGTGAAGGGTTGGCTTTCATTATAGGTTTGGTCGTGTTCTGAAACTTGTCATTAGTGTATATTTGTTTAAAGTGGACCATACATGGCATGTACAACACATATGCATATATTGGCTACAAGAGTGCTTTCAGACCTCATCATCTAATCTGATTTCGTCCATTTTCATTTATGTGCTCCATCTCACATCTTTGAGTTGCCGCATTGACTCGTCTACAGCCCCATATACGATTCATGCATGCTCAGACCATTGTTTCGGCATTTATGTATTTCCTGGATATTCATTCTTGAACCAAATACCACTGTTTATTTGCATGTGCTATTCGATTTCGGGATGTTGAGGCAGTGTACTCATGTATATTATCTATACATGAGTACATATGCAAGATTCTGTGTTCGCTCTTCATTGGGAGGTAAAACTGGTATGAACAGATAATACACTTAATCTAGATACACTGACACGAACAGATACCACCACGGTTTATTTTATAAACATCGACATTGGGATTAACTATTTTATTTCAGTTTTTATTGAAGTTAATTTACTTGAATTATGATTAATCCTGACTCGAGTGTTTTTATGTTTTTGCATGGAACGCTCGAGTCAGACCGTGAGCGTTACAGATTTAGAGATTACAGCTCGGATTTCGAGGATTGGCAAAGCTGGGGTTTTCGAAGATGCGCACTCTGAAGAATTTAAACCAGTAAATTTTTTCTTGTATTTAAATTGTATTTTTTTTACATTCCGCTGTATAGAAATTCTTGTATCAAAAATTCTAAATATATATAAAAGATTATTTTGTTGTTCAATATTGTGTTCTTGATTTATTGTGTGTTTCCTTTTTGATTCTGCTTTTAAAATCTGTAAACTAAATAACGATCCGTCAATTTGGACGTTTTAAGTTGGTTTAGTCACCAGTTTGAAGCGGTCAAAAAGGCGGGACATTACAAGTGGTATCAGAGCTTTGGTTTATTCAAAATTAGCTTGTTGAGTTAAAAACGGATTGGGAATAAAAAGATTCTGAAGTTAAAATTTTGAAAGTATTTTCTTAAAATAAATTTTGAAAGATAATTTATTTTTGGAAATATCAGTGTTTTGAAAATTTGTAGTTTGAAATTAATACGGTGGAAGTAAAAATAATTTTTAAGATTTAAATTTTTCTTCAAAATCTCCAGTCTTCAGAAGTCTTCGAATCCAGGTTTGCGAGAATTATTCTTCGATAAGATCCCCTTAGGTTTGAATCTTGAATCCACCATCGAATAGTATATAAGGAAAATGAGTATAAGAGAATCGACGAATTAGTTTTCGTGATTGTAGATCTTAGAAATCAAGATAACTAAAATTGATTGGAAATAAAAATCTGATGGAAATTTAAATGAAAAGGAGAAATTTGGAATTTATTTCAAAAATGAAACGATGGAGTTTATTTTGATATTCGGGATAGATGTAAATGGAAATAAAAATCGGAAAAGGAGATATAACTGGAATACAACTGTGCTAAATTTGAAATGTAATAAGGAAAATTATAATTGGTTTCAAATCGATAATGTATTATCGAATATATGAATTCAATAATGAATTATAAACGTGTAGGTTGAGTAACAGGAGGTGAGCTGTAAATGAGAACTGTGAATGAATAGGGTGAAGAGATTTGAACCGGTATTTGAATGTAATAAAAATTAATTTGACGAAACAAATTCGGATTTCGATAAGAGGAATAATATTTACTTTTTAGAGGTAAATAACGTTTGGAAGCGAAAATGTCGCAATGGAATTGGAGTAAAGGAAATGGAGTTGACCAGGACGGTGAGATTACTCTGAAGTTCAGAATATAAATCAAGTGAGATTTTTCTGAAGTTTGGAATATATTATCGAATCAGAGATTATTCGAAAGAAGGTTATTCATAGGGACTATGTCGAATTTCAGGAAATTACTTTTCGTTTTAATCAAAATTTAAAATATTATTAAATAAAACATTTATTTAGATTAATGAATAAGTATAATTTTAAAGTTAAATATTTCAAAGCATGAATTATGATTATAATCAATGATTTTCGTAAAAGAAGTAAATTCTCAACTTGAATTTGAAAGTAATGAGAATGAGTGTTTTGTAGCTATGAACTTGATCTATTTCGAAGTTAATAATGTTGTTCAGTTAAGGTCTGAGAGGTAAACATACCCAACTTGACTGGCTTCATTTTTGACTAAGGAATGATTAAAATTCGATAGCAAGAGTGGTTAAATGAAGCAAGTAAACGAGCGTTAGCAGTTAAGTGAAAATAGCGGTGTTTTACTTAATATTTGTTTTGATTCAAATAATGAATGCAGAAATGTTTTTCCTTGAGAACTAAGGGTATTTTAAAGAAGTGTGAATGTTCGGTATTGTTTTTATAATAGTAATAAGTGATTTTCTATGAAATGTTTTCGAAAGATAGTGAGAGGCTAACTGGTTTTGATAAATCAGAACGGCTAGAACTAAAGAAAAAAAAAATCTGCACGTCGAGAACGACGAACGGCAGAACGTAAGAGAAGTAGATCTGAGAATTGAACTCGAAAATTGCGTAAGCAGTAAATTGGGTAAAGAATAGAGCTAAGGTGGGAACTGACTAGAGATGCGTCAAGTTGGTGACTTTTTGAGTGTTGATCTGATGTTGGTTTTGGCCTTTGGGATTGATACTTAGAGAGTCGTTCACTAACTAATCTACGATCAGGGATTGATGAATATGGAAGGATGGAAATGTGTGATAATACATATAACCATTTGGTTAAGTATATATAGTGATATTTGCAAATAATGAAAATAATAGAAAGAGAATTGAGAGGGAAACAATGGTGTAAATGGACTGATTGAAGATCATAAAATTTCAGGAATTACGATAAAGGAGGGTGATGAATACCGTGAAGACGGTTATGCAGAGATGGGAACTGTTAATCAAGAAACAGACAATCACCAATGATTGTAGATTTCAATTAATGAAAATTTGTGAAAGCATGAAAAGTTTAGAAAAGGAGAAGAATTAGGTAGGTATATTCTCGTCTTTTTGTTTACGAGTCCTATCAAAATAAGATGGAAGAGAAAAAATATATATAGATGTTGAATATAAGTTTGAAGATGTTAAACCATTAAATGAAGGGAAAAGGAGTGTATTCCATTTACCGAATAAATTTAAATAAAATAACCCATCTAATTGGTTATAGTTAAGAAAACCATTGAAGAAGGTAAACAGTGTTTATTGGAAATGAAGCCAAAGTTGAAGGAAAGTGCATGTTAATTTAACTGCAATTAAGGAGATCGTTTGACGAGATTTTAGAATTCGATTCAGTTGTTTTTTTTTAAAAAAATATCAACCTTAGTAGTATATACAAGCAAAGTTTTTTTATAGAAATATTTCCAAGTGGACCAGACCATATTAGTAGCTTTGCTACCTATTTGTTTTGAAAAACAGAAGTGGTTTTGGAGTATGATTTGATACACAAAATATGTATATATATTTTTGCATAGTTAAAATGGAATCTGGAATTTATTATGGAGTTAGGTTAAATGATAATCCAATATACCAGGATTTGGAAGTTATACATCTTAAGAGATGTCTGAGGAGAAGATTGAATTTGTAATTTCCCAATTATGGAATTGAAAGGTCGAGTTGCCGATTTTTGAATAAGTCAAATTTGGTTAGTGGAATTTAAATTGAGACTCAAATTCAAATGAGTTTAAGAGCAAATTAAATATCGTAATCCGGAATGAAGAGAATTATTTGAATAAACTCAGAAAATTAGTTTCATTAGGAAATTGGTTTATTGTTTTGAAAATCTGAAAATAAAAGCAAGATTTAAATAGAATTAGAATTTGAGTCTACTAATGTGAGAATATATGAAATTTGATTGTAAATAAATAAAGAAAAATTAATCAGCCAGATTGAATTAAGGGATGAACTTATAAATTTGATATTTGGAGAGAATTTTTGTTTTACGACCAATAATACGCGAAGTTGAAAAACACGATTTGGAAAATGTGAATTTATTGAGAAAATCTTATGTCAATATACATAAGTACGAGTTATATGGAATGTGAAATACTATATATATATAGTAATATACATTTTCAAATCAAGATTAAGAAAGTACCATCCTTCAATGAATTTCGAGCTTAGCAGAAACATGCTGCTGGTGGTAGTAGGTTGTCCGGACATAAAACTCATGAGTTGCCATTGAGCACGACTGCTAGCGTAATTCGTAGGGCTGCAGATAGCCTACGACGGTCAGATTTTTGCTGAGGGAATCGGGCGTAACCATTGTGATCGCTGCGATCTAGAGTCGTTGAATTCGACCATGTAGCGTAATTCGCAGGGTTGCAGATAGCCTACGGCATACGGATGTTTCTTGGGGAAACCAAGTGTAACCATTGTGACTGCTGTGATCTACAGTCGAATTATAAGGGCATAATCCACAGAGCTGTGAAAGCTTACGGGTATGGATGTTTCCTAGGAGACCCAGGAGTAACCATTGTGTACCTGCGGTCCATTAAGATATCTTAGTGTTTGAGTCACCTGTTTAATGCAGCAGTTTGTCTTCGTGACTTGATTGGTCCTCGTGACTTGATTCGTTTTCATATTTTTATCATTTATTTTCGTGACCTTGAGAGATAGCAACAAGCGCTCGATGACCTCAGGTTTATTTTGATTCTTAAATGTCTTCTGTTGATCTGTCCATGATGAAATTAGCAGGGAAGTGAATTCCTACGGATACAGATGTTTTCTGGGGGATCCAGACGAAACCATTGTGTATCTGCGATTCATTAACAATCAACATATCAATATCACAATGGTACTTTCCATATCTGTTTTTAAAGGAATTTTTGAAATATTTTTCATTTGGAGTTGAAGCATGGATATTTAGTACTTAGGGATTTTAGTCGTAAGCCTGGCCAGTGTATGCCTAACATCTGTGAGAATGACAATAGACTTATCAGACTTCGAGTTATCAAATATTTTCAAATTAGTAATTTGAAATTAAAATATCGCTAACTAAATAAGTTAAGAAAGAGGATTTCGGAACAAATTCAAATCCACAGCTTTTGTAATAATGATACAAATATTTTGAATGCCTAAATTTTGGGCTATGTATTAAATATATATATATATATAATGATTTTGATTTTTGGAAATTTCAAGTCGATAACTTGTGACTTGAATAGAGGATGTTATTTACACTCTTCAATGAGTGTTGGAAAAAGATTAAATGGATTGAAGTAAAGAGATTGAGTTGAGGGTTGCTAAGCGTAGACCCATTACAGTTGCAACGATAGATAAGTAACATTGACAAATGAAGCTGTAAAGAGATTGGGAATAATTTGAGATGCATGAATCCGAGGTATGTAGAAATTGAAATTTAAAACGAGAATGGTTTTGGAAAAAATTTATACGGTTTTGTATCGCTTGGAAGTTTAGATAGAATGAGGAATTAGGGGATATCTCAAAATAATTTGAGATTGAAGCTGGTCTGAGGAAAATTGAGTATAGCTCAAAGGCCGTGGGAATAAACAAAACCGAGGCGGGAAATAAAGAAAATCGTGTTTGATCAAAAATTGATCTCTAACTACAAGAAAGGAAATCGGATTTCCAAGTTATTTGTATATAATGGATAAATAAATAAGGTTGATAGCTTAAAAATCAATATTTAAATTAATTGTGATAAAATTTCACTTAAATGTGAAATTTTGAAGTCTATATTAGTATAACACTAATGACCTCTCCTTTTCGAGGATGAAAAGTTTTAAAGGGGGGAGATTGTAATGACCCAGAAATTCCGACAACTACAGTATGAGATTGGTTAAAGATTAACTATTAATAATCAATTTTATATTGATATGCGGAGTAGAAAGTAAAGATCGAATATATATTTGTGAATATAAATCAAGCTCAATATTTATTTTAGGATGGTTGATTGAGAATCGAATATGGGTTGTCGAATATTTGATTTGAAATTGATTTGGATATTCAAAATGGGATTTAAAATTCGATTTGGAAAATATAAATGATTGGATTGAAAATAAACGTAGTTAATGTTAAATAAATTAAAAAATTTATTTGTTGAAATATACGAGAAATTGGGTTGGATATTTGTATATTTGTGTATATAAAGAAAATAGAATTTTATGTTTTCAAAATTTAATCGAACGGAATATTGGTAGACAAACTGAATAAAATCCGTGAGTCGATGGGTATTTTAAAATTTAGTTAACGACATATACAAACAGCATCAGATTCCTACCAAAATAATTTTACTGAATTCAGAATGTTGAAACAAAGGAGTACATATAATTTTGGTTGTATCTGAAGACTATGTTTACGGTGTGAATTCAGAACATTACACGGTGGTTCGCGGTAAGATTTAATTTATAATTTAACACAGATAAAACCTTCCTCGGATTTTTTCATGCCAAACTAGCTTCTTATGTATGCCACTACACTGTTACATTGATGGACATCGTTCTTATCTCTGTTCCCCCTTCTATAAATTTTGCCTCTTGTTTACCCTTTTCTTTGGCTCAAAAATCGTTTCTTTTTCTCTAATTTCTTCAGATCAAAGCTTCTTCAATGTAATGGATTTATACGAAACCCTTTCCCCTTTTGTCTCAAATCAAGATCCGATCCTCTACCAAAAATCTAAGGTGGCCTTCCCTAAAAATCCAAATAATGGCCACCGCTAAATCAGCTTCGCCGCTTCCTCCATCTCCATTGCAACAGTCCGCACCACCGCCTTCTTTTAGCTTCTCGTCATCCTAAATCGATCTCGATGTCACTGCTTTCGGTCCCCCAAATCCCTCGTCTTCGTATGTTTCAAATTGGAAATCACCACGTTTTAATGAATCTTTAATTAGACTGAGATGATCGAGAATGGAGTATCACCAGTTCTAGTTGCAGTCATGATGGGGGGTTCTCGCTTCGTGGTTTGGTGGCGAACAGGAGACTCTTGCCCCACATGTCCCTTGCGGGGTTGGTTAGGCAGTGGCCGGGAGGCTCGAGAGGGTCGCCGTAAAACAAGCGTACTGGGGGACCAATGTAAGCCACGGTGGGTTTTACCTGCTGTAATGGAGGATGAAGGGATGGTTGCAAAGCCTACCGGATTTCGTGTCATCGTACTGTCAGCAACCAAGATCCATCAGCTTCCTCCTTCAGGCTGTTCGCTGCTTCGTTTGGCATCGAGCCTCTCAATCCTCCCATGCTCGCACAGCAGATTGAAACCATCGGTCACTGGTGCAGTGTTGCCGTCACCACCATGGGTGAACTTCGACCAATTTAAACTACTGCGCTTTTTTAGGTGAGAATTCACTCACGATTAATCATCAATTCAAGTTTTTAACTTCATTTAAAAAGAAATATCATAGTTGCTGGTTTTGGTTGATTTATTTGGGTTTTGTTGGCTAAGCTATTACTACTTATTGTTATTGCACTTATTCTCTTGTTGCAGCTAGTTAGTTTTAGTAAAACTGAAGCCCCATGCTTTGTCGAAACCTTAAATGAATGTGCACTGTTCTTAAATGGACCGTGTTACTTTGTTTAAAAGCCGAATGTATAGATTGCCTTAAGCTTATGGGTTTCGATTGGAATTTAGTTAAAGAGCTTTGATCTGGAAAGTTGTATTTCCAGTTTTGATAAATTAAAAACAAAAATTTTGTTTGAAAACTGAAAATAAAAGAACCGCATTTTTGTGTGTGTAAACTGAAATTAACTTGGACAATATAGCTGCTTTGCCACCTTGAATTAGCCGTGGACCTGCGATAATTGAATATTGTAAGTGCTTGATTATGCAGTAGCTTTGACAAAGAATCTAAACCATTTTTGCATTCATTTGTAGCTTATGATATTTGGATTGATGCAGTCCTGTTATAAATGAGCTATGCTGCAAGTATCAAGCTCTGATATCTGTGGATGGATTAATAAATCTCACGTTCTACACATAAATAAGAATTTATTAACATTGATTAACAAATTTGTATGAGATTTTGTCATAACCTGTTATAGCCTGTTATGAGAATTTAACATTGGATTTTTATTAAATAACATATTTTTTTTTAGTTTTCCAAAGTAGATAAATTATATCAAATTATATGTTTGTTTTCTTCAAATAACCTGTCATGTAACTAAGGAATTTACAGATGAGTTTTCTACCTTCATTTCATTATGGTAGCTCCTTCTTTTCAGTAAAGCTTGTTGCATGTTCTTATAAAATGGCATAACGAAACATACACTACACTAGTTAACATGTTTCGAGCTACCTGTACCATGCAAGATGTCTTGGCAAATATTTAATGCAGATGTGTTTATACCACTTTTGGATCAAATGGTTGTAACTGAACTTACAAAATTCAAACAACATTGGGATGTCTTTAAATTGGCATGTAAACTTAGAAATGGTTTAAAGGACTTGGGCAACTACGGTGTAGTCACTGTACTCCTATAATACCATTTAATGACCATGAGTGAACTCTATTTATGGCCTACCGTTGTTTTAGGTAGCTGTCTCATGTGTACATGACGAAAAAAGGGATTCCTAAATTACAAACCGTCAGTTTGACCACCTTGACATTTAATCATTAGCATTACTTCAATGTATGGATATCTTCTAAAGGATGAATTGTCAGTAGATATGTCTTGCATGTTATATTATTTAATCATATGTACATGATCACCATAACTTTCAAAGAATGAACACAAAATAATTACTGTTAGACACTGGGAATGCACATTTGCGTTATAAAACAAACCAAACCTGCTTTGCCTATTATATCATACAAGCCTTTACATGTTTCCTACAAGCAGAATTTTTTTGTCCGTGTGTTCAACTAATTTTCCTATGGATATACAATTCATATTCTTGGTTGATCTTCTAAAGTTTACTCTTCCTTCCTCTGTTTATCTTTGCTTTGGTATATAAATAAGTATATCCTTCAATATCATATGTTGCTGTGGCCATTTGTTAAAGTGGATGGTCATTAAAGGGGAGACCATTAAAGTGGACATTCTTAGTATCTTGCTGTTGCCATATGAATATTGATCGCTTGAACATGCAGACCATTGTGTTCGCTTGAACATGCAGTAGATATATATGTTGCATTTCTAGATCCATGTGACATATCCACCCCCATTTTTACCATGCTGCCAATACACAATATAAATCTGGGTGAACGGTTGGATTTCATTATAGGTTTGGTCGTGTTCTGAAACTTGTCATTACTGTATATTTATTTAAAATGGACCATACATGGCATGTACTGCACACGTGCATATATTGGCTACATGAGTGCTTTTATACCTCATCATCTAATCTTATTTCGTCCATTTTCATTTATGTGCTCCGTCTCACATCTTTGAGCTACTGTGTTGACTCGTCTGCAGCCCCATATACGATTCATGCATGCTCAGACCATTGTTTCGGCATTTGTGTTTTTCCTGGATATTCATTCTTGAACCAAACACCACTGTTTATTTGCATGTGCTATTCGATTTCGGGATGTTGAGGCAGTGTACTCATGTATATTATCTATACATGAGTACATATGCAAGCCCCTGTGTCCGCTCTTCATTGGGAGGTAAAACTGGTATGAACAGATAATACACTTAATCTAGATACGCTGACATGAACAGATAACACCACGGTTTATTTTGTAAACATCGACATTGGGATTAATTATTTTATTTCAGTTTTTATTGAAGTTAATTTACTTGAACTATGATTAATCCTGACTCGAGTGTTTTTATTTTTTTGCATGGAACGCTCGAGTCAGACCCTGAGCGTTACAGATTTAGAGGTTACAGCTTGGATTTCGAAGATTGGCAAAGCTGGGGTTTTCGAAGACGCGCACTCTGAAGAATTTAAACCAGTAAATATTTTCTTGTATTTAAATTGTATTTTTTTACATTCCTCTGTATCGAAATTCTTGTATCAAAAATTCTGAATATACATAAAAGATTGTTTTGTTGTTCAATATCTTATTCTTGATTTATTGTGTGTTTCCTATTTGATTCTGCTTTTAAACTCTGTAAGCTAAATAACGATCCGTCAATTTGGACATTTTAAGTTAGTTTAGTCACCAGTTTGAAGTGGTCAAAAAGGCGGGATGTTACAAATATGGAAGTATATGTTGATGACATGCTAGTGAATTCCAATAAAATAGAGAATCATCTAAAGTACGTGGGAGAAATGTTCGGTATCTTGAGAAGTTGTCAGATGAAGCTGAATCCTCAAAAGTGTTCCTTCGGAGTTCAATCTGGGAAGTTTTATGGGATATGTGGTGAGCGAGAGAGGAATCGAGGCTAGCCCCGATCAAATACAGGCCATTAAGGACATAGAGGAACCTAAATCCAGCAATGTGGTCATGAGCCAAAACGGGAAGGTAGCGGCACTCAGCAGGTCCATTTCTGAAGCCATCATGATGAATGCTTCCATTTCTTCAATGTCATAAAGAAGAAGAAGAATTTTGAGTGTAACGAAGAGTGTAGGAAGGCATTCCAAGAATTGAAAGCTTATATGGGAACACCTCCGGTTTTGTCCAGTCCTGAGAAGGGAGAAAATCTATACCTACACATGGTTGTTTCCAAACATGCAGTAAGCTCAGTATTGATAAGAGAGAATGAGGGGACCCAACACCCTATCTATTATGTTAGCTGGAGGCTAAAGGACACGGAAAATCAATACCCGTCATATAGAAATTGGCGTATTGCTTAATCCTTATTGCACGAAAGCTCAGAGGTAATTTCCAGGCATGCCCTATTAAAGTCTTAACTAGCTTCCCGCTCAAATAAGTGTTCAGCAAACCGGAAACCTCAGGGAGGCTAATCAAATGGGGTATTGAGCTCAGCCAATACGAAATTGAGTTCTGTCCTCGCGTTGCAATCAAAGGGAAAGCTCTAGTAGATTTCGTGAACGAGTGTACAAACTTCATTTCAGAACAGTTAGTAAGAGAAAATGGCTCAAAGGCCAAATGGTGGCTCTTTGCTGATGGAGCTTCAATGAGCAGGAGGCAGGGGTAGGTTATGTTATAATCACCCTTGACGGACACCGCTTGCACTATGCCATGAAGTTAGGGATACCGGCAACCAGCAATTTGGCTGAATATGAATCCATGATAGTTGGACTGAATCTGGCATTATAGTTGAAGATACCGAGGATAGAAATTTTCAGCGCCTCGCAACTAATGGTAAATCAAATAAAACAGACATATCAAACCAAAAACAAGTGGCTCATCTTATATATGAAGAAGGTAATAAAGATGTTTCCCTGTTTGAGGACTTCTCAGTTCATCAAATACCCCGCGGGGAGAATACCCAATCAGATTCGCTAGCCAAATTAGCCAGCTCCCGAGGAGCCCCCGAAACCCGGATAGTGCCAGTGGGATATCAGGAGATGCCTAACATCGAACAGAAAGAATCGAAAACAGGAAAAGAGTTGTTAGTTTTGATCCGATCCCAAGCCTTGAGAAAGGGAAACGGAGAAGACCAAGAAGGAAACTCCGAGAGGGAATCTCCCATAACGTAAACATGGCCCCAATAGGAAGTTACATGGATGACTCCCATAGTGGACTACATCTTGGAAGGGACATTACCCCTTAGTAAGCAGGATGCAAGAAAGATAAAACACCAAGCTCCCACATTCGTGATCATAGACGGTATACTTCAGAAAAAGGGACACTCACTTCCTTATTTAAGGTGTGTAAGTTTCGAAGACGGACTGATCCTATTAAAAGAAACTCACGAAGGATGGTGCAGGGACCATTCCAATGGGGTTAAACTTGCCAAAAGGGTAATGTGACAGGGTTATTATTGGCCATGGATGGTTAGTCAAGCGGTCAAATATGTCAAGAGGTGTGACAAATGTCAAAAATACTCTAAGGTACCATGCGTTCCTCCCAGTAATCTAACCACTATATCGAGCCCCTAGCCTTTCAACATATGGGGGATAGATTTGATCGGGCCCTTGCCACTTGCCAAGGGAGGAGCTAAATATGTCGTAGTAACTGTTGACTACTTCACCAAGTGGGTGGAGGAAGAACCCCTTTCGATTATCACATCCAAAAAAGTGTTAAAATTTGTGATAAAGAATATCGTTACCAGCTTCGGGATCCCCTATAAGATCATATCGGATTATGGAACACAATTCGAGAGCAAGGAATTCACCCGGTTCTGCGAGAAAAATGGAATTATCAAAAGTTTCTCCTCAGGAGCCCATCCGAAAGCTAACGGAGTTGTGGAAGCCGCAAATATTACCATTAAGACGATCCTTAAGAAACGCTTAAATCAGGCTAAAGGAAATTGGGTGAATGAGTTTCCTCTAGTGTTATGGGTATACAGGACTTTCACCAAAACGGCTACGTGACACACCCCCTTTTCCCTGACATATGGTTGTGAGACTATGCTTCCGGTCGAGGTCGAAGTTTCATCACACCGAAGGATAACATACGCATTTGACCCCAACTAGGAGTTAAGAAAAGAATCATTAGACTTGATATAGGAACTAAGGGATAAGGCTACAATCAGAATCGCCGAGTACCAAAGAAGGGTCACAAAATATTACAATTTGAAGGTCAAAGCTAGAACCTTCGCTAAGGGTGAATTAGTACTACGAAGAGTAATGGCTAACAACAAAGATTCGGCTGATGGTCCTCTCGGCCCAAATTGGGAAGGACCGCTAATTGTCCATCAAGAAGTCATACCTGGCACATACTGGCTATGTAGGCCCAACGACGATCTTCTTCCAAGGACATGGAACTCGGAACATTTGAGGCCATATTTTCCAACCAAAAAAGAATAGAGGACAAGATCTTTTCCCCAAGAAATCGTCAAACAGCTAGGGGCATGGAAACCCCCGGGAAGCTCGTACGAAACCCGAAAGGGGGCCAACTAAAAAAAAGAGGATTGAATCCCTCGTCATCGCCAAATTGGATGGGGCAAGGCATCTCCCTAAGGGGGATAATTGCGTTAGTATTTCTCCTTGCCCAAACTAGAGGGGTCAGGGTTAAAAGTATCGAAAGCGTAAGACGCCGTTTCACAACAGAGATGGTCGTGGCGGTGCATCTAAAAATTAGCACTCCCTGCCTCTGCTCGCAGAAGAATACGCCCTGCCTCTGCTTGAACTAAGAACGTCCTACCTCTGCTCGTAGAAGAGCACGCCCTACCTCTGCTTATATTCCGCATTACCCGCAGAAGGGAACACAAACCCATATCATCGCCTATGATGTTCAGGATAGGGCACCCCTTGGAGGGGGTGGTGTATGAGCCTCTATCAGTGCCTACGATGGCCCGTGCCCGTGTAGAGCGTCAAAAGAGTAAACCTTAGTTCTGTGCCTATGATGGCTCCATCTAAGTTTTTAAGCCTTTATCATCGCCTACGATGGTCATGATAAGGCGCCTCCTGGAGGGAGGTCGGGTATGTCCTTGGGCCCTGCTTGTGGATAAGCTAGCCAAGCGCTCCGGATGCACAAGCCCAAAGAGTGGCCAACAAAGCACGTACATCCTATGCTTTGCTAACGGAAGCCCGGGGGAGGCTTAAGAAGAACGTACAACCTCTGCTCGCCGAATCAAATCTAAGGGGGATACTCGCTCTTTTAATACCGGAAGGGTCTCCGGTCCTAAATCGAAAAATATCTGAATCTGGGTGGATTCGGCTCTTTATTAATGAAGAAGGGTCTCCAGTCCTAAATCTAAAAATACCTAAATCTAGGTGGATTCGGCTCTTCATTAATGCCGAAAATGTCTCCGGTCCTAAATATAAAAATACCCGAATCTGAGTGGATGCGTCTCTTCATTAATGTCGGAAGGGCCTCCGGTCCTAAATCTAAAAATACCCGAATCTGGGCGGATTCGGCTCTTCATTAATGCCGGAAGGGTCTCCGGTCCTGAATCTAAAAATACCCGAATCTGGGTAGATTCAGCTCTTCATTAATGTCGGGAGGACTTCCGGTCTGTGAATTTAAAATATCCAAATCTGGGTGGATTCGGCTCTTCAGTAATACCGGGAAGGTTTCCGGCCTTCAACCTTGAAGTTCTCAAATCTGGGCGAATTCAGCTCTTTAACCTTAATTCGTCCAACCCCGGATAGTGTTCGGCTCCACATCATTGTCGGAAAAGGTTTTCAATCTTCCATCAAAGCCTGAATCTAGGTTACTTCGCTCCTCCACAAGGCGTCGGAAGCAGATCTCTTTGGCAGGACCTGTGGCATAACTTAGCATAGGAGAATAATTGCCAAGCAAATAGGTGAAGGCCAAGTGAGGACTTGGAAAGTCGTAGACACCCCTTCACTAAATGGGAGGGGCAAATGTTACTACCAAAATGATCTTAGCACAAGATGGCAGGTGAAGGGATGTCAAGTGAATGTAAAGAAAGAATAAGGAACTCAAGAGCAAATCAGGCCGACACCTTCTCTGAGGAAAAGGGACCTGAAGCCTACCAGGTATCGACAAAGGTTCATCCGATGGGATCTACCCGCCAAGAAATCAACCAAAGGATACCAACACATTAAAGGAGGAAGAGTATCGGGTCATAACATAAAGATGGTTTGGAACCACCCTTGAAGAACGACTCCATGGATATAGAAAGGGATTACTTTCGTAAGTAACATGAGTGTCACCGAAAGCTACCCTTCAGAGAGCCAAACCGAAAGGCAAAACCGAGACTCAAGCAAGGATATGGATGCTCGTACTTATCCACTTAGTACCTAAACCATTAACGCTTTTAAATCGGCAGACATCTGCGTAGGACACGAGGGAGGGCCCCTCCGAGTACCTACGATAAAGCCGAAAGCCTACATCCAAAAGCCCACAACGAAGGACCAACACTGGGAGCATCGACCAAGAAATCTGAAATGCTTCCGCGATCCGTCTCGGCAATAAGTCCCCGTACACCAAGGAGAGATCCCAATTCACCCGGAGCCATCACTTCAAAAACTGTAACCAATACCACGAGGAGGTCCAATGGGCCGATTCCCGAAACTTAGAGAAAACGGCCGACAGGAATCGTTCAGGACCCACAACCTACCAGTAGAAAGACACCATAATTCTCTATAAATAGGACCCTAGATACTCCGCAAAAAAGGAAAAACTTTTCATTTCTCAACTTAGCTCTTTCTTTCTCAAGGAGAGAAAATCATCAATTCTTGTAATCTATCTGCAATCTAATAAATGGAGAATTCCGCGTCTTATGTGTCTTGCAATTCGATAATCTTGTTGTATCATAATGATGAAACAGGGAGTTAACACCAACCTTTCTGATGAGGAGATCAATCAAGGTGCTCTAGTGGTAGAGAAAGGGGACTTGATAGAAATATGAACCCCCTTTTCTCCTCACCTCGTAGAGACACCATGACTGACACATACCCTCATGCTGAGCCTAATGCTTCTCAAACATGGAAATGACTAAATCGTATATGAATTCCTAGCTCGACCTCCGTCGCAATTCAGATTCCTCCCTTAGGAGGATCTAGTACAAAGGAGTCATCAAAGTAAGCGAATATGGTGATGCTTTCATTTATGAACTCAAGGGTGGCGTTAGCCTGTTTTCTTCTTATTGAAATACACAGTGCACTTGTCATGGCATAAAAACCTTCCCATCCCAGATCCAGGATCAATTCCTGAGAATTCTGGGTCATGACCTCAGCAAATTTCGTGAGTACACACATTACACTTTGTAGTTTGGGTGTTTAAGATAAATATCGTTAACATCTGGTATGGCATAACCTGTAGAAAACCTAGTGGGGATGCAAGTGTAGGGGAAGTTTGTATCAACTTGTGTGTGGGATCCGTTTCAGTCAGTAATCCATATATAGGCATCGAACGAGTACTTCGAACTAGGTCGGAGTCGGAACACGCTTACTGGGATGATTGCAAGAGATCTAAACATGGGGAACGGTGTGGGCAGCGCATTTTGACAGGGTCATGTGCGTGCATCGGCAGAGGAGGTTTAGATACCGTGTTACCTGTAGATATGGTTGTGCACATCCTGAAAACGAAGGGTTTCCACTTTAGGGAGTGATACACCCTACTGTGGGGCCAACACAGGGTATCTACAGAGTAGGGAGCTGATCGATTAGGGTAGTAATTAGGGTACATCTAGACTCCGGTATGTTGGGAAGCCCGTTAATACCCTTAGGGGTAACTCCGGTATGTTGGGCTACTTGTTGATTGTATGGGGTGAAAACTTCTTACTAGAAGTACACCTAAGTCTACCATCTTATACTTGTTGGGGATTATCTTGTTAATAAGACACTAGTATTGGTGCAGAGAAATCATTAGAGAAGCGTAGTATACTCTAACATGTTTGTTTCGTTTACCTTATCATACCTGCCTTTTATGATGTTATCTCTCGTATCCACTTTATATGCCTGCCATGACACTTTTACTTATTTATATGCTAAAAGTAACTGGACTCGCCAGACTTTATGTCTGACCCATTTTGTTTCCGATTCTTTCCCTTCCGTTTCCCCCAAAGGTTCTCAGGGTGGGAATACTCAAGCTTGACCATGATTCTACTTTCATCTGCTTGGAGCTGCTTAGATGTATTGCTCGAACTCTTATCCTTTCTACTGTGGCTATGTTTTTGTTTGTGGAATTATGCTTCTTTTACTATTGTACTTTGATGTTTTAAGTACAAGACAGAAATTTTAAGATGATGTACTGGGTTTATGTATTTTCAGACTTATGATGTTTTGAACCGCGAAGTTATGCTTTATGATTAATAAAAGTTTTAAATTCTTTTGCTATTATACATCTGTCTTGTAATGTTTCTGTTTCTGTTTACCTATAACGCTCCATGAAACTTAATGCATTCTCTTAATGAGTGACATTAACGGACGTGGGGTGTCACACTTGGTATCAGAGCTGAAGGTTACCAGATCGGATAAAAGATTTTGAAAATTATTTTCAAAAAGGTTTTGAACAAAAGCATTTTAAAAATAAAAGTCTGTTCTGAAAAACGTATTCCCTAAAGCCACACTAGTACAAAATATGTCTGTTGCATTGCCTCATTTGCTTCGGTTGTTCTTATAATTGAAGCAAATAGTGTCATTTGGTTCGGTTTTATTAACAACCGAAGCAAGTACACCAAAGCAAAAATTGTATTTACTTTTGTTTTGTTCACAACTGAAGCAAATAGTGTAATTTGCTTCGGTTGCGTTAACAGCCAAAGCAAATAGTGTTATTTGCATCAGTTGGATAATAACCGAAGAAAATGCATCGAAGCAGACTGTTTTAATTGCATCGATTACTTAGGAACTGAAGCAAATACACAAAAGCAACCGTAAATTTATTTGGTTCAAACGCACATATCAATTATCATAAACAATAACTTACACAAGTATTACTATTGATAATGTAGTAAAAGTAATGACTATCAATGAATATTTTTCAATTACTAGTTATTATAAATTATTTTTACATTTAATAATTTATTACAACTAGTTATTGGTAAATAGTAATTAAATTATAGGTAATACTTGTCAAGTAAATTGAATAATTCATAAATTAAAAGTCTTTAATTAATGATTATTATTTAATATTTAATATTCGATGCATAGTGTTTAACATTTAATATTTAATTTGTAAGCAACATTCAATAATTAAGAAGTACTATTTAGTAATTAAGAAGTGATGTGTAACATTTAATACTTAATTCTTAATAATTTTTAATTAATAATTTCTATTCAAAATTTGATTATTAATAATTGTATAATAATCAATGCTTATAAAGAGATATTTTTGTATTTTGTTATTAATTTTCAGCAATTATTAATAAATAATTATTATTAAAAAATTAATGATTAATATGTACTTTTTAATAAAAAAATATAATACATAATTAATAAGAAATATTAATATTTCAAAGGTAACATTTGAAACGACCCAAACTCGCCTTTATGTGAAAGCCCAGATTGAGTTGAGAACCCGACAAATCAGAACACAAACAGAAGAGTATTTCTTTGCTATTATAACAATTTATATCAGAGTACAAGAATATACAGAATATGAACAAATAATATACATTTGATAAATATCAGAGATTTACAAATTACAATGCAACGGAAAATAATACAAACACAACTGAAAGAAATACACGGATACAGAGCGTTCCGAATATAGCTCTAGCTGTAAACCAGGATCCTGTGAATATAATATCTGCAAAACCAAAACTACTAGCTGCTCGTATGGAAAATAGGGGCACCCAGAGTTTAGGTTAAAACAATAAACTCTAGGTCAATCATGTAACTGGTATGAGAACTAAAACAGTTATTTAAAACTTTACTTTAGAATAAGGTAAATCAAGGGACCACGCCGTATAACACGGAACGGATTTCCTTCCAAGAATACCAACGCATAAAACAAACAACGCAATGCTTTTTGAAAAAAATGAAGTTATTATAAGACTCAAGTCCTATCACACAAGGATAGAATTTTCCCTTATGATAGCCAAACATGCTTGGTACGTTTAAAACAAATCATTTAATACTATTATAAGTGTATAGTGTATAAGACAATTTCAAATGTAAATGTATCAATCATAGGCGGCATGGGTACCATCTATCATGTCGCCATACTTTGCTCTACAGTCAAAACCGAATGTCACATATTGGAAATTGGATTTTCGTCATAAGTCTAGGCAAGGGATGTACTCCTTTTCGCTTCGAGACACTCTATCAAATGTCTCAGGACTACACACTCTGGGCAACCCTTGGATGCTTCAGGGTCGTTCCTCTCTTACGTTTGAGGATTGGTTATTCCTGAACACACGTTTCCCGGTCCTATCAGACCTATCCATCAGCTCCATAGTAACCGATATATCCGAGGCGCCTCGCAATTCAACAACCACATAGGTAAAAATTTAACAAATGTCTGGGCTCGATACCATGACACCACCCATAGCTAGAAAGAAACGTCGTGTTCTCCCTATAGTCCATTATCTCGTTTTTGACTCATACTGAGGTCTAAGGCTCATGAATTAACGCTATACACAAAGCTATGCTATATTGAAGCCGTGCTTTGATCATCAACCACAAGACTTTGATTTTCAAATGAAGCCTTGATCATTTGCATCTCAGCATGCCACATAGGCAATTCACGCCATGCGACTGATGTCTGTCGATATATAGCCTCTGAGCTCGTACGTCTCAGAGAAGGGTATTAAGCAAGAGAATAAATTCTCTGTCGCCAAACAGATAATAATTTGATAGAGATCAATCGACACAGAGTAAAATCCAATGTCAGACACATATCCATTTACTGGTTCGTTCTAGGTCTGAACGAAATCGGAGGCACCTTATTCCTCGTCCCATATGTCTAATACAGGAGAGAGGTTCTCGCATATCAGGTCAATCTCCAAGTACGTCTGGAGATCACCACTTATTACCTTGTCTTGGGTGTACCGCCCAATCAAGACATCAGTAATCATCCAAAAGATGTGAAGACCTCTGGTCTTCAACCACCGTCTTCATCGTTAACTTGTCGTCAAATCAGTTATTCAGTTTGGGTATGACACGACCTTTCCGAATAACTCACATATATAATAAACAAATGCTATAAAACACAACATACGCCTCATTCCAATCCAGAATATTCCTTTATTCAAATATTCTTATACTTTGGGAAAGGTTCCTATTAATTTTATCAAAGATACATTCTTTTAAATTTATTCTTTAATCTTCCTTTGGATATCAATTATAAACCAAATTAAGGTTTATCAGCTAATCGGGATTAGCAAACCTTACTGAAGTAATCATTTGTTTAATTTCCCAATCCCAACTTATCCATCCTATGGATAAAAACTAGTAATACTCCATATCTAACACCACGGTGTATCGGTAAAATTAATTACCATTTCACGTTCAAATCTAATTAAAGATTTAACTATCGTTTGGAGCAAAACTGGTGATACTTTATTCTCGATCATTTCCCAAATTTGATAATTTAAATTATCCCATTTACATTCTAATCTAATTAAAGATTCATTATAACTCCACTTAGTTTTAATCTTCCCAAAAATCAATATTAATGATTATTTAACTTTGGGAAATCAAACATGTCTCATTGACAATCTACACCGTACTATTGATTTCTGCCTATATATAACCTCTAAGCTCGTACGTCTTAGAGAAGGGTGTTAAGCAAGAGAATAAATTCTCCGCCACCAAACAGTTATATATTTAGCAGAGATCAACCATACAGTTTGAAATACAATGTTAGACATATAATCTTGCTTTAACTGGGTTAAAGAACTAATATCATTTAAAATACAGCTCACGATAAACCCAAATCACATTACCTTAATTATGGAATCTTCACGGAAAGCAGATCAATATATAATCGATATTAAATTCCGTATTCGACCAACAATATAAATGGAATAACAACAAAGCCTTTTAAATTCCATATATATTAACAGTGTTCCTCCACAAAGTCTCACTTCGATTATTACCAATCGAATTCCATTCAATTCCAATTTAATACATTAAATTGGAAAACTTTCCTTCGGAAAATCTCATTAAATCTTAATAAAAGATTTACATATTCCAAATCATAGGTCACTGCAAATCGGGTTAAAGAACGAATGTCGTTAAAACACAGTTTACAATAAACCTAATTCACATTCCATTTTATTCCAATTAAATGTTAATTAACTAGAAACACTAATAATCTTAATTGAAAGATTTATTCTTTTCACACGGGGTTCAAGAACAGTGTTATTTAAGACACCATTCATGACAAACCCAAAATCCAATTCTTTTATTCAATTCCAATTAAATCTTAATTAATATGAAAACTTCACTAAATCTTAATTAGAAGATTTATTTTTTCCTCAACTGGGTTTAAGAACAGTGTTAATGAAGACATCATTCACGACAAACCCAAAATCCAATTCAATATTAAATACAAGGCTCTGAAAAGAAATTATATCAGCTTATATTCAATATCAAATTCTGAAATCAACAAACATCATATTAGGAATAACGATATATATCTTCCAAATTCCTCCACAATATCTGTATAATCACAGAATCCAATATTGAAATATTCCGAAGATAATTTCGATTCAAATTCATATACTGGAAATTCTGGTTATTTTTAAAACCATTTCAAATCCAATTTATTTATCTGAAAATATTGGATTTGAATTCTAGTTCATAACTAGTTCATTTTGATAAAAAAAAATTATCTTTAAAAACATGGAATTTTTCATCCAAATTATTTATTATGATTTTACACAAATTATTAACATTTTTAATAATTTTATCAAGGCCCGTACAATCGATTTCCATAAATGGTCATCTAACTGCACTTACAATGGCCTTTTCCAAATTTGATTTGGATATAATTCCAAATCCAACTGTTAGATTTCAAATCTCTTATATTTGTTGAAAATCTCTTTTCGATACGAACCTAACGAACCCGTTTTTAGGAGAATCCGACGGTCGGATCTCCCGTAATATCGACTTGATGTCAATGGTCGAAATTCGCGAACAGCCACGGCGCGACTCGTTCTATTCAGGCCATTAAATAAATATATATTATATATATTTTGTCAATTTCCATTTAAATCATATTTTATAAATCGTTTATAAATTCGTTTTAAAACGATTTTAACTTGATTTTCGATTTTAAGTCAAAAATGAATATTCCTTAACATTATATTATATAAATGATAATATTTTCAAAATATCAGATTTTGAAATCATTTCCTTTTTGATATTCATTATAAAAATGAATAAAATCGATATAAATATCGTTCACATCAAAATGGCATTAATCTAATCAACACGGCTTTATATATTTAAATATTTTCGTGTCCGTCCCAAATCGAACATCAAAATCATATTTTGATCCATTACTGAATATTATTTTAAAATATTAGTTATTTTAAAATATTCATTATTCTTCATTTTAAAATATTCGTTAATTCAAAATATTCGTTCTTTCCGAATTGGAATCAGACACAGTCAATTACCATATAATTTTATTTATATGGATTTCATACAATACATGTATATAACAACAATGATAAACAATCAACCATCATCCAAAGTGCAATACACAACTGCATAAGCATTAAATATGAATAATTAATGCTTACAACATTCTGTCAACCAATCAATTGACATACAACTAAACAATTGGGATTAGTATACGTCGAATATCATCCCAATACCCGTGTGGGGTTTCAATCAACACACACACATAATTCATTTGTGCAGTTGGGCGATGCGTAAAATATATCATCCCAATCAATGTTAATCAAATGTGTGTACATAAACAAATTGTCCGATTTGTAAATAAATATTTATTTTCATTCATATACACGTTAAAAATTATATTTTTAACAATAAAATATTATTTCAACACGTGAATATTTTATACAGTTCATTTATACAATAAAAATGATATTTTTATTGTTCTAATATTTTTAGAAAATTTCGGCAGCATAACGGCGCGATACTAGAACCGGAATAAGGTCTATCGTTATCCCTCACCTAATACTGTCTCGCGCCATACACATACCAATTCTAATCAATTCATTCACATCCCACACCACATTCAAACAAATAGACCAATCAAAACAAACAACCAAACATCCATGGTTCCAAACAAAGGTGTCGGGTGCTACTAAGCCCCGTCTGCATCCTAGTATATATATTTAACTAGAAAATAAATTAGAGTGAGAAGTTCTCACCTTTGGGTTCCACTCCCCCAGCTTTATTTCTGAATTTCTGAACAGTTTGGATTTTCCCGAAATTCCAACGCAATCTTTTCCACGCTGCTCATAGTAAAAATCCCATTTTTAATATGATGTTTATATATTTAAAAATCGCATTTTTATATCGCATATATATAATAAAAAACCATATTTTTATTTCACTACTACTTATATAAAAATTACATTCTTATATCGTTATTTATATAATAAAGATCATATTTTTATATCGCTACTTATACATAAAAATCTTATTTTTATTATCGCTACATGTACATAAAGATCGTATTTTTATTATCGCAACATGTACATAAAGATCATATTTTTATTTCCATGCTATTTCATAATAAAAAAAATTACATTTTTAATTAAAGACATACATAAAATAATAATCACATTTTTATCTTTCTAAAAATAATCCTATATTATGACTATTTTATATAGAATACATATGATAAAAATCTTATTTTTCTATAATTAAAAATCTAACCTTTCAAAATTGGAAATTTAATCTTTCATAAATTAAAAATCCTAACTTTCATAAATTAAAAATCCTAACTTTCATAAATTAAAAATCCTAACTTTCATAAATTAAAAATCCTATCTTTCATATATTAAAAATCCAAACTTTCATATATTAAAAATCCTAACTTTCATATATTTAAAATCATAACTTCCATATATTAAAAATCAATATATATAAAAAAGAACTCACTTTCTTGGGAGATGGGGCCGAGGAGTTGCTTCGCGGTGGTGGGTCTGGTGCGCGACTCCGATTGGCGGAGGAGGGGGTATGGGCGGCGGCTAGGGGTTATTGGAGGTGGTTTTGGGTGTTCAGGGGGGTGGGTTTCGGGCCTGTAGGGCTTCCGCGCGAGGTGGAGACGAGGAGAGAGGGAGGCGACAATGGGGAGGTCGCTCTCCGGCGGTGGCTGGCGCAAGGGTGGCGCGCGATGTAGCGGATTTTTTTTCTAAACCTGAATCGGGTTTGAACGACTTATTTGGGGGAGAGAGAAATTAGAGGGAGGGGGTTATATAATAATTATATAATTATATTAATTTAATTTCTACAAAAAGTTAGATTTTTATTTGAATTCCAACTCGAACCCAACGACTGTCGCTCCTAGCTAATTATCCCTATTTCGGCCACAATGGAATATGTCCCGTAAGCCAATTCAATCGTTTCGACCAGTTTTCATCAAAATTAAAATATAAATTAATATAATAATAAATATTGATTTTAACGTACATTAATTTTAATTTACCGGGGCCACATACGGACTCCAAAAATTCCAGAAAAATAAATCTGGCTATGTTTTGATGATATGGTCCTAACAAAACTAATTTCGTCAAATTTGGAGATCGTTTGAAAAACGGTCATTTTCCAATCGATTAAATTCAAACTAAATTGACCAAACACGTTTAAATTCACCATGCTCACATATTGATTCCAAAAATTATGAAAACTGGAATTGAGTAATGATTTGACATTTCGGATCCAACATAGGTGGTTTCATAAAAAATGGAGGTCGTTTGCAAAATCGCTATTTTTAAGGGCTATATATTATATAAAATTCTATAGCGACTATTCTGAATTTTCAACTGGACGTAACTTTTTATTCCCGTCATGAAATCTGGATTTTTCTCATTCATTGGAAAGATATTTTTGAACAGATTCAACTATTTCTGGTTTTACTGAAATCCGATTTATTTTGAATCCTGTACATTCAATTGAAATTTGAAATCGAATTTTCAAACTACCGCGCCATTTCAGACTCTTATATAATTAAAATAAATTTATTCATTCTAACTTTGTTTTAAATAAATTTTTAGTCATTATTATTTAAAATAAATCATTTTAAATATTCAAAATTCATTAAAATTGCCAAAATAATTTTTTTAAATTGGTTCTAATTTTTCGGATTGTTACAACAATTAACTTTTATTTATTTTAAATTAAAACTAATAATTGAATAAAATATTTAATATTCAAAAAATTGAAACGAGTAAATAATTATTTATATTTAACAATTAATATGTAATGATACCATTGATTATGTTGTAACTAATATTAATTAAAAATTATTATTACATAATTACTTGAATAATGACTTTAAACAAATAGAAAATATTAGCTCAAATTTAATATTTAATGTTGATTATTAAAAAATTAATTAATAATGTTAATTAGCCAAATTTTAATAATTAATTTCAATTCATTATTAAATAATATTTAACAATTAAAAATTAATATTGAACAACACTATTAAATAATTAATTTTTAATTTTTAGTAAATACAATTAAGTAATTAAGTAGTAAAAACTAACAATATATTAGTAACCAATAGTGAGAAAATAAGACCAAATAGTTAATATTGACTATGTTATGCAAAATTATAATTGATGTGTATTATTTGTCATGTAATCCAAAATAAATATAAAAAATCCTTATAAATGTGGAAACAATTTTTTTTTATATTGGATAACTTTTATATACGAGTTAGGATAGTATGTAACATATTACATGACAACTAGTTTGAATCCCACCAGGCGGCAATCAAACCCGTGACCACTTGCACTTTGTTAAGTGTCATAAACAATTTTAACAAGCCATTTGTCAAAAACAAAATTTTGTAATTAGTATAAAATACAAAAGTAAAATTTATAATTTTATATAAATTTAAAATTTAATGAAATATTCAAATTTATAAATGTAATGTATATACAATTGTACATACTTAATATACGCTATTAATTTATTAATAATAATTCATACATAATGATTAATAGTTTTAAAATAATTTTTAGTATATTATGATTTAGATTTAGTAACTTACAATTGGTAATGAACAATAATCTACATTTTGCAGCTAATGAATTAATATAAATATAGTTGATAAATATTTTTTTTTTAAATAATTCGTAATTAATTAGAAACACAAATAAATGAAAATCAACATTTACCATTTAATATCTTATTAATATAATAAAAAATTATATTCAATATTCTTTAAATCTTCGAAAGTAAACTAAATTAATTAATATTCATCTTTCCAAATCATAGAATAATCAAAAGTGCACACTATTTAGCACATAATTAAACGACAGTGTAGCATGCCGCAACCGGATCTCATCAGTATAGCATGCCACAGAGCACAATTAGGCCAAAATAGATAAACACACATACTTCTAACTTGCTATCTGACCGGCCCATTACTGAAGCTTCAAGCCCTAGAAAATCAACGCCGCATGTTCCAGTTTTATTCCCAAGAATTTGAGCAAATCTCGATCTCCAATAGAAATCGATTGGCTGACGAAAAATTGGAAATGAGCATTGACCTCTACGAGTTTAAATCGCAATGACATGGAGCACGGCTTCTTTTCGAATCGACGATGGTTTCTTCCCAGCCGTGTGTGTTGTATTACGGTGAAAGCTGCAGTGAAAGCTAGATCCTGATGCTCTGAGGGGATTGAGCATCGGTTGATGAGGCTCGTTGCTTTTTGCTGTAGGGTAGATTCCGATTTCATTAACAGCTCGAGCTTATCTGATATTCGACGCCACAAATGAGTACTGTAGGAACACGTAGAAACTCGATTTTTGTGATTTTCGTGATTCAAAGACATGTTGTTTTATTCTTTTAAATATGGGTTTTGATTTAGTTGAATGGAGTGTCAACTGACTATATTAAATGTTTTTCCCGTTCTCTGCCTCTTAATGTTGATGATAAATTTAATTCCTTGTCCAATTCACATGAATACATGATACTGTTTGCTCATAAACAAATATATTTAGCTGTTACACGAAATGTATGGAAGTTGGAGCTAGAGAAGGAAAGGTCTTTGACATATTGCAGAGTTTTCCCATTTATGTTTATAAGTTTTCCTGATGATTTACGAGTCAAATGGAAGTGTGACTCAATCACTGAGTGTGTTTTAGTGTGAGTTTATCTGCAGTATTTTTGTTGAGTTATTTCGATTATTAGGTAACTACAACAAAGATTAGCTAAATATAATGGTTGCTTTCATTTGTAATTTTTTGGACACAAGCTGTAGATATTTGATTTGCTTAATTTTGTATTATCTTCCATTTTTTAATGGTTATAATTTGTTAAGAGATCCAAGACACAACAAAGGCATAGCATTTACTGAAAAAGAGGGAGAAGCTCACTACTACAAAGGTCTATTACTTCCAGTAGCTATCTCTCAAGAACTTAAGGTTATTGTTGTGTACCTCTTTTTGTCTTAAATGAAGCACTTAGTAGTTGTCCTTTTGTTTTAAACAGACATTTTTATTTTCCTAGGTAAAGATGATAATGCTCATTCTTAAAGAGTATCAAGTTCATTTACAAAGATATATGGCAATAATGTATCTTCAGGTATCATTATAAGGAAAGCTACCAAAATATGTCTACAATATCACCTTCCGCGATGTGACTTATATTTAGGAATGTGTATCAAAAAGAAGCAAAGAGGTTCACTTGTTCTTTGAATTTAGTGACACCTGAGTTGTTACAGTCTTTTTTGTAGACCATTACATCCAATGAGCTGTTCAAAACTAGGCTCTAGTTAGATCAACATAAGCAACTGAAACCATGATTTTATACTCTAGTCGAGTGAACTTTTACTTAAAACCATGATACTTACAGGTTAATGTAAGCATGATGCTTACATAATCATGTCTCAAATTTTATAAATAGTTTCCATACGATTTTCTAAAAGAACAAAAATAAAAGCTCATGTGAAATTCGTCAGTATCTACTAGCAAAGACAAGTTGTTAGTACTAGCAATTAAACTGAATTCAATATAGTAGATAAATATGCCAGATTGACATCATACTAAACAAATATTCATCCTTGTTTGTGTGGAAAGGTTATAAATATTGCCAATTTACAAAGTACTCAACTTGGAAAAATTAACATCATTAGTAGTGAGGAGCGAGAGTCATTTAACAATTCTATATGAATAATGATCGTCGTGAAGTGCATGTCCATATAAACCATCATGTCTATTATTAAGTAAATTCTACGTCAAACGTTACATCAAAATTAACTCGATGTTCTTCAACAATTTCAAATAAGACTTTTTGCTTAAAAAGGTAACTTTATAAAAGCTATTGTGTTTAGTTGGACTTGAGGTTTTGATATCAATAATTGAGTACTACAAAAAGTTGGTTGGTGTTGGACATCATAGTCAACTTTAGCTGTAAACCCAATGGTAAATACAACCTTGTCCAATAAAAGTATTGTGTTTATATGGATTGTGTGATTAGAAAATTATTTTGGATAAATTATTATCTGTAAGCAGAATAACTTACATAGATCAATGATTTGGCAAATTGTATAACACGTCCAACATGTTTTCTAATGGCTTTTACATAGGAGTTCCATCATCATCGTGAATTACAACTATTTTCTACCTTAAGAAATCATTCTAAAGTTACTGTAATGGTAATCATGAGTATATTGGTGTCCAAACTACAACAGAAGTAGCTAATGCTAGCATGAGAATAGTGGTTGAAATATTTAACAAAATTAGCTTGTGTATGTTGGTTGAATTCATGAAGCTAATCATGAGTTAATGAAGATAATTTAGTTTTTCTTAATATTTAGTCTTGATTCACTAAGATATTGTAATAACATGATATTTATTCTTGACATTGCAGAGAAACATTGGAGGCAACTTTCCTTGTGAAGACAATAACTAAGTGCCTTGGTTATTATACAATCTAAGCATGAGATATATAATGAAGTATCTTATCATGTGATTTTATATGTTAGAATTTTTAGTTTGCATTTGGTTGTTTCTTGTAAATTGCTGATGAACCTTGTTTTGTACAACTTTCATGTTAAATGTTCCTTTTTTTTGTATTAAGACTAGATTATTAACATCATCAACGAAATACATTTATTTACGTATTGTATATCATTCAATCGACATATGTTATCAAGTTTGATTATATAATTTCATGTGATAATTTTTTTAATAGATATTCATATTGTTATATATTGGAGGATTATAATTTGTAGGTTGATATTATTTTGTCATACAGTTTTTTTTTTTGCTTCAGTTGTAACTACAACAGAAGCAAAAATAGGGATTATTTTTTTAAGCTAGTAATGTGTTTTTTTGCTTCGGTTGTTAACACAATAGAAGCAAATAAAATAGTTTTTTAGCTCCGGTTGAACAACTGAAGCAACAAGTTTTAACTTGTTACGTTCATCTGCATTTGCTTCGGTTGTTGAACCTAAGCAACAAGGGATAAACAACTGAAGGAAATGACCTGTTTTGTAGTAGTGCAATATGTAATATCTTTCGATCCTTTATCTGAATCCCTTTCCTTTTCTTTTCAGCATGTCTGGGGAACCTAATATTCCTGAGGGCGTTACGATACCAGGCTGGTTCCGTAGGTATCTAGAGGCCACGATGCCTACTACTTGTCAAGCAGACGATCCTCCCCCAGCTGCACCGGTCGTTCCTCCTCCTCTTACTCCGCGTGCGGATAATTTATCTAAGATCTGCAAAGATTTCGATGCTATGGGAGGAAAGCCATTCCGTGGAACTGAGATGTTCGTAGAGGCAAGGAATTAGCTAAAAGAGACAGAGGATCTATTTGGAATTTTCGAAGTGGACGATCGTAGGAAGATTCAGTTAGTCGCCTGGCTACTAAAAGATGAAGCTTCGTTCTGGTGGGAAGTAATGCAAGCAGGACGTCCAGTGGGGACTTGGGATGATTTTCGGCAAAGTTTGAAATGAAGTTTCTTTCTCAAGCTGAGAAAAGCATGCAAATGGAAAGATTTCTGGTACTCAAACAAGGAGGCATGACTGTTAAAGAGTAAGTTAACAGATTCAACCAACTAGCGAGGTTTGGATTGGAGGTAGTGGATACTCCACATAAGAAATCTTTGCGGTTCGCTAGAGGACTGAATGAACCCCTCCATGGGTTAGCCATGTTTCATAATCCGATGGGAGCAACTTTTGAAAGGCTCGTTGATATGGGCTTGATGCATGAGGAAGATAAAGCTGAAAAGAAAGAAGTAAAGGTTAAGGAAACACAAAACAAGAAAGTATGGCCTAAGAAGGGACAACAACAACAAAAGAAAGGCGGAAAGAATGACAAGGCTAAGGATAAGAGGAACTGCCATATTTGCGGGCACGAGTGTCATTTGACCAGGGACTGTAAAGGAAGGAAGAATGCTTGCTTCAGTTGTGGAGAGGTCGGACACTTTTCTAAGGAGTCCCCAAAGAAGCAAGGACAAGGTCAAAGGGCAGGAGCTTCTGGTGGGCAAGTGCATGCTTTCGCGATCAGTGCTCCCAATCGAGGTAGGAAAGTTTCCTTGGAAGGTTTGATTTCTCTTTCCAATCATCCTATTAGAACTCTTTTTGATTTTGGCGCTTCACATTCATTTATATCTGATTCTATAGTTGAGTCTCTGCACCTTAATACTAGTACGGTAATGGATCCCATTGTTGTCTCAAACCATATGGTGGTTCGGCTCATTTGTCCATGATTTGTTGAAGTTTGAGAATATCAGTGTTAGGCATCGAGTTTGAGTGCGACGCATATATGCTCGGTTTTATAGGCTATGGTTTGATTCTAGGTATGGATTGGCTAGCCATGTATGGTGCCATTCTTGATTGTGAGAGGAGGGTCGTTAGACTTTTGACTTGCCATGGGAGGACCCTCGAAATTTCTTGTGACCCTAAGGGGTCTGTCATGCTTAGTTTCCTAGAGTCTCTTGATACATCCATTGATGATCTACGATCTGTACCAGTAGACCGTGAATATTCTGATGTTTTTGAGGAGGTTCGGAGATTACCTCTGAGGCGCAAGATCGATTTTTGTATATATTTAGTAGACAATGCAAAGCCAGTTGCATTACCTGTGTGCCATATGGCTCCAACAGAAAGGAGGGAGCTTAGTAAACAAGTAAGGGAGATACTTGAGAAAGGGTTTATTAGGCGAAGCATATCTAAATGGGATGCTCCGGTGGTATTCGCAACTAAGGGGGATAGTTCGCTTCGCTTATGTGTGGATTATAGAGAGTTGAACAAACTTACAAAAAAGAATATGCACCCACTCCCGAAGATAGATGATCTATTTCACCAGTTTTGTGGTGCATCAGTATTCTCTCAGTTATACCTGGCCACGGGGTTTCATCAGTTGAGGGTGGCCGAGGACAGCATAGACAAGACTGCTTTTAGGACTCTAGATGGTTTCTTTGAATGTCTCGTTATGACTTTGGGTTGATGAATGCACCCGCTTATTTTGTTGATCTGATGAGTAGGGAGTTTTTAAATAAGTTCGTCGTGGTCTTTGTTGATGATATCCTGATCTTATTGAAGAGCGAGGAAGAGCATGCCCAACATTTGAGAGAAGTCTTGAAAACTCTTCGCGCGCACTAGCTTAAGGCAAAGTTCTCCAAATGTCATTTTTGGGGAAAAGAGGTGAGATTTTTAGGGAATGTGGTCTCTAAAGTTGGGATAGCAGTAGACCCGCAAAGGTACTTGCAGTTCAAGATTGAAAAATTCCTAAGAATGCAATGGAAGTGATTAGCTTTGTTGGATTGGCGGGCTATTATAGGAAGTTCATTAAGGACTTCGCAAAGATATCATCCCCACTCACCAGGATGACGAAGAAGAATTTGATGTTTTCATGGGACATGGATTGTGATATTGCTTTCCAACGATTGAAGATGTCTGACAACAACCCCAATCATGACCTTGCCCGACGGGAACAAAGTGTTCAAAGTTTGCATTGATGCATGTGGTACAGGGCTTGGTGTGGTTCTAATGTAAGAGGGAAGGATAGTATGTTATGGTGGTAGACAACTAAGGGTTCGTGAGAAGAACTACCCTACCCATGACTTAGAGCTAGCTGCCATAGTATTTGCGCTTAAGACGTGATATCATTATTTTCTTGGAGAGAAGTTCGAGTTGTAAACCGATCATAAATCTCCCAAGTACTTGTTCTCGCAGAAGGATCTTAATTTAAGGCAACAAAGGTGGACGGATTTCATAACATCTTATGACTTCGAGATTGCTTATATCCATGGCAAGGGTAATGTGATGGTAGACGCACTGAGTAAGCAGATGATGGCCTTAAGTCCTCTATTTGTGGAAAGGAAAAGCTTGGAGTCTATATCGACTTTTGACTTTAGACTCTCCACCGAGTTTTTGCCTGGCTTATTTGCATCACTAGAGCTGCGACCTACCCTTATGGATCAGATAGGAGCTTCGCAGCGAGAGGATCCACAGATTTTAGACATCTTTGATAGACTCAGTAAAGGGGAGACTTTTAGTCACCTTATTAGATATTCCATAGATGATAGAGGGTGGTTACGATGAAAAGGAAGGCTTTGTGTTCCCCGAATTGGAAGTTTGTTGAAAACAGTCCTAGAGGAAGCCCATCATTCTAAGATGACTATTCATCCAGGTGGCGATAAGATGAATAGGGATATGAAGAGGGTTTTCTTTTGGGCTGGGATGAAGAAAGATGTAGCAGAGTTTGTTTCTCGATGTTTGGTTTGCCAGCAAGTTGAAGCTGAGCAAAAGAAGTCTGGTGGTTTACTTCATCCTTTGGAGTCCCACAGTGGATGTGGGAGAGCATCTCTATGGATTTCATAGATGGTTTGCCTAGATTAAAGAAAGGCAACACCAGTATTTGGGTTGTAGTAGACAGACTTGCTAAGAGCGCTCATTTCATTCCAATTAAGAGTAAAAGGACGACAGCATGGTTAGCAGCAGTTTACGTTCGTGAGATAGTCAGTTTTCATGGCGTACCTTCTAGCATCGTAAGTGATTGTGACCCCATTTTCACCAGTGAATTTTGGAGGAACTTGCAAGAAGCATTAGGTACACAGTTGTGTTTGAGCACCGCTTATCGCCCTTAGACCAATGGACAAACAGAAAGGGTGAACAGAGTTCACGAGGATCTTTTAAGACTGTGTATCCTAGACTTCAGAGGGACTTGGGAAGAGCACCTTCCTTTATTAGAGTTCGTTTATAACAACAGTTATCAAGCTAGTATCGGCATGGCACCCTTCAAAGCATTTTATGGATGACCCTGTATATCACCAACTTGTTGGTGGGAATCTGCAGAAAGACTTCTACTTGGATTGGATATGGTTAGAGAGACGTCCAAAAGACTGATTTTATCTGCAGATGAATGAAGACAGCCTAGGATAGGCAGAAGTCCTATGCAGATAACATAAGGACTGACATTGAGTTTGAGGTGGGAGACATGGTTTTCATTAAGGTGTCACCTTTGAGGAATGTGGTTCGCTTTGGATCTGTAGGGAAATTGGCACCAAGATTCGTAGGACCATTTCCCATACCAAAAAGGATTGGCCAAATGGCCTATAGAGTAAAGCTACCAGAGAGAATGCCCGGTGTTCATGATGTTTTCCATGTTTCTCATTTGTGGAAGTGCTTGCATGATACTGCAGAAGTAGTTGAGCCGAGTATATTGGAAGAAGTAGAGGTGGAACGGGAGGCGACTGTTAGTCGAGTTCCTACCCATATTCTTGGATCAGAAGTTAAGAAGCCATGCAAATGAGAAGTCAAGTTAATGAAGGTTCAGTGGGGAGATAACCCAGAGGATGCAACCTGGGATACCGAAGACAAGATTCATGCTTCGTACCCCTTTCTTTTCAAGGGTATGTTCTTAACTTCCTTTCCAAAGCTTTTATTTATGCTTGTTCTATCATTTGTGTATATCCTATCGATCAAATATTCGACCTATAGGTAGAAAACCCATGGATGTAAACATGTGCTTGAGACATGTTCCGTTGATGGATACAAGTGGATGCAAGTGTTTGCTAGTGGTTGCTTGTGGATACATATACACACATATTAGGCACTTGATCGACTAAATCACTCTCATACTGCATATGCATGTGTGTGCATTTTTACTCTTTTTATGGATGGAAATGGATGTATCATAATATGGATATTGCATTTAGATGGATGATTGTGCACACATATAAGTTATAGTAGGATTATTAGCATACATGTTGGATTCATGATACTAACATACGTTGCATGAAGGAGGTCGACTGAATCAGTAGACCGCCTGATCTTCGCATTAGTATTGGGACATATACACACACCTTTGCTATGTTCGTATAAGCATTATAAATCTTTTAAGGATAATGGATGCATGTGATTGGTGGATGAGTAGATGGATGTGGATGTTAGGATATACATTCTTCTTAACTTGGAGATTTCGGGGATGAAATCCTTTGAGTTAGGAAGAATGTTACACCCCGTATTTTAACAACACTAAAATACGATAAATTAAAGAATAATTAATTTAATATTCAAAATCAAGTGAAATGGACTGCGCCATTGCATTCATCTCGGAATTCTTGTCAAAATAGACACCTGGTTTGCGTAAAACGGACACCGTTCGAAGAAGTTATTAAGGTTTGAAGTTTGTATACGCATAAGGATAACATATATGAATATAATATGTCCAGAAAATTCAAAACAATTCAAAATCATAGAAAATAGGGGAGCGGGAAAATCCCTGCCCAGGGTGTCGACCCCATCAAGGTGGGTAACGACCTATGGGTCGATCCCATAAGGGGGGTCGACCCCCTTGCAGCAGATATGGGCAGATTAGGGTTTCGTCTCAGCTATATATATGGACTCATTTCTCAAGTTTTTCTACACCAAAAATAATGGAGGACTAGATGTTGTCTCTGCCTAGATGGAATCAAACCTTTTCTTCTTCAGCAATCTACTAGACTTATTCAAGTTTAGAGATTTGCGATTCAACATCAACAATTCTTTCTTCTATTTTTCTAGGTCCAATCACAGTGAGCCTATGTTAATTTTAGATCTAAATATTTAAAAAGTAAATCTTGACATGACTATAACTTGGATCTATGCTTGTGAATATTTGAATCATATCAGATCTGCTATAACCTGTTTATCTAAGTTATTCAGACATGAGTATGAACTAGATCTGAACATATACCTATTTATCATGTCAGATCTGTCATTGTTTGTAGATCTAATTCACCGTTTAGATCACTTCATGCCTGTTCTTATTATGTTTATGGCTAAATCAGATTTGTTATTAGTTGGATATTCATTATTTAGATCTCATCATCCCTGCTTATGATGTCCCTATTATGTTAGAATCAGTTCTATGTAACATGTTCATCAGATCTTTCCCTATATGCCTATTTGTCATTATGCCGTTGTATGTTTATGCCTATCTCTGCCACTATATGTCCACCTTGTTAGTATGATCATTTTTGTCCTCTTCCCTCTATTATTTCCCTTTTATTTTTATATAGCCAGGCTACCTTCGAGTCTAGGCATGCCACTGAAATGTGGGAACGCGTTAAATTGGGAATGAGGGGAAAATGATAAAATTGGGGCATAACTTGTAATTGGAATTTTAGGCATAACGTGAATGAAAAATATGAACATGGATTTGGGGACATAAATCAACTTGTGATTAAAGATCTTAATTTGGGGTCTATGGTTCATTATGAACATAACTTAGGTAAGGGGCATGAAAACCTAAAATGACATAAGAACAATTGGTTAATAGTGGAAATGCCTAGGATTACAGTAATTAGAAACTGTAACCGTGCTTAGACATGAGGCTAGATTACACTTGTGGTGGAAGTCTGCCCGGAACCGACCGACATATCCAGCGACCATAAATGGTGAATCTAATATGAGGGGTCTAAGTGCATAAACATGAGACGTGCTAAGACACGAGGTTAAGTCTGACTTATGGAAGAAATCTGCCCAGAATCGACTGGCATATCCAACATCCACAAGTGGTAGGCTTAATGTGGGAGGTCTAGCACATTATAACCATAAATAATATGGTAATGAATTGGAATACTTAACCTTTTGAATCCAAAGGGATTGCATGAACATATAACTTGAGTAGGGTTTAAGTAAACTTGTTTGAAATAGTGGGTTGGTTAAGTAAATCTTGGGTGGGTGGGTAATATTTATATAGATACAGGCCCATAAACTTAACATGTGTGGTTATGCAATCTTTTACTTTGGTATGGCATAACCTACGGAAAACCTAGTAGGGATGCAAGCGTAGGGGGAAGCTTTTATCAACTTGTGTATGGGACCCGTTTCAATCAGTAACCCATATATAGGTATCAAACGAGTACTCCGAACTAGGTCGGAGTTGGGGCACGCTTACTGGGCTGATTGCAAGAGATCCAAACCAAGGGGACGGTGTGGACGGCGCATTCCTACGGGGTCATGTGCGTGCATGGGTCCGGCATAGGAGGTTTAGATGCCGCGACACCTGTAGATATGGTTGTGCACATCCTGAAAACGAAGGGTTACCACTTTAGGGAGTGATACACCCTACTATGGGGCCAGCACATGGTATCTACGGAGTAGGGAGCCGATCGATTAGGATAGTAATTAGGGTACATCTAGACTCTAGTATGTTGGGAGGCCCGTTAATACCCTTAAGGGTAACTCCGATATGTTAGGCTGCTTGTTGATTGTATAGGGGTGAAAACCTCTTACTGGAAGTACACCTAAGTCTACCATCTTATACTTGTTGGGGATCATCTTGTTAATAAGACACTAGTATTGGTGCAGAGAAATCATTAGAGAAGCGTAGTATACTCTATCATGTTTGTCTTGTTTACCTTGTCATACCTGCCTTTTATGATGTTATCTCTCGTATCCACTTTATATGTCTGTCATGATACTTTTACTTATTTATATGCTAAAAGTAATTGGACTCGCCAGACTTTATGTCTGACCCATTTTGTTTCCTCTTCTTTCTCTTCCATTTCCCCCCAAGGTTCTCAGGGTGGGAATACTCAAGATAGACTAGGATTCTGCTTGGAACCGCTTAGATGTATTGCTCGAGCTCTTATCCTTTCTACTGTGGCTATGCTTTTGTTTGGGAATTATGCTTCTTTTACTATTGTACTCTAATGTTTTAAGTACAAGATTTTTTTTTAAGATGATGTACTGGGTTTATGTATTTTCAGACTTACGATGTTTTGAGCCACGAAGTTATGCTTTATGATTAATAAAAGTTTTTAATTCCGCTGCTACTTTATATCTGTCTTGTAATGTTTCCGTTAAATCTGTCTTGTAATGTTTCCGTTTCTGTTTACCTATAACGCTTCATGAAACTTAGTGCACTCTCTTAATGAGTGACATTAACGGACGTGGGGTGTCACATCTAGCCATAACTATAAATATATATAGTGGATTCTAAATAGAAAACTATAATCCAGTAGATCCGGATGATTCTTCTTTCAAAGAATTCCAACTTATATTGGATCATATACATTTATTTAAACTTCAACTCGGGAAAGTATGAACTACAACTTCGTGACGAGCTCATTTTAATTAAATTTAATTAATTTGTTCAACCTTCGTTAAGTTTATAAATTGTAAATCTATTCTCTTTTCTTTTCACAAAACTAGTTAAACATTCAATTTCAACTTGGAAATATCAACTATCTGAAATCGTCAAGCATTCCACTTCATTAATAGATAAAATCTACCAACCAACGTATCAACTGAGATGCAAAATCATATAACTCTATCATATATACTAAATGCATCCATATTATAACTTGTTGAAAATGTCGTAATTAAATTTCCATATTTCTATACTTCAAACAATTTGGATTCAAAACAGAAACTTGTTTGAATCCAAACTACTATTTATGGTAGCAAGTTCTTACTCAGAAACTCGAAAATAAATCCTGATGATGCTGCAGTCATCATCAACATTATTTTCCAACGACCAAAGTAAGATCAACACTTTTAAAAATCTTTTTATATTGATAAATTCTTCCAAATAACACTAATATTTTTTTAAGCTTTGAAAATCATTTTAAAAAATACCGGAATTCCAAACTCTTCAATTCTCCATAAAAATTCATTTCATATTTATAAATCTCATTATAAATTACACTTGCAAATTTTTGTTTAAATTCTTTCTAAACATCTTCCATTCATGTTTAGTTCATACCCAACATCATCATCGAACGCCTTCTGGTCAAATTGTGAAACAGAATTCACAAGGAGTTAGTTTCCAATGCTCCCAGATTATAAGTCTACACAATCCATGCAAGAAAATGGATAAGATTACTCTTATCCAAAACATAATAACCAATACCCATAGCTTGTCAGGCACAAATACTAATTGGTAATTGATAATACTTTAATATCATCATTCCCAAAGAACCAACTCATCCATATAGCTAGCTATGAAAACTTCTTTATATATATAAAATATATGAATCAAGGTAGATTTATTTCATTCACCAAATTCGAAAACAATATCGAATCGAATTACTTGTTCAAGTGTTTCAGAATCTTCATCGAAACGATGATCAGTTGATTGATTCAGATCCAAAATTCAGACTTAAAAAATCACACAACCTACTACAAAAATACTTTATATTCACTAACAAGTACGCGCTTATATATAATATATATGCTCTCAGAACTCAATCTATGATGTTACTAGCCTTATCTCTAGTGAGCTATAACCCCATACAAGCCCAGGTGTTTACTAAACATATGCTTTGATACCAAATGAAACATCCTGACTTTTCAGCTCTCGAAAATCAACACTAATACATCCTAACATGTATCTCAAATCAAGTGCTTGAAAGTCTGATAGTTAGGGGAAAAGTAAGAAGACAAAAGAATAGAAGAAAGAAGATAAAGAACATAATCTCACAAAGGAACGAATAATCTGTAATATAAATAATGCTCTGTACAAAAAGAGGAAAACTTTAATGTACGTACATCAATCAGAATACACAGAAAACAATGAATTATCCTAGACAATTATAGTAACATGTCCTTGCGATTTATGACATATTCCACAACATACACAGTGAAATAAACAAAAGAATATGAGCATACGTCTCGTCGCCAACTCCTCTTCTGAAGCTCCAAAGCAATCCAAGTCTAATATGAAAATATTCTCGGTCTGACCTGAGCATAATAATAAAGATTAAGCTGGGCAACCGCATGAGATAACTCAAAATATTAGTAACATATATAAATATAATCTAAGGCTGATGCAACGACCCAAAAATCATCGCCTTTCGAGTCGACCGTAAGCCACACAGGTCCGATCCAAAAGACAGAAATCCTCGAAACGTTATGGGATGCAACACATCAGAACAAAACACAAAAGAACATTTCATTGCTATTGCAACAATTTTACATTAGAGTACAAGAATATATCAGAGTACAGATAATTGATACACAATGGAAAAATATCAGAGAACAGTAAATTACAATACAACGGAAATATAAATACACATCGGAAGACTACGACGTGTGGAAAATATGGGCACTAGAGTTTAAGTTGGAAACAATAAACTTCAGGACAGTCATGAGACTAGTGTGAGAACCAAAACAATTATTTGCTTTATTTTAAAGTTGGATGAATCACGGGACCGCGCCGTATAACACGGAATGGGATTTATCCACATGAACACTAGTCATAAAAACTCGCAGTGCTTTTTGAAAAATGAAGCTATTATAAGACTCAAGTCCTATCATTTAATGCAAGCGCAAACCAGAGGACAGAGTTTTACCTTATTATAGCCAAACATTCTTGATACGCGAAATTTCTCTTTTTATTACTACTAGTGCATAGTGTGAAAATCAATTTTGAAAATAAATGTATCTATCTTAGACGGCATAATACCACATCCTATTATGTTGCCATATAAGTTTACAAATAAAAACGAAAGGTTCGTATTGAAAGTTGGATTTCCGTCAATGACCAAGGCAAAGGATCTTCCTTATCTGATTCACGACACTCTAGCATTTGTCACAGGACTCAATCTCATGTGAGCCCTAAATCGGCAGAGCTGGCCCACCAATACTTAGTGAGTTAGACAATTACCTGAACATAACATTTCCCGGTCATTGTTGACCATCATATTGGCATTGATTGACCATCATCCGAGGCGCCTCAATTCCAACATCCACATAAGTAAATTGCCTGGGCTCCATATCATGGCATCACTTTTAGCCAGAAGAAAACATATTCGCTTACTCTGAGAACTTTCATCTTGTTTTAGGCCATTCACAGGATACGAGGCTTGTCGAAGTCACGATTCAACACAAAGCTATGTTATATCATCCATGCTTTGATCATCATCCACAAAGCTATGCTTTTCAACAAAAGCTTTGATCAACTGATAACTTAGCATGCCACATTGTCATTCACACATATGATAAGTTTCTATTAATAATATAACCTTTGAGTTCATACACCTCAAAAAAGGGTGTTAAGCTAAGAGAATAAATTCTCCGCTACCACAGTTATATCATCAATAGGAACTAATCAGTTATGTTATGAAATACAAAGTCAGACACACATCCATTTAGAAGTTATTTCTGAGTTTGAACGAAACCGAAGGTACCTTATTCCTTGGCCCTTAAGCGAGAGAGACCCTTGCATATCCGGTCAATCTCCAAGTACGTCTGGACGACCGCCACTTTAACCTTATAATGGGAGCTACCCAAGGCATCGACAATAATTCAAGCGATGTGAAGATCTCCGGTCTTCAACCATCGTCTTTAATATCTTTGAAAATCGTCGTATTAGTTATTCAGAATTGGTTGAAAACCCAGTCTTCCCAAATAATTATCGTCCCATTAAAATCAAGTAACATATAAACATATCATAAGTCTCATTCCAATTGAGAATATTCTTTTATTCAAATATTTTTTACATTGAGAATTACTCCCATAAATCTTATCAAAGATTTATATAATCTCTTTTCACAAGCTTAACTCAAATCAAGGTTTATAAGCCTTATCACGATTATCGAGCCTTACAAAAAGGTAATCTCTCATATCGTTATACCATCCACATCATATTCATATCATGGAGCAAAACTGATGGTACTCCATATCTAATAGCCTCTCGTATTTGGTAAGTTTGATTACCTTCTTTTCATCCAAATCTTTGTTAAAAGATTTTTTAAAACTCTAACATCATTTTAATATCCATTTCATTCAATCAAATCTTTATTGAAAGATTTATTAAAATTCTAACTTAGTTTTAATCTCTATCTCATTCATTCGAATCTTTATTGAAAGATTTATTACAACTCAAACTTAAGAAATAATCTTTCCTTTAACTCGATTAAAAAACAAAGGTTATTTAAAACATCGTTCACGATAAACCAAAAATCAAAATTCCATTCAAATCCAATTAAATTTATTACTTGCAAAACTTGTCTCTGGAAAACTTCATTAATCTTAATTAAAAGATTTATTCCATAAACTTCATTTTCAGCTGGTTTTAAGAATAGTGTTATTGAAGACACCATCCATGACAAACCCAGAATCCAATTTGATGTCAAATATAAGGCATTGAATAGAAATCATATCGAGGTATATTCAATATAAAATTCTGAAACAACCAGAAACCAGATAGGAAATAAAGATATTTCTATCTTCCAAATTGCTCAAAACAATATCCGTATAATTACGGGATCCACTACTGATATATCTGAAGATTATTTCCATCCAAATCCAATATTAATACATTGGAAAACTTAACTTGGTTGAGTATTAACTTCAAAGCGTTTCAATCACTTTTGTCAAAATAGCTAATTTTCACAAAATAGTTTTATATTGTCCAGAACAAAATATATTTAGTCCAGATCACTTCTAAACCAATTATTATGATTTATCATAATTTTTCCTATTTTTAATAATTTAAAAAAATAGTTCAATTCATTAAAACCCAATTTCAGGTCATTTACGGCAATAACGTTGTTTTTATTCAAATTTGATTTTAATTTATCTCAAAATCTAACCGTTGAATTTCAAACTTTACATATCATTGGAAATATCTTTTCATTTTAAACCTAAGGTTTTTGTTTTTGGAAAATCCGGCAGTCTCTCGGTACGTCAATTTGAAGTTAATGGTCAAAATTCGCGAGCGGTCACAGCGCAACATGTTCTATTCAAATTATTTTATTATATATAATAAAAATCCTCGATTAGTCCAAACGTATTTTTAAATCCAAATTTTTCTGAATGAACCAGAAATATTCACAAATATCTTCGTTCTCCTACTCATCGGCGACTGTTCCAGGGGTGAGGTTTCCTTCTATTTTGTTGACTCATAAATCTTCGGGTATGATAATTTTACACTTTACGGTTGTGTTTTCTCAATTTCATCCATTTTTTATTGACTTTCTTCCACGCAATTGTACTTATCGACGGTGTTCATATACATTTAGATTTAATCCATTTGTAAAATTGCTATTTGGGAAGGATTTGGTAAACATACACTGCTGAATCAATTCTCTACTACTAAAGCCAGTATCTTTCCATTTTCCACGCTTCCTTTTCCCAATCGATATCATCCATCATGAAATTAAGATTTATAATTTTTATAGATAAAACTACCGCTTCTTCCATTTCTATCATCAAATCAGCATAGTAAATGAAGAAATCGAATGATGCATTGGTACTATATCTTTTATTTACGGTTCTAATGGCTTTGATTTTCTAAATCATTTTCTGAAAATGAATATAGCGATTCTTCAGCACTACTTTGATGCTAATGGATTTTTGGAAATGGAATAGTCCTTTACTTTCTTCTATTTGTCAGATTTTGTCTCATTTTCCCTCAAATTTACTATGTTATACACTCCTATATTTTCCCCAGATTTGTTACCCTCTCATTGCCACGAATGATAAACTCCTTCCTAAAACACTGTCAAACTTTTATGTAAAATTTGGATTAACATCTGTTTCGGGATTTTATTTTTATTGTTTGATGTGTATAACTGCGAACTATCACCAACATCTTCATCAACATTACTGTTCTACAAGTAGTAACGAATTTATTAGTAGTCTCACCCAACTCTCAATAGTTGCTGTTTACTTTGTTAAATTTCAGGATGAGTTTTTATATATTGGGTTTTGTTTGTTCCCTACGACCTTTTGATGAATAATATGTATTACTGAAACATCAGTACTAATACCAAATACATGATGGTCTGTGTCTTCTTTGACCAACAACAGTTTAAAGGTGTGGTTTATTTTCATTTGTATGATTTCCTTTAATGTTGACAGAATATTTATATAGATTATAGGTACAGGTTATCTGAATATATTTTTCTATGAGTATTACACAAATTAGTCGGGCAAAGAATATGTAAAAAGAAAAGAAAAAAATCATTGTTTTTTCAGGCTTAGTTTTCTGTAACGGCTCGAAGTAAATGATGCGATTCAGTAATCGGACAAACAATATTTCAACACTGATTAGTTTATGTAAAAAAATATTAATTCAAGAAGCTAGCTCATCTCTTAAATCCTAATCTTTATTTAAATATTTTTATATTTTGCAAACTGTCATAATCCATTCCCTTTGCTTATAACATCTTTTGACATTTATTATGGTTGAAAGCAAATTTTTTATTAGGCTTATTTCTATTGAATAATGGTATTCTAAATAGCTATAATAATGTTCCTACAAAGGCAATGCATTCTTCTCAAATACTCTAAGAACCACATGAAATAATAGATGATTAGGCCTTGAATACAAATCTGTCCTCTGTTGATACCTATACAATATAATTATGATAGGCAATATAAGGAACAAAGTAGCTAAAACATTCATCCATTTGACACCTATACAGTAAAAGAGGTATTGCTTACTTTTATGATCAGCAAGCACAGTTTCAAATGACAATATAATCAGTTATACAATATCACGGTTTAGTAATATAACTTTGTCGGTTTTTCCACGTATAAGTATAATTCCAATATTCACTATGCATGGCTGCCTTTTTATAGAACTTTATGACAAGATATTAATTATTGCTTCATTCACTTTACATTTGCTGGTATTGGAAAAAAATGTTATTGTATAGGGTAGTGGATTAATTATTATTTTTATTTGGGAATGTGATGTTCATACATTTGACGTTTTCTAAATTAAGAGGAATACTGCCTGTAGATGCATTAGTAGATAAATCAAAAATACATAAATTGTTGTCGCGTACGAAGTCCATAAGGCATGTTTAAAAGTTGGATAACTAACTTTAACTGGATTGGTTCCTGTAAAACCATTGCCTTTCAGACTAGGTTCGGTTTGGTTGGGCACAAATTGGTAGCTGATGAGTTGGACCATTAAGCTTATCAAATCTAAGGTTTAGAATGCAAAACGAACAAAAACCAGAAAAAAATAAAACATATCGAGGTTCAACTTTATATTCAAGTTATTTAAAAATTATTGTTTTTTCAGGCTTAGTTTCTGTAACGGCTCGAAGTAAATGACGGGATTCAGTAATCTAACAAACAATATTTCAACACTGATTAATTTACGTAAAAAAATATTACTTGAAGAAGCTAACTCATCTCTTAAATCCTAATCTTTATTTCAATATTTTTCGTATTTTGCAAACTGTCATAATCCATTCCCTTTGCTGATAACATCTTTTGACATTTATTATGGTTGAAAGCAATTTTTTTATTAGGCTTGTTTCTATCGAATAATGGTATTCTAAATAGCTATAATAATGTTCCTGCAAAGGCAATGCATTCTTCTCAAATACTCTAAGAACCACATGAAAGAATAGCAGATTAGGCCTTGAATACAGATCTGTCTTTTGTTGATACCTATACAGTATAATTATGATAGACAATACAATGAACAAAGCAACTAAAACATTCATCCATTTGACACCTATACAATAAAAGAGGTATTGCTGGCTTTTATGCTCAGCAAGCACAATTTCAAATGACAATATAAGCACTTATACAGTATCATGGTTTAGTAATAAAACTTTGTCGGTTTTTCCACGTACAAGTATAATCCCAATCTTCACTATGCATTGCTGCTGCTGCTTTTTTCTGTAACTTTATAACAAGATCTTAATTATTTCTTCATTCACTTTACATTTGCTGCTACTAGAAAAAAATGTTATTGTATAGGGTAGTGGATTAATTATTATTTTTATTTGGGAATGTGATAGTTCAGACATTTGACGTTTTCTAATCTAAGAGGAATACTGTCTGTAGATGCATTAGTAGATAAATCAAAAATACATAAATTGTTGTCGCATACGAAGTCCACAAGGCATGTTTAAAAGTTGGATAACTAACTTTAAATGGATTGGTTCCTGTAAAACCATTGCCTTTCAGACGAGGTTCGGTTTGGTTGGGAACAAATTGGTAGCTGATGAGTTGGACCATTAAGCTTATCAAATCTAAGGTTTAGAATGCAAAACGAACAAAAACCAGAAAAAAATAAAACATATCGAGGTTCAACTTTATATTCATCTTATTTAAATTGAATTTGGTGATTGCATGAGTTAAATTAAGACGAATGTGATAGTTCAGCCATTTGATGTTTTCTAAACTAAGAGGAATACTGCCTGTAGATGCATTAGTAGATAAATCAAAAATGTATAAATTGTTGTTGCATACGAAGTCCAGAGGGCATGTTTAAAAGTTGGATAACTAACTTTAAATGGATTGGTTCATGTAAAACCAATGCCTTTCAGACTAGGTTCGGTTTGGTTGGGAACAAATTGGTAGCTGATGAGTTGGACCGTTAAGCTTATCAAATCTAAGGTTTAGAATGCAAAACGAACAAAAACCAGAAAAAAAATAAAACATATCGAGGTTTAACTTTATATTCATGTTATTTAAATTAACTTTGGTGATTGCATGAGTTAAATTATTGCACGAGATTCCGGTCCAGTTGCAAATACTTGCGGGTGAGCTCGGTGAGCTTATGTTCCCTTGCTTAATAAAACACGACCTCCGTTAAAGAAGGCATTGCTTTACGTCAGATGTTGATGCAATAACAAAGAAAGTGAATGAGATGATTAGCAAGAAAAGAGGCATGTTTTTTTTCCTTTTCATTCTTCTGCTTCATCATTTTGTTAAGTGGCACAAAGTTTTCTTATAGATGTATTAGTCCTCTTTAACCATAATGATAACAGCTTTACTGTTGAATTCTTCTAAAAAAAATACTTTTTATAAAACTACCTTTTTCTAAAACAACCATAATAGAAAATTGCCTTTTTCTTGGACTTTATACGAAGTTCTTAATTTTTGCTTCATTCACTTTCAAGACAAGCATTTCCTGCTATAGGATTTTTTTTTTTAATTGTATAAGGTAATAGATTAATTATTGTTTTTATTTTAGAATATGATGGATCAGTAAACGAAAAACATTGTGAAATTTACACCGTTCGACTATTTGGATAGAAGATGTAACATAATTGGTGACAGTAGATATTGGCCATCACATCTCATTGTGTTCACATATACAGTTGAACTTAGGGGTCAATCCAAAGGTTGAGATCTATTGCGTCACCATTTTGTGTCCCAATTTTTTTTTATAGACCGACATTCTTCCTAATTTTTGTTCTTTTCTGAGCTTTAGTTAGTAAATGATCCATAAGTAAAATTTCGTTTTAAGAAACATGAGTGATATTACAAAATTAATAGTTTATTTACATATAATTATCTTGCTTTCTATTAGCTAAAATTAAAAATATAATATATTGGTTGATTGAACGTATATGATGTTAAAAACTTTACGATGACCAGATGTGGTCAAATATAGGTATCTAATAGGATTGTTTCAAAATTGTTTACATTAATTTTTTTTTTCTCTTATATCTATCATCAAGCTAAGGACCATAATTTTATAGGTTTAATTTTTCTATGGTGGTGATCAATTTTCAGTATTTAATAAAGAGATCTTATTTTTCAGTTACCATTTTTTTTTATAAATGAAGGTTTTTTACGTGACCATTCTAAGAGGATGTAAATCACTGTTTGTGTGGTTAACAACACAAATGTGGCACTACCTGTGCCCAAACCAAAATAACCTATTTGCTTTATCTTATAAATACAGTGCTATCCTTGAGCTATATGTCATATTTCCTAAATCAACTCTCCACTATTTATGCTCTTTGATCTGTTAAAGTTCAGATTACTTTTTATTCTATTCTATCCAGTTTCAAATTTTAACCCAATATTTTTTTTCTCTATTTCATGCCTTATAACCCAATATTTGACTTCAATTATTACAAGGACGAGCCATGTTATGAACCTTGCTTTATAAATTACCTTTACCTACAAAAATGTGTTCTCATATTGAGCTTCTTATTGTTATAGTTATGAAAGAAATTCTGTATGTGCGAAATGTAGAAGAATAAATGTAACGTACATCAAATCAACTACTATCATGAACAATTAGCTTTGTTATCAACAATAAATTCAGTATATGAAAGAGAGTATTCAATTAGCCCATAAAAGTGTTATGGAGCATTTATAGATGCTCAGCCACTGAGTAAGATCTGTTCGTTCTTAGAACCACTGTAATCATTATATCTTGGTATCACTATCATAGTCTGAAATAGTAATATGTACGTAGAGAGAAATTAAAAAGTAAAGATTCTAGGTAATTATCTAAAGTAGTACTTCAAATTATTTTTGCAGCTAATATTCATTTGGAGAAAGCATGTAAAATCATCACATCCATAACCATTCCTCTTTCACCGTCACTTCATTTTTGCTTCACATCATTCTACAAAATCTTGATTTCACTGCGGTTCTTCACCCAATTTGCCTGACTCCATGTTACTTGGATCTTATTTAACCGTAATCAACGTCTGAAAGAATTTTGCGAATTTCATGTAGACGGTGGTGACTATTGTTTCAATGGAGGCGCTTCTTCACTGCTGATGGCTTTTGTGCTCCTTCTTTGCCGCTGATGACTTCTTTGCTCCTTTTCCTATGATCGCTTCACACCTTCTCAACCAACGACATGAAATTGGACTCCTTTTTAGAGGTAACCTTTCTACATTTTTTTTTTGCTTATTATATAGATTAGGATTTTTTCCCCCCCACTAAATTCATATAGCAATGGGTCCGAACTAGGGTAATACTTATTTTTTAAAAGATCTCGATTTTGATTCATTTCAGATGTCATAGATGAAACAACCAATTGTTTTGCTTTTTAATATACATACTATTGCTCGATATTGTAAAACTACAGATTGTTGCCTATTTTATCGGCATTTCTAAGATTTCAGATGTGATTACCCTATGACTAAAATATCAATATTTTACTGCATTCCAATTCTATGGAAGAATAGCATTGCTAATTATATGACATAATTATAGCAAAATCAAATTTTTGCATGCTGAATCATATCAAGCTAACCAGTTAGCATGAAAAACTCAAACAACTACTAAACTATACACAGATAGCCATAAAAGTATGCAATATCTCATATTACTATTGGTTTTGTTCGGTTAATCAAAATGTCGTTTGTGATTTTTATCTGTAAGCAAGTTGCTACTATATATTGATAGGCACAGATGTGGAGTTAGGTTTGTATTTAAGACATGCTATCAGTATATGCATGGGCATAATGCTATAGCAGTCAAAGGAAATGATGCCGCAAATGGACCAAACAACTGCAAGAGAGTAACTGATGATGGTCGACGATGAAGGTAGAGCAACCTTTTATTAATTCTCTTACTATTTAAGATAGCTTATTAAGACTATATTTACCTGTTATAAGTTATTGTAGTATCTATATTTTGAATTTACTTAAGATGTTTGATATTTCTCCAAATTCTAAAACCATTTTATCTTTGCATGTTCTGTTTACACATTTAGGTTCAGTACTTCAACTAATTTGAAATATTTGATAATTCATTAGTGATCCTATTATACAGATGTTTTTGTGCACACTTTTATATCATTCAGCTACATTTATTTTCCAGCAAAGATTAAAATGTTGTGCAAAAATTGCGCCTTTGCGGAAGAACAATAAGCAGGATCTTGATTTGCCAATTGAACACCGATCTAATCTGATAGCAATTATTCTATTACATCAACAAAATAGTAAATAACTATAGCAGAGAAACAAAGAGACACACAATATTTATACTGGTTCCACTATCATCATAGTGTACGTCCAGTCTAACAGAGAGAGATTTTATTCCACATGAGAGAATTACAAGAGATTACAAAATAAGAGTTTACATATCCAAACCTCAATCAGGTTTAACAAGAAGAGACACCATTGGGGATCACTGGCTCCAAGTCAGGATGAGTTTACACTAAAGTCTACCCCTCAATATATAGCCAGTGCAAATCTATGTGAGTCATCAATTAAATTACCTACATATGGTAATAATATAATGGTGGCAAATTACCATAACAACAAATGTGCAAACATAGGAAGTAAATAAATCTGTTTCTTTAGCATAGATGGAAGAAATTAATCCGTTCATTTATTTCTCTGTCATCTCATCAGATGCAATTAATGCATTCCCATTATAAAAATATTTACTTTCCATTCTTTGCAAATTTGCTCCAATCAATTTGTGGTTTTGTATCACCAAATTTAACACTCCACCTTGATGCAAAATCACATATCTGCAACACCCCATCTCCAATCAAATTCTCTTCACAACATAAAACTCTTCAACAAAACTCCACCTTCAATCAAAATCTCACAACGAGATACACCAAAAATGAATATTTACCAAATGGGTTCCAGCAAAGCCACCCCCCATCACACAATTGTTAACGAGCTCAGACTACGTCCCTGCCCGCCAACAAATGTTGCAAATATCCAAAATAACAAAGAAGGTAGACACCAAAGTAATCTCAACACCACCAAGACCAAACAATTATTCTCTCAATCGCCAAAAAAATCTCTCTTCTGCCACTAATCAAAACCATAACAAGCTTTACCCATCGCCTGCAAAAGATGCATCTACCATCGTGAGCTGCACCACGCATAAACCAACGGTCTAAAAGTGCTTGAAATACACATCAACACCCGTCTACCACTTGATCTGAGCTCCTTCCTCGATCACTCTGGATCCCTCGAGCATCATCAACGTGAAGACCCCTGTCTAAACCACAATGATCTCTGTCTCGACACCCGTCTATCACTTGACCTGAGCTTCTTTCCTAATCATCTTGGATCCCTCGAGCATCATCAACATGAAGACCACTGTCAGAAACATGATCAAAACTTCCCAAATCCAATAGTCCCTTCAACGCAGTAAACTCCATATTACGTCAAAGTTCCTAGATTGGAATGCTCTTCACTCTCAACATAATCTCCTCCACCAAAGTCTCCTTTTCTCCAAAATAGTAATAGCATAATCACCACTGATCTACCGACCTTTGTAGAAATAATTGATGCACAATTTAAAACAAATCGCCTCGCTCTGATACCAATCTGTTGTGCAAAAATTGTGCCTTTGTGGAAGAACAATAAGCAGGATCTTGATTTGCCAATTGAACACCAATCTAATCTGATAGCAATTATTCTATTACATCAACAAAATAGTAAATAACTATAGCAGAGAAACAAAGGGACACACAATATTTATACTGGTTCCACTATCATCATAGTGTACGTCCAGTTTAACAGAGAGAGATTTTATTCCACATGAGAGAATTACAAGAGATTAAAAAATAAGAGTTTACATATCCAAACCTCAATCAGGTTTAACAAAAAGAGACACCATTGGGGATCACTGGCTCCAAGCCAGGATGGGTTTACACTAAAGTTCACCCCTCAATATATAGCCAGTGCAAATCTATGTGAGTCATCAATTAAATTAACAACATATGGTAATAATATAATGGAGGCAAACTACCATAACAACAAATGTGCAAACATAGGAAGTAAATCAATCTGTTTCTTTAGCATAGATGGAAGAAATTAATCCGTTCATTTATTTCTCTGCGATCTCATCAAATGCAATTAATGCATTCCCATTATAAAAATATTTACTTTCCATTCTTTGCAAATTTGCTCCAATCAATTTGTGATTTTGTATCACCAAATTTAACATAAAATACTGTATTTTGACCACCTGTATTATAGTTGGTCAAATTTAATGTGATTAAAAAAGACAACATCGATGTTATCCAAATTTCAATGACTGATTATACAGATGGCAATAGTATTTTGAACTCGCATAGACAATAGAAACGAAGTTATCCAAATTTAATTCTGATATGTGGAAGTGTATTATTCTAGGGGGACAAAATAACCGTGTTCCCTAGGTTTGTATTCATGACAGTGATCAGTAATTACCAGAACAAGTTTAAGCCCTTACGGATGGGAAAACAAATTTTGTAAACCATAGAAGATGTGACCTTATTTAAGGACGAAACATGTGTATGTCAATGGATAACCAATGTTGTCACAAAATTTATGACCTTATAACTGCGCCTTCAAAATTGATATGTAAGTTGTTTTAGCTGGTAGTATGTGAATAAAATTAGTCAGTTATCATTTGTCTTCTCATTTTGTTTATCTTAGAAGCACTGTCTACAAGGATTAGTTTAACAAATGATGTCTTCGTTGCAATATATGTTGAATTAATCAAACTACCAATCAAATTATTTCAATTTTGGATCAGCAAAATAGTTAGTATAATAAAAACATATAAGAGCTCAAGCTAAACAAGTAGAAGTATATAAGATCATTTTTTAAGTGTTCATGGTAGTCTGGAAGTTTTTTATGATCCAACAAAACAGCTATTAAACCTCATTTATTATTAATTTTGTCACTTGCTGTAATTGATTCTTTTATCTCTTTGATCAAATTGAGCTAAGTTAACAATATTTAAGTAAGACTTCATTCATGGTGGTTCAGAATTTTGCTAATTAAAATTTACCAATTTTAGGTTGTTAAGTGTACATGACTTTTTTTATCTCAAATTGCAGATGGCCTACGATACACATTCTAAAGGTATTCAAAGTTTAAGAGGAAAAATCTACTTTCAATATGGGACATAGAGTGGCATCAAAAGTGCACTGATATGTTCATGCTGTCTGGAAAATCAAACAGTCAAATTTTATCCGTTCTTTCTCCCCTTGGAAAGTCTGCAAAGCATAAGTTAACGGATGCTGGTTTTAGTAAACAAGTACAGAACTTCCACACTTAACAAATGCATGGTTTTGAAGTAAGAACCAAAAATGCAATAAAACTGATGTCTGGAGCGGGTATTGATGCTCTTAGGAGGAATTTTCGGGTTGTTATACAGAATTAGTGTCCGAGCTCATCTTCAGTATCTTTCTTTGCTTCTATGTGGTGTTGTTATCTTTTTTTCTTCTTTTTTTGGTTGCAATGAAACATGTTGAACATTGTTAGTTTGTTGGAAGACGGGTTTTCCTTTTTCTTTTTTGACTGTGCTGGTCATCTGCTTTACCTTGAAGTTGTTCTTTTTCCATGATACACTAGAGAGATGATTAGTGGTTTGTTGCCATCGTCATGTGTGAATATGTAATCATTAACTATTTGGTATGCTGGAATAACCTATGCCTATGTTGAGAACAGTTCATATTCTATTACAACTGCTATCTACTGTTAATGTAATGGGATGGAGTTTGGTTTCTGGACCTATTTTCTCTCGCATACAGATTTTATGTGGCTGTGGCTTTTATCTGTTATATATTTTTTCTTTAGCATGGTTTTATATATAGACTCCTTTTTTTTAATTGCAATCAAGGCCTTGAATACCCTTTACAAAAAAAGCTTAAATACTATTTATTTTTTCATGAATATTATTGATCTACAAATTTTGTTTTCACAATATGTATCTCTTTGTTTCAGCCATGACTTTTATAGTTTTATATCACTTGCATGAACATTTTCTTACTTTGAATGAAAAGGGGACGAAAAAGCATTTGCTACAATGGTACTAAGCTTTCATTTTGCAACCTGAAGTTCCCATAAAATTATGAACTACCAACAAATTATAATTTTTTTACAATCTTATTAAAACTAAGCATAATACTAACATGTATTTGTCTTCCTAACTAACACACTTTTAATCCAATCCTTTGACCAAACAGATTAGTGTTGTAATGTAAACATAATCAGTGTACTCATACTTGAGATGTACTTGGATCTAACAATGAACACACGAAGAAATAAAGAAAAAAGTTCAACGACAATACGCAACATTACACATGTTCATGGATTTCGCAACTTTCCGTGTCATTATTATATAAAATAAGGGTTCTTATAACATGGGAATACCAAAGTATTTGACTTGCTGTATATTATTGTAAATTCCTTCTAAGGAAATAAAGAATCACATCCCACTTTAAAAAAAATGTAATAAATGGTAAAACTAACTATAAAATGCACAAAATTTATGTAAAACGCGCAATATTTGTGTATAAAAAATGCACTATTATAATAACTACAAATAATTACAAAGATGTACACGAATAAAAAGGGCAGGTCTCATGTTTAAATAGAAATATTTGTAGCGGCAAACAATTATTTACTTACTAATTCAATTGTTATATTGCGAAAACGACCATCTTTCATGAACCAGTGGATTTGAAAACTTAAAGCAATAAACATAAAACTTTACCATACATACAATGTTCCAATAGCTATTACAAAATATTACTTATGTATACAAAAAATTAAACACTTTTCCTGTGCTCATTTTTCATCATTCAAGATAAAACACACAATTTATCATTCTACGTCAGCATAGCTCAATAACTTTTTCCAAAATGAAGTTCCAATAAAAGATGTGTAGTTATTCTCTACACATAGATGATATAAGGAAGGAACAGTAGGATAAATAAACATTGTAATGCCTACATTTATATGCTTCACAATAGTCCGTATGCGTAGCACGGCTCACACACTAGTTTCTTTATAAATTTTGGGTCATTACATTTTCCGCTACTTAAATGGATTTTCTCCTCGAAATCGAAGACGAAACTGGAGTTCGTTTACTTAACCAACTCAGCCTTCATTCTAACCAACTCAAGTTCTTTGACTTTTCAGTTTCTAAGAACTTCCTAATTTCTCGAATTATGGTTAACGCCATAAATTTTTGGAAATTTCCGCCATAAACTCCTTTGTACGGGTCGATCAGTACACCTACAATTTGCCTCTCAGGGCCCTTATCAATCAAAAAACAAAATTCAAAAGCCAACGGCTCATAAAATCATCAAACCCAATCAATATAATAAATATATACCTTTCTGTCGGGCATGCAATTTTATTCCTCTTGTTAGCTTTTATGCAATAATCTGTCCAATCATATATATATATATATACATATATATATATATGTCTAATCCCAACTAATTTCCAATTAACATTAAATTTGACTTGGTTTAATTTAATTTCCATTCTCATATTGGTTTTATTACTACAATATTTTTTTAGTTAAACTAATTATCACACATCACAACTAGTAATCAATTGGTTAATTAATTTTCCAAATTAAAACATATATCTTTTATATACTTAAAGTATATTTTCAAAGTCAAATTACAAATATTAAACTCTAACTAAGTTCTTGGTCCTCATACCAGTCAATTGGAATTATATAGACATCCCACTTTCGAAACTCGAAAATAAACACTGATGATGTTCGAACTATCACTAGAATATCCCCGAGCGACTAGAGTGTGATTCTATATTTATCTAGTATATTTGAGACCTCAGATATACGTCGGTTGACCAAGCGTATATTCAAAATCTTCTTATACTCGATAGTCTAAACTCAATATCAAATAAAATACTCAAAATTTTATTATAAGATATAATTTTTCAAAGCTAAATTCATTTTCACATATAATACTCCTCAAACTCATTCTAAGGTATTACAAACTCTAACTCTAATGAGTATTCTTTTATAGGGTGTTACTAATACTATCTCTAGTGATTATTATTATCTTGTTCTAATAAGTCATATCCCCAAAGCTCTGATACCAAGCTGTAACGGCCCGAAAATCCCCACCTTTCGAATCGACCGTAAGCCACAAAGGTCTAATCCAAAAGTCAGAAATCCTCGAACCATTATGGGACACAACACATTAGAAGAAAACACAAAAGAACATTCATTGCTATTACAAAATTTTACATCAGAGACAGATAATTGATACACAACGGAAAAATATCAGAGAACAGTAAAATGTAATACAGCGGAAACATAAATACAAAGGGGAAGACTACAAAGAAATCCCAAGTATAGCTCCAACAATAATCCAGGATCCTGCTAAATAAAACATCTGAAAAACCCAAACTACTAACTGCCCATGTGGAAAATATGGGTTCCCAAAGTTTAGGTGGGAAACAATAAACTCCAGATCAGTCATGGGACTGGTATGAGAACCAAAAAATTTATTTGATTTATTTTAAAGTTGGATAAGTCATGGGACCACGCCATATAATACAGAACAGGTTTTCTCCACATAAATGCCAATTATAAAAACTTGCAATGCTTTTGGAAAATGAAGCTATTATAAGACTCATGCCCCATTAGACAATGCAAGCACAAACCGGAGGATAGAGTTTTACCTTATCACAGCCAAACAAGCTTGATACGCGAAATTTCTCTTTTTATTATTACTAGTGCATAGTGTAAAAATCAAATTTGAAAATGAATGTATCGATCTTAGACGGAATAATACCCCATCCTATTATGTCGCCATATAGGTTTACAACAGAAAATGCAAGGTTCGTATTGGAAGTTGGATTTCCATCCATGACCAAGGCAAAGGATCTCCCTTATCCAATTAGTGACACTCTAGCATATATCCCAAGACTCAGGCGCACATGGGCCCTAGATCGGCATAGTCGGCCCACCAATAGCCGGTGAGTTGGACAATTTCGAACATTACTTGAACATAACATTCCCCGGTCGCCATCATCCTAGGTGCCTCAATTCCAACATCCATATAAGTAAATTTCCTGGGCTCCATACCATGGCATCACTTTTAGCTAGAAGGAAATATATGCCCTTAATCTGTTGTTTTTCAACTTGTTTTAGGACATTCACGGGCTCTAAGGCTTGTCGAAGTCACGTTTCAACACAAAGCTATGCTATACCAGCCATGCTTTAATCATCATCCACAAAGCTCTGTTTTTCAACAAAATTTTTGATAATTAGCAACTTAGCATGCCATATTGTTAATTCAGACATATAATCAGTTTCTATTAATAATATAACCTTTGAGTTCATATACCTCAAAGAAGGGTGTTAAGCTAAGAGAATAAATTCTCCGCCACCACATATATATCATCAATAACAACTAATCAGTTATGTTATGAAATACAATGTCAGACACATATCCATTTAGTTCGTTCTGGGTCTGAACGAAACCAAAGGCACCTTATTCCTTGTCCCCTAAGGGAGAGAGGCCCTTGCATATCTGATCAATCTCCAAGTACGTCTGGATGATCGCCAATTTAACCTTATAACAGGAGTTACCCAAGGCATCCGCAATAATCCAAATGATGTGAAGATCTCAAGTCTTCAACCACTGTCTTCAATATCTTTGACAATCATCGTATTAGTTATTCAGAATGGGTTGAAAACCTGGTCTTTTCGAATAATTATCGCATTATTAAAATCAAGTGATATATAAACATATCATAAGTCTCATTCCAATTTAGAATATTCTTTTATTCAAATATTCTTTACATTGGGAATTACTCCCATAAATCTTATCGAAGATTTATATAATCTTTTTTCACAAATTTAACTCAAATCAAGGTTTATAAGCCTTATCGGGATTATCAAACCTTAAAAATGGTCATATCGTTATTCCATCCCCATCCTATTCATCCCATGGAGCAAAACTGATGGTAATCCATATCTAACAACCTCTTGTATTTGGTAAGTTTGATTACCTTCTTTCCTTCCAAATATTTGTTAAAAGATTTATTAAAACTCTAACATAGTTTTAATATCCATTTCGATCAAATCTTTATTGAAAGATTTATTAAAACTCTAACTTAGTTTTAATATATATCTCATTCATTCAAATCTTTGTCAAAAGTTTTACTACAACCCAAACATGAGAAATCATCTTTCCTTTAACTGGGTTAAAGAACAAATGTTATTTAAAACATCATTCATGATAAACTCAAAATCAAACGTCCATTCAATTTAGATTAAATTTATTAATTGGAAAACTTCATTAATCTTAACTAAAAGATTTTTTTCCCATAAACTTCATTTTCAGCCAACAGATACAGTATAGGGAATAATGATATCTCTATTTTCCAAATTCCTCAAAATAGTATCCGTATATTTACGGGATCCAATATTGAAATAACCAAAGATTATTTCCATTCAAATCCCATATTAATACATTGAAAAAACTTATGGTTAAGTATTTATTAACTTCGAACAGTTTCAATCATTTTTCTCAAAAATACCTAATTTTCACAAAATAGCCTTATATTGTCCAAAACAAAATATATTTTGTCCAAATCACTTTTAATTCAATTATTATAATTTTTCCTTATTTTTAATCATTTAAAAATAGCTCTATTCATTAAAAACCAATTTAAGGCCATTTACTACACTAACACTATTTTTATTCAAATTTGATTTTAATTTATCTTAAAATATATATAGTTGGATTTCAAAATTTTATATATCATCAGAAAGCTCTTTTCATTCTGAACCTAACACTTTTTGTTTTGGGAAAATCTGACGGTTGGATCTCCTAGCACATCAATTTGAAGTTAATGGTCGAAATTTGCGAACGGTCGCCGCACGACACGTCCTATTCAAACCATTTTTGTTATATATAATAAAATTTCTCGATCCAGTCCAAACATATTTTATAAAACTTTTATAAATTTATTTAAGAATTCAACCTCAATTTCAATTTAAATCAAAATTGAATATTCAATATTATTATAATAATAAAATAATAATGTTTTCTAAAATATAGTATTTTGAAATCCAAATTTTCTTAACATCCATTATAAAAATAAATAAGATGAATGAAAAAATCCATTCGAGTTAAAAACATCGTTTATATACCTAACTCGTATTCAAATTTTGAATTTTCTACTCATTTTGAAATAAATCTGAAAACATGACTTTATTAATTGAAATTAATTCAAATCAAATTCTTACTTTTACGAAAACTATTTATTATCGCTCAAACTATCTTACCAAACTAATTTGAATTTAAAATTCAAACTTTTATCTTTCACCGAATATTTTATTAACAAAATATTCAAATAAATTCCAAATTGGAATGAGTAAGTGGCGGCCATAACTAGTTGACCACGAAGAGGAGGAAAGTAAGGGTTAGAGGATGTTTAGAATATTATATAGGGGAGGAAAATATTTTTATAATTGATTTTTATATTTATTTTATTTAATTGCCATTTGTTTTCATCGATTAAAAATTCGTACGATCACATGCGAATCCCATTTTCGATGGAAATGGACGCACGACTATAATTTGACATTACAGACCAAAGAAAACTTGTTTCGTCGAATTCTGAGTCTGCTTGCTCCAACAGCGTATTTTTAAAGTCAAACTGTTGATTGGTTCACATTTAAATTCCGCATGGTTACAAAAGGACTCCCATTGTCGTGAAATTTGATACCTAGCAATAATTTAGTATTACGAATCCAATAAAATTGGTCTCAGCAAAAACAGAGATTATTTGAAAATGGATATTTTTAAGGCTTCAATAAAACCAACAAAATTTAAAAAAATATATTCAAAAACAACTCAAATAAATAATAATAAATTAATATTATCATATGTATCAAAATAAAATATCATATTGCTTCAAAATAAACACAACTGGCCCATGCACGAAAACACCGGTGTACACCACGTGGAACAAAATATACCCAACTCCCGCGCGCAACTTCGAGGAGCTCCCGCACGATTCTATAATTGGCATACATTAGATACGGAGTCAATATATCCTGCCACATGTTAGAAAAACCCCAAAATTGTGTTTCTACTTTATTTTTAGCCATTTTTGATGACGAGGTTTCGTTCGGCATCTTTCACACGAGTCTTCATCACTCGAACAGAACAAGAATTCCCAATTGGGATAACACATCACAACAGATCTAAGAATCATACATAGATTCCAATACATCAATAGATCTTGAAATCACATATAGATTCCTCAATAGATCTTAGAATCACTACATGTGTTCAAGCATCTCATCAGATCTCGAATCCCTATGCAAACTTCACATCGCAACCGCTTCCAAAACATAGAACCTATATACTAGTTTTGAAGTGGTTTTCCATAATTATATAACTTACCAATCCCGTTCTCCTCAAAACTAATCGCTAGATTTAAGGTCAAGTTCTATAGTCAATTAACTGACCACAATTCACACAATAGACGGTTTTATATGGAAAACACCTCGCTTAATTTCCATAACAATCAACTAAACATCTGAGGCAGTATCAAGGCACAAAGCATGATAAATAGTCAAAGCAAAATTAACTCATATAAATGGATTCTAATCCCTTTCCCATTCAATTAATCTTTTATTAATTAAAACTTTTTTTATTAGTAAAACTCCTTTTATCTAATAAAAAATCAGTTGTCTATAAGATTTCATTCATTAATCAAAACTCATACTTGATTAATGTTCCTTTATATACTTGTGTATACATTCAACTTATATGTATAAAAAGGGGGGTGTATGTGTGTGTGTGTGTGTATATATATATATATATTCTACTAATTTCCTATTCCTTTATAGTCATTAATACTTTAAAGGTATTCATATACTTATCCCTTCGGTATAAGTATAATCACAATTAATTTCTAAGATTTCTTAGAAGATAATCAAAGAGGTTAAAACCATTGTTTAATAAAGAACCTATTCACTTTTATAAGTTAAAACATCTTATTCAATATTTTTCCTGAAAGATTCCTATACTTGTTTCTATCTTTAAAACCCCATTATTTAAAGATCTACGTATATTCAAATTCATTAAACCATATATTCCAGTTTAACTAAGATGACCCGAACATCCCTGTAAAGGAAAGCTCGGATTGAATTGAGAACAACCAGAACACAAAACAGAAGAACATTTCATTGCTTATTACAACAATTACATCAAAGTACAAAAATATACAGAGTATGAATAAAAATTATACATTCGATGAATATCAGAGATTTAAATTACGTTATCAACGAAAAAATAAACATAACACAACTGTAAGGAATACACGGATTCAGAGCTTTCCGTATATAGCGCCAACTGTAAATCAGGATCTTGTGAATATAATATATGCAAAACCCAACTACTAGCTGCCCGTGTGGAAAATAAGGGCACCAAGAGTTTAGGTTAAAACAATAAACTCCAGGTTAGCCATGTGACTGGTGTTAGAACTAAAACGGTTATTATCTTGGTTTTAAAGTAAGGTAAATCAAGGGACCACGCCGTATAACACGGAAAGGGTTTTCTCCCAAGAATACCAGTGCATAAAACAAACAGCGCAATGCTAAATAAAGAACAATGAAGCTATTATAAGACTCAGGTCCCATCACACAATGCAACGCATGCCGGAGGATAGAGTTTTACCTTATAATAGCCAAATAATGCTTGATACGTGAAATTTCATCTTTTACTATTACTATTAGTGAAGAAATCAACTTCAAATATAAATGTATCAATCATAGACGACATAGTGCCCCATCCCACTATGTCGCCATACTAGGCTCTACAATAAAAACCGAAATGTTACATATTGGAAGTTGGATTTCCGTCTGTGAACCAAGGCAAGTGATCGTCCTTACCGCTTCGAGACTCTCTAGCCCGAGCCTCAGGCAAGTACTCAGTCAAGCCTTTAGATCGTCAGGGCCGGTCCACTCGATGAGGATTAAAATGCCTGAATACTATGTTTCCTCGCCCTATGGGGCGTAAAATTGGTCAGTATATTGACCAAATCATCCATTGGCTCCGTAGAGACCAACATAACCGAGGCGCCTCGCTATCCATCATCCACATAAGTAAAACATCTGGGCTTGCAAAATCCAGACACCACTCCTAGCTAGAAGGAAACACATGCCCTCCATGAGGTCCTCTCCCGTTTCTGGTTCACACCGTGGTGCAAGGATCGCGAATTAACTATATACACAAAGCTATGCTATATTAAAGTCGTGCTTTGATCATCGACCACAAGACTCTGCTTTTCAACAGAAGCCTTGATCATTTGCATCTCATCATGCCACATAGGCAATTCACGCTATGCAACCGATGTCTATCGATCGCACATAATGAAATCTGATGTCAGACACACATCCATTTACAAGTTCGTTCTGGGTCTGAATGAAACCGGAGGCAACTTATTCCTCGTTCCATATGTCCAATACAGGATAGAGGTCCTCGCATATCCGGTCGATCTCCAAGTATGTCTGGACGATCACCACTTATTACCTTGTCTTAGGTGTACAACCCAATCAAGACATCAGTAATCGTCCAAACGATGTGAAGACCTCCAGTCTTCAACCGCCTTCTTCATCGTCGACTCATCGCCGATTCAGTTATTCAGAATGGGATAAACCCGATCTTTCCGAATAACTTGTGTATATTATAAACAAGTGCTACAAAACACAACATACGCCTCATTCTAATTATGAATATTCCTTTATTTAAATATTCATATCCTTTAGGAAAGGTTCCCATTAATTTTATCAAAGATAAATTCTTTAAATTTATTCTTTAATCTTCCTTTGGATATCAACGAACTAGTTGATATCAACGAACCTTACCGAAGTAATCATTTGTTTTCTTTCCCAATCCCAACCTATTCATCCCATGGAGCAAAATTGGTAGTACTCCATATCTAACACCACGGTGTTATCGGTAAATTCAATTACCATTTCATGTTCAAATCCAATTAAATATTTAACTATCGTTTGGAGTAAAACTGGTGGTACTCCATTCTCGATCATTTCATGAATTCGATAATTTTAATTGTCCCATTCACATTCCAATCTAATTAAAGATTCATTAAAACTCTAATTCAGTTTTAATCTACAAAAATCATTTCTTAATGATTTTTCAAAGTTAAGAAATTAATCTTATCTTTAACTAGGTTAAAGAACTAATGTCATTTAAAACACAGCTCACGATAAACCCAAAATCACGTTCCATTAGTTATGGAATCTTCACGGAAAAACAAATCAATATATAATCGATATCAATTTCTGTATCCGACTAATAATATAAATGGAATAACGACAAAGCCTTTTAAATTCCATATATATTAACAGTCTTCCTCAATAGAAACTCACTTTGATTATTATCAAATCGAATTCCATTCCATTCCAATATATTAAATTGGAAAACTTTACTTTGGAAAATCTCCACTAAATCTTTAATAAAAAGGTTTATAAGTTCCAAATCTCATTTCACTGTAAATCGGTTTAAAGAAAAAATGTCGTTAAAAACACAGTTCATAATAAACCCAATTCACATTCCATTTTAATTCCAATTAAATGTTAATTAATTGGTTATTCTTCTCTACATCTTAATTAAAAGATTTATTCTTTTCACACGGAGTTTAAGAATAGTGTTACTGAAGACCCCATCTCATTAGTTTCTAACGTAAATTAGTAAGAGAACAATTCCCTAAGTATTAATCCCGAAGGCCGAAACCAACATCAGATCAATACCCAGGAAACTATTCAACTTAGCTAATCTCCAGTTAGTTTCTAATTTTCTAAACTCCTTTGGGTTTAAGAATAGTATTATTAAAGATACCATTCATGACAAACCCAAAATCACTTTGATACTATTCTAAGGCTATGAATAGAAAATATATCGGCTAATATTCAATATTAAATGCTACAACCAACAAATATCATATTGGAAATAACGATATAAATATATCTTTCAAATTTCCATAACCATATCTGTATAATCATGAAATCCAATATCGAAATATTCCAAAGACAATTTCGATTCAAATCCATTCCAATTTATATGTTGGAAATCCTGGTTATTTTAAAACCATTCCAAATCCAATTTATTTTATTTAAAAATTATTGGATTTAAAATCTAGTTAATAACTAGTTCATTTTGATAAAAATATATTTTTATCTTTTAAAATATGGAATTTTTCATCCCAATTCTTTCCAAATCATTTATCATGATTTTACACAAATTATTGATATTTTTAATAATTTTATCAAGGCCCGTACAGTCGATTTCCATACACAGTCATCGAACTGCACTTACAGCGACCTTTTCCAAATTTGATTTGGACATAATTCAAAATCCAACTGTTAGATTTCAAATTTCTTGTATTCGTTAGAAAGCTCTTTTCGATACGAACCCAACGGTTCCGGTTTTAGGAGAATCCGACGATCGGATCTCTCGTAAATTTAATTCGAAGTCAATGGTCGAAATTCGCGAACGGTCGCGGTGCGACGCGTTCTATTCAGGCCATTTAATATATATATATATATATATATATATTTCATCGATTTCCATTTAAAGTGTAACACTCGTATTTCTGTTAACACTAAAGTTACTAATTTAAGAATAACCAATGCTTAATATAATAAATGTGTAAATGGGAGATGTATCTAATGTGCATACAAATTTAATAATAAATGTGTAAAGGGGAGATGTATCTAATGTGCATACAAATTTAATAATAAATGTGTAAAGAGGGGATGTATCTAATGTGCAAACAAATTTAATAATAAATGTTAATAATGCACATTAAGAAAGTAATTGTGAACATAATTGGCTTCTCTTTAGAACGGATGGCTTTGATTAACCTTGGCTTCATCGATGGCTCAAATTAACTTGCAATCCTATATAAACAGCCCCCTAGTCTCCTTCTCTTTGCACCATTCTTCTCTAACCTTATGCTGCATAAATTTTTGATGGACATGGCTTCTTCTTCTTCCTCTAAATCTAAATAAATAAATTAAAATAAAATATAAATCAAGACAAGGATATCTTGCTCAAGTCTTTCAAGAGAAGATTCAAAACAAGTTAGGATTCAAGTAAAGATTCAACGGCTTCAAGCAACGCTATCTTTCTATTCTTTTCTAGATCCAATCAATGTAAGTCGGTTACTTTTTAGATTTGAACAGCTTTTCTATTTGTGACATGAAATTAAAAGAATATAAGAAATATGCCTTATCATTTCATTGAATCTGTGCTTGTTTATGGCTTTGGATCTGATTCTTGATTATGGCCTAGAACACATTGTGACTAAATTGCCAATGCTTAAGATTATGACTATGGAACTATTGCCTTTGAAACCATAAGCCTTTGATTATGAACATAAGCCTTTGACTATGAACATAAGCCTTAGACTAGGAGCATAAACCAATGCCTATGACTATGACAAGGACAATAGCAGATAATTACCTATGATTCATGAACATGATATTATTGCCTAGGATTATGACTGTGAGACTGGATCAAAACTTGATTATCTATTCAGTTTATTCTTAATTACCTTGGATCTTGATTATGGGAATTTATCTATTAAGTTAGATCTACCCATATACTTGAACCTATGTTATTTGTTCAACCCTTTTTATGTCATAATATTATCAGATCTATAGGACTTTGATGCTTTAATAAATTTATTCAGTGTAATTTGTTAGATCTGTGATTAGTGAATTATCATCTTCTGCCAGTCATTATGTCTATCTTTTCATGGCATTTTGGTTCATTCCCTTTTTATCCACGAATCTAGATTTATCTATAATCTAGGATGAAATCACGATTACACGAACGATGAGAATACGATTTGGGCAAATCATAAATTTGACTTAAACATAGTTGTAAACTTGGAAGTTTGCATAATGTGGAACATTAACATAATTATGATTGACATAATTTAGAACATGTATTATGGCATGTTTATTAGAACGCAAATTTGAAAATTTGACATGAATTATGGAATATGTATTTTGACATATTAAATTTAGTATTGGCAAGTAAGCTAAGTTTTAGGCGTAAACGGTAAACTAGAATAATAATTCTAGTCTTGCCATAAACTGTAAATTAGGATGTTAAATCAGAATTGGGTCAATTAAAGTTAATTTGGCATAATAAGTATATTAGCACAAATTTTGAAATTAGTCATAATTGTGAATAATTGTCATGTTTAGAATAATCATGGTTAGTGACACTTAATTTGGTATAATTTACATACCAAAAACTATAAATATGATATATAGGGAAAATGGGCCATAATAATAAATGTTGACAATGTACATTAAAAGAGTAATAATGGAATAAGTAAATTAGGGAAAATTTACTTATAGAATTTATCCTAAATGAGAAGAGTAAATTTAGACAATACGAACATGCTTAACCCGAGGTTGGATTGAGTTGTGATGTAAACCTGCCCGGACCCGCCCGGCTGTCCAGTGATCACAACAATACCTATCCAATGTGGGAGGTTAAGGCATTGAGCCCGATAAAGGCCTGAGGTTAGACTGAGTTGTGGCGTAAGACTGCCCAGAACCAACCGGCATACCGGCAGCCACAACAATACCTGTCTAATGTAAGTGGCTGGTGCTTTAATAAGACAATTAAAGTTAAGATAGAATGGGAGGGTTAAGTCCATAAGAACACTTAACCAACTTAACACAGTTAAGCTAGAATGGGAGGGTTAAGTCCATAGGAACACTTAACCAACTTAACACAGTTAAGTTAGAACGATAGGGTTAAGTTAACTAGAACACTTAACCAACTTAACATGGTAACAAGACAAGATTTGTAGGGGTTAAGTAACTAAGAAAAACACTTAGCCAATTTAATATGTTAACCAGACTAGAAAGTGGGGGTTAAGTAAATTCAATACAGTTAGCCAATTTAACATGTTAACTAGACTAGAGGTTGGGGATAAGTAAAGTTAATACACTTAGCCAATTTAACATGCTAACTAGACTAGAGGTTGGGGTTAAGTAAATTTAATACACTTAGCCAATTTAATATGTTAGCTGGACTAGACCATAGGGTTAAGTAAGCTTGAACACTTAACCATCAGAGTGTGATAAATGAATAGGGTTAAGTTAAAAACATGAAGGGACAATACTTAACCATTAGAACATGTTAATCAAACCAATGTTAGGGTTAAGTTAACTAAGGGAACACTTAACCGTTATAACATGTTACTTAAAACAGATAGGCAAGGTTAAGTTAAAAAGGAACACTTAACCAATACAAGATGAATGGGTAGGGTTAAGTAAATACTTAACCAATATAACTTGATGCTGGTAGGGTTAAGTCAACATGAACTAATGTTAACACTTAACCAGTTTAATATGACAAAGGAATGGGTTAAGTTAACTTGAATTGACTAATGACACTTAACCAATCCAACTTGACGAGAAAGAGGACTAAGTAGTAAACCTTAGTTAAAAAGGGCTAAGTAGTAAACCTTAGTTAAGAAAACGATGATTCAATAAACTAAGTGGTAAACCTTAGTTAGAAAAACTAAGTAGTAAACCTTAGCATAACACAAAGAGGAGCGAACGTCCATCTGATCTTAAAGAAGGCTCCAACGAATTGGGTTACGAAGCCCGAGGCTTCGAGGGGACGTAAGGGTACTCTTGGTATCCCTCTGTGAGAATGCAGATGATCCGCCTGGGCTCACAGAGGTTAAGGTCTACGTGAGAAGAACCAAGGGTATGCCTTGGTTGCAATAAATGGCAACCTAAAGACTAGGATGGACCAGCGTGATTCGGCGAGACCAGTAGCCCTGTGATAGCGACTCGTCGTCTACCTACCATCTTGAGTCAGTCGAGATACGTAAAGCGGAAAGGCGGAGAACTCCAAAAGACCATATACTTGCTATCTAGTTATGGGTGAGGATGGCCATAGGTTAGTGGGGGCATAGAGGGCCTGCGTATAGTTCTCATTTTTCAAGGTGTGCCTTTCATTAGTTGAGGGAGGGGTCGAGTGGGACCATAGCCACTAGAAAAACAGACCTTAGCATCTGCATCGGCAGATATCTGAAAGCTCCCGACAGAGTTCCGTGTTTCTAGAGCAGCCCTGCCACGGGACTCGGGTCGCACATTTCAGGACATGTGCATCTAGACAGCGATAAACGATTCGCGACACATACGTGGGGAAAGTCTAGGAACATATACCGCTCTAGGTAGTGTGTCCTAGACTAGGGGCATCGTTCGACAGGTAGCGTAATCCCTAGTTGGACCTAGGTGGCATATACCCTGAATCTGTGAAGCATTAGATAAGCCGCGTAAACCCGAGTGGAATCTAGGAAGCACTTTGATATAAAACCCTAGATTAGATCTAGGTAATAAATAATAAATGTACGCCTAAAGGCAACCACAATTACTAGGATTGGGACCGTGTTATCATTTTAGACAGATTACTAGTTGGGACACTAGATAGGTGGTGCAGAGACATAGAAACCATAATAACAGGTTAATAGCGAAGCGGAGAAAGTATTAAAGCATATCCAGTTTATCTTGTCTTAGCATATCTTGTGTTAATCTTATCCTATCTTGTTGGCCCTATCATCATGGTATTGTCTTGTATTCAGTTAATTCATGTCGTTTTGTTTTTCCTTGTTCACATGCTAGAAGTAACTGAACTTACCAGATTTTATGTCTGACCCAGTTTTCTTTCGTCTTCTTTTCTTCCGTTCCCCCCCCCCCAGGTAGTTAAGGAGGGAATAGTATAGCTCAGGTTAGATTAGACCGTCACTCTTCCCAAGCTCGAAGATTCTTTGACAAAGTGCTTTGGACTCTCTTTTTCTGCTGCTATGGCTGGCTTATGCTACATTGGGGAATATAAATGTTATTTTATGCTTCTTTATTTTGTAAGACAGATGATACTCTGATATTGGAAAACAATTGTTGTGCAAACTATTTTATCAATAAAGTAAAGTTTTATTTTCCGCTGTTTTAATTTTGTCTGTCTTGTAATTTATCTACATCTTTTACCCTAAATGCTCCACAGGACTTAGTGCATTCCCTTTGTGAGTGACACTAAAGGATGTGGGTTGTTACACTTGGTATCAGAGCTGAAAGTTACCGGATCAGATAAAATATTTGAAAAAAATTATTATTTTCTAACAGTTTTAAAAGAAGCATTTTCAAAAGAAAAGTTTTGTTTTAAAGGCATATTCCCCAAAAGCCATACGCACTATCTTCTGATTCTCTATTTGAATTCTTGTCCCCTTCTTTCTTGAGTCTCTGGGGCTCCCTGCTTTCTGGGAGGTAACCTCATCGAAGGGCGAAGTAGTGCCCGACTTCCATCTATAACCGTAGTAGTTTCACCTGCGGCTAGTTTTCTTTCAAGCTTAGTAGGGTTTTCTGTACGATGGAGGCAGCTTTTGAGAGATTTGTCAACATGATTACACTCGAAAGAGGATGAGGAGTTTGGCTAAGGAGCACAACCCAAGGATGAGGAATTCATGGATGTAGACTTAGCTCACGAAGGAGGAAGGGATTATAAAACCTAAGACAAGAGGAAGTATCTTTACTATGACAGAATAGGGCATATAATTAAAAACAAAGGACAAGATTTTCAGACGGGCAAGTACATGCTTTCACCACTAAGCGTACCTAGGAGAAAGGTAGTAAAGTTATATTGGAAGAGTCTAGCTTTTCTGTTTGTACTCTTTCTTTTGGTTTTAGCACTTCGCATTTGTTCATATTTGCTTCCATAGTTGAGTCTCTGCACCTTAGTACTTGTATAGTAAAATATCCCAACTAGTGCTCAAGTGTTTGGTTGTTTTTGCTTAGATCATCTCACGTAGATCGTCCAAATTCGGAGGAGACATTCCTCGGGTGCTTGTCTGATATTGGTTTAGGCCTTTGGGGCTTGTACTTGAGGGATGTCGAGTTCGACTAGGATGGTTTGCTTGAGAGATGAATAGTTGTGGCAGGCGCTCTATATAGAGAAGGACTAACCTTAAGAGAGGTAAAAAGTACGTAGTGACCTTTTGACCCTCATAGTTATGGCATGATGGATAAGCTAAGAGAAGAGACCTCTGATCATCCTAGTATATACACTCAGTATCATGGTTGACATTTGTTTATTTTGGAAATGGAGGTCAAGAAACTTCGCAATCGTGAAGTTGAATCTGTTAAGGTACAGTTGAGTAAAGCTCAAGAAGACGTGATATAGGAGATTGAAGATAAGGCATACGCGCCTCATACCCTTTTTCTTAAGGGTACATCCTTGATTCCTTTTTTTAGGAATTCTATGCATACTAATTTCTAGCTTTTAAGGTATATCCTCTAGGACGTATCATCGATCCTTAGGTAGAAGCCCATTTGGATGTAAACATGTATTTGAAACATGTTATGATTGATGGTTGCGAATGGTTGCTAGTGGTTGCTCGTGAATGCATATACACACGTATTAGGCACTAGATCAGCTCAGATGCCTTCATATTTCATTTACATATATGTATTTGTTTATGAATTGAACTTAATGTGTTATCATATGGATGTCGCATTTGAGTGAATGATTGCGCACTCATATAGAAATAATATGTATCATTAGGATTTGCATACATATTGGACGCATGGCACTGACATGATTTGCATTAAGGAGGTCAACAGAATTAGTAGACCGCCTGATTTTGCATTAAATAAAGACATGTACACACACTATGCATATGAACATACAAGCATTAGAAGCCTTTAAGGACAATGGATGCCTGTGTTTGATGGTTGAGTAGATGGATGATTGGATGGTAGGATTTACATTCTTCTTGACTTGAAGATTTCGGGGTCGAAATCCTTTAAGGAGGGGAGAATGTAACACCCCGTATTTCTGTTAACACTAAAGTTACTAATTTAAGAATAACCAATGCTTAACATAATTAATGTGTAAAGGGGAGATGTATCTAATGTGCATACAAATTTAATAATAAATGTGTAAAGGGGAGATGTATCTAATGTGCATACAAATTTAATAATAAATGTGTAAAGGGGAGATGTATCTAATGTGCATACAAATTTAATAATAAATGTGTAAAGGGGGGATGTATCTAATGTGCATACAAATTTAATAATAAATGTTAATAATGCACATTAAGAAAGTAATTGTGAACATAATTGGCTTCTCTTTAGAACGGATGGCTTTGATTAACCTTGGCTTCATCGACGGCTCAAATTAACTTGCAATCCTATATAAACAACCCCCTAGTCTCCTTCTCTTTGCACCATTCTTCTCTAACCTTATGCTGCATAAATTCTTGATGGACATGGCTTCTTCTTCTTCCTCTAAATCTAAATAAATAAATTAAAATAAAATATAAATCAAGACGAGGATATCCTGCTCAAGTCTTTCAAGAGAAGATTCAAAACAAGTTAGGATTCAAGTAAAGATTCAACGGCTTCAAGCAACGCTATCTTTCTATTCTTTTCTAGATCCAATCAGTGTAAGTCGGTTACTTTTTAGATTTGAACACCTTTTCTATTTGTGACATGAAATTAAAAGAATATAAGAAATATGCCTTATCATTTCATTGAATCTGTGCTTGTTTATGACTTTGGATCTGATTCTTGATTATGGCCTAGAAAACATTGTGACTAAATTGCCAATGCTTAAGATTATGACTATGGAACTGTGGCCTTTGAAACCATAAGCCTTTGACTATGAACATAAGCCTTTGACTATGAACATAAGCCTTTGACTATGAACATAAGCCTTTGACTAGGAGCATAAACCAATGCCTATGACTATGACAAGGATAATAGCGGATAATTACCTATGATTCATGAACATGATATTATTGCCTAGGATTATGACTGTGAGACTGGATCTAAACTTGATTATCTGTTCAGTTTATTCTTAATTATCCTTGGATCTTGATTATGGGAATTTATCTATTAAGTTAGATCTATCCATATACTTGAACCTATGTTATTTGTTCAACCCTTTTTATGTCATAATATTATCAGATCTATAGGCCTTTGATGCTTTAATAAATTTATTCATTGTAATTTGTTAGATCTGTGATTAGTGAATTATCATCTTCTGCCAGTCATTATGTCTATCTTTTCATGGCATTTTTGTTCATTCCCTTTTTATCCACGAATCTAGATTTATCTATAATCTAGGATGAAATCACGATTACACGAACGATGAGAATACGATTTGGGCAAATCATAAATTTGACTTAAACATGGTTGTAAACTTGGAAATTGGCATAATGTGGAACATTAACATAATTATGATTGACATAATTTAGAACATGTATTATGGCATGTTTATTAGAACGCAAATTTGAAAATTTGACATGAATTATGGAATATGTATTTTGACATATTAAATTTAGTATTGGCAAGTAAGCTAAGTTTTAGGCGTAAACGGTAAACTAGAATAATAATTCTAGTCTTGCCATAAACTGTAAATTAGGATGTTAAATCAGAATTGGGTCAATTAAAGTTAATTTGGCATAATAAGTATATTAGCACAAATTTTGAAATTAGTCATAATTGTGAGTAATTGTCATGTTTAGAATAATCATGGTTAGTGACACTTAATTTGGTATAATTTACATACCAAAAACTATAAATATGATATATAGGGAAAATGGGCCATAATAATAAATGTTGACAATGTACATTAAAAGAGTAATAATGGAATAAGTAAATTAGGGAAAATTTACTTATAGAATTTATCCTAAATGAGAAGAGTAAATTTAGACAATACGAACATGCTTAACCCGAGGTTGGATTGAGTTGTGATGTAAACCTGCCCGGACCCGCCCGCTGTCCAGTGATCACAACAATACCTATCCAATGTGGGAGGTTAAGGCATTGAGCCCGATAAAGGCCCGAGGTTGGACTGAGTTGTGGCGTAAGACTGCCCAGAACCAACCGGCATACCGGCAACCACAACAATACCTGTCTAATGTAAGTGGCTGGTGCTTTACTAAGACAATTAAAGTTAAGATAGAATGGGAGGGTTAAGTCCATAAGAACACTTAACCAACTTAACACAGTTAAGCTAGAATGGGAGGGTTAAGTCCATAGGAACACTTAACCAACTTAACACAGTTAAGTTAGAACGATAGGGTTAAGTTAACTAGAACACTTAACCAACTTAACATGGTAACAAGACAAGATTTGTAGGGGTTAAGTAACTAAGAAAAACACTTAGCCAATTTAATATGTTAACCAGACTAGAAAGTGGGGGTTAAGTAAATTCAATACAGTTAGCCAATTTAACATGTTAACTAGACTAGAGGTTGGGGATAAGTAAAGTTAATACACTTAGCCAATTTAACATGCTAACTAGACTAGAGGTTGGGGTTAAGTAAATTTAATACACTTAGCCAATTTAATATGTTAGTTGGACTAGACCATAGGGTTAAGTAAGCTTGAACACTTAACCATCAGAGTGTGATAAATGAATAGGGTTAAGTTAAAAACATGAAGGGACAATACTTAAACATTAGAACATGTTAACCAAACCAATGTTTGGGTTAAGTTAACTAAGGGAACACTTAACCGTTATAAGATGTTAGTTAAAACAGATAGGCAAGGTTAAGTTAAAAAGGAACACTTAACCAATACAAGATTAATGGGTAGGGTAAACTAAATACTTAACCAATATAACTTGATGCTGGTAGGGTTAAGTCAACATGAACTACTGTTAACACTTAACCAGTTTAATATGACAAAGGAATGGGTTAAGTTAACTTGAATTGACTAATGACACTTAACCAATCCAACTTGACGAGAAAGAGGACTAAGTAGTAAACCTTAGTTAAAAAGGGCTAAGTAGTAAACCTTAGTTAAGAAAACGACGATTCAATAAACTAAGTGGTAAACCTTAGTTAGAAAAACTAAGTAGTAATCCTTAGTATAACACGAAGAGGAGCGAACGTCCATCTAATCTTAAAGAAGGCTCCAACGAATTGGGTTACGAAGCCCGAGGCTTCGAGGGGACGTATGGGTACTCTTGGTATCCCTCTGTGAGAATGCAGATGATCCGCCTGGGCTCACAGAGGTTAAGGTCTACGTGAGAAGAACCAAGGGTATGCCTTGGTTGCAATATATGGCAACCTAAAGACTAGGATGGACCAGCGTGATTCGGCGAGACCAGTAGCCCTGTGATAGCGACTCGTCGTCTACCTACCATCTTGAGTCAGTCGAGATACGTAAAGCGGAAAGGCGGAGAACTCCAAAAGACCATACACTTGCTATCTAGTTATGGGTGAGGATGGCCATATGTTAGTGGGGGCATAGATGGCCTGCGTATAGTTCTCATTTTTCAAGGTGTGCCTTTCATTAGTTGAGGGAGGGGTCGAGTGGGACCATAGCCACTTGAAAAATATACCTTAGCATATGCATCGGCAGATATCTGAAAGCTCCCGACCGAGTTCCGTGTTTCTAGAGCAGCCCTGCCACGGGACTCAGGTCGTACATTTCAGGACATGTGCATCTAGACAGCGATAAACGATTCGCGACACATACGTGGGGAAAGTCTAGGAACATATACCGCTCTAGGTAGTGTGTCCTAGACTAGGGGCATCGTTCGACAGGTAGCGTAATCCCTAGTTGGACCTAGGTGGCATAAACCCTGAATCTGTGAAGCATTAGATAAGCCACGTAAACCCGAGTGGAATCTAGGAAGCACTTTGATATAAAACCCTAGATTAGATCTAGGTAATAAATAATAAATGTACGCCTAAAGGCAACCGCAATTACTGGGATTGGGATCGCGTTATCATTTTAGACAAATTACTAGTTGGGACACTAGATAGGTGGTGCAGAGACATAGAAACCATAATAACAGGTTAATAGTGAAGCGGAGAAAGTATTAAAGCATATCCAGCTTATCTTGTCGTAGCATATCTTATGTTAATCTTATCCTATCTTGTTGACCCTATCATCATGGTATTGTCTTGTATTCAGTTAATTCATGTCCTTTTGTTTTTCCTTGTTCACATGCTAGAAGTAACTGAACTTACCAGACTTTATGTCTGACCCAGTTTTCTTTCGTCTTCATTTCTTCCGTCCCCCCTATAGGTAGTTAAGGAGGGAATAATATAGCTCAGGTTAGATTGGACCGTCACTCTTCCCAAGCTCGAAGATTCTTTGACAAAGTGCTTTGGACTCTCTTTTTCTGCTGCTATGGATGGCTTATGCTACATTGGGGAATATAAATGTTATTTTATGCTTCTTTATTTTGTAAGACAGATGATACTCTGATATTGGAAAACAATTGTTGTACAAACTATTTTATCAATAAAGTAAAGTTTTATTTTCCGCTGTTTTAATTTTGTCTATCTTGTAATTTATCTGCATCTTTTACCCTAAATGCTCCACAGAACTTAGTGCATTCCCTTTGTGAGTGACACTAAAGGATGTGGGGTGTTACATAAAGCGTATTTTATAAATCGTTTTAAATTTGTTTTAATAATGATTCCAACTTCATATTCAATTTTTAAATCAAAATTGAATATTCCATATCATCAGTATATAAATGATAATATTTTCAAACTTCAGATTTCGAAATCTATTCCTTTTCGATATTCATTATAAAAATGAATAAAATCGATATAAGTATCGCATGTCAAAATGGCGCAAATCTAAACAACACGGCTTTATATATTTAAATATTTTTGTGTCCATCCCAAATCGGACATCAAAATCATATTTTGATCTTTAACTGAATATTATTTTAGAATATTCATTATTTTTGAAATATTCGTTATTTTAAAATATTCATTCTTTCTGAACTGGAATCAGACACAGTCAATTACCATATAATGTGATTTATATGGATTTCATACAGCACATGTATAGAACAACAATGATAAACAATCAACTATCATCCAGAGTGCATTCTACACTACATAAGCATTAAATATAAATATTTCATGCTTACACAGTCTGTCAACCAAACAATTGACATACCACTACATAATTGGGATTAGTGTATGTCAAATATCATCCCAACACCCATGTGGGGGTTTCAATTAACAAACACATATTTATTTGTGCAGTTGGGCGATGTGTAATCTATCGTCCCAATCCATATCAGTAAAATGGGCGTACATAAACAAATCGTCTGATTTGTAAATGAATATTTATTTTATTCATATACACGTTAAAAATTATATTTTTAACAATAAAATATTTATTTCAACACATGCATATTTTATACAGTCCATTTCACATAACAAACAATTTTCATCCCACAATCAAACAAACAAGTCGTCCATGGTCTGTGGACGACGGGGAGCAGTTCACATTTGCAGTTATAGAATAGATAACTAAACAAGAAATTATAGTGAGGAGTTCTCACCTTTGGTTTCCACTCCCCCATTCTTTATTTCTGAATTTGGTTTTAAGTTCATTTCCTATCGGTTCCATCGCAATCTGTTTCACATGATCTTTATATTAAAAATCGAATTTTTATCGCTGCTTCATATATGTAAAAATCGAATTTTTAACGCTACTTTATATATAAATAAATCCAAGTTTTATCGCTACTTCATATAAATAAAAAATCTAATCTTTAGACTAATCAAAATCTAATCTTTTCTAAATTAAAGATCTTTTCTTTTCTAAATTAAAAATCTTATCTATCATAAAAATATAATCTTTCTCATTATAAAAATATAATCTGTTTCATTATAAAAATATAATCTTTCTCATTATAAAAATATAATCTTTTATATGCTATTCTTATATATAAAAATCAAATTTTCATCTTGCTATTCATATAATAAAAATTATATTTTTAACTTGCTATATATATAAAAATGGTTTTCCTAAAACAAGGTTACTCTTTTTAAATTTGTATTTTTGTAGCGAAACCATATATGCAATTTTTTTATATTCCTACTAGCCATATAAATATCATATCTTTCTATGTTATATAAATAGATAAAAATCAGTTTTTTCTATGTTATATATATATATTCGATTTTCATACGGTAATTACCTAAATAAATCAAATAAAATAAAAAAAACTCACGGTGGAATCGGGGTGGGGATTGACGGCGCCATCGTCTGAGGTGGCGGGGGAGGCTGTGCAGTGGCGGAGCTAATCAGTGGTGGCACTGGAGGCTTGCGGCGGAGGGTAGGGGAGCGGATTTGGATGAGGATTTTAGTTAAAGGAGAAAGGGGGCTGCGTTGGAGGGAGGGATGGTCGGGGTGAAGGGGAGGCGGCCGTGGGGGTTCGCCAGAGCTGCACGGCGCTAGGAGGGCCGGTAGTCAGCTTGGAGGCTGCAGTGATAGGGCGCAGCGGATGCTGTGGAGAACGGAGGGATTTTTTTTGAGGAAATGAACTGACGGTTACCACGGGAGTATGGAGAATAGGGTTTGACTAGGTCAATATATATATATATATATATATTAGTTTTAAATCTGAAAAGTTACTTTTTAATTCGAACTCCAAATCCAGCCCAACGACTGTCGCTCCTATCTAATTACCACCAGTCCGAACGCAATGAGATATGTTTCATAACCCAATTCGGCTGTTACGATCAGTTTTTGTTAAAATTAAAATATAAATCAGTATCTATTCAATTTAAACATACATTTCAATTTACTGGGGCCACATACTGACTCGAAAAATTCTAGAAAATTTATTACTAGCTTCATATTGACGATACGGTCCTATCAAAACTAGTTTCATCGAATTTGGAGACCGTTTAAAAAATGGCCATTTTCTAGTCGATCCAAATTGACTAAAACTGTCAAAACACGTTTTACTTCGCCACGCTCACATAATGATTCCAAAAATTATGAATTTTGATATCTAGCAATAACTTGACATCCTATAAAAGTGGTTTCATAAAAAACGAAGGTCGTTTGCAAAATGACTATTTTTAAGGACTATATTTCCATAGCGACTATTCTGAATTTTCAACTAGACATAACTTTTTATTCCCGCTAAGAAATTTTGATTTATCAGATTCGTTGGAAGATATTTTCAAATAGATTCAAATATTTTTGGTTTCACCAAAATACAGTTTATTTTGAATCCTGCACATTCAATTGAAATTTGAAATCGAATTTTCAAACTACCGCGCCATTTTCAATTCCTTTTATAATTAAAATAAATATTTATATTCTAACTTCTATTTAAATAAATTTACACATTTTAATTCTATTCAAAATAAATTTCTAGTCGTTATTATTTAAAATGATTTTAAATATTCAAAATCCATTAAAATTGCCAAAATAAATTTTTTAAATTGGTTCTGATTTTCCAGGTTGTTACATTAACTATATTCTAAGGGTTTAAAAACAAGTGTTGCTAGGTTGTTACATTAACTATATTCCAAGGGTTTAAAAACAAGTGTTGCTAAAACGCTGTTTAGAAAAAACCCAAAAAAAATCCTTTTATAATTATCTTTAAACATTTGTTTAAAGATTTAATTATATTAACATCGATGATATAATCCAAGTAGGTTAATGATGAATGTAATTAGCCTACTATCAGGAGAAACCAAAGCCATTTATACATTTATTCCTATGTTTAAAATATTTATTTAAAGATGTATGTATCAATAAATCTTCAACAAGGTGAAACAACGGTTATTTCTAAGCCATTTACTATAGAGTGCATTTGTCTTAGGTCCCTAATAAGTTTCAAAATTCACGTCACATCTAGTCCTAAACTTATTATAAACTAGGTCCCTGTTATTCAAAAATAGGTCAAAAAAATATAAAAAAATCATGTAAATTCATATTCAAATCAAACATGTAAACGTAAAAAAATTCAGGCGAAAAAACCACCAAAAAACACATCAAAAATACATAAAAACAGCGAAACTATAGTTTATTGCATTATAGGATGCAAATATTTGGAATTATTGCACACAGCTGTGCAACTATTTCAATTATGCATATGGGTTGGCTTTTTTGCATGCACGCATGCAAGTAATACAAAATTCATGCATACGAGTATGCTATAATTCGTAGGCATGCAAATCAGTTCATATTTATTTGTATACATGCATATAGGTATTCAGAATACTTGCACACTTGTGTGCAACAAACCTTAGGCATAAATATCAGTTCTTTTTACTTGCATACATGTATGTAAGAAAATAGAACACTTGATTACATGCATGCAAGAATTCATGCAGATTTTCAGTGTAAACTGCTTCAGGAATACTTGCGTATATGTGTGCAACTATTGTGTATACTTACATACATGTATGCAAGTTTTTTTCCCATGGTCTTCTGGGAATGTTTGCAGATTTTCTATTTTTTTTATACATCAGCGGACATTTTTTTTTCCAGAAAACACATAACATTGAAAACAGAGACCCGCTTAGAATATTAAACATGGGAGGGATGTCGATTATATTCTGAGAGTTTTTAAGGATGTGTGGCTTATTTTCACTTTATTATGACTAGTGTGTTATAATCCCAAAATCATTTCCAAATATTATAAAATAGATGTTGACGTCAAAAGTCATCACAAACTAAGTTCTTGTTAAAGTTGGACCATCTCTCTACTGGTTCGATATTCATTTGAGTCGACCAGAACTTGGCTCGACCTAAACCAACTGTTTCTCGAGCAGAAACACTTTTCTTCAGGCATGGTTCATAGTTCATGGATTGGGTTGATCGATCCAGCAAATTGACCCTAAAGACATCGAACCGAACCCTACGCTACATAACAAAGCCCGATTCTCAAGGCTGCTTTATCGATCAAACTGGACCTATTCAAATTCTCTTGCTCCAAGTTACAAGGTCTACATATGCCTTGATTGTTGAGAAGAACTATCCCCGAATAGGAGACCAGGTACCACCGCCTGCAACATATATTTCGGATTGAGCGACACGTTGACGAGCCATGATTGGATAACCGCCACGTAGCACATCGATCAACTGGATTTTTGCTTATAATACACATTTCCAGAAATGGAAAGGGAGGATCCTCATTCTGAAAAGTTCATGGTTGGCTTTCCAAAATTAGCTCACTGTACACTTCGATTGAAAAATATTGTAACACAAGGATCTTGTGTGTAATCCACTTCTTTCCCTACCTTCTATTAATTAAAGAAACTGTAACCTATAATCGATAGTATTAATAAAGACTATAAAACGGACATAGGCTTGGTTTAAGCCGAACCACTATAAAAATTGTTGTGTGTCCCCTATGCTTACTTCTTTTCTTGTATTCTGGCATTGTGATCGTTAAAATATCTTGTGGCCTGTGCATGGATTACATACTGTGGGGGTTACTGTCATTAGGCCAATTTTGACGTCAACACTTTGGCGCCTTCGGTAATTTCTGAGCTTGAAAGGTTTTGGTAGCTATTTGTGGAAGAGATGATGGTAAAACAGAAGAAGGATGGAACATCTTCCCACACTCAAGCCGCTAACACCACAGGCGCAGAAGACCCAGAAACGGGGGTAAGCCAGGACGTTTTCTCCCATGGAGAATTATCCAATACATAACTAGAAGCGGGATGGATTGAGTTCTAGATGAGCTCAGAGTTCAAATGGCACACCAATATGAACTCCTCCAAAAGAAACAGAAGATTATGAACAACTTATTTGCTCAGATGGAAGGAAGTCCGAGCAACTAGCCATCACAACTATGTTTCGAACCAATGAAAACCAAGCCCTAGATTGGTCCACTGCTCTACCACCATAAGGCTCATCTCAGCTCTCGGGTTGATCAGAACCTAGTTCGAATCAACTGCCAGACCGATCGAATCTCAAACCAGACCGATCAATGCAACCTCCGGATCGACCAGGGCATGGTTCAGTGCAACCTCTGGTTCGACTCAGCATCTAACCACAAACTGGACTTATGTAGCCACCAACTCGACCTTGCCAGCATGGCGACCCAAGCACAGCTGGGAGCAGCAACCCTCTGTCTCTCCAAGACCAAAATACCACATTAGCTCCCAATATAACAGAGGGAAACGCTATTGTAAACCACTCTAATATCGTCTCGGGCAGGGGCAATGTCGAACCCCGAACTGATAGCACTATCCCAATTCCATCCAATCCTACCAGCATGGATATGGTTTGGGCCAACACACGTGCCAACCAAGAGGTCTGGGACAATCTGGAACCAATAACCAAGGCTGTGGACCACCTTCACCCATTACTCATGGGCCACACCGAATTGACCCCAAGAACACAAGGCATGCTTCCACCATCGACTGAGCTTCACGCTGAAGCTACTGGCGCATAATTTGATTCGTGGCAACAACTTCTCGGAGACGGGAATCAAATCGCCAGCATCATTAAGTGCTTCACCCGAGGCATGACCTTTTAGCAAGATGTGGATAACATCCATCGCAGTCCTTTCACGTGGAAATTAGGAACTAACGTAACCCGCTTGACTTCAAACTTCTAGCTCTGGAATCGCATAATGGTATAACAAATCCTACCCTACATCTTATGCGATATATGCGTCATATGGAAGTGCTATCGACATTAGTTAATGTCATGGATAAGTGCTTCCCGCTTTATTGAGAAATTCAGAGTTCACATATCTTGGCCCAAGAGCGTCATGTTCCTCACATCTATTAAACAGCGGTCCAGTGAAACCTTACGCTCTTTGCTAGAAAGATTTAATGAGGCCGTAGAATCGATCGATTGAACTGAACCATCAACAGTGCTCATAGCTGCTATGGCCAGTGTCTTAGATAGAACAGATTTCAAAATTTCCTTCCAAAGGGATCCACCTGGAGACATTGGTGATTTCTTCTCTAAAGAAGACCGGTTCCTTCGGCAAGAGAATGTTAATATTGAGATGGATAATCTTGATGTACTTTATGTAAAGGATGGAAGGCCATCCACTACTACCTAAAATGAAGGGAAGGTGATAGCATCGAAAATGAATGACGGGAATGTGAAGTTCTAAAGAGAGCCCAAATACGATGGATGCACCGAGCTCAATTCCTCACTACTTGATATATACATCGACGTCCGAGGAACTCTACCTTTTCCTAAGCCTTCAGGAGGGAGCCAACCCAGAAAGAGCGCGAGTCTGGAAAGCACTACATGTTTCATGATATGCTAGGTCATGGTACTAATGACTGCATGCATTTACGTGATCTCATCGAAGAACGGGACAAACGTAGAGATCTACCCGAATATGTAAAGAAATCGGCAACATCCGCACCACCACCACCACCACCCCCCTATGCTCCTCAGAATGGTTTCCATGCTCCTTAGAATGAAAAAGATCCTGAGCCTAGCAGTCGCGACATCATCATCAATTGATCTGGATTAGGTCATCCACGTGTCTTAGGATATAAGATTTGCATTACTTTTCAGGATTTTCAATAGCTATGTTGGTTCACGTGTGTATGGGAGTTAGGGTTTAACTCTCGAGCATACTATGTTCCTAACAGTAGAGCTACTCTATGAATAAAATGGTTAGGTTAAAGTATACACGTACGAGATTAGGATGTAATCCCAAGGCGTGCTATGGATTCAATCATAAACCAATCAAGATTTGTTTTGGCTATGTAATAACCCTTGGAATAAATAGAATCTATTTTCTCAAGCATGGATTATGTTTAACCAATACGAGTATCTTGTCAGGATTTTCCAACATTCTCGAACGAAATTATAGTATAAATTATGCTTGTTCCTCTATCTTAGGTATGGATGATACCTAAACTTGAAGCTCCACTTGTCAGGATGTGACGAACATGAATCCTTCTCAGTATAAGTGTGGATTATACACAAACTAGACTATCAAGTATGGTTTACACTTGGGAAATCCGAACTACCTTGTCAGGATTTGACAAGAGAACACCATAAATACTTAAATATGGTTTATACTCGATTCCCAGGTATGGCGTATACTCGACGAACCAAGTTATCTTGTCAGGATTTGGAAAAATTACTCGAGCACTGCTGAAGAATGGTCTATACTCCCAACTAATCTCCAAGCATGGTTTATGCTCAAATAGGTTAAGCAGTACCATTAGGATTTGACATGACTTTTACCTCCTTTTTTTGCGCAAGTATGGATTATACCCACAACTGGACGGACTGGGTAAGGTCCTGGTTTTCTTTCGGCCTTAATACGATCGTTAAAGATCGTCAGTTTTCTGGCCATCTTATGATATGGTCTGGCATGACTATGTCATTCTGGATTTCTATACATCATTCTTTGGAAGATCCAGAATACACCTTCCTTCATCAAGAAAGATATGTTCTGAGGGGGAAAGTGTTGGCCAACTTTTTAGTAAAAGCCATCACAAACTAAGTTCTTGTTAAGTTTGACCATCTCTCTTTTGGATCATCTTCACCTGGGTCGACCCGAACTTGGTTCGACCTAAACCAGTTGTGTCTCGAGCAGAAACACCTTTCTTTACGTATGATTTAGAGTTCATGGATTGGGTTGATCAATTCAGCAGATGACCTTGAAGACATCGAACCGAACCCTATGCTACACAACAAAGCCCGATTCTCAAGGTTTCTTTCTTGTTCAAACCGTACCAATTTAACTTCTCTTGCTTCAAGTTCCAAGGTCCACGTATGCCTTGATTATCGAGAAAACTGTTCGCGAATAGGAGACCAAGTCCCGTGGACTGTAGCAGATATTCTAGATTGAGTGACACGTGGCTGAGTCATGATCGAATAACCACCACGTAGCACATCAATCGACCTAGATTTTTGCCTATAGATACACCTTTTCAGAAATGGAAAGGGAGGATCTTCTTTTTGAAAAGTTCATGGTTGGCTTTCTAAAAATAGCTCACCGTACACTTCGATCAAGCAATATTGTAACACAAATATCTCGTGTATAATCCACTTCTTTCTCTATCTTCTTTCAATAAAAGAAACTAACCAGTAATCGACAATACAAACAAAGATTATAAAGTCGGACATAGGCTTAGTTTAAGCCGAACCACTATAAAAATTATTGTACGTCCACTTGTTTACTTCTTTTACTTTATTTTGTGATTATGATCTTTAAAATATCTTGTGACCTGTGCGTGGATTACGTGGGGTTGACTGTCATTAGGCCAACTTTTGATGTCAATAATAGACTTAATTCATTTCAAAAAATATATATAGTAAGATAAGTTTTAAATAGGTTTTAAATAAAAAGAGTTAAAAATGTGTATAGTGTAAAGTACCTTAAAATAGGTTTTAGAGTAAAAGAATTAAAAAGGATAAAATGTATATATATGCATAGTAAGAACAACTTGAAAATAGGTTTTAAATAAAGTAACTAAAAAGGATTAAATGCATGTTTTATATTTAGAACCATTCCATTCCATTTTCCTAATTCCCATTCCAATTTGTATAATTTCCCAATTCAGTCTAGTTATGCCAAAGAAACCAAAATGTTTGAAATAGACAAATTCAATATATTATATAAAATAATATATCCGCTTCACGATAATTCCACATATAACAACGTTATATAGCCAAGGGGGTCCACACTCAGGTTTATCATCCAATCAATACATATAACATTATATGAATATAAATACTGTAACAATCATATTGAGGAATCCTTTTGGATTCCTCCAATTTGTCCCCCCGCGTCCAGCTCATATATCAACATATATACATGTAATATAGTTCAATATAAGATGAATTTTTTGCTACAACGTAAGTAGTGTCAAATGTCATCCGCTCACAGAAGGGAATATAAACATATCGATAACCACCAATAAAGCAATATATCATCAAACAACCAATTGTACATATAAATATATAAATAACAGTCAATATTATTATATGGTACAATGGTATATCAAAAACTATGAGTTAAACTCAACATCCATTCCAACGGCGATTTACATTGTTTTCATCAAATTTCAAACAAGCGTTTGAAATTATACAAAATTTCAGACTTCCTAGAATGATCCCAATCCACTACATGCACATTTCTTCACCATGATCCCAACACAACTGATTTTACTCAAATCTGACATCGTATGAAATAGTTATGACATTTACAAGTTAAAACGACATTAAACTAAATTAAACTTAAATTATTTAATAGCTTAAATACCCCTTACGTTTTTCTCACATGCTGGCCCTTCTTCTCCAAATTTCAAACACCAAAAAAACCCGTAACCTCCTGTACATACTTCAGCAACTTTAACTACGGTGCCCTCCCCCTATAGTCAAACGAAATCGCACCAATGTCTTTCTTACCCCCAAGCCGTATCTGCTGACCACTGCCATCTTCAACTAGGTCACCTCCATCAAATTCCAACCTGGTGCCATCCTCCCTCGACCCTATAGGTCGCCTTTGACCTGAGATCACCAGAGTAGCCGCCGTCAACACCAAACGACACGCCTTGCCAACCTAAACTCAACCAACGCCTCGATACTACCTCTGGCTCTAGACAAATGGATGCTCCTCCATGCATTAGTTCGTTGGAACAAAGTGAAGACCCAAACACCATCGCACTATATACTGTGCACATCAACTTCAAGCCCTCAAGCACATGACCCCAACGGATCCACGGTTGAGTTATTTTGTGGAGTTTTGAGGTTGATTTAAATTGTTGAAGTTTCATGAAGAAGGTGGCTTGTATTTTGATTTACAGAGAATGAAAATGGAATTTAGGTATTAAGGGATGAAAAAGGTTATTTATGTATAAACGGGTTAAGATATTTTGAGATATTATATTAGATTATATTCAAGCATATTTTTATTGAACGTTTCATGTATGCGATCACAGAAAAGTCCCGATCACCATGAAACTTAAAACTCAGCTATAATTCAATATTTCAGACACGATGAAATTGGTTTCGTCCAATTCCTAGACTGTTTGTAAAAACACTATTTAAAATTATTAAATCGTTCATCAATACGCGTTTATATCATGCATGATAACACAACAACTCCGACTGAACTATAAATCTTACAATAATTAATCATTACAGATTTTATTAAATAGGTTTTATAGAAATCTGGGATCGTTTGAAAAATGTCTATTCTGACGTGTTAGTAAAATCGATTGAATACTAGTTGATTTCTAAACACCCCAATCCTTTGATAATAACTTATTATTATTGTTTCTATTCAAATATGATTTTTCATAAGCTTCGAAATCAATTTAATTTCATATTAAATTCTAGATTCATTAGTTCGAGTAATTTTAATATTTAAATTACTATTTCATGATTCAATTATATTAAATAACTCGTATATTCTAGATACAGGTTTATTCAACTTCTAATTTAACATTTCCATACTTAAATAAATTAAATATTCAAATACTAAAAATCTGGGTCATTACATCAAACCAAAGTGTAACACCCTACATTTCTTAATAAGTCCCATATGAGAATTTCATAAAAAAATATGAAGAGTATAAGTATAAAAGAACATCATAGAGGCTAAAATTCATAAGACAACAATAAATAAAATACAGGGGAATCTAAAATTTTTATTTAAACCAAAATGAGCAGTGTCATTACATTATTGGTCATGAAAGAGAAACCATAGCTGCCCCAAAACAAAGAAAAATCAGAATTCCAAAATAAAAAGTATCCTCCTCATCATCAAGTATAGAACATAGATAAAGCGTGGAAAAACACATGTAGGCACAAAGAACAAGGCAGATGATAATCTCAAAAGGACCGAGCTAGGTCAAAGCTATCTTATGTGCTAGGTCCTCCACCCTGAGAACCTGAAGGGAAAGAAGGAGAAGATAAAACAAACTAGTCAAACATAAAGTGTGGTTAGTTCAGCAATTACTCTTATGAGTGAAAAAGAGGAAAATCTAGATAGGATAATAAATTGAAGCTCAACATTGTAACTATGAACAAGAATGCATTTCTACAAGACAGTCGATTCTCAAATCATTCGATTTTTGCACCAGTTTCCATAATTAATAAATTATGATTATACCTAATTTTACCCATCGATCATCTCCTAAGATAACCTATGCCGACTATGGCCCTGGGTTAGTCAGACCCGACTCATCAGCTCTAAGAACATAGCAAATATGACTAGCTTCACCGCATCTTGTCTTCCCTAATTGAGGCGATGCAAGCTCACCTCCCTGCTGAACCGCACCCGTTCCCACTACGTTTGGACCTCTCACTACCCTGTTTAGTATAAGCATGCTTTTGCTTCCTCGTAAGACCTCGATGTAGTGATAAATAGGAATACTAACTGATATGGATCGACAACCAAAAATATACAATTCAACATTAGTCATTCCTAGACCTAGTCCCTCATTTTAATCGTTTTAATTGTGTTGGAGAATGGAGTTTTGATGACAACCACCTTATTTCAATTATCATTATTAATTGATTATAAAATATATACTAACATCTTTATCTAGAATATATATGTATACATATATATATATATATACACATGCAGGGTTTGTATACATGATTTATTACTAAAGACTATACAATTTTAGAGTTCCAAGAGATTCAGAATTCAAAGATATTCAAGGCTCATGAGCATCAAGATATCAAGATTTCAAGACCTCAAGAAATATAGTAATTGAGTCTAGTTTATATGTAAGACTCTAAATAGCATTTCATTTCCAAATTCTATTTTACAAAGTTCAAATTCTATTTTCAAAATTTAAATTCTGATTTCAAAATTATTTCATACTACTTTTAAATGGTTTCAAATTATTATGATTTCAAATATATATTTATAGTTTACAAAATTTTATAATAATATGTTTATAATATATATATATATATATAGTTTTAATCATATAACTTTATAAATATGCTTATATTATATATCACTATGTTTTTATACTCTACAAACTTCATTTAAATACTAGTTTTTATTTAAGGAATTTCCAAAATATATAAACACTTGAAAAATAGCTTAAAAAATCAAATTCAATATACAAATGTCAACATACCCATTTTGACATGTCGACATATAACTGTCATAAATTCAATTTTTGAAGGAAGTATCTTTTCACTATTTAAAACGTTTCGCTATTCTCATCCAGTAGTGGAAGCATTGTTCCTGCCGCAACTGCACAACAGCTGGTGGTAGGTAAAGTCATATTCTCACGAGTGGTTAGTAGGATGGTAACACGTAGTCGTAATAGACTAATCATCCTTCTGCTTTATCGCGCAGGTCCCTCCGAAGCAAAAGTGACAACAAGCCTTGGACCGACATAACCATACTGTTAGGGACAGAGATCGAAGGTTAGGGGGAACAGCCGAGCGAAAGAAGTGGTCCTTTATACACATTTTCTGAGGTTAACATGGTGCTCTTCAAGGTGTTGTTGGAAGGACATGGGAAGGAGGTGCACGTGGTTGGGCCGGTCGAGGTGAGTGAGCATACATTTCACAATCTGGTAGAAGAATAGAGGGGTCAACCACTCGTCAAGTCCGAGGAGTAGGAGGAGAAGAAGGTAGCTGATGAGCTGTCTTGGAAAACAGTGCTGGTAGAGGCCAGGAAGAAGGCTGAGCAAGAGACAATGGCTAAAGTGGCGGAGGATGCAAAGAAAAAGGTTGACGCCGAGGCTGCCAAAAGAAAGCTAACGACATATTCAAGCAGCTACAGAAGGTTGGGGTCAAAAAGCTTAAGACGGGTAAGGTGGCGTAGCTGAAGGTGATTAGGAAGGCTAGGAAGAAGAAAAAGGAGGGCATAACTACGATACATGCGCTGTCTAGCAAGGTCAATCCTAAACCTATGAAAACGATAGTGCTCGGAGGCGGAGAAATCTTCATATTTCGAGTGATGATGATAGAGAGGAGGAGATTCCATTGGCGGCCCTCCGGTCATCTTCTCCAGCCAAGGAAAGGAATGGGAAAGGAGGAAGAAGCTCCAAGAGGAAGTCAAGAAAGGATGATGAACCATCAAGCGGTGACTCATACAAGAAGAAGAAAGAGACAGAGGAGGAAGAGGGTGAACTACCTAAGTGATTGTTATAGAAATATTTTTGGTTATGTAGGCCGATAGCATACGCGAGTATGGCCCTTGCTTTTGGTGGCATGGTGCGATTTTCATGTACACTGTGTCATTAGAAAGAAAGATAGAAAGATGTAGTTTTCTTTTGGTTGTGAATGAAAGCTTTAGTTGACTTTTCTTGTATCACATTTTATGTTAAATGTTCAAATGTTAGTCTACACTTTCCAATTTTGTACTTAGGAAAACATACTTGTTATTACACTTAAGCAAACGTAATCTAAGGCTTCTCTCTAAAGATTCCCAAGTCGCGCAAAGATTATATGTGTTGACTCCGTTGTCGAGATTGCCATTAGTCGAGAGTTCCAAGACGTGCGGAGCTCGAGTTCTGTGGATTTTCTCTCGGGGCCTCCTGGGGGTCCTTGATCCCTAGTTTTGAGATGGCATGGACGTTGTTGGTTTGTCCTTCAGAATCTCATCGTTTCATTCAGGTTAGAATTTGAGGGAGTCGTTGGTTCACCAATTGTTGCCCAGATCCAGACCCTTCGGGTCGGATAGAGCCGAGTGAGCAGTCGATGTCATGCTTACTCAGCAAATGGGCCATCCCAAGTCTAGAGACTTCGGAACGGGGTTGAATGCTCAAGTGAATGAGCATCCCGAGTTATTTATACTTGGCCTCGTCGTTGGTTCGAGACTCAAGTTATTTATCTTCGGCATCATCATTGGTTCCAGACTTGAGTCGAGTTATTTATACTCGACCTCGTCATTGGTTTGGGACTCAAGTCGAGTTATTTATACTCGGCCTCGTCATTGGTTCGAGACTCGAGTTAGGGAAGGATCGATTCCAAGCTTCGAGGTGTCCATCTAGTGTTGTGTGCTCGTGTATATAAGTTGGTTGTAATAATTGCTCAAATATACTACTTAGAAAATAAACACAATAAGAATATAGACATCTGAAACTATATTTACTGATAACTTTGGCTACTATGGCCTTCAATTTACAATGCCTTGAATTTGAAGAAAACAAAATGTTGTTGGAAAGCAGTAAATTTGTACATTAAGCTATGTGAAGTAACAGCGGAGATGTTCACTATTCCATGCTCTTGGGAGTTCGGTGCCATCAACCATCGTTACCTTGATGGTTCTATCTCCAAGCCTCCATTGTACGACGTATGGACCTTCCTAGCGATGACTGAAACCAGTCGGTGTGGGAAGATCTGCTTCAGTACGAAACCACCAATGTCAAAGTGCTTTGGACGGATTTTGGAGTTGAAGTATCCAGCGAATCGTTGACGTTGAGTGGCAGCTCTGAGTTCAGCTTCATTTTTTTAATCTCAAGTAAATCGAGTGATTCTTGGAGAAGATCTTGATTGGTCTTTGGATCATAGTAAGTGACTCGATGAGATTAGAGTTTGAGATAAATGGGAATGAAGAAAACAAAACGTTGTTGGAAAGCAGTAAATTTGTACATTAAGCTATGTGAAGTAACAACAGAGATGTTCACTATTCCATGCTCTTGGGAGTTCGGTGCCATCAACCGTCATTACCTTGATGGTTCTATCTCCAAGCCTCCATTGTACGACGTATGGACCTTCCTAGCGACGACTGAAACCAGTCGGTGTGGGAAGATCTGCTTCAGTACGAAACCACCAATGTCAAAGTGCTTTGGACGGATTTTGGAATTGAAGTATCCAGCGAATCGTTGACGTTGAGTGGCAGCTCTGAGTTCAGCTTCGTTTTTTTTCTCTCAAGTAAATCGAGTGATTCTTGGAGAAGATCTTGATTGGTCTTTTGATCATATTAAGTAACTCGATAAGATTGGAGTTTGAGATAAATAGGAATGATGACTTCAAATTCATAGATGAGAGCGAAAAAAGTATGGCCAGTCGTTGGCTTATGGGTGATCCGTTAGGACATAGGGCCAAAGAGAGCCCATCTACCTATAAGCCTTCAACTTTTCCAGATGCTTCTTGAAGATGGATTTGATTGCTTTGTTAACAGCCTCAACTTTCGCATTGGCTTGAGGATGAGCTACTGCCAAGAATTTTTTTTGATGTTGTGTCACCGACAAAAGGTTTTAAACTCAGCGCTCTCAAACTGGGTCCGTTGTCTAAAATGATAGCCTGGGGGACTCCATATCAGGTGGTGATGTTGTGGACGATGAAGTTGATCACCTTCTTAGTAATAATTGTATTATGAGCTTAAGCTTCGTCTCACTTGGTGAAGTAAATAACTGTGACGATGGCATAACGTGCACTGCCTTTGGCCATTAGAAGAGTTCCTATGATATTTATTCCTCACATGGCGAACGACCAAGACTGACCATTTGCGTTAGCTCAGTAGGCGGGGCTCTTAGAATATTGGAAAACCTCTTGCATTTTTCGCACTTGTGGGAATAGTCCGCGGCATCTTGGTCGAGTGTGGACTAGAAGTAACCATATCTGAGAATCTTCCTTGCCAGAGGTTTCCTCCCAGTGTGCTCACTGCACTCGTCTTCGTGCACGTCTAGCAGCACACGACCGATGTCGTTGTAGGCTACACACCGGGGTAATGGAACATAGAATCCTCTTCGGTAGAGCAATCCATCTTGAATGATGTAGCAAGATAATTTGCGGATGAGTGCTAATCTTTACTTGTACCGCTCATGGAGGATTCCGTGTTGTAAGTAGCTTTTGATTGGTGTCAACCAGGACTCGAGCTCAACCTCCGTCATTGCAACCGAATCAGTTTGCATCTGATCGATGCTCAGAGAGTCGAGTACTCTGACTGGGGCTAATACCAAGAGTTATGCATCCCTGGAGCTTGCCAACTTGGCTAAAGAATCAACTTTCTCGTTTTGTTCTTAAGGGATTTGCATGATGATGTGGTTGTAACGACCCGCATTTGATGTATTGGAGCGTAATAAAATATTTTTATTTAAGTGAAAATAAGCCATACGTCCTTAAAAATGTTTGAAATACAAACGACATCCAGTCATAGTTTGAAATGTAAAGTGGGTCCTTCTTTTTGGACTTACGTTTTTCTTGAAAGAATTTTTGCGCTAATCAGTAAAAAAATAAAAAAATCGGAAATATTCGCAGAAGCATTTGTAAAAAAAAAAGTTGCGTACATCTATGCAACTATTACCAACAGTAGCATACATGTATGCATATATTCATCCAGCGTTTTCTGTTGAAAATCTGGACCAATATATGCACGCATGTATGCATATATGTGTAATAGTTGCATACATATATGCATATAAAGTTGAACTGAGAAGCATGTCTTACGAATAGTTGCATACACAAATGCAACTATTCTGTATGTATGCATACATATATGCAACAAATTTAAAAGGGATGAAGGCTTCTAAATATGTGCGTGGATGCATGCATGTATTCCGTATAAGTGCATGAATGAATGCAACAATGACTGAAAAGTGCGAATGCTTGAAAAAATAGCCCAGATTTGAATATATGCATAAAAAGATGCATATACCGTTGTTTAGCTACATACATGTATGCATTTATATTGCAGTTTAATGCAATACTGAGATATAAGCATGAATGTATGCAACTATTTATAAATAGGTGCATCTTTTGATGCATAAACCTGCTGTTTCGCTATTTTTTTTTTTTGTATTTTTGGGTTTAGATGTGGTTTTTGATTGTTTTAACACCTGAATTTTTTGGCGTGTACGTGTTTTATTTAATAATGAATTTATGTGATTTTTTTATATTTTTTTGGTGAATTTTTGATGAATTTTCGAAAAATAGGGATGTAATTTATAATAAGTTTAGGACCGACCTGAGCCTAATTTCCAAACTTAATAGGGACCTGTGTCATACGCACCCTTTATTTTATTTCCTAAGGGTCAAATCATTCTTATATTTTGATATGTTGTTTATGGGAATGTGTGACATGTCCATAATTTTTATCAATTTTATTTGTGACCATTTTTCCCCTGTTAGTTTTGTACAAGGAATAACTTTTGATGAGAATCGAATCAGGTGCTTGGATCGATTTCATTGGAAAGGAAATGATGTTTCCAATTCTGTAGAGTGGTTACATTAAAGATTTGGGTCAGTGATTTGGGAGGAATTGATGTTTTAGTGCAACACATTTTTTGGCTAGTCTAATTAGTTATTAGTGGGCTGATTAGTGAGGCCCATTAAGGCTATGGGCTGTTGGCTATAAATAGGAGAGTAGAGGCAAGGAAAATTGTTTAGTTTCTTCATTTCTCTATTTGGTTGGGGTTTGTGATTCTCCCTACTCCATCCACATACCTTTCCACTTCATTTAATTTATAGATTTACATTAAAAGATTTAGGATCAACATCGAAGAAGGTTAGGTTGCATTAAAGTGATTAATTTGGAGGTTGTTCTTTGCTATCTGGATTTGTAGATTATTGTTTTCAAGCTATTTTGTGGATTTGGTGAGTGATAAGCATCTCTCACATGGGCTCAATCGAGTATATGGATTTGTTTAATCTTATTTTCATCATTTCAAGTTGATTTCACCTAGATCTAATCAAGGTAAGTCTATTTTCATTTGAATCAATCTAGAAACATAATATTGGTAAATTCATATGTTAACTCTATGTTTATGCAAATTTAGAATCCATTTATCGATTCGTTTATTGTTTTATCATGATTTGGTGAATTTTATTTGTTTGTTGATGATTGTTTGTTATGTTAGTGCTTGTTTGATGATTGCTTGATTATGCTATTGAAACTTGGTTTGAAATCAGAAGCTTTGGAGAGTATACTTCGGCTCGAATGGCAAAAAGTGGATCTGGGTATGGATCACATGTAATGATGGATCATCTAGATTGTTGCGCAAGAAATGGATGGATCGTTCGACTTAAATAGATGGATCATTGGATCGATGATGAATCGCTAGATCACTTAATGATTGATGATTGATTGATGGATCGTTCGGCAATGGATCGCTAGATCGTTTGATGTTGGATCTGGTGATGAATCGCTGGATCGTTTGGTGATGGATCGCTGAATCGTTTTGTGATGGATCATAGTGTTTGATGGATCAAGATCGTATGCATTTCTGGATCGGTTTTAGTGGATCAAGTGCAAATACATGGATGTATGTGGTACTGGACTTGGGGCAGTGCTGATGCAGAAGGATAGAGTTGTGGCCTATGCGAGTCGATAGCCGAAGCCGCACGAGAGGAATTATCCGACCCATGATTTGGAGTTAGCGGCAATTGTGTTTGCTCTGAAGATGTGGAGACATTACATGTTGTGAGTTCGATTTGAGCTGCTATGGATGACAAGTATTTGACGTATCTATTCTCCCAAAAGGATTTGAATCTTCGGCATCAACGGTGGTTAGAGTTTCTGACATCGTATGATTTTGGTATCGCCCATACTCCGGGGAAAGGTAACACAGTGGCAGATGCATTACGTCGAAAACATGCAAGTTTGGGAACTATATTTTTGGAATAGAAGCACCTCGAGTACTCGGCGGGATTCGATTTCAGGATAAGGTGTGAGTCAGAGCCTAATATGTTGACAAGCTTATCGATAAGACCTACTTTCGTTGTAGAGATTGGCGAAAGCAAAAAACATGACGAAAATCTTGTTGAGATCATCCAAAAGTTGGTACCAGAGGATAAGGAATTTGAGGTTGATCGAAAAGGATGGCTTTGAAAGCAAGGAAAACTGGTTATTCCTGATATTGATGGATTGAGAGATGAGGTTCTGAGAGAATGTCATCACTATAAGTTGACGATTCATCCTGGTGGTAAAAAGATGTACCGGAACATGAAGCAGGCTTACTACTGGGAGGATAGGAAGAGGGATGTTGGAAATTTCGTTTCCAGATAAACAAACTGTCGGTTAGTGAAAGATGAACAAAAGAAGCAGAGTGGATTTCCTTAGCCATTGGAAGTTCCTACATGGAAATGGGAGCAAGTATCGATGGACTACCTAGAACCAGGACAAAAAATGAAGGAATTTGGGTCATAGTGGATCGCTTGACCAAGAGCGCAAGTTTTATTCCTGCCAGGTTGACTAGGACAATATTGAAGTTGGCTGAGTTATATATTAAATGGATAGTTCGATCCCATGGTACCCCGAAGAGCATAGTAAGTGATTGAGATCCATTGTTCACAAGTGGATTTTAGAAAATTTTGCAAGAGACTTTGGGAATCGAGTTATGGTTGAGTATGGCTTATCATCCCCAGACTGATGGTCAAACCGAGAGAGTTAGTAGAGTAATGGAAGATCTTCTTAGAGCTTGTGTATTGGACTTTGGGATCATGGGAAGACCATCTACATCTAGTTGGGTTTGCATACAACAACGACTACCAGTTGAGCATTGGGATGACACCGTACGAGGCGTTGTATGGAAGACCGTGTAACTCTTTGGCATGTTAGTTAGAGACTGGAGATAAAATGATACTTGGACCAGAGATGATAAGAGAGACATCAGAATGCATCAAGATCGTTCGGCAATGAATGAAGGCAGCCCAGGATCATCAGAAGGGTTACGCTGATAAGCATCGAAAGGATTTGGAGTTCAACGTGGGTGATATGGTTTTCGTGAGGATTCCACCGTTAAAACATGTTGTTCAGTTCAGAAGTAAAGGAAAGTTACCTCCAAGGTTTGTTGGACCATTTCCGATAGTCGAGCGGATTGGAAAGCTTGCATATAGATTGGATTACGTAAGAAGATATCGGGCATGCACAATGTTTACCAGGCGTCGTTTCTTCGGAAGTGCGTACATGATTCGATTATTGTGGTATCTCTGGAACAATACGAAGACCTAGAAGTCGAGTCCATAGTTTCGAGACCTCCTAAGCTGCTTTGTGTTGTGGGGAATGACATGAAACAGCTTACGAATAAGACGGTCAGGCTAGCCAAGATGCAATGGAGTGAGGATGATGACGATTGTACATGGGAAACGGAAGAGAGTATGAAGATGATCCATTCAGAACTCTTCATTGGTATGACCCATTATATCGTGCCACCCTTACACCATTGTAACTTGTGTTATTCATTAGAATTCTATGCGCTAGGTTAAGAGTATGGATGCATGGCTTGATGGATGCCAGTTTGGATGGTGAAATTGGTTGTTCACGGATGATAGGCATGCAGAAAGGTTTTGGTTGCTCATGTTTTCTTGGAATTTCGAGGGTGAAATTCCGAAGGGGGGAGAAAGTAACGGCCTGCATTTTACGTATTGGAGGACTGTACAATATTTTTATTTAATTCCCTGAGTGCTGGATCATTCTCATATTTTGATTTGTTGTTTATGGAAATGTGTGCCATGTCAATAATTTTTATCAATTTTATTGTGACCATTTTGCGTCTGTCAGTTTTGTACAGGGAATAACTTTTGATGGGTATTGAATCAAGTGTTGGGATCAATTTCAATGAAAAGGAAATGATGTTTGCAATTCCGTAAAGTGGTTACAATAAAGATTTGGTTCAATGGTTTGGGATCGTTGTTTTAGTGCTACACCTTTTGTAGCCAAACTAGTTAGTCATTAGTGGCTGATTATTAAGGCCTATTAAGGCTTGGGGTTGTTGGCTATAAATAGGAGGATAGAGGCAAGGAGAATTGTTTAGTTTCTTTATTTCTCTATTTGGTTGGGGTTTGTGATTCTCCCTACTCCATCCAAATATATCTCCACTTCATTTAATTCATAGATTTACATTAGAAGATTGAAGATAAACATCGAAGAAGGTTGGATCGCATCAGCGTGATTGATTCGGAGGCTGTTCTTCACTTTTCTTCACTATCCATATTTGTAGATCATTTTTTAAGCTATTTTATGGATTTGGTGAGTGATAAGCATCTCTCACATGGATTCAATCGAGTATATGAGTCTATTTGATCTTATTTTCATCATTTCAAGTCGTTTTCACCTAAATCTAATCAAGGTAAGTTTATTTTCATTCGAATCACCATATGATGTAATCTAGCAAAACAATAATGGTAAATTCATATGATAATTCCATGCTTATGCAAGCTTAGATCCATTTATCGATTCATTTATTGTTTTATCATGATTTGCTGGATTTCATATGTTTGATGATGATACTGGTTGTGTTAGTGCTTGTTTGATGATTTTTTGATTATGCTTTTGGCTGTTGGTTTTGAGATCGAATGATTTGGATCGAGTATACTTTGGCTCGAATGGCAAAAAGTGGATCTGGGTATGGATCACACAAACTGATGGATCGTGGATCGCAAGCATGTGTATCATCTGGATTATTGCGCAAGAATGGATGATCGTTCGGCTCAAACTGATGGATCACACAAAAATGGATCGCTATTCTTTAATGATGGATCGCTGGATCATTTGGTGATGGATCGCAGTGTTTGATGGATCGGGATTGTATGCATTTTTCGATCGATTTTGGTAGATCGAGTGCAAATACATGGATGGACCGGTGATGGAGCGCACATAGTGAGATGTTCGTTGATCGATAAAATGCAACTAATGTGCAAAAGACTCAAGGGTGTTTGAGCTCATGGATAATGGTTGCTCAAGGTGATTTGAGCTTACGGATAATCGCCGGTGATGACTAGAGTTATAAAGGCCGTGGGATTATCGATAGTCGGAGGTTCTAGCGGGCTCAAAGATGGGGTATCGTGGGTACCCCCATTAGGATCTGATTCGATAAAAATCGTGTACCCCGGGCGGTCATAACATGCCTAGTTGTCTTCATGAGTAAGACAAACACACGAGTCACGATGGCATATGGAGTTTAGTTAGAACCAGGGTTACCATTAGCCCTTAATAGATGGCATGTCGTGTCCAGTCATACGATTAACAATGCTTTCAAGGTAAGGTTGGCGGCGATAGCCAGAGTCATGGATGACGATTGCTTGTTTGTATCGTCTTGTGTGGATTGTCCAACATTGGGGGAGATATCTCTTGGGTGTTAGTCTGATGTTGGTTTAGGCCTTCGGAGCTTGTGCTTGGGGGATGTTAAACCCGATTAGATCGTCTGCACTTGATTATTGGTTGTTATGAATTCTACTGTTTGTTTCTTTGTTGATTGTTTATAAAGGCTATCACTGTCGGATGTGGAGGAGATGAGTTGGGTTTTCTTCTTTATTGTTGTGTTGGTAGATTGGACGATTTATCTGCCTATTTCTCATAAACATTATTAATGAAGTTAGATAGTTGTTTATCGCTCATTAAGACTATAGTCTGACTCAAGACTTTATATCTCCCTCTTATTACTTTGGGCTGTTCATCCATATGTTGGATGGGCAGACTGAGTAGCAGGTAACATGTAATAAATCTTGACGAGGACGATGTTCCCGAGCGACGACGAGCAGGAGGCTAGCGTATTATTTCCAACTATATACTATTAGCTGTTTTCACTGTTATGATTGTTGATACTCTTTGTGACTTTGTAGTGAGGTTGGTTATACAAATTATATTGATGTACTCCAGTTGATGTGCGGATATTTCATGGTGATATGAAAGTTTAAGATTTTGCTCAATTTCACTTCACTATTATTTCATGTTGTATATGTTCTATTATATTTTATCCTTACGCTGTGAGTTGTATGACAGGCTCCCGCTTGTGTTTCCTTATTTGATGATCGTCTCGTATCGGTGTGGCACGTCGTATAACACACTTCATCCTCGGTTTGTGCAGGAGGTACAAGGAGGTCATCATATTAGTGGTCGAAGTTGGTGAGTAATTTGCGGACCAGAGCTAGGTAGGGGCAAGCCATGCCCCTTGGCTTGATATTCTCTCCGCACCTGGCATATTATGAGCTGTGAGTCAGAGTAAATATGGATATCCTTGATGTTAAGTTCGATTTTAATTCGAAGTCTAGCAATCAAGAGTCTGCATTCCGCATCGTTGTTGGTTGCAGTGAAGTCGAGCTTCAAAACATAACAGATCAAGCGTTCCTCAGGAGTAACTAGTACGACCCCGGTGCCAGAACACTGAATGTTAGAGGATCCAGCCACGAACAACTTCATTTGAATGTCTGGAGGCTTACTGTCTTCCGAAGGAGGCACCTCAGGGTTTGTGAACTCCATTATAAAGTCTGTGAGGGCTTATCCGATGATGGCTCGACGAAGGATGAAAGTAATTTTGAATTGGCTCAATTCTATTTTCCATTTAAGAAGTCTCCCAGACACCTCAGGCCGTTGCAGGTCCTGTCGTAGTGGCTGGTCAGTATAGACTTCGATTGTATGGGAATGAAAGTATGTCCATAACTTCCTGGATGAAATCAACAAGCAGAAGCAAGCTTCTCAAGTTTTGGATAATTCTTTTCTTCTCTTGTCAGTGACTCTCTTGCCGATGTAGTATACGAGCCGTTTGAACAATCTTCGATGCGCACAAGCATTGAGCTAATTGTCTGCATAGAAACAGCCAAATAGAGGTATAAATCTTCGTGATCCATGGGTTTTGACAAGATAGGTGGTCTCTCTAAGTGAGCGTCAACACACTCCGGTGTCCATGTGAAGTTGCGTCCAAGCAAGTCGAAAAAGGGAATGCATTTATCAGTAGCTTTGGAGATGGATCGACTTAGGGCGGCCACTTTCCATTTATGCTTTGAACATCCTTATTGCTCCGAGGGGCTTGGATATCCGGAGTAGCCTGGATTTTTTCTGGATTGGCTTCGATATCCCGTTAATTGATAATGAAACCCAGGAATTTTCTCGATGCAATGCCGAAAGAGCATTTCAAGGGATTGAGTTTCATGCCATATTTACGGAGGACACCGAACATTTTAATAAGTTCATTGACGTGGTCGTTCGATGCCCTCATTTTCACGAGCATATTGTCCACATAAATTTCTATGGATCTCCCAATCTGGTCCTTGAACATGCGGTTGACCAAATGTTGATAGGTGACTCCAGCATTCTTGAGACCGAAAGGCATGATGACATAGCAGTAGAGCCGAAGATCGGTTATGAATGAAGTGTGCTTCTGGTTTGGATGGTACATGGAAATCTAATTGTAGCCAGAGTATGCATTCATGAAGGAGAGAAGTAGGTAGCCGATGGTTGAATCAACTAGCTGGTCGATCTTTGGAAGTGGGAAGTTGTCCTTTGGGCGGGCTTGTTCAAGGCTGAGTAGTCGATACATGTTCTCCACTTGCCATTTGCTTTCTTGACCAGTACGGGTTGGAGACCTATTCGGAGTAGAGGGAATTGCAGATAAATCCATTATCAGGTAGCTTATCCACTTCCTCTTTAAGTGCAGTCGATTTTTCAATTCCCAAGATTCGACGCTTCTGTTTGATTGGAAGATGCTTCGGGTCAATACTAAGCATACGAAAAGCGATTCCTGGGTCGATGTCGCACATGTCTAAGTGGGTCCAAGCAAATACTTCGAGGTTGGCCCTTAAGAAGTCCAAGAGCTCTTCCTATATTGTGGTGTTTGGTTGAGTTCCAACTTTCAAAACCTTTGTCGGGTCGGCGGGGTTGATCGGAACATCCACCGTTGGTTCTACCGGGGTAGCCCGCTCGAAATCGGGCTCCTCGTCCTCCCTTGGATCTAGATCGTCGGAAAGACGACAGCGGCTCCCGAGCTAGGGTTCAGACAACTTTAATTGCTATGCGCTGATTGTCTTGGCGCAGGAGGGTGGAGGCATTACCTTGCTTTTCCCTTTATGGACGACATTTTTCCACTTGGTAAGGTAGCAAGCTATCGTAGTTGCTTGGTCGCCCTTAACTGTGCCGAACTCGTTCTCTTTCAGGAATTTCATTAGAAGGGACCATGTGAAATGTAGACTCGGAACTCTACAAGGAATGGGCATCTAAAGAAGATGTTGTAAGGAAAGATGACATCGATCACTACGAAGGTAAGGATTCGGACCCGACTCTTGTACCCATCTCCGAGTTCAACTAACAGGTCGACCATGCTCACGGGTTGGTTGGAAGAACCATTGAAGCCGTGGATCGTAGCATGATCAGGCTTTAAGTCTTTAGCCTCAAGTTTCATCTGATCATAAGCCGACTTAAAGATAATGTTGACTGAGCTTCCATAATCTATGAGGATTCTTTAGACATAGACCGAGCCTATGTGTGCAGATATAACGAGAGGGTCTATGGTTGGGATCTCAATTCACGTAGACTCTCTCTAATGGAATACAATATTATCCCGCACATCTTCTAGAGCTTGGCGGGGATAGATTGGTCCAAGAAAGAGCATGCCTCGTAGCTGGCATACTCCTCCATGTTGCAAAAGTTTTCATGTGTAGGGTGAGGCCCACCACAAATAATACCGATCACGATATCACACGGTCTCTGAAGGGATAACCTTGGGGCCGCCCTGGCTAGAGGGAGATCAGGCATTGAAGTGCCTGCGGCTGCTTCAGGAGGAGAAGATTCTGAACATAATATTCCAAATGTTTCTCGCGGATGAGCTTTTAGATTTCATCCTTGAGGTGGAGATAGTCGTTGGTGTTGTACCCAAACATATCGTGTAATCTGCACTACTTGTCGGAGTTCTCACGGTCGATAGATTCCCTTGTGTTGGGCTTTTTGTATAGAAGAGTGTTACAGGTCGCAAGGTAGATGGTCTCCAGCTCTTGATTGGGAGGAGTGTAGACTCTGTAAGTAGGATAGCGGTCATGCTTCTTGGAATTTCCATAAGCTTAGTTGTTGTTGCGACCGCCCGTTTTTTCGTTGTTCGGCTTTGGCTTGAAAGTGATCACCGCCTTACCCTTGCTAGAAGATTCTCTGACTTGTTTTCCTTTGACAATATCGACGATGGTGCCAGTGCGTGGGTTGTTGGGCAGTCCTGTTGGGTCGCGCTTCCTCTTGATACAGGAATTGTCCGCCTTTCCGTAGAAATATTCCAGAGTCTTGGGTTGCTTTCTGTCCATTTTGTTCCAAACTCGAAGTTAAGAAGGACTCCCTTGGCAAGCTGGACGAAGACTGTGCACGATTCTGGATTGTCAACATCAAGAGGGCGGTGTTGAAATGCTCGAGGTAGCTTTTGAAGGTTTCTATCTGGCCCTGATGGAGGTTTGAGAGAGTGAGAGTATTCTTCGGTGTGGGCACGTGCATCCTGAATTGTTTGACCATTTCTGTAGCCAGTTGGTCGAAGGTAGGGATAGATTGTGCCAGGAGCCGGGTGAACCACAGTAAAGTTATGCCTTCCAAGAAAACCGAAAAGCATTTGCACATGATGACATCAATGGACCGACTGGAGTTCATGTGCAACTCATTGCAGTTAAGGAAACCGTAGGAGTTACCCCATAGAGTGCAAGTTATGGCATGTTAAAGCGCCGGGGCCACTCGTCTTTGTGCACGGCCCTAATGAAGGGGTTACTCCTCATGTTGGTTTCTCATACGTCGTTGACCTTCCCTCACATATCTCTCATGATCCTTCGAATTATGTTGGGGAGATACGCAAATTGAACCTCTGCCCGTGGAATCCGGCGGTCGTGGTTCACCTCAGGGGTCCTAGGTCGTGGACGTCTTCTGAGATGGACATCGAGATCATCCTCAACCAGGTCGTTGGCATTGTTCGCCTGATTCTGGTATGGTTAATGAGGCTGAGCTGATTGATTCTAATTAAGCAGAATTTCGGCCTGTTGAGTTTCTGGAAGCGCAGTCCCCAAGTTTAGAGCAGCGACAGTTGGGTTCTGTCGAGGAGGTTGGTTATTGGAAACTGGTCCATCATTAATAACCAACCGGGAACGGTTGTGTTGACGCGTTCCCTCGTTGAAAGTTACAATGGTCCCATTACTGTTTCCGTTGCCATTATCGTTACCATTGACATTAGTGTTGTTGAGGGCATTGGTGTTGAGAGTCATCCTCCTTCTGGCTTCGGTCCCAAGTACCGATGGAAGAACTTTTCGAAGCATTGGGTTGCGACCAAGCATTGTTTTGAGCAAGTTGGAGTTGAGCAACAAGACGTTGACATTCCTAAAGGCGATGCATTAGCTCAATGTTCGTCTTCAGCGTGTCGTTGAGCTCTCAAGATTTGTCCTCTAATTTCTTGTTTAGCGTGTAAAACTACGCTTGAGTTGTAGGAGCATCGGGGCCCATAAGAGGGACGATATCCATGTCGGTCGTGTTACCTGTTGCGTAGGGTTGTTGAGAAGCAGAAATGTCCACCACTGCAGAAGGTCCGACCATTGGGTTCTTTACTCGTTTAACCATCGTAAGTGAACTTGAACGGTAGGTTGAGAAGAAACCTAAATAGCGCGCTGAAGTCGAGATGGAAGTGTAAGAAAAAGTGAGTTTAAGTTATCAGTGAAAGAACCAAAGTGATGACGGCTAAAAATGTCGTCACACCTAAAGGTTCTCTTAACTCAAGAATTAACGTTTCACGTATGGAAAATTAAAGTGTATAAAGCAATAAATGACACAGAGGTTTATGGTGTTTGACTATCCTTTTTATTGATATACCTATAATCCTCTTGATTTCAACCACGCATTTTGGGTTGAATAATAACATTTTCTCTTTCTTAATGACAAAAGAGAGAAAATATTGTTATTTAATTCTGAACATGTGATTGATATCAAGAGGGATTAGAGGTATAACAAATCCTTCAAGGGCCAAGCCAACACTATTTGTTGCCCTAGACAAAACTAAAGATAAAAATGAGAAAATTAAGATGATGGAGAAAACCTACATTTGCAAGGCATCAAACCAGACTGATCCAATTTACCTTAAGTACTTTAACCACTTTTCCACAAGCAAGTTCATAAAAGTTAATGCCTTACCATATTTTTATATGAATAAAAGCATATTGGATATTTTGTTACCACCTCCGATCATGCTTCCCTAGGCGATGGTCTTGCTTGCCTACCCTTTAGAACGAGCTGAACCCTTCCTAATACTAGGGGTGACCCAGTGGGCAGGTCAACAATCCCACGGGATGGGGCAACCCACTAGGAAAGGGCAATAAAAAATTGAAAAGGATAAAAGCTCAACTAAAAATTTATGCAGCAGCCCTTTTTATCCAAATAAGAAAGGAAACAAAAAACCAAACATGTATTTCTCTTTTCTCTCCATCATTAAAGAAAAACTCATTTCAATTGTATTCGTGATTCATTGCATATGCAGTCGTTCTATAAACCATTTGCTCCTCTAGTCTCGTCCACCGAAGCTAGCTTCACACTTCATCAATAATATAGCGCCTACGCCTCTCTCTTCCTTTTTGTCCTTCTCCAAAATGATATTCAAGATTAAGCTTTGCACTTTTAAATTTGCATATGATACAAATTGGTAAAATTGGGATCTCCTTATTTGGATTAATGGAATTTGTTTTGATTTGCACCTAGATAACAGTGAAATTTAGAATTTTTTTGAAGCAAAAGGTAGTGAATCTAATGATTCACGCCTAGAGATACCATATATATAGAGTTCGGTACAGTACAAGAAACATAGTATATGTACATCATTTACAAACCAGTAACAAAAAGACAATCATCATATCCTGACGCAGCAGGTACTTAATAAACTTAAACATAAGAAGCATCATACATAAACTACATAAACAACAACATGAAGCTAGCGCCTGCATTTGCAACAGTGAAATTTAGAATTAATGGTAATATAATTATTTTAATTAATTAATTAGTAAATATCAAATTTTGAAGTGGTTCAAGTTTTTTATTATATAAATCGTAATAATGTTTGAATGGTTTGTTGTTTAATTTGGGACATGGTATATGCTTACGGTCTAATTAGTGAATGGTATTTTAGATTACTGACTAAATTTTAGATGCTACTCTAATTCAATTGTGAAAAATGTTGGTTATTTTTGACAAGATGATTATACTAGTAAAATAATTTGTTGCTAGTTAATTATTTTAATATACATTATTAAATTTCATGTCGAAAAATGAATAATGCAAAAATTCGAGTGGGGTTAGAAAATAAAATTCTGGAGCTTATAATAGAAGAGTAAAGCAACACCAAGATACGATATCTATGTCATGGGTGGGTTAACTTTAAGGTTACTTAATACAAGAGCATAACAATTATTTGGCTCAAGTCAAGTGGTTAAAAATGATTTTTTTGGAAGGTTGTAACATTTTGTACAGTAACTAGTATTTGTTATTTTTTGAATCAACTATTCTCATGATTTTGTATAAGACTTTTTTTTATATTTAAGATTATGTTACTATGCAAAACAAAAATAGTACAATTATTTGTGTTGGAGGGCAACCAAAGTTCAATGTGGCTCGGGCAGTAAATTGATAGGCCACCACTGCCTCGTACACACACATAAGCAACACTCTATGATACCCCTATTTTGCAACATTGCGTTTAAAACTCATATTGTATTGTGAGCTACACAATTTAAATCAAACAAAAATTTATAGATGTTAAATCTACATATAGATGATCATTTATGTAAAATTTAGGATCATTTCAACATTTGTATCATAATATGTTTGATGTTTAAATTTAACGGTTCAGATAAATGATTGAGTGGTGGATAGTTAAGCTAAGGTTTTGAAAAAATCTACAAGTATAAAAATGAATCCAAATTGTACATAGATGATTTTCTATGTGAGGATTGGGCATCTACAAAATTTAGCTAGATTTGAAATTGTGTAGTTCATGATGCGGTAGGTGCTAAAGGGAGTTTTGCAAGACATAGGATCATAGAGCATTCCTCTATATACATATGTAAATATGTGCATGTGTAATGCATGAGTGACTATTTTATAATTTAAGCTTGCTAATAAGTAAATATTATTTAATTTGGTAATGAATTATCCTAATAAAAAATTAATTAATGGCATTTTAAATCAAATTAAATTTGTTAAAATATAATCATATATAGTATAACTTAAAAAAACAAATTTAAACTAGTAGCACTGAATACGATTTAATATGACTAAAAAATTCATTACAAAATTATATAATATTCAATGCATATTAAATTAAGAAAAAAATGGAATTTTCCATTTTTATCTCCTTATCAGATGCAGCTAATAGAACGGGTTAATAACCTTTATGAACACAAAGCTCGATGACCTTTATGAGCACAATCCTCCACTTAATATGAATCGCCTTTGATGGTGTTGCCTCCTCCTTGAATTCATCTATAATGTTGAAAACAATGTTGTGGGTTTGATGTCGTTTGCAGAATTTTAGGAATGATGTGCTACTCGATGAGGTGGGATTGATTGTTCTTGGTTTGAAAGAGATGACTATTGTTATTGCATTTGCTATCGTGTTGAGGTTATGATTTCTATTGTTGAGTAGAGTCTGCATCTTTGATTTTTCATAAATTAGATATGGTAATATGTAAGAGACTATTTTGTATTGAATTTGATAGATTCAAGTGTGAGAACAAATTTTTACATACTTGATAAATTGCATATCAAGTAGAGAGAAGCCTGTAAAAACACCATCTCTGATTAACAACAATAAATATATTTTCCAAATGTTTGAAAGAAAAAAAAAACCTTTGGTAAATTTTAAGGTTTAAGGTGTTATTGGGTGATATAATAAGGAATTTTAAGTTGAAATTACTATTGGTTCATAAAAATAAAATTTCAAATTTTTTGTTTGATTTATATAAAATTTGGTTTTATTATTAGATTTTTTTACTAAATAAAAATCATCTTAAGTGAAGTTTACAGTTCAAATCGACAATAAACCACACATTTCCAACTCAAACCATTCCAAAATTACAAATTGTTAATAAGGCTTAATATAATAAGAAAAATTGAACGAAAATGAACTAAGCAATACACAGAATCTCACAGCATAAGAATAAAATATAATAAATAAAAAATGATAAATACATAAATAGGTCATGAAGCTGTTGAGTAATATATACTTGATTTCGGTTTATAATCTAGTTATAACAATACATGAAGCAATAATACAAATCAATTTGACTTTAAGGTGATAGTGTGGTTAGATAATCGTTGATTTCTCTCAGACCATGGGTACCAACTAGTGATAGTATAAGCGGTGTTATATGCCTATTTCCATGACAAAAATCTTAAAACATTCCAGTAGAAGTCACGGTTTGACTAGTAATGTCAAAATGCTCAAAATATTTGAAAGGAAAAGGTTGGTGAGATAACAGTCATAATATAACTCTTTAACTATTTCGTACTCCATAGTACGAAAAGCGCATTTCTTATCCATGAATATTTTTTTTCCCTTTTATTAAATAGTCATACTAAATTATTTGTGCATCATAAGCACATGTTAAATCTGGCTTTAGGTCAAGCATTTGCCTTCCAAAAATATTTTTGTAGATTAGTTTTAGTGCCTAAAAATCTGTAAATTTGTAAAATATATAATGTAATAATTTAAATATTTAACTATTTAATAAAATATATAATACATCAATGAATTACATGTCTATTATATATTTATTTATCATTGGTTTATTAAATATTTTGTAAATATGTATCATAAGCACATGTTAAATTTGGCCTTAGGTCGAGCATTTACCTCCTAGAAATATTTTGTAGATTAGTTTTGGTGCCTAAAAAAATATATAAATTTGCAAAATATATAATGTAATAATTTAAATATTTAACTATTTAATAAAATATATAATAAATTAATGAACTACATGTCTATTATATATTTAATTAATTTATGGATCAGTATAATAAGTCAAATACGATAAATAGTATATATACACACGAACAAACAAACACACACACACACATACACATAAATATGATCAAGCTCATATACATTATTTTGATAGCCAAACTGTTAAAGTTGGTTTAAAATAAAAAGAACCAACATATATTGGGTATGAATGTTAAATGGGTTTAATTAATCACGTGAACTAAGATCCCGCCTATAATGGGTCATGTAAAGTGAGCTAAGAACCAACATATATTGGGTATGAATTAGTTAAATATTAGTCGTTAGCTATTTGACGGTTCTAAAGTGAGATTTTTTGTAAATGATCGAATTATGACTCAAGACCATTTCCATTGAATTCACATAGTTCGTTAGGTAGATAAAAAGTATATGGATCGTTATATTTCGAATTTTAATGCTCAAAAAGAAAAATAGTCTCGAAATATGCACCAAAATTGTCGTTTCGGGAATAGTACCGGATTTTGACAAAATTTATAGTTTTGGAATCGTCACAGAAAGTTGTTTTACGCTGTCAAGTTTCGCATTAAACGGTAAACCATTTAGTCATGCGCTCTTTAAACGTGTGTGTTTTGAACTCGTAATTTTTGATAAATGGGCCTAATTGGATTATAACCCTCTAATCACTCATTAACCCTAATCCTCTCATTTGAAAACTACCGTAGTCGCCATCTTCTTCACAAAATAATGTCTCTTCCTTCCTTCATCTTCAAAAATTAATTCCCGTTGATTTACTCCATCTAAAATCACGAAACCACTTACTAAATTCCTAAAATTCATTTCTCTTCGAGCCTATGTTATTATTGAAAGGTACGACAATTGTTCATGCTATAGTCGTGTATGATATGAGGGCTAGGGCTCAAGATTCCCAAACCTACGAGCGACGATTCACAAATCCAGGATTAGAATATAGTTTAGCATGGAAAATAACACCCATTAGCAAAGTTTGGCATGATCTGGAGGCTTTGAGCAAAGCGCGTTAATGGGAAGGGGTTCTGTGCATTTGCAGGTCACAATAGAGGGGGTGGGTGCGAGTTGTACGAGGTGGTGATGGTCTCGAAGAGCGCACGTAGAGAGGATTAATAGATCTAACAGTTCGTGATTTCATTAAGGAATGAGGAAGATAAGTGGAGAGAGCTAGTGGAAACAAGTGGGTTTATTTCCTACGGGTATCGGCCTTGAGGGATTAAGCATTTGGGGAAGAAAAAAATTAAGGTAATTTAGTAGTTAACTTAAGTGTTAATGACATTTTGTTATTTAAATAATTGTCAAACTTGTATTCGCTATAACTTTTGCATACAACATCAGATTTAGATGCAGTTTCTTGCATTGGACTCGTAATGGCGAGCTCTACGTTGTGATACTAGTTTAGGCTGATTTGGTTAAGGTGAGTGAAATTGTCGCTCACTAAATTGTATATATCTGTACGATGAAAATTTGACACTTTGAAATGATCTATAACTTGAAATTATAATTTTTAAGATAGATGGACCTAGTAATTAGTAAATAAGTAGATTAAAGTGTAATTTGGTTAGTTTAGACCTAAATAACACATTTTTACCCATTTACACGATATTGTGCACAATTTTGACATTATTACCGGAACTGAACTATTTTGACACCAAATTCACACCAATTATTTTAGATAGGTTCTATTTATGTTCTTAATGCTATTATAGATGTTTGCTAGCTATTTGTAGTTAATTTTAGGATTATTGGTTGCATGGTTGTTGTTTACATAGTTTAGTTGTAAACGCCGTTTATTGGCGGAATTGGATTAATAAATCTTGTCCACTAGAGGTTAGTTTTATCAATCGAACGCACAAGTTGATGTATACTAATTGGACGCACAAGACTCGAATGGGCGAGATAGATTCACGAAGAAGTATCGGAACATGTAGACTAATTTGTTAATGGATGTACATCAGAGTATGGTGATTGATCAAAGTATGATTCAGTATTGTCCAAACGGATGTCGAACGTCTTTATTGGATGTGTATTTAACCAATTTTGGTTAAATACACAATCTAAGTGGTGACTAACGGCTACTATGAAGTGATCAATATTGACTATTATTGTTGATTGGCCATTTTGGCCAATTTGGCATTGATGACAATGTCGTTTTGTGGAGCACAATATGAGGATTCATTCGATGGTGATTTCAAGACGATGGCTCTTCGTTAGGGGGTGCGAGACCAAATGGATGTTTCATGAAAAGATAGAGACAGGTGAGGTAATCCACGTAATTATATGAAGAGATCTCTAAGGTGGCGTTATAGCAGGTTGTGGTTCGTAAATTACTTCCATAGGGTGAAGGTAGTGCACGTGGGAAGTGTATATCCTTCGAATGTGAACTCATGACAGAGTGGTCGAAGTTGGACTGATGTGATGTTGGTCGCGGGATGATATATGATCCTGTAAGATGATAGAATGGCTCAGGTGGGAGTTGATCAAGGATGATAATGGAATCAGTTTGAGAAGTTGCTCGAACTAAAGATATGATCATCAAGAAGGAAGGCTCGACAGATTGAAGTGTTAAGTAATCATTGGTTATCGAAGGTTCTAGCAGATTCAAAGCAGGGGTATCGTAGGGGGTCACATTGAAATCACAATGGATTGAGTACCTTGGGCAGTCATGGTGGACCTAGTTGTCTTGATGGAGATAAACATACGTAGTCACAATGACGTATGGAAGTTTGGCTAAAACTGGGGTTATTTCATTATCTCTTTTGACCGTTGAAAGCAAATTCGATAGTTAATGTATTCAAGGCTTTAGTCAGTGGTAGCTATGTTACTGTTTGTTATGGATGTTATGGTTACTTGTGTGTACTATTCTATTTTTTTATGGGTAGGCTATCACCTTAGGATACTGAGGAGAAGTGGATGATTGGGAATCCTATTCTGACCAGTATCTATTTCGGTTTTTGTTGTTGTTTGAGTAGCATGTATTATGTTATTATATGGGCTAGCTCTGTGGTTGTAGGGATATGTCAAGTATGATTTTTCATATCGTTATACCATATACTATTGCGAGTTTTACCGTTTTTGAGATTCATTTATCGCTCACACCAGACTATTGTCTGACTCAAGATTTTATGTTCCCTCTTGTTATCTTGCGTACTCATCAAACACATCGATGAGTAGGTTTGGTGGCAGGTGTATATTTTACCTAGAGATGCGCAGGTGGATTAGAAGGAGGTGGAGTCTTCTCATATTATACTTGTATTATTGACTATTTCGCTATGCGAAGCTGAGGAGCCGTGATAGTGTTGACTTATTATCCTAAGACAGTTTATTAGTGAGTACATTTATCTTTAGTATACTCTGATTATATAGTTATTACTATCTTGCATGTTTTATACATATGATTTATATTATATTTTATTTGATGCATTGCGACATGTACGACTGTATCCATGTTTAGTCTTGTATTTCTTTCTCTTCTCTTCTATCTTCTTCCTTTCCTCTTCCCTTCTTTCTTTCCATTTCTTTCTCCTAACAACCGTTCTACATCGATCGGGTGCCAATATTTGGTTGTATTAGTACCGGTGGTGTAGGGTAGCTGTTACAGATCATAAAACTGAAGTAATATATTTTAAATAACCTTAGATGTCACATTATATATGGATAAAAATACCTTTTCTCTTCATACAATAAACTATACATAAATGGTAGACTTTATACCTTTGTCATTTAATTATAGACCCCTTAGGTAAAGTTTATGGTCCAAGGTGTTATCAGGCGATGAGATACAGAGGAATTTTAATGTGAAACTATTACTGTTTCATAAAAAATGAAATCTCATTTTTTTTTTGGTTGATTATATAAAAATTGGTTTTATTACTTGATTTTTCACTAAAGAAATATTTTAGTGAAACATCATGCATATTTGTGCATATATGTTGTTTTACGCACAACAGCAGAAACTTGTTTATCATCAAACATGAGAAGGAGGTCGATCATCAAAGTGGTATGACATCAGACGCCATCGGCTACATCATAAATTACTTATTAAATGTGAGATCGATGAATTTTGGGTTGTGTTGAAGACAGGGTGTGATTGATCGAATCTAAAGCCAGTGATGATGGTCAGAGGTCTAACACTACAACAAAATGACCCTATTACAACGGTGGAACACCGTTGTGATAGGTTTTTACAACGGTGGGCAAACCGTCGTGTCTTAAGAAGTTGTAATAGCCTAATATCTTTTACAACTTTTCTGCACTGTTGCAAAACCGTTGTAATATGTATATTTTACAACTTTTTTCCACCGTTGTAATAAACTTTATTACAACATTTATGCACCGTTGTGATTGATATTTGGGTTTTAAAAAAAATAAATTTTGCAAATGCAACAAAAGCTGAATAAACAGAAAACAAATTGATATAAATTCAAAGCAACAGATCCATTCATACAAAAAACATTACAACTTTATATTCAAAATGCAAAAAATGAATCATACATCATCACGTTAATATATCAATTCTTCATTACAAATAATGATTACAAATTAGTACCATCCAAAAACTTTGCTTCAACTATCAGCTTGCTTCATCTTTGCACTTCCTCAACTTCCCCACCAACACAAGACACCACCTGCACAATCACAAAACATGCATATATATAAACATAACCAAAAGCATCAATATTTGTACAACGCAAATGCTATGATTATGTAGTAAATCTCTCACATGCACCCACTCAATCACATGCACTACAAATTGGCTAAGGAAAGACTTACGGTATGGTTAAGCACAAACAATTCAAAAACAGATCTCCAAAAGCCATTATCTTCATCTTGACAGATATTCACTACATTTTAAAATCAACTAAAGCATTACAGGAAATGGAAGGAATGAGTGTATTACATATATTAAATGGTTAGCACCTTCAATCAATTGTTACCCAATACCCATGATTTCGTTTTCGAATTTGTTATTACCCTCGATCAAATACAATTCCGTTGACCTATCAGATAGAACCATTGCTTTATCATTTCCTATCTCAATTAAAAACTAAAAACAATTTTATCATGTCCATTATATAACAATTTTATTGGAGTCTGCCTAAGGTTGTATTCCCTTATTCATAATTGTAGTCACTTTAACAACCCAATAGAATAGTTCCGAAAATGTCAAAACTTATCAACACACTTATATATAAACAGCGAAAACAATTACTTCTCCATCCAACGAGGAAGGCGAGGATCACGAAAAGTTGGTCTGAGCTCCCATCCTTGGATTCCTTCCAAAATCTTTGTCTTTCCAGGAAGCACGGCAAGCAAAAGTGCTGATACCCCGTTTATCAACCTTGCTATATTGTTTAAGGACTCATAAGTGAATGTTTTCACCGACCTGCATAAGAACCCACAAACAAACAACCATTATCACATGAAGCAAAAAAATGTACACAATTTAAGCAAACATTCTGCACAAGCCCCCAAAATCAAACTGGTTTCACCTCTGGAAAAAAGAAAGAGGAGACCACAGCTTCATATTACATCATCAGGAACCTCATTCTCACATTCATTCAGATTACCAGACAGGCGATACAAAAAAAATGAATAAAAAACATATAAAAATTAAGTAGGTGTCGGTTTTCTATCTACGAAGGCAAGACACATCAAATGCTCAAATTTAAACATCACCGTAGTTTATAGCAGTTAAAAAAAATAGTTTATCGATCAACATGAGGTCTAACGATGCTTATCGTATCCAAAGATATAATCAGAACGACATTCAATCATTGAATAAGCAAACTGAAAAGAAAATGAATGAGAATTTTACTCTTTCGTAACGGCGAGGACATTATCCACGAATCGCTGCAGCATAATCGATTCTGCGATCAAAGAAATCAACAAAAAAAGGAGATAAATGCGAGGAAGAATGGGGGGTGAAAATCCGTTTTGGACTTATTAAAGGTCATAGTGCCTAAAAGAGGGAAATACACTAACCTTAAACCCGATTAGCTTCCAGATCTCGATTTCTCTCCGTAGTTCCTCTATTTGGTTTACGATCTCCCCCAGATCTACTGTCGCTCTTCCTTGGAAACCATTTCTCTCACAAATTCGTTCTATTTGATGTGAGACGTTGGTCGATTTGTTGATTTCCCCAATTCGATTTCTAGGGCTTCGGCCATTTTTAAGTTTTTTTTTTAGAACGAGAGAATGAAATGGAAACCGACGACCTGTTTCCTTTTATTTGCTTCATACGGCTAGGGTTTCACCATTGCCAATGTCCATTTTGCCCTTAGATTTAATGTTAACTCTTATAAAACTTAAGCCCCAAATCATAACACTTAAACAAAATTTTCATGTCACATACACAATATACAAACAAATGTGTATGTTAATTCACCATTTTAATCATGCACAATTTCACATATTCATCATGTACATATCACAAATGATTTATTTATTTATTTATTCACCCCAAATATTATGGATTTAATTGAAATCAATATAATCTAGGATCATCAAAGTTGGGTTCTCACATTTCTACTTAGTTATAATCGAGTAAAAACTATTAAAAGCTTATAATGTATATGTCACCTAAATATTAATTAATAAGCAGTTAACATTAACTATTAAACATTAATTACCACTTATTAACTATTAATTATTTAATAATAATTAATAAATATTATTGATTCCTAAGTTTACTATTAATTATTAATTATTATTAAATATTAATATAATTAGTTATTAAATATAGATATTATAAACATGAAGTTTGTAATGGGCATCTATTACAACTAACAAAACAAAAAGTTGTTAAAATACGTTTATTACAACTTTAGGGTATTGACAGTTGTAAAAAACCATTTATTACAACGGTGCTTTTACCACCGTTGTAAAAAACCATTTATTACAACGGTGCTTTTACCACCGTTGTAAAATTAAAGTTGTAATATGGTGTTTTTGTTGTAGTGTAACAACGGTGACGGAGGTTCCTTTAGAGATTGAGTACATGTTGTAACACCCCATATTTCTGTTAACACTAAAGTTGCTAATACAAAAATAAATGTGTAAAGGGGAGATGTATCTAATGTGCATACAAGAATAATAATAAATGTGTAAAGGGGAGATGTATCTAATGTGCATACAAAAATAATAACAAATGTGCAAAAGGGAGATGTATCTAATGCGTACGTATTTATATGGATTGACAAATAATAGTAAATTTACATTAAGAAAGAAATGGTGAACATAATTGGCTTCTCTTTACAACGGACGGCTCTGGTTAACCCTAGCTTCATCGACGGCTCAAATTAACTTGCAACTCTATAAAAAGACCCTAGGTCTCAAACTAAAAATTCACAAAAAATAATAATAATAAGAATTGGAGCCACCATGCTGTCTGCTGAGAACTAGAGGGAGCCTCCACTTGAAAGAGACGAACAACATAGCGAATACAAACTAAAAGATTAAAAAGCAACAACAAATTAGAATCAAAGCAACGTCTTCCTAAAGGAAAGCTTTGCAAATTCAGAATTTCAGAACTCAGAAAACAAGACCGTCTACGATTGTAAGTTTAGCTACATTTTTAGAATGCGAATTAATATGAATATCATGTGTTGCGATGAAATGATAATAGTATGATACTCGTTATGTTATTAATATACGTTTGTGATTTGATTCTATTATCATGTTGAATTGAGAATTATTAAGTATGATGTTTATTATGTTTTATAATATTAATCTATGCCAGTGACTTGATTCTATTATCATGTTAAATTTGGGATTATTGGATTAGATTATTTGTATAAGCATGGACTTGGATTGTAACATCTTATGAGAATTGTGTAGTTTATTATGCAAGTTTATGTAGTGAAGTTATGCGACCAATTGTCAAATCTATATGTTCAGGTTTATGCAAAACATATGCCATGTTCACACTTATCATATGTTGGGATTAATTTGCAAGTATGTTTAAATCTATGTTACTAATTAACACATGTGTATGTTGATTAGCCTATGTTGCTAACTCACATATACGTATGTTGGTTTGCCTATGTCGCAAATTAACATATGTATATGGATTAGTTCATATTGCTAATTCTCATGTATGTCGTTAATATGGCCTATGTTAAAAAAAACACATATATGTTGAGTTAGCCTATAAGTGCAAGTTCATACCTATGACATTATAATTTTATGTTAGTCTTTTTGCAAGTTTGTACCTATGACATTATAATGTTCATGTTAGTTATTTTGCAAGTTCACCCCTAAAATGTTCATGTTAGTTATTTTGCAAGTACACCCTATTATGTTCATATTGATTATGCCATCAATACCAAAGTTATACCCTTGTCATGTTTATGCTAATTTATGTCAATTTGCGTATATTAAATTAGGCTAAGTTTTTAGCCTAATACTTTACACCAAAAATCATGCGAACATAAATTAGGCTGAGATGGTTAGCCTAATATTGGACGGGGTAACGTTGGGTTAAAATGATAATTTTAGGAAAACTTGCCATAAATTGGTCATTAATCACATAAGTGATTTATGGCATAAAAAGGCATTAATTACCTTAATTAATGAGTTTAGTTGGAAATGAATGTGATAGTAATTTGAATTTGAATAATTTACATAATTAAAATGTAAATTAGAAAATACGAACGCGCTTAACCCGAGGTTGGATTGAATTGTGACGTAAACCTGCCCGGACCCGCCCGGCTGTCCAGTTGTCACAACAATAGCTATCCAATGTGAGAGGTTAAGGCATGGGGCCCAATAAAGACCCGAGGTTAAACTGAGTTGTGGCGTAAGACTGCCCGGACCCAATCGGCATACAGGCAGCCACAACAATATCTGTCTAATCTAAGAGGTTGGTGCTCTAATAAGACAATTAGAGCTGAGTTAGGACTGATAGGGTTAAGTCAATTTAATAAATACTTAACCAAATTCAACATGTTAATTGATTTGGATGGGTGGGGGTTAGGTTCATTCAGGAACTTAACCACTTAACATGTTTGACTAGAAAACCTAGTAACGGGGACCCGTTTCAGCAGTAACCCAATTAGGTATCATGGTACCCTGAACTAGGCAGGGTGGGGCACGATTACTGGGATGATTGTAAGCGGTCAAAAGCGATGGCGGTTGGTGCACAGTGTGGGTTCTAACAGAGTGCGGGCATGCACACACTCTGGAGCAGACAAGTCAGGGCACTGGAGCATCAGTAGTTTACCCTATGCATGCTAGAATTGTGTCGGGGCCGCCACCATGGGACTTGATACACCCCATGGTGGGACCAGCATAGGTATCTACCATATATGGCCGTAGGACACATGTGAATATACGAGTAGGAGCCGATCTTTTAAAGAAAGATAAAGGGATCACTTCACCCCAATCACGGGGTGCCTGTTGGTATAAGAATTAGTAGGTGCAGAGATAGAGATTTAAAATAGGGTGCGAAGGGATGTTCGTTTTAGGACACCTTATCTAGTTCTAGGATAGTCTATTATCCTGATATCGTCATGTTCTCACTTTATGCAAGTCATGATCTTTTTATTATTAACATTCTAGGAATATAGCTAGACTTGCCAGACTTATGTCTGACCCATTTTCCTTTCGTCTTCTTTTCTTCCGTTCTCTCCCCCCCCCCAGGTCCACAAGGAAGAAACACCGCAGCTTAGTCAGTTTTTCATCCAGCTTGAAGAGAGAGAATGTATTGCTTGGATTTCTTTCATTTGGACCATGGCTTTGGATATCATTTATGGGGATTATGCAGCTTTATTTATGTTTCATGCTTCTTTAACTTTTAAAATCAAGACAATATTATGGTTGTAATAATTGGAAGTTTGTTTTGAGACAATGTTGGAAATGTTCTGTATGAACACGTATTTATGATAATAAAAGTCTGTTGGTTTTTCCGCTGCTTATTTATATGTGTTTATATCTGTCTTTTGTTTTATCTGTGTCTTTTACTTATAAACCTCCACCAAAATTAAGGCATTCCCTTTGTGAGTGACCTTAACGGAGGTGGGGTGTTTCACTTGGTATCAGAGCATAAGTTTACCAGACCAGATAAAAGTTTTTGAAACTATATTCAAATTAAATTTAAAGAAGCATTTTTCGAGAAAAAGAATTGTTTTATAGTTTTAGAAAGGCATAATCCTCCAAAGCCATGTGAATTATCTATCCTTCGTTTTGAATCTTTCCTTTTTCGTTTCAGCATGTCCGGAGAATTTAACCTTCCAGAAGGTGTGACTGTACCTGGTTGGTTTAGAAGGTACTCGGAAGCTAGGGCCAATGAGGCGGGCCCAGCGAATCTTCCTCCCCCAACTGCAGCAATTCCTCCTCCTCCTCCCCCGGTTGCTGAAATTCCCCCTCCTCCTCCTCCTCCTCCTCCTCCGAGAGGAAATGCTTTTGCCAAGACTTATAGATATTTTAAAGCTATGGGTGGGAAAGACTTTCATGGAACCGAGTCCTTCGTAGCATCAGGAACTGGCTGAAAGAGACCGAAGATCTTTTCGTTATCTTCGAGGTAGAAGACAAGCAGAAGGTAAGACTGGCAGTGTGGTTCCTCAAAGGAGAGGCTTCCTACTGGTGGGAAGTCACCAATGCAGAAAGACCAGTAGAAACGTGGGAAGATTTCAGATTTAGATTTGAGCTGAAGTTCCTTTCAGAAGCTGAGAGAAGTCTTCAAATGGAGAGGTTCCTATCCCTTAAGCAAGGAAGTATGGTCGTCAAAGAGTACGTCAACCAGTTTGATCAGCTGGCTAGGTTCGGACTGGACCTAGTCAACACCCAACACAAGAAGGCTCTTCGCTTTGTCAAGGGAGTGAATGAGCCGCTTCATAGCCTGGCCATGACCCATATACCTATGGGAGCTACATATGAAAGGCTGGTACAGATGGCGTTACTACATGAGGAGGATAAAGGCAAGAAGGAGACAAAGGCGGAAGGGTCTCAGGGAAAGAAGGAAGCTTTACAACCTAAGAAAACAGACTTTAAGAAGGGCGGGAAAAACAACAAAGCTCGCGAAACAAGAAAGTGTAATTTCTGTGGTGTGGTTGGACATGTGGTGAAAGACTGCAGGAAGAAGAAGGCAAAGATGAATGGTGGTTGCTTTCATTGTGGAGAAACATGACACATAGCTAAGGACTGCCCTAAGAGGCGAGGGCAGGTGCAGAAAGCTGCATCCACTTCGGGTGGACAAGTTCATGCACTGGAGGCACCTCCTCTGCAACAGCGAGGTAGAAATACTTCTGTAGAAAGTGTAGTTTATCTTTATGATCACCCAGTTCGCACTTTTTTTGATTCTGGTGCATCACACTCCTTTATTTCATCTGCTTTAGTAGAATCTCTGCACCTAGAAACTAGTATGGTAGAGGATCCCCTGGTTGTCTCCAATCCAATTGGAGGCTCAGCTTATTTGTCAATGATCTGTGTGAATTTGAAAATCTCTATTCTAAGTGTAGAATTTAGATGTAGTACCTTTGTTTTGGGCTTCTCGGGGTGTGGATTGATTTTGGGCATGGACTGGCTATCCAGTAATGGTGTCATCCTTGATTGTGAGAAAAGAGTGGTTAGGCTTTTAACCCAACTCGGTAACACTCTGGAAATTACTTGTAATCCCTCGAATGTGGTTATGCTTAGTTATCTTGAATCGCTTGACGCTTCTGTTGAGAATTTGCAGTCAGTTAAGGTGGTCCGAGAATATTCGAATGTCTTTGATGAGGTGAAGGGCTTACCTCCGAAACGGGAAATAGACTTCCGCATCTATCTTGTTGACAATGCGAAGCCCGTTGCTTTGCCTGTTAGGAATATGGCTCCTAGGGAAAGGAAAGAGCTCAGTAAGCAGACTAAAGAGCTTTTAGAAAAGGGGTTCATTAGGCGGAGCATTTCAGAATGGGGCGCTCCAGTGGTGTTCGCTACAAAGGCAGATGGTTCACTCCGTCTATGTGTTGACTATAGGGAGCTAAACAAGCTGACTAAAAAGAATAGGCACCCTCTCCCCAGAATTGACGATTTGTTTGACCAGCTTGTAGGAGCGTTGGTTTTCTCCCAACTTGATTTGGCGACCGGATTTCATCAGCTAAGGGTAGCTGATGATAGCATCGATAAGACAGCTTTCAGAACCCCAGACGGATTCTTTAAGTGGCTTGTCATGCCTTTTGGCTTGACAAACGCACCCACTTACTTCGTGGACCTAATGAGTAGGGTGTTCAGAGATTTCCTCAATAAATTCGTGGTGGTCTTCGTTGACGATATTTTGATCTTCTCAAAAAATGAGGAAGAACATGCTCAACACCTAAAGGCAATCATGGAGACTCTTAGAACACATCAGTTAAAAGCTAAATTCTCCAAGTGCCACTTTTGGACAGAAGAAGTGAGATTTCTTGGGCATATAGTGTCCAAAGAGGGGTTAGCTGTAGACCCCACAAAAGTAGTAGCGGTGCAAAATTGGAAGACACCAAGTAATGCAACCGAGGTCCGAAGCTTCCTCGGGCTTGCAGGCTTTTATCGGAAGTTCATTAGAGATTTTGCAAAAATCTCAGCTCCTCTTACAAGGCTAACAAAGAAGAATCTAGTTTTCTCTTGGGATTTGAATTGCGAGTTTGCTTTCCAACGCTTAAAAAGGGCTCTTACAACAGCCCCAGTTCTGACCTTGCCGGATGGAAGCAAAATGTTTACAGTATACACGGATGCGACGACCCGAAATCCCGTTCTAACAAAAACAAGGGTTATCTTTGGAATATAACACAGAAACAGATAATAGCAGAACAAAATTAAATAAATACACCAGATAATGAACAATAGAATATACTGGATAAAAGGAATCATCAGAGTTACACAGCATACATGATCTTACTTAGTACAAATACAGTTCAGCTATACATAAATGTCTACAGCGGAAAACAAACAAAATATGTACAATAGGAGCTGAACAGCATAAAAAGAGATAAATGATAGAATCCATCTTCAGCTCCAGCTATCCAGAAAGAACCAGCTAAACCTGAATACAAGGCTGCCCGTGTAGAAAAAGGGGCACCCGAGTTTGAAAGTGAAACAAACTACGAGTCGGTCATGGGACTGGTATGAGAAATCTGCTCAACACATATATAATATGGCAAATCACAGGACCACGCCACTCTCGTGGAACGGGTTTACTCCATTGGATTGCCAGTGCTTTAAAACAAATCTTTCTTTTAAACATCGCTATGCTTTTTATAAAAATGAAGCCGTTATAAGACTCAGTTCCCATCACACAATGCAACGCAAACCGGAGGATAGAGTTTTACCTTATAATGGCCAAAATATGATTGATACGAATAAAACAAAGGCATTTGATATTATTGCTAGTGTTTATATGTTTTGAAACTATTTCAAATCATAACTATCAGTCATAGGCGGCATGGGTACCATATATCATGTCGCCATATCTATATACAATCAAAACCGCACGATGTCGTATTTGGAAATTGGATTTCCGTCATGAACCAAAGCAAAAGATAGTCCTTACCGACTTCGTGACTCTCTAGCCCGAGCCACAGGGTCAGAGCGCATCGACCCTTGGATCGTCAGGGCCGGTCCACCGATGTGGATTAAAATGCCTGAACAGTGCGTTTCCCCGCCCTTTGGGGCGTAAACGAGCCAACGAATGACTCCATCGGACCCGAATCGTCCGACCAAACCGAGGCGCCTCGCAATAGCAACAACCACATAGGTGAAAAGTATATAAATGTCAGGGCTGGTAGGTCACTGACACCACCCTAGCTAGAAAGAAACGCATGCCCTCCCTGAGGTCCTTCTCCCGTTTCTGGTTCATACCGGGGTGTGAGGCTCGCGAATTCACGTTATACACAAAGCTACGCCACACAGGCGGTGCTTTGATCATCACCACAAGACTTTGCTTTTCAACAGAAGTCCTGATCACTGCATCTTAGCATGCCACACAGGCAATTCATGCCATGCGACTGATGTCCATCGATACACAACCTCTGAGCTCGTGCGTTTCAGAGAAGGGCGTTAAGCAAAAGAATAAATTCTCCGCCGCCAAACAGATGTATATTTAACAGAAATCAATCAACACAGAATAAACTCCAATGTCAGACACACAGTCCATTTACAAGTCCGTTCTGGGTCTGAACGAAACCGGAGGCACTAAATACCTCGCAAACCCATCGATCACCACGTACGTCTGAACGATCACCACTCATTATCCATATTTCGGGATGCCTCCCAATCAGGACCTCGGTTACCGTCCAAACGAGGTGAAGATCTCCGGTCTTCGACCACCGTCTTCATCTTCGACTTTCAATCGTCGGTCAATTATTTGAAATGAGAATTAACTCGGCCTTCTCAAATAATTCACGTACATTTAGAATTTCAAATCAATTTAATTTAATGGTTAAATCATTCAACAACAGCAATTTTGTTCTTTAATGTAATTTTCACACCAAACACATTCAACCATCAAATACTACATAAATCGAGCTAATTCAGTTTATTTCTATTCCATATCGTTTATGATATTTTATAACGATTTATCGCTATTTTTATTTATTTTAAAATAGCCAATTTATTCAAAACGACGCTTCGGGCCATAACGCGGCCGTGGCGCTGTTTTTCTTCAGATTTGATTTACACATATATGAAAATCTAATCGTTGGATCTTCATAAAATTTACATCATTAGAAAGGTCTTTTCAAAACGAATCCAACGGTTCCAGTTTCGGGAAAATCCGACGGTCGGATCTCCCGGTGCAATCATTTGAAGTTTCGATTTCAAAATACGAACTGCAGCGTCGTTATTCGATTAAATATAATTATATTTTTATATATATATATATATATATATAATCGTTCCTGGCGCTGTTTTTCTTCAGATTTGAATTAAACATTCCAGACAATCCAACCGTTGGATTTTCATAAAATTGGTGCCGTTGGGAAGATATTTCCAAGGCGAACCCGACGGTTGAGGTTTCGGGAAAATCCAATGGTCGGATTTCCCGTACTAGTTGTTTGAAAACACGGTTTCAAAACACGAACTGCACGGCCACGTTTCGTTTTAATTTTATTTATATTTATATATTTATATAAATATAGTTCATTCAACAATTTCAATATCGTTTTCACTTCAAATATTTCACTAACGCCTTAAAATTTTGGAAAATTTCGCCATAACCTCCCCTGCACCGGGAGCATCGGGAAATCTCAAATAGCTTCCCCGGTCCTTCTAATCTCAAAAAGAAAAAGAAAAAGAAAAAGCCAAGCGGCTAGCCAACAGGCTCATAAAATCATCACCCAAACAAAACAGTAAATGTGTACCTATTTGTCGGGCACAAAATTTTATTCCTCTTCTCTAGCCCCTTTGCTATAACCTGTTCAATGAATATGCATGTACATATATATAGTTCTTATCATTTATCATTTTCTATTCAACTTCATATTTGATTTCTATTTGGTTTAAAAACACCATTCATTCTAATGTTACATACATAGGTACAAATCATATCATTAGCTAATTAATGAATATTTCAACTCATATTTTTTTTTTGAACAAGTGGCTATTTTTAACACTTCACATTTCAACGATTCACGCATATAATAAAAATGTGATTTTTATTGTAAAACAACTCATTTCAAAACACTATTATTTTATATATTTCATATTGGTGATAAAAATAGGATTTTTCTTATAAAACAATTTCTTTCAAAACGAGATTATTTTACACAGTTCATATAGTCGATAAAAGGTGATTTTTATTATCAAACAGTTTATTTCAAAATATGAATATCATTCGACACATGAATTTCTAATCAACGAATGAATATCAATTCAACACATGAAGGTTTTCTATTCAATGAATAAATATAGTTTAAGCAGATGAAAATAATTCAAACACACAAATATTATTCAAAATTTCGGCAGCATAACGGCAGGGTAGTTAAAACCGGGACCGTCCCTAGTACGGCTCCTCGCTCTACCTTAAAACCTCGCGGTTTTTGACAATGGGGATCATGCATCTAGGTCGCACGCAGGCGGCATGTATATATTTATTTCATTTCCACAAACTAATCCTATGTGGTTTCAACCAAATATTTCTCAACCACAAACGGGTATTTTTCAACCTCAATCAATCAATATCAACCACAAACAATCCCAAACAATCATTCGCTATCAATCAATTTTCACACCAATCACAATCAATAAATATCGTCCATGGTTTGTGGACGTGGGGCGTGTATATATATATATATATATATATATATATATATATATATATAGCAATTCACTTTTATTTCAACTCATATATAATTTTTTACAATGCATATATAACTTATACATCGAACATACAACTTATACAATGCTTATACATGAGGTGTACAACGTTTATATAACTCATACATCGACTATATAATTTATACATTGTCGTGTCCCATATTGTTTTTAAATCAGAAATCTCACCTTGGGTTCCACTCCACCAAAAATAGCAGAAGGCTCAGAAAAATATGCGGTCTCTTCTAGAATGCAGAAGACGTCGACACGGTCCCGGTATCTCCTGTTTCATCGAATTTCGTCAACGTATCAAAAAGATATGATTTTTACAAGGTTTGCAATGCTTTTAAGCGCGATAAACAGTAAATTAAAAATAGGCCGTTACCTCCTTTACTTCGTTCGAAACTAGGTTTTCGATCCCAGCCAAAACCGCAGCACAATAGGAAGATCAGGCAGCACCACCGGGAAGAGGGAGGAGAGGCGCGCAGAACGAGGGTAGGGTGGCCGGATTCGATCACCTCTGGCGAGCGTGGTGGCAGCGGGAAGGTGAGCACTTCGAGGGTTCGATTCGCGACGGCAGGGAGGAGAGGAGGGTCGAGGGTGGGTTTGATTTGAAGGGGAGGAGGAGGCCGTTCGATTTAGGGTGGTGGCGCTGGCGAACTTCGCCTGAGGCGATCGGAAAAAGGTCGGGAGCGGGGGAGCACGAGAGTCGTCAGAGCAAAAGGGTTTACGGTTTTTTTTTTATATTTTTAAATTAATGAAATAAAAAATCCTATTGGCCGATGCTATATTAAATTCAAAAATTGGGGTTTTCTTGGACGAACTCGAAATCCAACCCAACGACTGTCGTCCCTAGCGTTTTACCCTCATTCCGAACACAATGGGATATGTTTCGCAGGCCCATTCGACTGTTTCAGTCAGTTTCCATTCAAATTAAAATATAAAACATTCAATATTCAATTTGAACGTGCATTTCAATTTGCCAGGGCCACAAACTGATTCGAAAAATTCCAGAAAAATAAATCTAGCTATGTTTTGATGATACGGTCCCAACAAAACTAGTTTCGTCGAATTCTGAGACCGTTTGCAAAAAGGCCCATTTTTGGTCGATCCAATTTAACAGTAATTGACCAAAACACATTTTCTTTTGCCACGCTCACATATTAGCTTCAAAAATTATGAAATTTGAAATCTAGCAATAACTTTACATCCCGGATCCAACAAAAGTGGTTTCGTCGAATTCCGAGGTCATATGCAAAATGGCCATTTTCACGGGCTATATAAATTCCATAGTGACCGTTCTGAAAATTCATTCGGCCATAACTTTTGCTTTCCGCTATGAAAATTCGATTTTTCAGATTCGTTAGAAAGGTATTCACTAACAGATTTAAATATTTTTGGTTTCTCTAAAATCCGTTTTGTTTTGCACCCGGTACAGTCCGACAAAGTTTGAATTCAATTTTTGAAACTGCAACGCCTTTTCAGGCCTTGTTTATAATTATAATTAATTATATTCGTTTTCAATTGTCGATTCAAACTCAGTTTTCATCGCCATTATTTAAAATATTTATTTTAAATATTTAAAATCCATTATTTTAGCCAATTTAAAAAATTTAAATTGGTTCAAATTTTCTGTGTCGTTACAATCTCCCCCACTTAAAACTTTTCGTCCCCGAAAAGGAACAAAGTCGAAAGTGGTTTGACAAATCTACAATCACACAACACAACCAACAATCAAATTGTTTTAACCTTTCAAAAAAAATACTGATTAACCTCCATACTCTTTTCAAAATCATTCAGCCTATAGAATTTAAAAGTGCACAACCATGAAAAGAAAATAACAACAGAGTAGAGAATTAAATGGTAATGCAAAGTAGGGTAAATGTACCTTTCACCGGAGTCAATCAGAGATATCTACTCGGCATCTAGGATAAGCTTTCTGAATGCTCTCCTCAGTTTCCCAAGTACAATCTCGCGGATCTCCACTCCATTGCACTTTGACTAAGCGAACCTTCTTGTTCCTCAGCTCTTTGGTTTCTTTGCCTATTATCTTTAGCGGCTCTCTTCTCACAGCTAATTCTGGGGTTATTTTAATGTCATGTTGAGCTGCTTCTTCCACGATCAAGTCTGGATCATGAATGTGCTTTCGAAGTTGAGATATGTGAAATACATTATGAACTCCAGGCAACCAATCTGGCAATTTGACCCTATAAGTGAGAGTCCCTATCCGTTCCAGAATAGGAAATGGACCAATGAATTTAGGCGCCAACTTTCCAGTTTTTCAGAACCGGATAACTCCTCTCATCGGCGATACTTTCAGATATACATAGTCGCCAACTTCAAAGGATATATCTCTTCTTCTTCTATCGGCATAGCTCTTTTGTCGGCTTTGAGCGGCGAGTAATCGCTTCTTAATAAAATCGACTTTGTCGGCAGCTTCTCGAATCATATCAGGCCCTAACACAAGTCTATTTCCAGGCTCGACCCAACAAGAAGGAGATCGGCACGGTCTACCATATAATGCTTCGAATGGCGACATTGTCAGACTCGCCTGGTAGCTGTTATTATAAGAGAATTCAGCCAAATGAAGATGGTCTTCCCATGATCCACCGAAATCTAGAACACAAGCCCGCAATAGATCTTCTAAAATGCGATTCACCCTCTCAGTCTGACCGTCTGTCTGAGGATGATAAGCGGTGCTCAAGTTTAACTTCGTTCCCAGCTCGACTTGAAATGCTTCCCAGAATTTGCTAGTGAATATTGTATCTCTATCACTGACTATACTGAGCGGCACTCCATGCAGCCTAACTATTTCCCTGAAGTATATCTGCGCCAGACTCTGAGCAGTTCTGTTTGATCTGACAGGTATGAAATGGGCGGTCTTCGTGAAGCGATCTACGATCACCCAAATACTGTCATTTCCTTTTCTGGTCCTGGGCAGACCATCGATGAAGTCCATTGAAATATGTTCCCACTTCCAACCCGGAACTTCCAGCGGTTGTAATAATCCAGCTAATTTCTGTTGGTCACTTTTGACTAGCTGGCAAGTAGGGCATCGGCTAACATATAATGAAATGTCCCTTTTCATCGATTTCCACCAGAAAGTGCGTTTAATGTCATTGTACATTTTGCTTACTCCCAGATGGATACTAAGTTTCGACTTGTGGCATTCGTCCAGAACATCTTTTCGAAGCTCAGGAATGTTAGGGACACAGATTCGACCTTTGAGCCTTAGAATTCCTTCGTTATCAACTTGAAAACTCGAGGGTTCGCCTTGTTGAATTATCCCTCTGATCTTCTGAATGAAGTGATCATCCTATTGAAGAGAAGACATTTTATTATCAGCGAAGTCGTGATAATAAAACTGGCGATCATTTCATTCTTTCGGCTTAATGCATCGACCACGACATTGGCTTTTCCTGGAGTGTATAGAATCTCAAAATCATATGCAGCAAGAAACTCCAGCCAACGTTGCTGTCTCAGATTCAAGTCTTTCTGAGTGAACAGATACTTTAACGACTGGTGATCTGTAAACAGTTCAAATCTCTCACCCAGAAGATAGTGTCTCCAGATTTTCAAAGCGAACACAATAGCCAATAACTCAAGATCATGAGTTACGTAGTTCTTTTCGTGCGGCTTAAGTTGACGGCTAGCATAAGCAATCACTTGGCCCCTTTGCATTAACACTGCGCCAAGGCCTTCTCTAGAAGCATCAGTCCAGACTTTTAAATCCTGGTTGCCATCGATGATGGTTAACACGGGAGCAGTTGTTAATCTCAACTTTAGCTCTTCGAAAGCCTCCTCACTTTCTGGAGTCCATTTGAATTTAGAGTGCTTTTTTGTAAGCTTCGTTAAGTGACCAGATATCTTCGAAAAGTTTTTAACGAACTTCCGGTAATAGCTAGCCAATCCGAGAAAACTGCGGACTTCAGTGGGGGTACTGGGCTGTTTCCAATTCTGAATAGCTGTGATTTTGCTTGGATCCACAGCGATTCCTTCTTTCGATACGACGTGGCCCAGAAATTTTACTTCATCTTGCCAGAAGATACACTTGGAAAATTTGGCTTTTAGTACATTCCGTCTGAGAATTTCTAACACTTGTTCCAGATGCTTTTCATGTTCGGCCTTTGATTTAGAGAAGATTAGAATATCGTCAATGAAAACCAGAACAAATTTATTCAAAACTCCCCTGAACACCCTGTTCATTAGATCGACGAAATAAGCTAGAGCGTTACATAAACCGAACGGCATTACTAACCACTCGTAGAATAAGTCGGGACCTCTGAATGCTGTCTTTGGAACACACTCTTCGGCTATTCGAAGTTGATGGAAGCCTGTAGCTAGGTCCATTCGTGAAAATACTTGTGCGCCATTTAATCGATCCAACAAATCATCAATCCGCGGCAATGGATATTTGTTCTTTATTGTTTGTTTGTTCAGATCACGATAATCCACACATAAACGTAGAGTACCGTCCGATTTTGGGACAAAAACCACTGCTGCTCCCCAATCAGAGAAACTGGGCCTGATCAGACCTTTCCATACTAGCTGCCGTGTTTGACTGTCAAGTTCTTCTTTCTCTTTCAAGGACATTCTTCGAATAGCGTGAACTACCGGCCTTGCATTGGAATCAAAGCAATCTTGAAATCTATTTCTCTCTGCGGAGGAAAACGAACAACTTCCTCGAACACATCTGCATAGTTCTTAACGACAGGAATATCTTTCACTAAGTCGGGAATATTCTCTGTGATTTCAGGGACATTTTCCATTTGGGCTGGAGAAACATTCAAAGCTGCCCAGAAGTCCTTCCTATTAGCATTCTGACCTTCACAGGGAATGGTTATATAATCACCTGATTTAATCTTCGCCTTTACGACTCTGTCGGCGCATTTAACTTCAGCTTCATATTTGGTCAACCAGTCTAACCCCAAGATAAGGTCAAACTCTTTAAAATTCATGACGGCTGCGATGGTAGGAAACCAATATCGAGAAAAGGAAACCGACACTCCACAAATCCAACTGAGATTAATGGAACCCCCAACCGGATTCTGGACAGTCATTGGTTCCTTGAGCTTTTTCAAATTCAAATCCAGTTTCTTAGCTGCATCTTTGGCAATGAAACTTCGTGACGCGCCTGTGTCAAACAGTACTTTGACTGGAATGTTTTTGACAGCAAGCGTTCCTTCTAAAACATCGACCCTTTCTTGACTAGCTGAGGGCTCAGAAGTTTCTGCTACTTCATTTACTTGAACCATTTCAGGCTTGTTTAACTGCGGGCAATCCTTTGCAAGATGACCAGCCTCGTGGCACTGTTTGCACTCTCTATTCTCTTGGAACTCCCCGTCAGTTCTGAACCTTTTCTTATTTTGCTTTCGATTTGCTCTATATCCCTCTTTTCTTTGTTTCTTTAAAGATATGCAACTTATCGACAAATGTCCTTTCTTATTGCAGTTAGAGCAAATAGTTGTTGTTACCGGTTCTTCCCCAGACTTAGCCCTTTTTCTCTTAGCACTGGGCTTCTCATTGACCTCAGACCTCGTACTGGCTTCAGCAATATCAGTTTCCGACTCTGTTTTGTCACTAGAACAGACTTCTTCTTCGTCGCGTAACATTCCTTTCATATTGAGATCTTCATACTGATAAGCCATGTATATCATTTCAGAAAAAGGAAGCTTCACATTCCTCATTACACTATTCTGATGTCTCCTTTGCAGGCCATGAATAAATCTCAGATTCTTCCTCTTTGGATCTTGAATCAGATGAGGGGCAAAGTGAGCAAGTTCGTTGAATTTCTTATGATATTCTGGGATGGTCATATCGCCTTGTATCAAATAAGAAAATTCATCACATAGTCGCTCGGTCGCTTCTGGAGGGGTAAATCTTTCTAAGAAAATCACTTTGAATCTGTCCCAGGTGATATCACCTTCCGGATTATCTTTAATAACTGAATCCCACCAAAACAAAGCTTCTTCTTTGAGCGCCCAAGACGCCAGTAATCTTTTCTGATCGTCTCTCAGCTTTAAGCCCTCAAAGATTTTCTCTGCAGAACGAATCCAAGCTTGTGTTTCCATAATGGACTCCTTGCCTAAGAATGGCGATCCACCAAGATTTCGAAATCTCTTGAATAGAACTTCTATATCCGATTCTGGCGGCGGGAGCACAACTAGTTCATTAGCTGGTCGAGCCAAACGATTATTTCTTCTGTTCCTGTCACTCATTTTCTAGTACGTCTGCAATTAGCAGACAAAGTGTCAGGTCAACAGAAAAGATATTTCAAAATATAGAGACAAATACTTGAATGTAAATGTGGCTATCGAGGTGCAATTTCATTCTGCTTTACTTATACTAGGATATTGCTGATCCTATCAGTATAGTGTTACCCGTCCTAGAACACTACTGGTTCTATTTCTGACGAGTTCATTCAAGTGTCATATTCCAGAACTAAGCTTAACCACAGCTCTGATACCACGTTGTGACGACCCGAAATCCCGTTCTAACGGAAACAAGGGTTATCTTTGGAATATAACACAGAAACAGATAATAGCAGAACAAAATTAAATAAATACACCAGATAATGAACAATAGAATATACTGGATAAAAGGAATCATCAGAGTTACACAGCATACATGATCTTACTTAGTACAAATACAGTTCAGCTATACATAAATGTCTACAGCGGAAAACAAACAAAATATGTACAATAGGAGCTGAACAGCATAAAAAGAGATAAATGATAGAATCCATCTTCAGCTCCAGCTATCCAGAAAGAACCAGCTAAACCTGAATACAAGGCTGCCCGTGTAGAAAAAGGGGCACCCGAGTTTGAAAGTGAAACAAACTACGAGTCGGTCATGGGACTGGTATGAGAAATCTGCTCAACACATATATAATATGGCAAATCACAGGACCACGCCACTCTCGTGGAACGGGTTTACTCCATTGGATTGCCAGTGCTTTAAAACAAATCTTTCTTTTAAACATCGCTATGCTTTTTATAAAAATGAAGCCGTTATAAGACTCAGTTCCCATCACACAATGCAACGCAAACCGGAGGATAGAGTTTTACCTTATAATGGCCAAAATATGATTGATACGAATAAAACAAAGGCATTTGATATTATTGCTAGTGTTTATATGTTTTGAAACTATTTCAAATCATAACTATCAGTCATAGGCGGCATGGGTACCATATATCATGTCGCCATATCTATATACAATCAAAACCGCACGATGTCGTATTTGGAAATTGGATTTCCGTCATGAACCAAGGCAAAAGATAGTCCTTACCGACTTCGTGACTCTCTAGCCCGAGCCACAGGGTCAGAGCGCATCGACCCTTGGATCGTCAGGGCCGGTCCACCGATGTGGATTAAAATGCCTGAACAGTGTGTTTCCCCGCCATTTGGGGCGTAAACGAGCCAATGAATGACTCCATCGGACCCGAATCGTCCGACCAAACCGAGGCGCCTCGCAACAACAACAACCACATAGGTGAAAAGTATATAAATGTCAGGGCTGGTAGGTCACTGACACCACCCTAGCTAGAAAGAAACGCATGCCCTCCCTGAGGTCCTTCTCCCGTTTCTGGTTCATACCGGGGTGTGAGGCTCGCGAATTCACGTTATACACAAAGCTACGCCACACAGGCGGTGCTTTGATCATCACCACAAGACTTTGCTTTTCAACAGAAGTCCTGATCACTGCATCTTAGCATGCCACACAGGCAATTCATGCCATGCGACTGATGTCCATCGATACACAACCTCTGAGCTCGTGCGTTTCAGAGAAGGGCGTTAAGCAAAAGAATAAATTCTCCGCCGCCAAACAGATGTATATTTAACAGAAATCAATCAACACAGAATAAACTCCAATGTCAGACACACAGTCCATTTACAAGTCCGTTCTAGGTCTGAACGAAACCGGAGGCACTAAATACCTCGCAAACCCATCGATCACCACGTACGTCTGAACGATCACCACTCATTATCCATATTTCGGGATGCCTCCCAATCAGGACCTCGGTTACCGTCCAAACGAGGTGAAGATCTCCGGTCTTCGACCACCGTCTTCATCTTCGACTTTCAATCGTCGGTCAATTATTTGAAATGAGAATTAACTCGGCCTTCTCAAATAATTCACGTACATTTAGAATTTCAAATCAATTTACTTTAATGGTTAAATCATTCAACAACAGCAATTTTGTTCTTTAATGTAATTTTCACACCAAACACATTCAACCATCAAATACTACATAAATCGAGCTAATTCAGTTTATTTCTATTCCATATCGTTTATGATATTTTATAACGATTTATCGCTATTTTTATTTATTTTAAAATAGCCAATTTATTCAAAACGACGCTTCGGGCCATAACGCGGCCGTGGCGCTGTTTTTCTTCAGATTTGATTTACACATATATGAAAATCTAACCGTTGGATCTTCATAAAATTTACATCATTAGAAAGGTCTTTTCAAAACGAATCCAACGGTTCCAGTTTCGGGAAAATCCGACGGTCGGATCTCCCGGTACAATCGTTTGAAGTTTCGATTTCAAAATGCGAACTGCAGGGTCGTTATTCGATTAAATATAATTATATATATATATATATATATATAAAATCGTTCCTGGCGCTGTTTTTCTTCAGATATGAATTAAACATTCCAGACAATCCAACCGTTGGATTTTCATAAAATTGGTGCCGTTGGGAAGATATTTCCAAGGCGAACCCGACGGTTGAGGTTTCGGGAAAATCCAATGGTCGGATTTCCCGTACTAGTTGTTTGAAAACACGGTTTCAAAACACGAACTGCACGGCCACGTTTCGTTTTAATTTTATTTATATTTATATATTTATATAAATATAGTTCATTCAACAATTTCAATATCGTTTTCACTTCAAATATTTCACTAACGCCTTAAAATTTTGGAAAATTTCGCCATAACCTCCCCTGCACCGGGAGCATCGGGAAATCTCAAATAGCTTCCCCGGTCCTTCTAATCTCAAAAAAAAAAAAAAAAAAGCCAAGCGGCTAGCCAACAGGCTCATAAAATCATCACCCAAACAAAACAGTAAATGTGTACCTATTTGTCGGGCACAAAATTTTATTCCTCTTCTCTAGCCCCTTTGCTATAACCTGTTCAATGAATATGCATGTACATATATATAGTTCTTATCATTTATCATTTTCTATTCAACTTCATATTTGATTTCTATTTGGTTTAAAAACACCATTCATTCTAATGTTACATACATAGGTACAAATCATATCATTAGCTAATTAATGAATATTTCAACTCATTTTTTTTTTTGAACAAGTGGCTATTTTTAACACTTCACATTTCAACGATTCACGCATATAATAAAAATGTGATTTTTATTGTAAAACAACTCATTTCAAAACACTATTATTTTATATATTTCATATTGGTGATAAAAATAGGATTTTTCTTATAAAACAATTTCTTTCAAAACGAGATTATTTTACACAGTTCATATAGTCGATAAAAGGTGATTTTTATTATCAAACAATTTATTTCAAAATATGAATACCATTCAACACATGAATTTCTAATCAACGAATGAATATCAATTCAACACATGAAGGTTTTCTATTCAATGAATAAATATAGTTTAAGCAGATGAAAATAATTCAAACACACGAATATTATTCAAAATTTCGGCAGCATAACGGCAGGGTAGTTAAAACCGGGACCGTCCCTAGTACGGCTCCTCGCTCTACCTTAAAACCTCGTGGTTTTTGACAATGGGGATCATGCATCTAGTTCGCACGCAGGCGGCATGTATATATTTATTTCATTTCCACAAACTAATCCTATGTGGTTTCAACCAAATATTTCTCAACCACAAACGGATATTTTTCAACCTCAATCAATCAATATCAACCACAAACAATCCCAAACAATCATTTGCTATCAATCAATTTTCACACCAATCACAATCAATAAATATCGTCCATGGTTTGTGGACGAGGGGCGTATATATATATATATATATATAGCAATTCACTTTTATTTCAACTCATATATAATTTTTTACAACGCATATATAACTTATACATCGAACATACAACTTATACAACGCTTATACATGAGGTGTACAACGTTTATATAACTCATACATCGACTATATAATTTATACATCGTCGTTTCCCATATTGTTTTTAAATCGGAAATCTCACCTTGGGTTCCACTCCACCAAAAATAGCAGAAGGCTCAGAAAAATATGCGGTCTCTTCTAGAATGCAGAAGACGTCGACACGGTCCCGGTATCTCCTGTTTCATCGAATTTCGTCAACGTATCAAAAAGATATGATTTTTACAAGGTTTGCAACGCTTTTAAGCGTGATAAACAGTAAATTAAAAATAGGCCGTTACCTCCTTTACTTCGTTCGAAACTAGGTTTTCGATCCCAGCCAAAACCGCAGCACGATAGGAAGATCAGGCAGCACCGCCAGGAAGAGGGAGGAGAGGCGTGCAGAACGAGGGTAGGGTGGCCGGATTCGATCACCTCTGGCGAGCGTGACGGCGGCGGGAAGGTGAGCACTTCGAGGGTTCGATTCGCGACGGCAGGGAGGAGAGGAGGGTCGAGGGTGGGTTTGATTTGAAGGGGAGGAGGAGGCCGTTCGATTTAGGGTGGTGGCGCTGGCGAACTTCGCCTGAGGCGATCGGAAAAAGGCCGGGAGTGGGGGAGCACGAGAGTCGTCAGAGCAAAAGGGTTTACGGGGTTTTTTTTTATATTTTTAAATTAATGAAATAAAAAATCCTATTGGCCGATGCTATATTAAATTCAAAAATTGGGGTTTTCTTGGACGAACTCGAAATCCAACCCAACGACTGTCGTCCCTAGCGTTTTACCCCCATTCCGAACACAATGGGATATGTTTCGCAGGCCCATTCGACTGTTTCTGTCAGTTTCCATTCAAATTAAAATATAAAACATTCAATATTCAATTTGAACGTGCATTTCAATTTGCCAGGGCCACAAACTGATTCGAAAAATTCCAGAAAAATAAATCTAGCTATGTTTTGACGATACGGTCCCAACAAAACTAGTTTCGTCGAATTCTGAGACCGTTTGCAAAAAGGCCCATTTTTGGTCGATCCAATTTAACTGTAATTGACCAAAACACATTTTCTTTTGCCACGCTCACATATTAGCTTCAAAAATTATGAAATTTGAAATCTAGCAATAACTTTACATCCCGGATCCGACAAAAGTGGTTTCGTCGAATTCCGAGGTCATATGCAAAATGGCCATTTTCACGGGCTATATAAATTCCATAGCGACCGTTCTGAAAATTCATTCGGCCATAACTTTTGCTTTCCGCTATGAAAATTCAATTTTTCAGATTCTTAGAAAGGTATTCACTAACAGATTTAAATATTTTTGGCTTCTCTAAAATCCGTTTTGTTTTGCACCCGGTACAGTCCGACAAAGTTTGAATTCAATTTTTGAAACTGCAGCGCCTTTTCAGGCCTTGTTTATAATTATAATTAATTATATTCGTTTTCAACTGTCGATTCAAACTCAGTTTTCATCGCCATTATTTAAAATATTTATTTTAAATATTTAAAATCCATTATTTTAGCCAATTTAAAAATTTTAAATTGGTTCAAATTTTCTGGGTCGTTACAACGGATGCATGCGGGACAGGACTAGGCGTTGTCCTAATGCAAGAAGAAAGGGTAGTAGCTTATGGCGGACGATAGTTGAAAGTTCATGAAAGGAACTACCCAACCCACGACCTTGAGTTGGCCGCCATCGTCTTTGCGCTTAAGTCTTGGCGCCACTATCTCCTAGGTGAGAAATTTGAACTGTACACTGACCATAAATCTTTGAAGTATCTCTTCTCGCAGAAGGACCTTAACTTAAGGCAACAAAGGTGGATGGAGTTTCTTGCCTCGTATGATTTCGAGATTTCCTACACTTCTGGCAAGGGCAACGTAGTCGCAGATGCCTTGAGTAGAAAGAAGCTAACGTTGAGCCCGCTATTTGTTGAAAGGCGAAGCCTAGAGTTTATAGCCAGTTTTGACTTTAGACCTTCCTCTAATTTTGTACCCGGTCTGTTAGCATCGCTAGAAGTGCAGCCCACTCTCTTAGACTCAATAGGGACCGCACAACGAGAAGACTCTCAGCTTGTAGAAGTGGTTGATAAGCTCGTTAGGGGTGAGACTTCTAATCACCTCGATAGATACACCATCAACAACAAAGGGTGGTTAAGACGGGATGGAAGACTATGTGTCCCACAGGCAAAGGAGTTGGTGAAGAAAGTTCTTGAGGAGGCACATCATTCCAAGATGACAATACATCCAGGCGGGGACAAAATGTACAGGGACTTAAAGAGAGTTTTCTTTTGGAGTGGCATGAAGAAGGACGTGGCAGATTTTGTTTCTAAGTGCATGATGTGCCAACAAGTCAAGGCGGAGCAGAAGAAGCCTGGCGGTCTGCTCCATCCTCTAGAGGTCCCACAGTGGAAGTGGGATAGCATTTCAATGGACTTCATTGATGGGCTGCCTAGGTCTAGAAGAGGCAACACTAGCATTTGGGTAATAGTGGATTGGCTTACTAAAAGCGCCCACTTTTTACCTGTCAAGAGTAGAAGGACTGCCTCGTCTCTAGCATCTCTTTATCTTAAGGAGATAGTTCGACTCCATGGAATACCTTCCAGCATTATTAGCGACAGAGATCCTATCTTCACAAGCGAGTTTTGGCAGAGTCTGCAAGAAGCTGTAGGCACACAGTTATGTTTGAGCACGGCCTGTCACCCCCAAACCGATTGAGACGACCCGAACTTCCCCGTGAAGGAAAGCACGGATAGAATTGAGGACAAGACAAAATAGAACGCATACAGAAGAACATTTCATTGTTATTACAACAATTCCATCAGATAAAAGAATATACAGAGTATAAATGAATAAATTACATTCGATAAATATCAGAGATTACAATAAGTTACATAGCAGCGGAAAAATATACAATACACAACTGAAAGTGATACACGGATACAGAGCTTTCCGAGCATCGTTCCAGCTGTTAATCAGGACCCTGTGAATATAAATCTGCAAAACCAAAACTACTAGCTGCCCGTGCGGAAAATAGGGGCACCCAGAGTTTAGGTTAAAACAATAAACTCCAGGTCAGTCATGTGACTGGTGTGAGAACTAAAACAGTTATTAATATTGGTTTTAAAGTTAGGTAAATCAAGGGACCACGCCGTATAACACGGAACGGGTTTCCTCCCAAGAATACCAGTGCATAGAACAAACAGCGCAATGCTAAATAAAGAAAAATGAAGCTGTTATAAGACCCAGGTCCCATCACACAATGCAACGTAAGCCGGAGGATAGGGTTTTCCCTTATAACAGCCAAAGCATGCTTGATACGTTTAAAACACATTATTTGATACTATTATAGTGTATAGTGTCAAAACAATTTCAATCATAAGTATTAATCATAGGCGGCATAGCTACCATCTACTATGTCGCCATACTAGGCTCTACAAATAAAACCGCAATATCACGTATTGAAAATTGGATTCCGTCATGAGTCGAGGCAAGGGGCAAGCTCCTCTCCGCGTTCGAGACACTCTAGCAAATGTCCCAGGACCCCACTATGATCCTTGGATCTTCAGGGCCGGTCCTCTCTTACTTTTGAGGATTAGTTATTCCTGAACACACGTTTCTCGGTCCTTACAGACCTATATCCGAGGCGCCTCGTATCCAACAACCACACAGGTGAAAAGTATATAAATGTCAGGGCTGGTAGGTCACTGACACCACCCTAGCTAGAAAGAAACGTCGTGCTCTCCCTGCAGTCACTATCCCGTTTTTGACTCATACCGAGGTGTGAGGCTCGCGAATTCACGTTATACACAAAGCTATGCCACACAGGCCGTGCTTTGATCATCAACCACAAGACTTTGCTTTTCAACAGAAGCCTTGATCAATTGCCACTTACGCATGCCACACTGGCAATTCAGTCCATGCGACTGATGTCCATCGATATACAACCTCTGAGCTCGTACGTCTCAGAGAAGGGCGTTAAGCAAGAGAATAAATTCTCCGCCGCCAAACAGATGTATATTTAATAGAGATCAATCAACACAGAATAAAATCCAATGTCAGACACACAATCCATTTACAAGTTCGTTCTGGGTCTGAACGAAACCGGAGGCACTTTCCTCGCATATCCATCCATCTCCAAGTACGTCTGGACGATCACCAACTGATTCCCTCATCCTGGGTGTACAGCCCAATCAAGATCATCAGCAATCACCCAAACGATGTGAAGACTTCCGGTCTTCAACCACTGTCTTCATCTTCGACATCTCGTCGAATCGGTTATTCAGAATGGGTATAACCCGGCCTTTCTGAATAACCCACGTATATAATAAACGAATGTTACACAAACACAACAAACGCCTCATTCCAATTCAGAATATTCTTTTATTCACAAAATCACATTCTTAGGGAAAGGTTCCCATTAATTTTATCCAAGATAAATTCTTCTAAATTTATTCTTTAATCTTCCTTTGGATATCATTTCAAACCATTTTACGGTTTTCCAAACTAGTCGGGATTAGCGAACCACACCGAAGTAATTATTTATTTTATTTCCCAATCCCAACCTATATATCCCATGGAGCAAAACTGGTAATACTCCATATCTAACACCACGGTGTTATCGGTAAAATTAATTACCATTTCACGTTCAAATCTAATTAAAGATTTAACTATCGCTTTGGAGAAAAACTGGTGATACTCCACTCTCGATCACTTTTCAGATTTGATAATTTAAATTATCAATTCACATTTCAATTTAATTAAAGATTCATTAAAACTCCACTTAGTTTTAATCTTTTCAAAAATCAATATCCTGCCTTTAACTGGGTTAAAGAACCAATGTCATCAAAACACGATTCACGACAAACCCAAATCACATTTGATATTAAATACAAGGCTCTGAATAGAAAATATATCGACTTATATTCAATACCAAATTCTGAAACCAACAAATATCGTATTGGAAATAACGATATAAAATATATCTTTCAAATTCCCATAACAATATCTGTATAGTCACGAAATCCAACATCGAAATATCCCGAAGATAATTTCGATTCAGCTCCATTCCAATCCACGTATTGGAAATTATCGATTATTTTCAAAATCACTTTCAAATTCAATTTATTTATTTCAAAAATAAATTGATTTTAATTCTAGTTCAAAACTAGTTCATTTCGATAAAAATCTATTTTTACCTTCTAATGTGGAATTTTCCAGCCCAATTCTTTCCAATTCACATATTATAATTTTACACAAATTATAGATATTTTTGATAATTTTATCAAGGCCCGTACAGTCGATTTCCAACAACGGCCATCGAACTGCACTTACAGCGACCTTTTTCGAATTTGATTTGGACATAATTCCAAATCCAACCGTTAGATTTCAAATTTCTAATATTCATTGGAAAGCTCTTTTCGATACGAACCCAACGGTTCCGGTTTTAGGAGAATCCGACGGTCGGATCTCCCGCAACGTCAATTCGAAGTCAATGGTCGAAATTCACGAACTACCGCGGCGCGGCGCGTTCTATTCAGGCCATTATATATATAATATATATATTATATATATATTTCGTCGATTTCCTTTTAAAACGTATTTTATAAATCGTTTTAAATTCGTTTCAAAAACAATTTCAACTTCATCTTCAATTTCAAATCGATTTGATTTCAATTCAATTCGAGTTCATTTCAATTCAATTCAAATTCAAATTCAAATTCGTTTCAATTCAATTCAATTTCAAATTCGTTTCAATTCAAATTTATTTCAATTTAATTTCAATTCGAATTCCATTAAATTTCAGTTCATTTTCAATTCAACTTGAATTTGTTTTATATTCAATTCCATTCGAAGTCCTTTTATATTCAATTCAAATTCGTTTTCTTTTCAATTCGAATTCGCTATAATATTCATTTCAATTTGAATAAAATCGATATAAATGTCGTTCACGTCAAAATGGCGCAAACTAATCAACACGGCTTTATATTTTTCACAACTTTTTTATTCTATTCAACAAATGAATATTTATCCCATTCAACACATGAATCTATATTTCTTTCAACACACGACTAATCTCAACACATGAGTACTGTCAACACATCACTATTTTTGTTATGCAAAATATTTTATAAAACTATGGTATCTATCGTTTGATTTTAATTAGACTCCACCTTAAAGTAGATTCTGATCGTAAATATGATAAAGATGTAATTTTTATTATTCAAAATATTTCACTCAACACATGAATAGTTTTAACCCATAATCATCGTCAACACATGACTATTTTTATATTCAACACATGAATTTTCTTTTATAATATTTATTATTTTCCCGATTGGAATGAGGCCCAATCAATCACCATATAATGTTAATTATATGGATTTTCATACATCACACGTATATAATAGCATTGGAAAATAATCAACCATCAACCAAAGTGCACTACACTGTATAAGCATCAATTATAGATATCTTACGCTTATAACAGCCTGTCAATCAATCGATCGACATATTTAATCCATCAGGATGAGTGAACTTCAAATTTCATCCCAACACCCGTGTGGGGTTTCAAACAATCAAACACAGATTTTAGTTGTGCAGTTGGGCGATGTGTAAAATTTATCGACCCAATCGATATCAGTCAAATCAGTGTATATAAACAAATCGGCCGATTTGTTTATAAATATTCATTTATCCACTTTCACGTTAAAAATTATATTTTTAACGATAAACATTTTATTTTAACACATGAATTTCTATTCAGTTCATTTATTCAATAAAATGATATTTTTATTTTTCTAACATATTTTAGAAAATTTCGGCGGCATAACGGCACGATACTAGAAACGGGACGAGGCCTAGCCTTATCCCCAGTCTAGTGAAGGCCCACGCCATTCACACATAAATCAAATCCATTCCATTTCACCAAACAATTCAATTCAAACCAATTAGACTAACCGACTACACAAGCAAACAATTTAACAAACAAGCCATCCATGGTCTGTGGATGACGGGTGTCGGGTGCTACTAAGCACCGTCTGCATCCTAGTATATATATATAACTAGAAAAGAAATTTAGAGTGAGAAGTTCTCACCAATAGCTATCCAACTTCACGACACTTCATTGACAGAAATCTTCCTCGTTGTTGCCTTTTTCATCTTCGTTGCCCGTAGTCACTACATATATAAAAATCACACATTTTTATATTTTGATGTCTTTAAAATAAAATCACATTTTTATTTATTCACTTTCAATTTAAAAATCATATTTTCATAATCACTTCATATATTTAAAAATCGAATTTTTACTATGCTTTTCAACATATAAAAATCGTATCTTTACTATGCTATTCCATATATAAAAATCCCATTTTTACACCGCTACTATATAGATAAAAATTCTATTTTTTTACAACGATGTTCATATAATAAAGATTATATTTTTATCATGCTATTCTCTATATAAAGATTTCGCCTTTTTCAATATAAAGATTTAAACTTTTTCAATATAAAGATTTCGCCTTTTTCAATATAAAGATTTAAACTTTTTCAATATAAAGATTTCGCCTTTTTAATAAAAACCATTTCTTTGTCCTAATAAAAAGCATATATTTTTATAACTCTACAACATAAAAGATTATATTTTTATAATTCTATTCTCTATATAAAAATGATCAAACTTTTCACTCTATAAAAATATGATGTAACGACCCAGGATTTTAGGGCCAAGTTAAATTTATTTTAAGTGATTTTAAATGAGTTTTGATATTTAAAATAATCTATTTTAAATAATAAGGATCACGAATTTGGTTCAAATCGAAGTTAGAATGAATAAATTAATTTTAAATATAAAAAGAGCTAGAAATGGCGCGGTAGTTTGAAAAGTCAAACTTGAACTTTGACTAACCATACAGGATGCAAAATTTAACGGATTTTAGTAAAACCAAAAATATTAGAATCTATTTAAAAATATCTTTCCAACGAATCCGAAAAATCGGAATTTTATAGCGGAAATCAAAAGTTATGGCTAATTCAATTTTTAGAAAGGTCGGTGGGTAATTTGCATAGGACAAAAATGCTACTTTTCACATATGTAGGAATTTGAACTTGAAACCACTTCCATTGGTTTCAGAATGACGTTTCTGCATTGAAAAACAGTAAACACTTATATGTTTCGAGTTTCAGAAAATATTTGTTTAAAAATGTATTTTTAATATTAAAAATATTCGCCTTGAAAATAGCCATTTTTCAAAAAGTCTCAGAATCGAACGAAATACATTTTGTTGGATTCGTATCATCAAAACAAAGCTAAAAATGATTTTTTGGTAATTTTTGGAATTAAAATATAATTATAATTGATTTTTCAGTGTAAACGGACAATTTTTGACTTTAAAATTCATTAAAAAATTCAAACGGGCCCAGAATTGAACGAAATTAATTTTCATAGGTCCACAGCATCAAAACATAGCTAAATATATTTTTCGAGGATTTTTGAAGTTAATTGGTGACCTGGGTGAATTTCTACGTACATTTGAATTTAAAATAATGATTTATATTTAAAACTGAAAAACGAAGGCCAAGACGATCTCGTGGGCTGACGAAACATATCCAGATGAGTTCGGAACGGGGGCTAAATGGTATGAACGACAGTAAGCAGGCTTGAATCGGAGTTCGGACCAAAACGGGCTTAAGCGGGCCAATTAAATAATGATAAGTTTAACCTAATATTTTAATATAAAAACACTATTCACGTCCATCTTCTTCCTCTTTGCTGAGCCGCCGAACCCATAGAGCACCAAATTTTCAAACTCACTTTTCTCCCTCGTCTCTTAACGAAATTCAACATACCATATACCGTTTCGAAGCTCTTCGCGAGCTCTTCGATTTGGTACCCACTATCGCCTCCCCCGTGCCCTGTAGCGCCGCCACCATCGCCGCAAAGTAGCCGTGGTCGCAGCCACGCCGGGCCCACCACGCTCGACCGAACTCCACCCCCTTCTGGCCGTACAAAGATCTCTCCAAGGCGGTCATTCTCCAAAAAACCGCACCCAAAACCGTTCAGTAAATCAAAAGTTATCGCGATTTGAAGTTTTGAGCAAATTCTGAAATTGAGGTATGCTTCAGAAATAGCGACGCTTTTAAGCGTGGCAGAAACAGTTGTTAAAAGTCTGTTTGATTTAAAACATCAATAACTTTTTCATATAAACACCGATTCTGAAAATTTCAGATCCGATGGAACCGTGACTTCGAATACAACTTTAATACAGAGCAATTGGGAACAAACTCTAATCTAATTGAGGTGAGAATCCTATTTATTTTATTTAAGTAATTATGTTTTAATTATGGATGTTCGCATTCATAATCATATATGTATGTGAATCTGCTATGATATAAACTGTATGTGAATCTGCTATGACTTAATCTGTATGCGTATGCTATGTCAAAACCCACTGTATGTTGAGATGTTACAATATAAAATTAAATATATTAAAATCGTTCATGTATGTTGTGTGACATGTTGATATGTCAAAATTAAATATATTAAAATCGTTCATGTATGTTGTGTGACATGTTGATATGTCAAAATTAAATATATTAAAATCGTTCATGTATGTTGTGTGACATGTTTATATGTTAAAATTTAATATATCAAAATTGTTCATTGTATATTATATTAACATTTTTATATATTAAAAATAGAAAATGTTGGAAATGTTCATCGTAGGATAAAACTGACATTTTTGTCAATATTAAAATAAGAAATTGTTCATGTATGTTGTAAAGTGACATTTTTGTCAATATTAAAATAAGAAATTGTTCATGTATGTTGAAGTGACACTTTTGTCAATATCAAAATAAGAAAATGAACACCGTATGTAAATTGACACTTTTGTCAATATCAAAATAAGAAAATGAACACCGTATGTAAATTGACACTTTTGTCAATATCAAAATAAGAGAATGAACACCGTATGTAAATTGACACTTTTGTCAATATCAAAATAAGAAAATGAATACCGTATGTAAATTGACACTTTTGTCAATATCAAAATAAGAAAATTAGCACCGTATGTTGAATGAACAAATGTGTGTTATAATAGAATGCAAGCACCGTATGTTGAATGAACAAATTTGTGTATTTATAAAATAGAATTGGTCGTTATATGTGAATGATTATATTTTGTTCATTTATAAAATAAGAAAGCACTATATGTTAAAGAATTATATTTTGTGTCATTAACAAAATAGAATTTGTCGCTATGTTAAAGAATTATATTTTGTGTCATTAACAAAATAGAATTTGTCGCTATGTTAAAGAATTATATTTTGTGTCATTAACAAAATAGAATTTGTCGCTATGTTAAAGAATTATATTTTGTGTCATTAACAAAATAGAATTTGTCGCTATGTTAAAGAATTATATTTTGTGTCATTAACAAAATAGAATTTGTCGCTATGTTAAAGAATTATATTTTGTGTCATTAACAAAATAGAATTTGTCGCTATGGTAAAGAATTATATTTTGTGTCATTATTCAAAATAAAATTTGTCGCTATGTGAAACGAACCATTTTTGTTCGTTAATAAAAATAGGATTAGTCGCTATATGTAATGAACTAATATCTTGTTCATTAGTAACAATAAGCAAGCACCGTATGTTGAATGAATATATTTTGTTCATTATCAAAATAAGAAAACATCGTATGTAAGTGAATATATTTTGTACATTATCAAAAGAAGAAAGCATCGTATGTTAATGAACTATATTTTGTTCATTATTAAAAATTAAAAATAGCATAGTATGTTAATGAACTATATTTTGTCCATTATATAAAATAGAGGATGGCACTATATAAAATAGCATATTTGTCATGTTATCAAATAGAAAAAAAATATAGTACATTGTATGTATTGCATATTATTTTTGTCAAAATAGAAAAAGTGTATTGTATGCATAGCATATTATTTTTGTCAAAATAGAAAAAGTGCATTGTATGCATAGCATATTATTTTTGTCAAAATAGAAAAAGTACATTGTATGCATAGCATATTATTTTTGTCAAAATAGAGAAAAAGTGCATTGTATGCATAGCATATTATTTTTGTCAAAATAGAAAAAGTCTATTGTATGCATAGCATATTATTTTTGTCAAAATAGAAAAAGTGCATTGTATGCATAGCATATTATTTTTGTCAAAATAGAAAAAGTCCATTGTATGCATAGCATATTATTTTTGTCAAAATAGAAAAAGTGCATTGTATGCATAGCATATTATTTTTGTCAAAATAGAAAAAGTGCATTGTATGCATAGCATATTATTTTTGTCAAAATAGAAAAAAATTGCATTGTATGCATAGCATATTATTTTTGTCAAAATAGAAAATACATTGTATGCAAATAATATTTTGTCAAGTTAGAACGTTATATAGAAGTGCATTGTATGAAAATATTATTTTGTCATGTTAGAGAAATAGAAATGCATTGTATGAAACTATTATTTTGTTACGTTAGAAAATAATAAATGCATTGTAGGTAAAAGAATATTTTTGTTATGTTAAAATAAGACATGCATTGTATGAAAAATAATATTTTGTCATGTCAACAATATAGAAAATGCATGTCATGTAAATATACATTATTTATAATGTTTATTAAAAGAGAATTTGTATTGTAAGATAATAAGCATTATTTATAATGTAAATAAAAAAAGAGAATTCACCCCGTAGGAAGAATTAACATTTATTTTATGTTAAATAAGAGAAATGAAACTATATGCAAGAATTAACATTATTTTTAATGTTGGGAAAAAAAATGAAACTGTATGTAAGAATTAACATTATTTTTAATGTTAAATAAAAAGAAATGAAATGGAGGAAAAGATTTACATTATTTATAATGTATAAAGAGAGTTTACACCATGGAAAAATGTTCATTGTTCATAATGAAATAGGGAAAAGAAATAATGGGAATGAAGTTTTATAATTTACATTTTTAAATGTGAATTATAAAGTATAAAATGAAAACATAAAGAACAATTCACCGCCTAATTATGAAATACATTTTCATGTAAGTTAAAGAAGTTAAAGGATAAAGAAAAGGCAGATGTAAGTAAGGACGATGAGTTAAACGAGCTATTTATATATATTTTTATATATATATAATTAAAATATAACGAATCGAGCGCAGTAGTTCGCGTTTTGAAATCGAACTTTTAAACGAATATACCGGAAGATCCGACCGTCGGATTTTCCCAAAACTGAAACCGTTAGGACCGTCGTGGAAAAATCTTTCCAACGATATAAGCTACGCTAAAATCCCACGGTTAGATTTTGAGGAAAGTGAAAAACAAAATTGATTGGAACAGCGCCAAGGTCGCCCTTGACCTGAAGCGTCGTTAAATAAGGAAATTAATTATATTAAAATAATTAAGGCAAGAATTAATCGTTATAAAATAAAATAACGATATGAAATATGTTTTTCTCAAAATATATGAATGCGAGATTATTTGGGAAGTCCGGGTTAATCCCATTCCAAATGATCGTACGATTTCAAGAATTCAAGTATGAAGACGGCGTATGAAGACCATAAATCTTCCCTCGAATGGACAACGATCAAGACTCTGAATTGGTTTGATCCCAATTCAAGGGTCGGGGTAATTGCCCAAACGTACGTGTTGATTTCACGGGTTTGACCCTAGTTCAGACCTAGAGCATGGGTATAAATGGATAGTGTGTCTGACATCGTACCCCACAAAATATTATGTTGTTGATATTCAGTTAATATATAAACGATTGGTGGTAGAGAATTTATTCTCTACTTAACACCCGTTTATATAGTGACGGAAGATCAATAGTACGGTATGGAGTGACGGTGTGGCATACTAAGATGCAATGATCAGGGTTTCTTGTTGAAAAGCAGAACCTTGTGGTATGAAGAACATGACTTCACGAGCCTCACAAACCGGTAGAGTCTAAAAAGGGGGAAGGGAACGCAGGGAAAGTAGCACGTTTCTTTCTAGTTAGTAGTCATTTTACTTTTGGAGGATGATGAAATGAGGCGCCTCGGATAGGTCCTATAGGACCGGGGAACGTGTGCTTAGGAATTGCCAATCCTCTAAGCTGTATGTGAGGACCGGCCCTGCAGGATCCAAGGGTTAACTGCGGGTAATCCTGAGACGTTAACTAGAGCGTCTCGAATCGGTAAGGAGTCCTCCCTAGCCTGGACTCATGATGGAAACCCAAATTTCCAATACGACCCCGACGGATTTGATTGTATTACTAGTATTGGAGGCATAATATATGGTACCTATGCTTCCTAGGATTGATACTTATAATTTGAATTGTTTTAAAACATATACACTCTAATAATAGTATTAGTTTCGTATTTGGCGTATTTAGCATGTTTAACCACCATAAGGTAAAACTCTATCCTCTTGGTGTGCGTTGCATTGTGTGATGGGACCTGAGTCTTATGGTGGTTCCATTTTTCAAAAGACATTGCGTTTTGTTACGTTTTACTTATCTGTATTGACACTATAGTTATGCACGGCAATCCATTGGTACAACCCGTTCCGCGTTAGCGGCGTGGTCTTTGGATTTGCCTTATTAGTATAAGTTATTTAAGAATTCTCACACCAGTCCCACGACTGACCCATAGTTTGTTTCACCTTTTTGCAAACTTGGGTGCCCTCTCTTCTACACGGGCAGCCAAGTAGACAGGTTCATTCTTTGCTTGGAGTTTTCTTTGAAGCTGCTTATTTTCTCTCTCTTGGATTCTGCTTGGGAGAAGAGGTGATGACTTGGAGCTTGAAGACTTTTTGTTTCTATTGGCATCTTTTCTTTTCTTTTTAGACATCAAACTTATTTCTTTTCTGCAAATTTGTTGTAATAGCTTAGATTCTGTGACTGTGGATTTTCTGTGATTGATGACATTATATTTTTCCGCTGCTATAATGTTATTACTCTATGAATCTCCTTTGCTATATTGTATCTGTGTTCTGTTTTATTGTATTTATGTTGTATTCCAAAAATGATTTCTCCTGCTTTCACCCGTGGAAGTTTGGGGTCTTCACAGTTGGTATCAGAGCTTTGGTTTACAAAGCGGAGTACAACATATCTATAATAATTCGTTTACATAGAATCACTATATTCTATGGCGAACAGTTCATGAGATACATAATAGCCAGTCACTTTATCGTCATCTTTTCATTCATCCTTCGATCTTTTCTATCTGTTAGAATCACCATTTCAGTTGTTTTGACTCTTCCCTTGATCGTGCATTCGAAGAAGACTAAGTGAAGTGGCGATGCTCAATTGGCACATGTGTACGAAGGAGCGAAAGGACCAACTTCTTCGGTGGAAAGCCTGATGTTATAGACGGTACCATCTCTGTTAAAAACATTCTCCGTGTTTATTCTTCCTCTTTTCCTCTTCTATTTTTCTTTTTCCTTTTCGGGGACGAAAAGTTCTTAAGTGGGGGAGATTGTAACGACCCAGGATTTTAGGGCCAAGTTAAATTTATTTTAAGTGATTTTAAATGAGTTTTGATATTTAAAATAATCTATTTTAAATAATAAGGATCACGAATTTGGTTCAAATCGAAGTTAGAATGAATAAATTAATTTTAAATATAAAAAGAGCTAGAAATGGCGCGGTAGTTTGAAAAGTCAAACTTGAACTTTGACTAACCATACAGGATGCAAAATTTAACAGATTTTAGTAAAACCAAAAATATTAGAATCTATTTAAAAATATCTTTCCAACGAATCCGAAAAATCGGAATTTCATAGCGGAAATCAAAAGTTATGGCTAATTCAATTTTTAGAAAGGTCGGTGGGTAATTTGCATAGGACAAAAATGCTACTTTTCACATATGTAGGAATTTGAACTTGAAACCACTTCCATTGGTTTCAGAATGACGTTTCTGCATTGAAAAACAGTAAACACTTATATGTTTCGAGTTTCAGAAAATATTTGTTTAAAAATGTATTTTTAATATTAAAAATATTCGCCTTGAAAATAGCCATTTTTCAAAAAGTCTCAGAATCGAACGAAATACATTTTGTTGGATTCGTATCATCAAAACAAAGCTAAAAATGATTTTTTGGTAATTTTTGGAATTAAAATATAATTATAATTGATTTTTCAGTGTAAACGGACAATTTTTGACTTTAAAATTCATTAAAAAATTCAAACGGGCCCAGAATTGAACGAAATTAATTTTCATAGGTCCACAGCATCAAAACATAGCTAAATATATTTTTCGAGGATTTTTGAAGTTAATTGGTGACCTGGGTGAATTTCTACGTACGTTTGAATTTAAAATAATGATTTATATTTAAAACTGAAAAACGAAGGCCAAGACGATCTCGTGGGCTGACGAAACATATCCAGATGAGTTCGGAACGGGGGCTAAATGGTATGAACGACAGTAAGCAGGCTTGAATCGGAGTTCGGACCAAAACGGGCTTAAGCGGGCCAATTAAATAATGATTAGTTTAACCTAATATTTTAATATAAAAACACTATTCACGTCCATCTTCTTCCTCTTTGCTGAGCCGCCGAACCCATAGAGCACCAAATTTTCAAACTCACTTTTCTCCCTCGTCTCTTAACGAAATTCAACATACCATATACCGTTTCGAAGCTCTTCGCGAGCTCTTCGATTTGGTACCCACTATCGCCTCCCCCGTGCCCTGTAGCGCCGCCACCATCGCCGCAAAGTAGCCGCGGTCGCAGCCACGCCGGGCCCACCACGCTCGACCGAACTCCACCCCCTTCTGGCCGTACAAAGATCTCTCCAAGGCGGTCATTCTCCAAAAAACCGCACCCAAAACCGTTCAGTAAATCAAAAGTTATCGCGATTTGAAGTTTTGAGCAAATTCTGAAATTGAGGTATGCTTCAGAAATAGCGACGCTTTTAAGCGTGGCAGAAACAGTTGTTAAAAGTCTGTTTGATTTAAAACATCAATAACTTTTTCATATAAACACCGATTCTGAAAATTTCAGATCCGATGGAACCGTGACTTCGAATACAACTTTAATACAGAGCAATTGGGAACAAACTCTAATCTAATTGAGGTGAGAATCCTATTTATTTTATTTAAGTAATTATGTTTTAATTATGGATGTTCGCATTCATAATCATATATGTATGTGAATCTGCTATGATATAAACTGTATGTGAATCTGCTATGACTTAATCTGTATGCGTATGCTATGTCAAAACCCACTGTATGTTGAGATGTTACAATATAAAATTAAATATATTAAAATCGTTCATGTATGTTGTGTGACATGTTGATATGTCAAAATTAAATATATTAAAATCGTTCATGTATGTTGTGTGACATGTTGATATGTCAAAATTAAATATATTAAAATCGTTCATGTATGTTGTGTGACATGTTTATATGTTAAAATTTAATATATCAAAATTGTTCATTGTATATTATATTAACATTTTTATATATTAAAAATAGAAAATGTTGGAAATGTTCATCGTAGGATAAAACTGACATTTTTGTCAATATTAAAATAAGAAATTGTTCATGTATGTTGTAAAGTGACATTTTTGTCAATATTAAAATAAGAAATTGTTCATGTATGTTGAAGTGACACTTTTGTCAATATCAAAATAAGAAAATGAACACCGTATGTAAATTGACACTTTTGTCAATATCAAAATAAGAAAATGAACACCGTATGTAAATTGACACTTTTGTCAATATCAAAATAAGAAAATGAATACCGTATGTAAATTGACACTTTTGTCAATATCAAAATAAGAAAATTAGCACCGTATGTTGAATGAACAAATGTGTGTTATAATAGAATGCAAGCACCGTATGTTGAATGAACAAATTTGTGTATTTATAAAATAGAATTGGTCGTTATATGTGAATGATTATATTTTGTTCATTTATAAAATAAGAAAGCACTATATGTTAAAGAATTATATTTTGTGTCATTAACAAAATAGAATTTGTCGCTATGTTAAAGAATTATATTTTGTGTCATTAACAAAATAGAATTTGTCGCTATGTTAAAGAATTATATTTTGTGTCATTAACAAAATAGAATTTGTCGCTATGTTAAAGAATTATATTTTGTGTCATTAACAAAATAGAATTTGTCGCTATGTTAAAGAATTATATTTTGTGTCATTAACAAAATAGAATTTGTCGCTATGTTAAAGAATTATATTTTGTGTCATTAACAAAATAGAATTTGTCGCTATGTTAAAGAATTATATTTTGTGTCATTAACAAAATAGAATTTGTCGCTATGGTAAAGAATTATATTTTGTGTCATTATTCAAAATAAAATTTGTCGCTATGTGAAACGAACCATTTTTGTTCGTTAATAAAAATAGGATTAGTCGCTATATGTAATGAACTAATATCTTGTTCATTAGTAACAATAAGCAAGCACCGTATGTTGAATGAATATATTTTGTTCATTATCAAAATAAGAAAACATCGTATGTAAGTGAATATATTTTGTACATTATCAAAAGAAGAAAGCATCGTATGTTAATGAACTATATTTTGTTCATTATTAAAAATTAAAAATAGCATAGTATGTTAATGAACTATATTTTGTCCATTATATAAAATAGAGGATGGCACTATATAAAATAGCATATTTGTCATGTTATCAAATAGAAAAAAAATATAGTACATTGTATGTATTGCATATTATTTTTGTCAAAATAGAAAAAGTGTATTGTATGCATAGCATATTATTTTTGTCAAAATAGAAAAAGTGCATTGTATGCATAGCATATTATTTTTGTCAAAATAGAAAAAGTACATTGTATGCATAGCATATTATTTTTGTCAAAATAGAGAAAAAGTGCATTGTATGCATAGCATATTATTTTTGTCAAAATAGAAAAAGTCTATTGTATGCATAGCATATTATTTTTGTCAAAATAGAAAAAGTGCATTGTATGCATAGCATATTATTTTTGTCAAAATAGAAAAAGTCCATTGTATGCATAGCATATTATTTTTGTCAAAATAGAAAAAGTGCATTGTATGCATAGCATATTATTTTTGTCAAAATAGAAAAAGTGCATTGTATGCATAGCATATTATTTTTGTCAAAATAGAAAAAAATTGCATTGTATGCATAGCATATTATTTTTGTCAAAATAGAAAATACATTGTATGCAAATAATATTTTGTCAAGTTAGAACGTTATATAGAAGTGCATTGTATGAAAATATTATTTTGTCATGTTAGAGAAATAGAAATGCATTGTATGAAACTATTATTTTGTTACGTTAGAAAATAATAAATGCATTGTAGGTAAAAGAATATTTTTGTTATGTTAAAATAAGACATGCATTGTATGAAAAATAATATTTTGTCATGTCAACAATATAGAAAATGCATGTCATGTAAATATACATTATTTATAATGTTTATTAAAAGAGAATTTGTATTGTAAGATAATAAGCATTATTTATAATGTAAATAAAAAAAGAGAATTCACCCCGTAGGAAGAATTAACATTTATTTTATGTTAAATAAGAGAAATGAAACTATATGCAAGAATTAACATTATTTTTAATGTTGGGAAAAAAAATGAAACTGTATGTAAGAATTAACATTATTTTTAATGTTAAATAAAAAGAAATGAAATGGAGGAAAAGATTTACATTATTTATAATGTATAAAGAGAGTTTACACCATGGAAAAATGTTCATTGTTCATAATGAAATAGGGAAAAGAAATAATGGGAATGAAGTTTTATAATTTACATTTTTAAATGTGAATTATAAAGTATAAAATGAAAACATAAAGAACAATTCACCGCCTAATTATGAAATACATTTTCATGTAAGTTAAAGAAGTTAAAGGATAAAGAAAAGGCAGATGTAAGTAAGGACGATGAGTTAAACGAGCTATTTATATATATTTTTATATATATATAATTAAAATATAACGAATCGAGCGCAGTAGTTCGCGTTTTGAAATCGAACTTTTAAACGAATATACCGGAAGATCCGACCGTCGGATTTTCCCAAAACTGAAACCGTTAGGACCGTCGTGGAAAAATCTTTCCAACGATATAAGCTACGCTAAAATCCCGCGGTTAGATTTTGAGGAAAGTGAAAAACAAAATTGATTGGAACAGCGCCAAGGTCGCCCTTGACCTGAAGCGTCGTTAAATAAGGAAATTAATTATATTAAAATAATTAAGGCAAGAATTAATCGTTATAAAATAAAATAACGATATGAAATATGTTTTTCTCAAAATATATGAATGCGAGATTATTTGGGAAGTCCGGGTTAATCCCATTCCAAATGATCGTACGATTTCAAGAATTCAAGTATGAAGACGGCGTATGAAGACCATAAATCTTCCCTCGAATGGACAACGATCAAGACTCTGAATTGGTTTGATCCCAATTCAAGGGTCGGGGTAATTGCCCAAACGTACGTGTTGATTTCACGGGTTTGACCCTAGTTCAGACCTAGAGCATGGGTATAAATGGATAGTGTGTCTGACATCGTACCCCACAAAATATTATGTTGTTGATATTCAGTTAATATATAAACGATTGGTGGTAGAGAATTTATTCTCTACTTAACACCCGTTTATATAGTGACGGAAGATCAATAGTACGGTATGGAGTGACGGTGTGGCATACTAAGATGCAATGATCAGGGTTTCTTGTTGAAAAGCAGAACCTTGTGGTATGAAGAACATGACTTCACGAGCCTCACAAACCGGTAGAGTCTAAAAAGGGGGAAGGGAACGCAGGGAAAGTAGCACGTTTCTTTCTAGTTAGTAGTCATTTTACTTTTGGAGGATGATGAAATGAGGCGCCTCGGATAGGTCCTATAGGACCGGGGAACGTGTGCTTAGGAATTGCCAATCCTCTAAGCTGTATGTGAGGACCGGCCCTGCAGGATCCAAGGGTTAACTGCGGGTAATCCTGAGACGTTAACTAGAGCGTCTCGAATCGGTAAGGAGTCCTCCCTAGCCTGGACTCATGATGGAAACCCAAATTTCCAATACGACCCCGACGGATTTGATTGTATTACTAGTATTGGAGGCATAATATATGGTACCTATGCTTCCTAGGATTGATACTTATAATTTGAATTGTTTTAAAACATATACACTCTAATAATAGTATTAGTTTCGTATTTGGCGTATTTAGCATGTTTAACCACCATAAGGTAAAACTCTATCCTCTTGGTGTGCGTTGCATTGTGTGATGGGACCTGAGTCTTATGGTGGTTCCATTTTTCAAAAGACATTGCGTTTTGTTACGTTTTACTTATCTGTATTGACACTATAGTTATGCACGGCAATCCATTGATACAACCCGTTCCGCGTTAGCGGCGTGGTCTTTGGATTTGCCTTATTAGTATAAGTTATTTAAGAATTCTCACACCAGTCCCACGACTGACCCATAGTTTGTTTCACCTTTTTGCAAACTTGGGTGCCCTCTCTTCTACACGGGCAGCCAAGTAGACAGGTTCATTCTTTGCTTGGAGTTTTCTTTGAAGCTGCTTATTTTCTCTCTCTTGGATTCTGCTTGGGAGAAGAGGTGATGACTTGGAGCTTGAAGACTTTTTGTTTCTATTGGCATCTTTTCTTTTCTTTTTAGACATCAAACTTATTTCTTTTCTGCAAATTTGTTGTAATAGCTTAGATTCTGTGACTGTGGATTTTCTGTGATTGATGACATTATATTTTTCCGCTGCTATAATGTTATTACTCTATGAATCTCCTTTGCTATATTGTATCTGTGTTCTGTTTTATTGTATTTATGTTGTATTCCAAAAATGATTTCTCCTGCTTTCACCCGTGGAAGTTTGGGGTCTTCACATATGACTTTTCAAAAATAAAAATAGTAACTTTCTTATAATAAAAATCTCTATTTTCTTTTACTAAAAATCTATTCTTTTTACTTTCAAAAATCATAACTTTTCATCATTAAAAATCTAGTTTTTATATGCTAAAGAAATCAGTTTTTTTTCAAAATCAATAAAAATCACAGCTTTGCTTCGATAAACTAAAACCGAGTTTAAACAATGTATTTAAATAAAATAAACTGAATTAAAGTACAACAAAGAGGGAGAAGCTCACTGATTTTTCGCGCTCATGGGTGGTCGGAGGCTTCTCCAGTGGTGGGTGGTCGGTCAGGGAGGCAGAGGGGGAGAAGAAGGGGGTCGCGGCGGAGGAAAATCGAACGGGGGAGGGTTCAATCGCGCGGCGGCGCGATTACTGAGGAGGAAGGGGGTCTCGAGGTGGAGGAGAAGGGGGAAGAGAGGCGGAGGACCCCTGGGGGTCGGCGCCAGGGCGCGGCGGCCCTGGTGGCAGCGGCGGCTTTGGCCCCCCCGTCGTTCGCCCCTTTTTTTTCTTTTTTTTTCTTTGCTGTTCGGTATGAAGAGGAGAGAGAGAGAAAGAGGGGTGAGGTGTTATTATATTTAATTATTTAATTATTTTTAATTCTCCTTTAAGTTGACTTTTTATTTCGACCTCGAAACGAGGCCCACCGCCCGTCGTCCATAGCGTTTTACCCCCATTCCGAACACAATGGGATATGTATCGTAAGCTGATTCGGCTGTTGCAATTAGTTTCCGTTGAATTTAAAGTATAGTTCTTTATATATTCAATTTAAACGCAAATTTCAAATTATCGGGGTCACATACTAACTCTAAAAATTCTCGAAAAATATTTTCTAGCCTCGTATTGACGATACGGTCCTAACAAAACTAGTTTCGTTGAATTATGAGACCGTTGAAAAAATGGCCAATTTCCAGTCGATTAAAATCAACTGAAATGGTCAAAACACGTTTTCCTTTACCACGCTCACATATTGATTCGAAAAATTATGAAATTTGGAATCTAGCAATAATTCAACATCACGGACCCAACAAAAGTGGTTTCGTCGAAATCCGAAGTCATTTGCAAAATTCCCATTTTTAAGGGCCTGAATTCCATAGCGACTATTCAGAATTTTCAACTGGACATATCTTTTGATTCCCGCTATGAAATCTTGATTTTTCGGATTCGTTGGAAAGATATCATCGATTAGATCCTATTGTTTTTTGTTTCACTAAAATCCGGTTTATTTTGCACCCGGTACATTCAATTGAAGTTTGAAATCGAATTATCGAACTACCGCGCCATTTTCAATTCTATTTATAAATATATATAATTATTTATATTCTAACGACGACGTATATAATACATACGTCCGAATTCTATTCAAAATAAATTTTCCGGTCGATATTATTTAAAATAATTCATTTTAAATAATCCTAAATTCGCTAAAATTGCCAAAATAAAAATTTTAAACTGGCCCAGATTTTCGGGTTGTTACACCGATGGTCAGACGGAAATGGTGAACAGGATTTTGGAAGACCTTTTGAGACTTTGCGTCCTTGACTTTAGAGGGACTTGGGAGGACCATCTTCCTTTAGTGGAATTTGCCTACAATAACAGCTACCAAGCCACCATCGGAATGGCGCCCTTCGAAGCTTTATATGGAAGACCGTGCCGATCGCCCACTCGTTGGTGGGAGTCTACTGACAAGCTCATACTTGGACCAGATATGATCCGAGAGACTTCAGAGAAAGTAGACTTAATACGGAGAAGAATGAAGACAACCCAAGATAGACAAAAATCCTACGCAGACAAGAGAAGGACCGACCTTGAATTTGAGGTTGGGGACAGGGTTTTCCTCAAGGTATCTCCTTTAAGGAACGTCGTTCGCTTTGGATCCACAGGGAAGCTAGCACCAAGATTTGTAGGGCCATCTCCTATCATCGAGAAAATTGGGAAGATGGCCTACAAGTTAGAGTTACCCGAGAGACTGGCCGGAGTTCACAACATCTTTCATGTTTCTCACCTCCGGAAGTGTCTACATGAGTTAGCGGAAGTGGTAGAGCCAAGCATTCTAGAAGAAGCTGAAGTAGAATGCGAAGCAACTGTGAGGAAAGTTCCAACTCGCATCTTAGGAACTGAAGTGAAAAAGCTACGCAACCGCGAAGTCAAACTCGGCAAAGTTCAGTGGAGCGACGCTGAGAAGACGCGACTTGGGAAACTGAGGATAGAATACGCGCAGCCTACCCTTTTCTTTTTGAGGGTACATTTTTGATCTCTCTTTTTCCTTAAAGTCATGTTAGTATCTATCTTTTTAGGTATATCTCCCCGACCTTACCCTTTTATCCTTAGGTGGAAACCCCTTTGGATGTAAACATGTAATTGAAACATGTTATGGATGATGGTTGCAAGTGGTTGCAAATGTTTGCTAGTGGTTGCTCGTGGATGCATATACACACACACACACACACCATGCTGTCTACTGAGAACTAGAGGGAGCCTCCACTTGAAAGAGACGAACAACATAGCGAATACAAACTAAAAGATTAAAAAGCAACAACAAATTAGAATCAAAGCAACGTCTTCCCAAAGGAAAGCTTTGCAAATTCAGAATTTCAGTACTCAGAAAACAAGACCGTCTACGATTGTAAGTTTGGCTACATGTTTAGAATGCGAATTAATATGAATATCATGTGTTGCGATGAAATGATAATAGTACGATACTCGTTATGTTATTAATATACATTTGTGATTTGATTCTATTATCATGTTGAATTGAGAATTATTAAGTATGATGTTTATTATGTTTTATAATATTAATCTATGCCAGTGACTTGATTCTATTATCATGTTAAATTTGGGATTATTGGATTAGATTATTTGTATAAGCATGGACTTGGATTGTAACATCTTATGAGAATTGTGTAGTTTATTATGCAAGTTTATGTAGTGAAGTTATGCGACCAATTGTCAAATCTATATGTTCATGTTTATGCAAAACTTATGCCATGTTCACACTTATCATATGTTGGGATTAATTTGCAAGTATGTTTAAATCTATGTTACTAATTAACACATGTGTATGTTGATTAGCCTATGTTGCTAACTCACATATACGTATGTTGGTTTGCCTTTTTTGCAAATTAACATATGTATATGGATTAGTTCATATTGCTAATTCTCATGTATGTTGTTAATATGGTCTATGTTAAAAAAAAACACATATATGTTGAGTTAGCCTATAAGTGCAAGTTCATACCTATGACATTATAATGTTTATATTAGTCTTTTTGCAAGTTTTTACCTATGACATTATAATGTTCATGTTAGTTATTTTGCAAGTTCACCCCTAAAACGTTCATGTTAGTTATTTTGCAAGTACACCCTATTATGTTCATATTGATTATGCCATCAATACCAAAGTTATACCCTTGTCATGTTTATGCTAATTTATGCCAATTTGCGTATATTAAATTAGGCTAAGTTTTTAGCCTAATACTTTACACCAAAAATCATGCGAACGTAAATTAGGCTGAGATGGTTAGCCTAATATTGGACGGGGTAACGTTGGGTTAAAATGATAATTTTAGTAAAATTTGCCATAAATTGGTCATTAATCACATAAGTGATTTATGGCATAAAAAGGCATTAATTATCTTAATTAATGAGATTAATTGGAAATGAATGTGACAGTAATTTGAATTTGAATAATTTACATAATTAAAATGTAAATTAGAAAATACGAACGCGCTTAACCCGAGGTTGGATTGAGTTATGACGTAAACCTGCCCGGACCCGCCCGGTTGTCCAGTTGTCACAACAATAGCTATCCAATGTGAGAGGTTAAGGCATGGGGCCCAATAAAGACCCGAGGTTAAACTGAGTTGTGGCGTAAGACTGCCAGGACCCAACCGACATACAGGCAGCCACAACAATATCTGTCTAATCTGAGAGGTTGGTGCTCTAATAAGACAATTAGAGCTGAGTTAGGACTAATAGGGTTAAGTCAATTTAATAAATACTTAACCAAATTCAACATGTTAATTAATTTGGATAGGTGGGGTTGGGTTCATTCAGACACTTAACCACTTAACATTTTTGACTAGAAAACCTAGTAACGGGGACCCGTTTCAGCAGTAACCCAATTAGGTATCATGGTACCCTGAACTAGGCAGGGTGGGGCACGATTACTGGGCTGGTTGTAAGCGGTCAAAAGAGACGGCGGTTGGTGCACAGTGTGGGTTCTAACAGAGTTCGGGCGTGCACACACTCTGGAGCAGACAAGTCAGGGCACTGGAGCATCAATAGTATATCCTATGCATGATAGAATTGTGTTGGGCCCGCCACCATGGGACTTGATACACCCCATGGTGGGACCAGCATAGGTATCTACCATATAGGGTCGTAGGACACATGTGAATATACGAGTAGGAGTCGATCTTTTAAAGAAAGAGAAAGTGATCACTTCACCCCAATCACGGGGTGCCTGTTGGTATAAGAATTAGTAAGTGCAGAGATAAAGATTAAAAATAGGGTGCGAAGGGATGTTCGTTTTAGGACACCTTATCTAGTTCTAGGATAGTCTATTATCCTGATATCGTCCTGTTCTCACTTTATGCAAGTCATGATCTTTTTATTATTAACATTCTAGGAATATAGCAAGACTTTCCAAACTTATGTCTGACCCATTTTCCTTTCGTCTTCTTTTCTTCCGTCCCCCCCCCCCCCCCCACCCACAAGTCCACAAGGAGGAAACACCGCAGCTTAGTCAGTTTTTCATCCAGCTTGAAGAGAGAGAATGTATTGTTTGGATTTCTTTCATTTGGACCATGGCTTTGGATATCATTTATGGGGATTATGTAGTTTATTTATGTTTCATGCTTCTTTAACTTTTAAAAATCAAGACAGTATTATGGTTGTAATAATTGGAAGTTTTGTAATAACCCGGAAATTAGGTCAGTTTAAAATTTTTATTTTGGCAATTTTAGCGAATTTTGATTATTTAAAATGAATTATTTTAAATAATAACGACGAGAAATTTATTTTGAATATAATTCGAACGTATATATTCGTTTGAATCGAAGATAGAATATAAATACTTATTTATATTTATAAAAGGAATTGAAAATGGCGTGGTAGTTCGATAATTTGATTTCAAACTTCAATTGAACATACCGGGTGTAAAATAAACCGGATTTTAGTGAAACCAAAAATATTAGAATCTATTTGAGAATATCTTTCCAACGAATCAGAAAAATTGAAATTTCATAGCGGGAATCAAATTTTATGTCCGGTTGAATTTTCAGAATAGTCGCTATGGAATTCTGGCCCTTAAAAATGGAAATTTTGCAAATGACCTCGGTTTTCGATGAAACCACTTTTGTTGGATCCGGGATGTCAATTTATTGCTAGGTTTCAAAATTCATAATTTTTTGAATCAGTATGTGAGCGTGGCACAAGAAAACGCGTTTGACCAGTTTCATTTGATTTTAATCGAGCAGAAAATGGCCAATTTTCAAATGGTCAGAATTCGACGGAATTAGTTTTGTTAGGACCGTATCGTCAATACGAAGTCAAAAAATTATTTTCCTGGAATTTTTCGGGGTCCGTATGTGGCCCCGGTAAATTGAAATGTGCGTTCAAATTCAATATATAGATTTATATTTTGATTTTGACGAAAACTGATCGAAACAGTCGAATCAGCTTACGATACATATCCCATTGTATTCGGAATGGGGGTACTACGCTAGGGACGACACTCAGTGGGCTCAATTTTGAGTTCGAATTTTTAAAGTAACCTTTCAGAGAATAAAATAAAACAAATAAAATAATATTTATTTTCAATTAGCACCATCCCTTCTCCTTCATTCTTCAGCCAACGAAATCAAATAAAAAAAGAAAAAAAACCACGCTCCAATACCGTCGCCCCCCCCCCCCTCGACAGAGCCGCGCCGCCGCTGGTGGCACCCACCGCCACCGCCCTCCACTTCTCTCTCCAGACCCCTCCCCTTCGATCCCCTTCTGCTTCTCTTCTCTCTCCTCCGCGATCGTTGCCCCCAAATCCATGAAAACCATAGCCCCGTGACCCAATACTGCCGCCACCCCCTTCGACTGCCACCGCACCTCCTCCTTCTCCTCCCGTTGCCTCTCTCCTCCTCCCTCCCCGACTGACGCAGCAGCGACGCCCCACCTCCACCACGTCAGCATCATGTGGGCCCCCTCTGCAAAGAAAACAAGTAAATGTCACTTTTATTTTATTTTATTTTTCATCTTTTCTTTTATGTCAAACTGAATAATAAAGTCGAGGTTTTTCACATATAAAGTCGAGATTTTTAACATCATGAAGTTGAGATTTTGAACAATATAATTTATATATATATGAAGTGGAAAAAAATCCGATCTTTTTATATATGTAGCGAGTTAAAAATATTATTTTTATATTATAGAGAAGGTAAAAATATAATTTTTATTATAGTAGAGCATTAAAAATATAATTTTTATAATATAGAAAGGTTAAAAATATAATTTTTATACTAGTGGCATAGTAAAAATATGATTTTTATTCATGGAGAGTAATAAAAATATAATCTTTATTAAGCGAAGAGAAATATAAAAATATAATTTTTATAACGAAATGAAGATAAAAATTCGATTTTTATATATTGAATAGCAAAGTAAAAATTCGATTTTTATATATTGAATAGCAAAGTAAAAATTCGATTTTTATATATTGAATAGCAAAGTAAAAATTCGATTTTTATATATGTAGAGAATACGGGCAAAGAAAGTGACAAGAGGCAAGAACGGCGAAGATTTCTACCTAAGAAGAGTCATGGGATTGGATTAGCTATTCTATGAGAACTTCTCACCTTTTAATTTAATTTTCTAGTTAAAATATATACTAGGATGCAGACGGTGTTTAGTAGCACCCGACACCCGTCATCCACAGACCATGGATGGCTTGTATGTTTGATTGTTGGTTGTGGTGAAAATTGATTGTGTGATGTGATGTGAAATGAATAAAATATTTATACAGTTAAAAATATTTTATAGTTAAAAATAGAATTTTTAATGTGTATATGAAGTGAAATAAATTAATATAAAAAAATCGAACGATTTGTTTATATACACACATTTGACTGATATTGATTGGGACGATAAATTTTACACACTGCCCAACTGCATAAATAAAATCTGTGTTTGATTGTTTGAAAACCCCACACGGATATTGGGGTAATATATGACATACACTAATCCCAATAGTTAGTTGTATGTCGATCGATTGATTGACAGACTATTATAAGCGTTGAATATTTATATTTGATGCTTATACAGTGTAGAATGCACTTTGGATGATGGTTGATTATTCATCGTTGTTATTGTATACATGTGTTGTAGAAAATCCATATAATTATCATTATATGGTAATTGATTGGGCCTCATTCCATATTTGAAAAAGAAATATTTGAAATAGAAATATTTGAAATAGAATATTTGAAAATAGGAATATATGTAGCCGTGTTGATTAGATTGACGCCATTTTGACGTGAACGATATTTATATCGATTTTATTCATTCTATAATGAATATCGAAAGTGATTTCAAAATCTGATATTTCGAAAAGAATTGAAATTCGAATTTAATTGAATAGAAATGAATTCGAATTGAAATTGAATATAAATGAATTCGAATTGAAATTGAATTGAAATGAATTCGAATTGAAATTGAATATAAATGAATTCGAATTGAAATTGAATATAAATGAATTCGAACTGAAATTGAATATAAATGAATTCGAATTAAAATTGAATACAAATGAATTCGAATTTGAAATTGAATTGAATTGAAAATGAACTGAAATTGAATTAGAAATAAATTTGAATTGAAATCGATTTGAAATGAATTTAAAACGAATTTATATTGGAATATTCAATTTTGATTTGAAATTGAATATGAAGTTGAAACCGTTTTGAAAATGAATTTAAAACGATTTATAAAATTCGTTTCGAAAGGAAATCAACGAAGTATATATTATATATATAATATAATGGCCTGAATAGAACGCGCCGCGCCGCGGCAGTTCGCGAATTTCGACCATTGACTTCGAATGGATATTGAGGGAGATCCGACCATCGGATTCTCCTAAAACCGGAACCGTTGGGTTCGTATCGAAAGGAGCTTTCCAAGGAATATTACAAATTAGAAATCTAACGGTTGGATTTGGAATTATGTCCAAATCAAATTTGGAAAAGGTCGCTATAAGTGCAGTTTGATGGCCGTTGATGGAAATCGACTGTACGGGCCTTGATAAAATTATTAAAAATAGTAATAATTTGTGTAGAATCATAAGAAATGATTTGAGAAGAATTGGGATGAAAAACTCCATATTTGAAAAGATAAAAATAGATTTTTATCGAAATGAACTAGTTTTGAACTAGAATTATAATTCTATTTATTTTTAAATAAATAAATTGGTTTTGAAATGGTTTTGAAAATAACCAGAATTTCCAATAATTATATTGGAATGGATTTGAATCAAAATTGTCTTCGGAATATTTCGATATTGGATTTCGTGATGATACAGATATTGTTATAGGAATTTGAAAGATATAGATAAATATATCGTTATTTCCAATACGATATTTGTTGGTCGTAGAATTTGATATTGAATATAAGCCGATATATTTTCTATTCAGAGCCTTGTATTTAATATCAAATATGATTTGGGTTTGTCATGAATGGTGTCTTCATTAACACTGTTCTTGAACCCAATTGAGAAAAGATTAAATCTTTTTATTTATATTTAATGAAGTGTACCAATTAAATAATATTTAATTGGAATTGAATCGATATTGATTTTTGGGTTTATCGTGAACAGTGTTTAAAATAACACTTGTTTTTTAACCCGATAATTAATGAAATGTGATTTTGGGTTGTCGTGAACGGTATCTTCAATAATACTATTCTTAGACCCAAAGGAGTTAAGAAAATTCAGAAACTAACTGGAGATTAGTTGAGTTGGATGGTTTCTGGGGTATTGATCTGATGTTGGTTTCGGCCTTCGGGGTTAATACTTAGGGAACTGCTCACTTGCTAATTCACGGTTAGGGACTGAATGAAATGTGATTTTGGGTTTATCGTGAACCGTGTTTTAAATGACACTGATTCTTTCACCCAGTCACAGATTAAAACTAAGTGGAGTTTTAATGAATCTTTAATTAGATTGAAATAATCGAGAATGGAGTATCACCAGTTTTGCTCCAGGCGATAGTTAAATCTTTAATTAGATTTGAACGTGAAATGGTAATTGAATTTACCGATAACACCGTGGTGTTAGATATGAAGTATTACTAGTTTTACTTCATGGGATGAATAGGTTGGGATTGGGAAATTAAAATAAATGATTACTTCGGTAAGGTTCGCTAATCCCGACTGGTTTGAATTGATATTCAAAAGTAGATCAAAGAATAAATTTAAAGGATTTATCTTTGATAAAATTAATGGGAACCTTTCCCTAAGAATGTGAAATTTAGAAACTAGCTGTAGGTTGGCTAAGCAGAGTGATTTCCTGGGTATTGATCTGATGTTGGTTTCGGCCTTCGGGGTTAGAATTTGGGGAATTATTCTCTTGATTAATTTACGGTTAGTGACTGATGAATTGGAATGAGGCGTATGTTGTGTTTGTGTAACACTTGTTTATTATATACGCGAGTTATTCGGAAAGACCGGGTTTATCCCATTCTGAATAACTGATACGACGATAAGTCGAAGATGAAGACGGTGGTCAAAGACCGGAGGTCTTCACGTCATTTGGGTGATTACTGATGATCTTGATTGGGATGTACACCCAAGAAGATGGAAACAGTTGGTGATCGTCCAGACGTACTTGGAGATCGATGGATATGCAGGGTACTAGGTGCCTCCGGTTTCGTTCAGACCCAGAACGAACTTGTAAATGGACTGTGTGTCTGACATTGGATTTTAGTCTGTGTGATTGATTTCTATTAAATATATATCTGTTTGGCGGCGGAGAATTTATTCTCTTGCTTAACGCCCTACTTTGAGACGTACGAGCTCAGTGGTTATATATTGATGGATATCAAACGCATGGAGTGAATTTCCTGTGTGGCATGCCTAAGTGGCAAATGATCAAGGCTTTTGTTGAAAAGCAGAGTCTTGTTGTTGATGATCAAAGCACGGCCTTTGTGGCGTAGCTTTGTGTAACGTTTACTTCGCGAGTTTCACACCCGGTATGAACCAAAAACGGGAGAGCACATCAGGGAGGAAATGCGTTTCTTTCTAGCTAGAAGTGGCATCAGTGGTTTTACATTCCCTGACGAGTTTGACTTATGTGGTTGTTGCTGTTGCGAGGCGCCTCGGTTTGATCGGACGATCCGGGTCCGATGGAGTCATTTGTTGGCTCATTTACGCCCCATAGGGCGGAGAGACGTATTGTTCAGGCACTATAATCCACTCCGTGTGGACCGGCCCTGTCGCTCCAAGGGGCAGTTGCGGCTGTTCCGGAGACATGGGCTAGATTGTCTCGAATCGGTAGAGGACGATCCCTGGCCTCGGTTCATAGATGGAAATCCAATTTCCAAATACGTGATTTTGCGTTTTAATTGTAGAACTAGTATGGCGACATGATATATGGTACCCATACCGCCTATGATTGATACTTATGATTTGAAGTTGTTTTATACACTATACACTGATAATAGTATCAAATGATTTGTTTTAAAACGTATCAAGCATTCTTGGCTATTATAAGGTAAAAACCCTATCCTCCGGCTTGCGTTGCATTGTGCGATGGGACCTGGGTCTTATAACAGCTTCATTCTTCTTTATTTAGCATTGCGTTGTTCGTTTGATGCACTGGTATTCTTGGGAGGAAACCCGTTCCGTGTTATACGGCATGGTCCCTTGATTTACCTAACTTTGAAATAAAGATTAATAACCGTTTTAGTTCTCACACCAGTCCCATGACTGACCTGGAGTTTATTGTTTTAACCTAAACTCTGGGTGCCCTTATTTTGACACGGGCATCTAGTAGTTTTGGTTTTGCAGATTTATATTCACAGGATCCTGGTTTACAGCTGGAATGATATCCGGAAAGCTTTGTATCTATATATCTACTTCTAGTTGTGTATTGTATTATTTTCCGCTGCTATGTATTTAAATGTAATTAAAATCTCTGATATTTCTGTGTAATATTCATTTATACTCTGTATATTCTTCTATACTGATGGAATTGTTGTAATATACAATGAAATGTTCTTCCGTCTGCGTCCTGATGTGGCTTGTTCTCGACTCAATCCGGGCTTTCCTCAACCAGGGAAGTTCGGGTCGTTTCAGCGTGGTATCAGAGCTTTGGTTTACAAAGCTCAGAGAATAAGACACATTAGAACCAAACGAAAGAATTCATCAGAAATTGGATTAGTAAAATCCAATGAGAATGACTCGTTAGAGATGGGATCAGTAGTATCCTAGAACGAGTATGAAGAGTATATTTTTAAAATGAAAACAATTTTTGTTTTGAAAATTTAAATCAATTATTCGTATTTGATTATTTATTTTGTATTGAATTGGGACAATCTAATATATAAAGATTTTGCACATATGTCTTGCAAACGTGTATTCAAAGTTTTAATGTACTGGATAGTTATAGGATCACACTCTAGTTGCCCGGGGATAATTCTGGTGACGGGGCACCATCGCCAGTATTTATTTTCGAGCGACGAAAGTGAGATTTCTACATATTTCCAATTGACTGGTGTGAGAACCGAAACTAGATAGGGCTTATTGTTGTGATTTGGCATCAAAAATGTGATTTTTGACTATATATCAAAGTTATGAATTTCAAAAGCTAATCAACTAATTGATTGATGGTTGTGTTGTTGATTATTGGTTGATTTATTAAAATTTGTATTATATAGCAAAATAGAATCGAATATTGAATTGTATTGAAAATGGGTCGCATTTGCTTGCATATACATGTACTTACATTGAACAGGTCATAGCAAGGAGGCTAGAGCAGAAATAAAATTGTGTGCCCGACAAATAGGTACATGTTTACTATAATCTACTGTTTTGTTTGGGTGATGATGATTTTATGAGCCGATTGGCTAGCCGCTTGGCTTTTTCTTTTTCTTTTTGAGATCAGAAGGCCTGTATGGCAATTTCGGGATTTTCCGGTGCTCCCGGTGCAGGGGAGGTTATGGCGAAATTTTTCGAAAATTTAGGGTGTTAGCCAAATTTTTGAAAAGTTCTTAGAAACTGAAAAGTTGAAGAACTTAAGACATAATAAAAATAATGAAAGTTGAGTTGGTATTTAAAACAACTTTCGGCTTCGTTCCTTTTCGGGGACGAAAATTTTAAGTGGGGGAGATTGTAATAACCCGGAAATCTGGGCCAGTTTAAAATCTTTATTTTGGCAATTTGAGCGAATTTTTATTATTTAAAATGAATTATTTTAAATAATAACGACGATAAATTTATTTTGAATATAATTCGAACGTATATATTCGTTTGAATCGACGATAGAATATAAATATTTATTTATATTTATAAAAGGAAATGAAAATGGCGCGGTAGTTCGATAATTTGATTTCAAACTTCAATTGAACATACCGGGTGTAAAATAAACCGGATTTTAGTGAAACCAAAAATATTAGAATCTATTTGAGAATATCTTTCCAATGAATCAGAAAAATTGAAATTTCATAGCGGGAATCAAATTTTATGTCCAGTTGAATTTTCAGAATAGTCGCTATGGAATTCTGGCCCTTAAAAATGGAAATTTTGCAAATGACCTCGGTTTTCGACGAAACCACTTTTGTTGGATCCGGGATGTCAATTTATTGCTAGGTTTCAAAATTCATAATTTTCTGAATCAGTATGTGAGCGTGGCACAAGAAAACGCGTTTGACCAGTTTCAGTTGATTTTAATCGACCGAAAAATGGCCATTTTTCAAACGGTCTCAGAATTCGACGGAATTAGTTTTGTTAGCACCGTATCATCAATACGAAGTTAGAAAATATTTTTCTGGAATTTTTCGGGTCCGTATGTGGCCCCGGTAAATTGAAATGTGCGTTCAAATTCAATATATAGATTTATATTTTGATTTTGAAGAAAACTGATCGAAACAGTCGAATCAGCTTATCATACATATCCCATTGTGTTCGTAATGGGGGTATTACGCTGGGGACGACAGTCGGTGGGCTCAATTTTGAGTTCGAATTTTTAAAGTAACCTTTCAGAGAATAAAATAAAATAAATAAAATAATATATATTTTCAATTAGCACCCTCCCTTCTCCTTCATTCTTCAGCCAACGAAATCAAATAAAAAAAGAAAAAAAAAACACGCTCAAATACCGTCGCCCCCCCCTTGACGGAGCCGCGCCGCCGCTGGTGGCACCCACCGCCACCGCCCTCCACTTCTCTCTCCAGACCCCTCCCCTTCGATCCCCCTCTGCTTCTCTTCTCTCTCCTCCGCGATCGTTGCCCCCAAATCAATGAAAACCCTAGCCCCGTGACCCAATACCGCCGCCACCCCCTTCGACTGCCACCGCACCTCCTCCTTCTCCTCCTTCTCCTCCCGTTGCCTCTCTCCTCCTCCCTCCCTGACTAACGCAGCAGCGACGCCCCACCTCCACCACGTCAGCATCATGTGGGCCCCCTCTACAAAGAAAACAAGTAAATGTCACTTTTATTTTATTTTATTTTTCAGCTTTTCTTTTATGTCAAACTGAATAATAAAGTCGAGGTTTTTCACATATAAAGTCGAGATTTTTGACGTCATGAAGTTGAGATTTTGAACAATATAATTTATATATGTATGAAGTGAAAAAAAATTCGATCTTTTTATATCTGTAGCGAATTAAAAATATTATTTTTATATTATAGAGAAGGTAAAAATATAATTTTTATTGTAGTAGAGCATTAAAAATATAATTTTTATAATATAGAAAGGTTAAAAATATAATTTTTATACTAGTGGCATAGTAAAAATATGATTTTTATTCATAAAGAGTAATAAAAATATAATCTTTATTAAGCGAAGAGAAATATAAAAATATATTTTTTATAACGAAGTGAAGATAAAAATTTGATTTTTATATAGATTGAATAGCAAAGTAAAAATTCAATTTTTATATATTGAATAGCAAAGTAAAAATTCGATTTTTATATATTGAATAGCAAAGTAAAAATTCGATTTTTATATATTGAATAGCAAAGTAAAAATTCGATTTTTATATATGTAGAGAATACGGGCAAAGAAAGTGACAAGAGGCAAGAACGACAAAGATTTCTACCTAAGAAGAGTCGTGGGATTGGATTAGCTATTCTGTGAGAACTTCTCACCTTTTAATTTAATTTTCTAGTTAAATTATATACTAGGATGCAGACGGTGTTTAGTAGCACCCGACACCCGTCAACCACAGACCATGGATGGCTTGTATGTTTGATTGTTGGTTGTGGTGAAAATTGATTGTGTGATGTGAAATGAATAAAATATTTATACAGTTAAAAATATTTTATAGTTAAAAATATAATTTTTAACGTGTATATGAAATGAAATAAATTAATATAAACAAATCGAACGATTTGTTTATATACACACATTTGACTGATATTGATTGGGACGATAAATTTTACACATCGCCCAACTACACAAATAAAATCTGTGTTTGATTGTTTGAAAACCCCACACGGGTATTGGGGTGATATATGACATACACTAATCCCAATAGTTAGTTGTATGTCGATCGATTGATTGATAGACTGTTATAAGCGTTGAATATTTATAATTGATGCTTATATAGTGTAGAATGCACTTTGGATGATGGTTGATTATTCATCGTTGTTATTGTATACATGTGTTGTAGAAAATCCATATAATTATCATTATATGGTAATTGATTGGGCCTCATTCCATATTTGAAAAAGAAATATTTGAAATAGAAATATTTGAAATAGAAATATTTGAAATAGAATATTTGAAAATAGGAATATATGAAGCCGTGTTGATTAGATTGACGCCATTTTGACGTGAACGGTATTTATATCGATTTTATTCATTCTATAATGAATATCGAAAGTGATTTCAAAATCTGATATTTCGAAAAGAATTGAAATTCGAATTAAATTGAATAGAAATGAATTCAAATTGAAATTGAATATAAATGAATTCGAATTGAAATTGAATAGAAATGAATTCGAATTGAAATTGAATATAAATGAATTCGAATTGAAATTGAATATAAATGAATACGAATTGAAATTGAATATAAATGAATTCGAATTTGAAATTGAATTGAATTGAAAACGAACTGAAATTGAATTAGAAATCAATTTGAGTTGAAATCGATTTGAAATGAATTTAAAACGAATTTATATTGGAATATTCAATTTTGATTTGAAATTGAATATGAAGTTGAAACCGTTTTGAAAATGAATTTAAAACGATTTATAAAATTCGTTTTGAAAGGAAATCGACGAAGTATATATTATATATATTATATATATAATATAATGGCCTGAATAGAACGCGCCACGCCGCGGCAGTTCGCGAATTTCGACAATTGACTTCGAATGGATATTGCGGGAGATCCGACCATCGGATTCTCCTTAAACCGGAACCGTTGGGTTCGTATCGAAAAGAGCTTTCTAAGGAATATTAGAAATTAGAAATCTAATGGTTGGATTTGGAATTATGTCCAAATCAAATTTGGAAAAGGTCGCTATAAGTGCGGTTCGATGGCCGTTGATGGAAATCGACTGTACGGGCCTTGATAAAATTATTAAAAATAGTAATAATTTGTGTAAAATCATAAGAAATTATTTGAGAAGAATTAGGATGAAAAACTCCATATTTGAAAAGATAAAAATAGATTTTTATCGAAATGAACTAGTTTTGAACTAGAATTATAATTCTATTTATTTTTAAATAAATAAATTGGTTTTGAAATGGTTTTGAAAATAACAAGAATTTCCAATGATTATATTGGAATGGATTTGAATCAAAATTGTCTTCGGAATATTTCGATATTGGATTTCGTGATGATACAGATATTGTTATGGGAATTTGAAAGATATAGATATATATATCGTTATTTCCAATACGATATTTGTTGGTCGTAGAATTTGATATTGAATATAAGTCGATATATTTTCTATTCAGAGCCTTGTATTTAATATCAAATGTGATTTGGGTTTGTCGTGAATGGTGTCTTCATTAACACTGTTCTTGAACCCAATTGAGAAAAGATTAAATCTTTTTATTTAGATTTAATGAAGTGTACCAATTAAATAATATTTAATTGGAATTGAATGGATATTGATTTTTGGGTTTATCGTGAACAGTGTTTTAAATAACACTTGTTCTTTAACCCGATAATTAATGAAATGTGATTTTGGGTTGTCGTGAACGGTATCTTCAATAATACTGTTCTTAGACCCAAAGGAGTTAAGAAAATTCAGAAACTAACTGGAGATTAGTTGAGTTGGATGGTTTCTGGGGTATTGATCTGATGTTGGTTTCGACCTTCAGGGTTAATACTTAGGGAACTGCTCACTTGCTAATTCACGGTTAGGGACTGAATGAAATGTGATTTTGGGTTTATCGTGAACCGTGTTTTAAATGACACTGATTCTTTCACCCAGTCACAGATTAAAACTAAGTGGAGTTTTAATGAATCTTTAATTAGATTGAAATAATCGAGAATGGAGTATCACCAGTTTTGCTCCAGGCGATAGTTAAATCTTTTATTAGATTTGAACGTGAAATGGTAATTGAATTTACCGATAACACCGTGGTGTTAGATATGAAGTATTACCAGTTTTACTTCATGGGATGAATAGGTTGGGATTTGGAAATTAAAATAAATGATTACTTCGGTAAGGTTCGCTAATCCCGACTGGTTTGAATTGATATTCAAAAGTAGATTAAAGAATAAATTTAAAGGATTTATCTTTGATAAAATTAATGGGAACCTTTCCTTAAGAATGTGAAATTTAGAAACTAGCTGTAGGTTGGCTAAGCAGAGTGATTTCCTAGGTATTGATCTGAAGTTGGTTTCGGCCTTCGGGGTTAGTATTTGGGGAATTATTCTCTTGATTAATTTACGGTTAGTGACTGATGAATTGGAATGAGGCCTATGTTGTGTTTGTGTAACACTTGTTTATTATATACGCGAGTTATTCGGAAAGACCGGGTTTATCCCATTCTGAATAACTGATACGACGATAAGTCGAAGATGAAGACAGTGGTCGAAGACCGGAGGTCTTCACGTCGTTTGGGTGATTACTGATGATCTTGATTGGGATGTACACCCAAGAAGATGGAAACAGTTGGTGATCGTCCAGACGTACTTGGAGATCATGGATATGCGGGGTACTAGGTGCCTTCGGTTTCGTTCAGACCCAGAACGAACTTGTAAATGGACTGTGTGTCTGACATTGGATTTTAGTCTGTGTGATTGATTTCTATCAAATAAATATCTGTTTGGCGGCGGAGAATTTATTCTCTTGCTTAACGCCCTTCTCTGAGACGTACGAGCTCAGGGGTTATATATTGATGGATATCAAACGCATGGAGTGAATTGCCTATGTGGCATGCCAAAGTGGCAAATGATCAAGGCTTCTATTGAAAAGCAGAGTCTTGTTGTTGATGATCAAAGCACGGCCTTTGTGGCGTAGCTTTGTGTAACGTTTACTTCGCGAGTTTCACACCCGGTATGAACCAAAAACGGGAGAGGACCTCAGGGAGGACATGCGTTTCTTTCTAGCTAGAAGTGGCGTCAGTGGTTTTATACGCCCTGACGAGTTTGACTTATGTGGTTGTTGCTGTTGCGAGGCGCCTCGGTTTGATCGGACGATCCGGGTCCGATGGAGTCATTTGTTGGCTCATTTACGCCCCATAGGGCGGAGAGACGTATTGTTCAGGCACTATAATCCACTCCGTGTGGACCGGCCCTGTCGCTCCAAGGGGCAGTTGCGGCTGTTCCAGAGACATGGGCTAGATTGTCTCGAATCGATAGAGGACGATCCCTGGCCTCGGTTCATAGATGGAAATACAATTTCCAAATACGTGATTTTGCGGTTTTAATTGTAGAACTAGGATGGCGACATGATATATGGTACCCATGCCGCATATGATTGATACTTATGATTTGAAGTTGTTTTATACACTATACACTGATAATAGTATCAAATGATTTGTTTTAAAACGTATCAAGCATTCTTGGCTATTATAAGGTAAAAACCCTATCCTCCGGCTTGCGTTGCATTGTGTGATGGGACCTGGGTCTTATAACAGCTTCATTCTTCTTTATTTAGCATTGTGCTATTCGTTTGATGCACTGGTATTCTTGGGAGGAAACCCATTCCGTGTTATACGGCGTGGTCGCTTGATTTACCTAACTTTAAAATAAAGATTAATAACTGCTTTAGTTCTCACACCAGTCCCATGACTGACCTGGAGTTTATTGTTTTAACCTAAACTCTGTGTGCCCTTATTTTGACACGGGCAGCTAGTGGTTTTGGTTTTGTAGATTTTTATTCACAGGATCCTGGTTTACAGCTGGAATGATATCCGGAAAGCTTTGCATCCGTATATCTACTTCTAGTTGTGTATTGTATTATTTTCCGCTGCTATGTATTTAAATGTAATTAAAATCTCTGATATTTCTGTGTAATATTCATTTATACTCTATATATTCTTGTATTCTGATGGAATTGTTGAAATATAGAATGAAATGTTCTTCCGTCTGCGTCCTGATGTGGCTTGTTCTCGACTCAATCCGGGCTTTCCTCAACCGGGGAAGTTCGGGTCATCTCAAGTTTGTTTTGAGACAATGTTGGAAATGTTCTGTATGAAACGAATTTATGATAATAAAAGTCTATTGGTTTTTCCACTGCTTATTTATATGTGTTTATATCTGTCTTGTGTTTTATCTGTGTCTTTTACTTATAAACCTCCACCAAAATTAAGGCATTCCCTTTGTGAGTGACCTTAAGGGAGGTGGGGTGTTTCACATGTGGTGGCGGTAGCATTGCAATAGTTACAAATGAAGCTATGGTTATGAGTAGGTCGAATGAGAAGGTAATTTTACAACGTTTCCCTTCTAAGTTTGACAATTGCAATTTAACTCCTTGAACTTATAGCTTAATAATTCTTAATTACGAACCCCATGTCATGCAAAATATTCTGTCACTTGTTTCATACCGAGATTATAAACACATTGACATTGCCTAACAGTAATTACATACACAGTAAATTTCATACAAACTATTAATATTGTAAATCATATTGTCAACATAATTATTAAATATTTGTATGTCAGCACCATTGATTAAAGTTCATATATTAAGATACTATTCGTTAGATTCGAACATTTAATATCTGAATTAAGACAGATCATAATCATTTAAATTTATGACATCAAAATACTATTTAATCTATGTTAAAACTATTTTGTTAGTTACTACCACTTGGACACTTATTATTCCAACTGTTAAAGGTTGGAACTGAGAATGGATGAGTACTAATCCCTTGGAATCGACCATGCTAAGAGAACGCATCTAGATATGGGATTTGTACATTTGACTATGCATCAAAGTTTGATGCAACTTTGGAAAAAGATTTCAACTATGAGTTAGTTTTTCAATAGCCTATAAAGGCTCTTAGAATTAAATTTTCTTATCTTTTTTAGTTCATGGAATGGATTAGCAGTTCGTAGATGATATGGGCTTGTGATTAGAAAGGTGGAGCGTAAGATGTATATACTAAATTATATGAATGCGTGTACGAATATTTAGATATTTAATAAAAACACCTACTTTCAAATATATACAGGGTAATGCTCGACTAGCCTTTTTCTTGATACACCTACATTCCTCTTGATTTCAACCATGTGTTTTAGGTTAAATAATAATATTTTCTCTTTCTTAATGGTAAGGGAGAGAAAATATTATCTTTCAATTTTGAATATGTGATTGAAATCATGAAGGGTTAGAGGTGTATGCAATCCTCCCTAGGGTCAGCTCACTACTATTCGCTACCCTTGACAAAACTAAAGAAAAAAAATGAGAAAATTAAGATGATGGAGGAAACCTTTATATGCTAGGCATCAAACCTGGATGATGTAATTTACCTTAAGTATTTTAACCAATTTGTCACAAGTAAGTTCATAAAAGTTGATGCCCTACCATATTTGTATATGAATATTTTTGAAAGCATATTGGATATTTCGTTGTCGCCTCCACCACCTTTGGCGATGCTACCTTAGGCGATGGCCTTGCTCGCCTACCCTTTGGACCGGGTTGGATCCTCATATACACCCCCACATGAGCAGCACTCTATGATACCCTTGTTTTGCAACATCGCCCTTTACACTTATATTGTATCGTGAGCCACACAATTTCAAATCTAACAAAATTTTGTAGATGTTCAATCTACTTATAAATGATCATTTATGTAAAATTTGGGATTAATTCGACATTATTTGTATCTTAACATGTTTGATGTTTAAATATATTGGTTCAAATAAATGTTTGAATGGTGAATAGTTGAGTAAGGGTTTTGAAAAAACTACAAATATCAAAATGAATCCAAATTTTACACAGATGATGTCCTATGTGTGGATTGAACATCTACAAAATTTTGTTAGATTTGAAATTTTGAAGCTCATGATTCAGTAGATGCTAAAGGGAGTTCTACAAGACATGGGTGTCGTAGAGTGTTCCTCTATACAAATGTATGTATGCGCGTGTGTAACGCATGAATGATTATTTATAATTTAAGCTACCTATGAGTAAATATTATTTAATTTGGTAATAAATAATCCTAATAAAAATTTAAATAACTAATGGCATTTTAAATCAAATTAAAATTGTTAAAGTACAACCATAATATAATATAACTTTTTAAAAATCAAATTTAAATTGATAGCACCGAGTATGATTTAACAGGACAAAAAAAAATTCATTATATTGAAATATCCAATGTATAATAAATTAAGAAAAATTTGAAAATTTCCATTTTTCCTCCTTATCAGATGCAGCTAATAGAACAGGTTGATAACCTTTATGAAAACAATGCTCAATGACCTTTACAAGCACAAAGCTCCACTTAGTATGAATCACCTCTGATGTTGTTGCCTCCTCTTTGAATTGATTTATGGTGTTGAAAACGATGTTGTGGGGTTGATGTCGTTTGAACAATTTTGGGAATGATGTGGTGCTCGATGGGATTAATTGTTCTTGGCTTGAAACACATGACTATTGTTATTGCATTTGTTATCGTGTTGAGGTTGTGATTTCAATTGTTGAGTAGAGCCTGCAACTTTGATTTTTCATAGATTAGATATGGTAACAGGTAGAAGACTATTTTGTACTGAATTTGGTAGTTTCAAGTACGAAAACAAATTTTTACATGCTCGGTAAAGAACACATCAAGGAAAAAGAAACATGTAAAAACACGTCTCTAATTAACCATAACAAACAAAATTTCCTAAACTTTATAAGAAAAAAGCCTTAGGTAAAGCTTATGGTTTAAGGTGTTATCGAGCAATAAGAAAAGAAATTTTAAATTGAAATTATTGTTTCATAAAAAAAGAAATTTCAATTTTGTTTTGGTTGATTTATATAAAAATGGGTTTTATTATTAGATTTTTACTAAAGAAATATTTGATTGAAAACATCATGCATATTTGTGCTTATTTCTTGTTTTATGCACAGTAGCAGATGCTTGTTCATTATCAAACGTGAGAAGGGGATCGATTATCAAAGTGGTAATACATTAGACGCCATCGACTACATCACAAATTACTTATTGAATGTGAAGTCCATGGATTTTGGTTTATGCACATATAGAGCCAGTAGTGACAGTCAGAGGTGTAACAACGGTGATGGAGGTTCTTCTAGTGATCGAGTATATATGGAGGAGTAGTGCTGATGTGGGAAATTGGTTGCTTCGCACGTCAACAACCAATGAGTTAATATTATCCAAATAATCCAAACATAGAGTACTAAAAAGTAAATGACACCAAAGATTTATAATGGCTCGGCAAGTTGTGCTTACGTCCACTCCGAGGTATATTATGTTATACAACTACAAGTACAATCCTTTTGTTTACAAAGTTATGTAAGTAGCAATGGAAAAATGCTTGCTCAAAGCTAGTCCATTCTCCATTCGATAGTCCAAATGTCCAAGAAGAAGAAAATATGTCCAAGAGTATGCAAATAGTAAGCTAAATGTGCAAAAGTGTGTTCCAATGTCTAAGAGAGTCCAAGAGTTCGATCCAAATGCCAAATAGAGGTTCACAAGTCCAAAGAAGTTTCCCAAGTCCAAGAAGACATGGAGGAAGCTATTAAAAAGTTTCAAGTCCAAAAATCCCATATCCAGAAAATGAGCAGTCAAAGCTCCCAAAAATAACAAAGGTATTTTATAGGTGCAGGGGTCGGTATTCATATCCCCAAAATTCGTATCTCAGGATTGGTACCGATCTGAGGATCGATACCGAACCTGGGACTTAGCCAAATCCCTGCTTCTCTTTGAGGATTCAGAACTCCATCGCCAAGCCTCTTTTCATATCCCACATTTCGTATCTGCGGATATAAAATTCATAAAAAATTGATCCTAAGTGCTACCAAAGCTACACCGATCCAGTTTCCCACTATGATATTCGTATCCAAGGATATAAAAATCCAAGGAGTACGAAAACCAAAGCAACAAACCAAGAAGATGAAAAATGTGCACTGATCTCGCATGCCTTTACTAAATTCGCACCATGCTGTCGGGATACATGAAGTCCTATATTTGAAGAATATCGATCCTAGGAATCATGTTGTGAATACCAATCCCAGGCATTAGCCAAATTTCCAAGTTTCTGACAACTTCGTGACTTCGACCGAATCACCTTAAACTTTCCAGAGTTTGTACTCGAGTCCCAGCACTCCAATAGCCAAAAATTCGACGTGTGACTACTTTGTAAAAAGGCGAGACAACACTTGCTTCTCAAAACATTTTTTTCTGTGGAAGATGTGTTTTGTATAATCCAAAAGTCCATAAATCGAGAGGCTAAAATACAAAAGAGATCCAAATAGGAATCTAACATTCGAAAACCAAAATTTCAGGAACCTACAATCGCACCAGATCGTATTAAATAGAGAACCAAAACCCAAAAACCAAGGAAATCCTGCAATACTTGGATCATATTACAAGAAAGATACATAATCAGAATATCCAAGGACCGAAAAACCAAATAAACCAAAAATCCAGAAAACTAAAGTAACCAATAACCAGAAAAATCCATAATCCAGAAAATTGAAGCCGGTATAGTCATACTTACAACAAACCAGATGAATCATTTTACCAAGTCCTGACTAATGTAGAATGGAGTTTTGATGACAACAACCTTATTTCAATTATAATTGATTATAAAATATATATATATATATATATATATATATATACTAAGATTTATGTCTAGAATATATATACATACATGTATATGTAGGATTTATATACAGGAATAATACCAAAGACTATACAGTTTTAGAGTTTTGGAGATTTAGAATTCAAAGAAGATTCAAGACTCATGAGTAATCAAGAATTCAAGAATTCAAGAGCTCAGGAGTTCAAGACAAATATAATAATAGAGTCCAGTTTATATGTAAGACTCTGAATAACGCTCCAGGTTCAAAATCAAATTCTGTTTTTCAAAACTTTGGTTTTCAAAATTCCAATTCTAATTTCAAAATGTTTTTCTATCTTACTTATGATCTCAAATATAAGTTTTAAAGTTTACATAAATTTTTATATATTTATATAGTTATATACCTTTATAGTTTTATA